>CM028131.1:170792500-172042500 GCA_016271365.2 Neoceratodus forsteri | reverse complement strand
GTTAAATTGCACAGATGACATTCCCCTTCAGCCACCTGAGGCTAACGCCCAGATAACTGCACAGATAACAATTCACTTCAGCCAACTCAGAGAAACACACTTTTTTTTAACCCTAAATTGAAGGTCCCAGTAGTAGAGTTCTACTTCTTTATTCCCATTAGAGAAGTCCAGTCACAACAGCAGCTCCTTCATCCTGATGTTCTCTGCCTGAACTTTTTGTATTCTACAATCAGGTTCAGTTAGCTCAAGTCCAGGATGGATCAAAGATCTCCCATCTGCTTGGGTACCAGAAAGCAGTGGGAGTAGAACCCTATGACCTGATGAAACTGTGGGACTGGTTCTATGGCCTTTTTTCGAAGTAAGACAGCAACCCCCATGACTGCTTCCTGAAGTTACACTGGAGGGAAGGGGTCTGGCAAGGAGTCAGAAGATGGGAGTGGCAGTCATTGAAACAGCTGCTGCCCCTCAGGTGCTAGAGGTGGCAGCAGGGGAGGGGGTAGGGAGAACCCCCCAGCTTTGCTCTTGCCCTGAGCCTTTGGATGGGGATGGGTCTTCATGTAGGAAAAGTGACCAAAGGGAGCACTTTGTCTCGACTAAGTCTGGGTATGATACATAGAGTGAATAGATTTAAGGGCCCATCTCAAAGTCTGCAGTTCAGAGATGAGATCCTGAATGGCACCTATGAAAAGTTTGAGGGTCCTGAAAGGGGAGTCCATTATGCTGGACTGGACACCTAGGGCAAAGCCGGAAACCTGTAGCCAGGAGCGATGCCTGATGCAGACTCCCATGACAGCTGCCTGGCCCGAGGCATCAACTGCATCATAAGCAGCCTGGAGTACATGAGTACTTATGTCTGAGCCCATCTTGAGGGTCTGAAGGGCGTGCTGCTTGGAAGGGTCAACTGGCATGGCCTGGATAGCCTCCCTAGCCTGATCCCACAGTAAGTTCCGAAATTGCACCATATGGGCCAAGTAATTGATAGCTTGAATGGCCAGAGTGGCAGATGCGAAAGCCCATTTGCCCATCTCGTCTAGCTGGCATGAATCCCTGTCCGGGGGGAGGGAGCTTAGGTGTTTGGGCCTGTTGGTATGGTTGTGCTCAGCATTGATGATGACCAAACTGGCCTTGGACTGTTCCCCAAAATATAGCTTACCCACTGGGGCTTGGTAAAGCCTATCTGCCTTCTGGGAGACCACTGGGACTGTGTTTGGGCGATTCCAGGCAGCTTGGATGACATCCACACAGGAGTAAATGATACGAGGGACTACTAAATGAGGGGCGTTGGGCTGTCACAGGTAGCCAGCTAACTGGCACCTCTAGGGTCCTGCTCCTTAGTCTCCCATCCCATAGTGTACTGAATATGGCGCATAATGGCCAAAAAGTTAGGGTCATCAGGAGGGGACTTGGGAACATTAGCTGGGACCTCATTCCCTTCCAAGGAGTTGGGAGGAGAGTGGAAGACCCACTACTGATGCTCTCCTCACCATCATCCCTGTCCTCATGCTGACGCCCTGTCTGAACGGCAAGAAGACCAGGTGTCAGGCCTCCCACTGGGGGTGTGAGAAACACCAGAGTCCAGAAGAACAGGGGCCAGGAGGGGGGTCGGGAGAAGGTCCTTGGGGGGGGCCAGAGCTGGTGCCCTCAGGGCAGGGCCTGCATCTGCAAGAAGGACCACAAAGCAAAGATCAGGCCATGGTAATTGACTGGAGCTGGCGCAGGCCCCCCTGGCATCGGGTAGGGGTAAACCAGCACAGGTCAGGTAAGCATCAGGTATGAGTAACCCGGGGCAGGTCCTGCCAGTGCAGGACAGAGCTAATTAGGCACCAGACCTGCAGGGGCTGGCATAGGGTACCCAGGCTGTGGATCTACAGGCACCAGTTACAGTAGGCTGGGCGCCAGTCCCACAAGATCCAGGAGTGGCAGGACATGCAGAGGCCCAATGGCTGTCAGCTGTGGGGCCAGCACAGGCCCAGCTGGTACAGACTGCGGAACACCAGGCAGCAACCAGGCCAGTGTGGGACCTGTGGGCTGCGACGTGGAAAGGAGTGGGACAGACCTGGCGGGAGTCAGCCGGGAGGGTGCCAGAGTGGGGTCCACAGGCGCTGGCCATAGGGAGGTGGGTGCTGGAGAGGAGGGAGACCCACTGGATGAAGGCTAAAGTGAGACTGGGCTTTGGAAGGGGCCAGTGCCCTGCAGCATCTGCCCCTGTAAAGAAGGAGCAGAGCCAGCGGTGGTCCCAGAGGACGAGACCATTGCCAGGGGTGCGGGTGTTGGAGAGGTGGTCACTGGGAGACTGGCAGCCTTCATACCCATGCTGGCTGGACAGACTTCAGCAGAGCCACCTGTGTACCCCTTAGAACAAGGACGGAAACCGCAGTGTACCCAACACAAGGATCCAGTGCCCGCGAGAGGGACCCAGGCAGACAGTGGGGCCACCACTAACCCTGTAGGAGTAAGGGGGTATGGGACCAAGGAGGTCTAGCCCCTGAGGGAGGAAGATCCAGACACGGTCGAACTCTTCTTATGAGGTGACTGTGAGCGGGAAGAGGACTGGGGAGGGTCCCAGTCCTTGTCCAGATGCTTGTGTTTCCCTGAGATCTTATCCTGGGACTTCAAAAACAAAGACCCTGAGGATGGGGCCAGGGAAGTGGAGGAACTCCTGGCCTGCAGCTCCCATTCCATCAATGCAACCTTCTGCAGAAAATTTTTCTCCAGTATCTTCTTGCAATGTCTGTGGGTAGCCAGGTTGAACTTCTGGCAGGCCTCACAGGTTTGGACATTATGGTCTGGGCCTAGGAACAAGACACAGGCAGAATGGCCATCTCTGTCTGGGACCTGTTTGCCTCAGGCACACTTTGTGGAGCAGCTGTATGATCAAAAAGGCTGAAAAGACATAGAAGAATCAGTATTTATATAGCACTTTTCATACATCCAAAGAGCTTTACAAGCAATGCTTGACTGGTAGTGAAGTGACTGAATGTGTGGTGGCAGCCATATCACACATCATCACCCACACACAGCCTGGATAATTGCATGAACCGGTTTATGGGAAGGGGAATGTTGGCCAGGACACCGGGAATGTTCCCTACTCTTTGCGAAGAGTGCCCTGGGTTCTTTTACTTCCACCTGGACACCACCAGGATGGGTAGAAGGGACCTCGGTTTAACGTCTCATCTGAAGGATGGCACACCCCAGCAGTACAGCACCCCTCAATACTGCACTGGGATGCCAGTGATTTTTAGGTGCAAGTCCAATCCCGGTGTGGGACGAGAGAACCCATGACCTTCTGGTCCAGAGGCAGATGTGCTACCAACTGAGCCACGCTGACACCTGTCAGGTGAAAACACTGACATTTCAATGTTAAAGAAATAGAAAAATAAAGCACCGTAAATGCGGGAAAATGGCAGTTGACTGTAGCTGCAGCAGTTTCAGTAGTCCGACATGCGTTGGTCGACATCGGGAAAAGAACTGAGAAAGGTATGGGGCTGTTCGCCTTCATAGGATTGGCTGATGTCAGGGGCTAATGTCGGAGGAGGGCGGCCCCCTCTGGTAGACTGCTAGCTAGATAGTTTCTGTGTGGTCCTAGTGCCTGGCGGCTATAGTCCTCCCAGTAATGGACTGCTGCAAGAGATACCCTCGAAGTAAGATCTATAATACCTGATTATAACCATTTGATATAGGACATCAGTGGTAAGAGATACCAAAGTCAGATTGTCTGCAAAACAATTGTTGAAGTGTTTTTATATATTTATACCCTTATACTTCCACTACATTAATTTAACGGAATATCAAAATATAGATATTAAAATAAGGTCATGTATTTTATACAGAATGGCTAGTATACCCTGAAAAAGGAGAAAATGGAGCTCTGAAACATCTGGGGCCTGATATTCAAAACTGGGCAAAGTGGAGCGCAAATATTTTCACTGAGCCTAATGGTTGCCCAGGTGTCCAAAAATGCTATATTTAGTGGAATAGCACACCAGTGCTATTTGACTGAATATAAGTCCATTGCAGCCCAGCGTTAAGCACTTAGCACTGGGCAGACATGACTTCCAAAACAGGGTGTCATAATGGTTTGTGCCCATACTAAATTTCCAATATTCAAACAGACCCATGCAAATGAGCCCATTGGATATGCATGGCACTAAGGGTCCATTTGCATACCCATTATGGGCTCATTTGCGTGTTTAGCCTGGCAACTTAGTGCGGCACCATCCCGCACTCGCCTGGTCCCAGTGAGCTATCCCTGGTGCTAGTGGTCCCCATCCACTGACTGCCAGCCCGATGCTCCAATGCACAATCTCCCTGGTACTAGTGTGCCCCCACCGATCACCAGCCCGATGTATGAAAAGCCCCCCCCCCACCGATCACCAGTCTGATGTTCCAAATGCAGTCTCCCTGGTGCTAGTGCCCCCCCAACACGGATCGCCAGCCCAATGTTAAACATACATCATTCTCTGATGTCCAGTAGTCCCTCCCCCCACCTGCACCCATTTCCGCTGATGAAATACATATCCTCTGGTGACCAGTGGTCCCACCCCTCCTAGGGTTGCCAATGACCTGTTTTTTATTGGAGGATCTGGTAATTTGGTGCCTTCCTTCTGTAGCTGTTTAGTTTTCCTGCCTCTTGCTTTGGTTTTTGCTGCTGTGGTCAGGCAGTTGAAGATGGGAGTGAGATGGCACTTCACCTACACAGCCAATATTAATGTCAGCTCTGCTCCACAGAGACAGTTGCGGATGGCAAACACCACTAGGGCTGATATGTTGCTTTAAATACACACAAAAAAAACAGGATTATGCACTGGATGGTCTGTAGGCAGTCAGCAGTCACTCTTTCCCCCAGACCCCGAAGGAGTCGTTCCTTGCCCCAGATCCAAACCACCACAGTGGTTCCACCGAAATACGCCTCTCTTGCTGACAGTCACTGTGTCCCATAATCTCTGGCTCTGCAATGCAGCTCCGCTCCTCCTCCAGACAGGTCCTCACTGTTGCCCACTCACCACTCTGGACTCTGCCCTCTGATGAGTCAGAGAGGAGAGGACTGCTGCTCCTGGGCGCCTACCCAGTCCCCTTGCAAAGGAAGTGTGAATCTCTCCATCCTCCTTCAGGGATCCTCTCCCAGCTGGCCCTGAACTGAGACTAATGACTATAATAGTAAAATAATAATAATACAGCTTGCCAGTAACTGCATGGGACTTTATCCCTGTCTCGCCTCAGTCTCGACAAAGGGGTGTGGCCAGGGGAAAGATGTGGTGCAATCGGTTCTGGTTTGGGCCCAATTAAAAATGACAACCCTATGCCTCCCATCCACACCTGTTTCCACTGATAAAATACATATTTCCTGTGTGACAGGGTTGAATAAGACCCTGTCTCATTCGCTATACAGAAAGAATTAAATGCAAAGATCTGTTCTGTCCTCTCCTTTTCTGTCTCTTGTCTATCTGGTTGGCCAACCAGATTTTCTCCTGAGACCTAGGAACTGATCACTCAGACGGTCTCAAGATTCTCCACCTCTCACTATCTCTCTGCTTTCACTTGCTGTTCCTGTCTTTTCTTTTCCCTTGTGTATTTGCATTTATAAAAAAAAAACTCAATTTTTCTGTGAAACTGTAAGTAATACTGGCATCCCTTTATTTGAAATTGTATATACTGTAGTTATACTGTTGAAATGATTGCAAAGAGCTATTTGGAATTTAGGGGGTTAACCGTGACATGCAGCACAAACTCTTTTGCAGAGCTGTGAACAAGAGGCCAGTTCTGGGACATCATGTTCTATTTTGTTGCACCTGCAAGGAAAGAAACTTACATAGTTCTGGTCTCTTAATGAGCTCAGGAGACAGAAATAAGAGCAGCAATGCTTTTGCTAGAGTGAGGGAGAGAATGAGAAACTGAAACTTGAAATTAGCAATTCCCTCAGATGAAGGACTTTGTTTTCTCTGTTTGTACTGCCTTTGTAAATAGTTATATTGAATAATTTTTATTTTACTGTTATTGGAAAAAATATAATGCTACTTGTGACTTTTATACCTGCTCTTGGTCTTCCTGTTCTTCTTGACCTGTGCCTCAATGACACTCTGCTGTCCAGTAGTCCCGCCCCATCCTGATCCCCCGTATAGTAATGGTCATCCACTCCCTGGTGGCTAGCAGACCCCCACCCCGGCAGGTAGTGCCCCACCACCCTGCTCCACCCATCTCGACTCGGTGACTGGCACAGCCCTCCACTCTCAACCACGGCCGGCCGCCGACTGAGCAGTCAATGAGTGAATACCATTACTGTTTGGTACAACAAAAAGAGAATTTAAAAGTAAACTAAACAAATATATTTTATCGGGAGGTAAACTAAGTTATTACCAGTAGTGAAGTCCTCACAGGAGCATCAATGGGTACCATGGCCTTATGACTCCTAACCTTCCTTAGTATGATATACTTCAAACTGAAAAGAGACTTGAGAAGTATACCCAACTACCCAGGACAGTGTACTATAGGGCATCAAACTTGAGAGACTATCTTGCACATAGTCTTCCGCTATCTGATAGGTCTAAGATATAGCTCCCACCCTTTCAAGAGGTTGCTATCACATATGCTGTAGCTCCCACCCTTTCAAGAGGTTGCTATCACTATGGGTGACATAGGTATTGTGAGGTTAACCAACGTGCCAGATCTTTCACTAGGCCCAAGGATACAGGTTACTCACCTGTAATAGTAGTTCTAGGAGTGGTATATGATGTTCATTCACTCTTCTGGTAGATGCCTTTCCCTTTTAAATCTTATCAGAAACATCTTCAAACAGGCTCCTCTCACCCACCCAGGTAGCAACTCCTTTGGCTCTGCCCCATGATGCCAGATCTTGCCCACTGGAAGCAGTGTTGTGCGCCAAAGTGAGGGGAGGTTGGGTGGGTCCATGTGGATGAACATCATATACCACTCCTAGAACTACTGTTACAGGTGAGTAACCTGTTTTTCTAGGGACATGGATATGATGTTCTATCCACACTTCTGGCAGACTCCTAGTAGTTCTCCAGGAGGAGGGAGGTAAGGTGCACACCCCCTACTTAGGAAACAGAGACTGGAGAACTGAGGCCCCAAAACCAGCATCCTGGCATGACTCGAGGTCAATGTGGTAATGGAAAATGAAGGTGTGTGCTGATCTCTAGGTAGCAGCCCTGCAGATTTTCTGGATAGGGACGTCCCTGGAAGCAGCCACCGATGCAGCAGTATGACAGGTGCAATGAGCCCTTAGCCCTATGGAAGGCTCCCTACCCGTCAACCTATAGCAGAGATCATTGCAGGATACAATTCACCTGCCAATCATCCACTTGGCTGAAGGTCTGCCAGGTGTGGCTTCAGTGTAGGTGACAAACATCTGGTGAACCTCTCACTGAATCCCAGCCATGTGCTCTTTGTAATAAGTGCACGATCGCCTAAGGTCCAGACTACAGAGCGTGTGTTCAGCCTCCGAGGTGTGGTTGGTAAAATACACCAGCAGATTAATCACATGGTTAAGGTGAAAATCCAACACAACCTTCAGAAGGAACTTCAGGTTCAGGTGCAGGACAACCTTGTCCCTGTGTAAGACCAGGCAAGAAGACTCCACTGAAAGAGCCTGGAGCTCACAGATCCTTCTGCTGATGTGATAGTCACAAAGAAGGTGGTCTTCCACAACAGATAAGATATTTCACACTTGTGCATAGGTTCAAATGGCTTGCCCATGAACTTTGTCAAAACCAGCAGCAAATCCCAAGGTGATGGTGGTTCACGCACCGGAGGGGAAATATGGTCAAGGCCTTTAAAAAAGCATCAGACTATCTTCTTCTGTGCCACCGACTGCTGACTGGCCCATACTTGGTAAGCAGAGATGGCTGCCATGTGCACTTTTAGGGTCGACTGAAGGCCCGACTTAGAAAAGGAACACAGGTAATCAAGGATGCTAGCCACTGGACAAAATAAAGAGTCCAACACCAAGTGGAGAATCTCTTCCACTTGAAGGCATAACATTTCCTGGTCAACTCCTTCTGAGATGCCTCCAAGACAGCAAGGACATCTTCAGAGAGACCCAAAGCCTGGAACTCTAGCTGCTCAGGAACCAGGCTGTCAGGTGAAGGGACTGAAGGTCTGGATGGAGAAACTTCCCTTGATTGATGGGAGAGCAGGTCCATGCATAGAAAAAGACACCTTAGGAGCCTGCTGCTGAGACTGAGGAGATCGGGATACCAAAACTAGTGCGGCCAGTCTGGAGTCACCAGAATCACCTGTGCCTTGTCCCTCCAGGCCTTGAGGAGCACCTTGTGGATCAAGGGAAGTGGAGGGAAAGCAAAGAAGAGGCCTGGGTCCGGGGCCTCGAGAAGGCATCTCTCTGCAGCATTCCCTGCTGAGGGAGGTGGGCAAAAAGAGCCTCAGCTTTGTGTTCTCCCTGGAGGCGAACAGGTACACCTGACAGCTGCCCCACTGGGAGAAGAGACTGTGTACTACCTCTGGGAGGAGAGACCCCCCTCATGAGATGCCTCGCCCACATGGTTGAGGGCATCTGCCAGCTGACTGGAGGTTCCTGTCACATGGATGGCAAGGAAATTGGCCTCCAGGCTGCACACGAGGGTCCACACATGGAGAGCTTCCTTGCACAGAGGCAGGGAGTGCATCCCGCCCAGTTTGTTGAAGTAATATATGGCTGTGGTATTGTCCGTCTGGACCTGAACCAGCTGACCCCGGATGAGAGGAGCAAATACAGTCAGCAACAGCTGAACTGCATGGAACTCCAGTAGGTTGATGTGTCATTGGGACTCCTCGGGGGTCCAGAGCCATGGACTCTTGTGTTCCCCCAGCTGGGCACTCCAGCTCATGAGAGAGGCATCGGTCATCAGGATGACCATCAACTCTGAGTGGACAAATGGGATCCCTTCCTACAGATGCTCTGGGACTAGCCACCACTGGAGGGCATCCCACATCCGCTGGGTCACAGTGACCAGTTGCTTGAAGTGACCCTTGCATTGAGACCACTGGCTGGCCAGCTCCCATTGCAGAGAGTGCATTCTCCATTGAGCCCATTGGACCATGCTGGTACAGGCCTCCATGCAACCCAGCAGGCTCAGGAAGTCCCGGGCAGGGCACAATTGCCCAACCCGAAATGATTGGTCAAAGGAGGAGAGAATGTCCACCCTGTCTGCTGGGAGCTGGACTCTGGCTCTGCAAGAGTCGAACTCCACCCTGATGAAGTTGATCATCTGCAAAGGCACGAGTTCCAACTTGGCCTCATTGACCAGGAGGTCAAGGTCGACGCAGGTCTGGAGGGCCAGGTCCCTGGACTGCTCCACCTCCCATCTGGAGGGACCTGCGATCAGCTAGTCATCCAGGTAGGGGTAAACCCAGACCCCTCGGAGCCTCAAGTAAGCTGCCACCACTGCAATGCACTTGGTGATGACCCTGGGGCCGAGGATAGGTCAAATGGCATGGCCTGGAACTCGTAGAGGGTTCCCTCGGCTCGGAATTGGAGGAACCTTTGGTGTGATGGATGGACCGGGACATGGAAGAACGTGTCCTGAAGATCCAGGGAGCAAAACCACATGTTCTGCTCTAGAGGCGGTATGATCTGAGACAGAGTTACCATCCTGAAGGTGCACAACTTCAGAAACTTGTTCAGGTTGTGAAGATTGAGAATGGGGCACCAGCCCCCTGTCCATTTTGGCACCAGGAAGTACCTGGAGACAAGACCTGGATGTTCTGGAGGATTCACAACAGAAACCATGACCTCAATGCGGAGAAGTTGAGCTATGTCATCTCTAAGAGCTGACAGAATATCTGTGGATACCAAGTCCTCCCATTAGGCATGGGCTCAGCATGGATAGTACTGCTCGAATTCCAGAGGCAGACCCTGACTCACCACTTCCAGAACCCACCTGTCCGTGGTAACAGTGGACCAGGTGGAAAGGAATTGGTGGAGCCAGCTCCCTAATGGAGGACCTAGTGGAGGCATGACGGGCATGAGGGAGGCACCCATCATCCTGTCACTGGACAGGCTTGAAGGAAGAGGAGTGTCCAGCCAAGGAGCCACCAGAGCCTCTTCCCTCAGGCTTATGGATGACCGAGGCCACTGACTTTGGCCGAGGTCACCAGGCCTGGGCCTGCTGACCAACCTGGGGCTGGGCTAGTTTGGCCATAGTAGTAGAGGTGGACCAAAAGGGCTTCCATTTCTGCTGTTTGCAGCCCTTTGGGTCCTTCTGAGCAGATGTCACAGTGTCCAAGGTGTCATTGGACTTCTCAATGTGGGAGAGGTGGTCCTCGACTCCAGCCCAAACAAGTCAGTGCCCAGGAAAGCAGCATCTGCAACTTGTGCTGAGTGTCTGCCATGAAGATCAAAATCCTCAGCCAAGCCCTGCAGCACATGGCCACTGACACTGCCACAGAGCAGGCACAAGAGTTCCCAATGTACATAGCAGTCTGGAGCTGTTGTTTTCCTACAGACTGGCACTGGTCCCAGACCTGTTTGACCGTAGTCTGGAGGCCCACCGGGAAATGAGGAAGCACCTCATCCAGGGTGTTCAGCAATACATGGGAGAAGTGGGCCATGAGATGGGCTGAGCTCACCTGGTGAAGACCAAGCAAGTAGGCAATGTAGACCATCTTAGCTGTGTGGTCCAATTTTATGGACTCGGACAGGCAGCTTATCAATGTCCTCAGTATTGCCTGAGCACCTAAACACTGAAACCACCACCAGACCTTCAGCCAAGGGGTATTTCAGTGAATCGAGAGAGAGAGAACCGATAGGTACTGCATACTTACGGGCCAGCTGGGAGAAGGGCACAGAGCAGGAAGCTGGGCACTGCCAGAGCTCCAGGGCAAGGCCAAGAATGGCCTTTGCTATTGGGTCTTTGGAGAATCCACCTGGTTGAGGATCTTGGTTAGTGGTGGACTCAGAGATCAGTCGAAGGCAGCCCAGAAAGGAAGTAGAACCTTCTTTGGTCAACAGATCCACTGCTAACTCTTCATCGACCAGACAGGAGTGTAGGGAGGAACCCTTGGACTCTGAAGAGTCATTAAAAAGTGGTCGACCACCAGAGTCCCCACTAACCCTCCAAGGACAGTCAGGGGTGATGGTGACAGACAGACGAAGGGGAAGCCCCTTGACCAGCCAATACTCCTTAGTCAGAGTGCTGGAGGTCGGCTGTTTAGGTAGCAGCTCCACTGGAATTGGTGGAGACACCGGGGTCAGCCGAGCCAGGACCATCTTGGTTGGCTCCTTAGGCAGAGAAGGCATCGGTCAGTTGGGCAAAAGCCAGGTGATGCCGGTGCAGGAGCCGGGATTGCCTTCATACTGGTTAACACCAGCTGTTGCCACATGAGGGCCTTGTAGCGTTGACGCAATTTGTGTCAAAGCCTCTCCTCACTTGAGGAGGATGAGGATGAAGAGTGGCAATGGCACCGCTTCCCATGGTGTTGAGAGCAGGAGTGCCGATGCAAGCAGGAGCCGCTCGACCCATGGGAACTGGACTGAGAACGCAACCACTGGAGGACCGGTGGCAGGGCTCGGAGGGAGTCAGCGAATGCTGAGGCTCCTCCGGGTCTTGATCATCGACCAAAGGTGGCAGGTCAATGGACTGATCCATCCCTCCAATGGTCCGAGTCAGGACTGGAGTCTGGGACAAAGAAGTGTAGGCCTCTTAAATGAACTGGTCAGTTTGAGAAAAATCTCGGCTGGGACTTCAACCAGCATCTCGGCAAACTGGCCTGATGGGGTTACTGTACAGCTGGCAACCTGGGCCAAAGATTTGACCAAAGTCAGATCCGGAGAAGCGCTGGAATTAGGAGCTCTCGACTGAGAGCGCTCCTGATCCCATGAATGTTGGTGAGTCCTTTCCTTTTCTTTTCTGGACTCTTTATTTGGATTTTGATTTGTGCCCAGTGGGTTCTTGGCCAAGGGTAAGCCTGAGGCTGACACAGTTCCTTTAAGCACCCCATAAAAATTGATCCCAGCTGGAGCGGCAGGAAGGCAGAAGCCGAAGAGGAGAGGGATGCAGCCTGGGCTGCCTCCTCTTCAAATGCCGCAAGCTGTTCAGTGGACCCTGCAACAGTGGAGACCACCCAATGGGCATTCATGGATTTGACCAGTGGGTTCTATTGACCTGGGTGGCTCAGCTTAAGTTGGGGGAGATGGTCCTCGAGAATGGTCAGGCAGAATGAGCGACAAAAGTCGCAACCCTGGGGATCATGCTCATGTCCCAGGCAGTAGACATACATGGTCAGTTCGAGACATCTTCCGCTCGCAAGGGCACTGGCGGAACCCAGGAGCGGACTTGTCATCCATTGTGGTCACGATCAGAAATTGAACTGAAGACAACAAAACTTGTAGTTTTATAAATTTTGAAGTAAATCCAAAGATTTAAGCATGAGGGTCTACTCAACGCAGGAGCAATAAGGAGAGAACCTGCTTCTTCCAGCGGAAAGGAAGATCTAGCGTCATGGGGTGGAGCCAAGGGAGTACCACCTGGGTGGGTGGGAGGAATCAGCTTGAAGATGCTTCCAGCAAGATTTAAAGGGGAAAGGCAACTGCCAGAAGTGTGGATAGAATATCATATCCATGTTCCTAGAAGCACCACTTTCATCAAAATGTTTGACTATGATGCCGCACACACTGTGTATTTGACTTGATGTAGTTTTTGTAATCTGTATATCGGGAAGGCCAGAATGGAACTCAGGAAAAGGGTGGCGGAACTATAGGTGGGCACTTGTAAACAGGAATTTTGATTATGTACCTGCCTCCCATGTGGGTAGGGGTATTTCAAGCCATAGGAGGGAGGTGGTGATCCCACTGTACAATACGCTGGTTAGGCTTCACCTAGAGAACTGTGTGCAGTTCTGGAGTCCGCACCTGCGTAAGGATATTGACAGGGTGGAAACAGTGCATAGGAGGGCAACTAAGAATGTGTAGAGTCTGCAGGACAAGGCATATGGGGATAGACTTAGGGACCTCAGTATGTACACATTGGAACAGCGACAGGAGATTGGGGACATGGAAGGTCATTCCAGATGAATCTAATAGATTTCTTTGACTGGGTGACCAAAGTAGTAGATCAGGGAGGGGCTGTGGACATGGCCTACCTGGACTTTAGCAAGGCATTTGACTCAGTTCCACACAAAAGATTAATATACAAGTTAGCCAGCCTGGGAGTGGGTCCCAAGATGATAGCCTGGGAAAAGAATTGGCTGGAGAATAGGACACAGAGGGTAATAGTAAATGGAGTCCACTCTAAAGAAAGGGGGTTACTAGTGGGGTGCCGCAGGGTTCAGATAGGACCAGTCCTCTTCAATGTCTTTGTGTTACATTACAGAAGGACTGGAAGGAAAAGTATGTCTCTTTGCAGATGACACAAAGATCAGCAACAGAGTTGATGCACAAAGTGGGTGGAAAGGATGATAAGGACTTGGTAAGGTTAGAGGAATGGTCAAATGTATGGCAGCTTAGATTTAATGCTAAGAAGTGCAAGGTAATGCACCTGGGAAACAAAAACCCAGGGGAAGAGTACACAATGGGGGTGAGATACTAACAACAACAAAAATGGAAAGGGACCTGGGGGTAGTCATATCAGATGACTTAAAGGTGGGCAAGCAATGTGAGAGGGCAGTAAGGAGGGCTGGGGGTTACTGGGATGCATAGGGAGAGGCATCACCAGTAGAAAACAGGAAGTTGTTATCCCTCTGTACAGACAGCTGGTGAGACCCCATCTGGAGTACTGTGTGCAGTTCTGGAGACCCAATCTCCGCAAGGACATAGACAAGATGGAAGCTGTCCAGAGGAGGGCAACTAAAATGGTGCAGGGTCTGCACCGGAAGACATATGAAGAGAGACTAAAGGAGCTTAATATGTATAGCCTCGAGGAAAGGAGGGAGAGGGGGGACATGATAGAAACGTTCAAGTACCTCAAGGGAATCAACAAAGTCCAAGAGGGTAGCATCTTTCAAAAAAAGAGGTGTGCAAGAACAAGGAGGTACAATTTGAATACAGAGGAGGGGTGGCTCAGTGGTAATGTAAGGAAGTATTTTTTCACAGAGAGGATTGTGGATGCATGGAACGGCATTCCGGAGGAGGTTATAGAGTCAAAAACAGTGATTGAATTCAAGCATGCATGGGACAGCCATAAGGCAATTCTAGGGGGGTGGGGCCAGAAAGAAGTAGGCTGCTGGTTAACTAGGATCTGCAGCTTATCTATTAGGTAGGGAAATGGGCAGACTGGGTGGGCCAAGCGGTCCTTATCTGCCATCAAATTCTATGTTTCTATGTTTCAAATTTTATGACATGATTGAGACTTTCAAATATCTTAAGGGCATAAATAAGGTGGAAAGGGACAGCATCTTCAAGTACAAAAAGTACAACAGAACTAGAGGGCATGACATGAAATTGGAAGGGGGTCACATAAGGGGTAACATGAGAAAGTTCTTTTTTTTCAGAGAGGTTAGTAGATGTGTGGAACCCCCTGCGTCAGGAGGCTGTGGGACCATGCACAGTGGAGGGAATCAAGAGGGCATGGGATAGGCATAAGGGAATCATACATATGAGGGGGGCATAGCTGAAGTCTCTGACCTAGTAGTGGCAGCGGAGCCAATTGGTTAAATGGGCAAACTGGATGGGCCTTGTGGTCCTTTTCTGCCATCAGCTTCTATGTTTCTACGAACATAACTTTGGTTTCCCAGGTATTGACGGGTTGCAGTAGGCCACAGGAGAGTTGATATGAATCTGATACTTACTAGGTAGGAGTCCGGTTGGATTTTTCATCCAAATGTACTTCATCCTTCAAAAAAAGAGATGTGCAAGAACAAGGGGTCACAATATGAGGCTTGAGAAGGGAAGACTCATGGGCAATGTGAGGATCTATTTTTTCATGGACAGGGTGGTGGATGCATGGAACAGCCTCCCTGAGGGGGTCATGGGGGCACAAATGATAGGTGAATTCAAGAATGCACGGGACAGGCAGAAAGCAACCCTAATGTTTAGGAAAGAGAAGGTAAACTTCAGACCAAATAGGATCTGGAGTTTATGCAGTATGTAGGGGAAAGGCCAGACTAAATGGGCTAAGCAGTCCTTATCTGCTGTCAAATTCTATGTTTCTATAGCCCTTGATCAGCTCCTACTGCATCTTTCCTGAACTTGAGAACACCCTCAATACAGCCTAGTCACTCTTGAGGCAGTAGGAGAAGAGAAGACTACTGCATCATGAGTGGCTGCTCTGTTTGGTGGTGTTCCTAATGTTCAAGGAGTATGCAATTAAAGATTTAAAACAAAACAAGGTTGGGTATAATTACACTATTAGCATGTATTATCAGTTCTACTAAAGAAAGGAAGTGGATAAAACAACCAGCAACATTAATGAATTTTAGGAAAGGCAAGCATTCTTATAAAATGGGGTTTCAACCAGAAATAATAAGACGCAAAAAGGGCCGACAGTGTCCCCTTAAAATGTATTATTATTGCCTACTTTAGCAACTAGATACAAATGGCAAATGTTCTGAACTGACAAACTGAGTCTGGAATGGCAGATGTGTTCAATCCTTATTGTCACAATTTTTTTGCATGGAAACACCCTGCACCAATTATAAGCCTCAGGTGTTTTAAAAAAAACTCATAACACACACGTATATGCATTATTTTCTATCTTTTTACAGGTCAATTTCCCATGCAAATTATTTAGAGATCTCTTTTTTATGCAAATTTATGATCCAGGGTTATCTTTTCCCTGGAATTTTTGATTAAGTATTGATATCAACTAAGTCAGAATGATTCTGTCTTTTCTATTTTTGTTACTTTACACATCTGCACTTAAGTTTTCACACTATGCACTTTATGGGCTCATTTTCAAAGCCACTGAGACTGCCGCACGTCCCTGGCGGGCTGATCAGGCACTGGGTTGGAACATCACTGACAATAGCGCAGTCAAGAACCATGCAGCAATAATGCCATCAGTTTTTTTTTTGCAGGGGGCACCACCCCACACACACTCTCTGACATGGGGGACTTTGCCCCCTGCACCCTCCTACTATAGGATTTCCACTCTGTGGGGCAGCAGATCACGGGGCAAGATGAAATTTGTGGGGCTGTGGGATACTGTTTCCACAGCCCCATGTAAAAAAAAAAAAGTCCAAATGTATAAAAATCCTCGGAGACCAGGATTACAACCCTGGTCTCCATGACTGCCTGGCTGAGCGTGTCTATGCCCCAGTCCTCCACACCGCAGCTCAGCCAGCCTCCTGGATTCTGGTGCCCTTGTTTCTTCTCATAATCATGGACAACGGCCTGAGGAGCGCTAACTGTAAGTGCTGTAAATTCCCTCTCACTGTCCGTGGTAGCGCTATTCACAGTAGCACTCAGTTGACTGGTGTTATTCTGGTAGCGCTATTTTAACCAGGTACTGATTGATCATACAGCACATGGGGCTTGTGGCAGTCCCCTGCCTGGCGATCGTGATTTTCACTCCTGTGCACCAAATGCTGCAAGTTAGACCAGTTCTCCCCTGGTCCAACTTGAAGCATTCCGTGGACCATTTTTACAGGGCTTGCACCAAATATTTGGTGCAAGCTGCCATAAAGTGAGGAAAGTGTTGCAACTGTGCCCAAGAACATAAAATCGGGTGCTGCTGTGGCAGAGGTGCTTGGCACAGCTATGCCAAAAATGGGTTGAATGCAGGGCTTGATGCAAGCCCTGCAGCAACCTCTGAAAATCCGACCCTATGTATCTCCTGACAGAAAATGTGAATTTTCTCTTTAAATTGCTATTAAGTATATGACCAACAGAGGGAGTGCTTACTCTTGAGACATGATGCATGTGTGCAAAACACTGAGTTTTTGCCGCCCTGATGTGCTCTTACTGCTGCTGTATGTGTGCTGCACTTCGTATCTAAATGAGTACATTTTGTCTTCTGCAGTGCTAATCTTTGCTTCTGCTCATTTTTGGTGTCTGTAATGACACAGCTTTTTTTTTGTTTGTTTTTACTGCATTCGAAAGCTGTACGTATCATGGTCCATGGAGCAGACTTCTTTGTTGTTTTCTCTACGTTACTGTGTTCTTAACACAACTGCAGATTTTTACCTGCTTGAGGAAGGGACCTGTATGGGCAGGAAAGCTCCTGAAGTGTAACTTACATACAGTCTAACTGAGTAATAAGACATTTATTTACAAATTGGTGACTGGGAAAGACATGAGAGGACTGGCACAGTTTCTGGGACGATGGTACCCAATGCACTGAGCTGTGAGGCAGCAGGCAAAGATGAGACCATCAACAACCTGAGAACTGCTAGTATCCCACAATAACAAACACCCCAGAAAGTCTTACTGCAATTAGAAAATGGATCCAATATTGTTTGGGGATGGACAAACAGAAATAACATGTTGGTTTTTCTAAAAAAAATACACGTGCAAAAATAGTTCCAAAGGGAAAATGTCTTTATTTCTAGCCCTACCTCTCAGATGCCAAAGCCCCATCCACACAGAAAACCAATGTTTGTTTTTTTTATTTAAAGAATAACATCTAATCCACCTTCATGTCTCAGATTTGATCCCCATATTAAGTGATAGGGATATGTTTATTATACAAGAAAACACCCCCTTTATTTCTTTTGGTAGAGATCTGCTGGGGGGGGGACACAATCATCAGAACTTCTGATCCAGATAATAGGGTCTGCCCCAAGTTCCTCTTCAGAAAATGGCACAGCAGGGTTTGAAATTAAGTTTTGTAGCTACTAGCCTACAATGCTAATGAATAGGAAAGTCCACTGACTCCAAAAACTTTTCCACTGGTCCAGCTGAAGTACGTATAAAGGGGATACGTGATGGGCAGTCATTCGATAGTGGATATATCAGTACCAGTGGCAAGTGAGCTTGGGGTTATCATGAGTGGCACAAGCTCACTTGCCATGAGTGTTGATATATCCGCTATTGAATGACAGCCCATCACGTATCCCTTTTATACAATAGGGCCTTTTTTTTGGTATGGTTTGTTTTTAAAGAATATATGTGTTACCTGTGTTTTTTTCAGTTGCCGTTCTTTCCGGGTGTTCGGCTGCTCAGACGTCTGATGTAGAGAGGGTACTGATATTTTCTGCCGACGTGTACACAGTATAGATATCTGGTAGCTTGTCTCACTGTGTACATGTCGGCATGCTGATATCAGTATGCGACGAGAATACAACTATTTACGTAGGGGCACATCAGTTCACCCCTATTGTATAATGAACAGTTACCTGTCTCCAATACAAGTCAGCAGGGTTAGATAAATGAAGTTTACTGTCCTAATACAAAATCTACCAGCATTTGCTAGTTGACTGGTACCAAATTTAATTCCTCACAGTGAAGAGAAATTTTTAGCTGACTTGTTTTTCTTTTCATCCCATTGTAGGGCACTGCTGATTTAATCTGTTGACCGTTGCTACCGTCACTTTAAAAGTTTCTGCTTCTGAAAGACAGTGTTATTTATTGGAGGACTGCAGGCACTAGAGTAACAAGAATATGGCGGTAATGAGTGGATACCCAGCATGCACATTCAATAGGAATTTTAAAGTACAGCTAATTCTATATATCTTCAGGAAGGATCTACTGTTCTCTTGCTAAAGGAGCTGATCCAAGCCTACAGGATAAGCACATCAAATACCCAAAATCTCAGCCCTCATGGACTGTACTCCAGCAGAAGTAGAATCTTCAAAGTTAATTCTTAAACTCCTAGCAAAAACATTTCAAGGTTCTCTACAGGGAACTATGCCAGTGTTGATTTCTCTGTTTAAATCAGGAATTCCCAGCACACACAGATCAAATGTGGGAAAAACAAAGTTCTATGCTGTTTCTTCTGTGAGTGCATGCTTTAACTAAAGACACTAGCAACATCTGCTAGGAGTATAAGAATTAACATTTAAGATTCTATGTAATATTTATGCTGGAGTTTAGTTGTTCTCAGTCCATAAGGGCAGGGATGTGTGAACTACAGTGGTCATAAGCTTGTCCATCAGTGTGTGTGTGTGTGTGCTGGTATGTTGTGGGGTCACATGATCAGCATAAGGGATGAACCAGCTTGGGCAGACACAGTGGGCTGGGGTTGTATTTCCAGGTGAGTGTGAGCAGAAGGTCAACACTCATCCTAGTGGTGGGTCGGAGCTTGTAGCTGATCGTTTCTGAGGGCATGGCTTAGGCCCAAACCCACCCTTCCCCTCATCCCCCCAGGTGTCATTTCCTTTATAGCAGGGGTTCTGACATCATTTCCTCAAGAGGGCAAGGTGCATACAACTTGTATCCTTACCAGCATAGCACACTGCACTGAAGGAAAGAGCATGCTCACTAACTACATATAACAAAAAAAAAAAAAAAAAGGCTTAACACAGGAAAAACAGGAAAGAAGACAGACATGTGGGGAGTGATGCAATGCACTGGCTGTGGGGCAGCAGTCTTCCGGGAGACTTTCTGGAGGCTGCGATGCTGCCTTATTTGTAGGCACCTCTCTGGTCTAAGGGAGGAGGTTGCTGGTCTCCAGGCTGACTTGGCTAGGATTCATGAAACCTCCACACCCACCTAGGGACCACCAGGGCCACTGCCGCTACCTCAGAGGTTGCCAAGAAAGAGGAGTGGTTGGACCAAGGTGGGCTCAGGGAGGGAGAGGGTGGTGGAACAGAGGCACATTCCTCCAGTTGTACCTCTCCACAATTCATATGCTCTTCTGGCAGAGAGCGGTTCCTCTATAGAGGCGTCTGCAGTGGAGACCAAGGAGGATGCTGGGAACCTCCACAAAGGAGACCCACAGGAGGGTGGCATGGGACCCCACAGGGGAAGGAAACTACTCCTGGTGGGTGACTCAATCGTTAGGGGGATAGATCTGGGGGAGCAAGAGAAGAGGGAAGTAAGGTGCTTGCCTGGTGCAACGGCTTGGAGGGACAGGAGCGAATCTTCAGGATTGCAGGAGCAGCTGCATGATAGAGAGAGCTGGATGTCACTGTCCACCTATGGACAAATGACCTGGCTGGGAATGGGATGAGAGCAGTGCAAGAGGAGTCTGAAGAGTTGGGGAGAGGCCTTAGACAAGTAGCACGTACGGTAACCTTCACAGAGGTGCTGCCTGTCTATGGCAAGGGTGATGTAGGGTACTCTGCACCATGGGATTCAATGAATGGTTGTAAAACTGGTGCAGAGCTCAGGATTTTGACTTCATTGGGGACTGGGTGTCATAGAAACATAGACTTTGATGACAGATAAGGGCCGCTAGGCCCATCTAGTCTGCCCATTTCCCTACCTACAGGATAGGCCGCAGATCCTAGTTAACCAACAGCCTATTTCTTCCTACCCCCCACAAGAATTGCCTTATGTCTGTCCCATGCATTCTTGAATTCTCCCACAGTTTTAGACCCCACAACCTCCTCAGGAAGGCTGTTCCATGCATCCACTACCCTCTCTGTGAAATAATACTTCCTCACATTGCCCCTGAACCGCCCTCCTTCTATCTTTAAATTGTGTCCCCTTGTTCTTGCAAGTCTCTTTTTCTGAAAAATGCTACCCTCTTGGACTTTGTTTATTTATTTATTTGTAAAATCAGTTTACAACCTTTGAGCCAGAGGCTCGTTTCCAAAGGTACTTCGTCACATGAAGACATACATTGTGTTTTTGGTTACATAGCGTAGGTTTGCAAAACAATAGGCATTCAACAGAGGCGCCACGTCACACTGTGGTCAGACAAATACATTTGGGTTACAGGGTACATGTAAGTTGAGAACAGGTGTTACACAAGTTGGTATCAATAGTGAGCAATCTAGTAGGTAAACACTGAAACAGCAGGTACTGGCCAGGTTAAACATAGGCACGGTGTACAGGGAAGTGGTGGTGGGGATGGCTAGGTGGAGAGCCGCCCGGAGGGTGTTGTCAAGAGAAGTAGAGGTGGAGGCTACTTTCAGAGACAGGAGCAGTTATGAGTGTTGATGATGTGGTTTCGAAGGGTGGTTTTGAACTTAGAGATGGCGGTGGCATTGGAGATGGGGGCAGGGAGAGAGTTAAACCAGGTTGGGGCTCTATAGCAGAAGGACCTCTGGCCACGGCTGGTTCTTGATCTGGGGACCATTAGAGTGGTCTTGTTGGAAGACTGTGTTGCAATAGTGGGAGGGCTCTGGTGGATGGATGCCGTTACCCCAGGGGGGGAGAGCCCGAGTAGGGTTTTTTTTGTGAGGAGACAGGTTTGGTATTGAGCCGCTCATCCAGGGTAAGCAATTGGCCTCAACATACAGCTGACAGGGTGAGGAGCCTGCAAGGCAGTAATCAATCTGCAGGCTTTGTTCAGGTTAAGTGAATTTTTGAGTGCAGTGGTGTCGGCAGCACCATACACTGGTAGGCCATAGTCATAAGGGACAGAACGGATGATGTAACAGCGAGCCGGAGAGCATTTGGGGAAGGCAGGTTCTATGGCAGAAGAGAATGCCCAGCGATGTTAGTGGCGGATGTTAGGCATCATGTGGTTGTGAAATGAGGCTGAGTCAAGGTAACCCCAAGGTATTTGTAGGAGCAGACTTGTTCCAGTGGCTGATTGGTACTTGAAGGATACAGAGTGGGTGGCTGCTAGCTTTGTTTTGGGGGTGGGAAAAGAGCATAGCTTTGGTCTTTTCAAGATTGATGATGAGTCTGCGCTCCTTAAACCAGGCTTCGGCACTGTTGAAAGACTGCTGTAGGGTGTCCTGAAGGGAGATGGGATTGCGGTGGGTGGCAAAAAGGACAGCGTCATCTGCATACAGTAGAATTTTGCCAGGGCAAGCACTGGGCAGGGTGTTCAGATATAGCGAGAAGAGAAGGGGGCCCAGGATGGAGCCTAGGGGACCCCAGAGTGAATGGGACGGGTATCGAGAGTGTGCTATTGATTTTGCACACTGCGATCATCAAGATAGCTTGTGCACCATGCTAAGGGGCCAGCCGAGAGACCAGTGTAGCAGAGTGCATTCAGCAGAAGTGGATGGGAGACGGTGTCAAGGCCTTTGAGAGGTCTATGAACACTGCACCAGCTAGGAGCTGGTATCCAAGGAGGAGTGTAGGAGTTGGAGAATTCAATTAGGGCAGTGCTGGTACTGTGACCAGCATGGAAGCCATGTTGCTCTGGGCATAGAATGTTATGCTTAGCCAGATAATCAGTGATTTGAGTGGCCACCACTTTCTCAGGGCTTTAGAGATGGGGGAGGATGGAGATTGGCCGTAGTTGTTGGTCGATGACCTGTCGCCCCTTTGTGAATTGGTGTGATAATGGCTGTTTTCCACGCTTGGGAAATTGTCCCAGGCAGAGTGACTGGTTAATTAGGCTGGTGAGGGGCAAGGACTTCATCTAGTACTAGCCTGAGGATACTGGGGTCCAGTGAGTCACTGCCGGGACTGTTGCCATTCAAAGCTTTGACTAGGATGGGTCTGGCTTCCCGGGTGGAAATCTTGCGCAGGTGGAAGCTGGGGCGCTGGAGAATGGGGGAGGTTGGTTGGGGGGAGGATCAAAGAAATTACTAGGGAGGACTGAGCTAAGGTCAGTAAAAGCGGTGTGAACCAGTTAGCTATGGTGGCAGGCTCGGTGGTGGTAGCCATTTCTAGTGAGCTGATGGGGCAGGGATGGTGCTTTTCAAGTTGCTTAATATTATCCCAGAAAGTCCGGCCGAGCCCCAGGAGGAGGTAAGGGAGGCCTGGTAACGGTCGGCCTTGGCTTTCCTGATGGCCCATGAGCACTTATTCCGGCTGCATTGTAAGCCTGCCTATCAGACAGACAACCCGTTTCAGTGGCAAGGTGCCAGAGGTTATCCCGATTCCTTAGTAATTGTAGAAGGGCCGGGCTAACCCAGGGTGCATTCTGTTTTTTGGACCGGATTTTGGTGAGGGGCGCAAAGAGATCACAGGCCATGTTGAAGGTGTGAGTGAAGAAGGCGAGGGCAGTGTCAATGTCAGTAGCATGATGAATGGGGGACCAGTTTATCTGGGTGAGGAATACTTTAAGTTTTTTCAGCCCACCAGGGCGGAGGCACCTGTGGAGGGTGGTCTGGGCTTTGGGTTTGGGATTGGAGACTGCCCAATGAAATAGGATAGGAGAGTGGTCACTTAGGGAGTCTGGGAGGACCTGGATGTTTTGGATTTTATGGGGTCGGTTAGTTATAATAACATCCAGAAGGGTGCTGGTACCTCTCTTAGGGTTTATTCTTGTGGGCTGAGTGACGAGTTGCGTCAGGTCTTGGGCAGCAAATGAGTCTCTGATCGCAGATGAGGAGGTGCTGAGCCAATTTACATTAAGGTCCCCAACTAGGATTTGCTCCGCCTTATGGTGGAGGGTTGCCAGGTAGTCCGTTAAAGATACCAGGGCCGGGTGCTGGTTCTTTGGAGGAACGTAAGCTGTGGTGAGATAGAGAGGGCTCCTAGAGGGGTCCGGGGTGAGTTTGAGGAGTAGAGCCTGGGCCCCATTTACAAGGGCAGGGGTGGGGAGTCGTGTCCAAGTATTGTGTCCCTAATGTAGATTGCACAGCCACCCCTCGTTTGCCTTACTCCTCCCGGTATAAGGTATAGCCTGGGAGGGAAACAAATGAGTCAGGGGTGGATTTGGACAGCCATGTTTCAACCAGGGCTATGATGTCTGGTTGATGAGCCAAGGCCCAGCACTGTAGGGTGTCAAATTTCTTCAGCAGGCTGCATATGTTCATGGAGGCTACTTGAAGACCAATGGGCTGGGTGGGTGGGTGGGTGGGAGGGGCAGGGCCTGGGTTGGGATGTATGTTCCCTGTTAGGAGTAGAAGGAGGAGAAGTGCTCTGGTCAGAGGGTGCCAGATGGAGAGTTTACTGAGGGAGTGATAGGATGAGGAAGGGGTTTAGTAGAACAGGGGTGGGTAGTGCAGCACAGGCAGAGAAGGCTTGTGTGATCAGAAGTGCAAGGGAGCTGGGGGAGGAAAGGTAATGTCTGGATGGGGGGTGAGGTGAGAGGAGCATATGGGGTGTGTGGAGGAGGAGGGGAGGAGCAGTGGTAGAGGAGGAGGGAAGACAGGAGGGTAGGTAGAACACTGGAAAGAGAGGCTGAGGGTTAATAGGGACAATAGGGTTGGTGGAAGGCAAAAGAAGGAGGAGGAGGAGAAGAGAGAGGCTGGCGAGCAGGGGGTGCACATGCATAGTTGGTAAAGGTGGGGGAGCTGAAGTGAAGAACGAATGGGGTACTAGGATGAATAGAAGGGAGATAGTAGTGAAAGGTCACTCCTAAGCCTAGTTGCTGCTATGGTGTTGTGGTAGGGTTGGTGCCTGAAATGCACAAGGTAGTAGGTTCAAGTCTTGACCAGGGTAGCAGGAAGGTGCCCAGCCAGTGGCTGTAGCAGCAAGGAGTTGGGTTCAAGGTGCGCTGAAACACTCAGCTAACACTTTAGCAGTGTCTGAGGGTTAGAGCGTTTTTAAAGTTTTGAAATCCTGCAGTAATAATAGACAGGTGTGCTAGCTGAGTGGTGGACTGCTGACTTTGAACGTGAGGGTGCAGGGTGCAAAGGCAGCAAGAGAGAAGTGGTAAACTTATATTTTGGCAGGTCGTCGGGGGGTAAGAGACTAAAAGGCTTAGAAAGTAGGAATAAAATAGGTAGGCAATGTGGTCCAGAGGCAGAGCTGCTGACTCTGACTACAAGGGTACTGGGTTTGAGCACAACTCAGGGACAGAGTGTAGAAAGTTTTTTTTAAATTCAGAGGAGGAGGGAGGAAGGGTTAAGAGTTTGAAAGTAGAGGTGGATGTTGGCCTGGTTCATCGGCTTAGTGGTTAGTCAGCAGACTTTGGACAAAAGGGTACGAGGATTGATGCTGGCAGGTGCTTAGTGGTAGGCTGATGGGAGGAGTAAGGACAGTAGGTGGTAGAATGATTCAAAGGGAACTGCAGTGACCTCTAGTGGGTCAGCTTTCAAGCAGTGACTAGGAGGGGTAGAGAGTTGAAAGAGGAGCGAGAGTGCAGTGACCCCTAGTGGTAGGTGTCTATAAGCTGCAAATGGGAATGTGGACACTTAGTAAAAAGGAGGTAGGTCATGTAATGTGACATGTGACCTGCCAGCAGCAGTAAATGAAGTGCTGACCCTGGTTGGGGTGGGAAGTGCCTCACAACAGTCAGGCTGTAGTGCAGGACACTTTACCTCTTACAGGCTCTGGCAATCCCCGAATTCAGTCTCTGTTGCTGGGTTGAGTTCTGTGTTGATTCCACTGAGGTACTTAAAAGTTTCTATCATGTCCCTCCTTTCCTCAAGGGTATACATATTAAGCTCCTTTAGTCTCTCCTCATACGGCTTCTCTTGCAGGTGTCCACCTGGAGGAATACTGGCGTGATGGTCTGCATCTGTCCGGTTGGGGAAACAGGATCCTAGGTGATAGGTTTAAATCCTTCACTGGTAAGCATTTAAACTAGCCAAGGGGGGAAGGCACTGAAAAGGAGCAGGGAAAACTCAGCTCCCCCCATAAAACACAGTAGTTACAGAGATAAACACCAAGGTAGAGAAGTCAATAGGGAGCAGGGCAGGGGTAAAGGCAGTAAGGACAGGGATGGGGCTAAAAGGGGTAAGGCCATCAAAAAATGGAGGGTGATGAGTACCAGTGTCCGCAGTCTGTAACAAGCTCCCTGAACCAGTGGTCTTGATGGAAGAGGGACACCTGGATATCATGGCAGTCACAGACACATGATACACAGAGAACCATGACTGGGATATCAACATGCCAGGGTACACAATCGACAGGGAGGGTAAAAGAGGAGGAGGAGGAGTGACTCTCTAGGTAAGGGAAGGGATCAAAGCAATGGAACTAAAGGATAAACTGGGAGTAGAGGAGGCACTGCGGGTTATCCTGGAGACAGGATATGGCACCACAATTCACACGGGGATTGTATATAGACCCCCATCTCAGAGGGAGGCAATGGACAAGGAAATGATAGAAGGCATCTTAAGAATGGCAGAAAAAGGGGAGATATTATTGATGGGGGACCTGAATATGCCAGATGTTAGCTGGAGCACCTTTGCTGCAGCCACATCCAAGAGCAGGGTTATTCACGATGTACTACGGGGGCATGCATCAAACAGCTAGTGGTAGAACCCACTTGGGAGGGAGCAATCTTAGACCTGGTACTGTCAAAAGGGGATGGAGAAAGGATCTCAGATTTAGAAGTGGGTAGCCATCTGGGAACAAGTGACCACCAAACAGTGTGGTTCATGATAAACACAGTCATAGAGTCAAGCCATACAAAAGCAACAGTATTAGACTTTAGGAGGGCTGACTTTGGGAAAATGGGAAGAGTGCCTCAGAAAAGCACTAGCAAACGGGCAAGAAGGAGGGGTGGAGGAACAATGGGGAAAAATCAAAAAAGCCATCACAGGGGCAACAAGCCTTTGTGTGAAGCAAATCAACAAAGCAAAATGAAGGAAAAAACCACTATGGTTCTCAAAAGAGGTGGCGGGGAAGGTTAAGGAGAAAAAGGTAGCATTCAGGAAGTATAAGGAAACGCAAAAGGACAGGACAGAGAACTGTACCAGTTAAAGCAGAAGGAAGAGGGGAAGGCAGTCAGAATAGCAAAAGCCCAAACTGAGGAAAAGATAGCCAACTCATTTAAGAAGGAGGGCAAAACATTTTATAGGTACATTAGGGAGCGAAGATAGACCAAGGGAGGGATAGTGAGGATTAATAAAGGGAAGGGAGGATGGGCAGAGGGTGACAGTGAAAAAACAGGGATACTGAATGAATACTTCTGCTCAGTATTCACAAAAGAAGAGGAGGGGGAAGTACCTAAATCAAAGAATAGAAGCAGTCTGGATAGGGAGGTTGATACCAGTCCATTCACAGAAGAAAGGGTTCTAAAAGAACTCTTAAAAGTGAAATTGGACAAATCAATGGGGCCTGACGGGATTCACCCAAGAATTCTAAAAATAAAAAACTAAGGGTAGAACTAGTGACACCACTGACTACCCTTTTTAACAAATCATGGGAGGATGGTGTGGTACCGGATGACTGGAGGAGAGTGGACATGATTCCCCTTCACAAAAGTGGGAGCAAGACAGAGGCAGGAAACTACAGACCTGTTAGTTTGACCTCAGTAGTAGGGAAAATGATGGAATCACATCTAAAGTAAAGAACTGTTGAGTTCCTAGAGGCCAGTGGGGCACAGGACCCAAGGCAGCATGGATTCACAGCAGGAAGGTCATGTCAGATGAATCTAACAGATTTCTTTGACTGTGTGACCAAAGTAGTAGGCCAGGGAGGGGCTATGAACATGGTCTACTTAGACTTTAGCAAGGCATTTGACACAATCCCACACAAAAGTTTAATATACAAGTCAGCCAGCTTTGGAGTGGGTCCCAAATGGTAGCCTGGGTAAAAAATTGGCTGGACAACAGGATGCAAAGGGTGATAGTAAATGGAGTTCACTGGGAAAAAAGGGGGGTTGCTAGCAGGGTACCCCAAGGTTCAGTACTGGGACCAGTCCTCTTTAATGTTTTTATAAGTGACATTGCAGAGGGACTGGAAGGAAAAGTATGTCTCTTTGCAAAGACACAAAGATCTGCAGCAGGGTTGATACAGAAGGTGAGGTGGAAAGGATGCAAAGGGACTTGGCAAGGTTGGAGGAATGGTCAAATGTATGGCAGCTTAGATTCAATACAAAGAAGTGCAAAGTAATGCACCTGGGAAACAAAAACCCAGGGGAAGAATACATAATGGGGGTTAAGATACTAACAACAAAAATGGAAAGGGACCTGGGGGTAGTTACATCAGATGACCTTAAGGTGGGAAAGCAATGTGAGAAGGCAGTAAGGAGGGCTGGTGGGATACTGGGATGCACAGGGAGAGGCATTACCAGTGGAAAACAGGAAGTTGTTATCCCTCTGTACAGACTGTTGGTGAGAACCCATCTGGAGTACTGTGTGCAGTTCTGGGACCCCATCTCCATAAGGACATAGACAGGATGGAGACTGTCCAGAGGAGGGCAGCTAAAATAGTGCAAGATCTGCACCAGAAGACATACAAAGAGAAATTAAAGGAGCTTAATACGTACACCCTCAAGGAGAGGAGGGAGAGGGGGGACATGATAGAAACTTTCAAGTACATCAAAGGAATCAACAGAGTCCAAGAGAGTAGCATCTTTCAGAAAAAGAGATGTGCAAGAACAAGGGGGCACAATCTGAAGATAGAGGGGGGGACGGCTCAGAGCTAATGTGAGGAAGTATTTTGTCATGGAGAGGGTTGTGGATACATGGAATGGCCTTCCTGAGGAGGTAGTGGAGTCAAAAACAGTGGGGGAAATCAAGAATGCATGGGACAGACATAAGGCAATTCTAGTGGGGGGTAGGAGGAAACAGTCTTCTGGTTAACTACGATCTGCAGTTTATTCATTGGGTAGGGAAATGGGCAGACT
The DNA here is from genome assembly GCA_016271365.2 of Neoceratodus forsteri. NCBI lineage: Eukaryota > Metazoa > Chordata > Ceratodontiformes > Ceratodontidae > Neoceratodus > Neoceratodus forsteri. The sequence goes on along the minus strand of CM028131.1, from coordinate 172,014,136 downwards.
AGGTGGGCCAAGTGGTCCTTATCTGCCATCAAATTCTATGGGTGAGATATTCAGAGTGTGCCAAGCAGGGGCGCAACGCAACTGGGTTGAGCCAGGGCGTAGTCCAGGTGATATTCAACGGTGCTGCGCCATGGCTCAGCACTACTGAATATGGCACTGGGGGCGCCCGCATTGCACACGGCGCAGTGGCACTGCACCAGCACAAGTGGCAGGTGAGAAACAGTGGGATGCGCCAGCGCAAGTGCATTAGGTGCAGCAACTGTGATATTCAATGCTGGGCATGCAAATGATGCCATAAAGTGTGCAAGGCGCAAATGGGGCCATTTGCATGTCATAATGGTCCCATTTGCATGCAGTGTGCCAATCCCCGGCGACTTGCGCCTGGCGCCCTGCAGCAGTCAGGGACTGACACCCCCTGCCTCTTGGTTGGCAACACGTCCCATCATGGGCATAAACAAATTATATCCCTGATGGTCCAGAGGACCCTACCCCATCGCCCGATTGCAGGCGTAATAAAGGTAATACCCTGGTGGTACAGTGGACCCTACCCCATCGCCTGATAGCGGGCATAAGAATACATCCCTGGTGGTCCAGTGGACCTGCTCCCTGCCTGATCGCGGCATATGAAGAAGTCAGTTTCGCTGGTCCAGCGACGATCCCCGTTCGATTGCGGGCATAAGAATACATAAATTTCAGCTGGTCCAGCGGTTGCACTGTTGATACCACTCCAGCATTCTCGTCAGTGGTGAGTGGTAGTTTTTCCACCTCAAGCTGCTCTCGCCGACGACAGCATACAGTAGCGGTTTGCACATCTATTAGTCCACTGCAATAATGGGCATGCAGACTATATTGTGTTTCGACAGTCCCAAAATGTGAATGAACTCACATTTTGGGACTGTGTAGTACAGTATGGTCTGCATGCCCATTGGCACATGCAATGGACCAATTGGCATATAGCCGTACTGTATGCTGTCAGTCAGCCGGGCGGCTTGCAGGTGGGGAACTGCCACCCACCACTGACCGGGGGGGGGTGCTGGGTGCCGGGTCTCAGTGGGCGGGTGTGAAGGGAGTACCGCTGGACCACCAGGGAATTTATTTGTTCATATGCCCATGATCGGGCAGGGGAGCAGGTCCACTGGACCACCAGGGATATATTTTCATTACACCTGCGATCAGGCGATGGGGTAGGGTCCACTGGACCACCAGGGATTGTGTTAACTATGCCCACGATCGGGTGATGTGCTAGGGTCCACTGGACCACCAGGGATATTATATTTATATGCCCGCTGATCGGGCGGGGGGAAAGACGCCCGCCTGTGTCTGGGGAGGACAGGTGGCCACCCACACCAGGCGGCTGCCGTGTTGCGCCCGGCACTACGGCAGCCCGCTGTGGGTGTCCCCCGAAATGCTCCTGTTTTTTATAGGCACATCTTTGCGTCCCCCTGTGCGGCGCAAGGCGGGTTTGTGCCTGCATATGCGCTGCACATCCTGGGCTGAATATCGGGATGTGCCACATATGTATGGGCACGCTCCCTGCACTTGCGCCGCATACATTACTGGTGCGCCTCGGCACATTGGGAATTGCGCAGCACAACAAACCCCTTTGAATATCGTGCTAGGGCGCAACCCCTTTGAATATCCCACCCTATGTTTCTATGTGTGTATTGGGGGGAGAGGGTACAGGCAATAATGAAGACACCAGCAAGGCAATAAATCAAATAGCTACCAAGAAAATACAAGTGTGGAGCAGAAAATGAACATACACATATGATGAGAGTGAGCTCACTGGAAAGGGGAGGGAGGTGCATGGTACAGCCCTGGTGCTGGTTTGCGATCTGTGGTTTATATTTCAATTTATTTTCTGGACATTAGGGGATGAGAAACAAACAACTGGTTGTGTAACTGTACTGTAACAGCATGCCTATCAACTGCAGGTTAGCTTTATAAAGTTTTCATGAGATAATCAACACTCGAGTCAGGATGGTACTATGTGCACCACCACAAAACTAAAATCAGCACCAGTGCAAATGATTGTGAATTGCACATGGGTAATGAACATCAGATGTCTACAATTAGCATATTTTTCCAAGGGTGGATTTCCTGACAAGCAGAATAACAGATGGCAAACACTGCCCATAAAGGCTATCTTCCCACCAAGGGGTACCATGAGAGTGAATCTTGTGGTCTCTGATGACACATAATTCCCTGGAATTCTGTTGTATATGATTGAACCATTTGTGTTTTTTTTATTTTTTTGTTATAGCAGATGACTGGACACTTTTCATTTTAAACAGATTTTCAATTTTTTTTTTTTTAAACAAGCCTGTTTCTATGAATTACAAGTGCTGAAATTAGCAGTAATTCTTGTGAATGTTCAGGCACCCACACTGTGACTTTCAAACTGTTCGGTTTCTGTGCATCTCTCCAAGCCCCATCCCACACATACAGACTCTAAACATAGAAACATAGAAGTTGACAGCAGATAAGGACCACAAGGCCCATCCAGTCTGCCCATTTCTTTTTCTACCTTATAAATGTGCCATCGGCCTTTGCTCTGTCAGTGGCCTATCTATTCATAGTCATTTGTATTGCTCCCTTATGCCTATCCCATGCCTGTTTGAAGCCTTGTACTGTATTCATAGCCACCACTTCTTGTGGTAAGACATTCCATGCATCCACCACACTTTCTGTGAAAAGAATTTCACATTCCCTTAATCGGCCCCCCTCAAATGTCATGCTGTGTCCTCTTGTCCTGCTATTTTTCTTATATTTAAACGTTAGACTCTTTCACCTTGTTAATGCCTTAAGGTGTTTGAATGCCTTGATCATATCGCCTCTCCTCCTTTGCTCAAGGGTATATATTGAGCCTGTTAATCTGTCCTCATATGTCTTCTGATGCAGTCCCTGCACCATTTTGGTTGCCCTTCTGACTGCCTCAATTTGGTTAATGTCCTTGTGAAAGTGTGGCCTCCAATACTGCATGCAGTACTCGGATGGGGCCTAACCAGTGTCTTGTAAAGAGGGATTATTACTTCCTCTTACGACTTGTGATACCCTCACTAATACACCCTAACACCCCCCTAGCCTTACCTACTGCTTTAGAGATCTGCTTGAAGATTTCAGGTCATCAGTGATGATGATGCCCAAGTCTCTTTCTTCCTTGTGACTGCTAGCAACTCCTCCCAGCCTATAGGTGGCTTCAGGGTTTCTCTTCCCTATGTGCATGATCTTGCACTTCTTTGCATTAAATCCCAGTTGCCACTCTTCTGACCATTTTGCTAGTTTATCCAGATCTCTTCTCATTCTGCCCACCCCATCTGGATCATCTACTCTGTTGCAGATCTTGGTGTCATCTGCAAACAGACAAGCCTTACCCTCTAGTCCATCTGCAAGGTCACTAATGAAGATGTTGAAGAGGACTAGCCCCAGAACTGATCCCTGAGGTACCCCACTTGTGACTTGCATCTCTTCTGACTGTATACCATTTACCACCACTTTCCATTTTCTGCCCGTCAACCAGTTTGCCACCCAGTTGACCAACTTCTGACCCACCCCGAGCCTACCCAGCTTATTTATCCATCTTCTATGTGGAACAGTGTCAAAAGCTTTGCTGAAGTCAAGGTAGGCGACATCAACTGCTCCCCCTTGGTCCACCACTCTGGTCAAAGAAATCTATGAGATTAGTTTGACAGGACCTTCCCTTTGTAAACCCATGCTGTCTTGGATCCTGTGCCCCTATGGATTCCAGGTGTTGCACTATCCTTTCCTTAAGGAGTGCCTCCATAATCTTGCCCACTACTGAGGTAAGACTGACTGGTCTGTAGTTCCCCGCCTCCTCCCTGCTACCACTCTTGTGGAGCGGGATCACATGAGCCCTTCTCCAGTCTTCTGGGACCTCCTGTGCTCAGAGACTCACTAAATAGTTCTGCTAATGGCTCAGCTAGTTCCACCTTTAGCTCCTTAAGTACCCTGGGATGTATGCCATCAGGTCTCATTGCTTTATCCACCCTGAGCTTAGCAAGCTCTGTAGGACCCTTTCTTTGTGAAGGAGTAGTGCCACCTCCCTCCCCCGTGTCCATGATGCTGAGCTCAGAGCCCTGCCCTACCTTCTCTTCAGTAAATACTGAGCAAAAGTATCTATTTAGGATACATGCTTTACAGGGTCCTCCTCCTCACATGCTCCCTTTTCTCCATTGCTTAGCAATACCCCTCTGGACTTTCTCCTTTCACTAATGTATCTATAGAAAGTCTTGTCACCTTCTTTTACTGTTTGTGCTAGTGTTTCCTCAGTTTGGGACTTTCCCTGCCTTACTGCCTTCCCTGCTTCCCTTAGGGCAGTTTGGTATGCCTCCTATCTTCATCCCGCTGTGTTCCTTATATTTCCTGAAGGCCAGCCTTTGGCTCTGACCTTTCTGCTACTGTATTTGAGAACCAAAGTGGTTTCCTTCTTCTTTGCACTTCCTTTTTCTAACACAATGGGATGTTGCTTCAAGTATTGCATCCTTAATGCTTGCCCACTTTGCCTGTACCCCTCACCTGTGTTTCTTTTGCCAGGGCTAGCTTAACTCTGTTGGCCATCTTATCAAAGTCAGCTCCTCTGAAGTCCCATATTTTGCCTTGGAATGGGATGATTTAGATGTAGTAGCCAAATTGAACCATACCATGATGGTCACTGGCCCCCTTTTACACCTTGGTCTCTTCTGAACAATACATAGCCAGGTACTGAAGTCTCTAGTGTGGTTACTGGTAAACCACGCCTCACTAATTGCTACTATGTCCAGTTTAGCCTCTGACATTATTGCCTGCAGGTCTGGGATCTTATTTCCCAGGCTGTGAGCATTTGTGTACATGATTTTCCATTGGCCAGATTTTGGTGCGTTAGTTGTTGGGTGAGGTTTGCATTACCCCTATGCGTCCGATGGGGAGACAAACCTTTTTCTTACCTGGTGATGCAAATGAACTGCAAACATGCTGAATCCCTGTTTGACCACTAGCTGAGGGGAGGTGTTCTTCCCATTCGACGATGGGGTGCTGCACCCTCCCATTTGCTAGTTTAAATATTCTGCAAAGACGCCAAACTTCTGCCCCAATGCACTGACTCCTCCTTAGTCAGATGCAGTCCATCAAATTTAAAGAACTGCGCCCCAGAACTGTTGCCAGTTCCTACAAATCTGTGTCCTTTTTCCTGGCACCAGCCCTTGAGCCACGTGTTTAGCTCCCCATCTCCCCTTCTCTGACCTTCCGTCCATCTGCTCCCCTCTCCCAGACTGGCAGGATCTCACAGAAGGAGATGCCGGACGAAATAGATGATAGTTTGTCACCCAGCCTGGTCAGGTGTTCCTTGGTCTCCACAACTGACCGGCTGGCGAGATCATTAGTCCCTATGTGTACTAGAACATCAATGTTTTCTCCTGCTTTGTGAACAATTTTAGCAATGCGGTCAGTGTCTCTCCATGCCGATGTACCTGGGAGACGTCGGACCATTACCCCTGGCTGGAGATGGGTATCAACTCCCCGAATCATGGAGTCTCCTAAAGCCTCTATCCCAGAGCAAGGCATCATGGGTATGCAAATCTTTGGGCAAGGCAAGCTGGCAAGGCTTCGCCAGACCAGATATGGCCTTTTTAACAGGCTTATACACCTAATCCACTGCAGTCAGAGAATGACAAGCTGCAAACATGTGTTTTATTATTCCATAGACTGGTCATAGACCTCCCACAGTTCAGTCCGCCATTTTCCCTCTGACACCAGGGGAAGCATCCTGTGTTTTAATTTAGATTTCATTGTTTCCTGGGCACAATTTCCTTGTAGAGCTCTCCATTTTCCTGTAAAAGTAAGTGAATCCCTGTAGATATGGGTGTCCTGTGGACATCAGAATGATGGTACTGGCCCAGTGGCACAGAGGGCTGAGGCGCTGGCACCTTACCTCGAACCATGCCGGTGACCCGGGTTCAGGAATGGACTCAGGACGCTGGGGGCTGGCAGGGGAAGGAGAGGATTAAGCATCCGTAGGACTGCTCTCCTCTCCTGGGGTGGGTAGCGGGATGGCGTTACTCAGCAGTGGCCTCTGGTGGAGACCAGGAGTATTGCATGGGAGGCGCAATGGGAAACCCAGAAAACCAGAAATTGCTCCATGACCAGCCGGATGACGGCTGCCAGTTCACTGATGACACCAAAGCCCCAAAGAAGTCATGTTCATCTCAGCAGCACCCCAGGGCCAAGTAGTTGCACTGGTTTCCCCTCCTGGTGCCTTCCCCCTCAGAGGAGGGCAACCCACCTGGCAAAGGGTTACACCAGGTTACCCTGGGGGCGGCTGCTATATGATGTTGGAAGCTCAGGAAGGGATGGGTGGATAGGAAAGGGACCTAGGTAACCCGAAGAAGTGGTGGGTCGAGGAGCCCGCAGGAGGGGAAAAAAAGATGCTTAACCAAAACCATGAGTACTGAAAAAGGTAGAGAAGGTGACGCATTCAAGCAACAGAAAAAAACTTCAGGAGTTGGTTTTGTAGCATCTATAATTTTAGCTGCCTGCAGTTCATATTTTTTAACATTTATCAATTTTTTTTTCTGGTTGTTACTTGAGTGTGTCACAGTCTCTTCCATTTTCAAAAAAATGCCCTTAATAAATTACGTGAAATATGTATATTCACAAACAACTCACTCAAAAAGTGCACCAAGCAAACTGCACACACACAGTAGTAAACAACATTGACGACATGTCTTACAAGTATGGAAGCTGTTCAGAAGGATGAGCTCCCCACATACTGTATGATGGCATCTCCAATGAATGCTAAAAGTCACTGTTACATTTACAGCTTCAGTGTTTGTATCAATCTCCAATCTATATTAGGCACTCTCAGTATTTCACAGGGGAAAACCAGTACTTGCGAGTTAAAATGAAGGATCGTGGACTTGCTGGACTATTTCTGGAAGCTCTCTACAAATCTATCAGTTTTTCGTTTATTGCCTTTAGGTTCACATGGTCTATAAAGCCACTGCATGGCTGTTCAAGTATTTTCACTAGGATTCATTTTTTTTTGGGGGGGGGGGGCTCTTTCCCAGGTAATGACCATGGTCTTGCTGCGTTGTCTTTTCAGGGATGTATGTAGTTTCATCTTATTATATCTGTTTCCCTCAATATAAGTAACAATGGATTACAAGTGGTGCATCTTATGTTGTAACAATTGTTTGCAATATTATTTGCTGTTCCTTGAATCCATAATGTCTTTTTTGTACGTTTTGCAGGAAATGGAATTAAAAGAAACCCACAAAGGTAAAGTAATTTTCCCTGATTGCTACTTAAGCTCATGTACTGGCTGATAATGAATATTGCTCAAGAATCTGCTTTTGTTTTTCTAAAATGTCTTTCAGTATCATGAAGAATGTGTGCATCATTCCAGAGCCGATTCCGTGTGTTACATGGTCGAAGTCGGTAGTATACATCTTCATGCAATTTTCTATGGCTTCTATGTGTTTTCTGTGAAAATAAAGAGAGAAATCAAACTTTTTTTTACTTTTTTTTTTTTTTTCAATACTAACACTATCCTTTTGAAATTATCATTTGTGTATCCTGCCCGTATTGCACTATGCAAAGCACGTTTTATACCCCGAAGGACCCCCATGAAAACAAGACACCATATCAAATAGGAGCCAAACCATCCGTTGAATGCAAATCTCAAATAAATGAATAAATGAAAATAAATGCTTGCCATTTTAATATGTTGCTTTATGAAAAACACCAAGCATAGTAATGCACTCGTATTCAAAGGTTAGTACCATGCGAACATGGTTTGTGCCAGGCGGAGCCACATTCAGAGGCACCCAGGGCACTGCCCAAACCCAGCAGTGCCATGATGCCACTTATACAACTGCACCCATGTAAATGAGCGGGCCCTCATGCATACTGGCACAGCAGTATATTCAAAGGTTTGTGGCAGCACTAAACAGCCCCCAGAGTGGTGCTGCTTACCACCACCGATAACCACTCTTACCTGGGCGCTAGGCAGCACTCCCCAGTCCCCGAAATCAATGTGGCTGTACTGCAACCATCCGCCTCTGTGCCAAGCGGATTCCTCCCAGCTCCCAATCACCCTTACTAAATTCTAAATGTAAATCACTAATAGTCTAGTGGTTCCTGCACCCCGATCACCTTTTCTGCATTTCACCAGTAAATCCTTCGTAGTCTAGTGGTTATCACACATCCAACCGATCACCAACCCCTAGCCATCCACCAGATGAGTACCCCCCCACACCCCTTTCATCCTAATCTGGCTGGCAGAATAGCTTAGAGGTTAGAGGAATGAGGTGTGAACGAGCTTGATACATCCATCAGACCAGACCTGAGTTTGATTCTCACAACCTCCACTTGCATACTGTGTGACCCTGAGCAAGTCACTTAACCGCCCAGTGCTCCCAGGTCGCCCCTGAAAACAGGCACTTGTGCTTAGTGGGCCTTACCCGGTTACCAAAGACTAAAATAAATAAATAAATCACCACTCACATTCGGGACTGGTGCATAGCAGTGGCTAGCACAGCCCTTCATTTACCTCCTCAGCTGGCCACCATCTGACAGTCACAGAGTGTGATCATGTACATCCAGATTCATTTAGTGCTGCACTGACAAGGCCCACTGTTCAGTCAGTCAGTTAGTGCACACCACAGCTATTTGTCCTCCATCACCATCTGCTCTGTCCTTAGGGCATACCCCAGTGGTGACCAACCAAGCCCTGGCAGACATCTGCCACACAGGTCACTGCCCAGCCCTGTCACCTCCTCCTGTCCCCAGAGGATACTCCTCATCTGCATGGTGGGGTACCCCTCAACAGTAGGAATCCAAATTCGGTGGCACGTGGATCCTTTCATGCTGAGCAGACAGGCAGTGCAGAGCCCAAGCATGCCGATGCCACATCCTGCTGGGCAGAAGCATTTTCTGCTGTTTTTTTCTCATGCTCTTGAGATGCCAGCTGTTAGCATGTGCTCCATACCCTTGCAATTCGAGTGTGCAGCACACTTCAAGCCTGCTAGGTCTCCCCACCTCATGCCAGCCCCATCAGCATAATTTCACCTGTGGGCCCCCAAGTGGCACTCCTGCTGCGGGGATCAGATGGCATTCCACCCTGAGGAGGCACACATCCTATATCATGTACAATCCTCCTCCTCCTCCAACCAGCCCTCCAGTGCCCCGGGGTTGTTCGCGAACCTGAGTCATAAGCAGCATGAGTAGAAGCCCTGCTACAGCCCAGCCCTAATGGGCCGGTGCCTAGCCCTAGGTTTTTATCAGTTTTCTCTGCTGTTTTCTACACCCCTCATTTAAAATCACTTTTCCTGTGACTAAGGTGAACTGGCATACAACAGCTACTGCTCTCCAGGATAATGAGAGTTCATAAACAGATGAGAATAATGCTGAAAATGTCGGGATAGCTGGTTGGCCTGGTGGCAAAGAGGGCTAAGGCACTGGATGCCTTACCTCGCGTCATGCCAGTGACCCAGGTTTGAGAACGGACTCGGGTCATAGGAAGCCGGCACAGGTGGGGGTGAGAGCAGCTGAAAGGCAGCTCTCCTCTCTCAGAGTGGCTGTTGTCCCCTGTAGTTCTGCTGCCACCAGGTGAAGGTCTGGTGGCTAGTGTAGGCGGGAGGGAGCAATACATTGCGGGAGGGCACCTCGGGGTGCGGTGTGCTCATGTCTCCACATACGCATGCATGGCTGAGGTATGGGGTGGGCAAAAACGGGGGAAAAAGACAACTAAAATGATAATAAAAAGAAAATGCCAGGATAGCCAATAACACTGTATGAAGTCTGAACCATCCACTTCTGCTGTATAAGAAATGCAAAAGCAGACGTAAAATGTGGAGAACAGGAAATATTACAACATAGGAGATGGGCAACCTAAACAAATTAGCAAAATATAGTTCAAAATTTTCAACATACCATGCACTGCTGCTTTAAATACACACCCTTTAAATGTTCACCCAATCCCACAGTGTAAAAGAAGTCTACTGACCTACTTGTTGGATAATATTCTAATAGAAACACAGAATTTGTTGGTACATGAGGACCTACTGGCCCACCCAGTCTGCCCATTTTGTCACTACCTATACAGTTACCACAGACCCTACTAATTTCCAGCTATCCCTCCTTCTTACTGAGATTCCTTTGTGCCTATCCTATGCATGCTTAAAGCCCACCACTGTTTTGACTACCACCACTTCTTCTGGAAGACTTTTCCAGACATCCACCACTCTTTCAGTGTGTAGAAGTTCTTCCTCACATCTCTTAAATTTCCAGCTTCCAGCTTCATAGCATGCCCCCTTTGTTCTTGTGCCCCTTCTCTTCTGATAAATACTCTTCTCCTTCACCGTATCATGTCCGCCCTCTCCCTCCTCTCTTCCAGAGTGTACTTACTGAGATCCTTCAGTCTGTCCTCGTAGGACTTAAAAAGCAGTCCCAGCACCATTTTAGTCTACCTTCTCAGGACAGCCTCCACCCTGTGCAGGTCCTTTCGTCAGATGTGGTATCCAGAACTAGACACATTATTCCAGATGGGGCCAAATACCTCAATTGTACCCTTATTGAGTTATTTCTATGTAGCAAACAGCAAGCATCATGCACTCTATTGACAAGCCCCCAAACATGCAACAAGCTCACTTACTGTACCTCCACTGGAATTCTGCAAATAAAAAAATAAAAAAAATTCTCTACTACTGGTAACTGCTTTTTATGCCCACTCAGTGGCACTGGGACCCAGGGGAAGCAAAGCCCAGCTATAGCAGTTGCATGGAGTCACGTTTGTCCAAGGTGACCAGTGTGCAAAAGTAATACTCCCCACTTCCACTCCTCCACGTCATGCCCCCCCATATCAGCCTCACTACTAACTATTCATATAAAACCATCCTCCCAACCCTGTCCTTGTGGCCTCATATTCACTCTGTGCAGTAAAGGGACTGAGGCCAACATTTTCGTCATCAGTAAATTCAGAATTTGGATCAGCATATCCTCAATTAGACTCATACCCAAAATCAGATCTGTAAGTTACTTTGTTTAAAAGTTACAAGTAATTTTGTAACCCTTAATTCACTGCCTGTTGAAAAAAGCCAGTTTCAGGGAAGAGCTGCTAATGATGTCATCTCCTGAACTCACAACCTAGTCCTCCCAGAAAACTACCTTATATGACTTATTTCTCTTATGTTACTTTAAATCGTGGGAGTAGTAAACATCTGAGAAAGGAAAACTGACATGAACGTGGTAACAGCACATCAGTTCCATAATGTGTAGATGCAAGATACAGTACTTCAGGATGTGACGAAGGGTTGGAATGCAGTGGAAAACATGGCTTTAAAAAGACAAAGTTGTTTGAAATTTTTAAAATACTGCAAGTATGACATTTCGAAATGTCACCACTTTGCAATTGTGGAATGCAACAATGACAGTCTCAGAAATTAGCTGGATTTCAGAATGTGGCAGTGAAGCACAATTTCAGAATGTGGCGGTGACATACAATTTCGGAATGCGGTGGTGACACAATTTCAGAATATGGTGGTGACGAGCAATTTCAGAATGCAGCAGTGATGCACAATTTCAGAATGTGGCGATGATGCACTGGTTTGGAATGCGGCGGTGACATAGGTTTGGAATGCAGTGGTGACAATTTTGGAATGCAGCAGTGATGCACAATTTTGAAATGCAGCAGTGGCGCACAATTTCGGAATGCAGCGGTGACGCACAGGTTTTGAATGTGGCAGTGATGCACAATTTGGGAATACAGCGGTGACGCACAGTTTCGAAATGTGGCAGTGATACACAGTTTCGGAATGTGATGGTGACGCTCTATTTCAGAATGTGCTGGAGATGCACAGGTTTGGAATGTGGCAGTGATGCACAGTTTAGGAATGCGGCAGTGACCCACAGTTTCGGAATGTGGCGGTGACACAAGTTTTGCAATGAGGCAGTGACGCACAATTTCAGAATGTGGTGGTGACACACAATTTGGGAACATGGCAGTGATGATTTTGGAATGCGGCATTGAAACAACTTGGTGGGGATGTGCAATTTGGGAATGAGGAAGGGATGTGCAATTTTGGAATGTAGCAGTGATGCATAATTTTAGAATGTGGCTGGGACGCATATTGTTGGAATGTGGTAGGGATATGATGCACAATTTTGAAATATGGTGGGTGCATATAATTCTGGAATGTGGCAGGGACACACAATTTCAGGATAAATGCTGTGTCCTGTCACATTCTGACAGCGTGCATCCCCACTATATTCCAAAACCGACAGTCCCCACCAAATCCCTGATGTGTCCCTGTTGCATTCCGAGACTGATTGTCCCATGACATTTTGAGATGGCACATCCCAGTTGCATCCTGAAGTTGTGTCCCCCCCCCCCTCAACATTTTTAAATTGTTACTGCCTTGACATTCTATGCCTTGGTTCAGTGCTGCATTCTAAAACCACCTTCTGACTTGTTTTAAAGTACAATGCCATGCATCTGAACATTCTGGAAATGCATACAGCCAACCCTATGCCATTTTTGAGTTTGCACACATGCTGCAAACTCCTTGGAATAGTGACTTTCGAGGGGTGTGACACTGTCTTTCCAATGCAGTGTGCTCTTCAAGGGGCTTGACAGTATCACACCAATCATCAGCCAGGCTGGTCCTGACGCCGTTTTGCATAAAGTGGTCTGCATTTGAAAAGAAAAAGCTGCACCAATCATGTGGCAGCTTTTTCCTTTCATCTGTAGGTCATCACAGAGCAAAGAGCTGTTTGCGCTAGGACTTCTCTGGCTGCCCCCCTTGCCACCCCACTGGTCCTTTCCTGAAAGGTGGAGGAGGCGCTTCACCTGCCTCCTCCACATCTTACTGTTTCCATTTCCTTATTTTCTCCCACCTGTGCAGAGCAGGCCACAGCCTAAGCCCAAAGGCACTTTACTGTAAGCACGATCGGTCATGCTAGCAGATTCCCCCAGCCTGCTGACATCGAGAGGTGCTCAATCCCCATGTTATCCCCCATCCTTTTAATGTAGCACACTGGGAGCCCACCTCAGTGTGCCAAAAACTAACTGTGTTGTTTCCAACATTGGGATGCCCATTCCTGGTGTCTGATGTGCCCTTCCATGCCCCTATATTCTCTGACCTCAGGGCGCTCAATCCCAGGGTCAGCACTGATCTACCCCCAGTACTCTGGCACACTGGGAGTCCACCCCAGTGTGCCGAAATCTACAAATAGTTTACCTGTAAAAAAGGAAACAGAAAAAAAAAGACAACGGTCCCTTGTCATTCCCACCACCCCTCCCCAACCCGCACCTCCCTCTGCGACTCCACTTTCTTGGCACCTCCTCACCCATACTTACCTTCGGAGGTCGGGAGCAGCGATCTTCTGTGGACCAGGAACACATCTGCACTCTTCAAAAGCCGACCGCAAACTGAAGTAAAATCATGGTAAGCCCTATATGGCAATCAATGAGGGGTTTCAACTTAGGATGATATCTCAGCCACTGTTTGGAGTTTTGGTCCCACATTTTCAATGTGGGGTTCTTGGGACCCCGTCTCTTGAACACAGTCACTGTCATTTCATTTCTCTGTCCCAAAAGGTGATTTTGCGGTCACTGCACAGACACCTTTTAGAACCAATTAACGAAACAACAGTGCCACTGTTGATGAAGTGGAGTCCCAAAAAGCCCTTGTTGCAAATTTGGTGAAAAAAGTCACAAAAATGACCATATTATGAGCGTCCTTTGAGCAGTTTCTATGCACGCTCGTTAACATCATCAATTTTTAAGATCTGCACTCCAAATTTCCAACATTGTAATTTTTTCACACCCCCTTATGAACAGTACATCTGTCATTTTTTTGCATCCTTCCAAAAATGTGTTTTTGCACATATGGCGCAGAATGGCACAGTCGCTGTGCGAAATCAACTTTTGGGACACAGTAACAAAATTCCAGTGCCACTATTCATGAGGGGAGGTCCCAAAAAGGCCAAGTTGAAAATTTGGTAAAAACATTCCAAAAAATTACTGCATTACGAGCGTGCATTTCACAGTTTCTACACACACTCGTAACTTCACCACTTTTTCATATTTTCACCCCAGATTTTCAACATTGCCATTTCTTCACCCCTCCTCATGAATGATACAGCTGTAATTTTTCACATCCTGACCGAAATGTGTTTTCGCACCTGTGGCATCAAATGGCACACTCACTGTGTGAAATTACCTTTTGGGATTGAGTAACAAAATGATACTGCCACTGTTCATGAGGTGGAGTCCCAAAAAGCCCATGTTGAAAATTTGGAGCAAAAACACCAACAAACGCCTGGGGTGTTAGGGTTTCCAACTGTAATGCCCATCCAATACAGACTGACAGGTGTCAAATGAAGTAAACCAGAGTGGGAAGAACATAAGAAATTGGTATTGAGAGTGATGCCTTAAAATGCAAGGCAGAGGAATATACACAGAAAAATATGGGAGGCATGCACAACAGCAATACAAACAGCGAACTCTCGGCATTGACAAATGCTTGTTTTAAAAGGATTACTATAGCTACAGTTTTTTTAAACTTTGGAGAAGCAGGTCCTATAAGGTTGCTGATGGGGTGACTAGAGTGTGAGTTCAGGAGACGATATGATCAGGGCTCGTCACTGAAACTTGCTTTTTTGAATAGGTAGTGAAATCAGGGTTACAAAACAGATCATAACTTTAAAACAAAGTAATGCAGAAATCTAATTTTTAGTATAAGATTTATTGGGAGTATGTGTATTGTAATTCTGCAATGTAGCACTTTTGGCAGGAGTCCCTCTATAAAGTTTTTAAACAAGTTCAGCACTATGCAAAAATCCTCAACCTCTGCATCACAATTCCCACCGTGAATGCCAGTACCCTGTATTCTTATCCCAGCACTGCTTTGCAGAAGAGTACAGGTATTCGAGCTGGTAAGTGAGACGCAGAGAATGAGGATCTTCATGCAGCACTGGACTCACATGGGTTACTGACCTGTAAACACAACCGTAGTTCTGTTAGTGATATTCAGTTCTCATCCACACTCTGACAGTTCTGCTGGAGACGGGTGAGCCAGCAGAAGTCTTCAGGCAATGCTCCTCTCATCACCTGGGTGACATGTCCTCTGGCTCAGTCCCATGATGTCAGATCTTTTGCATTTTGGAAGCAGGGATCCGCGTGCCACTTGCCAGGGAATACCGGGTAGGTTGTATGGAAGTGAACTGAATACCACTAACAGAATTATGGTTATAGGTGAGTGAAATATATTTCTAGTAATGTCGATTAAATTCACCATCCCCACTCTGGTAGACTCCTAGCAGTCCTCTGGGGGTAAGGTAGCCACCCTATTTAGCGAACAGAGACTAGAAAACTGAGGACCCAAAAGCAGCATCCCGATGACTCATGATGTTGATGCGATAATGGAAGATGAAGGTATGTGCTTTACTCCAGGTCACAGCCTTGCATATTTCTGTAATGGGGGTATCTCTGGAAGCCGCTACCAAGGCAGAGGTATGTCTGGCAGAATAAGCCTTAAGCCCCTTGAGCAATTTCCAACCAGCCAACCTATAGCAGAGGTTGATGCTCGATGTAATCCACTTGTTAATCATCCACTTTGCTGCTTGTCTGCCAGGCACAGCTCCAGCAAAATCACAAACAGCTGGTGACCCTCACCCCAAACTCTGCCCATGCACTCCTTTTTTTTTTATTATTACATGTGCACTTTATTAAAGTTTCAACAAAACTTACAATAATACAATAGTTAACTTGGCACCAGACTGTACAGAGCAAGCTATAATCAGTGTAAAATAACAAAAACTACAGTCATATCAGAAACAGTATCCAAAAAAACACTGTCTTTGATATCTATTTTCTCAAAGCAACATCTGAAAAAGAAAGAAGAGATTACATGAGGCTTATTACTGGACTCACAAAGTATAGTGTGCTATAACATAAAAGCAAGTAAGGAGAGAGTTGGTCAGGAGGCACTCCAGATACCAAAACTTATAAAACTGAAATCATCATGGAACAAAAGTGGGATCAACCGTTAACTGAAAATTAATCCAAGGGTGCCAAAATTCCATACACAACTGCTCTTTATCCATTAGCTTATAAAACAGTTTGTTTACTCCATAAACAAACTTTACCACCTCATACCAAGTATCCAAGTGAGGAACTTGGGTCTGTAACCAATATTTGGACAAAGCTTTCTTTGCACATAAAAGTAATAACAATAATAAGTGAATACGCTGTTTTGGAAGTCGAAGGGTCTCGGGGGTCAAAACCAGGACCAATTTAGAGGTAAGACTTATCGGTTCCACAAATATCAGCTGCAGATCCCCTTGTATCCATTGCCAATACAATGTCAACTTAGAACACCACCAAAATATATGCGCCTGGTCTGCATAATGTTCACCACAACCCCTCCAGCGGCTTGCAAATTGAACCCCCTTTTATTTAGACACCCTCCATGGAGTAAAAAAAAAAAAAGCGTGTCCTACATTTCCATGAGAATTCCTTTATATAAGTCGATGAAGTTAATTTATAACTTAAAGCTGTTTGGGACCACTCTTCCCATATTATGGGTTCTCCCAAATCCTGTTCCCAACTTCTAACCACGATCTAGCCCAGACTGACTAGCACGGAGATCTGCATTCCATTTCCCAATTAGGTAACTTAATGCTGCTCCCTTTTGTCCCGCCATTATAATACAGATCCCTGGAGTGATGCAGGAAGGGAATTTATATAAGGTTTATTTTGTAAAAAGGAACCAATTTGCAAATACCTAAAATGATCCATCTGCCTCAAGTCATAACTAACTTGTAAGGTACCAAAAGGAAGCCTATCCTTAACATCAAAACGTTGATAGTCATATACCAGCCCTATCTGTGGCCACTTTCTAAGGAAGACCTCTGTATTATAAAAAGGAGTGTCCCTGTCACAGGCCATAGCCATAATCAATAATGAGCTGCCAAAGAATGAGAAACCAAATATCCACACCAGACCTTAAGACCCACCCTGGTATACAAAGAGAACTGACTCAGGGGAATGTACGGAATGCAGGCTGAATTGAATTCAAGCCATATCATGCAAATCATTCAGGACCAACTCTACATCCTTTCAATGAGATGAGTGCGCTGGATTAGTCCAGTAATTTACAATACGCAAGAAAACCACTTTGGTATACTACACTAAATTCGAGAAGCCAACACCCCCCTGAGCCGGGGACAAATACAACATCTCCACTCTCACTTTAGCACGCCTTCCCCTCCAAACAAACTGAAGAATCATTTTTTGCCAGTCCCATAAAATGGCCTTGGAAGGAAAGACAGGAAGGGTTTGCAATAAAGAAAGGAATTTAGGTAAAACCACCATAAAGATTACCTCAATCCTCCTCAAAAAAGATAATGGCAGTGTTGCCCATGCCTGCAAGTCCTTTTTTTATCTCTTATGTAAGAGGTTCATAATTCAGAAGTTCTACATGGTCTGAGAGTTTAGTTAGGCCAACTCCTAAGTATTTAATATAATTCCTATTTCAATGCATAGGAAAAATTTCTCGTATGGCATCCGGTGGAATATATCAAAAAGCAATAACTTCAGTCTTGGCTTTATTTAAGTGAAATCCAGCATAAACTTCAAATTCCTCTAAAATTCACCAAACCTCCCAAGCAAAGATGTTGTATTTGTCAAGGTCAGTAAAATATTGTATGCAAATAACGCCACCTTGTAGTCCGGTCCCCCTAATGGAATCCCCTCAACTTGCCGAGAAAGCCTAATCAGGGATGCCAAAGGTTCAACATAGAGGGCAAACAATAGTGGAGACAAAGGACAACCTTGATGTGTGCCTCGGGCCAGGGGAAAGGGAGCAGTTAAAGAACCAGTCACCTTAAAATATGCATATGGGTGCGAATAAACATTACATAACATAGAAACAAAGTGAGGTGGAAATCTAATTGCTCAAAGGACTGACCAAAGAAAAGGCCATGAGACCCTATCGAAGGCCTTCCCGTATCCAGACTGGCCAAGACTAGAGGGAGCGACTGCTCATCTGCATAATCCAGCAACACAAAGGATCACCTTACATCATCAAATACCTAATGACCGGTCAATCAAGGATGGGAGAAGGCCCTCTAATCTAGATGCCAACACAGCCATGAAGAACTTATAGTCAGTATTCAACACAGAAATTGGACAATATGATTCCGGCCTAGCAGGATCTTTCCCTGGTTTTACCAATGCGGCAATGGTTGCACTACTGCAAGATAGCAGAGTAGATTCCCCATCCTGGACTCCCCTCATGGCCTGTAATCAGACTGGACAAAGTATCTGCTGTAAATCCATCATCTTATAAAAGTCTGATGGAAAGCCAACTGTACCTGGATTTTTACATGGCTGAGCTCTCCTTATCACAGCCGCTAATTCCCCCATAGTTACATGAATAAGTAAAGAATTTTCATGCTGCTCCAAAAGACAGGGCAATTTGGCTTGTATCAAGTACTGCGATATCTGGTCAGGAGATGGCCCCTGCTGCTCAGGAGTATATATAAGGTCTGATAAGAAGTTTTAAATATTTGGAGGCTCTCTTCCGTTTTGTAAGTCATATGTCCTGTAGCCGGGTTATGTAACTTAAATATTGTGGCTGCCACCCTCTGTGCTCTCAGACATCTGGCCAAGTACCTAGCACCCCTGGGGCCACCTAACTGTAGTTTTTGCCTCAAATAATATAGCATATGTTCTGTTTTTTGATACAAATAATTCTGTAAGATCACTTTCACTTCCAATAATCTACCCCTAACTGATTTATCCCCTTAAGCTAATTAATCTTGAAGTAGATGCAATTCCTGATTATCCATGCGCTCCTTGTAATAAGAATGCACCCACTGTAGGTCCAGAATATGGAACCTATGACTGGTCTTCGAGGTCGCATTAATAAAATATACTGGTAAGTTAATCATCTGGTTAAGGTGAAACTCCGATATGACCTCAGGAGGAACTTAAGGTGGGGGCAAAGGACAACCTTGTTATGGCCACCAAGAAGGCAGTATTCCACAACAGATATGACATCTCAGTCCTGTGCACTGGCTCAAATAGCCTGTCATTGATCACTGCCAACAGCAGCAGTAGTTCCAATGAAGGTGGAGGTTTGCACATTAGAGGGGACAAGTGACCCAGGTCTTTGAAAAAGCTTTCCAAAGAACAGCAGTGCTCACAGTTTACAAACTTGGTGCTAGGCAAAATAAAAATCCAAGATAAGTAAATGAAAGCCAGCACTCCAAGTATCACTGAATACCTTGTATTTTACTGTGCAAAATTCATTAGTTTGCATATACAGTACCTCTTTGTGTGAGTTCACAATACAGTCAGGTCCCAAGCAAAAATCTCCAACCAGCCCAGCATTTCAGGGTGCAATACCTCTTCATCAGGGGCATGAAAAAGCACCTACTCCTGAGCCACTGTCCACATACCAGCCCATGCATGCTATGCAGAGATGGCTGCCAGTGCATTTTAAGGGTGTCACATGCAATCCTGGCTGGGAGAGGGACTATAGGCAGTCGAGGATGCTCACCATGGGAAAGGTAAGGGGACTGAGATCCTTACCATGGCACCAGATCAAGAACCTCTTCCACTTATGAACAGCATTTGTGAGTTGATCCCTTACAGGACATCTTCACAACATGAAGGACATCTTTCGAAAGGCCCAGAGCCTAGAACTCTATCCACTCAAGAACCAGGCTGAGAGGTGCAGGGATTGAATGTCTGAGTGAAGGACCTTCCACTAATGTCTGGTCAGCAGATCTGGGCAATGAGGTAACCTCCGTGGAGGTCTGCTCCTGAGGCTGAGGAGATCTGGATACCAGAAATGCCTGGGTCAGTCTGGAACTATCAGGATAATCTGGACTTTCTGCTTCCAAGCCTTGACCACAACCTTTTGGACCAAGAGAAAGGGATGTGAGGCGTGCAGGAGGCCTGGGATCCAGGGCCATGCAAAGGCATCCCCCAACAGTGCCCTGGACTGTGGGGAAGGGGGCACAAAGCAGCCTCAGTTCTCTGTTCTCCCAAGAGGTAAACAGATCCACCAGAGGGGTGTCCCACTGAGTAGACAGATGGTCTATCAGCTTAATCTCCTGATACTGGGTAAACTCGTGCGATGTCTCTCCAACCTGGCTGACAGCAACTACCAGCTGTTTTCTCCCACGACATGGATTGTCAAGAGATCAGCACCCAGGCTGTGCATGAGTATCCAGGTGTGAAGAACCTTCTGAAACAATGGCAGAAAGCATGTCCCACCCTGCCTGTTCGGGTAGAACATTGTGTTCATGTTGTCCATCTGGTACTGAATGACCTGATCAATGGAGCGAATTCCATTAGGGCTAGATGCACTGGATGGAGCTCTAGCAGACTGATGTGGTGGCAGGACTCCCAGGGAAACCAAAACCCATGGGCTCTGTGGTCTCCCAGGTGTGCTCTGCACTCTGCCAGAGATGCATCTGTCATAAGCGTGATGAATGGCTCTGGGCAGACAAACAGGATTCCCTCCTCCAGATGCTGTGGTTCCAGCCACAACTGGATAGCATCCCACATCAGCTGGGTCATCACAACTGGCTGGTATGGGTGACCTAGGCACTGGACTACTGCAGGCCCAACTCCAACTGCAGGTGGCGCATCTGCCAGTGAGCCCAATGGATTATACTTGTGCAGTATGCCATGTATCCCAGTAGTCTCAGGAAGTCCTGGGCAGGGCGCAAGTGCCCAACCTGAAATGATCAGTCAAAGGAGGTAAAGTCCAATGCCTAGTCCACAGAGAGGCAAGTCTTGGCCTGCAGGGATTCTAGTTCTGTCCTGACTAACTTGATTACCTGTGAGGGGGACCATCTCTGAATTGTCTGGGTTGACCAAAATGCCCAAGTGCTGAGAAGTCTGGAAGGCCAGGTCCCTGGACTGCTCCATAACCTCTTTTGCATGGCCTGGTTTATCAGCCAGTCTTCCAGGCAGGGATATACCCTGATGCAATTGCCCACAGGAAGGCCTCTACCACAGCCATGAAGTTGGTGAGGACCCTGGGTACTGACGAGAAGCCAAAAGGTATGACCGGGAGTTGATAGAGGATCCCCACTGTAAGATACTTAAAGTACTGGTAATGGGATGGATGGACTGGGATGTGGAAGAACACGTCCTGCAGGTCCAGGGAGCAGAACCACATACCCTGCTCTACAGATGGAATGATCCGATTCAGAATGACCACCCAAAATGTATGCTTCTTCATGAACTGATTCAGGTCTAATATGGCAGATCCACTGTGGGGCACCAGCTCCCCATCTGTTTTGGAACCAGGAAGTACCTGGACACATATGTTATCTGGCATACATACTATATACATATACATACACACACACACACACACACACACACACACACACACACACACACACACACGATATTAACAGAAGTGAGTTCAAGAAATTACACTAAAGACTGTTTATGCCAAAATCCACATTTTGTCCTATCAAGAATAATCAGTCTATTAATGTGTATAGAAAGTTTGTGTTTACTGACGTTAACAATTTATTAGACAGGGACACTGGACCCAAATACTCCAATATGGCACACCAAGAAAGAATAGCACTGAACGAGTTACAAAAACAGAAACACATTTGGTATTCAATCCATCAGACAAAGGGGCAATCTGGTAGTACTAACTAAAACTTTTTACAGGCAGAAAGTGTTGGAGTTGTTATCCGACGGCACTGCTTTCAGACCCAGGCATTGGCTTTAAACAGGAGTGGTCACACTTGTTGGACTGGGCATGACATAATGGGGAAATCATTGAGAAGGAACTTAGGCTCTTATTACCAGAATTCCCCATGACTCCAATCTTTAACATACTGCCTAAGATTCATAAAAACTTTACTGACCCTCCAGAGAGGCCAAGTGTTTCAGGGGTTGGGTCTGTCACAGATAACCTATGACGATTCATTGACTTTTTTCTCCAGAGAAGCGTTCTTGTCTCACATCTCACATAAGAGATACTATGGATGTACTCAATAATTTTTTTTCTGAGTTTGTCTGGCACCTTAATTATAAATGGTTGACAGTTGATGTTGAATCTCTGTATCCCACAATTCAGCATACTGATGGGGTAGAAGCATTAATGTACTACTTACAGCGAGATCCTTTGTGGGAGGACACACCTAGCAATTTAACCAGAAATGGTTTACAAATTGCATCAAGACACAATTATTTTGATTTTGATGGGGGAGTTTTATTTACAGCGTTGTGGAACTGCAAAGGGGTCATCTATGGCCCCTTGATTCTTGAATCTTTTCATGGGAAAATGCGAGTAGGAATTCATCTGTAATAATGCTACTAATCAATTCCACAAAAATATAGTGGTTTGGTTCCATTTTATAGATGATGTATTACGCGCCTGGGATGGGTTAAGGGAAGAGTCTGAACAGTACCTTAAATGGATCAATAACAACCACTTGAACCTACATTTTACCTGCAACATTCATCCAGATACTATAAACTTCCTAGACATAACCCTTATGAGCTCTCTTACTGACTCAAGGGTGACCACAAAGGGATTTGGAAAGTCCACAGTTACAAACAGCTTTCTTCTTGCCAGTGGTAATCATGCTAAGAAACTCAAGACTTTGATCCTTTATAGCCAGTTTTTGCGGCTATGACACAACTTTTCAGAGTTTGAGGAATTTATGACCTAATCGGGTGAACTTAAGAAAAGTTTTGGATAGGGGCTATTCACACAGGGTTGTTGATTGTGCTTTACAGAAAGCAGCACAAATGGAATGTAGTATGTTGCTTAAACCAAAAATGAGGGATCAGAATACTTTGGATGCCATCTGTTTTAGTATACAGTATAACTATTTATCTGGTGAAACAGGCAGCATCATACAAAGATACTGGCCCATACTGTTAACTGATGCCAGTCTGGCACAACATGCAGGGGATAAACCCTGGGTCACATTTCGGTGGGGGTAACAACCTGAAGGATAAACTTGTTAGGAGCCAGTTTGCTAGTTGCCCTGAAGGGAGTAAAACATGGTAACCAGGTGTCAGTGTGACTCAGTTGGTAGCACATCCACCTCTGGATCAGAAGGTCACGGGTTCTCGTCCCACACCGGGATTGGGCTTATACCTAAAAATCACTGGCATCAGAGTGCAGTATTAGGGGGGTGCTGTACTGCTGCGGTGTGCCGTCCTTCAGATGAGACGTTAAACCGAGGTCCCTTCTACCCATCCTAGGGGTGTCCAGGTGGAAGTAAAAGAACCCAGGGCACTCTTCACAAAGAACAGGGGACATTCCCGGTGTCCTGGCCAACATTCCCCGTCCCATAATCCAGTTTGTGCAATTATCCAGGCTGTGTGTGAGTGATGACATGTGATATGGCCGCCTCAACACATTCAGTCACTTCACTACCAGTTTAGCATTGCTTGTAAAGCGCTTTGGGATACACTGTGTATGAAAAGCGCTATATAAATGTTGATTCTTCTTCTTTATACCTACTAAACCAAATGGCATGTCCAAGTGTAGGAATTGTAGTGCATGTGGATTCTAAATTTGAGCCATGGAATGGTGCTAGATCAGTGACTATACATCCATTTATCTTCTGTGTGACATTTGTGGTTTACGTGATTTGGTGTCCGTGGGATTTACTCTACACACTACGCCCTTTAAAAGTAAGGCTGCAGGAACCAATTAGAGATTTAAAAACTTCAAACTGCACAATTCTATGACTGAGCATTTTTTCACCATCATAACAGTAATGTGTCCAGGCTCAGAATTATGGTACTTGAACAGGTGATGGTAGGAAAGAGAGGAGGGAACAGACTACAATGGTTGTTACAATGTGAAACTTACTGCATTTTCTTTCTGAATGCTTTAACTCCTGATGGTCAAAATATGGAGACTGATTTCAAACCATATTTGTAACTACCTTTTCCTTAATTTACCATTGGTTACTGTTATTAAAACCTGAACACATGCTGGTTACTCTCTCCCACCCCTAAACTGTCTTCACGTTAGGATCCTGACTCTAAGTACAGTACATAGTACAGCACTGACAATCAACATAGGATTTACATTTCTAATGAAATTTGATTTACTTAGAAATTATATTTATGAGTATGCTTAATGAAACTTATTCAGCTGTGTGAAACTTGTACATTAATTTATATGTGTTTGACCTTGGTTTACTTCCTGTTTTCTTTCTTTTTCAGGCTGGAGCGAAGGTGGAGTGTAGCATCTCCCTGCTATAGCATGAATTTATGTTACATTCCCTACTGTGGTCCGAGACTTATTCGTTTTCTGCATTTCTCTCTATTGCTTTATATATATATCATGGTTGTAATATTTGACTGTTGTTCTGAGATTATTTAAATTACTTTTTATATTTCTTTCTTTGTTATAATTAGTATGTTATATTGTTAATATGACTGTCTACACTACATTACTTTACTCCAGTGTATTAGATTCAATATGGATATTTTTATTTTATGCTGTCTAAACAAATTTTTGGCTTAAATATTTGAATCTTACATCGGTTACATATGATGCCATAATGACGTATATACTGACTCTGGGGTATTTAAATGTGGTTGTATGTTCAGATGAGTGCCCCCTGAGGAAGCTCTAGTGAGTGAAGTGCCAGGGCATCTGGGTAGTGGTCCCAATGGCTCACTGATTCATTCTGTCTGTGAGGTTTGTTTGATGGGATTTCTGGTAATTTATGATGATTTCACCAATAGACTAGGGAAGGCAATTTTATTTATAGGGCACCCATTCCTGGAGGCTCTGGATGCCTAACAAACATCAATAAAATAAGCAAACAACACACAATAAAGAAAACCTTACAAAAGTAATAAAGTAGTATTTAAAACACAGCTTAAAAGAAAAAAAATCAGGTTTGCCACCTATATGGACTGGACATAAAGGATGTACTTAGCAGTCTGTAAAGGCCAGGCTAAAGAGGTGGGCCTTCAGCCTCAGCTTAAACACTTCAAACGAGGGGGCCTCCCAGACTGCAGATGGAAGAGAGTTCCACTAGGTTGGCCCAGAGATACTAAAAATGTAGTCTCCCGATGTCCTGAGCTGAACCCTAGTAACGTCCAAGAGGCCTCTCAAAGAGGAGTGGAGGTAACGAGCAGAGGTTGCCAGTGTCAGAAGCTCTGACAGGTGACCAGGACCCAGTTTGTATAAGGCCTTATAGGTGGGAAGACCCACCCTGAAAAGGACCCTCCATCTGACAGGCAGCCAGTGCAGTGCATGCAGAACTGGGGACACATGACTAGACCTCGAAAGGCCCATCAGCAACTGGGCTGCTGCATTCTGCGAAGGGTCCCTCCCATGACCCCAAAGTAGAGAGCATTATAGTAGTCAAGCCTAGAGGTAACAAAGGCATGCACCAGCGTTGGCAGATCCTCGGGCGGAACGAGGGGCTTGATCCTGGTGATGTTCCGCAAGTGGTAAAAAAACACTTTTAACTTCAGATGGCACCTAGTCTTCAAAGGTCAATCTGCTGTCCAGGATCACGCCCAGACTTCGCACTCTCGGGGAAGCCACCAATGGAGTAGAACCCAGGACAAGACCTGTGTCAGCCCCAGGTGGCAACCCATCATGCCCGTGACCAGGCTTGATCACTAGTACCTCCATCTTGGCCGGGCTAAGTCTCACCCAGCTGGAAGCCATCCAGTCATTGATTTTGGCCAAACAGTTATTAAGCACATCGGCAGCTCCTGATGTTCCAGAGGTAAAAGACAAATACAGCTGGGTATAATCTGCATAGCAACGAAACTCCGCTCTGTACTGTCGAATGATCTCACCCAGGGGCAGCATGTACACTACGAACAGCATCAGTGGCAAGATCGAACCCTGTGGTACTCCACAGGACAGAAGTATTGGGGAAAAGAAGAAATTCCCTGTCACCACCCGCTGCACCCTGTCCAAGAGATAGGACTCAAACCACCTGATGACAACATTGACGAGTCCACAAAACTCACAGAGTCAATCAAAAAGCACAAAGTGGTCCACAGTGTCAAAAGCTGGAGAGAGATCGAGGCGCACAAGAACTGACCTGTCTCCCCTATCTCTAGCCCTGAGTAGATCATTATGCACCCTCACTTGAGCTGTTTCTGTGCTATGTCTGGCCTGAAAACTTGACTGAAATGGCTCATAGATGTCAAAGGACACCAGGTAATCCTCGAGCTGCTGTGTTTCTCAACAACCTTGCTCAAAAAAGGCAGGCAGGAGATGGGATGGTAATTCGCCAGGACGTCTGGGTCGAGGGAAGGTTTTTTAAGGAGGGATCTCACCAGTGCTTCTTTCAAAACCACTGGGAGTACCCCCTCCACCATTGAGCACCTGGCAATCCCGGTGAACACCAGGCCAACAGCCTCAACACATCCCATTAAGAAACAAGTCAGGACTGGGTCCAGTTCACAATAAGTGTGCTTCAGCTCTAAGATCACCTTAGTCACTTCAGACACCTCCACTGGCCTAAACTCCTCCCAGACAGAGTGCCTCTGAACCTCTCAGTTTGGCCACTGCGAGGCATATGCCTTCCTGGCAGAATCCTCGTCTGGGAAGCTGAGACACTGTCGAAGAAAAACAGAGCAAACTCTTCACATAAAGTGGATGATAAAGCCTTCTTCGGCTGTAGACAGGCCGGATGAAGAAGCTTGTCCACAGTCCGAAACTGCTGAGATGGTCTGTTTCTCCCTGCAGCAGTTTCCCTGGACAGAAACTCTGCCTTCTTATGGGAAACTGTTCCCTAGTACTCAACACAGTCAGCATGCAGGGGCAGCCTATCAGCCTCCAGCCGGGTCCTCCGCCAGAAACGCTCCAACTTCCGACCCTTGATCTTCATCACCTTGCAATCCCCATCAAACCAAGGGGACCTTAAGTGAGAGGATCCGGGTTGTATACAAACTGGTAAGAAGGCATCCAGTGCTTCGGAAACCACCCTGTTATAGGTGGCCACTGCCTCTCCGGTGCCAATTGCATATGCCACATCAACCCTAGATAGGTCAGCTTACAGCAACATTCCCTCTGGGTGTAAACCCCTTAAGGGGCAATAGCGGACCATCTCCATAGGAGAGGGACTTTCGGGGGCCCAACAGAAACTTCATGGTACAGTGATCAGACCAAGAGACCCAATCAATCTTGAGGTTCTCAATCTCAAGACTCAGCTGGAACACCAGATCAAGTATGCGGCCATGCTGGTGGGTAGCAGAAGCAACCACTAGTGACAGGTCCAGTGAAGACATCAACTGGAGGAGGTCTCAACCAAAATGTGAGGATTCATCATTGATCCAAGGCGTTGCAATTCCCAGGATTAAACACCTGGGGATTCCAACACCTGGTCGACGACAAAGTCTGCCACCTCCTGCAGGAATTCTCCTCCCACCCCAAGAGGGCAGTAAATAAGGAGAAACCTACAACCTGCACCTGCACCTGTACCCCCATGCACAGCAACACACTCAAAAGATCAGGTATTACCAACTGAGTGCACCATGAAGCAGTGACAGCGCTGGAGGGTTTAAAACATGGGTTGAATTGGACCCACTGGTGTAAAAATGTGGGCCTAAAGAGGAACCTACTGAGTCAAAACACAATCAATGGCATGCTTTGAATAGGTCACATTCCCCCCTTTTACATATTGTTATATGGTAGGTACATCAATTTGGATCCACTGGCAAAGGAAAGAGGAGTCAATTTTGGGCAGGATGTTCTTTTGTCCTTTTGGTGCGTGTTAGCACTGTCCTTGCCATGAAGCCCAGGCTGGATCAAAATACAATAGCCACTCCCCCACCCCTGCAATCCTTCCTTGGGTGGTGCACCACAGAGTAACCGGTGGGGATGGCAGCCTCTAGAACCGGGCCTGCATCATCACCCAGCCAGGTCTTCGTAATACAAGCCATGTCGACAGAGGACATTAAGTCTGCAAAAATGGCGATCCCGTTCCTTATTGACATGGTATTGCATAGCACTGCCCAAAGAGGATTAGAGGCCGGCCCCTAGCTACCTGCCCACTCGGTCCGGTGGGAACCCTGGGTACAGAGACTAAACACATCTGGCCTCTCCCTAGTCTCCAAGCTATATTTTGGAAGAACTCTGACTACAAGTGCATCTCCTTGCTTCTACTGAGCATACACCAAACCACACAGTGCTCCCGAGTGTGGTTGAGATCCGCTGTGTGCTACCTGGACACATATCCCTGAGTGGCCAGGGCATCAGAAACAAGGGCTATCATGCTATGCTCTAGGAGCTGAGCTAGGTCTGCTCATATCGCATGTGTGGTCTGTGACATCTTGGATTCCCAAGAAGCTCAGTGTCAGTATGGCGCAAGACCCCTGAGATCCAGAGGCAGCCCTCTTCCCACCACTCACAGAACCCACTAGTCCACGGTAATGGTGGACCATTGTGGCAAGACATGGCACAACAGGTCAAGTCATGTAATGGAGAGCAAAGGAGCAGCAGCATTCCCTGGAGCTCCTCGGGACATAGTTTAAAATTGCTTAATGTTTTGGCCAATCTCCACACAACCTGTCTGTAAGCTACACCACCTATTTTTCTTTTAAAGTCACTTGGAAGCGGCATTTATGTCTACTGATGCCACAGACATGGCTATGGACTGCTCCTTTGTGGTACAATCTCTCCTCAAGAGATCCCAGGCAGTCAAATTCCCCAAACCGCACGAGCCCACCACTCCACCCCCGGAGCAAGAGGCCTTAAAGGGGGATCAGTTTTTTTGCAGCTTAACTCTAATAAAACCATGTTGTTGGACATGGCAGGTGCTTTTAAAGCCCTTAAGCCTGCCCTTCAATCTCTTACCATTCGAGTCTCAGACACTGAAAGTCAAATAAGCTCAGTCGAGGACTGGATTAACAAACTGAAGTTAAAGGTTGTCAGACTGCACAGGAAGGTACAAAAACTTGAGGAGCAGCTGAAGGATCAGGAGGGCCACAGCCGCCATAACAATCTGTGGTTGTTGGTCTTCCCAAAAAGGTAGAGGGCATGGACACTGTTCCTTTTATGATAGCGGGGCCCTCTGCCAACAGCCCACACTATGTGATAGTGCGAGCCCATAGAGCTTTGTGCCCCATGCCTGACCCTGGGCAAAACCCTCATCCCATTATTTTTATGCTCAACGTTTTAAACAAGGTGCATATTTTTGCCAAAGCTCACAATATTAAGGAGCTCAGCTGGGCCAGTCATTGGACCTTTGTTTACAATGATCTCAGCCTGCAAGTTCTGGCAAAGCAGGCCAAATATAAAGATACAAAAAACAAATAGTATTTGGCTGGAATTCATTATGTTGCTTGCACACATGTGCAAGAAACATAGTGCCATCATCCGAGTTTTCGGAGGTGTGTCAGCCAGTCTTCCAATGCAGTCAGTGTGTTTGCAGGCGCGGCACCAGTTCCCCAATCACTGCTGCAGCTGTCTATGACAAGCTGAAAATGCAGTGGCATACAGTTGAAAGGGAGAGCTCTGCTTGAGTGAGCAGAGCTCCCCCCACCTGCACATGCATGCACGCGCGCACGCACACCGCGTGCTCCTGCGCTCTCCCCCACACTGTACGGGCCGACGGGGTGCCCAATCCCCGCCGGCTCCACGCCCCCACCAGCAGTCCTTGTGCCACACTGGGAGCCCACCCAGCATGGCAAATGTCCCACGTCATATAAAAATAAAAAACAAAACCTGAAATAAAAACTGTCCCTTGGCGCTTCTCCCTGCCCCCTCCCCCACAACCTGCACCCACCCACTGCGCACCCTGCCTCCTCACACCCCTCACCCCATACTTACCTCTGGACTTCGGCGTGACAATCTCCGGTGGACCGGGAACACGTCTGCACTCTTCAAAGCCCACTGCAAACTGAGGAAATGCCGGTAAGCTGTATAATGGAATAGATAGGGTTTTTTCAACTTTATTGCATATCTCAGGCATTTTTTGGAATTTTTGCACCAAATTTTCAACATGGGGTTTTTGGGACCCCTACTCACGAATGATGTCACTGTCATGGCGTTACTCGGGCCCGAAGGGTGATTTTGCAGCCACTGTGCGAAATCACCTTTCTGGAATGATTAATGAAACGACACTGCCAGCGTTCATAAGGTGGGCTCTCAAAAAGCCTATTTGAAAATTTGGTGGAAAAATTCCAAAAATGACTGTTTACAATGTTGGGCAGTTCTTACGCTGCCTTCGTGAGTTCTGACTTTCAATATTTTCACTCCAGATTTTAACACTGCCATTTTACTCATTTCTCCTTATGAGCAGTGCAGCTGTCATTTTTTCACATCTTGCCCAAAACGTGTTTCCGCCATGTAGCGCATATTAAATATAGCGTTGGTATGCGAACTCAATGTATGGGACACATTAAGAAAATCACAGCGACACTGTTCAATGAGCAGAGGTCTTAAAATGGCTATGTTGAAAATTTGGTGAAAAATTTCTAAAATGACTGTTTTTACGAGTGCATTTACAGTTCCTACATGACGCCAGAAGTTCACTAATTTTCAATATTTGCACTCAATGACTTCAAATTCCTAAACAGCACATAGAAGCAAGCAACATTCGGCATTGACAAATGCTTGTTTTTATATGCTATACCCTGCATGACTTCGAGTCAAAACGTCTGAAGGAGAAAAGCAATTCCTTTCTGCCTTGGATGTCAAAGTCCAGCGTCCCACATTTTCTCCCAGTCTTTTTCCAGTTTTTAGAACTTGGCCTGCTGAAGCTCTTATCTGCCAGGCTGCTTTTATTACAGACAGCTAGAGGCTTTTTTGAAGACAGCATATTTTTTTCTACCTTTTGCTGGCCTAGAACATTTTTCCTTTTAATTGTACTGAGCTCCCCCCCTCACATTTTCATCTCTAGACTATATCTGTTTTCCGTGGGGCTCCCTCCTGCGTCTTCCCACTGTCTTTTCTAGGCCTGTGGCTCTGTCTGCTCAGACTGCTTCACTTTTGCAAGGCCTGCCATGGTAACGAGCTTCCACACTGTAGCTACACATTCCAGTCGAACTGCCTGACCCTCGAGGACTGGATGCACTCGTATCTCTTCTGGGTGGAATGAAACCATGGTTTGGATCCCGGACTTTTTTGGACCATCTTTTCCATCTGTGTGAGAATTCCAGATCCAGAACTTCACGGGATCACAGAAGTGGTCCACTTTGTGGATGCAGACAGCTTTTTTTTTTTTTTTTTTTTTATTTACCTATACTTACATATTCATTTAATTTTGTATTGAGACTTATTTCCTTTCAGTTCTGCCATAGCCTTTTTTTATACCATTTCACAGGTCTTGCTCATTCTAGGTTAAAACTGTCCTACTAGACCATGGCATGGGGTAGCTGGGGGCAGGGAGATGTTCAAAAATAATTTTTTTTTTTGCTTACTCTTTCTCGCCTTGGCCCCCTGGTCAGCTCCCTTCTTCCTGGCATACTATCATCCCGTCCGCTGTCCGCCCGATACCCATCCTCCAACTCGGGCAATCACCTTGCTACCCCCACGGCTTACCCCCATGGTGGGGTGGTGGAGAGCCCCCTAACTCACCCACCAGGACTGGATTCAGTACAGGTGATGCCATCGGGAGACGGTGCACAGTGTCGGATGGCCATCAAGCCACTCGACTCATGCTGCCAATGGGCATGCCATGCATGCATCCACATGCAGCACGCCTGCTGGCTGCTCCACCTCCATGCCCCACTGTACTGGGCCAGTCGTGCCAACACTTACCTCTGCTAGGTGTCAGGCAAGGGCCAGCCTCTGTTCCCCACCCTCCCCAGGAGAAGAGAGCTGTCCTCCAGAAGCTTGATCCTCTCCTACCCCAGCCGGCCCCCAATGATCCACTCACACCGTGAACATGGGTAGCTGGCATGGCAGAAGGTACGGCATCACTGCCTCAGCCCTCTGCATCACAGGGCCAGCTTTTTTTTTTTTTTTTATTACTTCTTTTAATTTGCTGTTGTCACTGTAGTTTGGGCTGTTCTATTTTTGTGTATGTTTCTGTGTCGCAGTGTCTTGACTGAAGTATTCAAATTTGCCTTTAGACAACATAGTGTGTTGGCAATGTTTTGTATGCCTTGGCAATCAAACCCCTCAGGCCTTTATGGATGAGATGCCTGAGGGGCTGGGGACTGGCACTCTCCTGAATCAGCATCATGTTCCCAAGTTTAGGAGTGCAGTTTGGTTTCAGGACCGGGGTTTCGACTTTTTTAAACACTGTTTGGGGCAGTTGCTCATTCAAGTTCTAGGTTTTCTGTGTTACTGTTTTTAATAGTTGTTCCACTGTTTGTTTGGTGGGTGGTATTTTTTTTGGGGGTAGTGGTTTTTCATTTGCATTGCGAACATGGTTGCTGTTTATTGCTAGGCAAGAGTTCGTTAACTGGTTTTGAATAGATGCATCTCATGTCATGTACAGTATACCTCTATCTATGGACAGTTGCACTAATCATATTTCTTGGACTGTAAAGGGTGCAGGGTCCCAGTGCAAGCAGTACCAGATCCTGAAGCACACTAGACACTTGGCTGCTCATACTCTTTATCTCCAGGAAATGCATCTTTGGGCTTTGGACATTATTAAGGGAGTAGCCATCCTTATTGGTCAACAGGTCCACTTTCATTTACTTAAAATTACTGAGGACTCAGGAGGACATTTTCTCTTCTTCCTACAGGACACTTTACATAAAATTGACATTCTACTGGGTTCTGTATATGGCCCTAATGCAGATAACCTCCTATTCTTCACCTCTCTACTCAATATCTTAACCCCCTATATTCACATTCCTATGATTCTCGCTAGGGATCGGAACCTCACAAATACAAATGAGCGTGATGGGTTGAGTACTCCCCCATGAGGTCTTTCCCCAGTGCAGCATTCCCTATGGGACTTTATGGAATCCAATGGGCTTTGCGACCCTTGGTGTGCCCTTCACCCAAATGTCAGAAATTATACTTTTGATTTAGCTTCCCACCATTCCCTTTCCAGAACTGACTATTGTCTGCTTAGTCAGTCACTCCTCCTTGAGGGGAATCATTCCTGTCAAATTTCTCCACAAGTACTCTCATATTATTCCATAGTGCTCCTTCAATGTGCTCTTCTTTCTCACATGGACCATGACTCTATATGGAAATTAAATAACCAGCTTCTTAAGGACCCATTCAAAGTAATGAAAATTAAGGATTTGCTTAATCTTTTTTTCACTACTAATAATGGCTCTGTATCTCAAAGATGTTAAATGGGCTGCTTGCAAGGTGACCCTTCAGGGTGAACTCATCTGCTTAGCATCCAAATGTAAAAAGGAAAGGGAGGCCAAGGATGCCCGCCTTCTTGCTGACATTAGAAAGTTCGAAGCTCATCTTAATCGTACTACTCCTGATGCCATTACATATACAGTACTGTTACATAAGAACTTACTGTAACAGTAGCTCTTCGAGAGAGGTTCCTGCAGTAGACCATAACATGTAGAACTATGCCCCTGGCATCAGGACCACACGGCAAACTTTTGCTAGCAATGTCGGGTTGGGGGGGACTGCCACCCGACGTCATTTGATGGATGTCAGCGTGACCCTATATAATGGTCGGTCCCCGTGTCCGACTTCCAGTTCTCTCTGCAGAGATCAAAGGAGGATGGGACAGGGGAAAAGGATGAAAATCCTGCAGCCCAGTTCAGAATGATCTGAAAAAAATGCAGAAACTGGGGGAAGGAGGGAGGGAAAGTGTGACATACTGCAGGAACCTCTCTCGAAGATCTACTGTTACGGTAAGTTCTTATGTAACTGCAGTAGCTTACTTCAAGAGGGTTCCTGCAGTAGGTCATAACATGTAGGACTGAATCCCAAGCAGTCACTCTCAGAGAAACTGAGAGAATCGGGGTGGGGGGGGAGAGGAGGAAACAACTGATACAGACCAGGACCGGCCTAAGACAGTAGACCCTGCAGGATGGCAAGGCCAAACCCGGCCCTACACCTAGAGGCAATGTCCAGACCAATGCTTCGTGAAGGTATGGACCGAACTCCAGGTTGCTGCCACACAAATGTCTGCTGCAGAAACATTCCTGAGGAAAGCTGTAGAAGCAGCCATGCCTCTAGTACAGTGACCTCTGACCTCCCCCGGAAGAGCTTTATTGTACTTCTGGTAGCAGAAGCAGATGCAGTTAGCCAGCCATTTGGAGAGCCACTGCTTAGAAACTGCTGACCCCAAGGATTTGGGGGCAAAGGAGACAAAAAGCTGATCAGATTTTTGAGACTCTTTGGTCCGGTGGACATAGTACCTCAAAATGCTATGTACATCCAATGTGTGAAGTACAGCCTCATCCCTATTCGAATGAACTGGATAGTATATCAGGAGTTCAATCAACTGTTTGATTTAAGGTGAACTCAGAAACCACCTTGGGAAGAAACTTAGGATTTGTACACAGGACCGCCTGGTCCTTGTCAAAAATTAAATAACCCTTCTAATGCATCAGAGCCTGAAGCTCGGAAATTCTATGAGCAGAAGTTACAGCAACCAAAAAGAGCGCCTTCCAAGATAGGTAGCACAAGTCACAGCTCACTGCCGGTTCAACATGAGGAAGAGTAAGCTTTTCTAAAATAAAATTCCAGTCCCAAGATGGGGCGGGGTTGTGGATGGGGGGGTTTCAAATGGAGGATCCCTTTCAAAAAAGTTTTCGAGACCTCCAATTGAGCGACAGGTTTCCCGTCCACTAAGGAGTGGTAGGCTGAAATAGCTGACAGGTGGACTTTAAGGGAGGAACAGCTTAAGCCAGAATCAGACATGTGCAACAGGTACTCCAAGATCTGTGGGCTGAGCAAGTGAAGGGATCCCAGCCCTTAGATGCAGCCTAGATGGAAAAACGCTTCCATTTCATTGCACAGGTGGACCAGGTGGAGGGTTTCCTAGCTTCCACCAGGCCCTGAGCGACCCTCTGGGAGACTCCAAAGCATTACACAATTACATTTGAAGGAGCCATGCATGAAGGTGCAGGGTTCAGAGTCCCGGATGCACTAGTCTGTCCTGATCCTGTGTTAACAGATTGTGTTGAAGAGGGAGGGGAACTGGGGGTTCCACTGCCAGCTGCTGCAGGAGTAGGAACCAGGTCTGACTCAGCCAGAGGGGGGCTATGAGGATCATCTGAGCCCCCTTTGCTTGAAGTTTCAGAAGGACACACTGTAGAATGGGAAATGGAGGGAAGGCGTACAAGTACCTCCCTGTCCAGCAAAGTGACAACGTGTCATGCCAGAAAGCACCAGGCTCTGGCATGAGCGAGCAAAACCTGGGAAGTTCTGTGTTGTATGGAGAGGCAAAGAGATCTACTTCTGGTTGTCCCCACTGGTGGAACAATAAGTCAGCCACTTCCTGACTCAGTTCCCATTTGTGAGCGTGTGACAACGTCCGACTGAGGCTGTCTGCCAGGATGTTGTGGACACCTGGAATGTGCATGGCCGTGAGAAACAGGCCATGCGGGATGGCCTAGAACCACACTCATATCACCTACCTGCACAGGGGATACGATCGGGTGCCTCCCTTCATGTTGATACACCAGATCACAGACATGCTGTCCATCTGGACTAGCGGTGTTCCTGTCTACACTATGGGCTGGAACACCTGAAGGGTGTACAGAACAGCCTTCATCTCCAATATGTTTATGTGGAGAGACAGCTCCAGCTGAGACCACAATCCTTGTGTTCAGTGATTCCCCAGGTGGGCTCCCCAATCCAGACCATAAGTGTCTGTAGTGAGGGTCCATAAGGGAGGGGGTGTCCGGAAAGGCAACCCCTGAGACAGATTCTGAGGATCCTGCCACCATAAGAGGTCTTTCTTGAATGCGCTGGACACCAGGACAAATCGTCCAAGAGCTGATCCCATTGGATGCGTAACATCCATTGCGTGATCCTCATGTGTAATCTGGTCAAGGGAACTGTGAAGATGGCTATTGCCATGAGGCCAAGAAGGCGTAAGAACGCTCTGGCAGGAATATGCCTGGAGCAGAGAACTAGATGACCTGCTCCCATAGAGTGTCCGCTCTGTCTGTGGGCAGGAAGGCTCTGCACTGGACCATGTCCAAGACTGCCCCGATGATGTGAAGTCTCTGGGAGGGGATCAGGAATGACTTGGAAAGCTGACAGTAATCCCCAATTGGGAAAAAAGGTCCAGTGTGAAGGAAAGAGATTCCTCTAGGCTGGCCCTGGATGGAGCTGCTAAGAGCCAGTCGTCCAGCTAAGGGAACACTGTGAAAACCCAATGGCGTGAAGCCACTGCCACCACCGCTAAGCACTTGGTGAAGATGCTGGGTGCCAAAGAAAGGCCAAAGGGGACTGCTGTAAACTGGAAGTGCTCTCCTTGGAAAAGGAAATGGAGGAACCGGCAGTGGCCTGGGAAAGTACAGTTACATAAGAATTTACCGTAACAGTAGATCTTTGAGAGAAGCTCTTGCAGCGGGTTACACATTGAGGACTGGCGGCGGTTCCAGCAACTTTTTCTCTAGCAGTACCGATGCGGAATGCCCCCGCTGACTTCGCCCACCCCGACGTCGCCCATATAAGGGAGGATTCGACGTGCTCCAGTTCTTGAACACCCCGCCTGGCCAGGCAAGTAAACGACATTCAAAAAGGAACGGATTGTCAATGGACAACCCATCAAAGATGGAAAACAGCAGCCTGAAAAAAAGGCCTGATCTCTGTGGAAAGGTGGGCAGAAAATATACTAACTGTACCATCTTACTTCAAGGAGAAGCTCTTGCAGTAGGTTACACATTGAGGACTTAGTCCCAAGCAGTATAACTTATAACAATCCCTGGGAGGGGGAGAAAAGCAGGAAAGGGGCAGCAAGAGAAGGGGAAATCCCTCAGGAAACCAGGCCTTGCTGGACCGCAAGGCCAAATCCTGCTCTGCATCTGGAAATAATGTCAAGGCTGTAGTGCCTGATGAAGGTATGGACAGAACTCCAGGTAGCGGCAGCACAGATATCTGTCACCGGTACTCTCTTTAACGCTGCAAAGGAAGTAGCGACAGCCCTGGTAGAGTGAGCTTTAATTGGCCCCGTTGTTGACCTATTATGCTTCTCATAACAGTAGGAAATGCAGTAACCCAACCAGCGCGAAAGTGTCTGTTTGGTGACTGTGCGACCCATGGACCATTGGGCAAAGGACACAAAGAGCTGATCAGACTTCCTGTCCACCTTGGTTCTAGCTAGGTAACACCTGAGAGCCTTGTTGACATCCAAGGAATGAAGCAGGATCTCACCTCTGTTGGAGTGCTCTGGGTAGCAGACCGGGAGCTGAACCGACTGATTCAAAGTGAGCTCCAAAACCACTTTCAGTAAGAACTTAAGATTGGTACGGAGTTCAACCCTGTCCTTGTGGAAGGCAAGGTAGGGTTCTTTACACATGAGAGCTTGAAGCTCTGACATGTGCTTCACTGAAGTAACTACTACCAAAAGCAGAGTTTTCCAGGACAGGAAAGGTGAGTGGTATATCCGGTCTGATTCTTAGGGATGGCCAGAATAGAGTGGGGCAGCTGCCAAATGGTAGTAGTGAGGTCCTCATGGAGGTCTGTCCAAGGAGAGACAGGAATAGGGGAAACTGTCTCCAAGTCTAGGTGTTCCGCTGGATGCTTTCTTTTTAGGTCCTGCTCCTCCGCGTTCCAACCACTGATTTGATGGATAATGAGAAGGAGTTCAGTAAAACAGGGATTGTCTTGAGGGGGATTTGGGCAATTATGTGCCCTTGGCTGCAGAGGATTGCTCAACTGAGGAAAAGGACTCCTCTCCCTTGGGGGTTCCGATCTCTGGCAAAGTGACCTCCTGGGGGGTTGCGTCAGAAATGTGCACTGTGGCAGACTGAAGAGAGCTGGCTGGTGACATGGAATGTGGAGGGGGACCCATCATTGGAACTGACAGTGGATAAGCTGGCATCTGGAATCCTGGATATGAATGATACCCTGGCAGATGACCCTGGTCCGTCGGGGGTCTCGAAGGACCTGGAAAGGTATCCTGCATCTGGGAAGCTGATGTCAGAGGATCTGGTGTTGGAGCAGCTGACATCCAGAGATCTGGTGTTGGGTCTGGTGTAACAACAGCCTTCTTCAGGGGGCAAACGTAAGGGCCCTGATGGAGGGTGCAAAGTATCCGGCAGTGCTCCAATCATCAGACAGGGGGCACCCAGCGGAAGAGGCCCTGATGATGGAGCCGTAGATAGTCCTGAAGGAGAAGGAGAAGAAAAGCAGCCAGGAGCCCGCGTGAAAATCAGGTCTGGCGTCGGTAACCTGGGGAGGGTATCCAAGGGAGGGGCTTGAGGCACAACCGCTGGAATGGGAGAGGAAAAGACCACTTCCGGGGGGACCCTCTTCTGCCTCCACCCCAGTTGTAACAACTGGGTTAGGAGATGCCACCGGGGGAGGTGGAGAGGATGGCTCCTGGCCAGGAGGGACCTGGGAGGAGGGCTGACCAAGGGAGGTCAGCAGGCTCGACTGGGCATCGGGTGAAGCGACGTCAGCCCCCGACAGGTGAGCTACATTCAGGCAGTCATCAGGATCTTGGGCAACCATCTTATCAAACAACAGAAAGACTGGGAAATGGAGGGTAGGGCCATCCACTGACTTATCGGTCAGAGTTGTGTGGATTCCTGCCTGGTTTAGGGAATCTGACTTACTGACTATTGGGTGGGCCCCGGAGGAGCCGGGGTCCAACTTAGTGGTAGAAACTGGGTGTTCACCAGAGGAGCCGGCAGATGACTTACCGGTGGAGATAGACAGAAAAGAAGCAGAGAAACCTGGAGAAGTCCTGGACGCAGCCTGGGCAACCACAAGGGTAGGCGGGGACTTCTGTTGGTCAAGGCTTACTGGAGGTAACTTGGTCCTGGTCCTCCAGGCAGTGTGCTCCTGTTCCCTGTGCTTCTCTTTGTCCTTCTTTTTCTTCTGTTTAGACCCCGAAGGGGAAGAAGTGGAATCCCTCAATTTCTGCATCTCCTTTTCAAGGGTGGCCATCCTGGACTTCAATAAATGGGCCTCCAAAGCCTGCCGTCTGCATTTGCATGTGGCCCGATTGAAAGGTTTGCAATCGGGACAGACTGTGGTGTCGTAGTTTGGGCCCAAGCAGAAGAGGCAGTGATAGTGGTCGTCTTTGTGAGGGAACAGTGCACTGCACTTCTTCTTGGTCTTCGAAGTCAGAGGTGGAGAAGGCATAAAAGAATTGAACAATGGACTTACAATCGAGAAATAATGGTAAGAAAAGGTACAAAATGGTGATCGACTGAGCAATGTTTACAGCGAAGTTCTTGGGCAGGTTGATGGTGGGGAAAGACTGGAAGGCAGACACGGGGACCACACTCTATCTAGGGTCATACTGACATCTGTTACATGATTTCGGGTGGGCGGTCCCCCACCAGACACTGCTAGCAAACATTTGCCTGTAGTCCTGACACCGGGTGCAGTCCTACGTGTTATGAACTACTGCAGGAACCCTCTCAAAGTAAGACCCTATATTCCCTATGGTATCAGTATGAAGAACCCTTATGGGTACAGGCTAAATATGCAATCTTCAAAACACATGCCAAATATATTGAACACAGGAAGAAGGTGGGTAAGCTCTTGGCTCTCCATCTTAAAAAACGAAGCATCACACGGTACTATAACACCCCAGTCATCCTCCTGGCATCCAGCCCGAGTTTTCCTATTGTTTCTGGAATATGGTTCTCACTTTCTGCAGCTCTCTGATTCTTTACCGTTTGGGTGGAGGAAACAAAGTGATCCTCAGGATTCAGTTCTGGAAGTGTTTATTTGTCCCACAAGCTGTCTTCCTTCTTTTCTTCAATACTTATGCTGGGCAGGCTTCTTTCTTCTTTAGACACTTAACTCTCTCTGGAACAACTTATCTGTCCCCTTTCCATCATAAGCCTCTTCCCTCCCTGAGCTGTACACCAGTGCAGTGGTCAAGGAGGTAAGGTAATCAAATCTCAGTTGCTGTGTCCGGACTTTTGACGAACTGATTATGTAGAAATCTGCCAGGTGCTGTCACAGCTGCATCAGTATAATTTTATTTATTTAACAACAATCAGAATTACAAACCTTTGAGTCAAATACGCTTTTGCAAAGGCTACACGTCAAGATACAGTAGAAAACAAACAATGGCAGATACATTCAATGGTAAAGCATTACATTATGATAATTAAACTGTGAAACATACAGAGGGAGACTTCACCCCCATCTTACTTGGTGAAGGCAGGCTGGCACATGCTTGTTCCTGTATTTATGGTTATGAATTCCACTGAATGTCTTCTCAGACTCTCTTAAAGAGGCTACTGTAAAGCCCTCCCGAAGAAGGCTCACTTAGACCCTAATGATCTCAAAAATGATATGCACGTCTATAACTTTCCTTTTATAGTTGAGGTTATTGAGAAAGTGGTGCCTCTTTGTCTTAATAAACACCTGGAGTAAAGCAAACTCTATGAGCCTCTCCAGTCTGCTTTACATTCTCACCACAGCACGGAGGCTGCTCTGATCCAGGTCATGAATGATCTGCTCCTAGCAAAGGATCGGGGAGAGATATCAATGTTGGTTCTCCTTAATCTATTATCTGTATATGTATCTGACTGTGTGGATCACAGACAGTAGGCTGAGCACCTGAGGAGCTTCAGTGGTTTGTTCAGAATACTCCTGAAATGGTTCAGATCTTTTCTCTAATATCACAGTCACACTGTGATGTTGGGAAACTGTCACTCAGCACCATCCATGACCATGTGCAGTGCCCTTTGGGACTCTATCCTCTCCCCACTATCGTTCTTTGTTTACAGTATATGTTTCTGCTGGACGATGTGATCCAAATGTATGGCTTGCATTTTCACTGCTATGCAGATGACACTCAGCTTTACTTTTCATTTAGACCCAGGCAGGGAAATCTAACGTTTATGGTGAAGAATGCTAATATGGAGATCAGGGACTGAATGAGTGTCAGTTTGCTGATTCTGAGTGCCAGCTGGACAATAAAATGGAGTTGCTTCTAGTTGGGCCAGACTGCCTGGGGGTCTGTTGCTAAGGAACATCATCAGCTTCCTGTTACAGATGGATCTAAGCAACAGATCAGGGAGGAGATTCACAACCTGGGAGTTGTCTTCAACAGCAAACTAACTATAGCATTGCAAGTGTCAGCTGTCATTCAAAGTGGTTTCAATCATTTAAAAAATGTAGCCAAGTTGTGTCCCTTACTGGACCACAGCAATCTGCGCACACTAGTGCAAGCTTGTAGGACTACTGCAACACACTCTATTATGGCCTTCCAGCTATTCACTGTCACTAACTTCAGATAATCCAAAATGCCCAGCCACACTATTAATGGGAGCACCTAAATTCAATTATATTATTCCTGCTCTTTGTGAACTACACTGGCTGATGGTCAAATGATGATCTGAATTTAAAATCTTGCTGCTGCTGCATATGGCCATAATTGAACTGGATCCCCCACTTCACTCAAGAGCTATTGGAAACCCACTGAGAAGATCATGGGGGGCAGCAAAGTCCTTTGCTTGAATGCCCTGGGGCTCTTAACAGTCCCTCCATCAAGGATGGAGTCAGCTAGGGACCGAGTTTTTGCAGTTGCTGCACAAAATCTCTGTTATGCTGTCTCTAAATCTATCAGTACTGCCTCCTCAGTACAAGTTTTTAAAGAGCACCTTTCATGATGGTTCAAAAAGTTACAGCTTGTAGTAATTTTATGCAGTACTAGACCTGAAAAGGTGTGTACATTTTTTTTTATTTTTGGCCAGGGTTTACTCTGCCTTCCATCATTTGGATTTGTTTTTGAGCCCTGCTGCACTTGCCTTTGCTGTTCAGCTGCTAGCTCCTGATGACATCATTACAGGGCAGAGGAGTGACTCACACTGTGCAGCACAATGCAGTCACAGCAATTTTGCAAGGGAAAACTATCAGTACTAAATGTACTGTGCAGACTGTGCCCCCTTCCCCAAGTCACCCTGTTAGCAAGGCACTATGCCAAAATCCAAATGCCTTGTTAATGTGTTTGTTTGCAAAACTGACTTACTTCTGCCTTTGTAACAAAGCATGGGGATTGAGAGAAGTTAGAGTTGCTGTCAGCACATTTCCCAGTACGTTGACTTTCCTGCATAAATTACCCCATTTTGTTAAAGACAGGACATGAAATTTACAAGAAGAGAAGGTATAGTTTCAACTGCTATGAAAATACATCTTATAAAAGAACATTATTTTGTTGAGACAGATCGAGATTTTTTTTAAAGAGCACATTGCCCAGTCCTTTTGACTTTCTTGCATAAATTACCCCTTCTTGCATTTCATTACTGTCCTCTGCAGTTAGTTTTTGCATTCTGAACTGCTAAAAACCTCAGGGTGTACCAGAGCTTCTGTAGCAAGCCTGTGTTCCTGTGGACCCAGGGCTGTACTGCTCGAATTACTATATGGCAAAGAAGTGTCTCACACATAAGTACATTTTACATACACAAAAAAACAAACATACTGACAAAGCATTCGGATTTTGGCATAATACATCGCTAACAGAGTGTCTTGAGGAAGGAGGAAAACTCAGTATATACACTGAGTACTGGTAGTTTTCCCTTGCAAAGCTGCTGTGACTGCATTATACTGCACTGTACAGTGTGAGTCACTCCTCTGCCCTATAGTGATGTCAGCAGTATAGCCATCTGTCCACAGCAACACCAGGCTTGCTAAAGAAGCTCTGGTACACCCTGCAGTTTTTAGAAACATAGAATTTGATGGCAGATAAGGACCCCTTGGCCCACCTAGTCTGCCCATTTTCCTACCTAACAGATAAGCTGCAGATCCTAATTAACCAACAGCTTACTTCCTCTTACTCCCCACTAGGACTGCCTTATGTCTGTCCCATGCATTCTTGAATTCCCCCACTGTTCTTGACTCCACGACCTCCTCAGGGAGGCTGTTCCATGCATCCACAACCCTCTCTGTGAAAAAATACTCCCTCACATTACCTCTGAGCTGTCCCCCTTCTATCTTCAAATTGTGCCCCCTTGTTCTTGCACATCTCTTTTTCTGAAAGATGCCATCCTCTTGGACTTTGCTGATTCTCTTAAGGTACTTGAAAGTTTCTATCATGTCCCCTATCCCCCTCCTTTCCTCAAGGGTATACATATTAAGCTCCTTTAGTCTTTCTTCGTATGTCTTCTGGTGCAGACCCCGCACCATTTTGGTTTTAGCAGCTCAGAATGCAAAAACTAACTGCAGAGGACAGTAATGAAATACAATTCCAGAATCAATGCAAGAAGGGGTAATTTATGCATGAAAGTCAAAAGGACTGTGAAAGGTGCTTTTTAAGGCAAAACTGAATAAACAGTTGTTTGGTGAAGCCTTCTCAGGTGACTGGCAAATTGAATGTTCATCAGTGTGAGTATAAAGTTAGACATCTGAGATTGTGGAAACTGGAATGCAAAATCATTTTGTTATATGTATAGTATAATCTGCTAAGGGTGGACAGATCCACCTAAAATCAAGCTGTCCACTCTAAGCAACGTCCACAACAGCCAGAGCAGGTGAGGCTTGGAAGTGGGAGCAATACTCGTTAAATAAAGTTAGGAAACAGTTGCCACTAAATTAAAATTTTTTTTAGGTTGTGAAAATTACAAAACAAAAAAAAATCATGGCTAAGATTGCTGTTCATTTTTCAGATTTAGGGAAGAAACATGTCATTTGGTGCTGGTGCTTTGGTAAGGATGCATCTGTCACAACCCCACTCAGCAGATCAAACCCTCTGCTCCCACAGTGCCAACCTCCGAATGCAGTATTGTGAACAGGATAACAGAACAGGGTAACCCTCCTGTCTGTTTTGTGGGTCCGAATCACCTTTGGTCTCAAGTTCTGGAGGGATTCAAACTGTGAACCTCATGTTAGCGTACCCAAATGTAAAGGCTCGGATAGTTCTGCTCTTCGGGGAAATGCCAGATATCTTTCACCAAGGGCACCTAACCAGGTATACAAAATGAACCCTTAAAAACTCTATGAAAGACCTTAGATAAATTCTTACCTTTTCCCAGTTTGGTATAC
Source organism: Neoceratodus forsteri (assembly GCA_016271365.2). Classification (NCBI taxonomy): domain Eukaryota; kingdom Metazoa; phylum Chordata; order Ceratodontiformes; family Ceratodontidae; genus Neoceratodus; species Neoceratodus forsteri. The sequence goes on along the minus strand of CM028131.1, from coordinate 171,970,076 downwards.
CATTAAATATATGAACAGTGTCAACTTTAACCATCTGTACCCCACAGGCAAAATAATTTTGAAGGCACACTAGGCAGTCTTTTTAAATATAGATTTACTAACAAAATGGATACAAATAGGTAAAATGTAAATACAGAACAATATATCACAAAGCATACAATCACTTAAAAGAAAACAAGGGAAAAAATGCAAACAAGCTCCTACCATAATACACTTAGACTTGTCTATCTAATGTATACCTTCTTACAGTGCTTTAAGTAGCTGTTGTTTCAAGAGAGTCCAAACAGTAATGTGTCAGTAAGTGGAAATACAGCATACAGTTTAAGCCGTGTGTCTCCACCCCTTCTATGATGCCACCTAGCTCCTCCTAGCATATTAAAAATGATACAACCAGGATGTCTTATCACTCAGGAGGTATATTAAATAAGGTGACATCAACAAAAACTCATTTCCAATATGACTCTGATCTGGGGTGGTTTCCTGCTCCTCTTTGATCTAGTGTGTTTTCCTGCTTTTCAAAGACATCAAAGAACTTTTACAACTCTGCAGTTTCTCACTTAGCTGTCATATGGCTTCTTTTAGCACCAGTTGAAATCAACTGTTCTTTCCTCTGAAGACATCATAAAATGGATATTTTAGTTCCTGGCTTCAAAGAAGCACAGTTCAACAACAAGACCATGAAATGCGAGTCTTTGGAAGTTAATCATATTATATAGATCTGCTGTTTAACATATCCTGTCCTTTGAACTGAAACTATGGGGAGTCATCACAGGAGCACAGGATGTATCAAGAGAGGCACTCAATAACACATTTTATATTACCAAAAATCATACAGCACTCAGAACCAGCAGTCCAAGTGGCACAATCCTCCCCATCTAGACTGAATTTGGGGGCTCTAACCCCTGCATGGGATGAGCTTCCCAAATCAATTCACTCCTCATAGACACGAGACAAGCCATCTGAGTTCTGATTGGTTGCTCCAGCCCTATGTAAGATGATCATGTCATACCCTTGCAAAGCAAGACTCCATCTTAACAATCTACCATTAGTTTTTCTCAGCTGCGTCAGCCAAACCAGGGAATTGTGGTCAGTTTGTATCACAAAATGCTGCCCATATAAGTATGGGTCTAGCTTCTTTACAGCCCACACTATGGCAAGACATTCTTTTTCCACAATAGAGTATGCCTGCTCCCTGGAAAGTAACTTTTTACTTAGGTATGCTACCGGGTAATCTTTCACTTGGTTGGATGTCTGACTCGGTACTGCCCCAAAACCCACGTGTGAGGCGTCAGTCTGAATTATAAAGTATTTCCTATAGTCAGGACATGTCAAAACAGGAGCACAGCACAGTGCCTCCTTCAGTCTGGTAAAGGCTTTCTCACAGGCAGGCCCCCAGGTAATTTTCTTTGGCATCCTTTTCTTTACCAGGTCAGATAGGGGAGCAGCCACAGCACTGTGATTGGGTACCAATTTCCTATAGTACCCTGCTGTCCCTAGAAAACTCTTGACCTGCTTCTGCGTTTCTGGTTTGAGCCAGGCCTGGATCACCTCTATTTTAATTTGGTTAAAACAGAGCTGTCCCCAGCCTACCACATGCCCGAGGTATGCCACTTCTCCCATGGCCACCTGGCACTTCTCAGTTTTGACAGTGAGCCCGGCCCTCTGTATCCGGCCCAGCACTTCCCTAAGGTAGGACAGGTGTTCCTCTCAGCTGGCACTAAGGATGGCAATGTCATCCAGGTATGCCACGGCATACTCCTCAGCACTATTTAACACCTGGTTCACCAACCTTTGGAAAGTGGTCGGGGCGTTCTTCATTCGGAAAGGCAATACTTTAAATTCAAATAAGCCTATCTGTGTGATGAAGGCTGACCTCTCCCTAGCTCTGTCTGTTAACTCTACCTGCCAATACCCCTTGGTCAGGTCAATGGTCGTAAGGTAGATCGTCCCTCCCAACTTGTCAAGGAGTTCATCCGTCTGGGGCATCGGGTGGGTGTCTGACTTTGTGACTGCATTCAGTCCAAGACAGTCCACACAGAAACAAGTAGAGCCATCTGACCTGGGCACAAGGACTACAGGAGAGGCCCAGGGACTGTGGGATCTCTGGATTACCCCTAAATCCAGCATCTCCACCACTTACCACCTAATGTCCTTTTGGACAGCCTCTGAGAGACGATATGCTGTCTGCCGTATGGGCATCTGTGTCCCTGTCTCCCTATTGTGCGTTGCTAAGGGGGTTAGTCTAGGCTTGGAGCTAAACAATTAGGGCAAAGTCTGCTAAAACCTCCCTGACTTCCTGGATCTGGTCCGGGGCCAGCTGGGGAGACAGTTTAACTGCCTCCATACAGGACTCCCGCTTGCTTTCTTCCAGCAAGTCCAGAAGGGGGTCTCCTTCGTCCATCCCCTCCCCAGGACTACACACTGCAAACACCATGTCAGGCCTATTAGCATATGGCTTCATCATGTTGACATGGTACATCCTTTCTGTCGGTCTTCCGTCAAGTAACTCTATAGTATAGTTCACGTCATTTACCTTCCTAACTACTTTGCGGGGTCCTGCCACTCAGCCTGCAGCTTGTCTTTCCAGACTGGAATAAGGACCATGACTTCCTGACCCACCATGTAGGAGCGAGCTCTGGTTCTGTGGTCATACCACACTTTTTGTTTCTGTTGGGCAGCTGCCAGTTTGCTCTGGGCTGTTCCCATAAGCTCCTTCAGCCTTTCCCTAAACCTAAGGACGTAATCCACTATGGGAGTTCCCTGGGTGGCGTGCTTGCCTTCCCAGTCCTCCCGGATCAAGTCTATGGGCCCACGTACCCAGTATCGATGTAAGAGTTCGAAGGGTGAACATTCTGTCGACTCTTGGGGCACTTCCCTATATGCAAACAACAGGTGGAGAAGGTATTTCTCCCAGTCCCTCCCATGCTGTTCAGCAAACGCCTGGAGCATTGACTTCAGGGTACCATTAAATCTTTCCACAAGCCCATTGGCTTGTGGGTGATACGGTGTCATGCATCTCTGCACCATTACACACTTCTCCCACAAACATTTCATCAGGTCCGACATGAAGGAACCCCTTCGATCGGTGATAACCTCCTGTAGAAACCCAACATGGGAGAAAATCCCAAGTAAGGCGTCTGCCACTCTGTCTGTCCTCAGTGAGGATAGGGCGACTGCCTCTAGGTACCCGGGTGGCATAATCCACCACAGTCAGGATAAATCTCTTCCCTGAGGAGCTGGGGGTATTTAAAGGCCCCACAATATCCATTCCCACCCTCTGGAATGGCTCCTCCACTATGGGCAAGGGAATCATGGTGGCTTGGATTTTCTGGCCCACCTTCCCTATTTCTTGGCACCAGTGACAAGACCTGCAATACTCCTTCACTTGCTGGCTGAAGTTGGGCCAGTCGAAATTCTGGGCTAATCGCTGCATAGTGCGCACGATTCCCAGATGACCAGACAAAGGAATGTCATGTGCAATCTTGAGTAACTGCTCACGATACCCCTGGGGAATGACAAGCTGCCTGCCAATCACCCCTCCCTCTGTCTGCATAGCCTGAGTATACATCAGTCCATTTTCCCCAATAAACCTTATGTTTACTGTCACCTCCTTGTGCTCCGTCAGAGTCTGCCCAAGCCCTCAGCTTCTCTAAACTAGTGTCACTTCTCTGAGCAGCTGCAAACTCCTCACACATTCCCAAGGCATGGGACAGATCTCCTTCAGTCTCTAAACTAGGGTCCCTAGCACTAGCATCAGGGCACTCAGGATCACTGTCATCCCTTACTCTCTGACAATGGGTCATCCCTCCTTCTTCGGAGTAACCCTCTGTAGCTGAGTGGTTAACTGCTACTGGGGGAACTTCTACCCCCTTTTTATTAGTCTCCATATCAGGAGACACAGGCTGGGGAACCAGCCTCCGAGTGGTTTCCACTATGGCTTCTGTGGGGTTCAAGGAACTACAATGTTCCCTTGCTGCTTGGCTACAGGTAACTGTACACACCATCCCTTTTGAGATTGCTGCCAAGGGTGACGTCCACTGCAAACATTTTGGCTACAGCCACCTGCTGCACAGTTCCCCCTGTTTCACCCCAGTCTAGGAGAACACTAGTGAGGGGCAATGTTTTCTCCCCACCAGTAAAGTCTTGTACAGTGACATATTTATTGGGTATAAGCTGACCAGGCTGTACCAGATCCCCTTTTACCAATGTCAGGGATGCCACTGTGTCCCTTAATCCTTGCGTCTGTACACCATTCACCATGACTGGGTGCATGTGTTCCCTCATGTTCACAGGCATGCGTCCAGGGACACACAAACAACCCACTTCTTTCCTAACCCGATTGTGTATTAAGCACCCTTTTAGGACACTGTTGGGCAATATGCCCAGTTTCTTTACACAACCAACATGCATTTCCTTTTTCAGAGAAATCTTTTCTTTGAAACCTAGGGCTAACTGGTTTCCATGGATGCAGTGAGGGTTTTAGCTGCCCTGAAAGCACACGTTTCCCTTTCTGTGCTGCCACACCCACCCCATTCGCTCTCAGAGCAGGTCTGCTTTTGGCATAGCGGTCTAAGAGTTCAGCGGCCTTTTGCACTGTTTTAGGATCTTGGTCCTCCAGCCAGGTTTTCAGCTCTGCTGGGCATGCCCAGAAAAACTGTTCTAACAGAATCACATTTTCAATTTTATCTACACAGTTTGCTTCAATTCGTTCCCACCAACATTTTAAAAACTGACGTTGTTTTGTGGCTAGCTCCTCGTAGCTCATGTCAGGGCTTCTCCTGATCTTACAGAATTTAGCTCTGTATGATTCAGCAGTTAATTCAAATTTTTTTTAACAGTGCAGCTTTAAGTTTGCTGTACTCATTACTGTCCTCATTGTCCATTTGACTCAATGCATCCTGAGCTTTCCCAGTAAGTAGCGGGAATAGCTGGAAGCTCCAGGACTCCCTAGGAATTTTAGCCTGAATACAAAGTTTTTCAAAAGAATTTAAAAAGGCATCCATATCCTCCTCCTCTTTAAATTCGGCTATCAATTTGGAACTCAATTTGTAACTCAGTCCTGTAGTCCCAGTTAAACCCAAGCCACTTACCTGCTCTGGTGCTGGTGGTTGGAGTTGTAGCTTCTCCAGTTCATGTTGCCTCTGGCACTCTCGCTCCTCTTAGTCCGCCTCTCACTGTTCACGGTCTGCCTCTCACCGTTCTTGCCCCCTCTTCTCCTCTGCAACTCACTTCTCTCACTCCGCTTCTCGGCGTTCTCGCTCCACTTCCCGACGTTCTTGCTCCACTTCCCTCTGGAACTCCAGCTCCATTCTGTGCAACTCAATCTGCAGCCTGAGAACTTCTGGCTCCAGAATGCTGGTGACCTTCTCCTGCTGCTGTGGCCCTTTGCAGGCACTGGCCCTGCTGTCAATCTTACTGGATCTGGACACTGCACTGGCTGCTAGCCCTTCCACACTCAAGGTTCAGTCCCTTACAGTCACTGTCTGTGACTCAATGCTCTGGGCATCTGCTACCATCAGTGCATCCATGAGGTTTTGCTTGGTGGCTTTCACCTTGTACAGGACTCCTCTGTCCCTGCACAATTGCTTTAAGTAGTCTACAGTGTGCCCGCTGTAGTTGGAAGTCATCTTCTGCCCTAACTACGGCTACTCTAACTTGCACTTTAAAAAAAAATAAACATGTAGGAACTTGACCATAAGCCAAGTGATATAGTTCAAGTTTGTGTCTCAGCTCTAGTGCCTCTAAAAGAAATCTCATTTTAATCAGATAGAGAAAGTCCAACGTAAATTTACAAACATATCAAAGGAATGTATAATATGCCTTATGAAAATAGATTAAATAGTCTTAATGTTATCTTTAGACACTCATCGTTTATGTGGGGGCTTATTGTTTCTCTATGATATTATACAGGATCCAGTCTTAATGTCAGATTTGATATTACAATTTAAGGATAATATACATACCACCCACTTCAATTAATTGGTAAGACCTTTAATTATTTGAGGAGAAAAGTTTTCTTCACCTTAAGGGTAATCAACCATTGGAATAAATCACCACTCAATAGTATTATCAGTAAAAACAAAACAGAATTTAAAGCAAGACTGGATGTATTTATATTATCGAATACTTCAATGACATATTATGACTGACTAGTATGAGGGCACTTATGGGCCTTTGACTTCCTTGCTCTCTTTGAACCTTAGTATGAACGTGCAATCAGTGCTCAGACTCTCTGACTTTGTTTCTGTGAATATTTTTAAAATCTTGGTCAAAAAATATCTCAAGGAGACCTGCCACTGTCAAAAGGGATAGTATTCTAATGTTGCATTTGATTACCTAGCACTTATACCCATCATCTCCCCATACCCCCTTCCAACTTCAGTATCTTCTTCCTCTAGCTGCTGGTTTGGCCCCACAGTGGTGATCCTGACATAATTTGTTTGTTTTCCTGCCTTATCTTGTTTGTTACATACTGTTATTGTCTACTAATACTATGCATTATTTTTTACATTCAAGTGTACGTCCAGATTGTCCTCCTGACATAAATAGTCATGATTTCTGACTGCTCTTGTTTGCTATATATTGTTATTGCCTATGAATGCGCTGCATGTTTTTCCTTTTTTTGTTCAAGTGTGATCAAGATTGCTGCTCTGTATCCAATTGCACCTTTCTTGATTGCACTGTACCTTGTATTGTGAATGTATCAATTACTGTATAAAACATTGCACTGCTATGTATGTACTGCTTGCATTGTCACTGTCAATAGGACTTCCTTATGAATGAGCTTGCTCAACAGATTATTTCCTGGAATAAACTTGAACTTAAACTAGGCAACACAAGTTTGGCCATTTACTACTGGAGAAAAAAAACATTTTTTGCTTTCTCCTTGGCATTTGCAGTCTATCTCTCCACCCACCCCACCCTATGTGTCAATTGTTCTGTGTGCCCTGGGACACTGCATGAGCTGGTGTTGGGACTGATAATGATGAGAAGACAGAGACTGATTACAGATATTTTTTTTTTGCATGTATGCAATATTTTTACTGATTTTCAAATAGAACAGATAGGTCTACGAGTTACACTGTTTTACATCTTATTTCTCAAGTTAGTGACGTCAGCACTTACATACATATAAATCTTGAGATCAAGCTAACAGTCATTTCTATTAAATTTCCCTTAAGGTTATAGTCGATAAATAGCTGTCTAAATAAAATTAGTCATTTGTATTGATCCATCACATTTGCTAATATACAAATTAATGATGTTAGCACAGTGCAAAATCCACCCTAGAAACTGCAAAGTGCCATAGGAGTTTGAAGAGAAAGATGATAGGAAAGAGTTGTGGAAAGAAAAAGAATTCATTCTGCCATTAAGCAAGTTATACTCATCTTTCTTGGTTCTGCCACTGATTTTAAAAATGCTATGCACAGGTATGGTATGACCCTCAGGGTAGTTTTTCCTTTATGTAGTGCTTATTGTTCTCCTGACTCATTCCTTGCTGGATAATTTTACATCTCTCAGCACATCCATTCTGTCAGGAATCTTTCTTCCTTGCCTTTCAGAGCATATGTAAATCTATCTGTAGCTAGGGTGGTCACTAGTAAACCCCTGCCACATCTGAGATGTGGGTAATGTGCCTGAGACCCAAGTGTTAAGAATTAACTGCCTGGCCACTACTAGGGCCACCCTCACCCATCTGGAATACAAGTCCTACTCCCCCTCCTCTCCCACCTCCAGCCCAAATGGGAGAGAGAGAGAGTTAAAAATTCCACTCCCCTGTTCCAAATCTGAGATATCTCCAGTGTGATTTCTCTCCAATAGGAATGTAGTTTTGGGCATGCCCAGAAGTAATGAAAGTATGTACCCCTAGCCGCTATACGCCTCCTGCACCTATCTGAAATACCTGGGTAGAATTTGTGAATCACACTTGGTGGGTAGTACAGCCTATGGATAAATTTATAGTGTGTTTCCTTAAACCTGTTGCGTAGTAGAAAGCCCATATGGGATGATATTACTGTGTTCCAGTTCTCTTCTGTTATGAGAATCCCTAAGTCTACTTCCTACTGGGATCTGGTTTTGCTGCAATGATCAGGGAAGTACACTCTGTCCAGTCTAGCAGCTCTCCCCATTAAGCCCTTTTCCTGTGACCTCACTTTGAGTATTTCTTGTTCTGTTGCTTCTATCTGGGATTTTTCCATGGTTGTCCTGTTTAAACTACTAAAACAATTTTTAATTTGTCGGTATCTGAACAGATGCTCCCTGGGTAACCCTAGAGCCTCCTTCACCACCTCAAAAGTATGCAAACCATCTCCACTGCACAAATCCCTTATACATCGGATGCCCTTTTCCTCCCATGCTACAAAACCTGGGTCCTTAAGGCCTGGTAAGAATTCTGGGTTTCTGGTTATTGGAGCTAACAAAGTGTGATCTTCTACGGCTTCCTTCCTCCTCTTAATCGCTTCCCAGGCATTCAACATAGACAGTACTACAGGATTCGGGTTAGGAAGCTGTTTGTACACCCTGTGCTCCATCTTAGTTGGGTATGCTGTTATCCTGCCAGGACAACCTTCTTCCTCCAATTCCAGCCAAGAGGCTGCCTCCCCTCTATCTACCCAGCTATGCAAGTATCTATACTGGACAGCCCAAAAATAACCCCTAATATCCAGAAACTCAAGTCCCAACCCCTTTCTTTAGTGGCCTTTAGCCTATCTAACTTCATCCTGGACCTTTTCCTCTCCAAATAAAGTCCACAAATCCTTTTTCTAGTCTGTGGATATCTCAGGCTGTGGGGCATATCGGAACCATCTACATGGTGTAAAGTATTCTTGGTAATACATTCATTTTTATTAAATTGATGTGACCAAGCCATGATATTGGAAAGGCCCTCCATCTTGCAAGGTCCGCTATAATTGTATCAAACAGGGGGGTGTAGTTCCAACTGTACAGCTTATTTAATGACCCACCCACCTTAATACCTAGATATGTGAAGTTATCCTTCACCTTTTTTAGGCCCCAAGCATGGTTAGGGACTCCATCCCTTTCCCCTCCTAGGAACATTATACTGAGAAACTAGCAAACTCGTTAATGATTTGGAGGAGAGCTGATATTGATTCCCCTGGGCATGTAACAAAAAAACAACAAGTCATCTGCATAAAGGGTAAGTCAATGCTATCCTCCCTTAGTCCCTGGGACCCCCTGTATTTCCTTGATCTCCCATATCTTGATACCCAGTGGTTCAATAGCTATGGCAAAAAGAGGAGGGGAGAGGAGGCACCCCCGCCTAGTACCCTGAATTCCTCTGAGGGCTTGCCATTTACTAATACCTTTGCCCTCGGTTCCACGTATAATATTTTAATCAGAGTCACAAACCCATCTCCCGGCCCAAATCCATGCATAATAAATAATCCCATTCAATTCTGTCAAATGCTTTCTATGCGTCCATAGTCAGCACATAAGCCTGGCCAGGACACAGAGTACTCCACCACACTACATTAAGTAATCTTCTTATATTATGGTAGAAAAGCCTACCTTTCACAAACCCAGTCTGGTCGGGATGCACCATGACAGGGAGCACTTGTTGCAGTCAGAGAGCCAGTACCTTAGCTACAATTTTACAGTCATAGTTGAGCAGGGAGATGGATCTATATGACGAACATTCTGTGTCATCCTTGTCAGGCTTCAGCAGCACACATATTTGCCTCTAGGCATGTTCTAGAAAGTCCCCCACTCCCCTCTAGCCTCATTTGGATAAATATGATTTCTGAAAATAGAAATATTAGTAACTGCAAATTAACACAGATTTCCTGTTCCCTTTCACAAAATTCCTAAAAGCAAAAATGTATACATCAAGGTAAATGTTAAGGTTTTATAATATACATATCTAAAGAATATGATCACAAAACATGACTACTTTTTGTAAAACAATATATACTGTACCTTGTTGCTTCAAGTTCAGACAACTGCTGAGACACAGATCCTGCCCCCAATACCAGATCCTCTGCTACTGACTGGTATGGGATGTAGTGTGTGGCCAGTGAACACAGGTCATCACACAGCGATGCTGCTTCTCCTGTTGTGAAAGTGTGAGGCAAAAAGAAATCAACAAATGAATGTACTTGGTTTAAAAGCATTTCAACTATACAGATGATAACAAATGGTTGAGGGTGCAGAATGGCGCTAGAATAACTGGGTCATGTTTTTTTCACACAGGAAAACCTGGTTGTAATTTTCTGTTATAACCAGCTGGTTATAACGGCGAACATGCGCTGCTCTTCCTATGAGAAAACTGTGAGTCAGTGTGACCCGTGCTACACTGTCTTCTAACAGGTACCATAAGCTTCTATTTTATATAATTGCTGTGGAAAAAAAATGCAACTCCAGCAGTTATATAAAATAAGACACGTGGTGGTGTGTAAAACTCGAGTTTTACACACACCCTCAATGCCTTACTCTCAGGGTTTATGTAGCATCTAACACCTCAGATGTGTGTAAAACTACACCACCCCATGTATTATTCTATATGTAATAAATATATAGGTGGTCATTTTTTCCCACGGGGAATCAGTGACATCAAAAACCTCACAATACAGTGTACCTCACTTAAATGGGACATGCTTAGCAGGAACAATCTGGTTAATCCAGATGTTCTTGTGGGAACAGATTCTGTCTCCATACAGCTCCCATCGTAGTAGTCCCCTACTGTTAATTAGGACCTTAGCTACTGATTAATGGAGTTACACAAGGACACTATCTGGGTGTTATCAAGTCCACTGCCCTAATCCAGTTTATAAAATGGATAGGAAAAATACTGCATCTGATTGGTTGAGAGGGTTTAGAACCCTGTGATTATAGGGTGAAAAATGCCAGTCTAGCAACTCTTTGGCAAACAGGACACAGCACCACCATATAGCCATCAGAGGTGTGCAGAACCCAACAATGCAAAACTGAGGCACCCTGAACTTACACGGTTCGGTTTTATTGAAACTTAAGCTGAACTTCATTGGTCCAGTAATGGCTCAGCTCAGATTCATAGGCCCTGTGACAGGAATGAAACTATGTTAATGCAATCTTTTTTTGTTACTGCAATTATTTTTCTTTTCCGCTTATTTTCATACAATTTGTTCTCTAAGGGGCAAACAAAATGGAGTCCAGGTTACATGTCCCAGCAACTGTCCTGGGAAATCCACAAGGGCAACAGATGGTGGGCGCAAGAGTGTTACTTTTCTCACAGTAACAACCAAGCAACTAAGAAGTAAACAAAGTAATAAAAACTGTGAGGAGCTTTTCATGTTCTGAGTTCCCGCATTTAGATAAATGGACTAGCGGATGTTGCTAGGTAGGAAAGGGTGGCACAACGAACTCCTGAGGACCGATCTTTTCTTAAATCTGCTGCAACAGTTCTTCTATTCCTTGGGCTAATCTATTCTTTACAATTTCTAGTCCATAAGGTTGGCCACCTATGGGCACCCCATTCTCTTTCTTGACTATGCTATAGGATCCTCCTTAATTTTCCGTTTCCCTCTCAGGTCCACGTACAGAGAGGTTATTGTAGTGACCTCTGAGTTGATATAAAACAGCAGACAGTGTTCCTCGTTGTTGGATTTAGTATGCAATGGCACTATGTCATGAAATACTTTAATGTATATACCTTATGTGTATAAAACCTGTAAATGTTGAAAATACCATGGCACTAGGTGTTTTTGATAATGGTATAAAGTTACTAGGGGACTGTATGATAAAAATTAAGTTAGTTGAGCTATTAAAAATGCAAGTAAATTGCTGCAAACTGAACAAGTCTGAAACTTCATGGTGATTTGCATATATTCCATGATGCTTTGCATTATGGAAGTACGTGTGATGTTGTATTTCTTCAAAACTTGGCTTATTGTCAATGCCCTTTGGGGTAACCCTTGTTTCAGTGCTTCTGCACTGAGGTTCTTTGTCTTTAACTTTTTTTTTTTTTTTTTAATTTGAGCCCCCACAACCCAAGCAGACAAAGCCTGCACAGGGGAGGCTAAATCTCAACAGATAAGTTAGATCAGCGAGCAGTGAGTCAGTAGGTACTGGCTAAGTGTAGAGGAAAGACTTGCATAGTCTGTTGCTACAAACTGAGGTACTGAAGAAGGGATATGCCACTGCTGAAAGTTATCACCTACATTTTGAATAAGCATCACATAGAGATTATGTGTTGAACTTGAAGTTCAGTGTCTGGTCCATCGGTTATCCCACAATCCCTCCACAAAGGGCAATTTAGTCTGGCAGCTGTAATTACATACACACATGCACACACACACACCTCTATGCATGCACATGGGTGGAAATACTGGAGCTGGCTGTCACTCTGGGAAGAAGTTCCATGGTACTGCCCTGAGACTGTAAATAGAATTTAGCCACAATTCTCTTTTGTGACTCCCTGCAATGTTTGAAGAAGACCTAGGGTTCTGTCTCTTGGCGAGTGTTCCCAGAGGAAGGAGGGCCCTGCTTCCATAGCTAGCTTATCTGGGTGAGGAAAGAACAAGCTTAAATAATGTTTATTTTAAGTTGGCTTGCAGGTAAATGTAAATCCTAGTGTGAGAGTAGATTGGGAGGTTATTTTATAAGCCATCTATCTATTTAGCAGTGCTATTTTGCTTTCCTGTAAATGTGTATATCTTTCTATTTGCTATAATTATCATGTTTGTAATATCTTGTAACATTATCATAGTAAAGATTTATTATTTATGGTACCTGTGGCTGAGCATCTTTATTGCAAATGTAAATTTAATATTTCTGCTAGGCAAAGTGAAAACTCTATCTTTGAAGTCTGCCATCTGAAGTGCACTCTACCATGTAGTACTGTGAGTAGTCTGACCTTCCAAGTCCCTGCACAGGACAGAGGTCTTTTCCTGGGGTAACCCGTGGTGGCAGAAGAAGTAATTCACAGAAAACTTCACAAAAGCTGGTACAGCCCAAAGGAGTTTTTGTCACAGACCCCAACAGCGCAGGTTCCCCAGCACTCACAAACTTGAAGTTTATCCTAACTGATACTGATTGCTAAGTTCACAGGCTTACCTTTCTCACCATCCATAAACTGATATATTTCTGATATAGCCTATCATGTCACTCATGACAGTGGCATATGTTTGCTGCCATGGGGTTATGTGGCATGGTAGGATTGGCAGCTTGCTGCTACCTGTGCCTTCTCCGCCCCTCCTTCCACATCAAAAGTGGGTCATGTGATGTACAGTCCGACTCTGGCTGCCTGCGTGCACCTCCCACAAGTCCTGTACAACCCAGGACAGATTCTTGACCCTCCCACTCCCATAAGACCCAGCACAGATCCTTGTGGAATCCCACTCTTTACCTCCCTCTCTTCTGATTTAACCCCATTGACCACTACCCGGTGTTGCCTCCCCTTTAGCCAGTTACCTTACCCAGTTTACCATAGAAACATAGAATTTGACGGCACATAAGGACCGCTTGGCCCACCCAGTCTGCCCATTTCCCTGCCTACTGGATAAACTGCAGATCCTAGTTAACCAGCAGCCTACTTCTTCCTACCCCAACCCCCTAGAATTGCCTTATGACTGTCCCATGCATGCTTGAATTCCACCACTGTTTTTGACGCCACAACCTCCTCCAGAAGGCCGTTCCATGCATCCACAACCTTCTCTGTGAAAAAATACTTCCTTAAATTACCTCTGAGCCGCTCCCCCATCTATCTTCAAATTGTGCCCCCTTGTTCTTGCACACCTCTTTTTTTGAAAGATGCTACCCTCTTGGACTTTGTTGATTCCCTTGAGGTACTTGAAAGTTTCTATCATGTCCCCCTCTCCCTCCTTTCCTCGAGGCTATACATATTAAGCTCCTTAAGTCTCTCTTCATATGTCTTCCGGTGCAGACCCTGCACCATTTTAGTTGCCCTCCACTGGACAGCTTCCATCCTGTCTATGTCTTTACGAAGACTGGGTCTCCAGAACTGCACGCAGTACTCCAGATGGGGTCTCACCAGCTGTCTGTACAGAGGGATAATAACTTCCTGTTTTCTACTGGTGATGCCTCTCCTATGCATCCCAGTATTCCCCAACCCTCCTTGCTGCCCTCTCACATTGCTTTCCCACCTTTAGGTCATCTGATATGACTACTCCCAGGTCCCTTTCCATTTTTGTTGTTGTTAGTATTTCACCCCCCATTGTGTACTCTTCCCCTGGGTTTTTGTTTCCCAGGTGCATTACCTTGCACTTCTTAGCATTGAATCTAAGCTGCCATACATTTGACCATTCCTCTAACCTTGCCAAGTCCCTCTTTATCCTTTCCACCCCACCTTGTGCATCAACTCTGTTGCAGATCTTTGTGTTATCTGCAAAGAGACATACTTTTCCTTCCAGTCCCTCTGCAATGTCGCTTATAAAGACATTGAAGAGGAGCGGTCCTAATACTGAACCCTGCGGTACCCCACTAGAAACCCCCTTTCTTCAGAGTAGACCCATTTACTATTACTCTCTGTGTCCTATTCTCCAGCCAATTTTTACCAGGCTGTCATCTTGGGACCCACTCCCAGGCTAGCTAACTTGTATATTAATCTTTTGTGTGGGACTGTGTCAAATGCCTTGCTAAAGTCTAGGTAGGCCATGTCCACAGCCCCTCCCTGATCTACTACTTTGGTCACCCAGTCAAAGAAATCTATCAGATTTGTCTGGTATGATCTTCCTGCTGTGAATCCATGCTGCCTTGGGTCCTGTGCCCCTCTGACCTCTAGCTACTCGACAATTCTTTCCTTCAAAAGTGATTCCATCATTTTCCCTACCACTGAGGTTAAACTAACAGGTCTGTAGTTTCCTGCTTCTGCCTTGCTCCCACTTTTGTGAAGGGAATCACATCTGCCCTCCTCCAGTCCTCGGGTACCACCCCATCCTCCCATGATTTGTTAAACAGGGTAGTCAGTGGTGTCACTAATTCTACCCTTAGTTCTTTTAGAATTCTGGGATGAATCCATCAGCCCCATTGCTTTGTCCACCTTCAGTTTTAAGAGTTCTTTCAGAACCCTTTCTTCTGTAAATGGGCTGGTATCAAGTTCTGTATCCAGAGTGTTTCTACTGTTTGTTTTAGGTACCGCCCCTCTTCCTTTGTAAATACTGAGCAAAATATTTTTTAGTATCTCTGCCTTTTCACAGTCACCCTCTGCCCACCCCCTCCTTATTAAGCCTCACTATCCCTCCTTGGTCTTCCTTCGCTCCCTGATGTACCTATAAAAGGTTTTATCCCCCTTCTTAACTGAGTTGGCTATCTTTTCCTCGGTTTGGGCCCTTGCTGTTCTGACTGCCTTCCCAGCTTCCTTTTGCTTTAACTGATACAGTTCTCTGTCCTGCTCCTTCTGTGATTCCTTGTATTTTCTGAAAGCTTTCTTTTTCTCTTGAACCTTTACTGCCACTTCCTTTGAGAACCATAGTGGTTTCTTACATCGTTTAGTTGCTTCACACAAAGGCTTGTTACCTCTGTGATGGCAGTTTTTATTATTCCCCATTGTTCTTCCACCCCTCCTTCCTGCCCATTTGCTAGTGCATTCCTTAGGCACTCACCCATTTGGCAAAGTCAGTCCTCCTAAAGTCCAGTACCTTTGCCTTTGTATGGCTTAACTCTATTGCTGTGTTTATTGTGAACCATACTGTTCGACGGTCGCTAGTTCCCAGATGGCTACCCACTTCTACATCTGTGATCCTCTCTTCATCTCCATTTGAGAGAACCAGGTCTAAGACTGCTCCCTCTTGAGTGGGCTCCAATACTAGTTGTCTAAGGCATGCCCCCGTAGGGCATCTAGAATAACCCCACTCTTCGAAGTGGCTGCTGCAACTGCACTCCAGTTAACATCTGGCATATTCAGATCGCCCATCAGCAATATCTCCCCTTTTTCTGCCATACTAAGTATACTTTCTATCATTTCCTTGTCCATTTCCTCCCCTTGAGAAGGGGGTCTGTATACAACCCCTGTGCGGATTGTGGTGCCATTGCCGGTCTCCAAATTTACCCACAGTGCTTCTTCTCCTCCTCCCTGTTTTCCCTTTTGTTCTGTTGCTTTGATTCCTTCCCTTATGTAAAGAGTTACTCCTCCTCCTCTTTTACCCTCTCTGTCCCTCCTGGAGATAGTGTATCCTGGTATGTTTACGTCCCAGTCATGGTTTTGTGTGAACCATGTTTCTGTGACTGCCACGATATCCAGATGTTCCTCCTCCATCAAGGCCACTAATTCAGGAAGCTTGTTACTCAGACTACGGGCATTGGTACTCATTGCTTTCCATTTTTGATGGCTTTACCTTCTGTTGCAGCATCCCCACTGACTTTTCTACCTCGGTCTTTTCTCATTTAGTACCCTGTTTTGTAGGGAGAGGCTGGGATTTTCCTGCTGCTTATCAGTGCCTCCCTTGACTAGTTTAAAAGCTTGCCAATGAAGCATTTAAACCGACTGCTCAAAAGACTTGTTCCCTTCCTGGACAGATGCAGACCATCCTGCCAGTAGAGGCTGGTGTCCCTCCAGGTGGAACCCCAGTCCCCAGTGAAGCCAAACTCCTGTGCTCCACACCATTTTTTCAACCATTCATTAAACTGCATGGTGCAAAGTACCCTTGCCTCACTCATGCCATTGACAGGCAGCACCTCTGAGAAGGATACTGTGTGTGCTACTTGTCTTAGGCCCCTCCCCAGTTCTATAAAGTCCTTCTGCACTGCTCTAATCTCATGTTGAGCCAAGTCATTTGTCCCTAGGTGGACAATGACGTCCAGCTCAGACTCTCGTGCAGCTGTTCTCGTGATCCTGAGGATGTGGTTCCTGTCCCTCCAAGCCATGGCACCAGGCAGGCACCTTACTTCAGTTTTCCCTGCTCCCCCCCAGTTCTATCCCCCTAATAATTGAGTCCCCCACCAGGAGCTGCTTCCTTTCCTTGTGGTGTCCTCTGCCTCCTTCCTGTGGGCCTCCCTTGTGACAGGTGTCCTCAGCCTCCTTAATCTCCTCTGTGGGTGCATCCATAGGGGAACTGTGCTTCCCAGAATGGTGTATGGATTGTGGAGGGAACAACTGACTGGGTGTGCCTCTGTTCCACCATCCTCACCCTCCTGGAGCCCACTGTGGTCCAACTGCTGTGCTTTTGCAACCTCTGAGGTAGTGGTGGTGGCTCTGGTGCTCCCTGGATGGGAGAGGTTCCCTTCCTACCATCCAGTCTGGCCTGGGGGAAGGTTCCCTTACTGCTGTCCAGTGTGGCCTGAAGACGGGCAAATTCCTCCCTCAGGGCAGAGAGTTGTCTGCAAATAGGGCAGCATCTCAGTCTTCAGAAAGACTCCCGGAAGACTGCTGCCCCACAGCCATTACATTGCACTACTCCCCACATGATTATGTACTTTTTTGTTTGTGTGTGTGATTGGTTTGTTATATAGAAATATATATATATTATACAATGTGTATGCTTATATTTTCAGTGCTGTGTGCTAGAGAGGATATGACATTGATATGCACCTTACACTCTTGAGAAAATGATGTCAGAACCCCAGGTATAAAGGAACTATTTCCAGGGGTGGGTGGGGTGAGGGGTGGGAAGGTTGGGCCTAAACTGTGCCCTCACAAAACAATCAGCTAAGAGCTCTGACCCACGCTGCGATGAGTGCCTTCCTGTCAGCAAGATACCATACACAACAATTTGACAGAGAAAATCCCCTGCTAATCAAACAGAGAAAAATCCAGACATTCAAGTCAGACACAGGTAAACCTCCCCAGCCCCAAAACAGCCTGGTGGTTTGTGCTCTGAAAGCAGTCAGCCCCAAAATAAGTCAGCTGTGCTTTAAACTCTTCCTACACTGAAAATCTTAAGAATTGTAACAAGACTTGTCTTTTCCTGATAATTCTAAGTTCCTTATTTCACCTTTCAGTTAGAAGTAGCCTCCACCTGCAGAATATCTGCTACAAACCAAAGACAATTGTAAGGTTCACCTCCCTCTGTTGTGAGCACAACTTGCTTTCTTGCAAATCCAATGTTCAGTGTTGCAGCTTCCAGCAAGAGGTAGTTTGACTTGAAAAATATTAGCTGTTCATGACCATGACCATGTCCATGACCTTAGCCACACCCAGATCCCTCCATATTCCTCAGCAAGCATCTGTGGAGTACAGAGTCAAAAGCCTTGCTAACGTCGAAGCTGAGCAACAACATGGCCTCTATCCAGCTGCTTCATCACCCAATCAAAGAAAACTATTGGGTTAATCTGACAAGACCACCCTGCCACGAATCTGTGGTGATTATTATCCTGGAGACTGTTGCTCTTCAAGTAGTCCATGAGATCCACTTTTTGACCAGTGACTCCATCAGTTTCCCTACAACAGAGGTAAGACTGACAGGTCTGCTTCAGATAAACATCAATCAGCCCATCTAGTCTGCCTGAAATTATATAAAAAATTGCAGTCTTGAGCAAAAATGTAATAAGGCATTGAGAACTGATGGAACACCAGTTGAATTTTTCCCAATGTAATATAGACAGGTGGATGGAAATATTTTATAAAATGTTTATCTACATTTTTAAAACTTCCCGGGTCCAAGAGAATTAATTGGCTTACTGCAAAGATAGTACCTATTCATAAAAAAAGGTGACGTGCAATCTCCAACTAATTCAGTGTCAGTGGCTCAGTAGGTAGCACACTCGCCTCTGAGGCCGGGAGATCAGAGGGCTGTGGGTTCAGTTCCCACATCTGGCACTTGGGTTAATATCCCAGTACTGACACTGTAATGCAGCATGAGAGGGGTGCTGCATTTCTGAGGTGCCGTCTTTCGGATGAGACGTTAAACCGAGGTCCCATCTGCCTGGATTGGTGGTAGTTCAGGTGGATGTTAAAGATCCCATGGCACTTATCGAAAAGAGTAGGGGAATTTCCGGTGTCCTAGCCAAATTTCCCTCATTCACTAAAAATACCACCAACAGCTTAATCTGGTTCAAGGTCAGTTGGCATTCATCTGTATCCCCTTCCCCCGGGTCGTGCCTGAAAATAGGCAGGATTTGTCTAGTGCACTTACCCGGTCAACAAAAGCTAAATAAATAAAATAAATAAATAAATAAATAAATAAATAAATTACAGACCAATAGCCTTGCAATGTATAACAGCTAAAATTGTTACAAGAGTCCTACTACAAAAACTAGATGAATGGGTACAGGAAACAGTATACTGAGTGATAAACAATTTGGGTTTAGAAAAAAGCTCAACTGTGGATTGCATATTTCCTGCTGATCATATTATTACAAAATCATGTGTATATTGAAAAAATGTCCTAAACAATACATTGGATTCACTGATATTGCATCAGCCTTTGATAATGTAGATAGGAAAATTCTTTGGGAAATCTTAACAACATGGAAAATTGACTGTAGTCTACTCACACTTCTATAAAGACTATATATTGATACCAAAATCCAAATCAGATACAGTGTATGGTAGATGGCAAACTAACAAAAGAAATAAAAGTAGGCAGGCTGCCTTTAGCACCTTTATTATGTAACTTTTATATAGATCAAGTAGTGCATAAGTTAAATAAATGTGACACTGATGCCCCTAATATAATGTGAAATACAATTTATATTCTTCTTTATGCGCGGATGATGCAATATTAATATCTAAATCAGTTATAGAACTAATTCTAAGGGAACTAAGGTTACAAATTAATGTCGACAAATCTAAAGTAATGGTGGTTAATAAACCAAAAAACTTGCGATACAGATGGCTAATAGAGGGAAAATTAATAGAAGTGCACAATTTTTTATTACCTTGGAGGAGTAGTTCTTAGTACAAAAGATACTTGGAAAACTCTATTAGAAAGAAATAAAAAACAAGCAAGCAAATCTGTTTTGGCAATCAATGAGTTCTCCAAACAATTTATTAATAATTCAGCAGTTTCATTACCAAAGATTTTTGAGATGAAAGTTAGTTCTGTTATTTTATATAAATCAGAAATTTGGGGATCTCCTAAAAGAATAAAACAATTGGAACCAATTCAAAACCTTTGTATTAGACTAACTTTAGGATTACCTCAGTTCATCCCGACTGAATTTCTCATAGCTGAGACTGGAATAGTTTCACAGTCGGCAACAGCAGAGTGGAAACAAATAAATTATTATGCAAAATTGATTAAAAGCAGGGAGGAAAATCCCTATTGTATAGTTGCTAGTTAGATAGGTTGGACTGTTCAGGTAATGGAGTACAGAGGAGCCCACTTACGTGCATATTGGATAAGTGCACATCCCGCTTAAATGCACATTTTTTCCATATCCCAATTTTTTTCCTATTTATCCAATGTTAAATGCACATTTTTGTTTACTTTTCCTGTTGATTTGCAGTCCAACCCAACTTTTAAGTGCACATTTTGTACAGTACCACCTTAAATAGTCCACCTTAGCATCTTAACTGTAGCTGTGGTGCTATCTGGCATGTCCACAGTACGAAAATTCATTTTGTCTAAAGAAAAGATTAACTTTAGCTTTCTAATTTTGAATTTTATGCTGAAACACACAAAGCAAAAGAAGATTACTGAGTTTTTAAATAGTACTGTGTTATAGGTCATTGCAGTAAAGTAATTTTAACTTGAGCACCTGGTATTTAATAAAGCACATTACAGAAGCAGTGAAATATGCCTATAAGTGATTTTCTGGTTAAATGCACAGCCTGCTTAAGTGCACAAAAAACCTTTATCCCAAGGATGTGCACTTAAGAGAGCTCCATTGCATTTGGCAATATTAGACAATGGACATGATTCCTTGAACCTGAAGTACATCTGAGAAAAAAGGGTCTGGGGTAAATAAATCGAAATTGGGATCCAGTTGAACTGAATAACCATGACAAGATTGCCAAACTTAGAATAGTATTTATAAACAGGTGGATATAGAGTGATTATCTATGACTCAAAACTTTGTATTTTTATGGAAAATTAGAAGAGATACCTAGTAAGGAACCTTACATATTAAAATGTGTGAGTAGACTACTCATCAAAACAATTGCAAGAGCGAGATTCAATGTAAACTTTAGCCTAAATGTTTTACACATGACATGGATGCAGTATTGACAGGGAGTAGAGTGTATGAGCAATTGTTCTGGGAAATGGTCAACATTTCATATTTTACTTGAAAAAATCCTTCATGATAAATGGTTAAAGGAAAAACTGGATAATATTACTGCAGATTCAAAGGAAGAAAAACATATATATTTGATAAAGCTGCCATATTATATAGACTTGCAAGATTTACAACAGCTGCAATAAACTACTGGAAGAAGAAATCTTGAAAATATTGCTATATAGAAACATTGTGTTGATGAGTGCTGAATTTTTATTGTAAAAAATGTTTTAAAAAAGATGTTTTTAATTTGTGTGTGTTGAACTGTTTTTGTTATATACATATTTTCTGTAATAAACTTGAAACAGTTACCTACCTAGTTTACTATGACCTCAGCCACACCCAGATCCCTCCATATTCCTCAGCAAGTGCCTGCGGGGTACAGAGTCGAAAGCCTTGCTGAAGCTGACGCCGAGCAAATCCACAGCGTGGCCCCTATCCAACTGCCTCACCACCCAGTCAAAGAAAACTATCAGGTTAGTCTGACAAGACCTCCCCTACCACAAATCCGTGCTGCTTACTATCATGGAGATTCTTGCTCTGCAAGTAGTACACGAGATCCACGTTGACCAGTGACTCTATCAGCTTTCCTGGAACACAGGTAAGACTGACAGCTCTGTGTCAGATAAAGGTCCATCAGCCCATCTAGTCTGCCTGTAATGCCATGTTACATCTGGACTATGCCTTGTAAAAACATTGTAAAAATGGATAAAAGCAGGAGTCTTCCTTTAAATTACATACTAACATACTATTTGCCAGCAGATTAGGCCTTACAGTCTATCGAGTCTGCTCGAACCTCAGATCCCTAGTTGGGTGTCGAGGCCCTCCCCTCCCTTGTGTTCCAGAAACCCCCATCATCCGTCTCCACCCCCCTGGGACAGGCCATCATCTGATACATCCACTTTCTGTGTCTGTCCCAGCCTCTCTTGAAGCCCTCCACTGTGGATCTCTGAACCAGCTCGCCAGGCAGTGCATTCCAAGGGTCCACCACCCTCTCAGTGAAAAACCTCCTCATCTTTTCCCCCCTCACCCTTCCGCCTTCCAACTTCAAACCATGCCCTCTGGTGATACCTCCATGCTTTAGTCTAAAGATCCCCTCCATGTTTACCCTATTTATTCCCTTGAGGTACTTGAAGACCTCAATCATGTCCCCCTGTCTCTCCTCTCCTCTCCTCCAATGAAATTAATTTACCCTTCCTCATTAACTAAATGTAACAATTTCACAACAAAACTTACCAACACAGACATTGGCTAGCGCTTGTTTTTGGTTTTTTTTTACCGTCTTTCTTTTGAGGAGAGCTTGTTCAAGCAGCAGGTAGAAATCTCCAACTACTCCAGTTATGTATATTCATCCTCAGTGTAAATTTGCCTCCCCCTTGCTCTTAGTTAGCATACCTGCACAGATGGTATGGGACTCAATAATTAGTACCAATCTGGCAGTCTGAGTGCTTGTATGCAGGCCCAAGCTGGAACTAATTTGAACTGACTGACTGCAATCCTACATACCAATCCTATTACTGACATTGCTACAACTGAATCACTCAGAGTAAAACTAACACTAATCTTTAGTAAATGCACAGGGGTTGAAACTAATTTTTTGAGCCACTAGCCAGCATGGCTAATGACTGGAAAAATCCACCTTCCCCAGAGGCTCTTCATTAGCCCAGCACAAAAATTACCAAAACTTGCTGAAACTTTGTTCCTGCCATCTACCGCCACAGTTGCCCTCCAATCAAACCTACGCCTGCCCTCACACAGCTGAGCTGGGCCCCATCCACAGCTTGGGCTCAAAATATACAAACGCTTTGTCAACGAACAGCCACTGAGGCCTGAACTGATTCCAAAAAGTAACCTGCCAGCAGTACTGTGCAGCCCAGCACTTTGCAGACCATTTTTTCACCACTGCATTAGGAAAAATAATGAAGCACTGCATTGTGTTTTAACAGTTGATTATAGCAGTAGTAAAAGTTTTATTCTGAAAGAAATTCCAGAAAGGGATAGCCCAATTTAGCCGAAGCTCATTTTCAATGGGATCCCATAAATTTGAATAAAATAACTAAAACTACACACCTATGTCCCAGTGTTTTCTTCCAGTCTATGCACCATATATCCCCTCTGTCACTGAACAGGATCCTAGAGGAAAGCCAGATCTATCTACCACCCCCAACTCAATTCTAGCCTGCCAAATACAGCAACAGTAGCAGCATGCAGCAACCCAAGAACTAGTACCAAACCCGAGCATCTGTACTCCCACTCTGTCTTGAGGCTGTGAGACTAGATACAGCAGGCTAAACCAAATTTCTAATTAAATTACACTACTCACCACTTTCTTCTGCCCTGGAAGCAGTGGAAAACACAATCAGAGAAGATGTTGGCAGCCTTTGTTTTGCAATCCCCCTCCCGACAGAAATGTAACAGAAGCAGACATTTGCGAAAGACCTCTCCCCCCCCCTCCACCCACACACACACAGCCACAGTCACTGGTGTTGTCACAAGCTTCTAGCCATGGTTTGGCCATGCTTACCTCTCTAGCTGCACATTAGTTGCATCAGGCTCCCCCTTCCCCAAGACCAGGACCAACATACCAGTAAGCAGCAGCATGACTACAGTTGGACTGTTGTAACGTGCTTTCTCTTAATGGCAGATATGTACATCCAAATGCTCTCTGACTACTACACTCTTCGTGTGTGGTGCAATCACGCTCACCAACTTCTGGGTGCATCGGTGGCACTCAGATGATTCAGCAAGAGCTGCCGCCCTTCAAGCCTGATCTTGCCACCTTTTTCCATGGCAACCATGCCCCTATTTCTGACAAGAAGCTGAAGCCGCTTGGAACAGAAAGCGCCAAGCGGGCACCCCAAACTAAGGTGTCCACCCACCCAATGGAAAATCCACCTGCATTTGCCAGGTGGGTGGGTGGGTGCCAGTTTCTAACTCTGATGTAGAAAAAAGTATACATTGACTACAAGAGGTGCCACAAGTAATGCCTACTGGCACCTAAACATGGACTCAGCCCTCCAGTGATTTTCTTCTTTTTAACAGGGTTGAGGCCACATTGGATAAGTCCTACACCCAGTCAGTTTAGTAAGAGACAGGGACCCTGAACTGAGGGGTTTACCTCAACGTGGATGCTGGGCTTAGACGTTAAATGCTGTTTGCCTCTCTAGAAACTAATACGCTCTGGTCTGAGCCAAAATGGCTTCTATTGCATTAATCTGATTAGGGATATACACTAGATACATACACATACATTACACAGACCACCACCTTCCACTGCCAGTTCCCACCTGTATATCCCAAAACCTCCGCCCCACACATCTTCTGCCTCATTTATCCATTATCTGTCCCTTTCCAGTAACAGCTCCCCATTTCCATCTTTGTCATTCAGCTCCTTGTCCTGTCCACTCCATTCCCTAAACTGCTTTCCACACACATCCCCTTATCCCCTGCTTCTCCCTCCATTATCTTCCCCATACTAATTTTAAGTAGCTTGCCTCCCTGTCCCATAGCGTGCCCCCGACATACACAGGTTCACCTACTCCCCTCCTCTCTCCATCACCAGATCCCCTGGCACCAACCACACCACATGTGTAACTCAAATAACCTACTCTTGAATGCTCTTTTCAGCCTCTGCCTGCCACTGCAGACACTTTCTCAGTTTAATCTGCCTGTTGCTCCAGAATCTGGATATTGTATTACACTGTAGGCCAGGGAGAGGGACGACAAGGTGCTAGATACCAGGGATTACTTGGAACAAGACTCGAGTAACCTCTGTACTTAGCCTCTAGAGAATATTATATATACACAAAATTGTTTTGACCAGTATTAGATATGATGGTGATACTTATTGTAAAAAAGTTAATAAATGAGAAATCTTTACCTTCTGTAATTCTTGTAAAGCTACTAGTCACGGCTGTATGACTATTAAGCTGAAGACCACATTTCTCAAGCCTCTCCAGAAGAGCTGCTCTGTTTGAAGTAGATTTTTTTCTTCTCATGTAAGACAATAGAGTATGCAGCGACATTTGCTCTGGAGGAGACACCCTTCTTTTCACCTCTTCAACAGAGACCACATGTCGTATTGCTTTTGTACTTTTCGTGTTGCAGTCCAATAAGGACACCACTTCACCAAAATGTTCACCTGGAAAAATCATCCCAGGCCCTAAGTCATTTCTTGTGTCACTGTTTTCTGCACCTACTATACATACTTCAGTTTGTAGATCATTTTCAAAATGTTCTTCATCAGGGGTATTCCCACTACGTTCCGTTTCTGATCGCTCTCCATAGCACTGTTCCTCCACATATGAATTACAACGTTTTTGCTCGGGGTTATCAATATCATTTGCATCCTCTTCCCCTTTCCTTTTCAAATTTACCTTTTTCGGTTTGCCCTCTGGCTCATTCCCTTCCATACTTATCGTTCTTATATGCAATTGATCTGTATTCTCAGTATTTAGACCAGAATATTCAGTTGATATGTTCTCTGTCTTTATCGCTTCCATTTCAGTTGCTCTGCACACAGCAGGTCTTCATGTTATTCTTGAGGAAAAAAAAAAAGAAAAAAACAAACTACTTAACCTAAATGCAAAGGGTAGGAGTCAGCACACACAGCTTGTACAGAAAATGCAGACAAACACACAGCTAGCATCAGCAGTGGAGAAGAACAGACAGCTAGCACTGAACAGAGAAGAACACACAGCTAGAACTGGCTGTGCAAAGGAACAAACAGTATGTGAAAGAACACACAGAGAAACAAACAGCTAGCACTAACCACAGAGAAGAAACCACAACTTGCGCTGAACAAGCAGAACACACAGTTGACCCCTTCACTGCCAAGGACATTTTGGTAGAAATATTTCTTTGTCTACATAGGTGAATAAAGCTTCAACAGTTCTCAGTTTCTTCCTATACATTGCACAGGAGACCTGCTTCATTCCTTATCCTGCAGTGCCATCTTGTGACCATTGTTTCATTCCCATTTAAAAGAAAAGCATGTTGATTATAAATGTATGTATGCTTTACTTATCTAATTTGTTTGTTGCACGCAGCTTCTGATTATTTCATTGTAATCATTTTCTATGATGTCCTGGCTATGGATGCACAGTAACTGATACCGCATTAAACTGTGCCAAATAAGTCAGAAACATCAAAATACATCCAAGGACACTAAAAGGGCTAGCACTGACCATGGAGGACACTTAGCTAGCACAGCCACAGAGAAGAACACACAGATAGCAATGCACACAAGGAAGAACATATAGCTAGAACTAACCATGGAGAAGAATACACAGCTCGCACTAACCATATAGAAGACCACAAAGCTAGCACTGACCATGCATAAGAGCACACAGCACTGACCATGCAGGAAAAAACACAGCACTGCACTCACAGAGTAGAACAACAGATAGCACTGATCATGCAGAACACACAGCTAACACTTGAGTATTCAGAAGAATACAGAAATAGCAGTGAACATACAAACGCACAGCTAACACTGACTATTCAGAAAAACAAACTCAGCTATCTCTTATCAAGGGGTAGAACAGCTGGCAATGACCATGCAGACTATACAACACTGAACATTCAGTACACACAACACAGACCAAGCAGAACACACATCTAACATGGACTACTCAGAAGAACACACAGTTAACACTGACTATTCAGAAGAACATAGTACTGACCATTTTGAAGAACATGTACAGTATTAGCACTGACTATGCAGAAAAACACACAGTTAGTACAGGCCATGCAGAAGAACCCACAGCTAGCATTGACCATACAGTAGAACACTCGCATGGACCATGCAGAAGACCACACAGCAGAGACCATGTAGAAGGACATACAGCTAGCACAGACTTTAGAACAATACATATTACAAACACGGGCACTGCAGCAGTACACCCAAATAGCACCAACCCCAGAACAAGACACGCATAAAACAGTGACGGTGGCTCACCACACACTGTTAGCATTGATCCAGGATCAACACAAAAAGCTAGCACCAACCATGAAGCAGCATACACTCTACTGTCATTGACCCTATAGTAGGACACAAAGCTGCAGCAGCACTGACCCTGAAGCAGGACACACTGCTAGTACTGACCCCAAGCAAGGCACACTACTATATGGGTCAAAATGAACATTGTTTGCCTGTGCCTTGTGCCAGTGGGAATAGGCTAGTGCACAGTTCTACCCCTTGTATGCACTACAGTACATATTATTGTGCTGAGCTGTGGTTGTGAACTTGGGGACCAAGTCTAGGTGCTGCTGTCCGTCAGCCAGATGAGTTAGTTAAGGAAGATCATTTGGTCCCATCAGGACACTGGGAAAATTCTGTGATACTCAGCAGATGCATTAACATTTTGTTTGTCAGATTAAGTCAGGCATGCAACTGATAGGGAGGGAGCAGCTGCAGTGCAAAGTGCCATCACAGAATGGCAAACATGGGTCTAGGGGCTGATGGCACAACTGAGTAGAGACAGGGGGCACAGTGTGAGAGGCTTCTGCTGCAAAGTGCCATCATGTGATGGTGGAGGCATAGCACAGCAAGAAGCGTAGTTATACTGCCCCAATAGGAGGGCACGTACTAAGTGCAACATGCACTGCTAGCACTGACTCTGTCACAGAGTACACTATTATAAGTGTACCCTGTGCCCTGGCACTAACCCCACAGAAATACAGACTTTCAGTGACCCTAGAGTTGAGTACACTGCTAGCAGTGATTCCAGAGCAGTGAACATTGCTAACACAGTACTACCACCAACCCTGGGGCAGAGGAAACTGCTAGCACTAACCCCGGAGTAGTATACACCACAATCGCAGATCCTGAAGTAAGGCAAACTACTACTGCTAACCCAGGGGCAGAAGACACTGCTAGCACTAATCCCCAAGCAGTACACACTGCTATCACTGACCATGAAGTAGGGAAAACTCCTAGTACTGATCCCAGAGCAGGACACACTGCATGCACTGACCCTGGAGAAGGACACACTGCTAGCAGTAGTTAGCCTCGAGCAGGATCCAATGTTTGCACTTAATCCCCGCACAGGACACACTGCTACAGTGGTAGTGACCCTGGAGTAGAACACACTGCTGACACTGACCCAGAAGCAGGGCACAATGCTAGCACAGACACAGAAGCATAATACACCTGCAGCACTAATCCAGGAGCTTGGAGCATTGCTAGCACTGACCCCAGAGTAGGACTCATGGCTATCGACCCCAGAGCAGGACATACTGCTAGCACAGATCACAGAGCAGGACCTATAGCTAACATCGATCCTAGAGTATGGTACAGTATAGCACTCTGCTAGTACTGACCTCCCAGGGCAGTGAACACTGCTAGTACTGACCCCAGAGCAATGAACACTGACAGTACTGACTGCAGAGGAGGGTATACCACTAGCACGGACCCTGGGACAGGGTCCCTGGTTAGCACTAACCCCGGAGCAGAAGACACTACTATCACTGACCCTAAAGTAGGGCAAACTGCTAGCACAGACCCTGAAACAGGACACACTGCTAGCACTGATCTCAGAGCAGGGCACACTGCTATCCCTAACCCTGGAGAAGGCACACTTCTAGCACTGAAACAGGAACAGGACACACTGCTAGCAATGACCTCAGAGCATGGCATACTGCTAATACTGACACAGGAGCAGGATACACTGCTAGCAATGACCCTGGAGGAGAACACATTGCTAGCACTGACCCTGAAGCAGGGCACATGGCTAGAACTGATGAAGGAGCAACACTCACTGATAGCAACCACTGACCCTGGAGCAGGACACACTAGAATTTGGAGGAGGACACACTGCCAACAATGACCCAGGAGCAGGAAACACTGCCAGGATTGATGCAGGAGCAGGACACATTGCTAGCAATGACCCAGGCGCAGGCAACACTGCCAGGATTGATGCAGGAGCAGGACACACTGCTAGCACTAACCCAGAATTAGAACACACTGCTAGCAGTGGTCCTGGAGCAGGGCATACTGATAACACTGACTCTGGATCAGGACACATTCCTAGCACTGACGGAGTACGGCACACTACAGTCTCTGACTTACTGCCGGCACTGACTCTGGAGCAGGTCACACTGCTAGCACTGACACCGGAGCAGGGCAGACTGCTAGCATTGACAGTGGAGCCGGGCAGACTGCGGACATTGCAGCAGGGCACATTGCCAGCACTGACACTGAAGCCGGGTACACTGCTAGCACTGACATTGAAGCATGGCACACTGCTGACACAGACTGGAGCAGGGCACATTGCTAGCAGTGATGCCGGGCATGCAATTCTTTCTATTCTTGATTACAGTGATATTATTTATCCCCACAGCCTTGATTCACAACTCCTTCTTCTAAATACTGTTTATTTATGTTACTTTGTTTCATTTTAAAACTAAAATGGGTTGAGCATCACTGCACTTTACTGCATCAGTTAAATAGGTTAACTCCCTCCTCTAGACATAACCTTCACTAGCTATTGTGATAGGATTGGGTTAAGACCCTGTCCCATTTGTTATACAGAGAGCATTAAATGTAAGGATCTGTTTTGTCTTATTCTGTTCTGCCACTTGTCTGTCTCTTGCCTATCTGACTATGCAATCAAGTTTTCTTGTGGTACCTAGGAACTGGACACTCCTATGGGCCCAGTTTCCCCCTATTATCTTCCTTTCTTCACTTGCTGCTTCTATTCTTTCTCCCCTTACTTCTCTGTGGTTAAAAACAATATATCTCAATCTTTATGTGAAACTGGGATCCCTTGGTTTGCACATGTATGTACCTAAATTGTTGAAATGATTGCAGAAAGCTATTTGGGTTCTTTAAAAAAATAAGGATCTGTAATATGGGGGGTTGAAGTTCACTTATATTTTGACCTCCACAAGCTTAACAGAACTGTCAACAGAAGACCAGCTGTGAGACAGCATGCTGTATTTTGTTGCACATGTTAAGATTATATGGGTTCTTCAAGCTGGCATCAGGAAAGAAACTGACAAAGTTCTGATACATTTTGTGAAAAACAGCTGTCACTTAACAATCAGGACGCAGAGTTTAAACAGCCAGGAAAAGACATCTTATAAAAAAGAGCAATGTTTTTGTTACAGAGATTGAGATTTAAACTGAGAAAGACTCAGATGTAGGACCTTGTTTGTACTGCCTGCATGAAGAGCTGTACTGCACAATCTATCTTTCTTAATTTTATTGTTACTGATACTAATAAAAAGCGTCTTGCAAATTTTATAACTTCTCCTGGTCTGCCTTATTTTCTGGCCCATACCTCTTTGATGGTCACCACTCAATTATAAAATCAGCCAACAATCAATCCCCTACTTATTTATCAGAAAGATTAATTGTTCCTGCTCACAAATACAGTTTCAGAGACGCACCACAGCATAATATTTCTTTACCCACATTTTCTACACTTTCTGGCAGAGAATGTGCCTCATATGGAGCTCCTTTTTCTTGGAACAATTTGTCCTCTCAGCTTAAAAATTCCTCTACTTTTGGCACTTACATGGTTTAAAAAACTTGCTGTTACACAAACATCTGTCTGCGACTGGTTTACTAGCTGATTCATGCAGGTTTGTTATCAGACTTATATTTATTGTTTTGTTGTAATTTGTTATAACCATGACTTGGGATGTTGCGTAAATGAGATCTGCTTCACTTGGAAACTATCCTACTGTTTTGCAACTTTTAAATAAAATTAAAAAAATACAATAAGGGTGGAGCAGGGCACACTACAAGCACTGACTCTGGAGCAGGGCACAATGCTAGCATTGACCCTAGATTAGAACATACTGCTAGCACTGACTCTGGATCAAGAGACATTCCTAGCACTGACCCTGGAACAGTGCATACCACGGGATCCATATTACTTCCCGACATGAATTTGCCTGACAACTAAATTTCCAACGCCAACATCCCGGCACCACTGAAAGCCCAACAATCAGTTGACCGACACACACAATCTTGTCATTAGTTTTCCAGATGCACACCATACAATTGCATAACAGAATTTTACCTGAGCTTGCAAATAAATACTATCAGTATGAATCAACAATAGAAGAGCAGCATTATAAACAGACGTACGGTAGGACTTGCAGCATTACAGGCAGGGCAGCATTATGGATCCCTAAAAGAAATCAGAGCCAAACCTCAGATCCTGTTCACGCTTCCAAACCCCCTGAGTGGTTACCTCCTTGGTATATTTGTCCTTGCAGCTTAGCAGGTAGCATGTCTGGCAGCATTACAGATCTGGCGTCATTTTTGCTGATGTGGCAAATCAAAATTGATGCACAGTAGGGTATGGAAGAGTGAACAGGATCACAGTCTCATAGTTCTTTTAAAGATCCGTAATGCTGCCCGACATACTGTGTACTGTTACCGGCAAATGTAGGGATTTCGGCAAGTCAAGCGAGGGTTTCATACATGAGGAGCAAGCTACATAAAACATTTTTGCATCATTTTACAAGTATTTTCAATGAGGTGTCATTTAGAATTGTGCCTGAGAGTTCTGCTAACATGAACATTAGAATCTAAAACAAGTAGGTTATTTTTCCTTTAGCGTTTTGAGTATGTAAAACTTAGGAAACTATACCCACAATAAAGTCATTATCCATGTGGCAAGAATACTGTATGAAGGGCCAGATTTTCAAAGAGGTCAAATACTCATGCAGATGCAATTTTTTACTATTACCGGTAAATGTCAGAATTTCGGCAAGTCGGGCTGAAGTATGCACCGGGAATTACTGTGGCAGGAAACTGAAGTCAGGATCTTGACAGACGGGAAGATACGTGTCAGGCAAACGTACCTAACCCACTACCACTGACCCCGGATTAGAACACACTGCTAGCACAGACACTGAAGAAGGGCACACTGCTAACATGGGCATTGGAGCTGGGCACACTGCTAGCACTGACCCTGGATTAGAACTCACTGCTAGCACTGACCCTGGAACAGGGAACACTGCTAGCACTGAAAATGGATTAGAACACACTGCTAGCACTGACACTGGAGCAGGGCACACTGCTAGCATAGACAATGGAGCAGGGTACGCTGCTAACACTAACTCCCGGATCAGAAGACATGCTAGTACTAACCATGGAGCAGATTCAGTTCAGTTCTTTTACTGTTTGTCAAAAAATGAAAATTACATACTCACTGCAATTCTTGATCTTCCAATACAACTTTACCATTCATTACTGGTGGGTACAAGCTGGAGCACATAGCTTTAAGCTTTCTCAGGAGGAGGGGCGGACATCGGGGATGGTGCTTCCCTCAAGGTCAAAGTACGATGTGGCGCTTGCAGGTTGGTCAGTAACTGACACCCCCAACCTCCTCAGTTCTACT
Organism: Neoceratodus forsteri; assembly: GCA_016271365.2. Taxonomy (NCBI): domain Eukaryota; kingdom Metazoa; phylum Chordata; order Ceratodontiformes; family Ceratodontidae; genus Neoceratodus; species Neoceratodus forsteri. The sequence goes on along the minus strand of CM028131.1, from coordinate 171,937,605 downwards.
CACCGGACAGGAACATTAGAGAGAAAAAGGAAGGTGGGGCAAGGGAGCCCAAGGGATAGGGAAAGGATATAAAACTAAACCTCTAAGGCCGATCACAGAAGATAGAGGCAAGGACTCTAGGATGGTTCTGGGAAGGGGTGACCCCAACCACTGGGCAGGACAGAGAGCGAGAGAGAGGAACTGAGTTGCGTAACCTTTAAAAAAAAAAAAAAAAAAAAGAATGACAGCAACATCCCTACTAGGGCAGGCAGAGAGGCTTTCCTATAGACTGCAAACAAGGAGGTATGCTCTGCTACAGAATGTAGAAACATAAACTAGATCTAGCTGTACACAGGTTCAGGAAGTGGCAGAGTGAACTGTCCCAGGAGCCCCTTTACAGAGAAGGTGCTAACAGGGAGTTATAAGAGATAGAGTTAGTTATCTGCCAGGGAGAACTAGCACACAACTTCTCTGCCTCCTTCACTTCCTTTTTTTTTTTGTTTGGAAGACTCAGCCCAAAAATAGGCTAAGAATTCCACTGAGAAGTTCTTCTCCCGCTCTCTCCCTCTGGAGGGGGAGCGAGCACCCCTGGGGCAGAGTCCCCACTGACATGAAGGCATGCCTAGCCTTGTAGTTGACAAGTACGCCTTTCAGTCAGAATGCGTATCCCATCGGAAAAACCCCTTACCACTAAGTAAAAGTGATGGTGGTGGGGTAAGAGAAAGTGTAAGCCCTCCAAATGTAAGAAGGTAGTAAAGTATCCCTGGATAATGGAGGTCCATGGGGACTTTGCCCATATGGATAACCCACGGAACCTGGGATACTGGAGGAGGAAAAATGGAGGAAAGGGCCCTAGAAGGCACCACCAGAGGCAGTGAAGATATGAGGGATGCCAGGACTTGAGAAGTCAGAGAATAGGGACTCAAAGTATGCCAAGAGGAAAGCCTCTGAGAGCTGCCCATAACATTGTGCAGAGAGAAGGCTGGTATGATGGTAACACCAGAATGGATATCCAGTCCAAAGCATTAGGAAAAACAGCTACATGCTGCTAACCAAATGATGGTAGGAGTCCTCTATTTCATAGACAACTCAAACCCCGGGGGCCCGTAATAGAGAAGGCAATGTGTCCCTGCTTGCCTGCTCCCTGGAAGCACACAATAAGACCTTCCAGGAGAAGGACCCAGGGTGCTAGGAGGTGCCAGCAAGAATGGCCCCAGAAAAAGGAGAATACCAGCAGGGAGACAGCACCACCCAGTGGCCTGGCCATGAGGAGAAGGTGGGCAGGAAACAATGAATGGTGAAGATATCTTGGAAGATCAAGAATTATGGTGAGCATGTAATTTTCATATCTTCCATAGATCAATCCTCACCATTCATTACTGGTGTGTGAATAACAAACACCACCAAGGTGGCACTGGCACCTCCCTGAGGAAGAAGTCTCCCTAAGCCTCAAGAGGGGGAGAACACAAGGAGGTGGGAGCCCTTCATGGGCCTGGTGAGGCTCGAGACTGCTCAGGGCAGAGTGGAAACTTCCGATGCCTGGGAGATGGAAGGTGCCACACTAACTCATGCCTCACCCTGCGGGAGAAAAAGTGGGCCTCCTGGAATGTAGAGGCAATCACTCTTGAACGCGTCAGGGATGATAATCTTGAAAGGTGAAGCCACACCATCTGCCTGCTGCAGACTGCAGTTCCTGCCAGTCTGGAAACTACCTCATTGATGTCATAAGGCGCCCTTGATTGGTGCCTTGCCAGCTCTAGACTACAAGTAGAAAGGCTGATGGCCTGCCTGGTAGCCTCTGAATCAGGCATAGATGCCAGGAGTTGTCCTAGCATTGTCCATGGGTGCCTGGTGTAGGCAGCCTTGTGGGCCAGGTGTGCTGAGACACACAGGAGAAGGCACGCTGCCAAGAAGACTTTTCTACCCCAGCAGTCAAACTCAGCTGAGTCAGACACAGGGAGGGCAGTCAAGCCTTGGGTGATGATGACCAGAAGGGGTGTCAAGGAGATCCACTCTCAAAAAGGGGTGGGGCATAGCACCTGGAGAACCCAGGGGTGTGCAGTACCTGTGCTGACAGTCGCTCAGGGCTGGAGAAGGGGCAGAGGGACAATGTCATACCTTGTGCAACGCTTCCATGAAGGGACAAGGCCACGGAGGGATGACAAGACTGTTAGCGCTGTATTCTCCAAGGAATGCATGCATTGCACTGGCAGGACTGTGGCTTTCAAAATGGGAAATGTGGAGCTCCTCCAGCATCTCTGAAAGGAACTGCTGATAGATGATGAAATTAGCATCAGATGAAGGATGGAGGAGTCGTCTTCCCTCGGAGGTGGAAGATGAAGAGGCCGAGAAGCTCGATTCAGGGACTGACGAGGCTGGTGGTTCAGATCTAAAGATTACCTCATCCAGGGCCCTCAAGTACCTAGGGAATGCAGCCGTCAATGCCCTGAACTGTTCCCAGGTCATTGGCCCCATTGGGCCAAAGAGGCCTGGGAGAGGAGAAGAAGGCAGAGGAAGAGGAGGGGGAGAAGACCCCTGATGTGCCAGAGTAGGTCCTCTGCTAGGGCTGTGGAAGCAAGCAAGAGGCCCTTGCAGGAGGAGGAGGGGGCTGCTCAACCCGCCCAACGATGAGCGTCCAATCTGACAGGGGCAATGGAGGTGAGGGAGGTGCCCTTGGGAGAAACCCCCCAGGTGAGGCGATCAAAGCCAGTCTGGCACTTGCAGGCAGCCCTGGACCCCAACTACAGACCCTGCCAGTTCCAGCGAGCAAAGGAGGGCTGGGTCAGCACTTCGGCTTCTCCCAAAGCCCCCAGTTGATCTGGAAATGGGCCTCCATGCAGATGTCGACTTCCCAACCCCCACCTCATATGACAAGGACGTGCTCCTCGAGGGGGATCCTAGTACCTGAAGTTGGGGCAATGAGGTAGCCCCAACACAGCAAATGGTGCCAGAACCCACTCTGAGACCTGATCCGGTGAAGGGTTCTGATCCAGCACCGCTAACGGCGTACGAATCAGACCCAGCACCAGAGTTGCTCCAGCCCCAACCTGGCACTGCCCTCAGTGCCAACCCCCTCCCTGGCACCAGAATCAGTGCCAAAAATGGCCCCAGCACTGCAGATGGCACCGGAGGACACAGAGGCGGCGGCTCCAAGGATGATCCCAGGAAGGGCAGTGACTGACTCAACGGTACTGTAGGCCCTATGGCTGGGTAGAGGAGAGTCCCGGGGCTCTGAGCCACTGGGGCAGCCAGTCAGTATCATCTTGATCATCCTCCTTCATAGAGCAGGAGATCAGGGAGCTCTCCAAGGAAGCCACCCAGGAGACCCTCCCTCTCCTGGCACCATGAACAGTGTCGGAATGGGACCCAGCACTGACACTGGCACCACTTCCCTCACTGACACAGAGAGCGGCATCAAGAGCCACAGCAGCACCAGAAGGTGGCAGTGAGGGCTCCAAAGGCTCAGGCCCAGGATATAGCTGAAACTGCAACATCGGGGGCATCCAATGGACTGTGAGGGGTGCTCAGTCGACCTCCCAGTGGAGGCCGACTGTCCTACCAACCCCTCATGCAGGCCTCCCATCCCAGGGAGACTAGGACCATCACAGGCCTGCTCTCTTTCGGTACGTACAGTACTGGGGAGAGACCAGGGGGAAGGATCCAGCAACCTGACCTTGGTGTCCAGGGAAAGGCACCACCCTCCGAAGGTGGGAGGTTTTCAACCCACCTTCAACGAGTGGATTTCAAGGACATGGCGGTCCATGGAAAAGCAGGTGTCACAGGTATCCATTTAGTGAGATGGATCTAGGCAGGTTAAACAACAGTCATGGTGGTCTGTTACGGTAAGCAGCTTGCCACAAGAGCACCGATACATAAGGGCATGCTCCGCCTTAGACTTACTAGAACTAGGCCCTGAATCAGACATGACCGTGTGAACAACTAAAACAAAAATCAGTTAAAGTACGCAAAACCGCACCCAGAATTAAAGAAAAAAAGAAAAAGGAAAATATTACTGGCTCCTGAAGAGGGACGGTGCCAATGACTGTGGTATGGCATTGAGTAAATGCGGCAGCTGCAGAATGGATGCAGCTAAAATTTGGGTTTTCAGCTTCCAGCTCCTATGAGCTCCAACCTCGATGGTGGGAAAAGCAGAACTGAGGAGGCTGGGGGGGCCAGCATCGGTAACTGGCCAAATCCACAAGTGCCTTGTCATACGTCATCGGCCTTGAGGGCAGCATCATCCCAGACGTCAGCCCCTCCTACTGAAAAACCTTAAAGCTATAGGCTTCTGCGGGTTTTGGCACCTCTGGCTTATACCCACCAGTAATGAATGGTGAAGAATGATCTATGGAAGATATGACATTACAATTGTTTTCATTTCATAAATACAAGAACAGTAAAATTACGCACATCACTACAACAAACACTTTAAAATAGCTATACCTGAACATAATTTCAATATTACAATGACAAGAAAGACAAGTCAAACTGTACAAATGGGTTCTTTGCTTTTATTTTAAAATAGCTTTAGAAAAATTTCCCAGCATGATTAACATACATTCATCACATGAAGAGAACAGGAACAAATCCTGGCAATTCAAATGTTTTATTTGCTAATATCATTCCTATCCACTAACGTCTTTGTAATATAGGGGACACACTAGTACTACACGCACAAAGTCCTTGGGAGTGTTATTCCACATGTACAATGTTCCATTACTACTTTTCTTTTATCTTTGTTAAACCTCTTATCAAGAATTTTATCTGGAAAAGCACCAAATCTCAATTTTGTTAAAGTCTTCATTATTTGGGGATATGTCATGGGAGTGAGATAATAGTCCATCACTGGGCCTTTAATTAATAATGTCAGAATAGGATGGAATTTATTTCCATTCAATTTAGCCCTCATTTCTAGCCTGTCTATATCCAGAAGTCTTTCCATTAACAAGGAGCTGTAACTATTTGAAATTATTATCCCGTTCTACCCACTTCCACAAACATTCATAGCCTATACTATTCCATGTATGTTGAATGCAGGTCAACCAAGGTGTGTTACACTTTCTGTAACCAAACAAATCCAATTTTTCTGCAAGCAGATCTTGACTAATCCATCTCTGGTCTGTACTTGCGACCAATAATTTAGTAGTCTCCAAAGTGCCAAAATCTTAAATAAAGTTTGCCCCAATTCTAGCTTAAGGCTATACCATCAAAATAAACCAGAAGATTTAGAAAGGAGAAGTCCTCCCAGAATTTGCAAAAAACATATGTTATGCAGAATGTTTTGATATGTATGTTAAGTCCTAGTGTGCCCTTCCCTCTGTCTGCTATTAGGAGTTTTTACTAAATTAGCCTGCTAGCTGTATGGTAGTTTTACGACCCCTGGGGATCTCCATCACAAACAGGTTTATTGGCTTTCTTTCTCTTACGATGCACCCTGTCTCATGTGGCACTGATGTAGCCATGCCCTTAGATTTAGCATGTGCACTGCTTTAAAATCAGTTCACAACAGCAGGTAACTGTTCTTATCCAGAGAGTACAAATGGCAACAATTACAGTTTAACAGATACCTGAGAGCAAGCGAACTGGGGTTTCTGTAAGAAAACAGCTGCTAAATAGCTCTAATTCATTATTTGTGTTTTTGGTGTGTGGCAGGTCTAGCTACCAGGAGTGTTTTAATTTTAGATTGACAGGGATATTACTAGGGCCTGGAGCTTTATTTCATTTGGTTAGGTATAAAGCCTCCATAACTTCCTCTTCTTGAACAGTACGGGAATGCTAGATACTTTGCATCCAGACATTATCAGTATCAACTGTCTAATTAAAAATGCCCATCATAATAGTATCCCCAAATAGAAGGATGTACACTACCAGTCAAAAGTTTTAGAACACCCCCATTTTTCCAGTTTTTATTGAAATTTACACAGGTTAATGTCTCAATGTACTCTGAAATTAAAGCATAGAACAAATAAACAATTGGAGATAAAAAAGAAATCATAGAATCATTTTGTTTAACAAAATTTAATCTAAATTTTTGACTCATCAAAGTAGCCACCTTTTGCAGATATACTGTAACACTCGAACACACTGGTAGCATTCTTCCTACAATGGACATCAAATATTGTTGGGAAGTTCTTCCCAACACTGTTGCAGAAGTTCCCACAAATGTGTTGCACTTGTAGGTTGCTTTGCTTTCACTCTTCTGTCCAGTTCATCCCAAACCAGCTCGAGGGGTTTAAGTCTGAGACTGTGCTGGCCATTCCATGATTTGAAGCCTACCGTCTTGTTCTCTTTTCCTCGAAGGTAGTTCTGACATAGCCTGGAGGTATGTTTTGGGTCATTATCTTGCTGTAGGATGAACCCTGACCAACTAGGCATAGACCAGAGGGTATTGCATGGGCCTGCAAAATGCTGTAGTAGCCCTTTTGGTTCAGGGTGCCAGTCACTCTGTGCTGTTGTCCTGTGAGCCGCCTCTCACACAAGCTGTTGACTCTCAGAAACTTGTCTTCTGATTCTGTTGTGGCTTTTGGTCTGCCAGACCTCTTCCTGTCAGAGTTTCCTCCAGTTTCAAGTGCCTTTTGATGGTGTAGGAAACTGTGCTCACTGACACCTTTGGCTTTCTTTGCAATTCTCTACAGCAGTTTTTACGAACCTAAACTTTTTTTTTTTAACCTCTAGCTGTTTACCGCTTACCTTTGTACCATTTCAGGTTATTCACTGGACTTTAATTGCTTAAATTTCAATAAAAACTGGAAAAATGGGGGTGTTCTAAAACTTTTGACCGGTAGTGTATGTCTGAATCTATATTCTCTTGTCAGTCATTACAGCCATCAGCAACCATTTTCCAAAACGACCTACTGTCCTCATTTTTAACAACACTGAATATTTTACCCCATAGGGTATTTTGATATGAGGCTTTTTGACACTTAAAAATGTAATCTCTCCAAGCTGCATTAAACTGCTGTACTGCATCTCTACATGGGTTCTGTCTAGCCTATTCAGTCTTTTTTATCTCACAATCCAGACCCAACCAACCAACCTTAAGATACACATTTTTTAATCTTTGTAACTAATAAGGCATACATATCTCTAAGAGATTAGTATATAAGCCCTGTAAGACATCTAACTCTTCTTGCAGAATAGTCTCTAACAGACTGACATTCCGAGGTATGCAATAATGAATGTACTTTTTCTTTTTCTACTTGATTCCAGATTATTCATTTCTTATACATATCTTCTAGCCACTTGTCTTCCTTGTTGACAGCAAAAAAAAAAAAAAAAACTTCTTACTATCCTTTCACTTAATAACTATTGGCATATGGTCACTTTCAGTTCTTTCCAATACTTCCAGTTCTACATAGTTACATATGGCCCAAACAGATACCATGGCATAGTCTATTACAGAGGCATAGCTGCCAGAGCATGGGTGTTAAGACCCTAGTAGATCACCATTAATTCTACCATTTAAACTGCACAAGTGCATGCTATCATGAAAATCCAGTAAGGTTCTACACATACTGCTTTTTTTTTTGTCCTGTGACTTTTCCCGGAGCAGAGAAAACTGTTAGGAAAGATACCAGATAAGAACACATTGCTAGCAATAACCCTAGAGCAGTGCACACTGCTAGCTCTTTTATTAAGTTTCATTTAAAATTTTGCTAACCAGGTAAGACCCCAAGGGCAATGAATGCCCCTTTCCATACGTAACCTTGCATATTAAAACAATACAATACATACAAACTTAAATACAGGCAAGGTACAAATGTAGGCATATGTAAAAAGTATCAAGTCATGTAAAACAGTTACAAATCAGGGATAAATAATTACTGTTTTTAGTACTTGCACGGTGCAGCATGTAGCCAAAGATTACATGCATCAAAGTCAGATGACCTGCACAGATAAAAAAATAAACTAAGGAGAAGGAAACATGCTAAAATTAAAATACTAAAAAGTACAGTTACCTAAGAAACATAGAATTTGATGGCAAATAAGGACCACTTGGCCCACCTAGTCTGACCATTTCCCTAACGGATAAGCTGCAGATCCTAGCTAATCAACAGCCTACTTCCTTCTGCCCCCACTAGAATTACCTTATGTCTGTCCCATGCATTCTTGAATTCCCCCACTGTTTTTGACTCTACAGCCCCCTCAGAAAGGCTGTTCCATGTATCTACAACCCTCTCTGTGAAGAAATGCTTCCTCACATTACCTCTGAGCCATCCCCCCTCTATCTTCAAATTGTGCCCCCTTGTTCTTGCACATCTCTTTTTCTGAAAGATGCTACCCTCTTGGACTTTGTTGATTCCCTTGAGGTATTTGAAAGTTTCTATCATGTCCCCCCTCTCCCTCCTTTCCTTGAGGCTATTCATCTTAAGCTCCTTTAGTCTTTCTCCATATGTCTTCTGGTGCAGACCCTGCACCATTTTAGTAGCCCTCCTCTGGACAGCCTCCACCCTGTCTATGTCTTTGCGAAGATGGGGTTTCCAGAACTGTACACAGTACTCCAGATGTGGTTTTACCAACTGTCTGTACAGAGGGCCAACAACTTCCTGTTTTCTACTGGTGATGCCTCTCTCTATGCATCCCAGTATCCCCCAAGCCCTCCTTATTGCCTTCTCACATTGCTGGCCCACCTTTAGGTCATCTGATATGACTACCCCCACGTCCCTTTCCATTTTTGTTGTTGTCAGTATCTCACCCCCCATTGTGTACTCTTCCCCTGGGTTTTCGTTTCCCAGGTGCATTACTTTGCACTTCTTTGCATTGAATCTAAGCTGCCATAACATTTGACCATTCCTCCAACCTTGCCAAGTCCCTTTTCATCCTTTCCACCCCACCTTGCGTATCAATCCTGTTGCAGATCTTTGTGCCATCTGCAAAGAGACATACTTTCCCTTCCAGTACCTCTGCAATGTCACTTATAAAGACATTAAAAAGGACCGGCCCCAGTACAGAACCCTGCGGTACCCCATTAGTAACACCCCTTTCTTCACTGTGGACTCCATTTATGATTACCCACTGTGTCCTGTTGTCCAGCCACTGTTTTACCCTGACTACCACCCTGGGACCCACTCCCAGGCTGGATAATTTGTTTATTAATCTTTTGTGTGGGACTGTGTCAAATGCCTTGCTAAAGTCTAGGTAGGCCATGTCCACAGCCCCTCCCTGGTCTACTACTTTGGTCACCCAATCAAAGAAATCAATTAGATTCGTCTGACATGACCTTCCTGCTGTGAATCCATGCTGCCTTGGGTCCTGTGCCCCACTGGCCTCTAGGTACTCGACTATTCTTTCCTTCAGAAGTGATTCCATCATTTTTCCTACCAGCGAGGTAAAACTGACAGGTCTGTAGTTTCCTGCCTTTACCTTGCTCTCAGTATTGTGAAGGGGAATCACATCCGCCCTCCTCCAGTCTTCAGGTACCACACCATCCTCCCATGATTTTTTAAAAAGGGTAGTCAGTGGTGTTACTAGTTCTTCCCTAAGTTCTTTTAGAATTCTGGGGTGAATACCATCAGGCCCCATTGCTTTATCCATCTTCAGTTTTAAGAGTTCTTTCAGAACCCTTTCTTCTGTGAAAGGACTAATATCAACTCTCCATCCAGAGTGCTTCTATAACGGTAGATCTTCGAGAGTATCTCTTGTAGCAGGCCATAACACACGGGATATCAGCTGCAGGAATCACATCCTCCAGATGACTTCTCAGCAGTCGACCCAGGGACCTCCCCTTCCTGTCACCTGGTGTGCTCTTGCACATATGTAAAGGGGAGGTCCCAGATACACCTCAGTTATTTTCAATCTTAGTGACAGATATGAGAAGTGACTCATAAGTCTCTGACAGGAACCAAGGAGAGGAAAAAAAAGGTAGAAGCAAGTGGCTTCCATGAGAGGCTGGAGTAAGGTACCCTTCTGAAGCAGGAGCAAGAGGGAAGGCAGACAGGACAGTATGGCCTGCTACAAGAGATACTTTAGAAGATCTACTGTTACAGTAAGCTCTTACACAACTTTACAATATTCTATGAGCCAATCTCTTGCAGTGGGCCATAACACATGGGAAGAATTCCAGGCAGTTACAATGCCCACGGGAGGAGGAAGCGAACCACTGCAGATTAGGACAGAAGGCCGTTGAGGACAGCCTGCCCAAAAGCGGCATGCTTCTTGGAACAATGTCCAGACTGTAATGTTTCGTGAATGTATGTACAGTAGACCAGGTGGCAGTCTCACCAATTTCTGAAGCTGAGATGCCTCGAAAACATGCTGTGGAGGTAGCCATGCCTCTAGTGGAGTGGGGTTTCACAGACTTTGTGAGAGGCCTATCATATTTGTTATATATGAACGTAATGCAGTTGGGCCAACCTTGTGGACAAGCACTGCTTTGAAACCCGATGGCCCAGTTGTCCTGGGGCGAAAGAAACAAAAAGTTGCTCAGTTTTTCGCAATTGTTCAGTGCAGAGAAGATAAAGTCTCAATGTTCTTTGCACATCGAGAGTATGAAGTGAGTTTCCCCTGGATTCTCAGGCTCAGCAAAATATACTGGCAACTGAAAGGACCGATTTAGATTAAAATCAGAAACCACTTTCAGGAGAAAGGAGGGATTAGTACATAGGGACACCCCGATCCATATGAAACTGTAAGTAAGGTTACTTGCACATAAGCAGCTTTAACTCTGAGATACAACTACTCAACATAATTGCCACCACAAAAATAGTTTTCCACGACAGAAACCAGAGCTCACATGTATCAGCGGACTCAAAAGGACTTTCTCAATTTTACAAGCACAAAATTCAAATCCAACACTGGGACTGGGCCCCGAATAGAGGGATGTAAATGTAGGATACCATTCAGGAAGGCTCTGATCAGAGGTAATTGGAACAATGGTTTGTTGTCCACAGGTAAATGAAAAGCAGAAATAGCTGCTAGGTGTACTTTTATCGAGGAATATTATAGGCCACCCTCAGACAGAGAGAGCAGGTAGTCTATGATGCCCTGTGGAGAACACTCATGGGGTCCAATTCCTGGGAAGAGGCCCAAATGGAGAAATGTTTCCATTTCATAGAGTAGGATGACCTAGTAGAGTGCTTCTGAGATGCCCATAGGATCTCTGCTACACCTGGTGACACCTGATAACGAGAAAAGACTACGTCCTCAGGAGCCAGGCATGCAGGTGCAGGGAGCAAAGGTCCAGGTACAGCAGGGAGCCATTCTCCTGTGATGGGCAAACTGGACAAAGAGGCAGAAGAAGAGGAACCCGATCCAAGATTTGCAACAGCAAGGGGAACCAGATTTGCCTCAGCCAATAGGGAGCTATGAGAATCATAGTCTTTGACCAGTTTTAGGAGTACTCTCTGTAGGAGAGAAAAGGGAGGGAAAGCGTAAAGAAATTTTTCCTGTCCAGGAACAAGATAAGGCGTCCAGCCATAAAGTTCCAGGACCTCGCTCTAGAGAGCAACAGAGAGGCAGTTTTGCATTTTGCCAAGAGGCAAACAGGTCTAATTCTGGGCAACCCCACTGGAAGAAGACGTCTTCTAAGACGTCAGAGTGGAGTTACCATTCGTGGGCCCAAGCATGCGTTCTGCTCAGGGCGTCTGCTAGGGTATTTGAAACCCCTGGAATGTGCACCACCAGAAGGTAAATGCCCTTCTGGATTGCCCAATACCACACCCTCATGGAGTCTCAGCAGACAGGGTATGAATGGGTACCACCTTGTTTGTTCAATTGTCTGATTGCACTTGAAAGCAACCCTGAGGAAGTAAGGTCTCGAACGCTTGTAAGATGTACAAAACAGCCCTTATTTCCAGGACATTGCTGTGAAAACGAGCTTTCATCTTCATCCAAGAGCCCTGGGACTGAACCCCCTGAAGATGGGCACCCCATCTCATCAAGGAGGCTTCTGTCATTAGAATAAGGTCCAGGACCGGGGGATGGAATGACATGCCCCATAGCAGATTGTCCATGGACTTCCACCACTGCAAGCTGGGAAGCGCCAGGGAAGAGAAAAGAAATGGGGCATCCAAGTCATTCCACTTCTGATCCCATTGGACCCCGAGGGTCTACTGAAGAACCCTCATGTGGAGTTTGGCATGAGGGACAATGAGGAGGGCAGCCACCAAATGTCCCAGGAGCTGAAGGCAGTCTCTTGCTGAGACATACCAACAAGTTTCCAGCTGCATGATGAGGGCCAGGATGGCGTCCGCCCAAGCTTTGGGAAGAAACACCATGCCCTGAGAGGTGTCTACCATTGCTTCTATATACTGAAGAGTTTGTGATGGGTTCATTATAAACTTTGGGTAGTTGACCGTGATGCCCACCATGAAAGACCTCTCTAGAGTGCAGGTCAGGGTGTATTCCAGCATGGGGTGTGTGGACGCCTTGAGAAGCTAGTCGTCCAGGTATGGAAAGACATACAGATGTTCCTGGCGAAGGGCCCCTGCCACTGCTGCCAGGCATTTCATAAATACCCTGGGAGCCGAAGAAAGGCCGAAGGGGAGGACAGAAACTGAAAATGATGGCCCTGAAACTTGAATCATAAGGGGTGCATCAGGATAAGAAGGTAAGCGTCCGTCATATCCAGGGAACAGAGCCAGTCCCCTGTATTTAACAGGGGAAGCAGGGTGGGGACAGTCACCATCCTAAATGAGCTTCTGGTACCGTATGTAGAAGTTGAGACCTCTGAGATCTAGAATGGGACGAAAGTCCCCCATCCATTTGGGAACCAGAAAAAAATGGGAGTAATATCCCGAGGCTCTCTGATGGGCAGGAACTGGTTCTATGGCATGTTTCTGTAACAGAGCATCTATTTCTGCCTGCAGTACCAGAACATGATCTGGAGGGTGGTGTGAGACTCGAGAAAGCAAGGGAAGAGGAGGACTGGTCAAGTCTAACATATGACTGTACTGGATCAATTAGAGCCAGAGGTCTGACATGATCCCTTGCCAACCTCTGAGGTGCGGGGTGAACCTGCCCCCAACGGCTGAGGAGGGGGTCACTGCCTCCATGGCTGGAGACAGGCCTTCAGGCTTGAAGCTTGTCCCTGCCGAAGATCAGCAGCGACATACTGGGATGTTTTTGTGGCATTTCTTGGGCCTGGCAGGGCTAACTGAGCCTTACGTTTGTGAGCAGGCTGTCTCTGGGTAGTAGTCTTATCCTTGGAGGAGCAGCCCCTAAAGGATCCCCTGTATGCAGGCTTCACCTGAGAAAAATACATGGTCCAAACAGACTGAAGGGTATGACCTGAGTTTTGCAGGTCTTTTAGAATGTATTGGGCCTGCAGCCCAAAAAGTTTGTCCCCTTTAAAGGGAGCATTAAGGATGGACTGTTGGACATCCTGCGAGAATTCTGAAACTCTCAGCCTTGCATGGTGCCAGAGGCAAACACCCGCAGAGGAGGCCTAGCCAAAGAATCGACAGTATCATAGGTGGACTTGAGCTGGTGGCGGCAGACAGCCAAAGCAGTGGAATGCTTCATACTGAGGTCCTCCTAAGACTGGCCCGGGGGAAGGGACTGGACTGATGCTCGAGTGGCCTTAAGGAGCTCCTCCTGATATTTGAAGAGATGGCCAATATAATTCAAAATGCAAAAGGACAAAGTAGCTGAAACACAGACTCTGTTACCCATGATATCCAATTTCTTGAATTCTTTATCTGGGGGTTGAGCTCTCACATGTTGCGGTCTGGTGGATCTATCGTGAGCCACATTTTTAACCAAGGAATCCACCTGTGGAGGTGTAGAAAGATAAGGGTGGTCCATAGGGGCCCTATAAAGTCTGTCTGCCTCGTGGGGATTGGAGGGGATATATATATATATATTTTTTTTTTTTTAACCAGGAGAGACACACTAAGCTGAAATCTTATTTACAGGTGCGACCTGGGAGCACAAGGAAATCAAGTGACTTGCTCAGGGTCACACAGTATGCAAGTGGGGGCTGTAGGATTCAAACCCAGGTCTCCAGGCTCTGGAACGGTTGTTGCCAGGCAGCCAATAAGGCCTACCTAAAAGCATCCACAAGGGGAGGGACGAGAAGTGTGGGGCTTCCCAGAATACCAAGGTATTGGGCCAACTTTTTTCTGGAGGCATCCTGTTCCATAGTTTGGAATCCAAACGTTTTTTGCAGAGGTACCATAATATCCAAAAAGGAACGGTCATCTGGAGGAGAACAGGGGAGGTCCTGCGGAGAATCCTCTTGAAGGGAAGGCACCTCAGAGGAGGATACTTGGGATCCATAATCCTGATCCATCTCTTCCTCCTCCTCTTCTAGTTCTACCATATCGCATTCTTGCAAGAATGGGTTTGCCAAATCATCCTCACTGGGATGGAAACCCTGAGATACTGGAGAGGAACCTTCCATCCTGGTGGCACATGAAGGCCTGGAGGGGGCTGAGGTAGGGACCACAGCCTTCCCGGAGGGACAAGGAGAGGACCTGGTAAAGCCCATAATGGATTGGACAAGAGCCTGGACGCCCACCATGGCCAACTGACCTCCGGAAGAAGAAAGGGTCATGGACTGGATGGACAGCACCGACAGAATGGCAGAGGGAAAGGGACCCAGCCAGCCCGTCGGTGTGGAGGGTTACACATAAGACCCCAACATGGTTTTAGATGGAGGAGCTATTATAGTGCTCCCGTCCAACACAGGTTTAGATGGAGGAGCCATCATGGAGCTCCCGTTCAAGGAAGTCCGAGGTGGAGCCATGATCATTGACAGAAACACCGTAGACGAGGCAGTAAGGCCAGGAGCCACCATCGACGGGAGAACCGTTGATGATATGGTCATCAATGAGATGGTGAAAAATGGGTCCACCATTGATAACAAATGGTGAGAGTGAGCCGTCGACGGTTAGTCGACGAATGGCCAAAGTGGCCCATCAACGGGAGAATTGTCAGTGTAAGAGCCAGACAGCTCAAAATATGCTCCGTCGATGGGAGAACCATCGAAGCAACAGCAGTCATTGTCGACGGATGATGGCTGGAAAGACTTGTTGGCGGAGGCAGTGGTGGAAGCTGCAGCACAATAGTGGTCGTTGAGGGAGGAGCAGTCGACGATGGAAGAGAGGGACCCAATACCGTTGACAGTGAAGAAGACGGGGTATCAGTGAGTTCCCTCCTATTACTATACTTACCTTCTTTGTGGAGCTTGAGGACTTCAGCGATGAAGATGGAGGCATGCCTAATTTGCCACTAAAATTATTAAGGACAACCAGATCATTCTCCCCATCTCCCTCCTGTCATAGGGTGACCCCTACTCCTGTATTAGTACCTTATTTCTATAAGCCCACCTCGTTTTTTCTACTTTTTTGTGTGTTAATCTTTCAATAATATTTACTTTTTCTGTCAAAAACTGTTGCAACAGTACTTCTCTTCTCTTTTCTTGTCTTACTGTACTATTTTTCTCTCCTAACTATTAGGCTGGCCACCTACTGTGCTTTCTAGTATATTTTGCAACTATAAATTGGTCCTAAGTGTTAAAATCGCAGGGTAGCATTAATTTTCATTATATGTAATGCCTGTTCCTTTAAATATTCTCAGTGTTTGTATTTCTTATGGAACTTGTAAGAGTTTTCCTAAAATGTATGAGAGATGTTACAACTATCTGAATTGTGTAGCAATGAAAGAAACTGAAAGGCTACTTGAAAGTGGGGCTCTATAGCCATTTAGCTTTTTGCTAAACTGTCAGTTTGTAAAAGCATGGGATCTAAAAGCCTGAGGCCTAAAATGCAAGCAAGGCCTTCACACTTGTAAAATGATAAAGAACATGGCTGTAGTTGTATTTCTGAACCCCCCCCTTTTTTTTTCAAAAATATCAGCTAAGAAGCATATATTGTTGGAAACTGCAAATATTTAGCCTGCAAGTGGGAGCACTTGTAATGTGCATTGGTCAATGCCGAACACAGGCTGCTCGTTAAACAATTTGTTTTTTGCAATTTTGACTGCAAATTTTGAAGACGTGTCAGGATTCACCGGACATGTGCCATTTATAGTATATTGTACAAAATGAGCAAAACTGCATGATCCTTCATTTCTGAAAAAGTGTCAAGCACAATCGATCACATAGGAGCAAAAACTGTTCATTGATTCATGCTGCTATAGCCCTAAAAGTACAGACTTGAGAATTGTGTGTTGATCAGCATCTTAACGTGGGAGACTATGGAAATGTAACAAAAACGCTTTATGAAAATTCATACGCCAGAAATGTTTAATCGAGCCTTTGGCATCCCATTTTGATTAACATGGTGAAGGTTGCCTAATGGCTACATTATATGGCACTAGTCATAGGCAAGACTTAACGACCCACTCATCCTCAATGTTCCCAGTCCCAGGTTACCTCAAAGAAAAACAGGCACTTGTGCCTCATCCTGGACCTCCTTAACCGATTTCCAAAATAAACAAGCATTTGTCAATGCCGAATGTTTGCTTGCTGGCACTGGCAGTGGTAGTGTAGAAGTTACAGAGCTGCGTAATAGGAATGGCAGTAAAGTATTGAACTGAAGCCAACCCCACCACCACTCTGCAGAGAGTGACAGGCATTGAGGTGTGCCTTTGGGTCGTCAGGCATAACAGCCACACCATTTCACCACACCCCACCCTGCAGACACTGACAAGTGTCACAGTGTGCTATGGGGTCTTTGGCCTTATCGCACCCATTCCATCGAAATCTTGTGTGAGATGGGTGCAGTATAGGAAAATGGGGTGAACTTTGGGGCCGAAGAGTCCAAGGCATACCTCGATGCCTCTCACTGGCTGCAGGGTGTGGAATGGTATGAGCATTACAGGCAAGAATCCCAAGTCACACCCCTGATGCCTGTCATTCCCTACAGGGTTGGGCGTTATGGTTGGAAACCCTAATACCTCAGGCATTCATTGGTATTTTCACTCCAAATGTTCAACATGTTTTTGTGACCCCACCTCATGAACAGTGGCAATATCAGTATATTGGCAGAAAGCTGCTTATGCACAGTGACTATGACATTTAGCACCACAGGTGCAAAAACATTCCGAACAGGATGTAAAAAATGACAGCTGTACTGTTCATGGGGAGGTGTAAAAAATGGCAATGTTGCAAATCTGCAGTAAAAATATTAAAAAAAACTGGTGAAGTCACGAGCATGCATAGAAACTGTGCAACGCACACCCGTAATGTAATTAGTTTGGGGATTTTTTACAGCAGATTGTCAACACAGGCATTTTGGGACCTCCGATCATGAACAGTGTCACTGTGACTTTCTTTATCTGTCCCAAACAATGATTTCCCACAGCGACCACGCATCTCTGCGCTGAAAGTGTGAAAACACATCGCTGTTGTGAAAAAATGACAGCTGTACTGTTCATAAGGAAGTGTGGAAAAATGCCACTGGTGAAAATCTGGACTGAAAATATTACAAAGTCATGAACTTACGGTGCGTGGAAACTGCGCAATGCTCACTCAGCTAACACAGTCATTTATGGACTTTTGTCACAAATTTTCAACATAGCCATTTTAAGACCTCTGCTCATGAACAGTGTAACTGTGATTTTCTTAATATGTCCCAAACATTGCTTTTGCACACCGACTGCACCATAATGCTACATATGCGAAAACACATTTTGGGCAACATGTGAAAATAGCAGCTGTACTGTTTCATAAGGAAGTGTAATAAAATGGCAATGTTGAAAATCTGGAGTGAAAATATTGAAATACATAAACTTCTGGCGTCGCGTGAACTGTGCTTGCACGCTCGTAAAACAGTCATTTTAGGAATTTTTCACCAAATTTTCAAAATAAACTCTTGAGAGCCCACCTTATGAACATTGGCAGTGTCGTTTCATTAATCGGTCCCGAAAGGTGATTTCACGCAGTGACTGCGAAATCACCCTTCGGGCCCAAATAACGCCATGAAATTGACAGCATTCATGAGAAGGGGTCCCAAAAACCCCATGTTGAAAATTTGGTGCAAAAATTCCCAAAAATGCCTGAGATATGCAGCAAAGTTGAAAAACCCCTATCTATCCCATTATACAGCTTACCGGCATTTCCTCAGTTCGCGGTCGGCTTTGAAGAGTGCAGACTTGTTCCCGGTCCACCGAAGATCGTCGCGCCGAGGTCGGAGGTAAGTATAGGAATTGAAATTGTGGGAGGCAGGTGCGCGGTGGGTGGAGTGCGGGTTGTGGGGCAGGGGCAGGGAGAAGCGCCGAGGCAGTTTTGTTTGCAGGTTTTTGTTTTTTTTTAAACAACCGGCGGGATGTTTGCCACACTGGGGTGGGCTCTGGCGTGGCACAAGGTGGCTGGTTGGGGCGTGGGCGATGGGGATTGGGCACCCCCATCGGCCCTGCCTGTTGCCCCCGCTGGGGTGGGCTCCCAGCGTGGCACCCTGCTCGGGGGGGCAGTGGAGCTGACAGGATTGGGCACCCGTCGGCTATACGATGAGATTGCCATGCTGGGGTGGGCACCCAGCATGGCATGTGGAAGGCTTTGCAGAGTCGCAGCACAGCCGGCGGGGATTAGGCACCCCGGCTATACAGTGTGTGCGTGGGGGCAGCACGCGATGTCGTCGCGTGTGTGTTGTGGGGGGTGTGGGGGGTGTGTGTGTAGGGAGCGCGTACGAGCAGGTGATATCTTATCGCTGCTCACCGAAGCGTAGCTCCCCTTCAACTGCACTACTGCATTTTGGAGCCGCCATAGACAGCTCCAGCAGGCATTAGAGAACCGCGTCGCATCTGCAAACACACTGCCTGAATTGGAAGGGCTGCGCCACACCTCCAAAAACTCGGATGATGGCACTATGTTTCTTGCACATGTGCAAGCAAACATAAATACATAGAATAAAAAAAAAAAAAAAAAAATCAGACAATATGTACCTGTTGCAATGCTTAGAGTAGTAAAGCAGGAGAAGCAGCTATAACCCATAGGCCGGAGTTCTTTGAGAATCACTGAATTCTCTTCTTTGGTTCTTTTTGAGGTCCAGAGTCCCAACCATCATTTAACCTGTCTGGTTCCGACTCGACGCTGTAATTTTTTAAGGAAAAGTAAGGAGGCGACAGCTATAGACCACACTGACCTACAGTCCCTCTCACAGACACGGACTGGACTTCCTACCAAGGGCAAGCAGCAAGCACCAAGACAGCGTGGCTGGCAGGCAGTGGTGACTTACAGCTGGCAACTCATGGCACTGAGCAGCACGCACTGACAAAGAACAGTTATGGAGCACGGGTAAATTGTTTAGAGTTTCAGAAAAATAAAATTAAATGTTAAATTTGTTTGCATCAGCATTGAGCAGTTGGATCAGCACTCATATCAAAGGCAAAGCAACCCAGCACAAACTTCAGCTCATTGTCAGGTAACAGAATGGACCCGGGACTGGAGAGCGTTAGCAAGAGGGCACACGCGACTGATAATTGGATGGGTGTTGGGTTGGGGGAGAGGCCACTTCATTACCAGGGCCAATTAAATGGGGCTTATCAAAAAGTATAACACGCTACTCCAATTATCCTGTTTGCAGAATTCACTGCAGATATTAGTTATGATGAAACAGGGGCCAGTGATCATTGACACAGGGAGATCAGCTAGTACCAGTGAGCTTGTGGTGAACTGCAGGGACCGGCAAGCGGTGATCGGTGGCGAAGTGGGTGGCTGATCAGTAACAGGAAGCATACAGTAACTACACCAGGACAGATGACAGGCGATCACAGAGGTAGTGGAGGGGGAGATAAGAATAAAGAGCCGTCAGTTCATGTGCGCTGCTAAAATACAGGTCACTGTAAAGAGGAGAGGGGTGTGGTGGGGGGGGGCAAAGAAAAGCGCCGTCAGTTCATGTGCACTGCTAAATATAGATGGCTGTAAAGGGGGAGGGGGTTAATGAGAAGGTGCCATCATTTAATGTGCTCTGGTGACTATAGATGTCTGTAATCAGCAATATAGCCCAAACATACAGTGTGGAAAGAAGACTAAAATGAACAGGCTCTTTTGAAAGCCGCTCAGCTGTTTGTTGATGGCTTCATGGAAATCAAAAGACTGAACCTCTCCTCTGATTGGAGCGGTTCATTTTTTTGGAAGCACAACCCACCAGGCTGAGTGATGTCAGGACCACAGTGCGTGGTCATTGGTGTAAACTGCCGAGCCCTTGCTTTTGTGAACTGCAATGGGCTCAGCAGTGACACACCCCTGAAATCCCCCTTCACTGTAGCAAAACGTTGGATATGCAAGCGCAGCCAATGTAAAAAGCAGTCTATAGGCTGAGAGTAGGCTCAAGTGAAACGTTTTCCCTTGCAAACTTACAGAAACCTTCCCTGTGTACTTGTACCAACATATTTTGCCTTAAAAATTAGATGCTAAGAGTGTGCTACAAAGGAAACACATAAAGGGAACTCAGAGCTTTAAAACACATTAATTCCCTACCTGGGAGTTGCAAGCTGTATGTATTTATGGTCTCTCTAAGGGCTGCCAGCCCACAAACTGAACTGCTTTATACTCTTTCAGAGAGTGATGTCACAGTAGAGGGTGGCGCTAGACCCCTTCATTATGCCCTCTTTCATATGCACAAAGAAATAAAGTGTTTTTTCATGGGTATTATGTAGAGAAAGGATATTGTGTAAATATCTGTATTTGTCTCTAATTCATGTTAACTTGATAAAAAGCAATAACATCAAAGAAAGTTATAAACATTTTTCTAAAAAGGGGTGGATCACATGTCTGTGATGTCACTCCAAGTGGTGTACGTAAACCATCCGCTAGGGCAAAACAGATTAGATCAGTTTTGCCTTCAGTTCAGTGAAGTCAGTTGCCTGCTGACTGGTGAGATGAATTTCAAGTTCATTGCAGTTTGCCTGAGAGAGAAGTTACTGGGAGACTGTTTGCTTCATGTCTCCTATTGATGCTGATGCCAAGCTTGTTTATCCTGACAAAGAAAACTGCTCGAACCAACTAACCTTGAAGATTTTTCTTTCCTGTGCAAGTAATTTTTTATTCTTTTTTTTGTTTTAGATTACCTAAATAAAAAGAACAAATATCCTGCATTTTTATGCACCTGTTCTACTGTTGTAGCATCTGTCTATTCCCACACCTTCAACCCCCACCTCACGAGAGCTGTATCGTATGTGAACGGCACGAGAGAAATGTACTCTCTTCCACGTCTCTCAACAAGACTTCTCCCCCTCCCTTAATTCTGGGTACTGGTTGCTGCTGAACAGCATGTCACAAAATGTTACCCAATCCACAGTTGCTCTTCACAGCAAATAAAAAAATACCTCTGCTCTCTTGATTGGCCACCCACTATTAACTTCACGGTGATCATTATGTTCACCTATTGCAAATCAGGCGAGTTTCACTTATTTTGGTGCCAGTGACTGTAGTCTCATGATCAGTTGCTAGATAACTCTCCCTTACCCTCACATACATTGCCAGTAGCAGTGATAACTCAGAGAAATTAACTTTGTATGTGAGCTAAGTGATGGGCAACATGCACTCCAAAGAAGTCAAGAGTCTTTCTTCACCTCACGGTCATGACTGAACGAGGCAAGCAGTGACCCTTCTTCTCTCTGCTCCTCTCCACTAATTACACTAAGTGACTCACACGAGCAGTACAAGGTTAAAAAAAAAAAAAAAAAAATCACTGCTGGCTCCTGGCTTTGCCAGCTTACCTCCTCTCCAGGCGCCAACTGCAGTTTACAGTGGCGTACTGCAAGTCTGGGTGACTGAAAAAAAAAAAAAAAAATCAGCGCTCACTTCCCTTCAGTCATCCTCATTCCCAGGCAATGAATGAACTGTAATCAGAGTGCTGCAAGCTTCAGACACCAGGCATAATGTTTCATGCATTGTGGTGCATGCAAGGGACAAAACTACTTGTAGCCTTTCCCACGTGCACAGGGAAAAGGCTATGTACAGTATGTTAATTTTGACCCTGTTACAAACTGAATGATGCATTCACTTAATTTGGTTCAGAACTAACTGCTAGCAGTAGCTAATCCCAGAGCAGGACACTCTATTAGGACTAACCCCAGAGCAGGACACACACCTCTAGCACTAACCCCTGAGCAGCACACACCAATAGCACTAACCCTGGAGCAGGACACACTGCTAGCACTGACCCTGGAGCAGGACACACTGTTTGCACTAACCCCAGAGTAGGACACACTGCTAGCACTTGCCCCAGAGCAGGAAACACTGCTAGCACTAGCCCCAGAGCAAGACACAGTGCTAACACTAGTCCCAGAGCAGGACACGTTGCTAGCACTAGTCCCAGAGCAGGGCACGCTGCTAGCACTAACCCCAGAGAAGGACACACTACTAGTATTAACCCCACTGCAGGACACACTGCTAGAACTAACCCCAGAGCAGGACACTCTAACAATGACATAGAAACAGGACAAACTGCTAGAACTGAATCAGGAGCAAGACACATTGCTAGCACTCACTCAGGAAGACATACTACTAACACAGTCCCTGGAACAGCACACACTGCTAACTGCACACTCCTGGTGCAGAACAGTTTAGTTACTTTCCAGTGACAGTAGACTTTTGTATCTCCTCCATACAACCATACCTTTTGAACTGCAAGCTGTCAGTGTCAGGACATGTGAACTTTTGCCTAGCTGGGGCTGCCCATGCTGATGTACGTTGGTGCCAACTCTACCATCAGGCCAGAACCAGTAGGCAGATAAGGAGTTAGGGAAGATGTTGAGAAGGGTGGCCTGATATGTAACGTGGTAGTTGTTGGGGACTTACATGTGCCAGATGTGACCTGGAAAGTCCCAGTAGCGGCAGATGCCAGGAATCGGCTCCTGGTAGATGCATGCCAGGAGGAATTCCTGGTACAGGATCAGATAAGGGAAGGGGCCCTGCTGGATCTGGTGCTCACCAACAGTGAGAAGATCCAAAATATGGTAGTTCTGGAAATGCCAGGATCCAGCGACCACAAGACAGTGAGACTGGGGGTCCAGATGGGATAAAAGTATGGGATTTCAGGAAGAAGGACTGCAACAGAATGAGGGACATGCTGAGAGAAAACACAGAGGGAGTAAGGCAAATAAAAAATATAAAGGAAAAATGGGAAGCATTTAAAAAAGGAATACTGGGAGTGGCAGTAAGCTCAGTTGGGAAGGAGACAAGGGGCAAAAAGTCAAGAGGCCCAATGTTGTTCTAAACAGAAATAAGGAATGCAGTAAGAGCTAAGAGGAGGACATTCATAAAATATATAGGAAGCCAAAGGAGGAGGCTAGGAATGAGTATCTGGAGGCAACATAGGAGCTAGTAAAAAGGTCAGGGAGGCCATAGCAGAGACAGAACTCAAGCTGGGAAAGGGACTGAAGCAAGGTGAGCAGGCATTCTTCTAATATATTTGGGAGAAGCGAAAGGTCAGATAGGGCATAGTGAGGCTGAACACAGAGGAAGGATGGAAAGAGGGGGTCAAAGGTAACGCAGAGATAATGAACAAATACCTTTGCTCAGTATTTACTAAGGAAAATGAGGTTTCACAAAGCACATTTTCTGGAGCTGGAAGGACACTACTTTCTTCAACTGCGAGCTGTGTGAGAAATTCTATATTGCACTTGATATCTGCAACAAACGTGCACTTTTGCTTAATTCTGTGGGAGGTGACACTAACTACCCTTGGTAATTGCTTTTTATTCACATATTTATTTAGTGTTTAACGAAGAAGAGGCTTGCAAACTCTGTTTATCTTGTTAGTAACTTCAGAAGGATTTAAATACTGCATTTGGGTAGGTCCTTGGAGGTAGCTAGATTGTCTATTAGGATTTTCTGACAGTTAAACTATTTTTAAATGAATTACAGGTGGCTGAGGAGTTGAAAAAGAAACTTGCAAACTCTGCTTATCTTGGAAGTAACTTCATAAGTGTTTGAATACTGCATTCCGGTTGTCCCTTGGGGGTAGTAGCTGGATTGACTACTAGGATTTTGGGACAGAAACTATTTTTAAATTTACTGGTGCGTAGGAGTTTGTGATAGTTAAACTCTTTTTAACAAAGTTACTGTGGTTAAGGAGTGGTCTTAGAAAAAACTGCAGTGTGAAACAGGAAAAGACAGTCTTTCAAGCAACAGAGGGTGGTGGATCTAGGTTTACGTTTGTTTGTTACAATTCTTAAGATTTTCAGTGCAGGAACAGTTTAAAGCACAGCTGACTTATTTTGGGGCTGACAGCTCTCAGAGCACAAACCACCAGGCCTGTTTTGGGGCTGGGGAGGTTTACCTGTGTCTGACTTGGATGTGTGGATTTTCCTCTGTTTGATTAGCAGGGTATTTTCTCTGTCAAAATGTTGTGTAGGGCATCTTGCTGACAGGAAGGCACTCATTGCAGCAGTGGGTCAGAGCTTTTAGTTGATTGTTTTGTGAGGGCACAGTTTAGGCCCAACCCCTTCCCACCCCTCACCCCACCCACCCCTGGAAATAGTTCCTTTATACCTGGGGTTCTGACATCATTTCCTCAAGAGTGCAAGGTGCATGTCACTGTCATATCCTCTCTAGCACACTGCACTGACAATATAAGCATACACATTGTATAATATAAATATATATCTATTTCTATATTACAAACCAATCACACACACACACACAAAAAATGTGGGGAGTAGTGAAATGTAATGGCTGTGGGGCAGCAGTCTTCCGGGAGTCTTTCTGGAGGCTGAGATGCTGCCTATTTGCAGACAACTCTCTGCCCTGAGGAAGGAAGTTGCCCGTCTTCAGGCCACACTGAACGGTAGTATGGGGACCTTCCCCCAGGCCACACTGGACAGTAGGAAGGGAACCTCCCCATCCAGGGAGCACCAGAGCCACCACCACTACCTCAGAGGTTGCGAAGAAATCACAGCAGTTGGACCACAGTGGGCTCAGGGAGGGTGAGAATGGTGGAACAGAGGCACACCCAGCCAGTTGTTCCACACCACAATCCATACACCATTCTGGGGGAGCATAGCTCCCCTATGGATACACCCACAGAGGAGACTAAGGAGGCTGAGGACAACTGTCACAAAGGAGGCCCACAGGAAGGAGGCAGAGGACACCACAAGGAAAGGAAGCAGCTCCTAGAGGGGGACTCAATTATTAGGGGGATAGAACTGGGGGGAGCAGGGAAAACTGAAGTAAGGTGCCTGCCTGGTGCCATGGCTTGGAGAGACAGGAAGCGCATCCTCAGGATCACGAGAACAGCTGCACGGGAATCTGAGCTGGATGTCATTGTCCACCTAGGGACAAATGACTTGGCTAATCATGAGATTAGAGCAGTGCAGAAGGACTTTGTAGAATTGGGAGGGCCCAAGAGAAGCAGCACACAATATCCTTCTCTGAGGTGCTGCCTGTCAATGGCATGAGTGAGGCGAGGGTACTTTGCACCATGCAGTTTAATGAATGGTTGAAAAATGGTGTAGAGCACAGGGTTTGGCTTCATTGGGGACTGGGGTTCCACCTGGAGGGACACCAGCCTATACTGGCAGGATGGTCTGCATCTGTCCAGGAAGGGAACAAGTCTTTTGAGCAATCGGTTTAAATGCTTCATTGGCAAGCTTTTAAACTAGTCAAGGGAGGCACTGATAAGCAGCAAGAAAATCCCAGCCTCTCCCTACAAAACAAGGTACTAAATGAGAAAAAGACCGAGGTAGACAGGTCAGTGGGGGATGCTGCAAAAGAAGGTAAAGCCATCAAAAAACGGAGAGCAATGAGTACCAATGCCCGTAGTCTGAGTAACAAGCTTCCTGAATTAGAGGCCTTGATGGAGGAGGAACATCTGGATATCGTTGCAGTCACAGAAACATGGTACACATGAAACCATGACTGGGACATAAACATTCCAGGATACACTATCTATAGAAGGGACAGGGAGGGTAAAAGAGGCGGAGGAGCAGCTCTTTACATAAAGGAAGGAATCAAGGCAACAGAACAAAAGAGAAAACAGGGAGGAGAAGAAGCACTGTGGGTAAATTTGGAGACCGGCAATGGCACCACAATCCGCACAGGGGTTGTATACAGACTTCCTTCTCAGGGGGAGGAAATGGACAAGGAAATGATAGAAAGAATACTTAGAATGGCAGAAAAAGGGGAGATATTGCTGATGGGTGATCTTAATATGCCAGATGTTAACTGGAATGCAGTTGCAGCAGCCACTTCAAAGAGCGGGGTTATTCTAGATGCCCTACAAGGGGCATGCCTTAGACAACTAGTATTGGAGCCCACTTGAGAGGGAGCAATCTTAGGCCTGGTTCTCTCAAATGGAGATGAAGAGAGGATCACAGATGTAGAAGTGGGTAGCCATCTGGGAACTAGCGACCATCGAATAGTATGGTTCACAATAAACACAGCAATAGAGTTAAGCCATACAAAGGCAAAAGTACTGGACTTTAGGAGGGCTGACTTTGCCAAAATGGGTGAGTGCCTAAGGAATGCACTAGCAAATGGGCAGGAAGGAGGGGTGGAAGAACAATGGGGAATAATAAAACCTGCCATCACAGGGGTAACAAGCCTTTGTGTGAAGCAAATTAACAAAACGAAATGATGTAAGAAACCACTATGGTTCTCAAAGGAAGTGGCAGTGAAGATTCAAGAGAAAGGAAGCATTCAGGAAGTACAAGGAATCACAGAAGGAGCAGGACAGGGAACTGTATCAGTTAAAGCAAAAGGAAGCTGGAAGGCAGTCAGAACAGCAAAGGCCCAAACCAAGGAAAAGATAGCCAATTCTGTTAAGAAGGGAATAAAACCTTTATAGGTACATCAGGAGCGAAGGAAGACCAAGGGAGGGCTAGTGAGGCTTAATAAAGAGGAGGGAGGTGGGCAGAGGGTGACTGTGAAAAGGCAGAGATACTAAACAAATATTTTGCTCAGTATTTACAAAGGAAGTGGGAGGTACCTAAAACAAATAGTAGAAACACTCTGGATACAGAAGTTGATACCAGCCCATTTACAGAAGAAAGGGTTCTGAAAGAACTCTTAAAACTGAAGGTGGACAAAGCAATGGGCCTGATGGGATTCATCCCAGAATTCTAAAAGAACTAAGGTAGAACTAGTGACACCACTGACTACCCTCTTTAACAAATCATGGGAGGATGGGGTGGTACCGAGGACTGGAGAAGGGCAGATGTGATTCCCCTTCACAAAAGTGGGAGCAAGGCAGAAGCAGAAAACTACAGACCTGTTAGTTTAACCTCAGTGGTAGGGAAAATGATGGAATCACTTCTGAAGGAAAGAATTGTTGAGTGTCTAGAGGCCAGAGGGGCTCAGGACCCAAGGCAGCATGGATTCACAGCGGGAAGGTCATGCCAGTCAAATCTGATAGATTTCTTTGACTGGGTGACCAAAGTAGTAGATCAGGGAGGGGCTGTGGACATGGCCTACCTAGACTTTAGCAAGGCATTTGTCACAGTCCCACACAAAAGATTAATATACAAGTTAGCCAGCCTGGGAGTGGGTCCCAAGATGACAGCCTGGGTAAAGAATTGGCTGGAGAATAGGACACAGAGAGTAATAGTAAATGGAGTCCACTCTGAAGAAAGGGGTTACTAGTGTGGGTACCGCAGGGTTTCAGTATTAGGACCGTCCTCTTCAATGTCTTTATAAGTTGATATTTGCAGAGGGACTGGAAGAAAAGTACGTCTCTTTGCAGATGACACAAAGATCTGCAACAGAGTTGATGCACAAGGTGGGGTGGAAAGGATAAGAAGGGACTTGGCAAGGTTAGAGGAATGGTCAAATGTATGGCAGCTTAGATTCAATGCTAAGAAGTGCAAGGTAATGCACCTGGGAAACAAAAACCCAGGGGAAGAGTACACAATGGGGGGTGAGATACTAACAACAACAAAAATAGAAAGGGACCTGGGGGTAGTCATATCAGATGACCTAAAGGTGGGCAAGCAATGTGAGAGGGCAGCAAGGAGGGCTGGGGGTTACTGGGATGCATAGGGAGAGCATCACCAGCAGAAAACAGGAAGTTATTATCCCTCTGTACAGACAGTTGGTGAGACCCCATCCTGAGTACTACGTGCAGTTCTGGAGACCCAATCTCCGCAAGGACATAGACAGGATGGAGGCTGTCCAGAGGAGGCAACTATAATGGTGCAGGGTCTGCACTGGAAGACATATGAAGAGAGACTTAAGGAGCTGAAGATGTATAGCCTCGAGGAAAGGAGAGAGAGGGGGACATGATAGAAACTTTCAAGTATCTCAAGGGAATCAACAAAGTCCAAGAGGGTAGCATCTTTCAAAAAAAGAGGTGTGCAAGAACAAGGGGACATAATTTGAAGATAGAAGGGGGGCAGCTCAGAGGTAATTTAAGGAAGTATTTTTTCACAGAGAGGGTTGTGGATGCATGGAATGGCCTTCCGGAGGAGGTTGTGAAGTCAAAAACAGAAGTGGAATTTAAGCATGCATGGGACAGTCATAAAGCAATTCTAGGGGTTGGGGGTAGGAAGAAGTAGGCTGCTGGTTAACTAGGATCTGCAGCTTATCCAATAGGTAGGGAAATGGGCTGACTGGGTGGGCCAAGCGGTCCTTATCTGCCGTCAAAATCTGTGTTTCTATGTTTCACTGCCAGAATCCAAAGTAAGAGAAAAGGTGAGGTGGGTGGGCACACAAGCAGCATGGGTAGCACAGTAGACACCACTTAATCTGTATAGCTCCATGGATTTGATATCGCCCCGTTTAAGTAGGCGTTTCCTTTTAGCGACATTCGGCTGAGGTAAAGTGCTGGCTCAACATAAACCTAGTAGTTGCTTCTTACAAATGTTTTGCTACAGTTTTGGGTATGTAATAACTCATATCGAGTTGTTTCCTTTTTTTTTCAGGGGCTCCTGCAAAGTGTAAAGTGTTTTTTATTTGTTTTTTTGCAGGTGCCTATTCTGGTGCTTTACCATGCAGGCTTATACACAGTGAGGGGGGTGGGGCACTTACACAGTGCATGGTGCTTGTGGGACTCTAACAAATTACAAACTGAAAAGGTTGATGACTTCACTTTGCCCTCACTTATAAATGAGGGCATAGCAGTGATGCATAGCAGGCTCCATTTCAGACAACTTATTCAATCAGGATACGAGGCCTCACTACTGGCACCATTTCATTGCCATGTACAGCCCCTGAAGTGCCTCAGTCGCGAGATGGCAACCTCATTTTCTGGTGTGTCCTGACAATCCTGGGTATCACTGTCCACCTCTGCCAATTCCTCTGTCTCCTCATTCTTGAGGCACTTTATGACTACTATGACATCCTCCGTGCTGAGTCCACCCTCAGTTGGCTCATCCGCATCCATCTCAATAGTCTCTGAACCCTTCCACAGACATGAACTCAGGCTGAGGGAGGTCAATCAGGAAAACATTCTCAGCTTGTTCTCCTTTCTCTCCTCTGCCATTCCTGAAACCTGCTTTCCTAAAGCAGTTAATGATCAAGGCAGACTTTACTAGACTCCAGGCATGGTGCAGCATGTAAATTCCATCAATTAGGCAATTTCAGTGGCATGCGCACAATCACCATAATTAATGGTGGCTATAACACTGCTTGCCACAAAGCAACAATAATGGCCTTTTACATTTTTGATTACCATGGTGTGACAGTGTTGGCATCTGCTTTTTCACCATGCCCCACTTAAACACAATGTTGTGCCATGATTTCCAGTGGCACAACCAACCCTCTGTGGCCTCAAAATCTTCACCGGCAAGTTTTACTTCTAAATTTTGCACCTTACATTGCAACATGGGCATGACAGCTGAGCACATTTGGCCACAGCTTGCAGAAACCATAAAACAGTGCTCCATTGATGTTTATGTATTTACCCTCCCCTTCTGTTTTCTCTAAGAGTTGTTGTTTGTCAATCAGATTTCAGTTTGTTCTTGTTTCAGCTAATCCGACAAGCCTAGGATTTTGAAATTCCAAATTGTTCAGCCACAGTACAGACCAAGGATCCGGGGCTTTCAAGACATAGACCTTATCTGCCAAACTAACTTAATTTAGCATAGAAAAATAGAAATTGTTGGCAGAAAATGACTGCTTGGCCCACCCAGTCTGCCCAGCTGGTCCCCGTCTACTCTGTCTCCGTTGAACTTGTCTGGTCTCCAGTGATCCCATCTCCTCCCTGACAATTTACTATATTCCCTTATATCTATCCCTTGCATGCTTGAAGCCCCTTACAGTTTTTGCTTACACCACTTCTGCTATCTGTTTCAGGCGTCTACTACTCTTTCAGTGAAGTAGTATTACCTCACATCTCTCTTTAACTTCTTCCACTCCAGATTCATTGTATGCTCTCTGGTCCTGGTGCTCTTTCTCATTTGAAACAGAATCCATTCCTGCACCCTGTAAACGTCCCTGAGGTACCTGTAAGTCTCTGTCATGTCCCCTTTTGTTCGCTCTCTTCCTGTGTGTACTGTACATGCTGAGATCCCTCAGTCTCTCCTCATAGGGCTTTTGCTGTAACTCCTGCACCATTTAGGTTGTTCTCTGGACTGCCTCCACCATGTCAAGGTCCTTTCTGAGGTGCAGCCTCCAGAACTGGTCACAATACTCCAGGTGGAGTCTCACCAGCAAGCAATACAAAAGCAGCACCACTTCCCTCCTACTGCTGGAGATACCTCTCTCTGTGTACCTCAGCATTCCACTGGCCCACCCCACTGCTTGTTCACACTGCTATGCCACTATGAGGCCATCAGATAGGATAGCCTCAAGGTCCCCTTTCCAACCTAATGACCATTAGTACTCCCCTATCCTATATTCAGCTCCTGGGTTCCCATGCCCTAGGTGCATGATTTTGCACATTTTGGCATTAAACCCAAAGTGCCATGCTCTTAGACTACTCCTTGAGTGCTCCAAGATCCCTACGCATTCTCTCCACCCCCACCTGAATGCCTACCTTGTTACAGATTTTGGTCACATCTGCAAAAAGGCATACCTTCCCTTCCAGTTCTTCTGCAACATTATTTATCAAGGCAAGGCAATTTTATTTGTAGGGCACCCAGTCATGGAGGCTCTGGGTGCCTAACTAGAATTAAAAACAAAACATAGTAAAAAAACAGTATAAATAAATAATACTATAACAATACTTAGAATATGACAAGTTAAAATAAGTTAAAAAGATTCCAGAATATCACAGCAGGAACTAGCTCAGAATATACTCAAACAACTGGAAAAGCCAGGACAAAGAGGTGGGCCTTCAGCCTCCGCTTGAACACCTCAACTGAGAGAGCCCCCCCAGAAAGAAGGTGGTAATGAATTCCTCAGGGTCGGCCCAGAGACACTAAATGCCCAATCTCCTGCAGTCTTAAGCCGAACCCTGGGCACATCCAGGAGGCCCCTTGCAGAGGAGCGGAGGAAGCGAGCAGAGGACAACTATTTCAGGAGCTCTGACAGGTAACCAGGATCCAGCCCATATAGGACCTTAAAGGTGAGAAGACCCACCGTGAAAAGGACCCTCCACCTGACCGGCAGCCAGTGCAGAGCATGGCTGGACCTCGAGAGGCCCATCAGCAACTGGGCCACCACATTCTGCACTAGCTGAGGCCTCCAGAGGGTCCCCTCTTGTTACCCTGAAGTATAGAGAGTTGCAGAAGTCAAGTCTGGAGGTCACAAAACATGCACTAGCGTTGGCAGGTCCTCAGACAGAATGAGGGGCTTAATCCAGGCAATATTCTACAAATGGTAGAAACCGCTACTGACAAAAGATAACACCTGATCTTCAAAAGTCAATCTGTTGTCAAGGATCACACCTAGATTTTGCACCCTCGGGACAGCCACCAATGGAGCAGAACCTAGTAAAAGCCCTGAGTCAGCCCCAGGTAGCAATCCATCAAGTCCGCAACCAGGCTCGATCACCAGTACCTCAGTCTTGGCCAGGTTAAGTCTCAGCCAGCTGAAAGCCATTCGGTCATTGATTTTAGCCAGACAGTGGTTAAGCAACTTGACCACTTTTACTACAGGCTCCCCTCCTCCCCTACCATAATCCTGTCCTTACTGACCCTCTGCCCAACCTAACCTAACCTCTAGTGCCTCTGCACCTTACCTGCACTTGTAATCAACTAAAGTTGATGTCCATATGCTGTATAGTGTTTTAAATGTCTAAGAAGCTCTGTAACCTTTTCCTGATTGTTGTGCTGTTCAGTGTCTCAAATGTCCTAAACCTCTGTAATCTTCTTGATTGAATGTCCATACTCTGTTCACATGATGTGGAACCTTTGTAAGAGAGCCTTGGCTCAAAGGTTATTTTCCGAATACAAAATAAATAAAAAAATAAATAAAATAAGCACATCAACATGAAGACACTGGCCACTCTCCCCTCATTACAGTGACTACTGTTAACCACCAACCTGTGTCACCTATCCATTAACCAGTTCCTAACCCAATTCACCACACTGGATTCCACAGTTAGGCTGAATTTCTTTATCAGTCTCCCCCAGCATAGTGTCGAAGGTCTTGCAAATGTCCAGATAGATCAGGGGAGGGCAGTGGACATGGCCTATTTCACCAGTCACCCCACAGAAGAAATCAACTAGATTCATCTGGCATAATCTGCCCCCATGAATCCATGCTGTCTTTGGTCTTTCAGCCTGCTGGAGTCAAGATACTCTACTAACATCTCCGTTAAACAGGGTTTCATTAATTTCCCCACAATTTATGTGAAACTGACCTACAGTTGCTAGCCTTCTCTCTGCTGCTACTGCTGCTCCTACGTACAGGGACCATGTCTGCTGTCCTCCAGTTCTTCGGAACTCACCTGTTTCCAGTGGTCTGTTGAATAAGGCCGTCAGTGGGGCAGCTATCACCTCCTTGAATTCCTTTTGTACCCTTAGGTGCATTCCGTCTGGTCCCATAACTATGTTCACTTTCAGAGCTGCAAGTCCTTTCAGACTCTTTCCTCTGAAAATGGACTTGTATCCACCTCCTTCTCCCCTTTGTTCCTGCTGCTCCCTGGTGGTCTTCCCTTCTCCCACACTGTGAAAACTGAGTAGAAGTACCTGTTCAGGATGTCTGCTTTTCCTTGGTCCTGTTCTGCTCAGTCTCCTCGTGCCTCCCTCCTTATCCTCATTATCCCTCCCCTTGCTTTCCTCTTCTCACTTATGTAACTGAAGAAAGCCTTAATCCTTTTAGCTACCCCTTTGGCTATCCTTTCCTCTATCTGTGATTTTTCTCCCCTCACTACTTTTCCTACTTCCCCCTATGTTACTTGGTACACCTCCCTGTCTTCCTTCCTCTGTGTTTCCTTATACCTCCTGAATGCCACCATTTTTTTCCCCCACTACCTTGGCCATTTTGCTAGAGAACCATAATGGCCTCTTTTTACTTCTGCTTTTATTAACTTCCTTCACACAGAGGCTTGCTGCCTTAATTATGCCCGCCCTCATTTTTTCTTCACTTTGCCTCTACCTTTCCCTGGCAATCCCCTCTATAAGGCAGTTTCTGAGGTAGTCTCCCATTTCTTTAAAATACACCCTCTTAATGTTCAGGACCCTCGTCCTTGTGTGGTTTGCCTCTGTTCCCAATTTGATGTTAAACCATACTGTACAGTGACCACTAGTACCTAGGGGACTGTCCGTGACATCCATAATGCAGTTCCTGTTTATAAGCACCATGCCCAGTACTGCCTCATCCCTAATAATAATAGCAGCAGTAGTAGTATTTTTGTTTCTTAGGCACGCAGTCCCACAGATGCTGGATGCCTTATAAAACATGCAAAATACAAATACAGCAGCACTAAAAACATTGCCAAGATTTACACTTTACATAGTAAAATAACACATAATATTCTTCTGGTAAAGTACTTAGATAGAAAAGGGGAAAGCTGTTAAAAATAAGTAATGTTTCAAATCCTGCTTAAACACCTCAGCCAAGGGGGGCAGTTGATTCCAATGGACTGGAGCCGCAACCACAAATGCCCAGTCCTCAGACAGCTTAAGACACAATCTGGGAAATTTTAGGAGTCCCACCTAAGAGGAACAGAGGGGCAGCCTGGAGCACATGGACACAGGAGCTCTTTTATGCAGCCTGGGCCAAGACTGTGTAGGGCTTTGTATGTTAAAAAAAACTATCTTGAAGGAGATACACCACCTCACGGGCAGCTAATGCAACGTCCACAAAACAGAACAGATATGCTCGGAGCAGAACAACCCGGCAATCAATCGAGCTGCAGCATACTGCACCAGCTGCAAGCAGCACATCAAACCTCCAGATAGCACAAGATAAGGAGCATTATAACAGTCTGGTCTGAATGTCATGAAGGCATGCGCCAGTGTCTTCAGAACCTGAGAACTAAGATAGGGCTTAAGCCAGGTGATATCCCCCACTGACCACCGGTGATACCTGATGTTCTAATGTCAGCTTTGGGCCATGATAATGCTCAAATTCTTCACCCTATCTCTAGCAGTAAGCTGGGTAAGGCCAAGATATAATCCAGATAAAGTCCCCCCAAGTCAAGCCATACTCCAGATACCTGAATCCACCAGCAACATTTCAGTCTTAGCAAGTTCTCTGACTAACTGCCTGAGAAAAGCCCCTCATAGGGAGTCCAAAATGGCCCTGCTCCTTGCTGAAGCTGCAAGGCTCCAAGCCACGTCTGGCAGACTGAAGTCACCAACTGGCAGCACCACCCCCTAACTTGCCATCCTGATGTTGTCTTCCCCAACTGCCTTATCCAACTCCTCTCCTTGTCCTGGAGGTCTGTATGCCACCCCTCTACAAACAGTGGCCCCCAATATCTGGCGCCAGGATAACCCACAGCACCTCCAGCCCTTTTTTATCCTCCAAGTGCCCCTGTACTTCTGTGGCCTTGATTCCCTCCCTCACATATAGTACAACCCCTCCTCCCTTCACTGACTCTTCTGAAGACAGAGTAGCCCGGTATGGCCATGTCCCAGTCATGGCTGTCAGTGTACCATGACTCCATTATTGCCACCAAATCCAGGCTAGCCTCTACCATGACTACCTGCAGGTTCGGAATTTTATTTCCCAGACTCCTTGCGTCAGCGCACATGGCTCTCCATACCTTACTCCCTCCCTGCTACCCCCACCTTTGCTATTACCTGAAGCTCTCTCTAATCCCCTCTTGCTGCATTTTTCTAGCTGTCTTGATTTATACCCCCTTGTCCCCACCCCTGTCTTCTTGTGCCCCTGCCCTGGGGGGCCTTACTCCCCTCAGACGATCCCTCCCTGCTGCTTCATTATTTGGGGAGGCAACTGTTGCCTCACTTGCATTTACCACCTCCCACCCCCAGCTAGTTTAAATGCTCATCCAAGTAGCACTGAAGCATGAAGCAGCAGGGAGGGATTGTTCGGGGGGAGTAAGGCCCCCCAGGGCAGGGGCACAAGAAGACAGGGGTGGAAACAAGGGGGTATAAATCAAGACAGCAAGAAGAAAGCAGTAAGAGGGGGTTAAGGAGAGCTTTATAAGCACTGACCCCTTGCCCGCCCCTCCTAAGCCTAAATGTCCTATTTTCCAAATCCCCTTGACTTATTGACTCTATATCCCTACCTCCTCATAGTCTCCCTACATCGGGTATGAGCTCATTACCGTCTGATTGAGACATCCTCCCTGCCCCCCACTTTATATGCTACAACCCTAGTGCCCCCTCTCTTCACCCTTCCCCCATCTCTACATACCTATTTTCTGCCTCTCTGTTTTGTGTCTCACGCCCACCTAGCCCTTCTCCTCCCTCCCTCCCTTCCCTTCTACCACTGCCTCTACCTTGTGTATTTTTTTTTCCAACTGCCTTATATAACCAGGCCCTATAGCTAGTTGTAGATACTTTTGTGTATGTAGATGCCTTGCACACTGTACAATGTCTGTATAATTCCATGTATATATGAATTACTGTGGTATCTTATTTTATACTTGCAACTGTTTTTTTCCTTTTTACCTGACTGTTAAATATCCGTGTGGCTTGTAAACATCTGTGTTGCCCTGTACAAACACGTATCCATGCTCCACCCAGATCCATCTTGCAAATGAGCTTCGCTCAATGGTGACCGCCTGGTTAAATAAAGACTTGACTGACTGACTGATTTATACCTCCCACTGAGGACTGTGGTCCCCTTCCAGGAAAGATGCAAGTCATCTCATCCTCAGAGGCACACATCCTCACAGATTGACCCCCAGTTCCCAATGATGCCAAAGCCCTCCTGCATGCACCTTGCTGTTAACCAATTGTTAAATGCCCTGTTGTGGAGAGCCCTTTACTCTCCCCAGCCATACACAGGTGACACCTCAGCAAAAGCCACCATGTGTGCCACCAACTTGGGCCCCCTCCGCAGCTCCCTTAAACTTCCCTGTACTACCATCCCCCTGTCTCGTGCCAGGTCATTTGTCCCCAGAAGGACAATGACAACTGTCTCTCCCCCATCGCCTGCTGCCCTAGCGATCCTCTTGTTCCGCTTTCCATGCCATAGTTACCAGATCTGAGACGAAACACCCATCTGCCTTATAAAAAGTTGCTCATTGGTGCTCCAGCTGTCCCACTCAATCAGGCACTTTAGTCTCGATTAAGAGATGATGATAACATTGGTTTTAATGGGGAAAAAAATGGTTCTAGCTGGGACATCCCATTTAACCAGGCTGTTCCCATTAACCCCGTCCTGATTAAGTGGTGTATACTGTATAATAAGTAAATGGGTGACAGAAAAGTTTAAAGTGCTGAAAGTAGATAAATCTATGGAATATGACAGTTTACACCCTAGGATGCTTAAGGAGATGGTGTAAATAGTAGAGGAGTCACATGCAGACATATCCAACTGCTTGGTGGCCACAGAGGTGGTCCCTAAGGACTGGAGGACAGCAGATGTTGTCCCGTTACACAATAGCAAAAGGAAAGATGACCCAGGAGACTACAGACCAGCAAATGTGACATCCACAGTGGGGAAGGTAACGGAGTCCATATTGAGGGAGGTACTAGTGGACTTCTTAGAAAGGAACTAGCTACTGAACTCCAGACAGCACAGGTTCACAAGAGGGAAGTTTAGACAAATCTAATTGATTTATCTGACTAGGTTCCCAGGGTGACTGACAAGGGAAAGATAGCCGATATAGTATACTTGGATTTTTAGTAAGGCCTTCGACTCAGTCCTCCACAGGAAACTAGTCAAGAAACTAAAGCACTGGGAGGTGGAGGAAAAATGGGCAACTTGGGTGGAAGGCTGGCTGAGGGGAAGGACACAAAAGGTAGTAGTAAATGGGGAACTATCAGAGGAAAGGGAGGTTATGAGCAGAGTACCACTGAAATTGGTGCTAGGCCATGTCCTCCTCAACTTGTTTATTTGTGACACAAGGGAGGGAATAAAGGGCAAGTTCTGTCTCTTTGCGGACAACACAAAGGTCTATGCAAAGGTAGACTTTGGAAGACAGGATAAGGGAACTTAGGGTAGATCTGGGCTGGCTAGAGAACTGGTCAAAGATCTGGCAGCTGTGCTCCAACACAAAAAATGTGAGGTGGTACACACTGGGACAAGAAACCCAATGGTCCTTTACAAAATGGGGTTTTGGTGCTGGAAAACACCAAGGAGGAAACAGATCTAAAACTAATTATCTAAGTGAGCCTAAAATCCACAGCACACTGTAACAGAGCTATGGGAAAGGAAAACAGGATACTGAGGTACATAGGGAGGGGAACAGACATCAGAAGTAGGGAGGTAATCCTACCACTGTACAGGTCTCTGATGAACCCACATGTAAAGTATTGCACATGATACTGGAGTCTACCATGTCCACACCTGAGAAAAGACTGCGACAAAGTGGAAGCAATGCAGCACACAGCCACCAAGATGGTCCAGTACATGAGGCAAGCAATACAAGGAGAGGCTGCAGGAGTTGTATACCTTCAGGAAGAGAAGGGAAAGGGGTGACATGATAAAAAGATTTAAGTATCTGCATGGGATAAACAGGGTGAATGGCAATTAATTTTAACCCCGAGCTCAAATATTGGGATGAGGAGGAACTCACTTGAAATAAGCAGGGGGAGATTCAGAAAAGTTGTCTGTAAACATGTTCTCACAGAAAGAGAGGTGGACAAGTGGAACAAGCTACCAGATGTGCTAAGGGCCAAATCAGTAAGCACTTTCAAAACAGAGATGAGACAAGCATATGGATTTAGTCATAAGGTTGGGTGGGAAGGGGGTCAAAGCTAAGGAGAGGGACAGCCACTAGGGACAGAGCAGCACAGTGAGGTAGGAAGGGCAGACTGGATGAGCTAGCGTGTAGTTTTTCTGCTGACAATTTCTATGTATATGTATTTAATATGGATTGCCCCACATTGCCTTAGTTTTCCATTGAAGACAAAATACCATAGGAGCAGGAGACCAAAACCCTAACCAGGCCAGCAGTAGAGGCAGTGATACTAGAAAGAAAAAATGCAAATTAAAAGGGTGCAGAAAGCAGAAGACCAAGCATGCAGTAATGAATACATCTTCCAGAATATGCTACCTGAAATACAGAAAAGGGTAGGTACGAGGGTGAGCTGTGGCTTTGCAGAACAGAGTCTCTCGAAGACCTATTGTTACTGCTAAGTAACTAAACTATCTTCAAGGACATCCCCTCCATTGGACCACACCTCTGGAATGATTCCCAAACAGCACAAAACAGTGAGAGGAAGGCGAGAAGGTAAGCAAGACATGCTGCACCAGACATGAAAAATGGGTCCAGGGAGCAAGTGGCACACAAAATGCTGAAACGTTTCCATTTCAGGGAGTAAATATGCAGGGTAGACGGCTTATAATCCACCAACAGGACATCCAGTACCTTCCATGAGACCCTGAAGCTGGGCAGTTTAACATCCTCAGAAGCCAGGCATGAAGCTGAAGGGACTAAAGGTCCAAGTACAACAGACTGCCATTGTTCTGTAACAGTTGTACCACGTGTAGAGGTAGTGGAAAAGAAAGTTCAGCTGGAATCTGCCACAGCAAAGGGAACCAGATCTGTCTGGGCCATATGGAGACCATATGCATCATTGTGGCACCAGCCACCCAAAACTTGACCAGCGCCTGCTGAATTAGAAGGATTTGGGGGAAAAAGCGCAGAGAAACCTCTCTTTACAGGACAGGAATAATGCGTCTTGCAAAAATCTCCAAGTCGTGGATTGAGGGTGCAAAAATATGGCAGTTCCACATTGTGGGAGCATGCAAAACGGTCCAATCCTGAATGACCCCAAAGGGTGAAGAGGTCCTAGACCACATGACCAAGGAATTTCCACATGTGGGACTAAGCAAATAATATGCTGAGAGCAAGCCAGGAGGTTCAGAGACCTAGGTAGAAATGTGGCAATGATGTATATGTGTAACAGGGCCCACACCCATACTTGTATGGCTTCTCTGCAGAAGGGGTAGGAGTGTGTATTGTACCTCCTAGTTGTTAAGGTAGTGCATGACACAGATATTGTCTGTCTGTACCGTCAGAGAATTACTTTTTTTTTTTGTGGTAAGGGGGCAGAAGTGATGCAGTGGAAGCAGTGCTGTTAGTTTCAGTGCATGACCTTCCTGCATGATATCGAGCCAGTCTGACCTGATCTCCTGTCATTTTGTCAGAACAAGGAGATCTTTCTCCCTACCTGAATCACCATGAGATAGCTGAGTGCGGGGAGGGAGTCAGAAGGTGAAGGGGACAGCAGGGGCACTGCATATACCCGAACTGTTAGGGGTCTTAAAATGGGCACTAAAAGTGTTAAACTAGCAGTGGATGCTATAGCAGCAGACAGGCCAGGTCTTTGTGCATGGGAGGAGTGGGAGCCTCTGCAAAAAGAACCCACACCATGCCCATGAGAGGGCTGGGAGCTAAAGGATACAAGGAGCAAAGGGTCATTTTTGAGAGCTGTAACTCTTGAAACATGAGCACCACAAGGTAGCCAAATCATTTCTGGCCACAAAAAAGTGAGTCAAGGACTGACTGCTGAATATCAGTTGCAAAATCAGCAACACGCAGCCATGAATACTGCAGCAGCATTAGAGGCATTGTGTGCGGAATGCAGTAAATGTTTACCAGCCTCAGATCCATGGACTGCTGGATTTCACAGTCTTAGCAGTGCCTTTGTGCAATTTATTTACCACAGTAGATGAAGACTTCCACAGGCTATTCTGATGTTTACATGTAAGCCTGGTTGTAACATGGGGAAGAGAAAGGGTTGCGCAGGATTGGTCAACTTGCATCAGCTGACCATACATTAATCCTCAATTAACGTAGAGTTGTGTCCAACGACATTGTCTTCCCCCTCTCACAAGAACCTCATACAGATGCAGTAGTACCATTCTTGTTTGACAGCCATCTGTTGGCCGGCTGTGAATTGCAGGCTAAGACTGTTGGTATGCAGTGGTTAAAACAGTCAGCCTGCAATTCACGGCCATCCAACAGACGGCTGTCAAACAAGAACAGATATGCTTAAGTGAAATTTCTGATAGTTCCTGCAATTGCTTTTAAGTTAAGTTTTCTTTAGAAATAGGCAGCTATAGTATATAGTTACTTTTTAAGCAGTCTAGAGAGCTTGCATTAGTAGCTTTCGAGTCTGCTTTTTAGAAACAGGCTGCTAATTTCACTTAAGCATATCTATTCTTGTTTGACAGCCATCTGTTGGCCAGCCATGAATTGCAGGCTGACTATTTTAACCACTATATACTGTAGAAGCCTGTTTCTAAAAAGATGAGTCAAAAGCAATTAATGCAAGCACACCAAACTGTTTAAAAAGTAACTATATACTGTAGCAGCCTATCTCTAACTATAGCAGCCTGTTTCTAAAGAAAACAAAAGCATTTGCAAGAACTACCAGAAGTTTCACTTAAACATATGTATTTCCCATAATGCAAATCAGTCAAGTCCCAATCATCAAACACAGCACAAAAACAAAGATGATTCCACAGTTTACAAAACTATGTCAGACAAAATGAGCACATATTCTCAAATGTTGATCACATCTGCAAGTAATCAGTAATTGTTCACCAT
This sequence comes from Neoceratodus forsteri, assembly GCA_016271365.2. Taxonomy (NCBI): domain Eukaryota; kingdom Metazoa; phylum Chordata; order Ceratodontiformes; family Ceratodontidae; genus Neoceratodus; species Neoceratodus forsteri. Next base: position 171,896,776 of record CM028131.1, on the reverse strand, counting down.
TGCACTCACAATACAAAACATTTCAGCCTGTAGTTTCTCCAGTCAGGTGCAACCCCCTTTCTATTCCCTATGGTAGGAACATTAATATTCTCGTGGAACCTTTGTAATTTTGCACTTTTAAATTACTTTCACACAAATGTAACATGCAGAACAGAAACATATAAAAAGAGCGCCAAACCCTTTCTCTTCCCCATGTTACAAGTGAATTAACCCACAACAGAGCATGGATCTACTGGGGATTAATGTATGGCTAGGTGGTTGGAACCACTCGGCCAACCCCCCAAAGCCATACATTAATCCCCAGTAGACCTACGCTCTGTTGTGGGTTAATCCTTACTTAATTGGCAATACCAAGGCCCAGAGAGGAGTAAGCATAACTTTATTTTGAGATCCCGCTGTATTTATCATTAAGGCTCAACCCTGGCTAATTCACTGAGATTTAATCAATTTTCTTACACAATTTCTTGCATTTTGTAGGAGTGCTTCAAATGGTGTGTGGCCAACATGAAAATCAAACAATTATAGTACCAAGTGCACCCACTCCCCAAACTGCTCAGAAGAGCCTGCAAATCGGGGCGATCATGTGATGCTTCGGGCTGCATAGCTGCTTTCTCAAGAGCTCCCGCTGCTCCCTTCTTTAACTCCTCTTTTAATTTGCTATTTTACTTAAAATATATCTGCTACAGAGCTGCATTAGTGAGGTTTGGCTGCCAGGTATAAAAAGAAAGCAAAGTATCGGGAAAATTGCCTCAGACCATGAAAGCAGAAATGTGCACAGCTCCTCCGCACCACACTCCGCCAATAACGCCTGAGATATCTGCGAAGAAAGTAAAGGCCCAGGCTAGCTCGGCGGCCCGACGAACATCCACCACATCGGAAGCAACTCCTCTATCTCTGGAGAGATTTCTGAAATAATTTCACCCCTTTAGGGACAAGGTTCGCTCGTTGACAGAGGAAGTTAAGGTGGCTACTAGAAATTGGAAGACCTGGCTCAACATACCGGCGACTGCGAGGTATGAATCACTTCTCTGGAAAGAAAGATGGATAAATTTGACCCTGCAATGGCAGTCACCAGGCAGCGTATTGCAAAGTTGGAGGCTAAGGTCGAAGACCTAGAGGGAAATAGCCGTCATAATAATGTTGCTGTTATCGGGCTCCCAGAGCATGAGGTAGGCTCCAGTGCTGCTCTTTTTGCTCAGAAGTTGGTCAACAAGATTGCAGGCCCTTCCCCTTTGGCCCAGAGTACATCGTGGAAAGGGCCCATCACGCTTTAAGGCCTATGCCACCATAAGGAGCCCAGCCCAGAACTGTTATTTTTAAGTTCCTTAATTATCAGGAATGCCAACACCTGCTGTCGAAAGTAAAAGAATTAAAAGAGGTGCTCTGGGAGGGATCCCCAATTAGAATAATCCAAGACTTCTCCCCATCGGTGTGCCAGAAGAGGGCTGAGTACCACAGTGTGGTGAACAAGCTGTTAGCAGCTAATGTCCATTTCCGAATGTTGTATCCTGCAAATCTCCAAGTCTCCTTTGAAGGGAAATGGATCTCCTTGGAAGACCCGAAATCTGCAGAGATGGAACTGAAGAAAATATTCCCGAACCTTTTTTGGGATGGGTGAAATCTTAGTTTAGAGTTCTGGGGTGGTATTTCCAGTACTAATAATGGGTGTAGTGAGTATGTTCGAAGAGGCTCAAAGTTAAATGTAATTGGGGGTACTATGTCCTTTTGTCTCTTAGTTTCTTTTACTTCACATGGAGTGCTGAATCCTGGCACAGGTAGTTACAAATCAGCCACTTAAGTTAAAGTGGAACTGTTGGAACTCAGTTACTATATGTTTCCATGAGGACTGTTATTTTGGTGGCATGGGGCTTTTGATATAATCAGAGCGAACTGAGAGTGTCTGCTTATGGACTGAGTGCAACAGTATTTTTTCACTTTGCTTTCTTGTCAGATATTTCAAATTGAATTGCCCTGCTTACCAATAAGTTTCAATGTTGAGTTACCTAGGGTATTCTGGCACTGAAGATTCATAGTACAACTCCCGCAAAAGCCATTTTTCACTCCGAAATGCTCTCGTTAAGTCTAGGCCAGATTGGGGAAGGCGGTGTTATTTGTTTTATGAGGGATGCGAGAATAGCTTTGGGCGATATCCCACTTTCTTTGACTGATTTTCCTTCCCCCTCGTTCTTGTCATCGTCTGGCACCAGGTTTTACTGTAGGTAGCGAATATGAGAGGAGCGCCCATTGTTTGCGAGGGAGATGATGCAGAAGGGGATACACATTTCCCTAGGTACACATACTCTCCCTGTGGCACTGCTCTTGAAAGGGCTTTCTTTCATAGTTTTAGCTGCAGGGAAGAGTATTATATTGAGGGACAAATGAGTAAGGGAACCACTCTGGTCTTAGTATGGGATTGGCTCTGGGTTGTTTTAGGGAGGGAGGGAATAGGAGGGAAAAGCTGTACAGTGGAGGAGTCACGTACTGGAAAGCTAAAGAGAGAGGGGTGGGGGATTCCATCCCGATCCTCCAAGTTAGCTGCTTGGAAGGGCTAGGGAACATGATTGCTGGGTCCAAGGGGTTGGAGGATTTAGGGAGAAGGAGGGCTTTTCATAAACAGTGGGCAAATGGGGAACTTTTGCAGGGGTGGGAGAAGAAGGGGGGCTCAGCTTGGCACTTAAGGTTCGGAGACATCATTCAGCAGGTTACATGGTCTGGTTACTGTATTTTCTCTTTCGGGAATGGCAGGTATTCAATTTATTTCTTGGAATGTGCAGGGGCTCCATTCTATCAGGTGTTGATGCACATCAGCTTACTCAAAGGAGAAATTATATTTCTCCAAGAGACCCATCTTTTGGAGTCAGAAGGGACTGTGCTCCATAGACAATTTGTGGCCAAGTTTTTAATGCAGGGTATAGCATCCAGAGCAGAGGGGTGGCCATTTTGGTGGATAGATATATATCCTTCAAACCTGAACAAATTATTAGGGACACATAGGGTCGTTATTTATTTGTTAAAGGGACTCTGGAGAGAACAGCCATTTTATTAGGCTGTGTTTATGGTCCTAATAATGACTCTCCCCTATTTTTCACTAATTTGTTACAGGTGTTGGCGCCTTTTACGGCTCTTCCATGTATCATGGGCGGGGACTGGAATTTACCCTTCTCCCCCGACTTAGACAAATCAGACTCCAAAAGACAGGGCCTCTCCCTAGCAAAACACTCAGTAAGGGAAATGGTGGATCACCTGGGGTTAGCTGACCCATGGAGAGTTTTATACCCCACCTTAAAAGATTTCCATTTTTTGGTCCAGTGTACACGGCTCCTCATCCAGGATCGATTATTATTTAATTAGCCAGTCAATGCTGTGAGGCGTCGTGCCCGCGGGAATAACCCCGGGGGTAATCTCTGATCATTCAGTGGTTTCCTGTGCTATGATCTTATCAGCGGATACGTTGAAGGACTCGTTGTGGAAGTTAAATAATCAGCTCCTCAAAGAGGATAAAATAGTTGGTCTTATTACCCAGGAAATTGAGGAGTGTACTAAGTTTAATCTGAATTTCTCAACGAGACCAGATCTTGAGTGTGGAGCATTGAATTGTGTTTTGCGGGGAGTGTTTATTAAGTTGGCATCACACAGGAAAAGGGAAAGGGAGAAAATGGCCCTCTCATTACTGTCTAGAATACGTACCTTAGTGGCCTCTTTATCCACATCTGCCCCTGATTCGGATAGAGTTTTACTGCTGGGGTTGAGAGATCAGTATAGTTCACTCCTCCAAGAGAAAGCAGAGTATGCTATCTTAAAAACAAGAGTGAAGTATACTGATCAAGGGGAGAAGGCAGGTCACCTCCTGGCTTTGAGATTAAAAAAGGTAGAATCTTCCTGAAATTGTGCAAAGTATCAGGTCCCAACAGAACGGTGCTCTTTGTTTCACCCCTAAAGAAATCACCGCAGAGTTTGCAGAGTATTATAAAGGCCTGTCTAGGCCCATGATCAATAGGCCTACTCCTGGGGTTGTGGTGAACTATCTCCACCCACTTGCCCTTCCAACTCTTACTCAGGCTCAGCAGGATCTGCTAGTGGCTCCCATCACGGAGACGGAAATTCAAACCACCATATCTTTGCTGACAGCGAACAAGGCACCAGGCCCGGATGGGTATTCTCCCAATTTTTACAAAGTTTTCGGTAAGCAACTGACTCCCTGGCTGACTCATTTATATGAGTGGATTCTGGGGGTGGGTACCCAAAAGCTCTCTATTTGATGCTATCATAATTGTCTTACATAAGCCGGATAAAGACCCTGAGTTATCAAGTACCTACCATCCAATATCGCTACTGAATTGTGATATTAAAATCTTAGCAAAACTCCTTATTAATAGACTGAAGCTGGTACTCCCAGGTATTATTCATGCAGACCAAGTGGGCATTATGGAAGGGAATGCTCTATGGATCACTTACAAAAGCTAGCGCCACGTCTCCGCATCCCAGAGACTCTGATATGCCTGGCTGGCCTGTTGTCTCTGGATGCGGAGGAGACTTCACCATGTGGACTGGCAATTTTTGTTCCAAGCCATGCGTAAATTTGGATTTCCTGCTACATTTGTTAATTGGGTCTCATCTTTATACCAAAATCCCCAGGCTAGAATATATTGTAACAGGGTTCTATCGGAAAGATTTTCTTTACACTCGGGAACCAGACAGGGTTGCCCCCTCTCTCCCCTGTTATTTAGGTTATGTGCTCACGAGGGGGTAGAGCGGGTTCCCATAGGGCATCACTTTTTTAAATTATCGGCCTATGCTGATGATCTGTTTCTTCACCTAATTCACCCAGCTAAATCCTTTCCAAAAGCCTTGTCCATTATCTCAGAATTTGGGGCTGTTTCCAAATATAAAATTAATTTAAATATGACTACTTTTTTCCCCTAAACCACAAATTTCATAAACAATCTATTTCTCCACTAGGTGTTCAGTAGAGTACTCAGAGCATAAAGTATTTAGGACTGATGCTGTCTAAATATGAGGGTCTGATGAAAAAGATAAATTTTGACTTCCTTTTAGATACCATTCAACATGATTTTAAAAGGTGGCAATCTCTTCCTATATCTCTTTGGGGGCGGATTAGTATCATTAAAATGAATATATTACTAAGAATCTTTTACCCCCTTAATATGTTAAACTTGTGGTTATCCCTAGTTTGGTTTAAGAAACTGCATGCCCTCATTTTTTCTTTCATTTGGGGGGGAAATATCCTAGGCGGGCTAACCTGAAGTTGGCAGCATCTACAAAGGCCGGGAGCCTTAAACTTCCACATTCTGAGATGTATTATTGGGTGAGTCAGTCAGTTAAATATATGAGATGGTTCACACCCCAAGAAGAGATTGCTTCCTACTCTTACATACCAGAATGGTTAACCCTAGAAAGAGAGTGTTAATTTCTAACCTGAATATTTCTAAAGAGGCTCTTTTGTACGTCCCTATCAGAGATCTTCCCTCTGAGCTGTGTATATCTCCTATGTTATTGTCCTTCCAGGTACATGGACAATTTTGTGCATTCCTTAAATACTGGCATATAAGGACCCAAGACAACCAGTAGTGGGCAACCCAAATTTGAAGATCGGGGATAAAATAATTTCTCCACTCTGGCTTCCTTTAGCGACATAGAAACATAGAAGTTGACAGCAGATAAGGCCCATCCAGTCTTCCCATTTCTTTTTCTACTTTATAAATGTGCCATCGGCCTTTGCTCTGCCAATGGCCTATCTATTCATACTCATCTGCATTGCTCCCTTATGCCTATCTCATGCCTGTTTGACGCTCTGCACTGCATTCATATCCCCCACTTCCTGAGGCAGGCCGTTCCATCCGTTCACCACGCGTTCTGTGAAAAAGAACTTCCTCACATTACCCCTTAATCGTCCTCCCTCTAATCTCGTGATGTGTCCTCTTGTCCTGCTATTTTTCTTATATTGAAACATGTTAGACTCTTTCATCTTGTTAATGCCCTTAAGGTCTTTGAATGTTTCGATCATATCACCTCTCTCCCTCCTTTGCTCTAGAGTATACATATTGAGCTCTGTTAATCTGTCCTCATATGTTTTCTGACGCAGTCCCTGCACCATTTTGGGTGCCCTTCTCTGGACTGCCTCAATTTGGTTAATGTCCTTGTGAAGGTGTGGCCTCCAGTACTGCACACAGTACTCCAGATGGGGCCTAACCAGTGTCTTGTAAAGAGGGATTATTACCTCCCTCTTCTGACTTGTGATACCCCTACTAATACACTAACATCCCCCTAGCCTTACCTACTGCTTCAGTGGTCTGCTTGGATGATTTCAGGTCATCGGTGACGATGATGTCCAAGTCTCTTTCTTCCCTTGTGACTGCCTGCAACTCCCCTCCCAGCCTATAGGTGGCTTCAGGGTTTCTCTTCCCTATGTGCATGATCTTGCACTTCTTTGCATTAAACCCCAGTTGCCACTCTTCTGAACATTTTGCTAGTTTATCCAGATCTCTTCTCATTCTGCCCACCACATCTGGATCATTTACTCTGTTGCAGATCTTGGTGTCATCTGCAAACAGACAAATCTTACCCTCCAGCCCATCTGCAATGTCACTGATGAAGATATTGAAGAGGACTGGCCCCAGGACTGATCCCTGAGGTACCCCACTTGAGGCTTGCATCTCTTCTGACCGTATACCGTTTACCACCATTCTCTGTTTTCTGTCCGCCAACCAGTTTGCCACCCAGTTGACCAACTTCTGACCCACCCCGAGCCTACCCACCTTATTAATCAATCTTCTATGTGGAACAGTATCGAAAGCTTTGCTGAAGTCAAGGTAGGCGGCATCAACTGCTCCCCCTTCATCCACCACTCTGGTTACCCAGTCAAAGAAATCTATGAGATTAGTTTGACAGGACCGTCCTTTAGTAAACCCATGCTGTCTTGGATCCTGTGCTCCTATGGATTCCAGGTGTTGCACTATCCTTTCCTTAAGGAGTGCCTCCATGATCTTGCCCACTACTGAGGTAAGGCTGACTGGTCTGTAGTTCCCTGCCTCCTCCCTGCTACTACTCTTGTGGAGCGGGATCACATGAGCCCTTCTCCAGTCTTCTGGGACCTCTCCTGTGCTCAGAGACTCACTGAACAGTTCTGATAATAGCTCTGCTAGTTCCACCCTTAGCTCCTTTAGTACCCTGGGATGTATGCCATCAGGTCCCATTGCCTTGTCCACCACTTTGATTAATAACATCCGGGTGGGGGACCTGTTTATAGGGGGATCATGTATGGAGTCTGATACAATCACAGCCTTATAGTCCATAGATAGAAAACAGGTTTTTAAAGTTTGGCAGCTATAGCATGTCCTGATAAAGACTTTTCTGGGGGAAGTGGACTTTGAAGGAAAGTGCAATTGGCTGGAATCCTTGATCCCATTATGTGGAAAACCCCATGCAGTTTCCCAAATATATTCATGTTTTCGAGAAAGGGTGCTTGATGGACCCAGTGGGGTCCCTAGGTACTGGATCCATATTGATGCTCCTCGTGCCTTTGAGGAGAAAGTGGCCAATATCCACATACCTCCCATGAACTTAGCTGTCTTTTGGGCCTCTATGGGGAAGAAATGGGTCTCCTGCAATAGGACAATTTGCCCCCTTACCTTACATATTTCAGCCATAACTTTCCTTCTTTTAAAATAGACTTAGGGCCATTTATGTTCCAGGACACACACTTAATATCATCAGCCATGACTATCTATCATATAGACACCCACTGTACTAACGGTATGGAAAAGTTGCACATCTAGAACCATTTTTTCCCCCTTAGAGGTGGCTGAGGCCATTGAGGTTGTTTCTAGGCTGAAGCACACATACTGCGAACTGGACCCAGTGCCAACTCATTTCTTAATGGATGTGTTGACACTGTACGCCCGGTGTTCGCCTTGACTGTCTGGTGCTCTTTGTCAGAGGGGGTCTTCCCAGATGCCTTGAAGGAGATACTGGTGAGACCCCTTCTGAAGAAACCATCTTTATACCCCGATGTCAAGGTGAATTATCATCCTGTCTCCAACATTCCATTTTTGGGAAAGGTTGTAGAGAAGAATGTGGTGCAGCAGCTCGAGTAACACCTCATGGCCTTTGATATCTATGAGCATCTCCAGTCTGGGTTTCGTGCTGGGCACAGTATGGAAAAAGCATTAGTTCAGGTGCATAATGATCTCCTCAGGGCAAGAGATCAAGGAGAGGGGACAATTCTCATTCTTATCTAGCCTTTGACACGGTGGACCACTGTGTGTTACTCGACCGCCTGAGGGAATTTTGTGGACTTGCCAGTACTATCATCTGTTGGTTTGAATCCTACCTCATAAACAGGAGGCAATGGGTTGTGATGGGGAATTTCTCCTCCTCCCCTAGCCTTCTGGAGTACCTCAGGGTTCGGTCTTGTCACCAATGTTGTTTGTTGTGTATATGCTGCCCCTGGGTGAGATCATTAGGAAGTACAGTCTGGATTTTCATTGCTATGCCGATGACATCCAGGTGTATCTACCCTATGCCCCCGGGACATCCAATGCAGTGGATGTACTGAACAATTGCCTGGCCGAGATTAATGACTGGATGGCCTCCAGCTGGAAAGTTGGACAGGGTATTGTGTGACATGTTTATGCAGACTGGGATCCCTATTTGCACAGGGATTGTTATGGGAACAGGGATCGGGGTTCGTAGATGGGGTGGGGGCCCTACGCTACAGCACAGGTGTTGGGCAGTGCAGTATTATCAGATGGGGGATCGGGCAGGAAGGGGGTGCCCTACTGTGGAAACGTGGGTTTGCTGAATGGACATGGGCATCTGCACACGGGGCTGAGGGGTACCAATTGGCCCAGCGCAACTTGCCAGTGCAGCCATGCTAAGTGGATGCAAATGAGTCCATAATGGGCATGCAAATGGACTGTTTGCACCTTGTATGTCTGATGGCCCTATCTGCATATTCTGGCTGAATATGGGGAATTTGGGATCCATGCATCCCCATTCCCGGTGTTCAGCCTGGACCCTAGCTGCACAAGGCACACTGACAGCCGCCTTCCACTGCACGGCCCCCCCAAGTTGGTATATTCAGACATGATGTGCGATCTGTTGGGATTGTGCATCTTGTTTGAATATAGCACTTGGATGCACCAGCGCAACGTTTTGGTCGGCGCATCTAGATGTGCCACGCATCCCCCCACTTCTGAACATGGGGGCCACAGTACCTATATAACTTTATATAACCAGTCATTTCCATGTCGCCAAAGTCAATGAACTAACTCCACAACCTAAAATCAACAACTTAGACACATAAATAATTTATAACATTTTAAAAGGCTAAATGGATGGTGGATGGCTTACCCCATTTTGGCGATCTGGCTGAGGGAGTCTCGCCGACCAGTTCTTCTGCCATGCTTCTTAGGCATCCAATCACTGATCCTTTGACAGGGTTGATATGCTGCTAACACTTGTAACATAAATAAGCTTAAATAGTAATAACATTGAATATAACTGAAGAGAATAAACAAGAACCACACAATACTCAAAAATCACAACCTGTTCACCTGCATGCCTGTAAGAAAATTGCCTATAAGACTCTGGTGGCCAAAGGTCGCATTACCGGAGCTTTGAATGTCCAAACTGTAGTGCTTAGTAAATGTATGAACTGAGGACAACGGTGCCACTTTGCATAACTCAAACACAGATGCCTCTATTCTCTCCGCGCAGGACGTAGCCAGTGCCCTGGTGAAGTGGGCCTTGACAGTAGGAGCTTTCTTCTTCTTAGTCACATATGCCTTGGTGATGTAAACCCTTACCCGTCTAGCCAAGGTGACCTTAAAAGTTTTCTGACCCATCTTTGCCACTTCAAAGACAACAAACTCACTCTCCAATTTTCTAAACTATGTTGTTCTTTTCAATCAAGTCTTCACTGCCCTGCACAAATCCAGCCTATGAAGTTCATTCTCCTTCAGATTTGCTGGCATGGGACAGAAGGATGGCAGACAGACTTCCCAGTTTACATGATAGAAAGTAGGGCTTTTCGGCACAAAAGACAGGACTATTCTCAATACCATGTTTTCCTTCTGCATAAAGTAAGGTTGTTTATGGGACACTACCTTAAGTTCGCCAGTCTTTCTGGCTGAACAGATTGCAATTAAGAAACACACTTTGAACCGGCCCAGTGGGGCTGAGGGTTGAGGCACTGGATGCCACACCTTGCGCCATGCTGGTGACTAGAGTTCGGAGGTGAGTGCAGGATGTCGGCGGTTGGGGGGGGAGGTCTGGGAAAGGACTGTAGCAGCCGCTGGGCTGCTTTCCTTTCCGGGATTGAGAAACTAGTTACCTTGCTCTCGACTAACACCCAGTGGAAGCTGGATGCCAGGTCAAGAGAGGTCTGGGGACTGATGAATGTCAGGTGGGTGGATGTAGCACACAGTTTCCAGGAGTGCGTGCGCACCTCCATGTACACGCGCTTCCTGTGCTGCCACTGCTTCAGGAGGGAGAAAACCAACAAAAATCCATGTCTCCCCATGGCCGTATGTGATGACTCCTCCACTCTCGGACCCTGTCCTTGTAGATCCCCATCAGTAAGACAGTGGGGGGAGTGGCTGATGGGGTTGGGGTGGAAGGGGCTGGATGACAGGAGTGGTGGCCACAGGGAGCAAACAGCTATATAAAAAAAAAATTTAAAAAAAAAAAAAACACATCTTGTAGGACAGAATGTCCAGATGTACTGACGAAAGGAGTTCAAAAGGTGCCACTTCACAGAGCATTCAACTGGATCAGGTCCCATGGTGGCACCAGAGATTGAAACAACAATGGTCTGCTTCTGCTGACCACCTTATGAAAACAGAGAACATCCAAGCTGGTTCCCTGGAATGAGCCCACAGATGTTCAGAGGGCTGCCCCAGGTCCAGACACCTGGCCTGGCAGGGTGCTGAATGTGAGATATTTGACCTACCCCTGCCTGCAAAAAATCCAATACTGATGGAACCACAGCTTTAGAAGATTCATTACCATTCTCTCACGCCCAACCAGAGAAGGTATTCAACACATGGTCGTAAGCAGCAGACACAGAAACCTTCCTTGATGTCATTAGGGTGTCCACTACTTCTTGGAGAAACCCTGCTTTAACAATCTTCTCCTCTCAGGAGCCAGGCTGCAAACTGCATCACCTCTGGATTTGGATGCAGAATGGTGCCTTGAAAGAGAAGGTCCCCCCAAAGCAGGAGTCAAAATGGTTCTGTTGAGTAAAATTTACATCATCTGAGAACCATAGCCTTCTTGGCCACTCTGTAACTATCAGAAAAAAGCTTCCTCTTGACTGACTTATCTCGAGAACTACATTGGAAAGTAGCGGCAGCACAGGGGACAAGTAAGCTCTAAGAAAATCCCATGTCTGGCACAGAGCATCCACTGCCTCTGCCTAAGGACACCGGTACCAGCTGAAGAACCCTGGTACCTGAGCATTTTCCATTTTTTAACGTTAAACTTTTTATTAAAATGCCAAAGTAGAATAACAATTTTCCTTTCATGCGAAGAGGTCAATCTAAGGTCAACTGAACTTTCTGCACACAGAAGCTGGAACACCTGAGTTCAACATCCATCCTCCTGGATGGACTGTCTCTCGACTCAGCCAACTGGCCTGCACATTTAGTTATCCTGCCAGATGAACTGCCGAGAGGGTAAGAAGTTTTTTCTCTGCCCACAGTAGTACCTTAGTTGCATCCACTAGCACTCCCTGACTTTTTGTTCGTGTAGGCCACAGGGACAGCATTGTCTGACCTTATCTTCATGGCCCTGGACTGCACCCAACTGTGAAAATGAAGCAGGGCAAGAAACACAGCCCTCATCTTCAACAAGTATCTGAAGCTGCTGCTCCTGGGAGGTCCAGACCCCCTGGAGCGGGACTTGAATCAGGAACACTCCCCAATTCAACAGGCTGGCATCAGTTGTCAAAATTGGTTCTGTTAGGACTTCCAACAGAGACCCCCTGCTGAGGTTCTTCCACCAAGTTAGTGACTGCAATATCGATTGAGGTAGCAGGATTAGAGTCTGGTAGTCTTCCATGGCCGTGACCAGGCCTCCAGCATCCTGTTGTGGACAGGCCACATATGCAGTCAAAACCACTGCACTAGCTTTATTGCTGCAGTCATCACATCTGGAATCCGGGGAAACCTGCGTGCAGAACCTGACTGAACCTTTTCCCTCAGGGTCTCCATCATGGATGAAACATAGAAACATAGACTCTGATGGCAGATGACTGCTTGGCCCACCTAGCCTGCTCATTTTCCCCATCTGTTTCATATACCACAGATCCTAAATGATCTGCGACTTACCCTCTCTTTCCTATCACTAGAGTTCCATTATGTCTGTTCCATGCATGCGTTTTTGAATTCCCCTACTGTTTTTGCCCCTACAACCTCTGCCGGAAGGCTGTTCCATGGATCCACCATCCTTTCTGTAAAAAATTACTTTATCAAGTTACCCCTAAGTCTACCCTCTATTTTCATATCACGGCCCATTGTTCTTGAATGTCTTTTTTTGTTTGTTTTTTTTAAAAAGATGGTATCCTCTTGTACCTTATTTACACCCTTGAGGTATATAAAAGTTTATCATATTCCCCCTCTCTCCTCTCCTCCGGGGAAAACATATAGAGATCATCCAGTCTCCCCTCATAAGACTTTTGGTGCAGCACCTGCACCATTTTTGTCGTCATTCTCTGAACCCCTTATACTCTGTCTACGTCCTTGCGGAGATGCAGACTCCAGAACCGGACACAGTACTCTAGATGAGGTCTTACCAATATTCTATACAGTGGCATCACCACCTCCTTCCTTCTGCTGGAGATACCTCTCCCTATGCACCCCGACATTCCACTGGCTCTCCTCATAGCCTTCTCACATTGTTTGGTAACCTTTAGATAATTATATATGTTTACTCCCAGGTCCCTTTCCTGTTTGGTGGCCGTCTGTCTGCCCCCCCCCCCATCATGTACTCCTCCCCCGCATTTCTGTGTCTCAAGTGCATGATCTTGCACTTTCTTGCACTGAATCTTAGCTGCCATACCTTTGACTGCTCTTCACACTTGCTTAGGTCCCTTCTCATTTTCACTACCTCTCCTGGAGTGTCAACCCTGTTGCAGATCTTGGTGTTGTTTGCAAAGAGACACACCTTTCCTTCTAGCCCTTCTGCAATGTCACTTATGAAGATATTAAAGAGAAGCGGTTTAAGCACCGATCCCTGCAGGACCCCACTGGTCACCCCCCTATTTTCGGACTGAACTCCATTCACCACCACCTACTGTGTCCTATCGTGCAGCCACTTTCTGACCCAGTTTACTACCCTGGGACTCAGTCCCAGGCTGCCCAGCTTGTTTATTAGCCTCCTTGTGGGATGATGTCGAAGGCCTTGCTGAAATCCACGTAGGCCATATCCACTGCCCCTCCCTGGTCCACCTCCCTAGTCAACCAAAGAAATTTATCAGATCTGTTTGACAAGATCTTCCTACTGTGAATCCATGCTGCCTCAGATCCTGTGTTCCGTTGGATTTGAGACCTATCATAAACCTTTCTTTTAGCAGTGATTCCATTAGTTTCCTCACCACCGAGGTCAGGCTGACTGGCCTGTAATTACCAGCCTCCTCACTGCTCCCACTTTTGTGCAGATTGGACTGCATTCGCCCTCCTCCAGTGCTCTGATAACACACCAGTTTTCAGTGAACGGTTGAACACAGCAAACTGTTGAACAGGGCTGTCAGTGGTGCTGGCAGCACCTCCCTGAGTTATCTTAATACCATGGGATGCATCCTGTCTGGCCCCATTGTCTTGTTGACTTTCAGATTAGCAAGTTCCTTTAAGACTCTCTCCTCCTCAAATGGACTAGTGTCCCACCTCCATCCCAGTGGTGCTCCCGTTGCCTAACTGTAGTCCCTCCCCTTCCCCTTCTTCCGTGAATACTGATCAAAAATACTTGTTCAGGATTTCTGCCTTTTCTTTGTCCCTCTCTGCACACTTCCTTCCTTCACTTTGTAGTCTCACAATCCCAGCCTTAGTCTTTTTTCACTCACTAACATACCTGAAAAAGTTCTTGTCCCCTTTTGTTACTGCCTGGGCTATTTTTTCTTCTGTTTGTGCCTTTGCGCTCCTGAATGCTTTTCCCACTTCCCTCTGCTTTTCCAGATACAGTTCCATGTGTTCTTCCCTCTGTGTTTCCTTGTACCTCCTGAATGCCACCCTTTTCACCCTTACCTTCCCGGCCACTTCCTTTGAGAACCATAGTGTTTTTTTCTTTCTTTCTCTTCGTTTTACTTACTTGCCTAATGCAATGGCTTGTTGCCACCGCTATGGCTCCCTTAAGATTCTCCCAATGTTCCACCACACTTCCCCTCATACAACTGGAAGTGCCTTAGAAAAGCACTAGCAAACAGGCTAGAAGGAGGGGTAAAGCAACAATGGGGAAACATCAAAACTGCCATCACAGAGGCAACAAGCCTTTGTATGAAGCAAATAAACAAATCAAAATGAAAGAAAAACCACAATGGTTTTCAAAAGAGGTGGCAGGGAAGGTTAGGGAGAAAAAGATAGCATTTAGGAAGTATAAGGAAACACAGAAGAAGTAGGACAGAGAACCATACCAGTTAAGGCAGAAGGAAGCAGGGAGTGTAGTCAGAATAGCAAAGGCCCAAACTGAGGAAAAGACAGCCAACTTGGTTAGGAAGGGGGATAAAACCTTGTATAAGTACATCAGGGAGCTCAGAAAGACAAAGGGAGGGATAGTGAGGCTGAATAGAATGGACGGTGGGTGGACAGAGAGGAACAGTAAAAATGCAGGGATACTGAACGAATACTTCTGCTCAGAATTCACAAAAGAGGAGGAGGGGGAGGTACCTAATCCAATTAACAAAAGCACTCTGGATAGGGGGGGTCAATCCCAGTCCTTTCACAGAAGAAAGGGTTCTGAAAGAATTCCTAAAACTGAAGGTGGACAAAGCAATGGGGCCTGACGGGATTCACCCCAGAATTCTAAAAGAATTAAGGGGAGAACTAGTGACAGCACTCACTACCCTTTTTAACAAATCATGGGAGGATGGCGTGGTACCTGAGGACTGGAAGAAGGCGGATGTGATTCCCCTTTACAAAAGTGGGAGCAAGCCAAAGGCAGGAAACTATAGACCTGTCAGTTTGACCTCTGTGGTAGGGAAAGTGATGGAATCACTTCTGAAGGAAAGAACTGTTGAGTACCTAGAGGCCAGTGGGGCACAGGACCAAGGCAGCATGGGTTCACAGCAGGAAGGTCATGTCAAATGAATCTAATTGATTTCTTTGACTGGGTGACCAAAGTAGTAGACCAGGGAGGGGCTGTGGACATGGCCTACCTAGACTTTAGCAAGGCATCTGACACAGTCCCACACAAAAGATTAATAAACAAATTAACCAGCCCAGGAGTGTGTCCCAGGGTGTTAGCCAGGGTAAAACGTTGGCTGGACAACAGGACACAGAAGGTAATTGTAAATGGAATCCACTCTGAAGAAAGGGGGGTTACTAGTGGGGTACCTCAGGGTTCAGTACTGGGTCCAGTCCTTTTTAATGTCTTTATAAGTGACAATGCAGAGGGACTGGAAGGAAAAGTATGCCTCTTTGCAGATGACACAAAAATCTGCAACAGGGTTGATACACAAGGAGGCATGGAAAGATGAGAAGGGACTTGGCAAGGCTGGAGGAATGGTCAGAAGTATGGCAGCTTGGATTCAATACAAAGAAGTGCAAAATAATGCAACTGGGAAACAAAAACCCAGGGGAAGATTACACAATGGGGCTGGGGAGATAGTAACAACAACAAAAATGGAAAGGGACCTGGGGGTAATCATATCAGATGACATTAAGTTTGGCAAGCAATGTGGGAAGGCAGTAGGGAGGGCTGGGGTGGATACTGGGATGTATAGGGAGAGGCATCACCAGCAGAAAACAGGAAGTTTTTATCCCTCTGTTCAGACATTTGGTGAGATCCCATCTGGAGTACTGCGTCCAGTTCTGGAGACCCCATCTCCGCAAGGACATAGACAGGATGGAGGTGGTCCAGAAGAGGGCAACTAAAATGGTGCAGGGTCTGCAAGAGAAGCCATATGAGGAGAGACTAAAGGAGCTTAATATGTATACCTTTGAGGAAAGGAGGAAGAGGGGAACATGATAGAAACTTTTAAGTACCTCAGTGGAATCAGCAAAGTCCAAGAGGGTAGCATCTTTCAGAAAAAGAGATGTGCAAGAACAAGGGGACACAATTTGAAGATAGAGAGGGGACGGCTCAGAGGCGATGTGAGGAAGTATTTTTTCACAGAGAGGGTGGTGGACGCATGGAACAGCCTTCCTGAGGAGGTTGTGGGGTCTAAAGCTGTGGGAGAATTCAAGGATGCGTGGGACAGACAAAAGGCAATTCTTGTGGTGGGTAGGAAGAAATAGGCTGTTGGTTAACTAGGATCTGCAGCTTATCCTGTAGGTAGGGAAATGGGCAGACTAGGTGGGCCAAGCAGTCCTTATCTGCTGTCAAAGTCTATGTTTCTATGGAACACCGCCACAGGTGTTCCCACCTCTGAGAAAAACTCAGGGAGCTTGTTTTTCTGACTGATGACCCAACCATGTGACTGCAGAACCTCCG
This sequence comes from Neoceratodus forsteri, assembly GCA_016271365.2. Classification (NCBI taxonomy): domain Eukaryota; kingdom Metazoa; phylum Chordata; order Ceratodontiformes; family Ceratodontidae; genus Neoceratodus; species Neoceratodus forsteri. The sequence goes on along the minus strand of CM028131.1, from coordinate 171,880,111 downwards.
TGGTCTTTGACACAGTTCTATCTGCCATCTGAACAGTCGGAGTTTGGATGAACAAGTCGTCGATGTAGGGGTATATGTGATGTCATTCCTGTCTCAGATGCACCACTAGAATCATCAGGACTTTTGAAAATACCATGGGCACTGCTGCCAGGTTAAAGGGAAGCACTCAGTACTGGAAATGCTGTTTCTGAATCGCAAACCTCAGAAATCTCTGGTGCAACTGGTGAATGGGGATGTTGAAATAGGCATCCTTCAGATCTATGGATGCTAAATAATCCCTTGGACTGCCCATACGATGGATCACAGGACTCCATCTTGAAGGAATTGTTGCAAACTTGTTTACATTTTTCAGATTCAGAATCAGTCGGACCCCAACCCCCCAAGATTTCTTGAGAACCACAAAATAAATTGAACAGAATCACTGGCCCTCCTCAGTGGGACTGGAACAACTGCCTCAATTTGTATCAAGTGATCCAAGGTCTGACTCACCACCTGCCTTTTCACTTGATTTTAAAGGTACTGGAGATTGCAGGAAATTACCTCTCATGGGAACAGTGGAGAACTCTATGGCATAACCCATAGTCAGGATCTCCAGTACTCATAGGTCTGACATTAGCTGGACCCATTGCTGGTAAACATTCTGCTTTCTTCCACCAAAGGAATGGAAACAGAAATGGAACTGCGTACCTCTTCTTCCCATACCTCCATTACGTCTGCGGGTGAAGAATCCTCTGTTTCTGCTGCCCCTGAATCCGGAATAGCTCCCCTATTCCTCTAGCTTCCAAAATTCCAAGAGTCAGAAACTGCCTCTAGACTGCTGCTGCCGAGCAAACACACATCCTCTCGATGCTGGGTAAGCCTTCTGTTGGTCTTTTGACACCGACAGCTGCCCCTTCTTGTTCTGTCTTTTAGAATATTACACAGGTCTGGGCCAAATAATAGTCCTTCATTAAAGGAGAGGCTGAAAAGCTCTGACGTGGACATTTGGTCCATGATCCAGTGTCACAGCCAGACACTCCGCATAGCTATCACAAAATGACAAACAGAGCAGGTGGACATCCACAAATTGTCCACCATTACATCCTCCAGTAAAGCAGAAACCATGGATTCAAGCTGCAAAATGTTTGCCTCCTCCAGCTCCGGAGGGACATAGCTACCCAAGGCCATGACCCATGAGTTTAATGTTCTGGAAACGATAAAGGATGCATAAGACATCCAAAGATCTACCCTTTTTGTCCTCCACCCCCAGTTGGCCCTCATTTCAGGAGGGCACCACAGTCCCATCCCCCACCGAATTCCACCAAGACCTACCGCCAGTCGTCTTTCCCCAGGGCTCCCCCCCGGCAGAGTTGGTTGGGGGGGGAGTCCCAGGCTCCCTGCTAAGGACTGGATCCAGTTTGGGCTGGCGAGCCCAGCAATTCAGCAAGCGGAACCTGTGGGCGCTCGCTGTCATCCAGCTACCAGTGATTTTTCTCATGTTCTGGTCCCTGGGAGGTGTGGCATGCAAGAATCTCCAGACATATGCCATGCGCTCCCGCATGACGTGCCAACATCTGCCTCATTTTCTGATCTTCTGGCCCGAGCTGCCTTTCCCCCAGCTTCCGCCAGGGGCAGGCAAGCGGACGGCTCTAACCAACCCTTCCCCCAGAGAAGGAGAGCAGTCTGTTAGACGCTCAATCATCCTCTCCCCAGTCAACACCTGATGCCCCAAGATCGTTTCCAGCCCCGCGTCACCAGCATAGCGGCAGGTGAGGCTTGGTGCCTCAGTCCTCCATGCCACCTGGCCGACAGAAGATCTATCCATTTGAGGCAAATGCTAATCTGCATGAAGTGTCCACTGTCATTGTTAGAGACAGTTGGAGCTAATGAATCTTCAATAGGTACAGTCATGTGCTTGACAGAATTATGCATAGCCTTGAACTACCCACTTCTTGGAGCAATCCTCCAAGGACAGGTAACATCTTAGCCTTGGTCTAGGGAGCTGTTTATGCTTATTCATTGCGGCACCATCTTTTTCAATAAGTCTGGAAAACATTTTAGTGCAGAGGCCAAGGCAGATAGGATAGGATTCATGTCCAAGGACTCCATGACCTGCAACTCCTTCAGCTGCAATATCCAAAAAGCTTCCGTTATACGATATAAAGACTTTGTATCAAACAGAGGAGGAATTGGAATATTTTTCTTGGTGTCTGTCCACTCCCTCTCCTCCTCCTCAGAGGGACCTTCCTCCACATCTGACAGACTTGCCAGGCCAGGATTTTCCCCATGCCCCCCTCTATCCTCATCTCAACATTCCATACTGTCAAAAGTCGGGAGATGCTTGCAAAATTGGGTGAGCAATGTCACTCTGTTCTGGTGCACCTGGACGTGCCTGTAATCCCCCCCCCCAACCTGAGGGTCCTGCCTTAGGTTCCGGTGTGGTGGTAAAAGTGTCCTGCAGGACATCCAAACTAAGCCAACTCATTTAAGAGCACCAAAAAGGATTTGTGCAACTCAGCCTCATCACTTCCAGTTGGTACCCATGTGCACCCCCCCAGCTCAGGGGTTCAGCCAGGGGGGAGGCAAAACAGATATGTTAGTTTGCGTTATACCATTAGAGTGGTAAGACTCTATGGAAGAGGGTCTCATCTTTCTCTTGCATATCTTACATCTCTTAGACATCACACATCTCCAATAAGCCATGATACCACCTTCCTAATAGTCAGTATCACAAAAGGCAACAAGTACATTCTGCTGCAGTACAGATGCAAAATATGTACACAAGGCCCCTATGATCCCATGTTGCTACAATACAAATGAGACCTTTATAGTTGCAACCCCAATTGATGGTCCTCAACAATGAAGAGGGGAAAGGCCACTGAAAAGAAACAACTTTTCCCCTCTGCCTAAAGGTATTCCCCCCAGCTGAGCACTGTATGACTCACTGAATTGCACTCAGTGCTTTCCCTGTACGAGCACTGCTGCCTGAGCGCTGTCACACTGTGCCTCCGACTAAAAAAAAGTGCCCCCTGTGCTCCTCCACAGACAAACACAGAGATCTTCAGATGGTGCAATGAATTACCAAAAATGGCAGCGACGCTAAGGGAGACACTCCACCTTAGCAACTATGCTGGGTGAGCAATGCAGAGCATGCATGGATGTATGCTGCCATGATGTCATGCTAATGCACACAGCGTCACAACACTGGGTGGCGCACCCCACGCTAAGCATGAAGTATGAGCATGTAGAAGAAGGCAAAATAAAGGGAAGCCGTAAGCTGGGAGCACCCAAGAAGAAGGGGTGAATACATGCGGGCAACAGGCAGCAATGGCAAGGGTGAACCACATGGCTCAGGACAAGGTGGCAAACTGACCCACTGGTAAGCATTTCATCCTTAATTTAAATATGAGCACATTCTATATAATGTATGATAGAACATTGTTATCTTCCAAAATCTATATTTTACTAGGGTTGTTATATCATCGATGTGATGTCAGTTTGTTGCTAACACATCGATGGCATGTCACATCAATGGTAGAACAACGGGGACTGCTCTGGGCATGTGCAGTACAGGAAGCGAGGGCCTCCCTGAAATGGCCATGATGGTGAGAACCTGACCCGCGGTGACATAAATTACTTTTAAGTAAGGTACACGATTCTTTTTTTTGCTCTTTATGGGATCATACACTATAAAAGATAATGTATGGTTCCCGATCAGCAACCAACTTGTTTAAGCGTCTCAAGGTTGCCATGGCGATACACAATCGCCATGGCAACCTCTCGACGGTTAACAAGCTGGTCACCGATCGCAACCCACACATTATCCTCTGTGTATTTTGTTCCTTACTTATGTTGTAACTTTTACTCCTTGTTACCGTTTCACTGTACTACTGCATCTCTATGGTTAAGCCTTTTCAATTGTCTGTATTTTGTTTTGTAATCTACCAGGTCATATCTGAAAATAGGCATTTTTTTGTCAAGTGTGCTTACCTGGTCAACAAAATATAAAATAAAATAAAAATAAGCTAGGAGGCAGATTTTGAAGGGCTCAGTTTTCCGGAAAAAACTATTATATGTAATGCAAAAAAGGGAGCACAGGCACAAGTAACAGTTAAACTGCAGGGGCACTGTTCAATTTTTATTAAGAAATGTTCCCTTAGTCTGTGCTAATCCCAAATGCTGGAGGAGGGGTGCGGAAGGGAGTGTCCATCGCTAGAAGAATGTTAGGGAGAAACAGGAAAAGGAAAGGTAGCTAGAATTAATCCAATGCTAGATGACTAACTGTGCTCTCCCCCGCAAAAAAAAAAAAATCACTCACCCGAGGCACCAGGCTGATGAGACCACAGACCTCTGCTGCACACCCTAAGAAGAATGCAGTGGCACGTGGCTCTCAATTCATGCACAGAGGGCACTGAAAGGAGACTTATATGGCAGGTTGGCATGATTTCTAAATTTGAGGGTGCTCCCTAACACCATGTGGTCCCAACCTGCCTCCCAGTTGCACAATCCTTGCCAGAAAATAACTGATTGTAGACACTTCTGAGGGAGAGCTCTACCTATTCTGCCTAACCTTTTAGTATTACAGCAAAGATTGAGGAATTAGTGATATCAGAATGCTCACGTGCACAAGGTTCTATGCTGATTGACAGCTTTAGGCTGTACCACTACCCCAGAAGGAGTGTTCATTACCCATATGTATTAACTTTCTGTTGACAATGTGGAGCGATACAGAACGCTCATTTACAATGGGGTTTCCTGAAGGATAACACAATTCTTCGATACAGTAGTTACAATACCAAATACAACTTACATAACCATCATAGTATGATATATAACTTACATTTATGAAAACATTAGGAAAAAAATGCAATACCCATTATAACCACTGAGTCCGGTTCAGGCCGAGTGGCATAAAAAGCTCTGGTTGAAGGGGCAGTATACTGTTTATCCACCTTGCAGGGACAGCTGCTAATGTACTTTATCTGTGCCAGGCAGCCAGGGTAGCATCCACCAGAGCAAGGTAAATGGGAAGAATGATCATGGAAGGAGCTGTGGGGACCTCTAGGAATTCAAACAGATTCCATTTTGTGGAGTCTTCTTCCTCAGCAGCAAAGCCCAGCTTGTCCTCCAGGAGGTGAAGTAAAGCTTGAAATGAAGACATCCTCAGTCAGGAGGAAGACCTGAGTGGACAGACCACAGTGTCTTCACTACTAGAGGAGACTGCAGAACTAGAGTGAAACCCATTAACAGGTTGCTTTTCCTCAGTATCCCCTCTACCATGGCCAGAAGGTCAGAATTATATTCATCCTCTTCCTCTGGCTGACAAAGATTAAATGGGGTCACTGAGGCAACATTGGGGGAACAGGGCCAAAGACTGCAGACCTATAGGAATCCATAGCTGAAGTCGATGAAAGCGGCGGGAAAAGCTGAACCGACAGTTATTGTTGATGGCACAGATGACAAAAATGAGCTGAAATAACTCAAGAGACATTAGGTGAAACCAAAGTGCTAGCACTGATAGCTTCAACTGGCAGTCGGCAAAGTAAGAGATGACCAGACAGTGCCCATCAATGACATACTGGGAATGAACTGCAAGCCACTAACAACAGAAAAGCCAGAACCTGTGCCCATTCTTGGTGCCTGAACAACGGTCAAGCTGGCAACAGAGACCAACAAAGTTGATGGATTCTTACCCTCACAGAGGTTTAGCAGTCACATTGACAAGGATTGCGATTTGTAATATTTGCTGTGACGCTCTATCGTATAGGGCTTCCTCGACTTGTCCTCTGATGAATGGCGCTTTTCTTGAGCAGGCAACAGCATGGTCACCCAATGAGTAGACTGGGTTCTCCAGTGGCAAATATAATACAGCCAGCTGAAGATCCCAGTGTAGATGCCAATGCTTGCTGCTTGGCTTTCTCAATTTTCGACAAGGAATTCTCCAAAGCCTTCCAGTGGTGTCTTTGTGGTCAGGTTGAAACGTTGCCAAATGTCGCAACTTGTCAAGTCATGTGAAAGGCTCAGGTAGCAAACACAAAATTTGTGAGCACTGTCCCTAGATATTTATAGGCTGCACTGACAGAAACAGGCCTGGTGCCCTCACCACCCTGGCAGGCTTGGTGCCCTCTCCATACAGGGTAAAACTGTCCCAGGTGCTATACCCACCCCATGACCAGCAGGCTCCATTCCTTTCATGTGCTCTGGCAGACCCCATGTCCTCCCAATGCCCCAGATGGGTCATTGTACCACCAGTGCCCTGGGCAAGCCCCCATCCCCCCCATGGCCCTTTGCCCTACCCCATCCCCAATACAGCCTGGACCCTCCCCATACCCTGCTAGGCTTTTTGCCTTCCCAGGCCCTGGTAGGCCTCGTGCCATCCCCAAGCCACAGCAGACCTTCTGTCCTCCCCATGCCTAGCAGGTGTCATACGACCCAGGCCCTGCCCATCCCAGTCCCAATTTACCTTGGGCCACTCTCCAGATCTAGTAGGCCCTTGGCCCACCTCAGGCCCCAATCAGCCCTTTTGTCTTCCCAGGAACCAATAGGCCCCTTGCCCTCCCAAGCCCACAATGGGCCCAGTGCCCTGCCCAGGCCACAATAAGTGCTGTGCCCTTCTCTGGCTTCAGTTTGTCCTGTGCTCTCCCTAGAACTTGGTAGGCCCTCTGCCCATCCCATGCCCCAGTAGGCCCTGTGCTCACCCCAAGAACTGGTATATGCAGGAACCACTCTGTGGCCCCATAGGTCCTACACCCTCCCAATACCCAAGTAGGTCCTGTGCCTTCTAAGGCCTCATCTCCTCCCCAGGCCCAAGTAGGCCTTGACAGCCTTGGTCTCTCTCTCGGGGCCCCAATAGGTCCTGTGCCCTCCCTTGGCCCAACAGGCCCTGTACCCTTCCAGGCCCCAATAGGCCCTGTGCTCTCTCCATGGCATGCAGACCCTGTTACTCACCCATTCATGTAGGTGTCCCATGCACAGCCCCTGTGCCCTCTCAGAGCACTCTCTCTGCCACTTGCCAAAGGAGATAGATGATTTTTAGTTTTAAATGGCAATCTTTAAAATTGTTTGCCATTATCAAATAATTTAAAATTAGTCTAACCAAGCAATTGGGGCAAAAACGAAACTGTCAGAGCTAACCCGCTACCCCATACCCAGAAAGACTCTGTGCCGTCCAAAGACCAGCTCTTCCAGGACACAATAGGCCCAGAGCTATTCCAAAGCTAGGATATGCCTTGTGCCCTCCCCAGGTCATGACAGGTCTAGGGGCTTCCACAGGCCACACAGGCCCCAAACCCTCCCCAGGCCATAAAAGTCCCTGGGACCGTCTCCTGGTGTTGATGGGCCCTCCCCAGGCCATGACAGTCCCTGAGCTCTCCCCAGGCCATGATATTTCCCAGGCCTTCCCCAAGCCATGATAGTCCCCGGACCCTCCCCCACACCATGATAGTCCCCAGACCCTACTTAGGCCACAACAGTCACCCAGAACATCCCCAGGCCCCCATGCATGCCCAATAGGCCCTCCCCAAGCCCCAATATAGCCACAAACTCCTAATGCACAGAAAGGTTCTGTGCCCTCCAAGCCTCAGCAGGCCCCATGCTGTCTTCACGTCCTAGAAGCCTGGGTGCCCTCCCAGGCCCCAGTGGGCCCAATGCCCTCCCAAGGCCCACGTATGCCTTGTGCCTTCCCCACACCCTAGCTGGCCCTCAGCCGTGTAGGCCTTCACCAGGCCCAGAAAGACCAAGTGCCAGGCCAAGGTCCCTCCCTTAGCCATGAATGATCCTAGGCTCTCCCTAGGCCACAACAGGCCCTGGGTCCCTGCAGGTCTTGAAAGACACTATAAGAGCTAGCCATTACTGAGTCATGGTGTGCAGGAAACCATGACTCAGATGTAGCCATACCAGCGTATACTCTGTTCAGGAAAGACAGGGTGGGAAGAAAAGGAGGAGGGGTTGTGCTGTATGTAAGGGAGGGTATTAAAGCAATGGAGAAGCAGGGAATCCAGGGTGGAATGAAGGGGTTGGAGGTACTGTGGGTCAACCTGACATGGGAAACAGAGCAACTATTAGCACTTATTGTGATCTACAGACCTCCAACACAGGGAGAAGAGTTTAAATAAGGCACTGAAGGCACTGATGGAAGCCACTGGCACAACAGCAAAAAAAACAATACAAAAAATTAAAAGGGAGGTGCTGCCGGTGTGAGGACTTCAATCTGCCAGAGGTAGACTTAAGCCTCCCAGTTGCAGCTTCATTTAGAAGCAGGCACATCCTGGACTCCCTACAGGGGGCATTTCTCAGGCAACTAGACGTCAAGGTGGGAGGCCACCTGGGGACCAGTGAGGGTAGGTGGTGGAAGCAAACCACAAAAGGAAGACAGCCTTGGACAGATTTTAAAAAAAATTGTGTGAATGCCTCACAGATGACCTCGTGGGGGATGACCTGAAGTAGGCTAAACTAAGGGAAGGCACAGTGAAGGCAACAAACCTCTGCGCAAAGGAAGAGATCAAAAACAAGAGGAAAAAAAGAGCTATGGTTCTTGAAGGACGTGGCTGAAAGGATAAAAGCTAAAAGGGTAGCTTTCAGGAGGTATAAAGAGAAGCAGATGAAAGAGGACAGAGAGGTGTATCAGGAGAAGCAAAGGGAGCCAGGGAAAGCAGTCAGGAGCACAAAGGTGCAAACTGAGGAAAGAATAGCCCAAGGGGAAAGGGGACAAGACATTCTTAGGTACTGTACATAAGTGAAAAGAGGAAAACTAGAGGAGGGATTCTGAAGTTAAGAAGGGCAGGTAGGGGCTTTGCAGAGGAGGACCAAGAGTAAGTAGATATCCTGAACAAATACTTTTGCTCAGTCTTAACAGAGGAAGGGGAAAAGGATGGGCCAGATGAAAGCAAAATGGGCATTGGAGAGAGGGGATGAAGACACAAGTTCCTTTACAGACAAGAAAATCCTAAGGGGACTCACAAACCTGAAAGTGAACAAAACTATGAGACCGGACAGGGTACACCCAAAGGTACTCAGGGAGGTATTGGATGCACCTCTGACAGTCCTTTTGAACAACTCACTGGAAACAGAAGTGGTTCCAGAGAACTGGAAAGGAAAGATGCAGTCCCGCTTCACACAAGAGGTACCAGGAAGGAGGTTGGCAACTACAGGCAATTGAGCCCGACACCGGTGGTGGGTAAGCTAAATGAGTCACTTCTAAAGGAATGGATTGTGGAGTATGTTGAATCCAGTGGGTTACATGACCCGTGGCAACATAGATTCATGGGGAGGAGGTCATGTCAGACAAATCTGTTAGATTTCTTTGACTGGGTGACCACAGAAATAAATCAGGGTGGGGCAGTGGATGTGGCCTACTTAGATTTCAGTAAGGCTTTCTACACCATTCCATATGGGAGGCTCATAAGTAAGCTGGGCAGCTTAGGGGTGGGTCCAAAGGTGGTAAACTAGGTAACAAATTGGTTAAGGGAAAGGCAACAGAGAATGGTGGTAAATGGAGTTCACTCCAAGGAAGGGAAGGTGACCAGCAGGGTGCCACACAGCTCAGTACTGGGACCAGCCCTCTTTAATGTCTTTGTAAGTGACCTTGCAGATAAAAACATAGAAACATTGAAAGTGACAGCAGATAAGGACCGCAAGGCCCATCCAGTCTGCCCATTTCTTTTTGTACCTTATGAATTTGCCATAGGCCTTTGCTCTGTCAATGGCCTATCTATTTATACTCATCTGTATTGTTCCCTTATGCCTATCCCATGCCTGTTTGAAGCCCTGCACTGTATTCATATCCACCACTTCCTAAGGTAGGCCGTTCCATGCATCCGCCACCCTTTCTGTGAAAAAGAACTTCCTCACATTACCCCTTAGTCGGCCTCCCTCTAATCTCATGCTGTCCTCTTGTCCTGCTATTTTCTTATATTGAAACATGTTAGACTCTTTCACCTTGTTAATGCCCTAAAGGTGTTTGAATGTTTCAATCATATCACCTCTCTCCCTCCTTTGCTTTAGGGTATACATATTGAGCTCCGTTAATCTGCCCTCGTATGTTTTCTGATGCAGTCCCTGCACCATTTTGGCTGCCCTTCTCTGGACTGCCTCAATCTGGTTAATGTCCTAGTGAAGGTGTGGCCTCCAGTACTGCACACAGTACTCCAGATGGGGCCTAACCAGTGTCTTGTAAAGACGGATTATTACCTCCCTCTTCCGACTTGTGATACCCCCACTAATACACCCCAACATCCCTTTAGCCTCACCTACTGCTTTAGAGGACTGCTTGGATGATTTCAGGTCATCGGTGATGAAGACGTCCAAGTCTCTTGCTTCCCTTGTGACTGCCAGAAACTCCCATCCCAGTCTATAGGTGGCCTTAGGGTTTCTCTTCCCTATGTGCATGATCTTGCACTTCTTTGTGTTACACCCCAGTTGCCACTCTTCCGACCATTTTGCTAGTTTATCCAGATCTCTTCTCATTCTGCCCACCCCATCTGGATCATCTACTCTGTTGCAGGTCTTGGTGTCATCTGCAAACAGACAAACCTTACCCTCCAGTCCATCTGCAATATCACTGATGAAGATATTGAAGAGGACTGGCCCCAGGACTGATCCCTGAGATACCCCACTTATGATCTGCATCTCTTCTGACTGTATACCGTTTAACACCACTCTCTGTTTTCTGTCCATCAACCAGTTTGCCATCCAGATGACCAATGTCTGACCCACCCTGAGCCTATCCAGCTTATTAATCAATCTTCTATGTGGAACAGTATCGAAAGCTTTGCTGAAGTCAAGGTAGGCAACATAAACTGCTCCCCCTTGGTCCACCACTCTGGTTACCCAGTCAAAGAAATCTATGAGATTAGTTTGACAGGACCTTCCTTTTGTAAACCCATGCTGTCTTGGATCCTGTGCTCCTATGGATTCCAGGTATTGCACTATCCTTTCCTTAAGGAGTGTCTCCAAAATCTTGCCCACTACTGAGATAAGACTGACTGGTCTGTAGTTCCCTGCCTCCTCCCTGCTACCACTCTTGTGGAGCGGGATCACATGAGCCCTTCTCCAGTCTTCTGGGACCTCTCCTGTGCTCAGAGACTCGTTGAACAGTTCTGATAATGGCTCTGCTAGTTCTACCCTTAGCTCCTTTAGTACTCTGGGATGTATATCATCAGGTTCCATTGCCTTGTCCGCCCTGAGCTTACAGAGCTCTTGTAGGACCCTTTCTTTAGTGAAGGGACTAGTGCACACCTCCCTCCCCCCTGTGTCCATGGTGCTGAGCTGTGGGCCCTGCCCTATCTTCTCTTCAGTAAATACTGAGCAGAAGTATCTATTTAAGATAGATGCTTCTACATGGTCCTCCTCCTCCTCCTCACATGCCCCCTTATCCCCTTTGATCTCAGCAATACCCCCTCTGGACTTTCTCCTTTCACTAATGTATCTATAGAAAGTCTTGTCACCTTATTTTACTGTTTGTGTTAGTGCTTCTTCTGTTTGGGCCTTTGCCTGCCTTACTGCCTTCCCTGCTTCCCTTAGAGAAGTTTGGTATGCCTCCCTATCTTCATCCTGCTGCGTTCCCTTATATTTCCTGAAGGCCAGCCTTTTGGCTCTGACTTTTTCTGCTGCTGTGTTTGAAAACCAAAGTGGTTTCCTTTTCCTTTTGCGCTTCCTTTTCTCACTAACACAATGGGATGTTGCTTTAAGTATTGCATCTTTAATGCTTGCCCACTTTGCCTGTACCCCCTCACCTGTATTTCTTTTTGCCAGGGCTGGCTTAACTCTATTGGCCATCTTATCAAAGTCAGCTCCTCTGAAGTCCCATATTTTTGCCTTGGAATGGGAATGGGATGATTTTGTTCTAGTGGCCCAGTTGAACCATACCATGTGATGGTCACTGGCACCCAGGTGACCTTCTACCTGGAGATCTGTGATCCTTTCCCTGTTAGTCAGTACTAGATCTAGGATAGCCCTGTCTCTTGTGGGTTGTTGTACCAGTTGTTTGAGGCCCTCTCCCCTGCAGGGAATCCACCATGTGTCTAGTTCTGGCAGATGTCCCTGCTGGTATTGACCAATCTGTATCTGGCATGAATGGATAAAAGAGAAGGTCTGCCTCTTTGCGGATTACACCAATACATGCAATAGGGTGAATACTTCAGAGGGGGTGGAAAGAATGCTTAGAGATCTGAGAAAACTTGAGGGGTAGTTAAGGGCATGACAGCTGGGTTTCCATGTGAAAAAGTGCAAAATCATGCACATAGGGCACCAAAACCCAGAGGTGCAATACAGTATGTGAGAAGTGGTAGGCACAAAAACCCAGAGGTGCAGTACAACATGTGAGAAGTGGTACTGTCGAGCAGAGACCCAGGACTAATCCTGATAGTTTCAAGGTGGCAAGGCAATGCAACAAGGCAGTGAGTAGCTGGGGTGCATAGGGAGGGGGTATCGCCAGCAGAAGGAGAGAGGTGGTGTCACTGCATAGATTGCTGGTGAGATCCCACCTGGAATACTGTGTCCAGTTCTGGAGACCACATCTCAGGAAGGACATAGAGTGGAGGCAGTCCAGAGGAGGGCAACTAAAATGGTGCAGGGTCTGCACCAGAAGCTCTACAAGCAGAGACTGAAGGACCTCAATAAGTTCACCCTGGAAAAGAGAAGAGTGAAGGGGGATATAATACAGACCTATAAATACCTCACATGGTAAATAAGGTACAGGAGGAGAGTATTTTTCACATGAAAAGATGGAATATAACCAAGCAATATGCAATGAAGCTGGAAAGGGGTAAACTCAACAGAGATGTGAGGAAATACTTCTTTATTGAAAGGGTGGTGGATGCCTTGAAGCATCTTCCAGTGGAGGTGGTGGAGGTGAAAACAGTGGTGGAGATTAAGCATGCATGAGACAGGAACAAGGGAATCATAGTGGGAAACGAAGGAGAGGAGGGAGCAGATCAGGTGGGATCTGTGGAGACAGTATAGGCAGGGAAAAGAAATGGGCAGACTGAGTGGGCCAAGTGGTCTTTATCTGCTATCAAATTCTGTGTTTTTATATTTCTGTGTTCCTGGACCCCACCCAAGTCACAATAGGTTCTGGGCCCTGGTAGTCCTTGGGCCGTCCTCAGGCCCTGGTAGGTCATGAGCCCTCCTCAATGCCCTGGTAGGCCCTGGACCCTACCAAGCCCCCCTCAATAGGTCCAGTACCCTCTCAGGGCTCCAGTAGTCCCTGTGCCCCCCCAAGGCCCTGATAGGCTCTGTGGCAATACCTTCCCTGTGCTCCAGCAAGCCCTATGTCTTCCCATGCCACAATAAGCCCTGTGACCTCCACAAGCCTAGACTGTACTGTTTACTTGCCCATAGAGGGATAGGGGTGTGTAGCTGGTCAGGCCATAGAACTGGGCCAGATAGATTTTGCCCAGTTTAGTGGGTCACATCAGAATCAGATTTCAGCCAATCTGACCATATTTTGAATGGACCCTGCACTTCAAGATTAGCAAACAGTACACCAATCCCCCAAACCTAACCCCCGTGTTCACTGCTGTATCACATGATTCAAAGCACTCCTGGAGCCCAGACTTGCTTGCCGCCTTCCTCTGCATGCACACACGTACCACCAGTTGCTCTGAAAGAGGGTACAGTCTTTCTTCAGTACAAAAAAAGGGCAGATTTTGATGAGCTCTTTGTCTCTACATTCTATAATTCTGTGCAGTGTGGGCCAGCTCCCACATTGTCACTAGTTCCCATCTGATGTCAGTACTAAATTAAAAGTCTGCCAATCAGAGGAGGCACATATGTGTGAGCTCTTATACGCTATTCCTTGGGTTACCCCAGTTACTCTTAGCTGCTTCCCCCATAGCTAGCTAGCATAGCAGCCAAGCAGGAATTCCACTTGACACACCACTGGGATGCTGCTGCTACAGTAGGAGCAAGGCTTCTCTAAGGGCATCAAATTACAAAGGATGCCATTACACAAGTCCCACAGCAAAGCCCATCACCACTGTGAATAGTGCCTATAAGAACACCAGTTTGTCCACTTACTATTTACCATACTGCCCCCCATAATGCACAGGGAGAGGAGGCACAGACAATGGATGCACTCACTGCTGTACCTCCAAATTGCTTTGAATAATGTGGTAATGATACTGTGGAAAAGGGGGTAGTTAAACTCTGCTTTTTAAATATATTTCACTTTTTCTTTTACAGTATGTTACAGTTCTGGTTATCATTTCTAACAAGTACCTCAAGAGAATCAACAAAGTCCAAGAGGTAGCATCTTTCAAAAAGAGGTGTGCAAGAACAAGGGCACAATTTCAAGATGGAGAACAGCTCAGAGGTAATGTAAGGAGTATTTTTTCACAGAGAGGGTTGTGGATGCATGGAACGGCCTTCCGGAGGAGGTTGTGAAGTCAAAAACAGTGGCTGAATTCAAGCATGCATGGGACAGTCATAAGGCAATTCTAGGGGGTGGGAGTAGGAAGAAGTAGACTGCTGGTTAACTAGGGTCTGCAGCTTATCCATTAGGTAGGGAAATGGGCAGACTGGGTGGGCCAAGTGGTCCTTATCTGCCGTCTATGTTTCTATGTTTGATCTGTCAGATTGGACCCAAAACATGTGGCCTGAAAAAGCTAACCCACATACCCTTATAAAGAGCCAGAAGAAGGGGCTGAATTAGAAAGAAGGGAGGAGAAATGGTTGAGAAAAAAAAAAAAAAAAACTGTGCCAAGCAAGACAACGTGCTAGTGGTGTGCTAGACACAGTGTAAGTTTGTTTCATTTTTATTTTCTTTGTTCACTAGAGGATTAGTGAGGGTTGGGGGGGGGGTCTCTAATAACATTTCATTTTCACAAAATGTAGTGAGAAAGAAATACTGTGACCTCCTGGGAACTAAACTCAGGCCCCTGGAATACTGCTCCAGTGCTCTTACCACTGAGCTACAGGCCCACATGATTGGACCTGGGATTCCTGGACAGAGTTCCTTTCTCTGGTACTGCATATCCTGCTACCAGGAATCATAAGGACAATTCGATTTTTTGGGTGCGGTATTAGCCACTGCTATTTAAAATCACAAACAGTAGTGAGAAAGAAACAATGTGACCTACTGGGAATTGAACCCAGGCCCTCAAGATACCATCCTGGTGCTCTAACCACTGAGCTACAGGCTCACATTCTATTTTGTTATTAGTTCCATGACTATACAACCACCATGCTGAACAATTCTTCAGTCCCAGGTAACAAATACTGTAGGGAATTATCTGTGGCATTTAGGAATTAATACAGTGATAATTCATAGTGGTCTGGGTTCACGAGGTAATAACCAGACCATGGGGGGGGGGGTTAATAAACACCAAGTCCAAAGGCTGAGGTGTTTACTAACACCCCTTCCCCGTCCTGTTATTAGCAAGGAAACCCAGACTGCTATTGGTATTATTGCTAGAATAGCAGAAAAATTGGAGGGGCCGGGGGAACAAAACAAAAAACTTATTGTAAACTGCTAAATCTGTTCATCATGCTACAGTGCAAGAAACACTGTAGCATTACTAGACATCTCTGATTGACGCTGCATGTTAAATTGGGACAGCAAACTGGGCTTGCAGTCTGACCGGTGCAGTACACATGCAGCAGCCAGTCAGAATGCGGAGCTATTGTCCCGTAACTGTTCTTAGCCAATCAGAATGCAGAGCCACTGTCCCATTAGTCTACTGCCCGGTTATCACAGAAAGAAAAAAAAAAAAAGCATTGTAACTCTGTCCCATTATTTAGTCTGCTGTCTGGTTGTCACAGAAAAAAAAATGGACTGTAACTCTGCATTCTGACTGGCTAAGAGGAATCTTTTCCAGTATACTACTGGTTATTCATGCAGCCATAGTGCGCACCTATTCAAATTCAGATATCAGCAGCCCCACTCAGTCATGTACAGCAATTCAGTCTAGTTTGCAGCAGTCCCACTATTCAAACCAATATTCAACAGCCCCACTACTGCACACTCAATTAGATCCGTTTACATATGCCCTCCCCTCCAGGTGGGAACAGCATGCAGCTACTTTTAGAACTGTATACAGAACCAGCCTCCTCCCCAATTATTTCCAATTTATAGCAGTAACTCCTAAACATGCTAGTATTACCCAGTCAGCAGCATCACTAAACACATACCAGGTCACACCACTTTGTAGCTGCTGATCCCCAATGCACAGCAATTTAGATTGGTTTATAGCAGCCCCACAGTGACTTCTCACAGCAGCCTCCACAATACACAGTTACTTACACCAGTTTGCAGCCAGCTGCACATATTAACAATAGAGGTAATGTGGTTCAGAAGGCTTCACATGCACACTGCCCTCACACATTTGCTTCTTTCACTTTATAACCACAAAGCAGGGAAATCATTGCTTACCTACACAGTCCACTCCAGATGGAAATCAATTTATTATAAAAGACAATGTCAACTTTCTACAGAGCTAAAAGGTCTGCCTCAAGTGTGTTACAGATCTGTTGATGGTAAGGTCCATCTTTCACTAATAGGGAGCTGTGCACATGAGGTCTCAAAATGTAAACCTTTAAATCAATAATATGGGTTACTGTACACAAAACATAAAAGCAACAATGTGCAAATACGACGATTTAATGAATTACACAATGTACAATTTAATAAGCGTGTCTCAAAAATAATTTTAATAACACCCATTACCCCCACAGGATATAATGGTAAACCCTGAAGTCCTATGAAAACCGATACCTTGTTGAAGTAGTCGCAGCTGTTACACCGTTCCCATGCCCACTGACCCCGGATCAGTTTACTATCAGCCCCGCTTCAGCGTCGGTGTAATGAGAGAACTGATCCGGGGTCAGTGCTGATGTCAGAAATGCGTCTCCGTCGGCATCTTTTTTCAGCTGGTGCTACTTTGAGTTGGGAAGTTAGGAATTTTTGTTTTAAAGGCACAGAGCCCTTCTTGGAAAGATTATAGACAAATCCAAGCTCAGCCAGAAACACTGTCTGGTCTATGCCCTCAACAGTAATGTTTCTCCCCTTACTGTTTAAGTTTAGTTTACACACTGCCCTAAATTTACTCGAAATATATTACCACTTTGATTTCACTCTTTTTCTATTTTTTTCCTTAGACCGCATAGTTTTTTTTCCTCATCTTGCTTAACGTAAAGGGTTTCGAGATATGCGTTTATTTGTTCAAAAGCGTAAATACCATGTCTTGCATAAAACATGCACTTTTTTAATGCTATATTTTTATATTTCAGTGTGTGTGTGTATTTTTTTTTGTTGTTATTATTCTGGAGAATTTTGTTGTTCGGGAGACTCCCAATGCAATGTCACAGGGCTATGGTTTAGCATTTTGTAACCAGGTTACCATGTAGAATAAGGTTACTGCCCCATGCCTTGCAGGCTCAAAAAGGTTGATGGGCATAGGTTGTTAAACTTCTGGGGGCGCCTTTCCATAAAACTTTGAACTGTTGGTGTCAGAATGGAACAACCCTATGGGATGCAGTACCTACCCAGTGCCCCACAGCAGCAACCCACACGTTGAGTCACACACAGTTCAGTACCAATTTGTAATAAAATGTAATTAATGACACTACTAATAATAGACGGTCCCAGCAAAGCTCCGAGCGACACTCGTGGCTACAGCGATGCCTCCGGCCGTTTCCCTGGCCGCCGCCATCACCGAGGATTTCTGCTGTCTCCCTGCCGCCATTCTGGTCCCACTCCCCGGACTCCATAATAGAGACGGTTCCAACGCAGCTCTGAGCGGCGCACGTGGCCACGGCGACGCTTCCGGCCGTTTCCCTGGCCGCAGCCATCACCGAGGATTTCTGCTGTCTCCCTGTTGCCCTCCTGGTCCCGCTCCCCAGACTCCATACTAGAGACGGTCCCAGCGCAGCTCCGAGCAGTGCTCGTGGCTACAGCGGTGCCTCCAGCCGTTTCCCTGGTCGCCGCCATCACCGAGGATTTCTGCTGTTTCCCTGCCACCCTCCTGGTCCTGCTCCCCAGATTCCATACTACAGATGGTCCCAGCGCAGCTCTGAGTGGCGCTCATGGCTATGGCGGCACCTCCGGCCTTTTCCCTGGCCACCGCCATCACCGAGGATTTCTGCTGTCTCCTGCCACCCTCCTGGTCCCTGCCGCTGGACTCCATACTGGAGACAGTCCATGCACTCAGCTGGCGCTTGTGGCTACGGCAGCGCCTGCCCGCTTTCCTGGCCGCTGCCATCACCGAGGATTTCTGCTGTCTCCCTGCTGCCCTCCTGGTCCCACTGCCTGGACTCCATACTAGAGGTACAGCTGCTGTTTTCTCCCAGAGATGGCCCGCTTACGGTGGCTTTTCGATTCGTGCGCCTTTTTCGCTCCTTACTCCAGACTGGTCATGTGCCCATTCTCAGGCTCCTGATTGGCGTGTCTGCTAGCCAGCTCACCAAACCGCTTCTCCCTGCTGCTAACTCACATTTCCAGGCTCAGGGTCTGAACACTTGCAGGGGTATTTATACATTGTTGTGACTGTTAGCCCTTTTGTGCATGATTAATGTCTGCTGGTTGTTAAAATTTTTGTACTGCATAACTCTGAGTAGTCGCCCCTTACGGCATTTTTAAAAGTTCATCTAACTGCAATTGCTTGGTAAAGCTGTATTTAAACTGCTGTCCCTGCACTATCTAAGCCTACTTAAAACTGCATAACTAAATTTTTCTCTCTGACTAAAACCTCTTGATTCGCCCCTCCTAAAGTACCTCTCCTCTGCCTGCCTCCTGATTTTTACTGTCCCTCCTCTCTCTGTTTCCAAACCCTCCTTGCAGTCTATGTTTCATCTGCCCCGTCTCCTACCTCATCCTCCTACCTAAGCCAAAAATCTAACTGTGTTGTTTCACATCCTTACCTTGTTCCCCCTGTGAGCTCTCCCTACCTTACTCTGAATTGCTAATTTTCTGTCTTTGTCTTCTACTAAAGTAACCCCACCCCCACTGACGGTCTGCAGCTAGCTCTCCTGCCCCATCCTCTGTATCCCCTTAATTACACTTGTTTTTTCTCTCTTCCTTCCAGACGGTCCCAGCCAGCTCTGAGCGGTGCTCATGGCTACGGCGGCGCCTCCAGCCATTTCCCTGGCTGCCACCATCACAGAGGATTTCTGCTGTCTCCCTGGTCCCACTACCCAGACTCCATACTAGAGGTACAGCTGCTGTTTTCTTCCAGAGATGGCCCGCTTATGGGGGCTTTTCGATTGGTGCGCCTTTTTCGCTCCTTACTCCGGATTGGTCAAGTGGCGATCCTCAGGTTCCTGATTGGCGCGCCTACTAGCCGGCTCTCCAAACTGCTTCTCCCTGCTGCTAACTCATATTTCCAGGCTCAGGGTCTGAACACTTGCAGGGGTATTTTTCTCCCACCTCCACCCAGGCCTCCTGTTAAATACTCTATCTATCCCCGCCTCCTACGGCTTACTCCAATCCTACTTACTCTCATAGTCCTTTCTCAGCCCCTCCCTACTGCCATGTGGAAACTATTGCTCCATTAAGCCGCTCTGCACTGCTTCTGTTGCCACGCTTTTATGTTGGTCCTCTCTAACCTCTATTTAGCAGCCACAGAACTTATTAGAAGTATCTCTCACCTTTTTACTCTCTCTGTCCCTAGCCTACTTCTGTCCTTATACACTATTATCTCCAGTCCACTGCCCTGTTGCTACTAAATTGTTTTATACTGCTGCCCTTGCTGATCCCTTGTCAATCCCATCTTTTGCTTGCAATAACCCTCCTTACCTGTCTGTTCTGGTCTGTTCCCCTTCTCTAGACCTGCACTAAAGTTTCTTGCTTCCACCCTCTCAGTCACCTCTACTCCTTATTATTTTAACTTGCCTCTTAGTAAAACAGACCAGCTGTTGCATATATCTACTCCTTTTCTACTGAACCCCTCTCCCAGTGTCAGGGCTGATAATGAATAAACAGGTGCTACTAATACTAGTTATAGCTACTACACTTCTGTTACACCAACCTGTTTACATGGTCCCCCCCTGCTGAAACTGCTCTCCCACACTATCAACACCAGGACTTCACTTTCTCAGATCTACTGGTAACACCCGCAGTATGCTATGATCCCACACCATTACTTCAAAGCAAGGCCTGGTTTTACCTGGTTGCCTTTGCCCTTAATTCCAGGTCCCTGCAAATCAGTTCCCTTTCACCTTTCCTGCATCGTAAACTATGGTACCTTCTCCTACTGGCCATTCTACTCTCTGGGGATATACAGCCAAACCCTGGACCCCAAACCTCGTCAGCTGCTTCTATCTCAAATTCTACAGGCCTACTTATAACACATCATAATATCAGGAGCCTTGAGCGGAATTTTGGGAACTTGAATCTTGGACTGCACTTTATAAGCCTGATATACTGTGCCTCACCAAAACTTGGCTGAAGCCATCCACCCCTAACTCACGGTGTGCTCTACCATCCTATAATCTGCTGAGGAATGATAGATCAGCGCTCAAAAAGGGGGGGAGGTACAGCCATCTATAATAAATCACACCTCCAGTTCTCTAAAATCAGCTCGGCCCCCATGAACCATTGTGAGGCACTTCATGCCCTCCTGTCCCTTGGCACAAAGAAATTGCATATTGTCTGTGCTTACAATCCCCCTACCCATGGCCTAAAAGGACTGTATGAGCTTCTTGACCAAACTGCCATTCACTCCGGAAACATTGAAATCCTTGTACTAGGTGACATCAATTTAAACTGGTTGGGTATCATACACATGACAGCCCTGTCTAGACTATAGTGTTTTAACCTACATCAACTTATCCCCTCGCCCACCAGAACTGTTCCTTATTTCAATACTAGCACCATGCTGGACTGGATCATGACAAACCAACCTGAGAATATTGTAGATGTAGGAATTCTATCTGACGCCATCACAGACCACTCCCCCACTTTCTGTGTTTGGGGCAAAGGTTGGCCTGAACCCATGAAGCCCCATGTCTTTACTTTCCGCAATTTTGCGAACTTTGACTCACAGGTCTTCTTGTTTGAAGTAGCTTGCATTGACTGGTCCCCTCTCTTTAGCTCATCAGATGTTCAAACAGTCCTAAATATCTTCCTGACAAAATTCTTTGAACTGCAAGAAGCCCACTGTCAACTTTTTACACGGTGGGTTAGAAATAATCGGACTCGCTGGCTAAAATCTGACCTATTATCTAAATTAAGACAGAGGGAAAAAATCTGGCCTCGCTACAAGAAATCAGGTCTTCTTGCAGACTTTAATATGTACAGAGCATTAAGAAATGCCTGTAAGAAAGAAATCAAACAAGCAAAAAGCTCATACTGCAATAACCTTCTAATAGACTCCCAGGGTGACCCCAAAAAATTCTGGTCCCATATTAAGTTCTTCCTGGGTTCAAACCAGTTATCCACTCCAAATGACATGACTCTGAATGGCACCCATTGCAACAGTCCCCTCACTATTGCAAACTTCTTTAACAGGCAATTTGCTGACCTCACCCAATATACCTCCACTTTCCCTACTTCATCTAACCCCATCTCACCTACAAACTCCTCCAAGCCTACTTTCCATTTCAAATCCATCCCAACTAGTGTGGTTCTCCAACACTTAAGAAACATCTTGGAGCATACAGCTGCTGGGTCCAATAACCTTAAACCTAAGCTCCTAAAATTGGCTGCTCCCCACATAGCTGCTCCCCTTGCTAAAATCTTTACCCTCTCTCTGTGTCAAAGTACTGACCTGGATATTTGGAAGATAGCTAGAATTACCCCCGTTTTCAAAAAAGGCAACCCACTTGACCCATTGAACTTCTGTCCTATTGCCATCCTATCTGTTGTCAGCAAAATTCTTGAGAAAATAGTTGCTACCCAGATCACCGACTTCCTACTGAAACACGACCCCCTAAATGACCCCCAGCATGGTTTCTGCAAGGGTCATAGTACCACCACTGCCCTACTCAAACTCACATCTGACACCTTAGTGGCTATGGACCTTGGCAGGCTCGCCGGGGCCATTTTTATTGATATGACCAAGGCATTTGACTTTGTCGACCACTCCATCCTCATTGCTAATCTAAACTCTCTAGGCTTCGCGCTAAATGTTGTCAACTGGTTTGATAGCTATCTGTCTGATAGGTCTCAATACATGAAATTCAACTCCACCCTCCCTGACAAGGCTACCATCAACATAGGTATACCTCAAGGGTCTATTTTAGGTCCTCTGCTTTTCCCTATTTTTATTAATAGTATTACTGCTAATCTCAGTACCTCCTCCCTGCTATATGCAGATGACATTGTTCTGTACTGCAGTTCAAATTACATCAAGGACATAAACACAAAACTCTCCAGTGATTATTAGCTCTTACAACAGTGGCTTGTAAAACACAAACTAGTCCTAAACACAGCAAAGACTCAAGCTATGTTATTTGGCTCCAGTCTCAAGTTCAAACACTCCCAAACACACTTTAATGTCTCCTTTGATGGTACATCTGTTGGAGTGGTTAATTCATTCTAGTATCTTGGGGTCACTCTTGACCCATCCCTAAGTTTCAGCCTCCACATTCATACTATCTGTAAGCAGGTCCACTCCAAACTAGAGGTCACCTACCGAACAAGCTATGCACTCACTCCCTCAGCTAGACTCACTATAGCCAGTGGGATATTACTTCCCTCTCTCACCTACGGGATTGCTACGTATGACTCTGCCAGCAACTCAAGTCTCCGTAAGTGGGACGTTACTTACTATAACATCTGTCGCTTTGCATCCAGCTCCCCCCCAGCTCAAACATCATTGTCTCCTCTACTCAGATCTAGGATGGCTTCCTCCACTTAAACTAAGGTCCTACGCACTTGGGACCATTACTGATAACGTTATTAGACTCTGTATCCCAAACTCACTTGCCTGTCTCCTTCCCTACCAGAAAACCAACTATGTGTTGTGCTCTGCGGTAAATATCCCTGTTCTCATCCTGAGACATCGCACCAATAGAGGTGGTCATGCTTTTACCTGTCATGCACCCTACTTCTGGAACTCACTTCCTGTAACCTTACACCAATCTGTGTCTCACAACTCCTTTAAGAAAGAACTTCGACATTATCTCCTCTCCTCCTCCTCCTCCATATGCTCCTGCTTCAAACCACCCTAGCCCTTACTCTCTAATCCTACCCTCTGCTTGTTGTCATCCAGGAGCCTAGGTCCCACCCCAGTCAGTGAAACTCTTCCTCTCAACTTTCACTTCCTCATTTCTTTCATTTCATTCCCCCACTTCCTTCTCTCCCTACCAGATTATCCTATCATCCTTCCCCACCTTTCTCCCAAGCTGCTCCCTTTATCTGTATCTGCTTGGTGGCTACCGCTCTCACATCACCTTATTTCCATATTTACTTGCACAGTTTCCTGGTCGCATAATTTGACCTTACTGTATTGTTTTGTGTAAATATTAAAGTTGTACTCTGGTCTTTCTACCTCAGTTTCCTATTTTGACCTGATTGTTTTTTGTCTTACATTAAGTTAAATGCTTATTTTTGGTCTAACTACCTCAATTCTTTGTCACATTGCTGCTGTGTAACTTGTACTATGTATCACAATGTTCCTGTACCTTGCACTATGTATCATGATGTTCTTTGAAGTTTGTCTCTGTACTCTCCTGGGTCGTGCCTGAAAATAATCTTTCTGGCTAGTGCACCTACCCGATAAACAAAAACAAGATAAATAAAATAAATAAAATATGCTCAAGAGTCAAAATTCAAATAAATGATAAATAATTCATTAGGGAATATTAACAAGGCACTAGGGGGTGTAATAACTCATGAACTGTCTAACCTCAGCTGATATTATGTGCCCGACTGGGTTCAGCCCAGTAAAACACATACACAGTGCTCACCCCCACCACACGGTGCCAGTAGGGTACCCTTTATTACTATTGCCCAGTTGTTTTGGGGGCACGAACCTCTCCCCATTGGTACCAGTGTTTAAACCCATAAAATACTTTTTTTTAGGGAGCTCCCAATGCGTCACTAGGGTACCCAACTGTGGCACTGGTGCAGACCAGTTGACATTGCAGCTGTTTGGCCTGCGGTGGTGCACTTTTAACAAATTAAACAACTTTGAATTTAAACCCCAAACCCAAAGACGTGAGAGTACAAATGGTCCTGGTGTTTCCAGGCTTCCCTCACAACTTGGGGCTCCTCTTTCTTTCTTTCTGCAAATGCAAGTCTCTGTCAGACAGTTGATGAAATGGTCAGCTGGTTTGGATGACCTGGTCAGTGGTACAGGCCTCAGGTGCCTCTTGGCTGTTATCAGGCTTTTCTGCTTCAGCAGCTGAGTGGACTTCTTTCCCTCCCTCTCTCTCTGTCCTACTCCACGCTGTGCAGAACAGTCCTAGAAACCAGGGGCCACACATACTACACATGTTTGGCTTCCAGAGCCTCATGGTGAGATGCTAGCCAGTACCTAGCTGTAGCACTGACAGACCAGTTCCCCAGATCGTCTGTAGTCTTGATTCTTGCTCCATCAAATGGCAGTACAAACAGTCTTTCACCACACTGCAAGTTGGCAGCCGTACATGTCAACTGTCCCCGATTTTCAGGGACATCCCTGATTTTGACTCAAAAATGTTTTTGGTTCCTCTGAAATCTGGCATTTGTGTTGCTAAAAATTAGGGGTGAAAGGCTCACATTATTACAGACATTAATGCTACAGACCAGTTCTTCAGAAAATGCTTTACTCCAAGCCCCACAATATAACAAACTTCTTGAGCAGATATTTCCTTTTTGTAAGATGTCCCTGATTTTAGTCATTTGCCCCTGATTATTTTCAGCCTTGTCCCTGATTTGCAAGATAGGCGGTTGAGAGGTATGGTGGCAGCTGTGATACTCATGCTGGACTAGTATGTGCTTGCTTCCTTTTTCCCCAGACAAGAATCAAGTCTCTCTTTTCTTTGTGTTTTGTTCTGAAGCTGACAGCAAAAACAACACTTCTCTCAGTCTGCTCCTTTAAGGCTGTGGAACCCAAAACCATCAAAACATCTGTTAAACTGTGGCTGTAAAAATCCCAAGCAGGCTTTCCTAAATGGCTCTGATCAGTAGCTGTGGCTTTCCTGTCACAAAAAGAGTTAACTGCTAATTGCCAAGTTCTGACTCTGCCCTCTGAGCTTCACTGTTTTAGGACATCTCCTGATTGGCCTTTAGGGCTGTCAGTCACAAGTTGCAGTCCTCAAGGTCTCCAATCAATGCCCTATTGGCTATGGGAACAGGTGACAAGCAGCCTGTTGTGTCACTTTCCCAGAAGCCCTTTGCTTTCTGTCTCCATGATTGCTGACAACTAAACTGACTGGTTAAGGGGTCATAAATGTGGCTTCTCTCATGGTTGCCGAGGAGCACTAGCTCCAAAACATGGTTTACTTAGGGCTCCAGCCCTTGTTTAGCATACAGTATGCAAGCCTGGATGAAATGCAGTACCTTGCAGTAAATGACATGTTACAAAATACTGTATGACAGAAGGGCTTAATTGCATTAAATTACTGTACACTGCTCCTTGCAGCACCCTGTAGATTTACTGCAGTCCTGCACTGCATCCTGTTTTTGCCCCAGAGTTCGGTTTGCACTGCAGAGCTTAGTGTTTTGGTCTGTTAAGAAGCTTTGTAGGGGAATGCCTTGCTCTGTCAGGAGCACCCATCATGCTCTCTCTGCGTGCAATGGATGGTCCCTTTGATGTGCAGCTAAACCGTTTTGCAGTTTGGCATGCATAGCGCGAAAATTAATGGTTCTTTACCACACACACACACACACCCCCAACAGTGTTCCTCTAGGCACCCTTTACCTTACTGAATCCCCATGGCTGGAGAGCACTGGGAAGGAATCTGGTGGTTGGTGGCAATGAGTCGGGCATGCAGAGCACACTAAAACAACAACCTCTTCTGGTTGCAACAGCTTCTTCAGTCCCCCACCAAGCTACGGATCTCAGGGTCCAGGCAGAGCTGAAAAAAGGGCAGCTGCAGTGTGTCTTGGCTATAATTATTGATAGCCAAACAGGTAAGCCCTGCATTTGGGGGAGGTTTACATTTTTCAACAGAAAAAGATTCAATGATGCAGATTCACTATTGTAAGTATTTTTTTACTGCAAAAACAAGAACTGCTAAAGAGCTATTGTACTGTTTGATATTTATTAATTTTATTTATTTTAAGGCAGCGCACGGGGCAGATTTTTGGTATTATTGTGCCTCTTTTATTTGTATTTGTTTGCACACTCATGTGCCTGCCCAATAATGCCATCTGGCACCCTTGTGCTCTGCGAAAATAGTAGCAGTGGCTGCAGGACCACACCCGACCTGTACCCAGCTAAGACACTGGTCCAGTTCCCTGCTGTATGTGTAGGCACCCAATGAGAAGAACCTGGGAGACAGGATACCCTACACCCCTAAGAGGACCTACACTCTACTCGCCTTACTTCAAGGACCTAAATTCTTCAGGGCCCCGGCCTCCTGGTATCTGAAACCCATGGGGCTCAGTTTTTCACCCACTAATGGTACAGTACCTTATATACAGCACTGTCTGAGTTACTCTCCCCAGACTAAAGTACCAAAGACTAATGCCAAGACCCATGCCCTCTGGAACACAGGCTGGTAACAACCCTGCCCCCTTCCATAGAGAAGGGGATTGTTATGCAAGCATGAATTGGCATCTGGGGGACTTATATTGTAAGCAGATCATAAGACTTTAACATTTTTAACAGGCCCTCAGAACCTTCTTATCAGTCCACTTTCCTCTGTGTGGGTGCACACGACTTCTCCCACAAAGGGCCTTTTGTGGGAGCACCCTGCTTGTCACATTGGGTACCTCCCAGCATTAGCAGATACAGCTCTGTAGAGAACTGATACCCACCACTCACTACCCCCTTAGGCCAGCAAACAATAGCTGTTTTTTTTTTCATCATGAATTTGTGCTCCTTTTCACTGCCTGGCCACCATCTTCTCGGGTCTCCTTAGCCCTGGCACCCACCATCTCTGGGATGCACCTCCTCTGTTGATTCCTTCAGTGGTGAGGCCATTGGAGCAGGCCAGACCCCTCTGGAGAACAATCTAGATTCTGGAGGGTGGCCCAGTCAGTGGTGGGAACATGTGGAAAACCAAAGCCTCATCCTACTGGTCATGGATTTACCTCTGCCATTTGTCTCCCCAGGGGCTGTTGGCTATGCAGTGACACACTATGCATGAATGTGCTAGCATGCACGTGCAGGCATCTGCCAGCAACCATGTTCCTATACTGGTTGGTCCAACTGTGCTGTCATCTGTCCTTCACCAGATAGCAGGCCAGCAACATAGCAATGTGTCCTCATCCCCAAGAGAGGAGAGCTGTTGATGGGACACTCATCTTCTCTCCCCTAGCCTCCACACAACCCACTCATGTTTCCAAACATGGATCACTGGAGTGGCAGACAGTAATGTTACCACTGCCATTGGGCCATCATTAAGCAGTAGCTGTTTCAGCCTCATCTGAGCTTTAAAAGGAAACATTTTTCACATTTGCAGAGAAAGAACTACACCACAGATAAAATTCTAGATCTACCCTTGCCTGACTGTGAAGGCAGTGGCTAGCATAGGGGTGTGGGGCCATGTGGCATGCATGCAAACAGTTATGTTCACTGAGCTTGCTGCTTGAAGAGTCCTTATCTCATTTTGGTAATATTTGACCTTGAAAGGCTCCTTAGTTTAAAACAAACTGGCGAAATGTGATTCCTCTGGTTTTAACTGCTGTTATGGCTTAAATGAGTATTTTAAACCAATGATAATTATTTCGGGGGGAGGGGGTTATGTATGATCTGGGTATTAATAGTTTGTGATTTTCTGAATAACTGTCATAAGCTTCTGAGGAAGGACTTGGTGGGTCCGAAAGCTTAGGCATTCTGTTCTTTTTGTGAAATATAAGTTGGTCCATTAAAAGGTATCAAATCATTTGCTTCTGGATATGTCTTTCTCACATTTTTAAAAGGAAATGTCTTCATTTTGTTCCCTTGTGTTCATTAGTTTTGTGACCCATTTTTAAAAGACTCTTTCAGAGTTTTACTTTCAATTTGTCCTCTTCTAATACATCTGAATTTGAGTTCACCTTCAGGATTTCAATCTACAGGGAGCAGAATGAAGTTATTTCCTTTTAAAATGCAAGAAATATGTAAGAATTTCTCAAGATTATTGCTTGTGTATCTTTTATATACTGTACTTTTTTGTAAAACAGTGCAGTGTCAGTGGCTCAGAATGGTACACACATGTCCATAGCTGGCAGGTTATGGGTTCTAGCCCTCCGTCAGGCTATAAGAAACCTGGGATCAAATGCCTCCTTCTGAATTAAACCACATACTGAGAATTACCTACTCAAACTGTGTCATGATGATAACCATGCCTGTACCCGCTGTGTCCTTGAACTTCCACATGTTGTAACAAACAATGTATACAAATGTTCTTTTTATTTTGCTCTTTCTGTATATTACTAGTATTGTTATCCCGGGTCGCCCCTGAAAAAGGGACCTTCGGGGCCCAGTGGGCCTACCCTGTCACCAAAATTTAATAAATAAATAAATAAATAAATAAATATTAGAGTGCAGTAATCTCACATATATATTTTCTTACATTTCAAGATATAGGCAAGGAATTTTCTATTTTGTCTTGCATGAAGCAAGGAATTTTTCTTGCAAGAAAAAGTCCACAATCCTTATATATGCCTTACATATAATTCTTACATAAAAAACTTGCACGGAGCTTGCTTATGCCAACATATATCCTTATATATTGTACCAGTCAAAATACTTGCAAAGTTCATGGCTTTTTTTTTTTTCAGTAAGGGTAGGTAAACTGAATGGCTAAGGCAGTTATTCTGCCTGAGCCCAAGCAACATAGATCTAGGTACTTAACATAGACATGTGTGACCTAGCAGGGGAATATTTTTAATACATTCATCACGTGACTGTTAAGGGTTAAAGCTGTTTGAGTTTAAAGAATGTCACAAGAACACAGTTAGGTTACATTGGGTTTTCGATCATTATCCATCTAGGACTACTGCAAAGGACCCCTGTGTTGAGCAGATTACTATCCATAAGTAATATCTGTTGCCCACTGAGCTAGAGGAGGAGTACTGGTCTCTTGGATTTCAAGTCTGAGTGGCAAAGAAGGCTGTCATTTCTTGTATTCATTTATGTACTGTTATTGTATTAAGTCTGGTTCTAAGTGGGGGTTAGTGCAGATTTGGCATGGCCTGTTTGAGTGCAGGACAGCAAACCTCCAAACTACATCCTCGGCACAGATGGACTGGGACAGGGATGGGGGTTGGGGGAGTGAAAGTGAGGCCAGCCATGCAAAAGAGATCAACCTCAAAATACACAGTGGAGTCCTGCATAACAAAAGAGATCTGTGAGCACCAAGACTTTGAGTAAAATCCAGGCTTACTCCACCACATGGGAAGTGTAAAAATAGTATGGGAAACCATTTACTGGATTCGACCAGCCAGCTAGGGAGTTCCAAATACCTCAATTTGGGGCTGGCAGTATAGTCTAGAGGTTGGAGTAATGAGCTGTGAATGAAACTGCTATATCCAGAAGACCTGGGTTCGATTCCCACAACCTCTACCTGCATACTGTGTGACTCTTAGTAACACAGAAACATAGAAGTTGATGGCAGATAAGGACCGCAAGGCCCATCCAGTCACTTAACCACCGGAGTGCTCCGGCCTTACCCGATTACCAAAAGGATAAAATAAATTAAAACAATAAAAAATTGTGGATAAACCATTTTTGCAATTGGACAGCCATTAGGTGCGGGGTTTAACTGTGTTCTTGTATCATTGCTTTATCTGATTTAAAGTGTACCAATGCCAGCCAACCACATCTGACACCAGTGGGCCCACAATGATTCCACAACTAGTACCCAGAATTTTGGGAGCTCAAGAATGATTTAAAGGGTAAAGCACTAGTACCAGTAGGAGAGGGTAGTACCTACTGTATACGAACATACGAAATTTGCCGGCAGATAAAGGCCTAGAGGTCTATCAAGTCTGCTCGAACATGCAGCTAGCACCCCTTATTCTGCAGCTGCCCCTCCCTTCCACCCTTCCCCTTCATTAACCCTCCCCCTTGTCCTGTCCCATCCTCGTTTGAAGCAGTCCACTGTTCTACTGCATACCACTTCAGCAGGTAGCATTCCACCCAGCCACCACCATCTCTGTAAAAGTGTCTCCTCATCTCCCTCCTAGACCTTCGTCCTCGCTCCAGTCTCATATCATGGCCCTGGTGGCCTCCCTCCTTACTTTGAACAGCCCTCTGTACCCGCCTTGTTTATTCCTTTCATGTATTTAAAGGTTTCAATCATGTCACCCCTGTCTCTCCTCTCCTCCAGTGAGTACATGTTCAACTCCTTCAACCTCTCTCGTATGATAAGTCCCCCAGCCCTTGATCATCTTTGTGACTCTGCTGCACCCTCCAACAACTTAATGTCCTCTTCAGATACGGATGCCAGTACTGCATGCAGTACTCCAGGTGTGGTCTAACTAATGACCTATACAGTGGCAGAATCACCTCCTCCCTCCTCGAGGATATACCCTTTGCAATACAACCCAGCATTTTGTTGGCCTTTGCAGCTGCCTTCCTACATTGTGCCGAGTTGTTCATTGACCCTGTAATGAGCACACCCAGATCCTTCTCCTCCTCTGTCTGGGCTAGCTGCACTCCCCCTAGTTGTTAACTCCTCCTTGGGTTCTTCATCCCAAAATGCAGCACCTTGCACTTTTTGGCATTAAAGCCCAGTTGCCAGGTGTCTGACCAGGTTTCAAGCTTTGCCAGATCATCCTGCAACCCCTGCCATCCCCCTAGGTCATCCACCACCGCGCCTACCTTGGTATCATCGGCAAACAGACTGATCTTGCTCTTGATGTCCCATGATATGTCTGCAATGAATATCCCAAACAACACTGGTCCCAACACTGAGCCCTGTGGAACACCGCTCGTCACTGCCCTTGGGTGTTAGCATGTACTGTATTTCACACTGTGGCATGAAAGGGTGGGCTGTGTTTAAGGGCACAACAAAGTGGTAATGTTAAATGCATGCTGAAAATAGAAAATAGAGTTAAAAATCAACATTTCGACCTTAGGTCTTCTTCAGAAAATATCTGAAAGAGAAAAAAAAAAGCAAAGTTAGTATAGAGGATAGGTAAAATAAGGGATATATATATATATATATATATAGGGAAAGAAGAAAGGGTGAGTCTCTGGGAAAAAATGTAAAAAATGAAAAAATAGAGAGAGAATCTGGAAAACAAAAAGGTGATGATGGTAATGACAAGGCATAATAGCAGTAAATGAGCTAGAGAAGTCCCCAGGTGAGGACTAATTAACAGGGCCTAGTAAAAAGGCTGAAAGGTGAAAAATGTGGGAGAAGGAGACAGAGATGGAGACATCAGGCGAAAATGAAAATAGATGTAAACAAATACAAACAGAGTTTATGGAAAACAAGGGGTGGCTGAAAGATGTCAGTAGAAAATTAGTCTATCATTTAAATCGGAAGGCTGCTGGGAGCCAAGGTGGATGATCAGCTTGGCTTCCATGTTTTTTCTATGGTCATAATCCCAGAAGCCCTGCTGAAGGACACAAATAGAAGGATCATTGACACTGTGGTCCCTGGAGATAAAGTGGGATACAATGGGTTTATCAGTGTCTCCATTCCTGACTGCCCTGTAATGTTCTCTGAAATGGTCAACAAGGCGTCTACCAGTTTCTCCGATGTAAATAGCTGCACACTTCCTGCAAAGAATACAATACACCACATTAGTGGAGGTGCATGAGAACTCCTTGGCGATGTGAAAAACACGAGGGACCCCGAATTTCAGTCACACTAGAAATAAATTTGCAGGTGTACAGTAGCATCGAGTTCTGTTGCAGGGTTTGGTACCTGGTAGGGAGAAACTGTTACGAGTAAGTAAGCTGCTTCTTACCAGGAGATTCTGCAGGTTGGAAGCCAGCGGTAGGAGGCAATAGGTGGTTCTGTAAAGGAAACACCAATGCCGGGGTCAGTTTGCAAAACCAGAAAGTTACTAGTGATGATCCTGTAAAGAGAAGGGGTACTCTGATGGATGGGAAGCACTAGTGGAATGCGTCGTTGTTATTGCGTGACGGTATCCTTCCTATGGGGTTCTAGGTTACGGGACATGTTACTGACCTAGGAGAGTGCTCTGTCCACTGTGCTTTTAGGATATCCCATTAATAAAAAAACTATGCTTTATTTGGTCCTGCTCAGCAAAGTCATCATCTTCGCTGCATAACCTGTGAAGTGTGTCTCTTTTTCATTGATTTCATTTTATTGACATTACAGAGCAATTTAAGACCAAAGTCCATGAGCTCACCACTAGAACCTATGAGTAACCTTTAATTCCTTTATTGATACAATAGTGATCGAACTTCGATTTAAATTCAGATATGGTTTTACTTTCAACCACCTCACAGGGCAATGCATTCCATATTTGTGTTACCCTGTTATTAATCCAGTATCTCCTCTTATTTGTATTTGTTCTTTCTTTGATCAATTGATGGCTGTGTGCTCTTGTATTATGTATATGATCCCTATGCTCCAATCCCATAGTGTCCCAAAGAAAAGTCTCTCTCCTGGTAAAAAAAAAAAAAAGTCTAAGAAGCTGAATATGGCAGACCATTCTTGACATGTTTAGGATGGAAGGAGCTGTGGAGGAGAAAAAAGTGTGTGAGTCTGGGTTTGTGATAAACTGATGTCTTCAGATCAGTGTTCCACATTGACAGTTTGATATCCAGAAAAGGCAGCGTAGAGGAGAATACTTCAACAGTGCACTGAAGGGAAGGATGGGCAGTGATAAACTTGTCACTCCAGGACATTTTGCTGGTGTTATTTTGTTAACCAATGCATGGAAAACACCACTAACTTCAATTTTCATTGTGGGTGCAACCACTCCAACCTGACAACTGGTAAGCTGGCAGCCCTAAGATCTCTGTAATGCAGGAATGACTTGGTTATTAAACCAACCGATAAGGGAGGTGCTGTTGTGGTCTGGCAAAATGAGCTATACGTCACCGAAGCCACATAGCAACTCTCTGACACCAGGTTTTACTCTTCTCTTCCACAGGAGCCCACTGCTGACTATGAGACTGAGGTTAACACCACCATCACTTCTGCTACTGAAAACTAAGAGCTCCCTGCTTCAGCTAAGAGACTCATAGTTCATCATCCTTGGGCATCCAGGTTTTGTCTCCTTCCCAAAATCCACAAAACAGGTAAGGCAAAGCAAGACAAATTTTATTTTTCTGGCGCCCAATCCCGGAGGCTCTGGGCGCCATACAAAAAAACACAACTCAATTTATACATACAAAACTATATCCTTATACAACTCCCATAAATATAGAAAATCCTCAATCTTTAAAAAACACTAATAACCCTAGTGTCAAACAGTGTCCGAGAAAGCCTGATTAAACAAATAGAACTTCAGGTGGGTCTTAAAGACCTCTACTGATGGGCCTCCCTCACCAAGAATGGGAGCGAATTCCATAAGACAGAGCCGGCAACACTGAAAGCTCGATCACCAGCAGTTTTTAATCTTGTCCTAGGAATCGTCAGGAGGCCCCTTGAGGAGGACTGGAGGGGTCGAACCGAGGCAGCAGGTGTCAGAAGGTCAGCCAGGTAACAAGGGCCCAATCTGTATAGGGCCTTATAAGTGAGCAAGCCCACCTTGAAGAGCACCCTTCATCAAACTGGCAGCCAGTGCAGTTCACGCAGCTCCAGGGTGACATGGCAGTATTTCGACTGACCTGTCAACACCTTGGCAGATGCATTCTGCACTAGTTGCAGTCGATGGAGGGTGGATCCAGAGACCCAGAGGTAGAGCGCATTACAGTAGTCTAACCTGGATGTGACAAATGCATGTACCAAGGTGGGGAGGTCCAGGGGCGGAATCAGGTTCCTAATCCTGGCGATATTTCTCAGATGGAAAAAGCTTCCTTTAACAACGGCAGACACCTGATATTCCATTGTCATACCGCTGTCAAATATAACACCAAGATTACGCACCTTAGAGGAAGCCTTCAATGGGACTGACCCTAGAACAAGTCCAGAGTCTGCCGCAGGGGGCAACCCTGCCCGCCTCCTGTTCGACTCCACCACCAGTACCTCCGTCTTATTGGGGTTCAGTCGCAACATGATAGAGCTAACCCTGAATGTCCTATTGTGTCTGCCTGCTCGTGGTCACATCCCACATCTCTGCATT
Source organism: Neoceratodus forsteri (assembly GCA_016271365.2). Lineage (NCBI taxonomy): Eukaryota > Metazoa > Chordata > Ceratodontiformes > Ceratodontidae > Neoceratodus > Neoceratodus forsteri. The sequence continues at coordinate 171,845,907 of CM028131.1, read as the reverse complement.
TTTGGACAGCCTCATGAGACAACTCATTGAATCCCTACTCTCCTACATTAAAGACACTAATCATGCTCTCCAGTTATTTAACAGGTTCAGATTCAGTGGCACCCACCAGCTCATCTTCATCAGGCACATCAAATCTCTTTACACAGTGATATTCCACAATTATGGCCCAACAGCTTTGCAGCATTTTCTAAATAAGCAGAAAACCCAGCAGCACACACACACACACACACACACACACTAACCCACCTGGCAAAACTTGTTCTCAAACTCAGTGCTTTTTCTTTTAGTAACAGTTTTTTCAGCAGGTTAGCAGAGTTGCCATGGGTATGAAGATGGGTCCCAGCTTTGCCAATCTGTTTGTGGGTTGGGTGGAGGAACAGTTTTTTCTCTCATTCACAGGGACTGTGCCCGAACTCTAGAAATGCTACATAGATGACTGTGTGGAGGCTACCACCTGCTCCAGGGAGACCCTCCAAGTCTTCTTGGACAAGTTTATCACTGTTCATCCTTCCCTTCAGTACACTTTTCAAGTATCCTCCTCTACACTGCCTTTTCTGGATATCAAACTGTCAGTGCAGAACACTGGTCTGAAGACATCAGTTTATTACAAACCCACTGACTCACACAGTTTCCTCCTCCACAGCTCCTTTCATCCTAAACATGTCAAGAATGGCCTGCCATATTCACAGTTTCTCAGACTTTGCAGGTTATGCAGTTAAGGTAATGATTTTGCTGAGTAGGCCCAAATAATGCATGCAGTAGTTGTTTTATTAACAGGGGATACCCTAAAAGCACAGTGGACAGAGCACTCTCCTAGGTCAGTAACATGCCCCGTAACCTTGACCCCCATAGGAAGGGTACTGCCATGCAACAACAGCAATGCATTCCACTAGTGCTTCCCTTCCATTGGAGTACCCCTTCTCTTCACAGGATCATCACTAGTAACTTTCTGATTTTGCAAACTGACCTCAGCATTGGTGTTTCCTTTACAGAACCACCTATTGCCTCCTACCACTGACCACCCAACCTGCGGAATCTCCTGGTAAGAAGCAGCCTACCTACTCCTAACAGTTTCTCCCTACTAGGTACCAAACCTTGCAACAGAATTCGCTGCTACACCTGCAAATTTATTTCTAGTGTGGCTGAAATTCGGGGTCCCACAGGTGTTTTTCACATCACCAAGGAGTTCTCATTCACCTCCACTAATGTGGTATATTGTATTTTTTGCAGGAACTGTGCAGCTATTTACATCGGAGAAACTGGTAGATGCCTTGCTGACTGCTTCAGAGAACATTACAGGACAGTTAGGATTGGAGACACTGATAAACCCATTGTATCCCGTGTCAATGATCTTTCTGTTTGTATCCTTCAGCAGAGCTTCTGGGATTATGACCATAGAAAAAACATGGAAACCAAGCTGATCATCCGCCTTGGCTCCCAGCAGCCCTCCGGTTTAATTGATAGACTTATTTTCTACTAGCATCTTTCAATCACCCCTTGTTTTCCGTACAGTCTGTTTGTATCTGTTTACATCTATTTTCATTTTCACCTGATGTCGCCATCTCTGTCTCCTTCCCCCACATTTGTCACCTTTTAGCCTTCTTACTAGGCCCTGTTAATTAGTCTCCACTTCTTAGTATCCTGTGAACTTGGCTAGCCACAAGTGGGCGCCTGCCAAGACGGCGACCCACTTGCAGTGCAGGTTAGACAGGGTGAGGGTGTGAGGAAGGTGACAGGATGGCGTTTGCTCACGCATATAGCAACAGGACATCGCTATATGTATAATCGTGTGGTGGGGAGCGAGCATGATGGAAGGGAGGAAGGGCCCCTTAGCATGGTGGGTGGGTGGGTAGCAGCCTGAAGCTGTGAGGGCTCCGGGTTCGGGTCTGGGCATGCCTACATTTTTGTGTGTCCAGCCCGAAATTTACTTTTTTGCAGAATTTGCACGCCCCCGACATTAACCCCCCTAGAGTTAAGAATCCTTTAGTGGGGAGAGCAGGGGGCACAGCCCCTGCATTAACATTTAAGTTCTAAGTCCCCGGTGCTGTTTTCCTGTGCACCGGGGTGTACATCACCAAAACTGAATTTTGGCAATGTACCCTCGCCATAATGACTGTCGCCTTTCAGCAAGCGCCATTATGACATAGAACCGGACTTCTGTAGCTTGTTCACTGTTATTATGCCTTGCCATTCCCATCATCACGTTTTTGTTTTCCAGATTCTCTCTTCATCTTACCATTTATCACTTCTTCTCCCAGAACTTCACCCTTTTTTCTTTTCCCACATACAGTATATATTCCTTATTTTACCTCCCCTCTACACTAACTTTCCTTTTTTTCTCTTTCAAATATTTCCTGAAGAAGACCTAAGGTCAAAATGTCAATCCGTAACTCTATTTTCAGTGTGCATTTAACATTACCATTTTGTTTTGCTTTCAGACCACATGCTGATGCAGCACCTTGTTTTGGTTTTTACATTTAGGCCCAGATATTCAAACTGCGCCAGGCTGTGGTGCAAGCCTGGGCGCAGCGCAACTTGGCTGTGCAGAGGCGTTGGCTGGGCGATATTCAACGGAGCTGCGCCACTGCACAGCAGCATTGGATGTCACACCCTGGCCACCCGCAGTGCACATGGCGCAGTGGCACTGCGCCAGTGCAAGTGGCCGAGTGGAGCAGAGATATGCCATTGTGCAAGTTCCGTTGCGCTATGCGCAGCAACCGCGATATTCAAAAGTGCACATGCAAATGGGGCCATAATGTATGCAAGGTGCAAATGGGGCATTTTGCATGTCATTATGGCCCCATTTGTATGCAGGTGTGCCAATCCCGGGCGACTTGCGGCTGGTGCCCTGCCAGGCAGCAGCCGTCGGGGACCGATGCCCCCTGCACAGTGCGGCAATGTGCCTCACAGCCCGATCGTGGGCTTGAGTGTAAATAAAATTAATCCAATATCCCTGGTGATCCAGTGGACCGCTGTCAGCCCTATCGTGGGCATTTGTTAAATAAAATAACACCTATATCCCTGGTGGCCCAGTGGACCGCTGTCAGCCCGATCGCAGGCTTGAGTATAAATAAAATAAATCCAATATCCCTGGTGGTCCAGTGGACCACTTCGCAGCCGATCGCGGGCTTAGGTGAAATAAATAAATTCCAACATCCTGGTGGTCCAGTGGACGCTGTCAGCCGATCGCGGGCATCTGTATAATAAAACTTCGTCCCATATCCCTGGTGGTCAGCGGACCCCTCCCCACCGCCCACTGAGCCACACCGCCCTGCTCCGCCCCGGTCAGTGGCGGTGGCACACCCTACCGCCCCGCTGCCGCCAACTGACACCATAGGTAGGGCTGTACACCCATTGGTCCCTGGCGTGAGCCAATGGGCGTGCCTCTCTGCTTACTACACATTCCAGATCGTGAATAGATCCATTCACATATCTGGAATGTGTAATCAATGAGAGCTGCCGCCCATTAGCTCACGCTGTGGACCAATGGGCATACAGCCCCTACCCATGGTGTCAGCCGGGCAGGGCAGTAGGTGGATGGGTGCTGCCGCCCGCCACTGACTGGGGGAGGAACGGGGCGGTGGGGCTCAGTGCGTGGATGGGGAGGGGGGTCCGCTGGACCACCAGGGATATTGGACATAGTTTTATTATACAGATGCCCACGATCGGGCTGACAAAGGTCCACTGGACCACCAGGGATGTTGGAATTTATTTATTTCCACCTAAGCCTGCGATCGGGCTGTGAGCTGTCCACTAGACCACCGACGATATTGGATTTTATTTAATTTATAAATGCCTGGGCTGTGAGTGGTCCACTGGACCACCAGGGATGTTGGACTTTATTTTAAAATACTTAAGGCCACGATCGGGCTGACAGCGGTCCACTGGACCACCAGGGATATTGAACTTTATTTTACCATACTTAAGCTCATGATCGGGCTGACAGCAGTCCACTGGACCACCAGGGATATTGAACTTTATTTTACCATACTTAAGCCCGCGATCGGGCTGACAGCGGTCCACTGTACCACCAGGGATATTGGACGTAGTTTTATTTTACAAATGCCCGCAATTGGGCTGACAGCGGTCCACTGGACCACCAGGGATATTGGAGGGTCATATTTGTACGTATGTCCGTGATTGGGCATGGGGGGCGCCGCCAGGTTTAGCCGGAGCTCGGGTCGCCACCCACAGGTGGCAGCTGCCGTGTTGCACCATGCAATATGGCAGCTCACCTGTGGGTGGCCAGCCGTTGTTCCTTTTTTTTTGGGGATCAACTGTGTGTGGCGCAAGTAGGGGTTGCGTATGCATGGACTCAGCACATCATGGGCTGAATATCAGGATGTGCAGAGTATGCATGGGCACGCCCCCCTCCCACCTGCACAGCATACATTACTGATGCGCTCCGGTGCATCGAGATTTGTGCCAGGCACAATTCCCGTTTGAATATCACGCTGTGGCACATCAGTGGGTTGTGCATGGCGCAACACTGTTGCACCATGCGCAACCCTTTTGAATATCTGGGCCCTTGTGTCTAAGGGCTGTGACTATAAGTGCCTTTTCAGTGACAGCCCAGGAAACTGTTTTATTTGTTGCATCTGCTCAGGCCGTGTGAAGAGAAGCCACTGTTCATTGGGCTAAGTCTGTTTAAGGCAAAATTAAAACTAGCCTCTTGCAGACAACTGCTCAGGCCGTGTGAAGAGAAGCCACTGTTCATTGGGCCAAGTCTGTTTAAGGCAAAATTAAAACTAGCCTCTTGCAGACAACTACTTCATACTACCACCTAATTTCCCTTTTTTCTAAAGGTTTGCAGCATAAATAAAGCTATGTTGAATTATATTCAAATGTCTGCTGCCATTTGCTGGAGCTAAGCGCATGCTTACTGGAGAGTGTACAGCCATTTTTGGCAGGTCAATGGGTGAAGAGACTGCAGTGGGGTGGTGGGCAGGTACAGCACTTGTGTGCACAGGTTGTGCAATTAGAGCACCCAGGCTATTATATTCTTTTTTTGGATGGAGGCACTGTGCTACTTTCCTTCTATGAATGGATATCCCCCCTCCATTTGTCGAGAGAGACTTAATGACCCCTGGAGCCACTGCGACATCTATGGCTTCCTGGTGGCAACTAAGGTTGGAGGGGTCCTCGTTTTTGTTTTGTTTTTTTAACATAATGCAGATATTGACTGTGTGAATAGCAGCTATATAAAACCATAAAAGAGGACACTAAATAAATAACAAACATTCATAGTCAAACAAACATAATCAACTTAGCTACCCCCAGTCCCCACCCCCAACCTCTACCAGTCCACTTCAGCTTAGGCACCTAATTTTGCTAATAACAGAAAATAAATTATCATGGCACACCCATTTTTTATTTGAGTAAATACTCATAAAGTTGTGACCAACGGTTACATGCACGAGATGATGTGCAAAGAAACATAGAAACATAGAAACATAGAAGTTGACGGCAAATAAGGACCGCAAGGCCCATCCATTCTTCCCATTTCTTTTTCTACCTTATGAATGTGTCATCAGCCTTTGCTCTGTCAATGGCCTATCTATTCATACTAATCTGTCTTCCTTCCTTATGCCTATCCCATGCCTGTTTGAAGACCGTCACTGTATTCATATCCACCACTTCCCGAAGTATGCCGTTCCATGCATCCAAACCCTTTCTGTGAAAAAGAACGTCCTCACATTACCCCTTAATCGGCTTCCCTCTAATCTCATGTTGTGTCCTCTTGTCCTGCTATTTTTCTTATATTGAAACATGTTAGACTCTTTCACCTTGTTAATGCCCTTAAGGTGTTTGAATGTTTCGATCATATCACCTCTCTCCCTCCTGTGCTCTAGGATATACATATTGAGCTCTGTTAATCTGTCCTCATATGTTTTCTGATGCAGTCCCTGCACCATTTTGGTTGCCCTTCTCTGGACTGCCTCAATTTGGTTAACGTCCTTATCAAGGTGTGGCCTCCAGTACTGCATGCAGTACTCCAGATGGGGCCTAACCAGTGTCTTGCAAAGAGAGATTATTACCTCCCTCTTCTGACTTGTGATACCCCTACTAATACACCCCAACATCCCCCTAGCCTTACCTACTGCTTTAGTGGTCTGCTTGGATGATTTCAGGTCATCGGTGATGATGATGATGCCCAAGTCTCTTTCTTCCCTTGTGACTGCCAGCAACTCCCCTCCCAGCCTATAGGTGGCTTCAGGGTTTCTCTTCTCTATGTGCATGATCTTGCACTTCTTTGCGTTAAACCCCAGTTGCCACTCTTCCAACCATTTTGCTAGTTTATCCAGATCTCTTCTCATTCTGCCCACCCCATCTGGATCATCTATTCTGTTACAGAGCTTGGTGTCATCTGCAAACAGACAAACCTTACCCTCTAGTCCATCTGCAATGTCACTAATGAAGATATTGAAGAGAACTGGCCCCAGGACTGATCCCTGAGGTACCCCACTTGTGACTTGCATCCCTTCTGACTGTATACCGTTTACCACCACTCTCTGTTTTCTGCCCGTCAACCAGTTTGCCACCCAGGTGACCAATTTCTGACCCACCCCAAGCCTACCCAGCTTATTAATCAATTTTCTATGTGGAACAGTATTGAAAGCTTTGCCGAAGTCAACTGCTCCCCCTTGGTCCTTGGTCATACAGCCATAACTTGTTACTATACACTCCGCAAAGATAGCTGTTAAACATTCTTGGACCCATTTGGAAAGGGAAGGGATCCAGTTACCCAACCAGTGCCTTGCTAGGATTAATTTAGCCATTGCCACAGAGAGTGCCATATAATATTTATGATTATTGCATTTTATCTCGGAATAGTCCCCTAGAAGGCAGATTTCTGGTTTAAAATAAATATCATCACCAAATAGGGGGCTAGTTTTTTGGAAATTTGAGTCCACAATTGCTTTGCAACAGAGCACTCCCACAGTTTGTGGTATAAGGTGGACACTTTTGCCGGGCATGATACACAGGCTGGGGTGGATAGCCTTTTCATTCAACATAATATGCTAGGAGTAAGATACAAACTATGCAGGACTTTAAATTGTATAAGTCTTAGGCGGTCTTGTTTCAAATAAGTATAGACTGAGGGTCAAACGGACTGCCACTGACTCACAGACCAGTCTAATTTCAGTAAAGTCTGCCAGTAGGATGCCGAATTTGAGGTATTAGACAAGTCATGGCTCCACAATACCTTATAAAGACTAGATATCACTTTCCTCTTCCCTATATGTTGGATAATCTCTGAAAAACTGGAGTGATAATCCCAAATGAAAGAAGGGCTTTTCTGTAAAATTGCCTAATACAATTAAATAGCTCCAAAACCTTAAAATAGGAGCTAGATAAGAGCTTGTATTGTTTGTATATATCTTTAAGAGGTTTCAACTCAGACCCCACACAAAAATCCTGAACCTTGAGATGTGATAGTGAAGGTAAGAAGGTAGGCTGAATTGGTTTCCCTGCAATACAAAAATTAAGATTTTGAAAAACAGGCTGCTCCATCGTAGCAATAGGATTTATTTTTAATAAACAGCACATTTGTTGGTGAGCCTTACTACTGCAACCAATAGGAGTGTCTCCAAGGTCTGTTGATAATTTGGCATGTGGGAGAAACAATAGTGAGTTCAGGGAGACCTTATGCGTCTGGGCTAGGCTTTGCTTTATAGCCACCCAACTGGAAAGCATTTCTCCAGAAAGGTCAGACATTCTCCAGATGACTGTATGGGGCAATTTCTACAGTATGAGGTGCCATGTAGGGCCAAATAATATTTGAAGAAGTCAGGAACCTGTAAGCTGCCATATCCGTAAGGTCAGGATAGTTTGGGGTATGCTCTCTGGGGGGGGGGTGTTGTCATCCCAAATAAAGGAGGAGCAAAGTGCCATAAGGGATTTAAACCAGGCTTTCGGTAGGTGTATGTTAAGCATACTTAAGGGGTACATAAGTTTAGAGAAAACGCACATTCTAATAATGCTGGCTCTTCCCCACAGGGTCAGGGGGAGGTGCTTCCACCTATTAAGATCCCCTTTTAATTGTTGAATGACCAGGTCTAGATTAAACTGCTTGAGCTTATCAAACACAGAGGGTGGTGGTAAATGGCTGTCTCTCCACAGAGGGAAGAGTGACCTGTGGAGTACCATAGGAATCAGTGCTGGGACCGGTCCTATTCAACATCTTCATCAGTGACATTGTGCAGGACCTAGAAGGCAGAATTTCCCTGTTTGCTGATGACACAAAGCTCTGTTACAGAGTAGACACACCAGAGGGTGTAGACAGAATGAGAAGGGACCTGCAGAAACTTGAAGAATGGTCAGGGGTTTGGCAGTTTAAATTCAATGCAAAGAAGTGCAAGATAATGCATATGGGGCACAAAACCCTGGTACAATATATCAGTTGGGGGTGAGGATGTGCATGCACCAAGCAGGAAAGGGATCTTGAGGTTATCATCTCTGATGACCTCAAGGCAGGAACAATGCGACAAAGCAGCAGGTAAAGCAAATAGGATGCTGGGATGCATAGGCAGGGGCATCACCAGCAGGAAAAGGAAGGTCATAATTCCACTATACAAGACACTAGTGAGGCCCCACCTGGAGTACGGTGTACAGTTCTGGAGACCTTACTTATGTAAGGACATAGACAGGGTAGAGAAGGTTCAGAGGAGGACAACAAAGATGGTATATGGATTGCATCACAAGTCCTATGAGGACAGGTTGAAGGAATTGAATATGTACTCCCTGGAGGAGAAGAGGGAGAGAGGGGATATGATAGAGACATACACATATCTTACAGGGAGGAACAGGGTGCAGGAAGACGCTATTTTTAAGCAAAAAAGATGTTCCAGGACTAGAGGGCATGGGATGAAGTTGCAGGGAGGACGATTCAGAGGAAACATGAGGAAGAATTTCTTCACAGAATGAGGTGGTGGACAAGTGGAACACCCTGCCAGAGGAAGTGGTGAGGGCTGAAACAGTCGCAGGATTTAAGAATGCATGGGATAGACATAAAGGAATTCTGGAGGTCAGGGTTAAGGAGCAACAGACTTCTAGGAAAACATAAAGTAAACTTACAAGCTCAAATGGGCAGACTGGGTGGGCCGTAGGCCCTTATCTGCTGACACTGTCTATGTATCTATGTCTAAGGTTCCTAGAAATTGTAATACCTAAGTACTTTAAGGGGGATGCATCCCACTTAAGTCCTAAGACGGGGAAGTGCCTTAGGTAGGGAGTGGGATAAAGGATAAACTGTAGTTTTGGAAAGGTTTCACTTGTATCCAGAGAAGGAGCTAAAATCAGAGATGACTGCTAGAGCTGCTGGAAGTGAGGTTTCCCAATTTTCCAGATGCAGTAAAATGTCATCTGTGAATGCTGATAGTTTAAAGGATGTCCCATTGATGGTAATCCCTTTGATTAACATAGACTGGTTGATGGCACTGATTAAGGGTTCTAAGTAGAGGTTAAAAAGATATGGTGATAATGGGCATCCTTGCCGGGTACCACGGGAAATTTGAAAGAGTTTGGATAATTTTTTGTTACAAAGAATGTGGGCTGATGGAATCTGATACATAACCTTAATTCTATTAATAAACTCTGTTGGTAGGGAGTAGGCTTCCAAGACTTTAAAAAGATATGGTCATGAAACCCAATTAAAGGCTTTCTCCGTGTCCAGGGAGACCAGCACTGGAGACTTGTCAGTCTCCCTGGACAACGAGATAAGATGAAAAAGTTTCCTAAAGTGTAAGCTGAGGCTTCTACCAGCTACAGACCCTGCCTGGTCAGGGCCCAGTAGGGATTCCCAAACTTGAGATAGCCTGGCCACTATAATATTTGCATATATCTTAATATTATTATTCATTAAGGAAATAGGGTAATCATTTTTGGATTTCGTGGCTTGCCAGGTTTAGGCAGCAATACAATTCTGGCTTCAAAGAGCGATTTATCTATAGGTGGGTGAAGTAGCCAGTAATTGTATAAATGAGCAAGTAGGGGAGTTATAATCTGCTTATAGGTTTTATAAAAGTAGGCTGTGAAACCATCTGGACCAGGTGATTTGTTCAATGGAAGGGTATCTATAGCAGAGGCTGCCTCAATATGGCTAATTGGTCCTTCTAGGACTAACTTCTGCACCTCAGTAAGTGTAGGGAGACCTGCCTTTTGCAAAAATGATGTCATGTTTAGGTGGCAGTTTATCTTGGAAGGGGGAGGAGCAGTGTATAATGAGCTGTAAAATCTAGGGAAAATTTTCCCCATGGCCTGAGAGTGTACCCAGGTCCCACAAGGAGGATACCCATCTGGAGCTGGTTTGTTGCTTAATCCTCATAGCCAGTAACTTACCAGCTTTTTCTCCCTTGCCTATATATGTGGCTTTATTCTTATTTGCCATTTTATCCACTTTAGACATTAAGTAGTTGGAATATTGGGCCCTAAATTGCCTGAGTTCTAGTCTAAAATCTTCTGTGGATGTAGCTGACAGGGAGTGCTCCATGGAACAAATGTGGGAAAGCAATTCTGTAATATAGATTCCATTCTTTTTTCACCTGATTGTAGCTAGCCTAATTAATTCTCTCCTCCAAGCTGCCTTCAGACTACCCCAAATCACATCATAGGGTATAGGAGCTTCAGTGTTTTGTTGGATTATCATTTCCATATACTGCTGCAGTTGGGAGACCAGCTCCGGCTCCTTCAAAATGTGGCTGTTTAATGACCAGGTACGAGGGCACAATGAGAGAGACGTTATCTCCAAATGCAAAATAACTGGTGAATGGTCTGAGAGGACTCTCGCAGAGATGATACTTTGCCATAACCAGGGCACCAGCTCTTTCAAGATTACAAAAAATCAATACGTGAAAAGACCCGATGGGGGACAGAGAAAAAGGTATAATCTTTGGTAGAGGGGTAAAGAAGTCTCCATGGATCAAGAAGTCTCAGTTTGTCCATAAATTCCTTAAGAGCCCTTTGCCCTGGGGATAACCCAACTCTAGTATGATAGGTACAGTCCAAATCATTAATTTGGACTAAGTTCCAGTCGCCTCCCAATATAATGAGCAGATGACTGTATGGGGCTATTTCTACAGCTAAAGTAGGAAACAAGCTGGGGGTATCTATATTAGGGCCATAAACTGACCCAAGCAGTATCTCCCAATTGCCCAAAAAGCCATGTAAAAGGACAAATCTACCATCAGGATCTCCTTTCTCCATTAACAAAATAAAGGTAGCAGCTTTTGCTATTAGGGTAGCCACACCTCACTGACTAGTGCTCTTTCCTGCCTCAAAGGCCTTCCCTACCCAGGATTTGACCAAATAACCTATTTGGGATGCAAACAAATGTGTCTCCTGTAAGAATACAATCTGCGGGGATAGATGATTCAGGTTCCTGAGTAACATACTTTTCTTGTTATCTTTGCAGCCCTTAATATTCCAAGATACGCACGATAAGAAATTAGCCGTATGAGTCAGATAGTTTGATTGATAGTGTGTAGCCACAACTAGGAGTGCACTGGTACCCCCCCCCCACCCTCAAAAAGAACAAGACTGTGAAGATGAAGAGAAATGACAGGGTGTCCACATTTTGCTGTCATCTAGGAGGAACCCCATCTTACAAGTGTAACAGTTTGCTAAGTGGGGATATTAGCAATTATGTGACTGGCATGTGATTAGTGTGTATATATGTAGTATGAAAATAAATTCACATGATTGGGTTTTAAATTAAAAACCATTTAGAAACTTTCTGGCAGGGACAGGAGAGCCATTTCAGGTACAGAAGTTCAGAACCTTTCCAAACCTGTGAGTTACTAAGAACCTAAAATGACCATATATGAGCTGTTTTTCAAGTTCTGATGATGTTCTGCTAATTTTTTAAAACATTGGAAGAAGCAGGTATTTTATTTTTACCTAGAAAGAAGGCTGTAGAGGTAATGGTGAAAATCCTTAGAAGAAAGGCAGGTGGTTGAGAAAGGACCAAGTCAGCCAGATCTGTATTACATGGTGATACTCTCAGTGGAGTTACACAAAAGGTACTGTACTTACTAGCTATCGGAAACTAATTATATTTACTGCAGTAACTTGTTTCTATAACTCTTTTTCCTTCACTGATAATAGCTCATGGTTGACATATAATGGTTAAAACAGTTTTTTTACTTTAAAACAAAAGGTCCTGAATGCTTTGGTAAGGCCATGATAACTATTAGAACTTTTCAGTGCTTATAGAAACATAGAATTTGTCGGTAGATAAGGACTGCTTGACCCACCTAGTCTGCCCATTTTTCCCTGCCTATACTGTCACTGCAGACCCTAGCTGATCTCTGGCTACCCCCCCCCCCTCGCAACTAAGATTCCCTTCTGTCTATCCCATGCAATCTTGAAGCCCACCACTGTTTTTGCCCCCACTACCTCTGCTGGAGGACTGTTCCAGACATCCACCACTTTTTCCTGTGAAGAAGTACTTCCTCACATCTTTCCTGAATCTACCCCCTCCACCTTAATAGCACGTCCCCTTGTTCTTGTGCATCTTCTCCTTTGATAAATACTCCCCTCCTGCACCCTGTGTAACACTATGATGTGTTTATAGGTCTCTATCATGTTCCCTCTTTCCCTCCTCTCCTCCAGGGTGTACATTTCGAGATCAATCAGTCCCTCCTCATAGGTTTTCAGATGCAGCCCCTGCACCATTTTAATTGCCCTCCTCTAACCTGCACCTTGTCTATATCCTTCCTGAAATGTGGGCTCCAGAACTAGACACATTACTCAAGATGGTGTCTCTGTAATGATCTGTCCAGTGGCAACACCACCTCCCTCTTTCTGCTAGTGATACCACTCCCTATGCACCCTAGCATCCCACTGTCCCTTCCTACTGCCTTCTTACACAGCCTCCCCACCTTGAGGTCATCAGGTAAGCATTAATCCATGACGAAGGTGGCGTCTAATGGGGAATTAATGCATGGTTGGGAACATTGTGGCATGAGGCCACAGGCCGAGTGCCTACAATGGCTCAACCATGCATTAATTCCCCACTAGATGCCAATTTTGGAGTGGATTAATGCGCTTGTAACATGGCAAGTGCAAGGCAACTATTACTTAGATATTGATTCCTTTGCTATGAAACACACATGAGCACGACTACTTTTTTGACTTCCAGTTTCTTGCTTCAGCTCTCTTACTTTCTATGGGTCTGTCTAACTACAGCTATACACGTGCAAGTTGTTCAGCCCACATGCAGTAATGTGGTGTGTACCGATTTCTGCTCACTTACAAGTTTGCTTTACATCATAAGACTTACATTAAACAATGATCACAGTTACAAAGTTTGTCATTTATATCGGCTGCTAATTTGCTGAATGTCCGTTTTGAGGTGAGATTCATCCTATGGTGACTTCTGGGCAGATTGTATTCCCTGCATCGCTTACTATCTCAGTTAATTCACTACACTTATGTGACCGGAGCCTGTTGCACAGCCAACAGTGTTACGACCAATAGGTAGCACTTTCGAAATACCATTTCCCTTTTACCATTTCTCTCTTTGCTACGCTGCCACTTTCAGTTTGCAAACATAATGCGCCCACTATGATATCAATCGGTTTCCTAGCTGCCTATAAACCAGCTGTTTTCTCAGTGGTATACATATATTCTGTCGTCTCCATTGTACCCAGTGCTTCACTAGTCTAGCCCACGACAACAGACAGGGGTTTTGCCTGACGAATTAATCGTTTTGCCGACAAATAGGTGGCGCTTTCACAGAACCAACAGAATTTTCCTTTTCAGTACCCGATGTGTGTTCCCACCGCCACCTATTGGTCAAACTGTCAGCAGTATATCCTGTGTTGACTTCTTCACAGGCACGCTCCATATTTGTGATGCTCGTGCACACTGCCACCTGTGCTCCAATCTTTTGCTCAGTGCACTCCCGATGGCAACACGGCATTATCATGCCATAATGCCGTGTTGCTCTTGTACCACCTGACACTCTTCTACCAATCCTTTGCCTTGCTTTTGGTCATCTTATTTCAGCCATGATTACTCCACGGTCCCTTTCCTGTTTGGTGACTGCTAATACCTCCTCGCCCATTGTATGTTCCATCTCTGGGGTTCTGTGCCCTAGGTGCATGATTTTGCACTTTTTCACATTGAAACATAGTTGCCATACCCTTGACCACTGATCAAGTTTTCTCAGCTCTCTGCACATTCTCTACACCCTCTCTGGAGTGTTCACCCTTTTGCAGATTTTGGTGTCATCTGCAAAGAGGCATGCCTGCCCTTCTGGTTCTTCTGCAATGTCAGTTATTTATTTATTTGTTTACTTTTATGTAAGGCATGCTGAGCAGCAATGCTAGTTTCCACATTTGTCTTGGAGTGAAGGGAAGGGGGCATACAATGTATCAGGCATAGCAAAAAAATACAGTGTTACAGTTCATGTGCAGGGGGGTAAAAATTAGTTACATACAGTGGTATAGTACTGTTGCAATTACGCTCAAAGTTATAAAGACATTAAAAAGGACTGGTCCCAGTACTGAGTCCTGAAGTACCCCACGCTGATCACTCTCCCTTCCCCTTAGTGAGAGCACTTTACCACCACCCTCTGCTACCTATCCATTAACTAATTTTGTACCCAGTCTACCACCATCCACTCCTAAACTGCACAGTTTGTTTAGCAGCTTCCTATGTGGTACGGTGTCAAAGGCCTTGCTGAAGTCTAAGTAGGCCTCATGCACTGCCCCCCCCCCCGAACTATTTCCCTGCTTACCCAATGGAGGAAATTGATCAGGTTCGTTTGACACAACCTCCTCCATTATCAGAACCTATTCAGAACCTCAGAATGTTTTGTGATTTTCCCATCTCTACATTTTGGTTTCTGAATAAAATCAAGAAAGGTCCCAGATCCCTAGTATCTCTATTGTGCATTCTTTCTTAATCAAAAAAACTACATATAAATTCTGATACTGTGTTACTGGCTGGCTGAAGTGGATCAAGAAGGCACACACACACACACACACACACACTGCTACTACTACTACTAATACTACTACTACTTAAGTGAAACCCTCATTACCATTCATGCAGTTCCCATCCCATTATCATTAATTATTGAAGATTTTTGTAATTAAAACAAGAGCCGTTCTCCTTCACAAGCCATTTACTCCTTTGGCTGTAGGATGCAGTGACATGTTAATCCCGTATCTGTGACACTGCAGTGTGTTGCCATGGGGAGGGATGACTGTGGTGCCACAAATAAGGTGCCGGTCATTTCACTCTCTGCTCATGCAGTGGGAGTTGACAGGCTGGGCTGGAAAGAAAAAGTCCTGTCTGCAGCAATTGTGATGGGAATTAAGGGGATCTGCAGACAGAAAGCCTTGAAATGCACCAGAAAATTTGTTTAAAATAAACCTATTTCATTTTCCTGTCTTCTTTCTTCCAGGGGCATGCCTTTTACTGCAGGAGGCAGTGGCTGGGATTTTTCAGAAGGCTGGGCAAAGATGCATGTGCGAGGTGTACCTGTCTCAAGCTGCACCTATGCATATCATCCTGGATGCGTTGGCAGTTATTCTGCAACCTGAATCCAACTGAAATGCTCAGACACAGTTTACACTGGAATGTGTCACTAACTGGATGTAAGCTGATGATTCTGGGTACAAATACCAAACAATCTATTAGATGGTTCAAAAGCACCTAGTCTGTCCAAGGCTCCATCTGCCTTTACAAATTACACAGTGTTAGGGGGGAGGAGGGGGGGCAGGAGCACGTGCTAGATGACCCAGCAGTAGTACATTGTGCTACCATGCAGACAAGCTGGGCCTGGAGCAACCTAACTTTCTGTGGTCATGTGACCTCAGCATCTTTCCAGAGTGCATCATATGAACATACAAAAATGTCAGGAAAAGAATGCCAAAAAGGCCTATCATGTCTGCTTGTTGCGGAGCTCATGCTTATTTCCTACTTGTTGCTTCCCCCCCCCCCCCGTCATCCTAATCTTTCCCTTGAATTTATCCCACTCTCATTTAAAACTCCCAACAAATTTGTGATTGACCACCCCCTCTTGTGATGCACTGCACCATGTCATCACTCTTTCTGTGAAGAAGTGTCTTCTAGGCATCTTTCTATACCTTCCCCCCACCAGTTTGTAGCTGTGGCCATGGATGTTTTTGTTTTTGCTAAAAAGATGCCCAAGGTGGACCTTGTTCATGCCTTTAAGGTATCTGAATGTCTCAATCATATGGGAGTTTAAAGATCCCCGGAGATCTACTCAGGTTGAGTTAGAGTTTGAAAAAATGATTTCTTTGTTACCAAAATGCTGTATGACCTTCATTAATACAACAGGCACCACCATAGTCTGTATTTGAAAAAATCCTGTAGTGTCTATTCCAGACGCCAGCTGCAGTTAGTACTCACAAAACCAATTAGAAAAATGACTCAAGCACCTGTGAGTAAGCACCAACAGCAATCAGATGGTGCAACCAGAGGACTGGCTAATTCTCCTAAATTGTGCTATTTCCAAAACAATCTCCATGCTCAGTGGGATGTGAACATTTAACCTTCTTAAAAAGAAATATATCACCAGGAAACCAGAAAAATTGCTGTGTGTGTGTGTGCATGCGTAGGTGTTTATTTTACAATTTATGGCCAAGAAAGGCACACTAAGTAATGGCTTGGGAAGTTAGGTGAATTGCTCATGGTCACACAGCATGCAACTGGTGGCTGTAGGTTCAAACTTAGTTCTCCAGGTTTGCAGCTCAGTGCCCCCCCCCCCTTTTTTTTTTGACAATACTTTATCAGCAGAGATACTGTTTAGTTGTTCTCATCTTGTTTTCCTGCTACCAACTCTGGTTGGGCTTACGCTTGGTCTTCTCATGTCATCACATATTTCAAATGTCTTTGTGTCATCTGTTATTCTCTGTTTAAGTGCCAACTTTTCTTTGCCTTTTTATCCATGTTTTCTGGCCTCTGGCTCTTTTTAGCAGCAGGTTTTAAAAATATCTTATAAGTTAAACATGGGGAGCTCTCAATATCCTCCACTGTCACTTGAAAAAATCTTAGCTGGTGTGCACTGGGGCAGTAGTGCTGCTTGAGGAAAGAGTGATTGCAGGACGAGGTAGAAAGTGTACTCACCCCTGTGATTCAGGACAGATTCAAATGAGACAGAAATTCTTTTAGAAGCCTGGTATTTTATTCAAACCAAAACATCCACAGCCTATCAGAAATCGAGCAGTGAGGAGCACTGCCCTTCTTACGTTTTGCCTTGCCACTCAAGGCTTCTTCAGAGAATGACATACATTTTTTACAGGTGACATTTTTTCCAGTCTGTAATGAAAATGTGATACACTCCACCAATCACATAGCGAATGCTAGTGATAGTCACTTCACACTTCAGTTCCAATCATTAGGTCCACCTGTGGCTCAGGCATTTCTATCTTGTTAGAAACTTTGTTGTGCAACAACATTCTCCACAACACCAAAACAAAATTAATAGAATTCTTTCATCTCCAACTCCTTGTGGCTATGGAGTACCAGATGATAAATCTGTAAAAAAAAAAATTAAAAAAATAACAGCATGTGAGTTAATGTCCAGAGTATGCAAACATTGTTGTATACTGTTTTGTCATATCATGATGTATTTACCCAACAGTCCTGAGTGAAAGACCGGACTTGAGGTTGGGGGGAAGGAGGTTTTGTTTTTGAAAGAGCTCTGGATTTTTTCAGTACTTTAGCATGGGGGAGGCTGGCTGCCTCCTTAAGAATGGGGTAATTTCAAACTTGCCATTTAGCCCAGAAGGTTTCAGTGCTCTGTGGCCCCCATATTCTAAGCAGATGTGCCGCACAAATGACAGATGTGCCACGCACAGAAGGAAATGTGCAACAGCGTGATATTAAGATGAGCGGAGTGCTCCATGGAAATAGGGATGTGCCGTCATGCACCAATAATGGATACGGTGCAGATAATGGGGGCATGTACATGAATACACCATGCAACCTCATATTGAACTGGATTGCTCCAACAGTGCATCGTTGAACACATGTGCATGATCACACAAAGTTAGGTTCACAAAAAGCAGCCCTAAATCAGCATGCCACCCAGTGTCAAGCACAAGAACTACACTGGGAGAGGGGGAGACAGTGTATGTGTGTGAGAGAGAGAGAGAGTGAGAGCCAGTGAGTGTGAGAGAGAGAAAGAGAGAGGGAGAGAGGGACACACACACACGCAGACTGCAGGCAACAGGCTCATGGCATGCATGGTGTGTGGAATGGCTACAGTCATTGCTGATGTGAGAAGACTGAGGGAACAACAGGCAGGCTGATGGAGGGCCCAGAAGGTGGTATGCCCGATTGGGATGGTACCGTCCCTGCAGCACATTCTAACAACTGACAGACACAGAGATTGCGGGGCGGCACTGACTCAAAAGAGCATCTTTGAGACAGCTCTGGGAGCTGCAGCATGATGAGCTGCAAGCACTCACACACAGATGCCATGCCATGGCAGTGGAGATAAAGGTTACTGCGGCCATTTGCCTGCTCATCATGGGTACCTGGCAGTGACAGTGAAGTGTACTGCCACAAGAAGGGCTTCCACTTCATAAACTTCCAGGTGGTGTGCAATGCCACAGGGAAAATCACCTATGTGTATACCAACCACCCTGGGAGTGCACGACACCAACAGTTGGTATCTGTCCGACGTGCCACTGATCTGAGTCTGGGGACCTGACCGGAGGCCAGCTCGTGGGTGAGTGCAGCACAGCAGCAGCACAGGTGTACTCAGGGTGCAAAGGGTGCAGACTTGGGGGATGTACAGGGGGCACAACAGGCCAACAAGCAGCAGGACATGCAGACATGCATGTGTGTGTGTGGGGGGTGAGCAATACGGACAGTGTGACAGAAGACTGAAGGTCGGGGGCACAACAACAGCATAGCAGGGGGCAGCTAGTCAAGGGACACCTGTGGTGGGTAAATGCATAGGTATGGCATGCAGCACACACACATGTGGGGTTTCATCCCTAGTGAGATTAGGTCACCTACCCCTATCAGATGACAGCACTGGTGATGTGGGGACACAGTAACAGGCTAATGCCCTGCCAGCAAGGCTTCAAGCAGTACATGGCAGCCACAAAGCATACAGAGTGACACACACAAACAATGGGAGAAAGGCCTACCTTTCAGGATGCAGTTCCTGGTGTACAACACATCGTCCCAGTGGTGTATGCCTGCTTTTCTGCTATTCCGCATGCAAATGAGGTGTCTACAGTCAGGTAATGAGATGCAAATATCCAGGATGGGTACAGACTGTGTAATGAACCCATTTGCATGGATTTACTATGAAACTGCGACAGTCAGTCTCCTGAACTCCATAAACCCGAGTTCTGGAGACCCACATGTGAAAACCAACAGGGATCTTAGAGACAGGTAGGGCAAGCCCCCACACCCCTCACACAGGAGGCTCTGCACCCCACAATTAAAATAACCAACTCCAAGGGGAGCAGGACCCTACAGTAAGTTAAAAGGTACAGGGCAACAACAGCAAACAAAATATTTCCCTCCCGGAACAGAACCCGGTCGAGAGTGCCATGCTGGCCGAAGCAAGCAGTGGCGAGCCCTCCATGCCATGGGAGCAGCTGAGCCAGTTTACGCATTTTCTCCTTCCTTGTGGTGCTCAACTAGGGGCAGGGTAGTGGTTCATCACATCCGCTACCTTACTCCTGTCAGCAACAGCTTCCTTCTGTCAAGCGTGCATGTGTGTGCGTGTTTTGGGCTGCTGAACTCAGGATCCTGATTATCGGGATTCTGAGTGTCGGTATTTGGTAGTGATACCATTAGCATATGTTGGCTGAATATTGCAGTGATCTACACCGCGCAAACCATGGCCCATCGTGCATCAACTCTTACCCTGTTGCTCTGTGCATGTTTCTTTGTGTGATCATGCATCCATGGTCTATTCTGCTGTGTGTGCACGCTTGCATGTCTATGCATCTCTGTTGAATACTGCATAGTTTTTCAGCTGCACATTTACTCGCACCATGCATCTCTTTGCTTGGTGCATGTGTCTGATTTTCAATATGTCCCCCCAAGTTTATAAATCCATTCTTGTTCTTTTCTATTTAGGAAGTTCTTCAGATTACCCCCTCATATGCTTTTGTGTACATTTCCAATGCCTATTGCGGTCATTCTGTGCAGGTTCCTCTCTGTCAGGTTGTTAATATGGAGAGGCCATTGCATAGTCTGTATTATTATTTCTAATGGCAAGTTCATGTTTGTACAACCTGTTCCGCAGCTTCCTTTCTGTTCATCCTACATAAAACTTCCTGCAACTGCATGTTAAGAGGTACACCACAGCCTCTGTGTCACATGAAACCTTCCCAATGATTCTTTCATTTTTACTTGTTTTAGGTTTAGTAAAAGTTTCCTTTTTATCAATAAGGTTACAGGATTTACAGGTCCCACATGGTTTTAAGCCCCACCTTACAGTATACCCTAAATTTCTAGGTTTGGGTTGGTAACTGTGAATGAGCATATCCCTCAGATTCCTACTTCTCTTGTAGGAAATTCGCAGTGGCTTTTCAAACAGTTGTTTAAGCTGTGGTGTGCCTCCTAAAATTGTGAGATTGTTTCTCACAATATTTCTTACTTGCTTTGATCCTCCTCCATACATAGTAATGAATGTTAAGCATGGGTCCAATTTCTTCTTTTTTGTTTGGATCTGAGTAATCTCTCTCAGTCAATACTCTCTGTGTGTGCAAGTGCATGTTCTCTGTCCTCCTACCTATAACCCTTCCCTTTAGTCTCTCAGTCAGTTCCGTAGACCTTTCTTGAAATAGTTCATGTGTACCACAATTTCTCTTCATTCTCATATACTGGCCTTTCGGTAGGCTTCTCACAGTATGTTGTGGGTGGCAGCTATGTGCATGTAGGAGGCTATTGCGGTCCATTGGTTTCTTATAAAGGTCAGTCAAAATTGAACCATTTGCCAGTTTCTGTATCGTACTATCTAGAAAGTTATTCTTATTTAGATCAGCAGCAACTTTTTTTTTACAACTTTATTTCTGCGACCCTACCTTCCTGAACTCTTTCAGGAGTGGTCGCTTGAGGTCTGTCCTGTTCCTGCCCACTTGAAGCTCCCTCTCGCACATTCAGGAGGTTCCTGTCCAGCTGCTGTCACTAGCCACCCTGACCACCAGCTCTGAGTCCCCCAAGGCAGGACCACCAGATTACTCCTCCTGGCACTCTGTCTACAATCAAGTCTGACAGCACTAGGCAGTGGAGAGCAGAGGAGTGAGAGGTTGACCCTGACATTGGGCATGGTGGACCAACCCCCCCGGACCCTCCATCACCTATCAGGAGGCAGAGGGGATTTTTCCTGTTAGGTGTTATGCCCTCGCTCCCACCTCCTAGGTGGGGCCCGAGTGTGCTATGATGCCAGGGGACATCCGTCATGGCTCTGCATCCCTCTATGCATGTACTGAGAGTTGCAGTACCTCTGGTCACCACCGGAGGCCACTGTGGTGCCGAGCAGTCCCCCTGGAACCCCCCCCCCGAGGGAGGAGAGCTGTCCTCCAGATACTCAATCCTCCCTGTCCTCTGCCGTCCCCGGAAGGCCCAGGCTCATTCCCGAACCCAGGTCGCCAGCGTGGCGGAATGTGTGGCATCCAGCACCTCAACCCTCCCTGCCACTGGGCTAGCTAGATCAGCAGTGACTTTAAAGCATAAATTTTCATTGGTACTTTCTAAATATGTAACAAAATATGTCCGTTCTAATCTTGTGCCCTTCCATATAAAAATCAAATCAACTATGTACCTTTTATATACATCAGTTTTATCAATATATGGATTATGGTTCTCACCATAAATGAACTAGTCCTCCCACATTCTTAGGTAGAGGTTGGCTAAGCTGGATGTAAGGGTAGCCCCCATGGCTGTACCCCTAATCTGTAGTTACGCCTCTCAAACATGAATACATTATTTTTTAGAACAATGTATGTTAAACCTGTAATGGTGTTGATCTTTCTCTGTGGAAGGTCAGTGTATTTCATTAGGTTGTGCTCCATTGCCTCTGTTCCCCCCCTCATGGGGGATGCTGGTATATAGCAAATCTATATCCATAGTAACCAACCACTATTGTTCCTCCACCTGTATGTCACTGAGAATAGATAGGACATGCCCTGTATCTCTTAGGTAACTCCTAACCTTTGGGACTGATGGATTTATAAAACTATCCACGAATCTGGACAGTGGTTCCGTTAACCAACCAGTGCCTGAGATTATTGGCTGTCCAGGCAGTTCTGTCATGTTTTTATGCACTTTTGGTAATGTATATATTGCTGGTTTCGTGAGATGCTGTACAGATAGATAGCATAGTTCATTGCTACTAATGAAGTCACTTTGATAAAGATCTTGCAGGTATGATTCAATCTCCCTTTAGGTCTGTGAGGTGGGATCAGATATCATTGGTTCAAAAAACTACTGTCAGAGAGCGGCCTGTATATTTCCTGTACATATTTCTCTGTATCTTGAACAAATTATGCTCCCACCTTTATTGACCAGTTTAATGACTATATTGGGGTCCTTGCACAGATGTTTAATGGCTTCTATCTCACTATTGGACATGTTACTAAAGGGCATACATGGGAGTGTCCCTGTATAGATTTTGTAAGTCTGTTGTTCAGCATTCTAAAAATGTTTTAATACTAGAATGTAGTGGTGGGCAATGTCACAAACCCACTCAGCAGGTCAGCCCTGTACTCCCAAAGTGCCAACCTCTGAACGTAGAATTGTGAACGGTGAACAGAACAAGGTAACCCTCTTGTCTGTTTTGTGGGTTCGAGTCACCTTAGTCCCAAGTTCTGAAGGGATTCAAACTAATAACCTCTTGTTAGCGTACCCAATTGTCAGGCTCAGATAATTCTGTCTCCGGGGGGCCAGATATCTTTACCTATGGGCACCTAACCAGGTATAACAAAATGAACCCTTAGAACTCTATGCAAGACCTAGAGAACTCTTATTTATTTCCCAGTTTGGTATCACAATAAGTGCATGCACAGTGTCAACTATAACCATCTAAGCTTCACTTATATAAAAAGAAGTTTCAAGGCACACCAGGCAGTTTCTGTTTTTAAAATATATATCTTTACTTTAAAATAGATAAAAAGTAGGAAAACAGTAAAATATAGAACAATATATCCCAACACATACAGCCTTAAAAACAAAACAGGTTTAACAGTGCAAATTCCTACAATACATACACTCAGACTGGTCTTATCTAAGGTCCCCTTACTTTTTAATCTTTCAGTGCTTTGTTGTTCCTCTTTTCTCAGTCAGAAAATAATTGTCACTTTGTGAGGTCTGCTCAGTATTTTTAAAAGCAATCTTGAGCCGGCCTTCTCTCTGAGGTCACCTAATTCCGCCTTGGTGTATTAAAATTTATATTTTATAACACAGGATGTCCTACTAAGATATTTAAAAAAATAATAGGTGACATAAATGTGACTTGTCAAAACCGGTCTGTGGTCTGCTTCACATAGACATCAAAGCCTCTTTAATGTAATTCACTGAATAACACCAAGCAAATGCATATTGGACTTCCTAATTTAGTCTGGGACCTGCTTCACCCAGACATCAAAGTCTCTTTGATGTATGTATTTACTGGCTATCTTGGGAGACACCCCAACACATGCATATTCTCCTTCCTCCATGACACCTAGTGCAAATCAAAGGATTTCCCTGAGGATGTCATGAATGGATATTTTATTTCTGGGGCTTCAAAGAAAACTTAACAAAGTAATTGCATTTCAGATATCTGCAGTTTAAGCTACCTTCTGTCCTTTGAACTTATCCCTGGGGGGGTTGACATGTCAATTTCAGCAAGGCAGTATTTCCTCCTGACAGACATTCCCTTACATATTTTATTTTGCAGAAAAAATATCACATTGAAATCAGAACCAGCTGTCCACGTGCCACAGGCAGAACTCAGACTATGGTTTAAATATATCTTCATATGCTTGTTTCTGCTCACTGTCAGTACTGGCGACACTATCATTATTATTATTCTGTGTCTCTACACCCTTCTCCCTGTTGGCAAAAAACAATTTCGGATTTGATTTTCTAGCAAATCTTTCAATATCATCATATGCAGTAAATTCTGTTGATTGTTGTGTAGGGATGCTCTTAAAAGAACTGAAACAGCAAAGACTGATTCTAGTACCGGGGATTGTGCCTCGGAACCTGAGGAGAGTGGACCTGGCAGGGGCCTTTTTATAGGGGTCACTCCTCCTGAGCACCCCCAGCCCAGGAGGAGCAGCAGACAAACAAGGTTTCATTTCCACACAGAAAACGCCGGATACATAAGAAGATGAGGTAGGGCAAGAAGACTGGGAAGAGGACAAAGCACATGGCAAGGGAATGCTCTAATGAACAGATATTGGCTGTAATCAATATCTCAAAACGAGAACTGTCTGATGTTGAACAACAGGTGCTGTCTAGAGGACTTTCATTCATCCCTGCACAACAATTGACAGAATTTACTGCATATATTGATATTGAAAGATTTGCTAGAAAATTAAATCTGAAATTGTTTTTTGCCAACAGGGATGAGGGTGTTGCTTTGCATGCAATCCCATATCGCAGACCCCACCAGGTCTGCCTCTGCCACCAGGTCCACCTGCACTATTAGATTTGACCATTCCACTAAACAGGTCTATTCCATCACAGGCCTAGCCTAGACCACTGCATGAACCTGCCCTACTAAACCTGCCTGACCTTAATGCCCCATGGTTGGGTGATTACCTAAGGTTACTTAATCCACTGGTTCTACCTGCCCCGTTGCCCTTGGTAGATGAAGAAATGCCCCAAAAACAAAAGAGCATGGTGGCTGATTGGATTGCTGCAAACCTTCCACTCCCTGGATTTTAACAAATTGGTTTTAGTCAGATCAAAATGCTTAGACATTAGCCTGTTATTTTCTTATCAGTACTGGCTTATTATTAATGACCATTGTAATCACATAGCACTAATTGACAGTGGTAAGAAACAAGCATGCCTTACTTTGTACTAATTAATTAACAACTTATAACCTAATATTTACAAATAGATGTGTTAGTTTGCTCTGATTGTCTAACAAATTATAATCTGATAGTTTGTAGGTTTATAGATTTATTTTACTTAAAAGGTTTTTACATCTTAATTCTTACTGTCAACATTAGACAAGACTAGATCATTGTAGTTAGTCCTTCTGAGTTGATGAAAATTATGAGCATTAAGCAGGGCTCTCTCAAAATCTCTGACATCTGTTGGGTACTTTCCACTAGTAAACACAGACAATGTATTTACAACTACTCAGTCTAACCATGAAAGGTTAACTGGGTGTCGGCCTTATCCTGACTGTAAAATAGACCACAATATGCAGTCAACCCTGTCTTGTGAAGAGCTGTAACTGGTTAATGTTACTTTTTGCATTATATGTTATCCTTGCAGCCAAAACTCCATGTTGCTTTTTATATTACCTGAAGTTACTGCAAAAGCAGTGACGTAACTAGCCTCAGTTTAACATAAAATACATGAGTTTGAATCAAAATTACAGCCCATATAAGTCCATATATAAGGCAACTGCTTCTTAAAGTGACAACAGTCTGTCACAACCAATCAGTAATCAGGCTTGCTGAGATATACGAACTATCCAGTTACGTCTCTACCTGGATAAAACTATTTAAGTGTCCAAAAATCCAAGGCAAGGTAGGAGTCTCAGAGGGAGAACTAAGAATCAGCTCAGCTCTTAGGACCCCCATAGGAGCATCTGGTACTGTTCTGGTGAGTTATGTTACCTTCATTTTAGGCACAGGACCTAAGACTGACAAGCCTGGCATTTGATTTTATTTCTTTTAATGCAACGTATTTTTACTTGCGACTAAGGAATTATTTTCTGCTTGCACTGCTGTTCAGATAAAAATTATAACTGTATTTAGAAATTGTGACTAGATTTAAGAATTGTAATTACCTTTAATGCCAAAAAACTGCCTTATAGACATTGGGCCAGATTCTAGAAGAGTTGCGCCTGGCGTAACAGCAGTTGCGCCATGTAGAATGGCGCATGTAGCAACTTATGCCAGCAGTTGCAGCATGTGTGATTCTACAAAGTGGTCTGCGGCATGTCGCAACAGCAGTTATGCCGGTAGTTGCTCTATAAACCCCCTGCGACATGGCGCTAGGGGGTTTTATGGCAGCAGTTGCACCCCATTCCAGAAGGGCAGCAACAAATTCCCCAGTGTCGGGATTCTACAAGAACCGGCAACATAAGTTACACCAGCATTTAGCTGGTGTAACTTCCGGACGCCCCCCCGGGAGTCCTGTAGACCCACCTACAGTCATGCCACCTTGCCCACCCCCCCATGCCAGCATACCCCAGTGGGGTCCCGTAGGGCTACCCATCCCCCCAAAACACCCATTGGTAGAAGCCCCGCAGGGCTACCCATACCCCAAGCCCCCATAACACCCACTGGTAGAAGCCCCACAGGGCTACCCATACCCCCAGCCCCGTAACACCCATTGGTAGAAGCCCCAGGTGGCGCTGCCATCCCCCGCCATTCCCCAACCCCTGAGTCACGAACTGTAAATGTGGAAATTACCCTATCCTAGTAGTCTAGTGGCCCCCACCCTGCCACCAGACCGTGCCAGCCCACACTGCACCCCACCGTCCCCAGCTGGCGACTAGCACAGCCCACCTCTCACCTCCACAGCCAGCCACCAACTGAGTTGTAGGCGCTACTGGAAAGATGTGCTCAAAATTAATTTCCGGAGCATGTCTTTCCAGTAGTGCTCTTGAGCATTGACTGGCTGGCTACGTGAAAATGACAAATGACACTGTGCCAGTTGCCGCCGAGACTGAGGTGGAGAAATGAGCACAGAGGCCACTATTCAAGAAAGCTGAGGTGTTTATTTATTTACAGTGCTCAGTGGGGGCAGTAGACTACCAGGGAAATGGGGGTGATATATAGTTATGTTATAATGATCGAGGGGGGCACTAGACTACCAGGGAAATGGGAGTGATATATCGTTATGTTACAGTGATAGAGGGGGGCACTAGACTACCAGGGCTTTGCTGGGTATATGCCACATTTGCGGCTGGTGACTCGAGATCGGGGCATGGGTGGGGGGATTGACTGCACTGCCCTGCAAGGCACTCTGCAAAGGGAGATTCGGGGGCTGGGGGTGTAGGCAGCCTTGCGGGGCACCCGTGGCTTGCTGGGCATGGAGGGGGCACCTACGACCTGCATTGCGACTTGCGACATGCTCACCAGGTTCGCCCACAGTTCAGCTTACCTGGCTGCATGTAAGAGGCGCAGGACTTTGCTGTGATGACCCTGCCCCTTCTAGAATAGGGTGCAGGGTCAATGTCGCAGTTGCGGGTGGTGCAAGTTGCATTTGGCGGTGACTTGCGCCACCATTCTAGAATCGGGCCCATTGTCCCTATAGACAATTCAGAATTGTGACTGCCATTTTCAATTTGTAACTGTTTATTCAGTCTACTGCCAACAACTTTCCTTGTAGTTCAGAACTGTAACTGCAATTTTGAAATTGTTACTGTTTATTCATTCTTTTGCCAAAATTACCTTGTAAATTCTAAATGTCTATATCAAAAGTAAACATTTTGCTTTATCATGAATCCTGATTTTGGTTTTCCTTCCCAATATAATATTATGAAACTTAGAGCAATAAGTTTAAACCAGGAAAACCTTAAAAGGAAATCAGGTTTAGATTTCTGTTTCCTTGGCCATGCTGGTACGCTTAAAGTAACAGTCCCATGTTATATCCATATGTTAAATTGTACAGATTTTACATGTAGTGAACCATTACATAACTATTTGGGATGGTGCACGTAAATATATTTGAGGAATTGGGGAAGTAGCATTGTCCCCCTGATAAGTACTCACATTCATAAGGGAACTTTAGAGTTCAATGAATACACAGCCTTTATAGACCAATACCAAGTAGTCTTGGTCAGTCAGGTGTCAGATGAAATAATTGTGGCAGGTGCCCTGGGTCAAGACATAGGTGCCAATCTGCCCACTCTTTGTTTTTCCACTCCAAGTTAGCAGCTCTTAAGAGGGGGTATGTAATTAGTGCATCTAAGATGGGTTAACCTGTAGGTTAATTAGTGGAATGGGAGAATTAATAGGGGGTAGCGGGTAAGGCCTAGATATAGGGAGTGACTGTGATTGGAGTGGTGCAGTGCAACTGCTGTGGGGCAACAGTCTTCAGGGAAACCTTCTGGAGACTGCAGTGCTGCCCCATCTGCAGGCACCTCTCTAGGCTGAGGGAGGAGGATCCAGACTCAAGGCCAAGTTAACTTGGGTTAGGGACACCTACTCCCTCACTCAGGGACCACCAAGTCCACTTTCACTCCCACAAAGGTTGCCGAGAATTAGGAGTGGCTGGACAGCAGTGGGCTCACGAAGGGTTAAGGTGGTGAAGCGTAGGCACATCCCAGATCCCATATCACTACAGAACACCTACGCTACACTGGCAGGGTGGGACTGTCACACAGAGATGGAGACCCAAAGGAGGGTAGCAGAGGACCACAGAGGAAAAGGAAGCAAATCCTTGTGGAGGACTCAATAGTAAAGGGGTACAGTTGGGGACAGGTAAGGATGAGAGGGTGGTAAGGTGCCTTCCCGGTCCCATGACTGATAGGGTGGGAGGAGGATCCTAAGGATTGCTGGGGAGGCAGAAGGGAGGGAGGGAGAGCTAGATGTCATTGCCCATTTGGGGACAATCGACCTGTCTGGGGGAGAGACCAGAGGCAGTGCTGGAGGAGTTCAGGAAACTGGGAAGGGGTCTTAGACAAGTAGCACAATCTATTACCTTCTCAGAGGTGCTACCGCTCCATGACTAGGGGGATGACAGGAGGCTCAGCACCAGGAACTTCAGCATTTGGTTGAGGAAATGGTGCAGAGAAGAAGGATTCAGATTCATTGGGGACTGGGTCTCCACCTGGAGGGATGGAGGCCAGTACAGAGGCGATGGCCTGCATCCCTACAGGAGGGGAACTGAGATCCTTAGTGAAGAGTTTAAATGCTACATTAGTAGACATTTAAACTAGATGAGAAGGGGGGTGGAATAAGGCAGGAAGGCCTAGTCTACCCTCCCCCTACATGCTTACAGGGTCAGCAGTGGGAATCCTGAGGGTGGGAAGTCCCAAAGAGAACAAACACAAATAAGTAACCAAGATGAAGTGGGAGACAGGGAAGATAATAGAGTAACAGAGGAGGAAAAGGGAGGGGCAAAGGGCAAGAAAGGGGTGGTAATGCAAAATGGAGAGCCGTGTGTGCAAATGTTTGAAGTTAGGGCAGCAAGATGGCAGACTTAGTGGCCACCATGGCAGCTGGAGACCTAGACATAGTAGCAGTTACAGAGACCTAGTGCCATGTAAACCAGGAGTGGGAGGTAACCATATCAGGGTATGCGCTTTTCAGGAGGGACAGGTTAGAAAAAAGGGAAGGGGTAGCTCTGTACACAAGGGAGAAAATTAAGGCCATGGAAAGACAGGGAGGGCGGGGTAAAGTAGTGATACTGTAGGTCACCCTGGAGACAGGGAAGGGGGCAGCTATTAGGGTAAGGGTTATCTACAGAACCCCCCAGCACAGGGAGAGGAGGGAGATAAGGATATGATAAGAAGAAATCCAAAAGATGGCTAATAAAGGTGAAGTACTGCTAGTGGGGGACTTAAATCTGCCAGATATGGATTGGAGCTTCCTTTCCGCAACATCAGTGATGAGTAGAGAAATCCTAGACTCCCTGCAGGGGATGTTCTTCTGGCAGCTAGTTAAAGAACCTACTTGTGAGGGGATGCTACTGGACTTGGTACTGTCAAATGGACAGATTCACTGACATCACAGTGGGAAGCCACCTAGGGACCAGTGATCATCATATGGTGTGGCTTAGCATAAGGACTGGGCCAGCACCAAACCACACTAAAATGAGGATCCTGGATTTAAGGAGTGTTGATTTCAATAAAATGGGATAGTGTCTCAAGGAAGCCCTGGCAGAAATAGGGAACAAGGTGGGATAGAGGAAAATTGGGCTGAAATAAGGGGAAGCACCAAGTTTGGTCAACAGTAAATCTGTTGACCACTCACACAGCGATAGCACAATACCGACACAGGTATTGTGCTGCCCAAGCCCCCAGTGTTTTCTGTGGGGGGCTGTGCCCCCCACACCTCCTGGACTTTAGGATTCTCAACTCCAGGTCGGAGTTGGTCTGGGGAGGGGGTAGGACACTGGGGCAAAGTGAAACATGGAAACGGACCATTACAGTGACTGTCGCTGTAGTGGTTATTTTCCGTGTTTTGCAGTTGGGGTGTCGGGCAAAAGGGGACAACCCAAAATAAGGAAGGCCACTGAGAAGGCAGCAAACCCCTGCATCAGGCTGGTTAAGAAGAGCAAGAGAAGAAAGAGACCGCTATTGTTTTCCAAGGAAGTACTGTATCAGAGAAGGTTGAGTAGAAGTAAACATTCCAAAAGTACAAGATGACACTGAAGGAAGAGGATAGTAAGAGCTATCTGGTGAAACAAAGGGAGGCAGGGAAGGTAATTAGAAAAGTCAAAGTGCAAATGGAGGAAAACTTTGCAAAAACAGCAAAAAAGGGGATAAAACATTCTTTAGATACATAATCGAAAAAAAGAAAAGCAAGGCAGGGATAATAAGAGTAAAAGGGGAAGGAGGGGAAAGTGTGGAAGAGGAACAGAAGAAAGCTGACATAGTGAACAAGTACTTTTGCTTGGTATTCACAAATGAAGGGGTGGGGACGGGCCACAGATAGAGGAGAAGGGCTCTGGGGAAGGGTGGTAGACAGTAACCCTTTTATGGAAGAGAGTCCTCAGGGAACTGGTGAAACAAAGTAGACAAGGCAATGCGGCCAGATGGGTTTCACCCCAGGATACTGAGGGAAGCAGCCATTGACATGGGAATGCCAATCGACGTGCTCTTTCTAGATAACTCAAAGGCGTTAGCCACTCTCTCACATCTCATCAAAATCAGACTACACCCCAATATAATTAATTGGACAATCTCCTGGCTGGACAACAGAACACAGAAGGTGGTGATAAGGGAATATGAATCGAGTATGGGACATGTTACTAGTGGAGTGCCTCAGGGATTGGTCTTGGGACCCACTCTTTTTAATATACTTGTTTCATCCATGCAGACTAACAGTACTGCATGATATGAAATTATGCAGATGACTGCAAAATAGGTGCACTTATAACAGATTCAAAATCCCAAGTATTATTCCAAGAAAATATTAACCAACTTAATAACTGAGCCAAACAAAATCATATGAAATTTAACGAAGGAAAATGTAAAATTTGTATTTATTTATTTAGTTTTTGTTTACCGGGTAAGTGCACTAACCATAGCAATGACTATTTTCAGGCATGACCCGGTTGCATCTTGGTCATAATAATCCCAATTTCCCATACACTGAATGGACATTTATTAGATACTATAACCAACGAAAAAGTCCTAGGTATTTATGTCAGTAACTATCTGTCTTTTGACACACACTAAACACAAGGTCAAGCAAGGTCATAAAATTCTGAGATGCATATTTTGGAGTATTAAGAGTAGGAACCAGATGTTATTATCCCACTGTACAAAAGTTTGGTTAGATTGCACTTGGAATACTGCTCCCAGTTTAGCTCTTCAAAAACAATAATGGGTGAAAGCAATATAGAAAAAGTACAGAGGAAAGCAATCCAAAAAATTAGACATGAATAACCTTAATTAATACAAAAGGTTACATAAACATGGGCTGTATTCTGTGGATTATAGAAGTCTAGAGGAAATCTTTGTCTAGCATACAAGGCTAAGAATGATCCAGTCCTAATGGAGACTATAGGTATAGTTAGCCATACTAAAAGGAAAAAACTAGATGCCATGATTTTCAGATGACTGGAGAAAGGAATAATATGGTAAGGAGGAGTAAATGTTTTTCACAGAGAATAAAATCCAAGTAGAATGCATTACCCCAGAATACAATAGAAAGTGATACCATTGCATTTAAAAATAGTTTGGATACCTTTACGGACTCTAAAAAATATGAATACCACCCTTAAAAAACAATAGGGTGGCAAGTTCACAATGGGCATAGGCCTACTGAACTTGTAACAAACTATGAACCTATAAAACAAGGGGGGGGACTGTCTTTGCCTTGCATGGCCCTGTTCAGTCTTTCATTAGATACAGGGGAAGTTCCAGGGAGCTGGAGGAGGGCAGATGTGGTTCCGCTACACAAAAGTGGAAATAAAGAGGAACCAGGAAATTACTGACCAGTAAGCTTGATTTCAGCGGTGGGCAAGATTATGGAAACTCTACTCAAAGAAAGGATTGGGGAATACCTAAAAATCAGTGGATTTCAGGATCTGAGGCAGCATGGGATCACAGAAGGGGAGGTCTTGCCAAACAAACCGTACAGTTGATGGGCTTTCTCATCTGGTCTGTCTCCATGTGGGGGAGCTGGTTCCAATACAAGATGTGGGGAGTTTGCTCTGTTTTTTGCCCACAAGGTGTCCTCCCATCAGGGCTGAGATCTCTTTGGATGCCTCTCTTAGGGATTGCAGGGTTCACTCTGTGATGTGCCAGGGCACTTCTCCTGTGTGGGCTGAGTTTGACCCAGTTGGGGTGGATGAGGTGGTCAAGGTTATCTTGAAGCTATGGCCAACACATTGTGATCTTGACTAAGGCCCAACCCGATTTTTGGTCAGATGTTTGGACCTGATTGGCTCTGTGGTGGCAGAGATTGTTCAGAGTTCCTAGAGGAGTGGGGTCTTTCCAGTGACTTTGACAGAGGCTCTGGTTAACCCCCTATTAAAAAAACCCTCATTGGATCCGGACTGCCTTGGCAACTACATACCACTGTCAAACCTCGTATTTTTTAAGGAAGGTTATAGAAAAGGCAGTGGCCATTCAGCTCGAGGGGCATCTTACCACCACCTCCACCTATGGGGTTTTCCACTCTGGGTTCAGGGCTAAGCATAATACGGAGACTGCCTTGATGAAGGTGTTGAGTGATCTCCTGGTTGCGAGAGACAGGAGAGAATGGACTATCTTGATCTTCCTTGATCTCAAGGCGGCATTTGATACCGTGGACCATGAGGTACTCCTTGACTGACTGCGGTTTTAGTGTGGCCTGTTTGATACAGTCATCAAATGGATCAGGTGATACCTAGACAATCCACAGAGCAACTGCTGCAAGCTCCTAATCCAGCCGTGCAGCTCCACAAGTACAAGGCAGCCAACCTTAATGAAACAACAGAGCCCCTAGTGTCTCAACTCAACTGAGCCTTCACTGTGCTAGACCAGGAGGTAAAGATATTTGCATTATGCTATAACTTTGGCATCTTGTGGAGGTAACCATTCAGTAAAATTTGTTTTATTTGCACCACTTCTGCCTTTTGTTTGCCCTTGTGTGCGCACCACTATTTGGTTCTGTTCAGGTCATACCTGACAGGCAGAGTGTAGACGGTGGTGATGGAGTTAGCCTTGTATAGCCAAAGCCTCTGACCTGAGGAGTTCCACAGGGGTCAGTCTTGTCACCCTTGTTGCTTATGGTCTACATGCTGCCACTGGGGGACATTATCAGGTGGTATAGATTGGGTTTTCACTGCTATGCAGATGATACCCAGCTGTACCTGTCCTGCCCACCGGGTAGCCAGATGGTGGATTCCATGATTAACAGCTGTCTGACTGAAATCCAGACTTGGATGTCTCATAACTGGCTAAGATTCAACCCTGACAAGACTGAGGTGCTGGTGGTGGATCTGGTTCATCGTGGTGGGTTGGGGATTTATTAGGATCCCCACAGTCTTGTACTGGGGGAGGTACCATTAGTCACTTCTGAGTGGGTAAAGGATCTGGGTGTGATCTTTGATGATGCCTTTACATTTGATTCTCAGGTGTTGGCTGTCATTAAGAGTGGATTCTACCATCTAAGGAACATTGCCTGGATCAGGCACCTTCTACCACCTGAGGACCTGTCCTAACTGGTACTGTACATGCCTTTGTCATCTCTGGGCTGGAACGCCTTGTACCTAGGTTTTTCCGGAGGTAACCTCTGCTGGCTGCAGCTTGTGCAGAACGTGGTGGCTCGTTTATTGACAAGCGTATGAAGGAATAATCATATTACACCAGTCCTCCGCAAACTGCACTGGCTGCCAGTTAGAGGATTATCTTCAAGGTTGGTTTACTGACCTATAAGGCCCTACACAATAGGGGACCAACTTATTTGCAAAATCCCCTCTTACCCCACCACTGACCCAGGCTCTCTGTTCCACTGTGGGCTGCCTCCTTGAAGTTCCTAGGGTGAGGCTGCCACACTCAGGTGATCAAGCATTTTCTGTGGCCGCACACACCCTATGGAACTCCCTTCCTGAACAGCTTTGGGAGGCTCCCTCAGAATCCTTCAAAAGGGGATTAAAAACATTTTTGTTTAACTGGGCTTTTAATGGGTTTTAATTCCTGATCTGTTGATGAATAACTCTATGCATGCAATTCTCCCTTCTCATGAAGTATTTGTTTACTATGATGTTGTTTATGCATTGTATTTTTAACTGTGCAACGCTCTGAGTTCTTGTGGAAATGGGTGCTATGTAAATAAAATATCTATCTATCTATAGAGTTTTTTGACTGGATTACCAGGGAGATGGATCAGGGAGGATTTCAGTAAGGCCTTCGACACCATTTCACACAGAAGACTGGTAAACAAGCTAGGCAGCTTGGGAGTAGGTCCAAAGATAGTAAAATGGGTATAAAGTTGGCTAAGTAACAGAACTCAGAGAGTAGTGCTGAATGGAGTTCACTCAGAGGAGGGTAAGGTAACCAGCGGGGGTGCCTTCGGGGGTCAGGACTGGGTCTGGTCCTCTTCATTGTTTTTATTAGTGACATCGCAGAGGGGCTGGAGGGAAAGGTATGCCTGTGCGCAGATGACAAATAAAAATCTGCAACAGAATCAACACACTAGTGTGGGTGGGGGTGGGGAATGAGGATAGATCTAAGAAAGCTGGAAGACTGGTCGAGGGTTTGGCAACTGGGCTTCAAAGCCCAAAAATGTAAAATTATGCACATGGGGCACAGACACCCAAGGGCAGCATACCAGTTGGGGAGAAGTGTTAACAACCACATAACAAGAAAGGGATTTGGGGGTCATCAGATCTGAGGCTCTGAAGGTAGCAAAACAGTGTGATAAGGCAGTAGAAAATGCTAGCAGGATGCTGGGGTACATAGGGAGGGGTATCACAAGCAGAAAAAGGGAGATAGTGTCACCCCTGTATAGAGCAATGGTGAGGCCACACCTGGAGTACTTTGTCCAGTTCTGGAGGCACCATCTCAGGAAGGACATAGATAAAGTAGAAGCAGTACAGAGAAGGGGAAACCAAAATGGTGCATGGCCTACATCTTAAAGGAAAACTGCACCCTCATGTCTTCTAAATGTCATTTACTTCCATGTCAACAATGTCAACAGATAAACTCTTTTCATGTAGCTGTTAAAGATGTATGCAACTGCTCCAGTTAGTTTTCACACTTCATACTAGGCCCTGTCACTCTCCTGGGAGAGTCCATTTCATGGTTGTTGAAATCTCATTGTTCCCGAGAGCTGCATTAGCATATGAGAATGTGATGCATAATCAACCTTTAAACTCCCCATTATGCCTGTCTGCTTAAGTAGTTTTAAAAGAACCAAGCTGCAAGAAGGTGTGAAATACCACATTTACCTTCAGTGAGTTTTACAAACTAACTGAGTTGTAATGCAGGTTTTTTCCCCAATTATTAATTCCATTCGGTTAATAAGTTTCCAGAGTGGTTTTGCAGGGTATATGTTATTTTAGCATAGAGATACATAATATAAATGGTTGATCTGACATCATGTTCTCATGTGCTAATGCAGCTCTTAAGGACAGTGAGATTTCAACAATCACAAAATGGACCCTCCCAGGACAGTGACAGGGCCTAGTATGAAGTGCGAAAACTAACTGAAGCAGTTGCATACATCTTTAACTACAACATGAAAAGAGTTGTCTGTTGACATGGAAACAAATAACATTTAGAAGATATGAGGGT
This sequence comes from Neoceratodus forsteri, assembly GCA_016271365.2. Lineage (NCBI taxonomy): Eukaryota > Metazoa > Chordata > Ceratodontiformes > Ceratodontidae > Neoceratodus > Neoceratodus forsteri. The sequence continues at coordinate 171,809,825 of CM028131.1, read as the reverse complement.
GCAGTTTTCCTTTAAGCCCTACTAGGAAAGACTCAGGTAGTTAAATATGTACTAATTGGAGGAAAGGAGAGAAAGGGGAGACATGGTAGAGGTATTCAGATACCTCAAGGATATCAATAAGGTCCAGGAGGATGGCATATTTCACAGAAAGAGATGCTCAAGGACAAGGGGGCATGATATGAAGCTGGAAGGGGGGAGACTTTGAGGGGATGTGAGGAAGTACTACTTCACAGAAAGGGTGATGGATGTCTGGAACAGCCTTCCAGCTGAGGTGGTGGGTAATGAAATGGTAATAGGTTTCACACATGCATGGGATAGATACAGAGGGACCTTATCAGCAGGCCTGGGGTGGGGGGCAAGGCCAGAGATCAGTTAGTGTCTACGATACAAAAGTTGGTAGCGACTTTAGGGCAGACTGGGTGGGCTGGAAGGTCCTTTTCTGCTGTCAGCGTCTATGTTTCTGTTCTAATAGCATATTTTTTTATAGCTCCAATTATTTGTACTGCACTGATACCTGTATGTGGAAATTAAGTCATCCCAATAAAATTTACTATCCAGTATGCCTTTTACTAATTGTAACAAAAAAGGGCCTTAAGGGTACTTTTGTTCTATTTTTTTGCTCTTGGTAACTCTTTGATATAAAACGACATCAGTTTTCAATCATTTAACATTTTTTCATTTTCATTATCATATACAGTCATCTCCTGCCTCACACTTTTACCAACATTTGTTCATTCATTATCACTTGGATTAATAATGTATTTATATTGTTATCAACTGTTATCAGTTTCTATATTCTGTTTTACACCTGGGAGCATTTGTCTTTTTTCATTTGATTCAGATTTTTGCAATTCCCCCTTCATTCTGTCAGCTTTGAATTGTGAAGTCATCTCTTTTTTCTTATGGAATCTCTATTTCTTTCTGTTCTATCTTTTTTATGTTTAATTATTTGTGTTATTGACTGCTTACAATGGATTACCTAAATTGTTTTTGTGCTTTGAAACTACTTTACTTGTATAATTATACAATGAAGTCTTTGATGTCCCTTTATTACGGCTGCATGGTGATAGCCATGTTGACCTATTGCTATTACATAACAGAAGAAGGGGTTGTAGAAGCATGTGACCGGATACCTAGACTGTGTCCTTCCACAGTTGAATCAAAGCACATGTGGTCATCTCCATTCACCACAGTGCTCTTCTTTTGTCTGTCCCCCTCACCTCCACCATTGCACTATTTTCTTGCTGTGTGCTTACTTCCAGTTCACTTTTGGTTCTAATCATTGCAGCAGTCATCCCTGCTCCCCTTCCCCCTCCCCCAGCAGCAGAGCCACTCGGTGGTACTCCATCAAACTTCCCCACTAGCAGAGCCACTTGGTGGTACTCCATCCTACTCTGTCTTCACTTCCCAGTAACACAGCTGCTCAGTAACACTCCATTCTGCTCCCCCACCCCCAGCATCAGAACCACTTAGTGTCACTGTCCCACTCCCCTAGTCCAACAGCAGAGCCACTCAGCGGCACCCCATCCTGCTTCCCATCATCCAGCAGCAGAGCTGCAGCCTCAGGTCCCACTCCCTACCCCAGCAGCAGAACTGCTTGGCTGCACTGTCCTGCTCCCCTACCCCAGCAGCAGAGCTGCTCAGCAGCACTCCATCCCACTTCCCCCTCACTCCATTCTGCTCTCTAGACCCCAGTAGCAGAGTCACTTGGCATCACTGTCTCACTCCCCTACCCTAGCAGCAGAACCACTTGGTGGCAGTCACTCCTGCTCCCCCTTCCCCAGCAGCAGGGCCGCTCAGTGGCACTCCATCCCACTCACCCCCATGCAGCAAAACAACTTAGTGGTTACTGCATCCCCTCCCCCAGCACTAGAGTCGCAGCCTTGGGTCCTGCTCCTCTACCCCTGCAGCAGAGCCACTTGGTGTACTCCATCCAGCTCCCACCCCCCCCCACAGCAGAACCACTTGGTGGCATTCCATCCTACTCCGCCAGCAGTATAGCCACTTGGTGGCTGTCATCCTGCTGGGAGAAAGGGATATTATGTGGGGTACATTGATGGAAATGGTGAAAGGGCAGATGGGCAAGCAAATGGTGGAGTTCTCACAGCAAACAAGGTACTAATAATGTTCACCCTTTTTGATATATGTGCACCACACAATATTGCTTTCTCCCAGCAGGATGGAGTTCTGGCAAGCGGCTCTACTGCTGGGGAAGTGGGACAGAAAATAAGTTGGACCAGACAGACAAACAAATGAGGGTCTGAGGCATCACAACAAGAATAATTCTCACCACTCTTTATAGTTTATGCTTGATTTGCTTGGAGGAGAGAGAGAGAGAGAGAGAGTGTGTGTGTGTGTGTGTGTGTGTGTGTGTGTGTGTACAGACTGGCACTCAGTACTTGGTGTAATTATCAGTGAGTGACTGTATCCCAACTTTTTGACTACCGGGTAGTCTGATGCCCTGTAGTATGATGCTGGGTCAGCAATGGCTGCCTGTGTTTTTGACTTGCTAATGGGAATCATACCCAGGATTGCTGGATGTAGCCAGCTGTATTACAACTTGTTGCTTTAGCCCCTAGGTTGTGGTGGGCCAGGGAGTGGGACAAGTTGACATTCACATGCATTGTATGCACAGTGTGAGTCCCCAGTCTACATTCTCACCCTCCTTCTCAGCATCAGTACCTGCATTTCCACCTGTGGTCACACAAGTATCAGTATAGCAGCCCTCTCTGCAGAAAAAGAGTATCCTCTGACATGCTTAGTCCCCCCCCAAAGCTGGCCCCTGACTATTCAGACTCGGTTGTCAAGTTCAGAAAATAACAAACAGTGGTCAGAGCCAACACAGCTGTGAAGTTAGGTTATTTATCAATAAAAATATCATTATGGAAATATTTACTTTTTGCGGTATCGCTGCTGTTTTTATGGGGTGATAAGCGAACTAGGGCATTGTTTTAATAGATCCCATACACCTCAAATTAAAGAAGCCTTGCATATGGACTTCCAAGATCCCACAGAATGGCAGATTGATAGGTACCACAGAAAAGGGGGAAGCATAATCAAAGCAACATCTCACAGAATGCCAAATTCATATGCACCAGAGAATGTTGGATTTCCAGGAAATAAATTTTCCTGTACAATACATCAATCTCTGTAAATAGATCTGACAGCATAACATGCCATTTCTGTAGTGCTTATCTGTTTGGCATTCTGTGAGATGTTGCTTCAATTGTGCCTCCCCTCATTCTGTTGCGTCTATCAGCTCACCATTCTGTGGCATCTTGGAAGCCCATGTGCAAGACTTCTTTAGTTTGAGGTGAATGGTATCTGTAAAAACAATGCCTTTGTTCAGTTATCACCCTACACAGACCGCAGTGATACTATAAAAGTACATAATAATTTCTATCATCAATAACATCATTTTGCAGCTGTATTGCCTCTGACCAGAATTTGTTTAGGTATCTAAGTGAGAACAGAAAGGCCAAGGGAGGGATTGTAAGGTTAAAAAGGGAATGGGGGACTGTAGAGAGGGGGACCAAGATAAGGCAGACATCTTGAATAAATACTTCTGCTATGTGTTTACAGGGGAAGGGGAGGGGCCGCAAAAATGTAACAGGAGCCCTGAACGGGGGGAGGTGGACACTAGTCCTTTTTCAGAGGAGAGAGTCTTGAAAGCATTCACTAATCTGAAGGTGGACAAAGCAATGGGACCAGATGGAGTGCATCCATGGGTGTTGAGGGAGCTCAGAGAAGCAATGGCTGCACCTATGACAGTCCTATTTATTTATTTATTTAAAAGTTGATGTCCGGCAAAGGCACCTTGAGTTGAAGCTCATTTTCAGATGTGACCTGGGGAAGGGGGGTAGAAAGAGACAATAACAGATTACTGGAAACTGAGGTGGTTCCAGAGGACTGGAGAAGAGCAGGTATAGTCCCTCCCCCAAATGTGGTAGCGGGGAAGAAGCTGGAAATTATAGGCCAGTCAGCCTGACATTGGTGGTGAGAAAGTTGTGGAAACACTACTGAAGGAAAGGATTGTGGAATATCTTGAATCCAATGGGTTCCAGGACCCGAGGCAGCATGGATTAACGGGGGGGGGGGTTCATGTCAGACAAATCAGATAGACTTCTTTGACCAGGTGACCAAGGAATTAGAACAGGGGGGAGCGGTGGACATGGCCTACCTGGATTTCAGTAAAGCTTTTGACACCTAGGAGACTAGTGAACAAGCTGAGTAGCTTAGGGATGGGTAAGAAGGCGGTGAACTTGGTAAGAAATTAGTTATGGCATAGATTACAAAGGGTGGTGGTAAATGAAGTTTGCTTTGAGGAAGGGAGGGCGACCAGCATGGTACCTCAAAGATCAGTCCTGGGACTGGTCATCTTTAATGTCTTTGTAAGTGACACTGCAGAGGAGCTGTAAGGGAAGGTCTTCCTCTTTGACCTGGGTTTAGGAACAGACTTGGGAGTCAGAGGGCCGGCCAGGGGGAAGAAGGATTGAGCATCCTAGGAATGGCTTTCCTTCTGCAGGCGGAGGAGGCTGTGTATCCAGCACAAGACTGACCTCAGGCAGAGGATGTGAGCCAGCAGCAACTGGTACGGAGATGCTTTTGGAGATGTGCTGGACATCGGCACATGACAAGCACCTTATGTCATTGCACGCCACGCTACCCTGGGGTCTCTCACTAGAAAAAGTCCTTGCAGTTGCTTTCATTACACTCTACCAGCCCTAATCACCACTGCCATATCTCCTGGCAACCTAATGATTGATATTCTCTGATGGGGAGCCCAGTCCCCATGCCCTGCCCTGGAGGGGGCAAGCCAGGGAGGCAATGCTGGTGAGCGATCCCTACTGGCACCCTTGTACTGGCATTGTGGGGGTCCCGTGCTTGCCCAAGCAGCCCCACCCTGGGGGGCAAGTCAGGGGGTATTGCAACAGCCCTTAGGGGATCCCGATGGTGAAGAAGGGGTCAGGGGAGAAACAAGGGCTGAGTTTTGGGTGACTGCAATGTAAAGCATAATAAATAAAAAAAGGAAAGATACCCAGGGGTAATCATATTGGATGACCTAAAGGTGTCCAGGCATTGTGACAAGGCAGTCAGGAGGGCAAGTGAGATGCAGGGGTACATAGGAAGGGGTATCACCAGCAGGAAGCGGGAGGTGGTGTCATCCCTGTACAGATCGCTGGTAAGATCACACCTTGAGTACTGTGCCCAGTTCTGGAGACCATATCTCCAGAAAGATTTAGGCAGAGTGGAGGGGGTCCAGAGGAGGGCAACCAAAATGGTGCAGGGTCCAAATCAAAGGTCCTAAAAGGACTAAAAGACCTCAACATGTACACCCTGAGAGAAGATGGAGGGGGGATGTGATAGAGACCTTTAATTACCTCAGAGGGGTAAATAAGGTACAGGAGGAAAGTATTTTTCTAAAAAAACAAAAAGTGTTCAAGAAAAGGGAACATGATTGCAAGCTGGAAGGGTGTAGATTCAGGAGAAATGTGAGGAAATAACTGCTTCACAGAAAGAGTGGTGAATTCCTGGACAGCCTTCCAGCAGAGGTGGTATGGGCACAAACAGTGGTGAAATTCAAGAGTGCATGGGGCAGGCACAAGGGAATCATTGTGGAAAGGAATGGGAGGAGGGAGAAAGAGTGGTGGATCAAGTAGGGTCTGCAGTGAGAAAGTAGGTAGAAAAAAATGAGCACACTGGGTGGGCCAAGTGGCGCTTATCTGCCATGAGAGTCTAAGTTTCTGTTTCTAAGCCTGTGCCTACATCAAGAGGTTTCAGTAGGAACTCAGAGTATTGACAGTGAAGCTTGAGAGGTGCTATGGTTGGCAGGAAACCAGAGATAAATACAGTCTTGTCTGTGTATGGATGCCCTTCCTATACATCATATTTCATAGATTGGCCATTTAGAAAACAGCTCTGACTAGATTGCCCACAAGAAATCTGCAGTGGGGCTGCATTGGAAGTTGTTGTACTGCAGTAGTGACATCACTACTGCAGCACAACAACATATAGAATAGTATATGGGTGACCATACACAACAAAGTTATGTTTCCATCAAGGAGATGTGATGACATCATACAGACCTCAAGAGTGAAGCTCAAGAGGTATATATCAGGCATCACAACCCCAAGATGGAAACATAGCCTTGTTGTATATGATCACCCATACACTGTTTTATATAGTATATGGCTCCCTGAAATTTAAAAAGTTTAATTTCTCAAGGTTTCATACATTGTGTTCACACTCCCGCTTGCTCCCAGCAGCTCAGTCTGCTCTGAAGTCACTTGCTGCAGTCCCGCTCTGCTCCTGACACACTGAAGATTCACAGCAGCAGTGATTAAAAAACTGACAAATTGCCAGCCCAGTGGTGTGGAGGGCTGAGGCAGCAATGCCTTACTTTCTGCCACGCCGGCAACCCGTGTTTGCAGTGTGAGCAGGTCGCCGGGGTTCAGCTGGGGTGGGAGAGGATTGTGCATCTGAAGGACAGCTCTCCTCTCCTGGGTAGCGTGAGGAACAGAGACTAGTGTTTGTCTGCCACCTAGCAGAGGCTAGGTGTTGGCATGCCAGGTCCTGTACAGTGGGGCATGGACGAGGAGCAGCTGACTGGAGTGCTGCATTCGGATGCCCACATGGCCTGGCCATTGTCAGCACTGCATGCTTCCCTCCACAAGAAAAGTGGAAATAACCATCCCAGTCATGCGGCATGATGGCCATCCTCCGCAGGCACCACCCTCAAGAAGGCACCTCCCAAACACTGGATCTGGTTCTGGTGGGTAGAGTTGGGGGCACCCTACCACCCTGCCACAGAGGGTAAGCCATGGAGGTATAAGGTAGGTGCCTAAAGGTCAGGGGATGGGGCTGGGAGGATGGCAGGAAAAACACAAGTGCCCACTGGGACCGGGGGCATAGCAAAAAAAAAAAAAAACCTGACAAATTGATAATTTGGAAACACAGAGCTGACTATGGCAGTCTGAGTCCAAACTATATTGGTGAACCGCTTGCCCAATCACTTGCTAAGTGGTGCTGCCATTTTATTCTATATTTTTTTGTGAAGAGCGCTGTCCCCTCCAGTCTGGTAGGAGCTCAAGGGGGAGAAGTTGTTGTAGTATCACTGTAACATCAGAATGATACTACAACTTTCATTGACATTTGAACTGTCCTACACCAACATTTGAAAGCCACTGTTTTCCATACACAATAAGCCCTAACCATATATTATATATTGATGTCAGTACTGCAGCACAACCCACTTGTCACCATGAGGTTCCAAGCAGAACATCATTACACTGTATTCTATTGTTTAATTTTGCAATGGTATGATGGCCAAGTTGTAAGAGGGCAGGCCTGTTGGTGTAGTGGCAGGGCTATCACTCACAGTGCTGGTGAAGAGTGTTTTGGAAGAAGCACTGACTAATGGGGGAATGGCTAGATGGAGGAGTATCGAACATTCACAGGACATGTTTCTCCTTGGGGGGGTCACCATCCTCACTGCAATACTGCCAACTTGATGACCATAAGCTGCAGTGCAGTCAGTGGTGCCGTGGGCGGGCATGAATCAGGCTGGGGACTGATGCAGCCACATGCTCGGTGCATGTGGAATCTTGATCTCCCTTGGTTTTCCTTGCATGCCTGTGTTTTAGAGGGCATGGGAGAAACAAGAGAAAATAGCTATGCCTCAGACAGAGGAAGGATCACAATGCACTCACACTGATGTTACTGCTCCAGGTTTGTCTCCTGATGAAATTCAATACACTCGGGGTGTATCTCCACCAGCATGTCCCAACCTGGGGAGAAAGCCAGAGGAGCATGGAAGATGATGACTGTAGTAGGCAGGTATTGACTGGGGTGATACCATGGGAGATCCTAAGAGCAGTAGGAGGCATAATATGTGGGGGGGGGGGCATCAACAGAGAATTAAAAAAATCAGCAACATGAGAGAGAGCAGTCTTAAAAGAGTATACACCACCAGAGGATCTTATGTGCAAATGCATTCCTTTTGTATACCAAGCATAGCACTGATATGTGCATATGATGTCTCCACACCATACGCATACTCAGCAGGTGCTGCCAGACATACCATGTACCCATACCTGTTAATATGTAATCACTGTGTCACACACAAATGCACCATATGACACCATGGGTTTTTTGACTATGACTACACAAGATTCACTCCCCTAAAGATTATTTAACATTTCTTAATGAGGTGCGACATGGCGTGGTACATTGTGACGTGTTATTGAACAGTAGTTATATCAACTGCAAATCCACTACTTTCTTAGCTTGTAGATCCATAATGTTATACAATCCATATTTTGCCAAACACCCAGTGAGTCACAGCAGGCATCTCATCCAATGATAAGATCTCTTTGATGGCAAAACTCAAGTATCACATTTTTCTGTTTCAGCCTTACCTGATAACCATGGATAAAAGATGTGATGTCTGTAGTTTATGGTACGTGACGAGAGAACACAGGTGTATGCAGATTATGCAATAAACACAGAGCTTTTTCTGCAGTTAACCCCATGCAGAAAATAGATGTCACCAGCATAGCTGTACTCAAAGACTTGGTGCTGGATGAAGTTTGACTTTTCCATATGTGAACCTGTCCATTCTTGCAAGTCACATGTACCACAGTCATGGTTCCAGTGTCACACCTGATGTCAGTTTCCATTTTTTTTTTCGCATTTGTGACAAGTGTCAATAAACACTGTAAGCTTTTCTCACAGACAAGGACATACTTTTTGTTCATTTGTTTAACATCCATTTGACCAAATTCTATCTGCATTCCGACAGAATCATTTGATTCTTCGTCACTGTTAGATGAGTCCATATCAATTAAATCTTTATCTGATGGCTCAAAATCTGGATCTGCATGTGATGCTGAATTCAAAGTTGGTTCTCCTATGTCACTAAAATCATCACAGGATACATCTTCATCATCACAACTATCTGTTGTCTCTTCACCTACTATTGTGTATTCTGTACCAGTTGAGAAACACCGAAATATAGAATTTGTCTGCAGATAAGGACTGCTTGGCTGTTTCCCCTGCCCATACTGTCAACACAGACTATCTTCTCTCTAGCTATTTCCCCTCTGCTTTCCTACTAAGATTACTTTGTGTCTAATATACATGCTTGAAGCCCACTACTGTTTTCACCCCACCAATTCTGCTGGAAGACTGTTCCAGACATCCACCACTCTTTCAGTGAAGAAGTCTTTATGACACTCCAAAATTCTCCCCTTTTGTCTTCATTGCATACCTCCTTGTTTTTGTGTACCCTTTCTTCTGAAAAATACCCCCTCTTATACCTTATTATCTCTTGAGAGGTATTTATAGGTCTCTATCATGTCCCCACTCTCCCTTCTCTCATTTGGGGTGTACATAATAAGATCCCTCAGGGGGCTTATGGTGGAGCCCCTGCACCATTTTATTTACCCTCCTTTTGACAGCCTCTGTCCTGTCCCAGTCCTTTCTGAGATGTGGTCTCCAGAACTGGATGCAGTACTCCAGGTGGAGTCTCACCAACAACTGATAGAGTGGCAGCAGCACCACCTCTCTCTTTCTGCTGGTGATACCTCTACCTATGCACCCCAGCATTTCGCTGTCTCTGCCTGCTGCCTTGTTGCACTGCGCCGCCATCTTGAGGTAATTAGAAATCATCATTCCAAGGTTGTTTTCCTATTTAGTGACTGTCAATACCTCTTCACCTATTTTATACACCGCCTCTGGGTTTCTGTATCCTAGGTGCACGGGTTTGCACTTTTTCGTATTGAAACCAAGCTGCCATACCACCAACCACTCCTTAGGTTTTCTCAGGCAATCCCACAGGATTCCAGATACTTCACGAGCCTTCATTTTAAGAGTTTCCATTAACTCTCCCACCATTGATGTCAGACTGACCAACCTACCTTTGCCAGCCTCCTCTGTGCTGCCGCATTTATGAAGCAGGACTACATCTGCCCTCCTCCAATCCTCTGGAACCACTCCTGTTTCCAGTGATTTGTTGAATAGGGCTGTCAGAGATGAGCACGTAGTTACTTGTTTTCTGGGTTTCTCATCTGGAAATTGCACCTGTATGCAGCGTGTGCGCTGAAGCAGTTAGCTTGACATCTGATATTTTGCATTGTCTTTTGAGTGTTGGATGTTGATGAAGTATCAGTAAGTTGACATCAAGTGACATTTGATCAGTATGTACTACTGTGAATTTAAGCAGATCAGAAACGTGTCAACATCATGATCTACTGTATCACACAAAGTATTGAAACAATCAGTGGATTATGTTACATTCTTTCATCTGCAGTAGGTGGAGTTAATAAATGATGGCCTGTCTCAATGAAATGCGCTGATGTATTATTTATTTATTTATTGAATTTTGATGACCAGGTAGGCCCATCAGATGCTGTGGGGTACTTTTCAAAAATAGAGATTAAAGCCTAAAAAAAGAATTGCAATAATGTGTCATCCAAAGCATTTTACAGGCAAATGTACATTAAATAAATTGACATGAGCAATGATACAAAACAGGCAGCAGAAGAAGGTCTTACAATCTGTTTAGTCTGCTCATTTGCACTGCCCCTCATCCAGAGATTACAATGGGCTCCACTCCCCCTCCTCACCAACCTTGACCCTCCTCTTCACCGTCCACCCAATCTTGAAACCACCAACCTTCTTTTGAGTCACAGCCTCAGACAGGAGTTCATTCCAACCCAACACCACCCTCTGTGTAAAGAAGTGTCTCCTGAGCTTCTTCTTGCCTGCTCCCCCTCCTTGCCAACCATGACCCTCTCCTTCACCCTGTTCCACCTTCTGCTGAAATCGCCCACTTTCTTTTGAGTCATGACCTCCAATGGGAGTTCATTCCATCCCGATACCACCTTCTACATAACAAAGTGTCTTGTAACCTCCTTTTTGAATCCTCCACCTGGCAGCCTACAACAGTGCTGCCTCATGCTCTTGGTTTCACAGAGACAGCAAAGTTTCCTGCTATACACCTTGTTTCTAACTTCCAGTTACTTGAAGGTTTTAATCATGTAACCTCTCTCACTCCTCACCTTGAGTAAGCACGTGTTGAGTTCTCTCAACCTGTCCTCATGTGCGCTACCCTGCGGTCCCTGAACAATCTTTGTCAACCTCCACTGATTTGCCTCAAGGTGGTTGACATCCTTTTTCAGAAGGGGCTTCAGTATTGCATGCCATAGTGCAGGTGCGGATGCACCAAGGATCAGTACCAAAGCGGTATAATCTCATCTCTTCTGCCTTTGATCCAACTAGGTATACAGGCCAGCATTCTGTATGCCTCGACTGCTGCCTTCCTACATTGCATAGCATGTTTAAGGTCACTTGTAATGGTTATCCCCAAGTCCTTTTCCTCCTCTGATTCTGTGACCTTGACCTCCCCCCAACCACACTTCGCTTTCAAGTTCTTTGAGAGAGGACATGATTGAAACCTACAAGTACCTCACAGGAGTGAACATGATGAAAATGGAGGTTCTATTTCAGAGAAATGAAGGCACTAGAAGAAGAAGGTATGCAATGACCCTAAAGGGGGAATGTTTAGGAGAGATTTATGGAAATGCTTCTTCACAGAAAGGGTGGTGGAGGACTGGAACAGCCTGCCGGAGGAGGTATTGGGGCAAAGATTGTGTGAAACTTTAAGCATGCATGGAATAGGCACACGGGCATATTAGGTAGAGGAGCAGGGGGAGGGAGTGGCACCTACTGTATGATCAACTAGGGTCAGCGGTGATGGAATAGGCAGGGGCAAGAGGCAGACTGGATGGGCCTGAAGGTCCTTTTCTGCTGACATAATCTATGTTTCCTTTCTTTGTGCATAACTGTGCACTTCTTCACATTGAACCCCAGCTGCCTGATACCTGACCACATTTAAAGCTTTGCCAGGTCCTCCAACAGGTTCTGCACCCCTTTGTCTGTGTCTGTCCTCCCACAGAACTTTGTGCCATCCGGAAAGAGGCAGATCTTGCCTTTTTCACCATTCTCAGTGTCATCAGTGAACACATTCAACAGCAGTGTACCAATTCTTGACACCAACAGGACACCTCTTGTAATTTCCCTTGTTCCTGAGAGTCCCCCCACCACCACTACCTTCTGGGTCCTACCCCTGAGCCAAATTGTCACCCACTTAGTTAATTTGCTCCCTGCCCCAAGGTCCTCCAACCTCCTGATCCACCTCATGTGGTGCACTGAATCAAAGGCCTTTCTGGAATCCAAATACAGAATGTCAGCTGCCCGACCCATGTCCACTGTCTTTGTTACCCGGTCAAACAGATTGATCAAATTGGTTTGACAGGACCTCTCTGACATTAATTGATGCTGTCCCTTGTCCTGTGACCCTTGCTGCCCCCTCTCCCCCATTCAGTGTTTAAATTTAAGCTCTTGTTTATGTATTCCCCATACTGTTTCCCTAGCAGTCTGGTTCCACTGCTGCTTAGGTGCAGCCTATCATGTGCATAGAGGGTTTTATCATACCAGCCCCCCCCCAATGTTTCCAAAAACCTTCTCCCTAGGCCATTCCCTTGGGCAGTCATTAAACACCTGTATCATCTGTTTCCTAGCTGTGCTGGCTCTAGGCACTGAAAGCATTTCTGAGAAGACTAAGGACACAGCCTTCACCCTACAGACCTGCCCCACCTAGTCTCCTTCACTATTGAATTGCCTATCACTATGACTCTGCCTCTACCATTCCCATCCTGCTTCTGAATTCATCTTTATCTGTTCCACCCTTCTTACTTGCATGCCTCTTTCTACTACCCCCTCCTTCATCTCAACCACTGACTGCTGTTCCAGGTGTCTACCACTCATTCATTGAAGTAGTACTTCCTCACATCCCTCTTAAACTTCCTCCACGCCCAGCTTCATCGCATGATCCCTGGTCCTCTTTCTCTTTTGAAAGAGACTCCCCAACTTCACTCTGTTCACCCCTGTGAGGTGCTTGTAGGGTTTTATTAAGTCATCTCTTTCACTCCACTCTTCCATGATGTACGTGTTGAGATACCTCAGTTTCTCTTCAAAGTGTTTCTTGTGCAAACCACTTCAGTTGCCCTCCTCTACATAACCTCATCCCTGCAAGCAGAACTGGTCACAGTACTTCAGGTAGTATTTCACCAATGATCAATACACTAGCAGCAACTCCCCCTCATCCTGTAGGAGATACCCTTCCCACCACCACAGCATCCCACTAACTCTACCCACTGTTAAGGAATGGGACCTTGGAGTTATCATCAGTGACTCCCTTAAACAGTCAAGTCAGTGCAACAAGGCATACAGCAAAGCGAGTAGGATTCTGGGATGTATCAGGAGGCATATTGATAGCAGAAACAAAGAGATAACACAACCTCTGTATAGATCCTTGACTGATATTATTTTACAGGGATGGAGGAATGCAGCTGCCAGTGTAATCCATCTGCATAGTGGAGGCCGGTGGGTAGGTAACCAGTGACAGCAAAGTTGTTAATAGAATGATGGCAAATGCCTAAGTTCTTTGTTCATGAGCATGTACATGTCCATACAGGTGCCACATCCTTGGGAAATAAGCAGGAGGAGAAATCACTTGCTGAGAATGGTGACTAACCATGGAGGACATGCACCAGTGACATGGCAATCCATCCATTAGAGGATCAGATGCAGACCACGAGGGAAGTTGCCAACATGGGAGTATTTCTATATGCCTACACTTGGAATCCCAACATGCAGGATCCCTAACCCAGCAGCACGACACACCACTTGCCCAACAGGAAGGAAGGTGGTGCCAACAGGGGTAATCTAGCAGATGTGATGAACCACTGCCCTACCCCTTGACAGGCACCACAAATAAACTGAGGATGCAGAAGCTGGCAGAGCTGCTCCTGTGGTGTGGAGAGCTAATCTGCCAACATCTCAGCCAACATGGTGCGGCAGACTGGGGTTCTGTTCTGCAATTGTACCCCCTGTAACTTAATTTTTCCTCAGAGGTGCACTCCCCCTTGGAGCTGGTTATTTAAGTTGCAGGGGGTGTGAGGGGCAAAGCCCCCGCATTGCATTTGAGACCCTGTTGGTCTTCTGACATTCCGTTTCCTGAACTCAGGCTTATGGAGTTTGGGAGACTGAATGTTGGAATTTCATGGCAAATCCATCAACACTAGGGTGGTGGGATGAGAGCAGTGTAAAACTCAAGCAGTCAAGGCAAGTCAAGCAAATGAAGGTGCAGTCACAATAAGACTATGTTGAATATTTTAGGTCAAAATGTCAAAAAAACCAACAACGTCATGAAGACAGATTGAAATTCTTTAATGTTTACTCCTAGCTTTGCCTTTTTACAAGACTGTGACCCCCACCTTTTCAACACAGTATTTTTGTACTCCACATCATGAACATGACATTTGTTCAAATCTTGCCTAAAACATCATTTCACATTTATGCCCGTGACAGGGTTGGGAAAGACCTTGTCCCATTTGTTATGCAGAGAGAGTTAAAAGCAAGGATCTGTTTTGTTCTCTTCTACTCTGCCACTTGTCTGCCTTTGCCTGTGTGAATGTGACAAAATTTTCTTGCGGCAGCTAGGAATTGGCCACTCCGATGGTCCCACGATGTCCCTGTTATCTCCCTTCCTTCACTTGCTGTTTCTAGGCTTTCTTTCTCAATGTGCTTCTCTGTGGTTAAAACATATATGTGAATCTTTATGTGAAACTGGGATCTGTTTGATTAAACTGGGATTCCTTGGCTTGCAAAAGATAGATAGATAGATAGATAGATAGATAGATAGATAGATAGATAGATAGATAGATAGATAGATAGTTGAAATGATTGCAGAATTCTGTTTGGGTTTATTAGCAAATTTAATGATCTAGAATATGTGGGGCTGACCTTGAGATGTATTTTGACCTCCACATGCTTGTTTACAGAACTGTCAATAGGAAACCTGCTCTGGGACAGAATGTTCAATTTTTTTTTATCATATTTCTATTTTTGTCCTCTTTGCCAGTGGAGCGGATCTCCATGATCTCCGACCGCCAACTCTTATGCTCCCCAGGCCCGGTCTGGCACCCCCACAGAGCCGGCCATTATTGGTCATGCACTCTGCGGCAGGATCCTCCCAGGAACCATCAACCACCGAGATCGCCACCCCACTATTTTCTGCCTATTTTTTCCCCAGAGAGTCGGATGCGCAAAGACATCTAAGCACATACATGCTGACGCCCGCGCACGCCCCCACACTTATGCCCACTGCTGTAGTGTGGTTGGTCTCTGCCAGTCCCAGCTACAGTGTGCTGCAGTGCCCCAACACTCCCCAGAGGAAGGAGAGCAGTTGTGGGATGTTCAATCCTTCCTCTCCCTTGCCATTCCCCAGTGGCCCAGGTCCATTCCCGAACCCATGTCACTGGTGTGGCACGAGGTGTGGCATCCAGTGCCTCAAGCCTCGGAGCCACCAGGCTGGCTCAGAATGTTCTATTTTGCTGCACCTGTTAAGACTAGATGTGCTTTTCAGCCAGGCCTCATGAAAGAGGGTGACAAAGTTCTGATACATTTTGTGAAAAAACTGGAGCTGTAACTTAACAATCAGGATAAAGAGTTTAAACAGTCAGGAAAAGAGATCTTATACAAAGAGAGCAATGTTTTGTTTAAAGAGCAAGGACTTTGTAAGGATATATATCTTAAAGAATGAAGATTTGGGGCCTTTACATGCCTCTGCAAACAGTTTGTTGGTTTCTATTTTTTATTTTAGTTACCTTCTCATCATTTTATTTGTATTTTGTGAACTACTGGTAAAAAAAGAACCCAATGGAATTATTGTATTATGATGTTAGAAAAGGTTTACTGGCAAGGTTGGCAGTATATTCCTATGGGGAACTGCAAACGTGTTTTCAGGTTTTTATAAAGAAATAACACTTTTTACCACCAAAATATTATATATTTATTAGAAATATGGGATTTTGAAAACCTGTGATATTTTGTTATAACTTAGCTGGTGGCATTTTCTTCATAAGCAGATTTTACTTGGGAAGAAGAAAAGAAAAGCCAGTTACTATTCAAAAAATTGTAAAATCATACAGATGGACCACAACAGTGCAAACTTACTAAAAGCACAGTTTGTTGCTTAAAGAAGTATTTATTTCTTTAAAAAAATATAGAAAAATATATTTAGCTTCTCACTGACATACATTGATCTCCTTAGTAGCTGTCAGTTTCTGACATCACAATACCAGAATTCTGTTGAACTATTTTTTTCTAGCACTGTGAAAAGCAAAGGTTAAAACAAAATATTTTATTATAAAAGCACTAAGCAATTACTAATACATCAGCGTACAGTACATAAAATAGTCAGCTGCCTATGTATTAGAAGTAAATACCTGCTCCTTAAAGAGAGATATAGAGAGATTGAGATTTTAATTGAGAGAGAGACTCAGATGAAGGGTTTTGTTCATACTGCGTTTAGGAAGAGCTATCCTGTACAGTTTTTATTTTGCTATTTTATTGTTACTAATAGTAATAAAATGCTACTTGCAAACTGTATAACTTCTCCTGGTCTGCCTATGCATCCTGACCTATGCCTCTGTGACAGATGGTGACAGGCAAAGTGGGATTTACACTGTGCATACTCCATGCTAGGAGTTTTGTGCATGGGTACCAGGCATGACCTTGGAAGTGAAAGGGTCTTTTCTTGCTCAGGTTATAGGCAAGGCCCCTGGAATTCTGTGGTTCTGCGGTTGCGGAATTTGCCGCAGAATTTGCATTGTGCCTCAGAATATATATAGCGCCACAGAATTCATTGTTTTTGGTGAATTTTCATATAAATATACTGTTTTTCCATAGTGTCAGGCTTTCTTTCCCACCTCGTTTATCCTGAAGTCCCCTCCTCTATGCTCAGCATATGATGTCGTCGATGACATCACATCATATTTAGCCAATGACAGGACTGCATTCTGCCAGAGAAATGAATAAATCATGCCGCAGAAATCAGAAAATGCTGCCACAGAAGTCAAGGAACCCTGCCGCAGAAATCAGAAAATTCTGCCGCAGAACACCAGGGGCCCTGGTTATAGGTGATGAAATAATTGACTAATGTCAAAGGTGCTCCTGAAGGAATGATATATGAATGTATTGTTTTTAATAAAATCAATACATGCAATTATGTATTTATAATATGCTAATTATCATATAAAGACATGTAAACATTCAAAGTTGTGATTGTCTTGATAGTGTGTTATTTTTGTTATTTATTGTAATGACTTATGTCGAACAAATAAAACTACTACCTACCTACCTACCTAAACATGGTACCAGGGAAGTATACGAGAAAGGTATGGCTCCTGCAACAGTGAGCCCAGGAGTGATTACCAGAAGACTGGCAGTCAAACTAGAAGCAGAAACCAAAGTTCAAACTGAGATTATACAGCTGGCACCTGTGATGAAAGAAGAAAAAGGGCAGGGACAGAACCTGAAAGCATGTCTGCCTTCATCAATGGTGAGCTATACAGCAAAGAGAGACTGAGAAAGAGAAGAGAAGAGAAGAGGGGAGAGGAGAGGATCTGATGCAGGTCCAGTACATCAACAACACACAAACAACTTAAAAGACATTAAAGTTACAAAGTTGTGTCCTTTAGATGATATTGAATCATAGCTGACAACTTCTGAAAGGGTCATTGCAGTATGCTAATTGCCAAAACAGACAGCTCCCAAAGGTACTTGCTGCAAACCTGCAGTGAAGGGTCGGTGCCAGGAGGAGGGGCAGCCAACCCAAACAGAAACACAGTCCTAAAACTCCAGCACTCAAATGCAAAGTACACAAGACCCACTCAGATTTCACAAAATAAAGTGTGAATGCAGATTTATTGGAAATGTGAATGCATGAATTGCAGCCAAAACCCTTGCAGCGGAAGTGTTGCGCATTTCCAATAAATCTGCATTTGCACTTTATTTTGTGAATTCTGAGTTGTTTTGTACACTTTGCCTTTGAGTGCGGGAGTTTCGGGACTGCACTGCCGAAACAGCAATGGGTAATCAGGCTGTACTTTATCTGACAGGCAAAGCCCAACTTGCCTACAGCAAAATGGGCTCTACACAGTCCAAAAACTATGACCTTGTGAAAAGAGAAATCATTAACAGATATGACATCTTAGGAGAGACCTAGAGGCAGAGATTCTGGACCTGAAGTTCTACTTAGTCAATAATCCTCAAGAAGTTTTCATCAAACTCATAGAATTCCTCATCACATGGCTCCAGCCAGAGGCAAAACAGTCCCACAGATCACCAACATATTTGCAATGGAGGAGTTCATCAACATCATTCCTACAGAGACGCAGGTTTGGGTAAAAGAACACCAACCAGAAAGTGGAGAAAAGGCAGTTTCTTTGGTTGAGGACTATCAGATGGCTAGACAGATGCTGCAGCAGTGAAGTAACAGCCAAGAAACAGTAAGACTATTTTTCCCAGTTTAACTCATGATCAGATAAGGAATCTGATTGGGGTTAACAAATCTGCACCCAAAGATTTTATTTACTATAACTGTAATAAGCCAGGCCATATTGCAAGAAACTGCTATAAAAATAAGGAGGGTAACACTGGAACAAATTTTTCCTTAGCAAATTGGGGCAAGTATTTAACAAATGTCAAAGTGGGAGATAAGACTGTGAAGGGACTTATAGATTTGGGAAGCAGACAGACCCTGGTGCATGTTGAAGTTCTGGGAAAAGACTGCAAAAGGACCAGGTACTGGGGTCATATACATCCATGGGGACACTAGATACCATACCACGACCCAAGTGACACTGAGCATTAACCGGGTGTTGCTCCAAATGAAAGTGGGGGTAGTACTAAAGTTACCCATACCTGTGATTATCAGAAATGACATTCCAGGATTTGCTAAGTTAATCAGAGAGGGTATAAACCCTACTGTTTCAGCAGCTGTGATAATAAGAGCACAGGCAAAGAAAATGTCCAATGTCGTGGACTCTTTTTCATCTGATGACTTTAATTTGGATTTGCTTGAGACCAGCTTCATGTTCACGAAGTCCTGTAAAGAAAGAAGCTACCTGAAAAATTCAGTGGTAACAAAAGACTGATGGACGTAAGGGGTTGATTTATGAAAATGCTAAAACTAAACTGATAAGTGATTGTGATTTTGTTTTGGAGCAAACTAATGATGTTTCTCTCCAAGGTTATTTTAAGCAGCTGGAGGTGAAACTGAAAAAAGGGTGAGCCAGTGTTTTAAAAAATGTAATGGGCTACTGTACAGAGTTTGGCGTTAATCCTCAGATGCAGGAACAGCTAGCACATTTGGTCATACCAAAGAAATATAGAACTGAGTTCTTACAGATAGCATATGATAGTTCTATGGCTGGTTGCCCTGGGAGGGACTGTATCCTTGCTGCAACTTTGCCAGATTGTTTACTGGCCTGGGATTCATGAGGATGTTGTTATCTATTGCATTTCTTATGCTGAATATTAGAAAGTAGCCCCAGTGACTAAAAAGGATAAGGTGCCCTTGGTGTCCCTACCCATGAAAGATATGCCTTTTAAGAGAATTCCAGTGGATGCGGTTGGTCTCTTAGACAAAAGTAAAAAGGATAATTGATTCATATTGGTAGTACAGTATGTATATATGCTGCTCCATACCTAGAGGCAATTACAATGTGTACTGTCACAGCCCCAAAAGTGCAGCAGACCTTGCCAACATTTTCAGCAGGATGAGCATACCTAAAGAGGTTATTACTGATCAGGGTAGTAATGTTGGTGCTGCATTGCTGAAGGAACTGTACCGACTACTACTTGTCATTGCCATACAAACCTCTCCTTATTACCCTCAGAGAGAGGGTCTTGTTGAGATTATCAATCAGACCCTAAAATGCATGTTAAAAAGGTTTGTGAAAGGTGAAGGGAAAGATTGGGACCAATGCATACGTTACCTGCGTTTTGCTTACAGAGAAGTGCCACAACCATCAACAGGTTTTTCACCCTTTGAAATGCTGTATTGTAGGCAACCTAGAAGGCCACTAGATGTAATAAAAGAAAAATGGAAAGATAACCACACTCAGAAATAATCTATTGCATCTAATATGTGTGCACCGAGAAGGGCATTGGCAACATATTTTGAAATTGCCCATAGTAATCAGGAAGAAGCCCCAAAACAGTAGAAGGTGTATTACATCCATGGGGTAAAAGAAAGTTTTTGAGCCAAGTGAAATGGTCTTGTTACTGTTACCCACTACAGAAAACAAAAAGTTAATGAAGTGGCAAGGCCTTATAAACTGGTCAGATTTAGTGGTATAATTAACTATAAGATTGAGACACCTGATAGGAAAAATTCTACCAAGATATAGCATGCTAATTATCCTGAAGAAATCCCTTACAGAAATAATTATATGAAATGTTTTCATGCTGTGCACATAAAACTACCCATGTGATATGCATGCTGCAAGCATGATTTCAATGCTAAATTGGAACCAATTACATGCATGTGGCATGTGTGCAGAAAGCAAGTGTGGAAAGCATGATCTTTATGTTAAACTGGAACAGACTGCATGCATGTGGCATGTGTACAAAAAGTAAGTGGTCACTGATAACTGCACACGTAAACATTAAATGACTTGCTCAGGATCAGACAGTATAGTTGAGATCATCCGATGGTATGGGCTGGAGGTTCCCTTCTATGCAGATGATACCCAGCTATATGTGTTATGTGCACCTGATGGGATAAATGCTGGTTCCATGCTGTGCCATTGCCTTAAAGAGATTAATGACTATATCACCTCCAGCTGGCTAAGTCTCAACCCAGGCAAGACTAAGGTGATAGTTGTCAAACCAGACCACCGAGAATCTGCTATGACAGGGAGGGACACCTGGTTGCCATTATTAAATAGAGCCACCTCTCGAGCCATGGATGTGGTTAGGCATCTGGAGCGCACTATGGTCTCCAAGCTGATCTTGTATACTCAAGAGTCAGTGGTTGTTCATAGCAGCTTTTTTCATCTCTGAAATTATGTCTGGATCAAACCATTTCTAGCACCTGGTGACCTGATGATGATAGTCCTGCCTTTGTCACATCCAGGTTGGATTACTGTAATGACCTTTACCTAGGATTATCTATGAGTCTGATGCGCTGCCTGCAAAATGCAGCAACCCATTTGATCTCTTGAGCTTTCTGTAGACACCATATAACCTGGGTGTTGTGTGAACTGCACTGGCTGCCCATTTGGTGGCATGTCAGATTCAAGATATGCTTGTTGGTATACAAGACACTACATTGTCTGGGTCCTGACTACCTAAAAGATCTCTTCACCCCAATTACCTTGCTCCGCTCTCTCCAGTCCACCGATGCTGGCTTATTGGTGGTCCCACAGTCCATGCTGAAGCTTTCTGGGGACAGATCATTTAAAGCAGCTGTGCCTGCTTTGTGTAATGCTTTACCTGTCCATATTAGATCTGCCAGTATGGCAGGGGTCTTCAAAGGGGCTCTGAAGCATCATCTTTTTTATCTTGCTTATTGCCTAACCTAATTTAATTGAAATATTTACTACCTAGGTCAGAAAGTAGCTAACAAGGAATTTGTCATACCTATTGGGTCATTATGTTATTTATGCTGAATTTTAATTTATTTAATTCCATGTTTTGTTGATTTGTTATGCATATTTTGTATGGCACCCTGAGTCCCAGGAAAAGGGCACCATAGAAATAAAATGTGCCTTGCCATTAACTTCCAAATGAGCAACCCATTTGTGTGTATCACGATTTATAGCATCAACTGCTTCAAAGAAAAATCTTCTCTTTTGCTGGAGTCATCCGCTACTGTATCCTGCTGATGAAGTGTCTGAACCTTCCATGTGGGAAAGCATTATGGCAAAATGCTTTTTTCTACCACATTTTTTGTAGTTGTTTTATGATTTCTTTATCCCCTCCTCCGGTGCAAGCCCTTCCTCCTGTCTTGACCCCCCAAAGCTTCATCAGCTGGCATTTCAGGGGCTTACCTTCTATCTCTTGTACTTCCCCCATCGTTTGCCACCTGTGGCGTTGCCGGCAACCTTCTCATCCCATCCCATCTCATCCCATCCCAACCCATCATGCAATGGATCTGGTGTCTCGAGGAGAGGACCCTGTCACTGGTGTGGAGGCTGCAGTGGGTTGGGCCATTAATGCTGCACCACCTGGCCTTTTCTCTGCTGATTTTCTCACAGGATGAACTGATGTGCGATGCTGTCATAGACAAACCTGTTCACGCTCCTGCATGCAGGACATCAATAGCCACTGCTCTTCCTCTCCCCAGCATAGTGGTCCCTGGCTGCATTGCCCCCATCCACTGCTAGGGCCTGGCTAATGCATGGCATCATGTTCCTCCCTCCCCAGAGGAGAAGAGAAGTCACTTGAACGTTTGATCCTCTTGCACTGGCCAGTCCTCCAGTGTCCCTTGTTCGCTCCCAAAGAATTGGGTTGTCATCACCACAAGCAGTAGCACTACTGCTGTTCTGGTGGACCAGATTGCCACCATATTTTGGACCAAATGTTCTGAAAACAATACATGTTTCGGATTTATGTATAGCTCCAGATTCTGCACACTCTGACCCACTGTCTTTGTGACATGAAGCTTTCCCTTTGTTTGGTAATGTCCTTTTTGCTTAGTCAGGGGCCTTGTGTGCAACCCCTACTGTGGCTTCGCACTGCTTACTAAGAGCTTCCATCTGGAGTTGTGCTGTTTCTCAGGCTGACAAATCTGAACAGCTTTTGCTAAAGTTAAATCAGTTCCCCTGAGGAGACAAATTCAAACTCAGTTATTGCCTATTTCAAACTACCATGTACTGTAACACTGAGTCACATGAAGGCCCACAGTTGCATGACTCACTCTTTAGACACAGATCAGTAAAATATTACTCAGCAGGCTCTGTTTCCTTTTAAAATCAAGATCTGAAAACATATGCTACCTTTCATACAGTAGGTTTCATTGTGTTGTGGTGTGCAGTAATATTCAAACTCTCACATCACAGCATGCAAGTCATCCTCTTTTAGTTCTATGAACTTAAATGTGTTGTAGACTTACAGAGCTGCGTACTGTAGCCTGCTGCTGTTAACAGCAATGCAATCATCCTGCCAGTCACTTTTGTCTTCTGTGTCAATTACTGTGATAGACAGTAGAACTCAAAACTTTGCTTGAAGGTTCTCTAGTGTTCATAAACCTTTCCTGTTAAGTATAATATACTGGTTGCCATATTGTAGCCATTTTCTAATTCCTAGTACCATGTTGTAGTAGGTTCTTGGGATTTCAGGAAACACAAACAGGCAGACAAAGAACCTCCCAAACTGAAAGCCAAACAGCTGGTTCCTCTCAAAGACCCCTGGGGTGTCGTTCCTTATGAACATTTGTTACTAGCTATGTACCATAGGCAGACGTGGGCTACCACTGAGTACCTGCTGCCTTACGTGGGAATTTCCCCCTCATCCAAGGGTGAATTTCTTGCGGCCCTCTATCCTTTTGGTCACTTCTCCCCTACACCTCTTAGGTACCTCCAACTGACGGTACTCAACACCGGCCTTTAGACAGGCAGGCACCTGCTGGTACATCCCTGGCCAGCAGTAGAATGGGGTTATTTTTGCTAAGACTTCCCCATGGCTCAACAGCCTAGAGTGACTGGAGCATGCAGCCTCCATCACTGCCTTCCTATAGACCATGGGCACCAGTACCCTAGCACCCACATGTCTTGTACGGGGGTTGGGCTTCATATGGTATAAAATGCCTTGTTTTAGCTCATACCACCAGAGTGGTTTCACCCCCATACCACCGGTACCCATGCCACCCTCCTGGACTGCAATATAAGTAATTAACTGGGCTACCTCAGGATCTCCTGCCTACAATTTCTCCCAGTCAGTATGTGGGATACTGGCAATGACATTGGTAACAGCAGTAACTGCACAAGTCCCTTCAACTGTATCTGTCTCTTCAGGCTTGCTTGGAGTCTTCAGCCCAGGAGTAACAAGGTCAGATACAGTCTTACCTGGGGACTTATCTTCTCCTACGTCTGCTGTCCAGTAGCAGCCCAGAAACAATGGCAGCACAGGAATTACCAAATCCACAGTTGGCCACGGAAATGCCATTGGGGGTCCTCCTCTCCTGGAGCCCATGAAGCTCCTCTTCCTTCACTTCCTCCTTGGAACTCTCTGGTCTGGACCTCTCCAACAGCTCCTGGTAATGGTGCTCCACCTCTTTGCGTCAGTGGTCCACCACCAACCATCGCCCACTCAGTCAATGGATGAGCCACATCAGGTCTGCCACTCTGACTCTGCATCTGTTCTGATCCAGCCATGATGCTTCACCCAGGTCACCTTCTCCAGCCATCCTCATCATATCTGACACCATACACCTCTGCCTGTTTACCCAAAGTACCAGGGCTGGTACCAGCTGACTGGAATCTCCCAGATTCCTCGAACTTTCAGCCAGATCCCACTTTTGACACCAGTGTAGTAGATTCATGGGATTTCAGGAAACACAAACAGGCAGACAAAGAACCTCCCAAGCTGAAAACCAAACCGTTGGTTCCTCTTAAAGACCCCTGTGCTGTTGTTCCTTATATGCATTTGTTATTAGTTATGTACCATAGACAGCTGTGGGCTGCCTTACATGGGAGTTTCCCTCTGTTCCAACAGTGCCATTTCTTGTGGCCCCCTACCCTTTGGGTCAATAATCCCATACACCTCTTAGGTACCTCCAACTGATGGTACCCAGCACCGGCCTTGAGATAGGCAGCCACCTGCCAGTGTATCCCTGGCCAGTAGCAGAATGGGGTTACTTTTGCCAAGATTTCCCCATGACAGTGGAGACTGGAGAAGAAATGGAAGCATGGGTTCGAATCCCACTTCTCACACCAGTGTAGTAGGTTTGTGGGATTTAAAGAAACACAAACAGACAGACAAGACTTAGGTGCATAAATAAATCCACATGTGTTTTTAATTGTAATTTTCTCAGAAAATCAAAATAATAAAATATTTACTGAAAGAAAAAGAATGGTGTTAATCCAGGACACCAATGTAGCCCAGTAATAGCTTTCTCCAGCTACACTGCTTCCTGAAGACTCCTCTCTGGTCTTATCTTAGCTGTGAACTTGACACAGTGGTGTGAAAACACACACACACACCCCTTCTCTTTGAGGCTAGCTACACACTGGCCCAATTGTCTATCAACTAGCCCCTAGTGGTGGGATTTTTTATGTAATTTCTAGGCATGACATCACAGTCAAGTGATCAGGTATTTAGCTATTATCCCTGTCTCTTCCCTGTTTTTAACTCTAGTGTCATAGCATGGCTAACTACTATCTGCTGGGCACAACCTTCTCTAGCATACATTGGAAATTTTATACAAGGGAAGTCCCTCTGTATTATACAAAAGATTTAATTCTAGTGGGAAACTCATGATGAGGTTAGGCTCCTCCCTTCTGTAGTGACATCACTAGATAAGGTTCATATAAAAACAGTCAGACTGTGGGCTGGCAACCCTATAACAGCACCGTGTACAGCATCACAGGTAAAGAACCTTTTTTTACATATATAAAACAACACTGTTTAGCCCTGCTGTGGTTTCTGGGATGGCCAGGGGAATGGGAGAATGAGGGTGTGCCCCTCTTCTCCCTTCTCCTGCCAACCCAGTAGCCCAGAAATACGTATTCCATATTTTTTTATTTTTACCTGTTTTGTTTCTTTATTTTCTTGGTTTCATTTCCACCATACAATAATGAGCATAACTGCCTTCACTCCTTGGGCAGTCATTTACTTTGCTTTTTCTTGAAGCTCCTATTTCTAAGGAGCACCTTTTCAAGCTCCCTTCCTTTTCCGACAGCTGTTGGGTTCACATTTCATTTGGGCCCATTTTATAATTCATTCTTGGCCTTTGGCTGAACTATTTCAGTTACTCCATGGCGTTTTCTCTTAGACTATGCTGTAGTCATAAAGGCACAGGCACTACAGGACCATAAACATTTATTTGGAGAGCGGGGCAGCTTTTGGTAAAAGTAAAAGTTCTGCTGCTCCTCGCTACTGTGCCACAGCTTAAACTGGAGAGAGAAAGGAAGAGAGAGCGAGGTGCGAATGCGCTCCTATTTAATTTCTTCTACATTCTGTATCTCTCTCTCTCCTCTCTCATAATTGGACTCTCTCTCCTTTTCTTGTTTATTTCTGCAGGATAAGCAAACAGGAATTTCAAAGTCACAGAGCAGCAGGTGGCAATGAAAGAAATGTGCAAGTCTCTCCATGTTGGAAACATTACTGCTCGTTTTCAGAGAACTACTGAACTGTAGTGGTAAAGCATTTTTGGCAGGATGCAATCCTATACTTAAATATATGAACCTCTGCTTCATTAATTATGCTAACAGAGGCAACAATGGGGATTTCACTATACTGCTTGCATAAAACATAATACTGTAGAAATACCTTGGGCATCATTCACTTAGCTGCTTTGTACCTTTCTGTGGATATTTTATCGCCTAACATTCCAAAGGTCATAAAGGTCACCTTAGAACATACAAAAAAAAAATAACCTGATTAATACCCAATTTTAATTGCTTGTATACATATATAAGGTTTGCACATCAGTTCTTAATAAGCACCTGACCCTTTACACATTCTCTGTACTCAGGCACTTATGAATGTTTATAAGCACTTCAGCACTTTAAACACTTTAAAGTACTCCTGCACTTTATTTATTAGCACTTTAAATCTGCTATAAAGCACTTTGTTTTATAACCAGCCAACTAGCATGTTTCAAGGCCTCAAGGCCCCTGGTACCAACCGAAGGGGAAAGGTGACCAGAGAAAGGGATATCAAAGTGATAAGATGGTGCTGCGGGTGGCAAGTCGAACAATGAAAAATATCTAGTGAGAGCAGATCAAGAGAATGAAAGTGTGGGGGGGAGGAAATAATCACCCTTCATACCAGGGTAATTCTCTTAGACGGGGGGTCACACACATGTAAGTAATGTCCTTTGAACAGGAACCTGGGTGTACTTAAATTGCACAGTGTCTCTTAAAATACAATGTAATGTTTGCCTCTGATTCCCTGTAACTGTTTTGATCATAAGCAATGTGCTGCAACTGACTAATATTTTGTGTCTTTCCTGATCTATGACCTGTCTCAATATGTAGTATGTATAAATGTATTTATTTATTTATTGAAGTTTGTTGACCCGGTAGGCCCACTGAGACTAGAATTCAGTTTTCGGGGGTGACCGGGGGGAGGGGGGGATACAGATGGTAAGCAACTGAAATTGATCCAGATTAAGCTGTTGGTGGTATTTTTTTTAGTGAATGGGAAATTTGGCCAGGACACCGGGGAAATCCCCTGCTCTTTTCAATAAGTGCTATGAGATCTTTAACATCCACTTGAACTACCACCAATCCAGGCAGATGGGACCTGGGTTTAACGTCTCGTCTGAAAGACGGCACCTCAGAAGTGCAGCACCCCCCTTATGCTGCACTTGCTTATGTTTACCTGTAAATAACTCTGGGTTGCCCCTGAAAAAGGGTCCTCTGGTCTCAGTGGGCTTACCTGGTTACCAAAATTTAAATAAGTAAATAAACAATGTCCATTCTGCACACCATGTGCATTTAACAACAACCTTTATTGCTTTACTCACAACTTTTATACAGTAGACAACCCACTAGTGGCTCATTGGTGTAACTGCACCTATTATTGTACTAATCAGTACATTTCCAATTAGTTTTTTTTCAGCAAAAAAGATGACCTCTTCCTTTGGTTTAGAAGTAGCAGTATGGACCTAACAAGTGTTATGTTTAGGGAAAATAAAACAAATACGCAGTACACAGTAGGGGTGGGTGAACAGCTTATTTTGATTATTTGGCCAAATATTCGTATTTGGGACCAAACATATTTGGAATTAAGTATTCGTCCCTGTGGGAAAAAAAGTTAAAAACAGCCACCCACCCTCTTCCCCAGCTCAGCTGTTTAAACATACACAATCCTGCTATCTCAGTCACCGATCATACACTCCAACCACTGCCACCCTGACATACAATGCAGCTCCCAGACCAGTGACAGTTGCAGAAGTATGTAAATAATGAAAAAAGCAGTTGTATGACATACTTGCATGGTATGTGAGCTCTGATCAATAAATCTCACTGTCATCTCTGTCAGAACAAGCACAGCTCAGACGCACACAACTCAGTTTGCAGCTGGACATACTTCTTCACAATGAATTATTTAAAAGAATAAAAAAGTGTGCTAAGGAAGCCCATGATGCATCCCAAGAACTAACATCAAAGAACATAACTGTTTTAGTAGAATTGGAGGCCGTCAACTCAAAACAACAGAAACTACAAATACAGTAACCTCCATAGACCAAAATACTAAAAACAAAGCACAAAATACCAACAAGATTTAACTAAGGACTTAACTAAGGCATTTGACCATGAAAACTGGATTCATTCAGTTTCTCGCAGGATGCTACCTCCTGGTTTGACAGCTACCTCACTGGATGTACACAATTCGTACAGATAGACAAATGCAAATCTGATCTCTCTCCCACCAGCGTTAGGATGCCACAAGAATCCATCATCAAACCTCTGCTCATCTCGCTCTTTGTAAACAAAATGTCAGTGATGTCTGGGTCCTCCTCTACTATCCTGTATTTTATTTATTTATTTAGATTTTGTTGACCAGGTAAGCCCTCTGAGACCAAAGATCCCTTTTTCAGGGGCGACCCAGGGTTGAGTACACCAACCACTTTACATCAGGTTACAGTAAGACATTTTCAAAATACATACACAGTCAGTACATGAGGCAAAGGAACAACAAGACAGTGTCGGAGTACATACAGCAAGAACAGTGTCAGATGACATGGTTCTGTACGCCAGTGCCAAAGACATAATCACTATAAATTCCATACTAAAGATGGATTTTGTTTGTCTATGTACTTGGCTAATGCACAATAAACTGATACTGAATGCTAAGAAAACAGTGGCCATGCTATTCGGCTCAGCACCCAGGATGAAAGCAAATGCCTCTGCGCTGTCAATCCCAGGTCCTGACTGCACTCTGCTGGAGATGGTTGACTCTTTCAGATATCTGGGAATAACCCTTTACCCCTTGCTCGATTTTAATCTGTACATAGCTACTACTTGCAAAGCTGTAAATACAAAGCTGGGACTGGCCTATAAAATCCATTCATCGCCAGACTCTGAAGCTAAACTGGCCATTGCTCAGGGAGTTCCTAGATGCTGCCTAACCTACGGCATAGCAACATTCCATGATACCAACAGAGGGGCACTGCAAAGATGGGACACCTGCTACAATAACATCTGCCGTTTTGCCCTGTCGGTACCTAGGCGGACTCACCGATGCTTATTATACTCATTCTGGGCTGGCTCTCTCCTACCTCCTATCGCATATACACCACAGGATGTACAGTTGATTCCATCATTAGAACTGGCTCACCAGAATCCCTGGCCTGCATATTAAATCAAGCGACACAGGCCTACCCACTGAGGTCAGCAGAAAAGTCCAGTCTTAGCATACCTAAATGTACCAAGAAATGGGTGAACAAGCCTTCGCTGTGTCTGCCCCCAAACTTTGGAACACCCTGCTCTCATTCATACGACACTCCAAATCACATCATGTATTTATAAATTGGCTCTGTGCCTCCCTCTTCAGCCCTGACAGTCGCACATGTACCTGAATCCCTGACGCACCCGCTTAGCATGTCCCTCCTAAATTTATAGTACTTTCATTGTATGTAGGACAAGTATTACTGTTTGGTGGTATATTCTCTCTAGTTAGGGTCATTGCCTCTGAGGTCTCGCTCTACTGTATTGACTGATACAATGTTTATAATTTTGCTAATCCATGTACTAAAACAGGTATTGAATGATTTCTCGTAAATGTGTTGTTTCCCTGTCTGCAACTGCTTTCACCCTGCACTGCTGAAATGTCTGAAGTAATTTATCCTAGTCTACTATCCCTGCACAAATTCAAGTAATGCATTGTTTCCTGAATTGCTATTTTCTTGTATGTAACTCTTTTGGGTCATGTCTGAAAATAGGCAAAGTTTCTGTCTAGTGCACTTACCCAGTAAACAAAAACGAAATAAATAAATAAATAAGATCCATCAGGTGGAAGACCTATTTTACCAAACATTAAGACAATTATTTATAGTTCTAAATATATAAACCTCTTTATCTAAATTTTTTAACACCTGTAACTTAAATAAACCAATTTTTTTAGGAACAGTAACACAATCCAAGGAGTGCATTGCACTAAATTGATGCATTTCATGGGTGGCTAAATGTACTCAGCCTGTGGCCTCATGCCTCACAATGCACTTGGGATGTACATTGATTTATCGCAATGCATACCCTGCCATGTGTTATTGATAACTTAATGCACACCCTGTTGTGTGCTATTGCTTACATACCCCTCTCACTTCCCTCCTTAGGGAAATTGCATATGCATTTCATGGTTTTAGCCCCACACCAGGAACTTGGAGTAAATCCCAGTATTGACACTGTATTGCAGCATGAGGGGAGTGCTGCACTCCTGATGTGCTTTTTTTGAATGAGATGTTAAACTGAGCTCCCATTGACCAGTACTAGTGGTTGTTCATGTGGATATTAAAGAGCCTATGACATTTCTCGGGATAGGGGTATTTGTTATTAAAAACCAGAGCAAAATAGATATCAAGCCACTTCTAGCATATACAATAGTCTAACTATCCCCACTATAAACTTAATTCAAGGAAAAATAAAAAAGAACACCCAGCGTACATAAAGTTAAAAAAATCAGCGTAAAAAAACAAATTACTGTGTGTGTGTGTGTGTGTGTGTGTATATATATATACATATATATATATATATATGAGAAAGAATGGGGTGCAGTGCGTTACGAGAATTTAGCACACACCCGAGGTTGTTCTGGATGGTACAACCAACAATGAGGTGTGTGTTAATTCAGTAACTACTACTTATAGCTTATTTGTTTAATTTAAGGGGTCGTGTTTTTTTCACCGAGGAGGCAAGGGATGTTGGCTGGCGATGGGCACTGGAGACAGGCAGTAGGAGGGACTATTTGGGGGCCTTGCTGCTCTCAACGTTCCTCTCTCAGCTGGCCCGACACAGAGTGCGAGTATGCAGCGCCACCTGAGGAGATCACAGATGAGAGTCGCAAAGTATTTTAAAAAGAAAAAAAAACAGGGCAACATTATGGCAACAGCACGGATCCCAACCGCTTGCAGTTCTTGGAACCGCCGAAAGTATCACTCAGAAATCTTTTCCAGTTTACCGGCTCCTGAGGTGAATGCTTTTGTGGGAGAAAGTTGATGAGGGAAAGTGCTTTGTGGCTGTCGTGAGCCACAGTATGGCTCATGCATTTTTACATTGAAAGGTGCCGTGTATTAAAAAATGCCGTAATACGCATATGTGTATTATGGCATTTAATACATGACTTTTTCAATGGGAAAAAAATGTAACTCATTAATTAAATATAAACATATCTATAGCACACTCAGACCTGCTCCAAATTATGTCACCCAATGTATCCCTTTCCATAAAGCTTTAAACTGTGAATGGTTCAGACAGATAAATTCTTATCGGAACACTTCATGTGTAACTCTGTTTATTAATTCCAGTACTGTGAGGTATTTTGGTTGCAGTGCCCACTGGCACCTTATCTCACCATATTGTCCATTTCAAGCATGCAAAGATAACCCAAAGTGTCCCAGAGTTCCATTTCTGCCACGTAGCATCCATCTTATCCAAAGCCAGAGTTTTATAAGAAATACTTGAAAAATTAAGAGAGATCAAAACTGCATTACAAAGGTACAACCAAAAATTTAAGTCATTACAAAGGTACAATCAAAAAGTTAAGTGATGCATGGTCTCAAAAGATCCTGAACACTGCAGTCAGGGGCATATCCTCTCTGCCACAGCCTTGTGTTTGTGATTATTTCAGAAAGAGTATGGGAAGTCTTCCAGCATACAAGCCAAATTTCCTGTTTACTAAAAATACCACCAACAGCTTAACCTGATTCAATATATCAGTTTGCATATGTATCCCGCATCCCCTACCAACACCGAGATGAGGCTTAAAATAGGCAGAATTGCCCATAGCCTCCAACTTTCCCAGTCAATAAAAAATAAATAAAATAAGTCCCTAAAAAGGGTCCCTGTAGTTTTTTTATATATAATATTTGACTGCAGAATTATCTAATTCCTGATTTAATAGCTACTACACATCAAAATCTGGGTAAATTGCATTGCTTGACCTAATAATAACATGACTTTCTATAATACAAGATACTGTATATTGCATGATAATACAGATACTTGTTCGTTTGCTTAGGATTTTTGATATGTTTGATATATGAAGAAGTCCAACAGCACACAGTGAAGCCATCCATGCCAACTCCACCCAAACCCTGGCATCTTGTACCAGCGAGAAAGGAAGAACAAGACAGTTTTAGGGCTGCAGTGGGTGTAGCCATTCAGTCTTTTTTTGATCAATGAGTAAAGGGACTCCACATTCCTTCCAAAGATTTAAAGAACCTGCATTGACTTTCAAAAACAAACCCTCCCACAACTGTCCACTGTGCGCTGTACCGCCCCCACTCCTCTGGTCCCAAATCATGTCCCATAGGGCAAAACACACCCTCCAATAACCACCTACTGTGCATTGTACTGCACCCACCCCTCCAGTCCCAGTTCATGTCCCGTACAGCAGTGCAAAACAAACCCTCCTGCTGCCGCCCACTGTGTGCTGTACTGCCCCACCCCTGACCTAAGCTCTGCTCTTCCCTCCCTCCCAATCCTAAAGAAATAAATGTGGGGAGTCCAAGTGACCACAGGGAGGCTGCATCCCAGCTCACCTGTGTTCCTCCAGTTGATGCTCCTTCCCTTGTTAATTGCCAGGCTGTTGGATGGGCAACACAAGGGTGCAAGGTGGTAGCCATGCAACCAAATTGGCAGCCAAGTCCCGGGCCCTCAGACTGGAAAGGAAGTATGTGGCCAAAACCCAGGCAGTGTTGCCTTCTGAGGCTGGCAGAGAGTGATGTCCAAGGCTGATATCCAAGGAGGCCATCCGAAGCATAGAGCCGGAGCCCGAGTCCCTCAAAATAGCAGAACAACAACCCAAACTGCTGTGTGACTGAGAAGGAGTGCCACCAGCCAGGGAGGGTGGGAGTGAGGGAGGGATGGAGAGGTGATTGTGCAGTGTTGGCTGATTCCTCTCCCTGTCTCTGTCTGCTGCCTTTTGCACAGGGCAGCAGCTCACGGAGTGACCTGACCTCAGCACAGCCCGGATAATATATTGTAGCTTCCTGCCAATCAGTCCCAAAACAAGAGACCTCAAAACATATTCAGAAAAGCTAGAAATGCATGCCTGCTGCTGGATGCATTGCACATGTTTTTCATATAAATGATCATTCTTAACATTGATAGTTTATGCTTTTATTGTTTGTCTATCTCGAGGTCCCCCCCCCCAACACACACACATACACATTTCTCTACTATTCTTCATTCTTCCTACTTTCATTTTAGCCCCATTTTAAGAGTTTACAAGTATTGATTATGTTAGGTATTTACAAGGGCAGCAACGGACTCCTTTTGATTTGAGATGACATGGCATTTAGCAACTTGTAAAACAATATTATTGCATAGTTAATTTAGAAGGCTTTATGCCTGGCTGTAACAGTCTGACTAAAAAGCCTTAAATAAATATATAGGGGTATTTAATAAAGTTATGGGCCTGCTGTTTTGATTTTATTCTTTTCTATTTCTTAACCCCTCTCTTTCCCACCCCCTCCCTGCCATCCTCCTTCATTTCCATGTTATTGCCCTTCTGGTATTTTCTAACTGCCCAGCCCTAACACCCCCCAATGCAGTCCCCAGTGACACAGAAACATAGAATTTGATGGCAGATAATAACCGCTTGGCCCACCCAGTCTGCCCATTTCCCTACATAATGGATAAGCTGCAGATCCCAGTTAACCAAGAGCCTACTTTTTCCTACCCCCACCCACTAGAATTGTCTTATGACTGTCCCATGCATTCCTGAAATCCACCACTGTTTTTGACTCCACAACCTCCTCATGAAGGCTGTTCCATGCATCCACAACCCTCTCTGTGAAAAAATACTTCCTCACATTACCTCTGAGGCATCCCCGCTCAATCTTCAAATTGTGCTCCCTTGTTCTTGCACACATTTTTTTGTGAAAGATGTTACCCTCTTGGACTTTGTTGATTCCCTTGAGGTACTTGAAAGTTTCTATCATGTCTCCCCTCTCCCCTCCTTTCCTCGAGGCTATACATATTAAGCTCCTTAAGTCTCTTTTCATACGTCTTCTGGTGCAGACACTGCACCATCTTAGTTGCCTTCCTCTGGACCGCTTCCATCCTGTCTATGTCTTTGCAGTACTCCAGATGGGGTCTCACCAACTGTCTGTACAGAGGGTTAACAACTTCCTGTTTTCTACTGGTGATGCCTCTCCCTATGCATCCCAGTAACCCTGAGCCCTCCTTACTGCCCTCTCACATTGCTTGCCCACCTTTAGGTAATCAGATATGACTACCCCCAGGTCCCTTTCCATTTTTGTTGTTGTTAGTATCTCAGCCCCCACGGTGTACTCTTCCCCTGGGTTTTTGTTTCCCAGGTGCATTACCTTGCACTTCTTAGCATTGAATCTAAGCTGCCATACATTTGACCATTCCTCCAACCTTACCAAGTCCCTTCTCATCCTTTCCACCCCACCTTGTGCATCAACTCTGTTGCAGATCTTTGTGTCATCTGCAAAGAGACATACTTTTCCTTCCAGTCCCTCTGCAATGTCACTTATAAAGACATCAAAGAGGTTCAGTCCTAGTACTTAACCCTGTGGTACCCCACTAATAACCCCCCTTTCTTCAGAGTGGACTCCATTTACTATTACTCTCTGTGTCCTATTCTCCAGCCAACTCTTTACCCAGGCTGTCATCTTGGGACCCACTCCCAGGCTGGCTAACTTGTATATTAATCGTTTGTGTGGGACTGTGTCAAATGCCTTGCTATAGTCTAGGCAGGCCATTACCACAGCCCCTCCTTGATCTACTACTTTGGTCACCCAGTCAAAGAAATCTGTTAGATTCATCTACATGACCTTCCCACTGTGAATACATGCTGCCTTGGGTCCTGTGCCCCTCTGGCCTCTAGGTATGCAACAATTCTTTCCTTCAGAAGCGATTCCATAATTTCCCAATCACTGTGGTTAAACTAACAGGTCTGTTGTTTCCTGCTTCTGCCCTGCTCCCACTTTTGTGAAGTGGAATAACATCTGCCCTCCTCCAGTCCTCGGGTACCACCCCATCCTCCCATGATTTGTTAAAGAGGGTAGTCAGTGGTGTCACTAGTTCTATCCTTAGTTCTTTTAGAATTCTGGGATGAATCCCATCAGGCCCCATTGCTTTGTCCACCTTCAGTTTTAAGAGTTTTTCCAAAACCCTTTCTTCTGTGAATGGGCTGGTATCACCCCCCCCCATCTACAGTGTTTCTGTTGCTTGGTTTAGGTACCTCCCCTCTTCATTTGTGAATACTGAGCAAAAATATTTGTTTAGTATCTCTGCCTTTTCACAGTCACCCTCTGTCCACCCCCTCCCCATTATTAAGCCTCACTATCCCTCCTTTTGTCTTCCTTTGCTCCCTGATGTACCTATAAAAGGTCTTATCCCCCTTCTTAACTGAGTTGGCTATCTTTTCCTTGGTTTGGGCCTTTGCTGTTCTGACTGCCTTCCCTGCTTCCTTTTACTTTCATTGATACAATTTTCTGTCCTGCTCCTTCTGTGATTCCTTGTACTTTCTGAATGCTTTCTTTTTCTCCCTAACCTTCCCTGCCACCTCCTTTGAGAACCATAGTGGTTTCTTACATCGCTTTGTTTTGTTTATTTGCTTCACACAAAGGCTTGTTGCCTCTGTGATGGCAGTTTTGATTATTCCCCATAGTTCTTCCACCTCTCCTTCCTGCCCATCTGCTAGTGCATTCCTTATGCACTCACCCATTTTGGCAAAGTTAGCCCTCCTGAAGTCCAGTACCTTTGCCTTTGTATGGCTTGACTCTACTGCTGTGTTTATTGTGAACCATGCTGTTCGATGGTCACTAGTTCCAAGATGGCTACCCACTTCTAAATCTGTGATCCTCTCACCATCTCCATTTGAGAGTACCAGGTCTAAGATTGCTCTCCCTCGAGTGGGTTCCAATACTAGTTGTCTAAGGCATGCCCCCTGTAGGGCATCTAGAATGACCCCACTCTTAGAAGTGGCTGCTGAAAATCTACTCCAATTAACATCTGGCATATTCAGATCCCCCATCAACAATATCGCCCCTTTTTCTTCCATTCTAAGGATACTTCCTATCATTTCCTTGTCCATGTCCTCCCCCTGAGATGGGGGTCTGTATACAACCCCTGTGAGGATTGTGGTGCCATTGCCTGTCTCCAAATTGACCTACAGTGCTTCCTCTCCTCCCTGTTTACCCTTTTGTTCTGTAGCTTTGATTCCTTCCGTTATGTAGAGAGCTACCCCTCCTCCTCTTTTACCCTCCCTGTCCCTCTTGTAGATAGTGTGTCCTGGTATGTTTACGTCTCAGTCATGGTTCTGTGTGTACCATGTTTCTGTGACTGCCACAATATCCAGATGTTCCTCCTCCATCAAGGCCACTAATTCAGAAAGCTTGTTACCCAGACTATGGGCATTAGTACTCATTGCTCTTCATTTTTTGATGGCTTTACCTCTTGTAGCACTATCCCTGTCCTCATTGATTTTTGCTTTCTCCATTCACCCCTATCCTACTCCCTACTGACCTTTGTACCTTGGTCTTTCCTCTCATTTAGTACCCAGTTTTGTAGGGGGAGGCTGGGAATTCCCTGCTGCTTATCAGTGCCCCCCCCTTGACTAGTTTAAAAGCTTGCCAATGAAGCATTTAAACCAATTG
This sequence comes from Neoceratodus forsteri, assembly GCA_016271365.2. Lineage (NCBI taxonomy): Eukaryota > Metazoa > Chordata > Ceratodontiformes > Ceratodontidae > Neoceratodus > Neoceratodus forsteri. The sequence continues at coordinate 171,772,888 of CM028131.1, read as the reverse complement.
CCCAGAAGACTTGTTCCCTTCCTGGACAGATGCAGATCATCCTGCCAGTATAGACTGGTATCCCTCCAGGTGGAACCCCTGTCCCCAATGAAGCCAAACCCCTGTGCTCTGCACCATTTTTTTAACCATTCATTGAATCAAATAGTGCAGAGTACCCTCACCTCACCCTTGCCATAGACAAGCAGAACCTCCGAGAAGGATACTGTGTGTGCTACTTGCCTTAGGCCCCTTCCCAACTCCACAAACTCCTCCTGCACTGCTCTAATCTCATGTTGAGTCAAGTCATTTGTCCCTAGGTGGACAATGACATCCAGATCAGTCTCCTGTGCAGCAGTTCTCATGATCCTGAGGATGTGCTTCCTGTCCCTTCAAGCCATGGCACCAGGCAGGCACCTTACTTCAGTTTTCCCTGCTCCCCCAAGTTCTATACCCCTAATAATTGAGTCCCCCACCAGGAGCTGTTTTCTTTCCATGTGGTGTCCTCTGCCTCCTTTCTGTGGGGCTCCCTTGTGACAATTGTCCACAACCTCCTTAGTCTCCTCTGTGAATGCATCCATAGGGGAACTTCTATGCTCCATCAGAATGGTGTATGGATTGTGGAGTGGTACAATTGACTGGGTGTGCCTCTGTTCCACCATCCTCACCCTCCCTGAGCTCACTGTGGTCCAACTGCTGTGCTTTCTTCGCAACCTCTGAGGTAGTGGTGGTGGCTCTGGTGCTCCATGGATGGGGGAGGTTCCCTTACTACTGTCCAGTGTGGCCTGAAGATGGGAAGCCTCTGCCCTCAGGGCAGAGAGTTGTCTGCAAATAGGTCAGCATCTCAGCCTCCAGAAAGACTCCCAGAAGACTGCCGCCTCACAGCCATTACATTGCACTACTCCCCACATGTCTGTCTACCTTCTTGTTTATCCTGTTTAATTTTTTTGTATGTGTGACTGTTTTGTTATATATAAATATATATATTATACAATGTGTATGCTTATATTGTCAGTGCAGTGTGCTAGAAAGTACATGACAGTGATATGCACCTTGCCCTTTTGAGGAAATTATGTCAGAACCCCAGGTATAAAGGAAATGTTAACAGGGATGGGTGGGGTCTGGGCTTAAACTGTGCCCTCAGGAAACAATCAGCTAAAAGCTGTGACCCACCGCTATGATGAGTGTTGACCTTCCTGTCAGCAAGATGTCCTACACGACAATTTGACAGATTTGCTAATCAAACAAAGAAAAATCCAAACATCCGAGTCAGACGCAGGTAAACCTCCCCAGCTCTAATACAGCCTGGTGATTTGTGCTGTGAAAGCAATCTGCCCCAAAGCAAGTCAGCTGTGCGTAAATGGTGAGAGGCATGCAGGGCTCTTTGTAGCAGCTGAAAGCAATTTTTTTTTTTTTATCTTACAGTAGCTACAAGCACATTTTATTTTCAGCGCTCCCAGGTAAACTATCAAAAAAGTATGGGAGCCTTGAGGACTAGTATATGAAATGAATTACCAAACTAGCCTTGAAAATTGGATGTTAAGCCAATACAGTAATGCACAGACTAATCATAAAGATCCTGTACTCACACATAAAGCCCTTTTTGAAGTCATTCGATAAACTGAAATATTACAGTTTACAGAATTACATCAAAAAGAACTTTATATGTGAGTACAAGGATTTTATGTTTAGTCTGTGCATTACTTCATTGTGTTGTTATAACATTTTTAATATTACAGTTTTTATAATGATATCAAAAAAGTTCTTTATGAGTGCGTACAGTACCATTATGGTTTGTCTGTGTATTACGTCATTGCCTTGTCATCCAATTATCATAACTAGTTTGGTCATTTGTTGCATATATTAGTCCCCAAGGCTCCCATCCTGTTTTGATACTTTCCTTGGAGCGCTAAAAATAAAATATACTCGTAGCTAAAGAAAAACAAGTGCTTCATTACTTTATTACATGGTCATTGATTTTTGTGACTGTGATATATTTCACAAATAATTTATATAACCACTGAGTCTTTTTGTGTCATCAGAATAAACCAATCATCATACAATTTGTTTGTCCCACACTGGCCCTGCCATATAATGAGATTTTTGTTCATGGTTTCCCATTTTATACAATAGAGTATAAGAAAGGACTCTGATTTTACACACACACACACACACACACACACACACACACACTTTCAAAATACTACCAGCAGCAAGACACACACACACGTCAAGTTAATGCATTAGCAGCCCTAGTGGCTCTTCCAGAGTTTGTTAAATAAGTGAAAGGAGAAAGACCAGGGGTGGGATCTTAAGGTTAAAAAGGGGAAACAGAGGATTGTGCAGAGGGGACCAGGAAAAGGCAGATGCCCCAAACAACAACCTTTGTTCAGTATTCACAGAGGAAGGAGAAGGTGAAGGGCTACAAAAAAAGTAACAGGAGCATTGGAGGGAGGTGGACACTAGGTTGTTTTCAGAGGACAGTGTCTTGAAGGGACTCCCTAATCCGAAAGTGGATGAAGGAACTCGCTAATCTGAAATTGAACAAAGCAACTGGACCAGAAGAAGTGCATCCAAGGGTATTGAGGGAGCTCAGGGAGGTACTGGCTGCACCTCTGATGGTCCTGTTTAACTGTTTCTTGGAAACAGGAGTAGTTCTAGAAGACTGGGGGAGGGCAGTAGTAGTCCCACTTCAGAAAAGTGGTAGTAGGGAAAAGGCTGGCAACTATAGGCCAGTCAGTCTGACACTGTTGGTGGGAAAGTTAATGGAATCACTGCAGAAGGAAAGGATTGTGGAAAATCTTGAATCAATGGGTTACAAAACCCGAGGCAGCATGGATTCACTAGGGGGTGGGAGGTCATGTTAAATGAATCTGATAGATTTCTTTGATTGGGTGACCAAGGAATTGTACCAGGGTGGAGCAGTGGACATGGCCTACCTAGATTTCAGTAAGGCTTTTGACACTGTTCCACGTAGGAGGCTAGAGAGCAAACTGAGTAGCTTAAGATTGGGTCCAAAGATGGTAACCTGGGGGAGATCACGTGATGCTGAGTACTGAGTAGAAGCTCCTTCAAGAAGCTCCTGCCTCCCGATCATTAAATTGTCTTTTTTGGACGTTTAAATCTCTCCATTTCCTCTGCTTTGGAGATTTAGTACTATCTGAATACTCTGGAAATCTGGTTTGAGTGCTAGATTGGCGGATGGAGGCTTACATGAAGAAAGCCCTGCAGAAGCACACTCCCCCTGCTACTCCCGAAAAGGTCTCCAAGAAATCCCAGGCCTCAGGTGGGCCAGAGAGGCCTGATCCTCCGAGCTAAGTTGGAGAGCAAGAACCTTTAATGCTCAATAGGTTCCTAGAAGAGTTTAAGCCTTTTCATGAAGAAATGAAAGAAATGGCGATTGACCTGAAAACTCTCTCTAGACAACTGTCTCTGATAACACAGCTCGAATAGTCTCGAAGGAGAAAAAGTTAGAGAATCTCGATCCTGAATTGGTGTCTACGCATCAGAAGTTATCTCATTGCAAGGCCAAGCTCAAAGATTTAGAGGGCCGTAGCCACAGAAACAATGTGGTGATACTTGGGCTACCAGAGGGAGAAGAGAGCCAGCATGTTGTGGCATTTACACAGAAGTTGGTGGAGCGGGTCACTGGCCCCTCTTCTTTTGGCCCATTATATATTATAGAACGAGCTCACAGGTCTCTGCACTAAGCCTTCTCCGGAGGCCCCCGTCCCTATCATCTGTCGTTTTTTGAATTTCCTAGAGAAACAGCATTTTCTGCAGAAAGTGAGAGCTTTACAAGAGGTTCTCTGGGAGAACATGAAACTGAGAATCTCACAAGATTTGCCTGGTTCGGTTCATCTGAAGCGGAAAGCGTTCCATCCCATTGTGTCTAAGATTATTGCAGCAGGCCTGAAATTCAGGCTGGGATACCCAGCCATGTTACAAGTTTTCGTAAATGGATCCTGGTTTAATTATGATGATCCTGCAGTTGCCCTAACGAGCCTTAAATCTATGCTACCAGATCTGTTTCGAGAGCCCTGAGAGGCCTTGTTTGCGGGACGAAGAGCTGCTTGGAGCTGTGGATCAGAACTTTTGTTTTCTCCTTCTTTAAGGAGATGTTCAGAGCAAGTTGGATTGGAAATTCCTGTTGTCTTGCTTGGACTGGGGGGATCAGTGCAGGGCATGCCTGCTAGCAGTCTCTTGGGCCCTAATCTCAGAGGGTCAATGCCGGTTAAGGGCAAAAGACACTTGGGGTCTCGGGGTTTGCTTACTTGGGGAACAGAGTTTCATGTTTCAGTATCCTCAGTATTGTACATACAATAGAAGGGGGAATTTGTCTCGCTGAGGCTAAGATTAATGTTTATTTAATTTGGATCGGAAATCAGAGCGGTCTTGGGCTTTCTCTGCAGCTCACTTTCACTATGTTAGGATCAGGATCTGGCCACTAGAGGGTGCACTATGCATTTGTAATTCATAGTGGTGCAGCTCTTAATTCGAGGGGGATCTCCCTTAATCTTTTCGTTAGACCCGAGTGCAGGGCAACAAATTTTCCCAAGTTGATTTTTTGCAATCTGAGGTTGGTAACCTCTGGGAAGACTCGTTTTTTCTGTTTTCTTCCCCGGAGTTTCGGTTGCAAGGTTTCTCCCGATCTTTGCTCTCAGTCTGTGGAAATGGTTATTCCCCTTCACTAGGTTCCCAATCTGGTTCTAGTTCCTGCATAGCTGTCCCACGAGGAAAGGCTGATCTCAATTCTCATTCTCAGTTTCATGCTGGTTTCCAAAGTTACCTGGGATATGCATGGTTCTCGTTGTGTGCCTCGTTTACCAGGTCACTATCATGCTAACACTTAGGTGTTTTGGTATTGAAAGCCCAAGGCCGTTCCCTCATTTTTTGGGGGTAATCAACATTGTTTGTTTTTTCAAATAATTACAGTGGAATGCAGGATTTGTTGCCATTAGCAGAGGTGCATTATTGGGAGGTGGGAGATGGAGGAAAAGACCCAGTACTGTGCTGAACGTTGCTTGTGGCAGTGTAGAGGGTTGGGTGGGGGTTGCGGGATTTGGGGTATTGTTAGGGGTTGGGGGGCAGTTGGCGGGGATGGGAAGGAGTTAAATGTGGGAGGGTTGGGGAAGAGGGAGGGTTTTACTTCAGTAAACATGGGACTAGGGTTGCAGGTATTATGTATCCCGAGTGTTGGGCTGAGTACATTAAGTCTATCTACCATTATTAGATGGCCAAAGAAGTGACTTTTGCGACTTGGAATGTTAAGGGGATCAGGAAAAAACACAAACAATATCAGGCTCTTAAACACTTAAGTTTATTACATTCTCAGATAATTTTCCTACAGGAAACTCATTTATTAGAAACTGAAGCTTCACAGTTAAGGAGATAACAGGTGGGCCTGGTGTATAATGCCCAGGGATCTACTAACAGTTGTGGGGTCATGCTTATGGTTAACAGGGGTATTCCCTTCATTTCTACACAGGTCATTAAAGACCCTGAGGGAAGGTTTATCCTTGTTAAAGGCACTCTTTGGTCTGTTCTACTTTTACTCGGTAGTATTTATGGCCCTGACATAGATGACCCAGGGTTCTTTATGAGACTTATATCTGTTATTCTTCAAATGCTTCCCATCAGGATTATTTTGGGGGGTGACTTTAATCAAGTAGTAGATTCTAATCTGGACAGGTCAGGTAGAGGTCTGGGAGTGGTCACTCCTGGGCAGAAGGCTTTCAAAGACTTATTGGACCAATGCGGGCTCTGCGATGTCTGGCGTGTCTTGCACCCTGATTCTAGGGAGTTTACCTTCAGGTCAATGGCGCACGGCTTGCAGTCCCGCATTGATTACAAATTTATTTCTCAGGTTCTACTACCTGGGGTTAAGGCTTCCTTGATTCAACCTGGCCCTATCTCCGACCATTCACTGGTGCTGTGCAAATTGGCATTCCTTAATTTACCGAACAGGGAAACCAGATGGAAACTTAATGAACAACTTCTCAAAGATGTCAAATACTGCAAGCTTATAAGGGAGCAAATTGAATCCTTTTTTTCATCCAACCCTTTAGATAGTGCAAAGCCGGATATTTTGGGGGGGCCTTTAAGGCATTCATGAGAGGGATCCTTATTAGTATGGCAGTGGGCAGGAAAAGGGCACAGGAGAAGGAATTAATATCTTTACTGTCTCAAATTAGGTCACTTGAAAATAATTTTTCGATTAATGCTCCTGACGATAACAAGAGAAAACTTCTAGTGTTGAAAGATAGATATTTAGAGCTACTTTGGGAAAAAGCGGAATTAGTTATTATTCGTACAAGAGCTAGTTACACTGACCAGGGAGAAAAGGTGGGGCGCCTAGTGGCATTGCATATTAAGCAACAAGAATCAATGAGATTTATCCCTCCAATCAGGGCAATGGCTGATGTGTCCCTAAAAGTATCTCCCACTGAAATAGTGCAAGAATTCGCCCTATACTATGCAAGTTTGTACAGTGATATGGAGCATCCCCCTTGCCCTGGGAGTACGGAGAGCTATCTGAAGGATTCCCATTTGCCCTCCCTCTCAGATCGACACAAGGGTTTTCTGGTTACTCCTATATCACAGGAAGAAATTGCTGAGGTTATTAGCGAATTGCCGGCAGACAAAGTCCCAGGCCCCAACGGATTCTCCTCCCTATTTTACAAAGTTTTTCGGGACCTCTTATTACCAGTACTTTGTTGTTTATTTCAACTTATTTTAACTGGGGTGGAGGCTGATTCTCACCTTTTTGAGGCCTTGATTGTTCTTCTCCCCAAACCAGATAAAGATCCTGAGCTTGTTCAGACTTACAGACCTATTTCCCTTCTAAATCAGGATATTAATATTCTCTCAAAGATATTAGCTAATAGGTTAACAGTAGTTCTCCCTGAGTTAATAGGTATAAACCAGGTAGGATTTATGAAAGGGCGTTGATCTTCTGACCACTTGCGTACCCTATCTCACGTCTTCTCGGCTGCCAGGAACGCTGAGTTCCCAGAAGGACTGGTCTCCCTGGATGCCAAGAAGGCATTTGATCGAGTGAATTGGAATTTTTTGTTTCAAGTTCTGGAAGCTCTTCAATTTCCTCCTCTATTTATATCCTGGATTGCCACACTTTATAAAACTCCTACAGCAAGAATCTCTGGGAACGGGGCCTTCTCCAAGCCCTTTTCACTCCATTCAGGGACTAGACAGGGATGTCCCTTTTCTCCTCTGTTATTTAATTTATATCTGGAACCTCCCATTCAAAATATTCTCAATAACGTTTCCATACAAGGCATCAGGGTTGGACGTCATGAAATCAAAGTCACTGCATATGCAGATGACTTGCTGATACATTTATCTCACCCGGTATCTTCCGTCCCGGCTTTGCTGAGTGAAATAGCAAAATTTAGTGACCTGTCCATTTACAAATTGAATGCTAGCAAATCCTTATTTTTCTCATTAAACCATAAGGTATTCAAAAATGATATTAGTCCCTTAGGTTTATGCTGGACTCCCAGGTCATTTAAATATTTGGGCATTAAGCTATCTCGTAACCCCCTAACATGGTTTAGGGAAAATCTGGATTCCCTCTCACAGCTGATAATTCACAATCTCGAGAGATGGTCCAAACTTCCCATTTCATTATGGGGCTGGATCAACATAATTAAAATGAATATATTTCCTAGAATTTTTTACCCTTTATCTCTTCTCAATACTTTTATCCCTCTACTCTGGTTTAAAAAGATGCATGGCACATTCACTAGATTTATTTGGGCCAATAGATACCCTTAGTTGGCTTATTACAAGTTGGCAGCTCCAAAACTGGAGGGGGGTTTATGGATTCCCCATCTGGCTATATATTATTGGGCCAGTTATCTAACAAAATGTCTGAGATGGGTATCTCCCGGCCCAGAAAAAGAGCAACGGCTTGGCTTAGAATTGAATTGGATGTAATCAAGTCCAAGAATCTGGACCCCCTTACTTTATTCTTCCTAAAATTCCCCCAGGTATGTATGACCGAGGAGTGCCCCACAATATTTACCTCCTTAAAGGTTTATTCACAACTGTGTTCATTTTTGCAATATACTCCCCACTGGGACTTGGCCCAGTCTATCTGGAATTCCCCATCTTTCACTATTAATAACAACCAGATTCCCCGTCAATGGTTGTCCTAATTGGGGGATGGGAACCTTCTTTCTCTCATGGAAGAAGATGGGCAATGGTTGTCAGTGGGAGATATTATCAGGAAATTTCATATTCCAGCTTCCTCTCACTTCAAAGTTATACAATTAAGACACTTACTTGTAATCAGTTTCGGTAATATCCCCCCGCCCAGACCGTTACAGCCCTGATACCTGAGGTTTCTTCACTTACCGGATCTCCAGGTGTAATATCTAAATTATATCAGGTTTTGTTTCACAAGAAATACGGGGGTTCCTTTGGACCCACAAGATTCTGGAACAATATCCTCCCTCAGCACCATTTGGATTGGCAATCCCTGTGGAGATCCTGTCATAAATATATTTTCAAGACAGATCATGCTCATGCAATATCATATTTCACATAACTTGTATTACACTCCGCTAAATTACAGAAATGGGGTTATCTAAACTCCAATATATGTAATAAATGTCTGCAGGAAGAAGGAACACTTCTTCACATGTTCTGATCTTGCCCTAAAGTCGCCCTCTGATGGGACTCAATTAAGACTTCCCTGGACCCTCTGCTGGGCCTTCAGGAGTATTTTACTCCTGATATTTGCCTTTAAGGGGACCTGTCTTCTGTTAGAGTTAAAGTAAGAAAGTTTCATATTTCCATGATTGCCTTATCGGCTAAGAAGCTTATTTTACGTCACTGGAAAGATAAGTCCTCCTCATCTGTCCAAGAATGGGTAAACAAAATTCTGTCTAATTTACACACAGAAAAAGTGATTGCCAGTCTTCACAACAGATTGGCAGCATATACCAAAATCTGGGATCCCCTTCACTCTCTAATTTCTCTGGCTCAGGTCTAAGTATGTCTTAGGTTACACGGCCATGTAGGATCTTAGGTAAAGAGCTTGGCATTTAAGGGACACTAGGTTTGGTTACTGCAGTAAGGGGGAGGGAAGGGTGGGCTAGGCAGTTACCCCTTTACACTGTGTCAGTATTTCAATATCACTTTCATTGTAACTGCCTTTTATCGTGGAAAATGTATCAATAAACTTTGAATTGGAAAAAAAAAGATGGTAAACTGGATAAGAAAATGGTTAGGGGGATAGGTGGCTGTTGGAGTTGGTAAGTGAAGTTCACTGTGAGGAAGACAGAGTGACAAGCATGGTGCATTATGGATCAGTGCTGGGACCGGTCCTATTTAATGTTTGGAAGGAAAGTTATGCCTCTTTGTAGATTACACCAAAATCTGAAATAGGGTGGACACTCCAGGGGGAGTGGAAAGGATGAAGAGAGACCTGAGAAAACACATGGAGAGGTCAAGGGTATGGCAGCTGGGTTTCAATGTGAAATAGTATAAAGTACTTGGGGAACAGAATCCCAAGGTCAGAGTATAAAATGGGAGGAGTGCTACTGATGACCACCAAGCAGAAAACAGACCTAGGGGTAATCAGATAGGATGACTTAAAGGTGGCCAGGAAATGTGATAAGGCATTTGGGAGGGCTAAGGTGATACTGCAATGCACAGGGAGGGATATGAGCAGCAGAAAGAAGGAGGTGGCATTGCCTCTGTATAGATCACTAGTAAGACCCCAGCTAGAGTACTGTGTCCAGTTCTGGAGACCACGGGCTTCATTTTCAAATAGCAAAGTATGACGCAAGGTACCTGCAGCAAATGAGGATGCTGCAAGTGGCCCCTTGCATCATAGTTTGCAGCAATCCTGATTATCAAATGCCGGCTGCGGTGAAATAGGGATGCTGTGTGGCAAAGCCCCCCTATGCCACCCTTGCAGCAAAAGTGCCCGTGTGCCAGGTTGCAAGAGTGGTTGTGCCACAGCAGGGCTGCACCATCCCCTTGTTGCTATTCTACAAGCCCATGGTCTGTGAGGGCAGCCAGAACATGGTCTGAGGGCCATGTGCCACTCCCTGACAGGGTGGTGATTGGAGGGGCTGCAAGAAGGGAACTGGGGGGCAGAAGAAGCATGGAGGGAGAATTTTGGGTGATGGGGCATGGCACTAATGTGCAGGGATGAGGAGGCACCTTGCAGGGGTGCACTGTGCTCCTACATACAGCAGATCGAGCTGGGACATGAGGCTGGCAGAAAGGGGGCAAGACCCTGCATCAGGAGGATACAGCTCTGGCACCTGCCCCATAGGTGCCACTTACCACAACACCTTCAGCAGGCAGCAGTGGCTGCAGGTTGTGCGGTACAAGTGGTGGCTGAGATTGGTCCCTGAGCACCATGGCATTTCCCTGGTACCAGGCCCCCTGTGTGTAGGCAAGCTGCTGCCTGCTGACGGTTTTGTGGTCAGTGACATTTATGGGGCAGGTGCCGGGGCTGTATCCTCCTGAGTTGAGATCCCACACCTTTTCTGCCAGCCCTCATCCCGGTCCAGTCTGCTGTATGTAGGAGCACAGGGCACTCCCGTAAGGTGCCACCTCATCCCCTGCACATTAGTGCTGTGCCCCTGTTGTTCCCAAGGTCTCCCCCATGCTTCTACTGCCCCCTGTCCCTTCCTGGCAGGTGTCCTTCCCCCAACTTTACAGCCCCTCCAGTGTTGCAGTGGGGAGGTCGCTGACAGATCCTTCTGTCAAAGTCTGCATGTGTGCCACCACTTTTTGCCCAACCCTGCAGATGCGGCAAATCTCAGATCTTGGGCACAGGGACCCTCATTTTTTTTAAATATGGCACAGGGTCCCTTATGCACCCCAAGACAGCTGCAGCCCTAGATTGCCTTAATTGTGCCCTCTAAGGGCTCTTTGAAAATCAAGCCCCACATCTCTGGAAGGACATAGGCAGAGTGAAGGCAGTCCAGAGGAGGCAAGTAATGTGGTGCAGGGTCTGCATCAGAAGTACTACAAAGAGAGACTTAAGGACCTAAATATGTACTGTACACCCCGGAAGTCAGAAGGGAGAGGGGGATGTGATAGAGACATTTAAATACCTCACAGGAATGAATAAGGTACAGGAGGGAAGTATTTTTGAGAAAAAAAAGATGCTGAAGAACAAGTAGACATGCTGTGAAGCTGGAGAGGGTAGATTCAGGAGAAATGTGAGGGCATATTAATTCACAGAAAGAATGATGGATTCTTGGAACAGTCTTCCAGCAGAGGTAGTGGGGCCCAAACAGTGCTGGGGTTCAAGTATGCATGGGATAAGCATAAGGAAATCTTAGGGAAAACAAAGGGCGGCTGGGTGAATGGGCTGGAGATGAAGTAGGATCTGTGGTAATAGCATAGGCAGAGAAAAAGGGGCAGACTAGTCAGGCCAAGTGTTTCCTATTGCTAATAAATATTGCTTGTCTCCACAGGTCTGCTGGGAGCTTGTTACCAAAGTCTGGTCTTTGACTATGCAGATGTGGTTTATGGCACTGCCCCCTCCACCTCCCTGGCTAGACTGGACACCCTCTGGAACTCCTTCTGCCACTTTACTACCAACTCCCCCCCCCATACTCATCACTGTTCACTGTACTCCTCCTTATCCATTCTTCCTTTACCCTCACATCTCCAGCTCCACTGTGCCTCCTTCATATCCAAATTCTGGTTTGGCTCCCTTCCCTCTTACCTCTCATCACTCCTGTCCCTTATCCCCTCTGCCTCCAACTCTCTCTACTCCAGAGACTCCCGCACCTTCGCCATCCATCATCTCCTCTCCTCAGCTGGGCAATCAGTCTTTTTCTTTTGTCTCCCCTCCATTTGGAACCAGCACCCCTCATCCCTTTGCTTCACCGCCTCCCCTGGCTTCCTCTGCTAGCAACTGAAACTCCTTCCCCTTCCCCCATTCCTCTTTTCCCTCTCCCTGACCATTTTCCTATGTAATTTTCCATATGACTCCAGTGTACTGTAGGTATAGCTGAAACACCCCACTGTTGCTTTCTGTACTTGTTTGCTCATTTTGCACTTACTCCTGTATTATGTTCCCTGACTGCACTTTATTACAACTGTGAACTGTGTCTGTGCAATGTTTTTCATATCTCCTGTTCCCTTTCCCCTGGGTCGTACCTGGAAACCATCCATGGCTCGGTCTGTCTCTCCCAGTCACCAATTTTCAAATAAATACATTATTGAATATAGTTCATAGGTTCAATTCCCAAAGGTTGACACAGGATTTGCACAAGCCCTGCATCAAACCCTGCACCATGCCAGACACATTGGGGCATCTGGCACCCAATTCTAAAGTGTTGTGCGCATTTGCAATACTTTACCCTTTTATAGTGGCTTGCCCCACATATTTGGTGCAAACCCCATAAAAAGGTCAGCAAAGTTAGACCAAAAAAAGCTGGTCAAACTTGGGGCAAGTGGCACACGGGATCGAGAATCCCGATTGCTGGCCGGGGAATGTCGCAAGCACCATGTGCTGTGTGTTCAGTGCACCCAGACTTGTGGCATTCTAAATCTTTTGAGAATCAAGTCCCATGTGTGCACCATATTTACCTGCTGTTAACATACAGTATATGGGGCCGGCCCAGTGGCACTGAGAGTTGAGGCGCTGGATGCAACACTTCGCACCACACCGGAGACCCAGGTTTTGGAATGGACTTAGGATGCCAGGGGTCAGCTGGGGAGGGAGAGGATCGAGCATCTGGGGACAGCTCTCCTCTCCTGGGGTGGTTAGTGGGCCTTGCATTGCTCGCCAGTGGCCCCTGATGGAGATCGGGGACACTGCAGTTGACGATGCCATACATAGGGGTAGAGCAACGGCGGGTGCCCTCCTGTGCCCCACTGCCACACACCTAATGCCAGGCTCAACCCACTGGCTCTCCCAGTTCCCCTGTTCTGCCTTGGTCCAGCAATGGTGTGCCAGATCAGTGGATCAGGTAGGTGGGGGGACTGTCTGTCCCTGACTTCCCAGTGGGGTGGGTTTTATGCAGGCAGTAGCTTGGTGGTGGTGAGTGAGGGATGCCAGAGAAAGTTCCTGGATGGCAGAAGAAAAAATAGTTAACAAAAAAAACATACACTATATGTATTATTTATTGATGCAGTGGTTTTGAAATAAAAAATTAAAAATGGATAATTTGCTAAAGTTTCTGCTGACTTTTGGAATTTACAGCTTCCCCTTGGAATTTACCCTCATGTTCATGAACTGAGTCTGTGATTAGAACTTCTTTCTTGGGTAATCTGCATTGATATAACAGTATTTATGGACTCAACCATCTAAACTGTTGGATGCATATCTTTCTTCTTAGCAATGGTGAGCCGTGGTAATATAATTTGGAAGAACATGTAGAAATACAATTTTTAATGATTCTGCCAGCTTTGTTTTGCAAAATGTATCATATATGTGACAACTAATCATTTCAGCATTCACTCCAAATTATATCCCCACATTCAAAGTGAGGTAAAATCAATGTATTATTGAATGTGACTGCTGTCACCTTTGTTACTGTAGGGTTGGTCTAACTCTTAAAAATCCTGATTTTTTCCAGCCGCAGAAGGCATGCTCTTGATGCAAAATGTAAGCAATAGGGATTTCTTTATGAAGAGCTAAATGCTCCCACTCTTCATCCATCTTCCACCCCAAAGCCACCTTATTCTCCAGTTAGGAGAGATAACCTGCAGACGGGCACTCAAGGTCAAAGCCCATGCCCCACTTTTTATGAATGCCCGAGCTAAAAGCTGTCCAACCAATCCGGAGTCACACTCCATTTAGTTACTAAGGTCCCACACCCCCAAACAATGCACCAAATATTTTGTGCTGTCTGTGAGCCTGCATTGGGGGGAGGGCACCCACAAGGATGGCCTTATTTTTATTGATTTAGTTTCCGTTGACTGGAAAGGAGGACTAGACAATAATAATATTTTCAGCCTCATCCCAGGTTGGGGGGGGACATACAGATACAAACTGACATATTGAATCAGGTAAGGGTGTTGGTGGTATTTTAGTGAAGGGGGCATTTAAAAGTGCCATGTGACCCTTAAAGTCCCCCTGTACAAACACCAGAAAAGAGAGATGAAACTGCTTTAACATTTCATCTGAAGGACCACACACCATGACAGTACAACATCCCCTTAGTACTGTACCTGGTAGCAACATTTTATGATATTAGCCCAGTTCCAGCATGGGACTAGAACCCACGACTTTCTGGTCCACAGGTGGATGTGCTACCAGCTGAGACACACTGACTATAAAATGGGTGTCTCTCTTCCTCCATCCTTTCTAGATGCTGAGTGCCTCACTTCTTCCTTAATGTACCCGGTGTGATATGATGGGAAACCTTGTGAAGCCTGATTCACTCAGAGCCAGTCAAAGCAGCAATATTTTTTTCTATGTGCAAGCTGTAAGCTTGTTTTACCAATGTTAGTACCTATTAACCTGTGACTTGCTGTCAAATTGAGTCTCTTGTTGTTCTTACCAATGTTAGTACCTTCCACAAGTTTAATCCAGCGCAGCCTCGCTGTCTGCTCTCTCCAAGTGTATATTTTTTATGTATCTAACCTGTTTCGTCATTTCCCTGTCCTAACCTCACACTTTTGTTGTCTCCCCTCCCCCTTTTTTTGACGAGGTACCTTTGTAAACGAGTCTTTGACTCAAAGGTTGTTAATCTGATCTCTACAATAAATAAAAATAAAAAAATAAAAAATAAATAAGCCATGCTTTGGAAAATTGATATAAATATTTTTGTGGTAGACACAGTTCATTGAAAATAGCACTGAGCTGAATCACTTCTAAAAAAAAAAAAACAAGCAAAAAGATACAAACATGTGAAACCTGGCTGGTTTCAAATCTTAGAATCCTTTATTGTGGATGAATAATACCAAACATCTTAAAATATGAATGGGCATTTTTTTGCATATACATATGGGATGCATATAGAAAAATGTATGGGCAGTCATCCACAACAAGGCTGTGTTTCCATCGAAGGGTTGAGATGACAACATGTGAACCTTGAGAGCGAAGGTCATGAGGTCAATCCTGTCATATCAACCCCAAGTTATGTGTGGTTACCCATATTTTATTTAAAGAGCAGCTCCCTAGTAACCGCTCCCCCAAATATATATCACAACTGACCTGGCCAGGAGCTGCTGGATAGAAATTTATCTTCAGACTTCTTCCATTTTAAAAAGTTATTTTACTCGTAATTTTAATCCCACATCACTCCGATAAAAATGGAGCCACTTCCCTATACTGGAGCCACGCATCCACGCCAGCACATGCAGCCCCGTTTTGTGATGTCAGTACATGAAGGCTGGATTTGCATGCTCCAATAATTTGAATAGGGGCTATTTTTTTATGCATATTATTACTATTTAGCATTGGGATTTTAATTATTCACAGCGATCGCCTGACTAACAGTTAGTCGAGTGGTTGGTCCCAATGCTAAATAATATTAATATGCATAATAAAATAGCCTCTATTCAAACCAATGGAGCATGCAAATGCAGCCTTCATTTACTGACATCACAAAACAGAGCTGCATATGCTGGCGTGAGTGCATAGCTCCAGTATAGGGAAGTGGCTCCATCTCTATCAGAGTGATGTGGGATTAAAATTACGAGTAAAATAACTTTTTAAAATGGAAGACGTTTGAAGAAAGATTTCTATCCAGCATCTCCTGGCCAGGTCAGTTGTAATATATGTTTGAGGGAGCGGCTACTAATAAACTAAGAAGCTGCTGTTTAATATAGTATATGTGTTATTGTTTTACACAAGAATCACAGAAGCAACCCCCCCATGTAAAAAAAAAAAAAACATGCTACTTCTTTGTTCTAAGAGCAAAATTAAATGTAAAGACTATTACAAGTTTTTTTTTTAGTCAGATCTATTTATTCACCTCTGCAGCTGCGGGGATGGCACCTTGCCCCATATCTGCCCTGTATGCAGACTCTCAACACTCCCTCTTGGCTGTCCTCTTCCACAACCGCAGAGCAGGGAGGACCATAGCTTGCCTCCTACAGAAGTGTCCTTCTGGAGGGGGATGGGAGGGAGACCACATCACCCTGAAGCCCCCACCCCGACTTACGTTGGGTGTTGTTCATCTGAGAGGAACGGTAGCCTGTCGTGGGCATCATGGCGCTCACTGAAGAGAGGCTTTCTGTTTAAGCTCGGGGGGGGGGGCACGGACGTGCAATGATGTCCAGCAGGGATGAGTGCGGGCTTCAGTCCCATAGCTTGGTGTTCCCTGCTGCAGCAGCCCTCAGTCTCCACCAGGGGTCACAAGTGCAGGGGACACTAATCCCATACCTCCCCAGGAGAGGAGAGCAGTCCTCCAGATGCTCAATCCTCTCCTCCCTGGCCAACCTCCGACAACCCGAGCTGGCTCCCGAACCCGGGTCACTGATGTGGTGCGAGGTGTGGCATCCAGTGCCTCAACCCTCAGCGCCACTGGGCCGGCTGACTATTACAAGTTAAAAGGTACAATTTTGGGCACTGGGTGGTTAGCAAGCAGTTGAATGTGTGGTCAATGAGGAATTTCAAATGTTATGACCTTTGAGCTGTGCTAAACAATTATCTGGAAACAAAAACATAGAAACTGATGGCAGTCATTTTTATTACCTTCATTTTTGCTACAAACCCTATATCATCTATGGCACTGTCTTCCCCCTCCCCAGTCCTTACCCCAATGAGTCCCTTGTGCCTATCTCAGGTATTTTTTAACCCCACCACTGTTTTCCCCCCACTACCTCTGCTGGAAGGCTATTCCAAGAATCCACCAACCTTTCTGTAAAGAAGTACTTCCTCACATCTCTCCTGAACCTACCTCCCTCCAGCTTTATATCAGTCCCCTTTTACTCTGAAAAATACCTCCTCCAACACCTGTATCTTATTAACCCCCATGAGGTATTTAAAGGTCTCTATCATCATATCCACCCTCTCCCTGCTCTCCTCCAGGGTGTGCAAATTGAGCTCCTTTAGCCTCTCCTCATAAGGCTTTTGATGCAGACCCTGCACCATTTTAGTAGCCCTCTTCTGGGCCACCTCAACTCCGTCTATGTCTTTCCTGAGATGTGGTCTCTAGAACTGGACACAGTAGTCAAGGTGGGGTCTTACTAGTGATCCATATGGGGTAACACTACCTCCCATTTCCTGTTGATTATACCCCTAACTATGCACCCTAGCATTCCACTAGCCCTCCCAACTGTCTTGTCATACTGTCTGGCCACTTCTAGGTCATCTAATATAATTACCCTCAGGTCTATTTCCTGCTTGGACATTGTCAGTATCACTCCCCCCATTTTCTAATCCACCCCCAGGTTTCTATGGCCCAAGTGCATTATTTTGTGTTTTTTACATTAAAACCCAGCTTCCATACCATTGACCAATCATCTAGTTTATTCAGATTTAGAAAATGGGCTTGAAAAATAATGCATGCTGATCAGCTAAAAGGCCATGCCAGGCATGCATTTATTTTTTCAGTGAGCCTGGCAAAAAACAAGTGCCAGTTTGCGTTGCCCCATTACTTAGCATATAATTGGGCACACCAAATTTTCAAATTTACCAGCCGCCATTTTTTTCCTCACTTAGCAAGAGAGTTGGCAAGCGAACAAAGTCCCCTGCCCGACTCTCTTAAGTCTCATGTTAAGCAATTTTAATATCAGATGACCTAAAGGTGAGCAAGCAATATGAGAAGGCAGTAAGTAGGGCTGGTGGGATACTGGGATGCATAGGGAGAGGCATCACCAGTAGAAAACAAGAAATTGTTATCCCTCTGTACAGACAGCTGGTGAGACCCCATCTGGAGTACTATGTCCAGTTCTGGAGTACCTCAAGGGAATCTGCAAAGTCCAAGAGGGTAGCATGTTTCAGAAAAAGAGGTGTGCAAGAACAAGGGGGCACAATTTGAAGCTAGAGGGGGGACGGCTCAGAGGTAATATGAGGAAGTATTTTTTCGCTGAGAGGGTTGTGGATGCATGGAACAGCCTTCCTAAGGAGGTTGTGGAGTCAAAAACAGTGGTGGAATTCAAGAATACATGGGACAGACATAAAGCAATTCTAGGGGAGTGGAGTTAGAAGAAACAGGCTGTTGGTTAGCTAGGATCTGCAGCTTATCCATTAGGGAAGGAAATGGACAGACTGGGTGGGCCAAGCGGTCCTTATCTACCGTCAAATTCTATGTTTCTATGTTTAAAACACACAGAAAGCATATTTTATGTAAATATATTTAGTTTTGGTATCATTTACATCCCTCATTCGATCATGACAGAAATCTCTTAGCCATAATCCCTCACTCGCTCGTGCTCCATCTATGACAGGCAATAATGCTGACTGCACTCTCTCCCCACTCTGTAACAGACTTACAGATCACAGACTCTGAGAAAAAAACACCATGTTTAAAACTAAAGAAGATGTACAAGCAGCATAAGAAACACACACAGATGCCTGCTGCACAATCTCCCAATTTCAGAACTGAGTTCCATACCACTGACTCTGATTAAATAAACAAGCATTTGTCAATGCTGAATGTTTGCTTGCTGGCATTGGTAGTGTAGGAGTTACAGAGCTGCATAATAGGAATGGCAGTGAAGTATTGAACTGAAGCCAACCCCACCACCACCCTGCAGAGACTGACAGGCATTGGGGTGTGCCTTTGGGTTGTCAAGCATAACGACCACTCCATTTCACCACACCCTACCCTGCAGACACCGACAAGTGTCACGGTGTGCCTTGGGGTCTTTGGCCATTATGCGCACCCCATTCCATCAGGAAATATGGTGAGATGGGTGCGGTATAAGAGAATGGGGTGAACTTTGGGGCCGAAGAGTGCAAGGCACACCTCGATGCCTCTCACTGGCTGCAGGGTGTGGAATGGTGTGAGCATTACAAACAAGAATCCCAAGTCACATCCCTGATGCCTGTCATTCTCTACAAGGTGGGGTGTTACGGTCGGAAACCCTAACACCTCAGGCATTCGTTGGTATTTTCACTCTAAATTTTCAACATGTTTTTTTTGTGACCCCCACCTAATGAACAGTGGCAATATCAGTCTGTTAGCCAAAAGCTGCTTTTGCACAGCGACTATGGCATTTAGCACCATAGGTGCAAAAACACATTCCGAACAGGTTGAGAAAAATGACTGCTGTACTATTCATGGGGAGGTGTAAAAAATGGCAATCTTGAAAATCTGCAGTGAAAATATAAAAAAAACTGGTGAAGTCACGAGCGTGCGTAGAAATTGTGCAACGCACACCTGTAATGTAATTAGTTTGGGAATTTTTTACAGCAGAATGTCAACACAGGCATTTTGGGACCTTCGTTCATGAAAAGCGTCACTGTCGTTTTCTTAATCTGTCCCGAACAGTGATTTCCCACAGCAACCACGCATTTCTGCTCTGGAAGTGCAAAAACACATTTCGGCCATGGTGTGAAAAATGACAGCTGTACTGTTCATAAGGAAATGTGGAAAAATGCCACTGGTGAAAATCTGTACTGAAAATATCACAAATTCATGAACTTACGAGGGTGCATGGAAACTGCGCATGCTCACTCGTGACACAGTCATTTTATGGACTTCTGTCACCAAATTTTCAACATAGCCATTTTAAGAGCTCTGCTCATGAACAGTGTCACTGTGATTTTCTTAATCTGTCCCAAACATTGACTGCGCTCACCGATTGCGCCATTGTGCGCTAAATGCAGGGAAACACATTTTGGGTGACGTGAAAAATGACAGCTGTACTGCTCATAAGGAGGTATGGTAAAATGGCAATGTTGAAAATCTGGAGTGCAAATATTAAAAATTCGTGAACTTACGAGCGTGCATAGGAACTGCAAAACGCACACTTGTAAAACAGTCATTTTTAGAAATTTTTTCACCAGATTTGCAACATAGGCTTTTTGAGAGCCCACCTTATGAACACTGGCACTGTTGTTTCATTAATTGGTCCCAAAAGGTGATTTCGTGCAGTGACTGAGAAATCACCCTTCGGGCCCGATTAACGCCAAGACAGTAAGAGAATTCATGAGGAGGGGTCCCAAAAATCCCATGTTGAAAATTTGGTGCAAAAATTCTAACAAATGCCCTAAAGATGCATTAAAGTTGGAAAAACCCTGTTTATTGCATTATACAGCTTACCGGCATTTCCTTAGTTCACGGTCGGCTTTGAAGAGTGCAAACGTGTTCCCGGTCCACCGAAGATTGTCTCGCCGAGCTCCGGAGGTAAGTATGGGGTGAGGTGGGGGTGTGGGGAGGTAGGGTGCACAGAGGGTGGGTAGGGCGACCACCGAGGGAACATTTTTTTCTTTACAGATTTTTTTTTCTACTGGATGACGCGGGACGTTTGCCACGCTGGGGTGGGCTCTCAGCTTGGCAGCTGGAAGGCTGTTTGGGGGGTCCTGGAGACGAAGAGGGATTGGGCACCCCCATCAGCCATAACCATTTTTGCCACGTTGGGGTGGGATCCCAGCATGGCACCTGGAAAGCTGACGATGCAGGATGTTTGCCACGCTGGGGTGGGCTCCCTGCATGGCAGCTGGAAGGCTGTTTGGGGGGCCTGGAGCCAACGGGGATTGAGCATCCCCGTCGGCCATACAGTGTGAGCGTGGGGGGGAAGCGCATGAGCACGCATTATGCGTGCGTGTGTGCGTGTGTGGGGGGGAGCTCTGCTCACTGAAGTGGCGCTCTCCCTTTCAACTGTACGGCACTGCATTTTCAGCTGCTGTCATAGACAACTGCAGCGTTGATTGGAGAACTGCGACTGTGCCTGCAAACACACTGACTCATTTGAAAGATGGATGACACACCTCCGAAAACTTGGATGATGGCACTATGTTTCTTGCACATGCGTGCAAGCAAACATAAAAATACCAGGCTTAAAACTATAACAGATGTTGCACAAGCAGCAGAAGAAACACACTCATTGATGCCTGCTGCACTCTCTCCTTATTCCTAACTTTCGAATCACAGACTCCGAGAAAAAAAAACACCATGTTTAAAAGTTAAAAAAGATGTTGTACAAGCAGCATAATAAACATGAACTTTAAACCTTTAAACGTTACCGGTAACTAAGCTAATGCACATAACTCCTTTACCTGGCTTCCCATCGCAGTACAGCCATTTAACTACGATTTGACCTCAACTGTAATCCATTCCCATTTCACATAAAAATGAAAAACTGAGCACTGGCCAGTGTGTGTGTGTGTGTGTGTTGAAGGGGAAAGGGAGCAAATGGGGGTTGTGTGTGCAAAAGTTAAACAGCCCTACAGAAACAGCAGTCTCTGCAACAAGAGCAACTGTGAAAGACTGCAGTGACTTCTACTGGGAAATATACCAGTGGAGAAACTACTTTACCAAACAAAGACTTTTTCATTCTTTGTTGCACTTTTTTTGTACTATTTTTTAAAATCTTTAATTGTCACATAAAATGCACCATGTAGTCAATTTTCTAAGCATAATAATACCCTCCAGGGTGGGTGGGATTGGGGAATACCAGACTTTCCAGGGGCTGCTCATTATGCCTCTGGGTGGTCTGGTATTCCCCAATACTGCCCACCCTATTGGGTATTATTGCTTACCTGTGCTCATCCTTTCCACATACCCCTGGAGTGTCCACTCTGTTGCAGATCTTGGTGACATTTGCAAAGAGGCAGACCTTCCCTTCCAGCCCCTCAGTTGTGTCACTTATAAAGACATTAAAGAGGTCTGGTCCCAGAAGTGACTCCTGAGGTACTCCACTGGTCACCCTCCCTTCTGCAGAGTGAGCTCCGTTTACTACAACCCTCTGTCTCCTATCCCCAAACAAGTTTCTTACCCAGGTTACCACCTTATTGCTTACCCCCAAGCTACTCAACTTGTTTACCAGTCTCCTATGTGGAACAGTGTCAAAAGCCGTGCTGAAATCCAGGTAGACCACGCCCACCACTCCTCCCTGATCTAGCTTCCTAGTCACCCAGTCAAAAAAAAATCTATCAGCTTTGTCTGGCATGACTTCCCCTTGTGAATCCATGATGCCTCGGAACCTGTAACTTATTGGATTCAAGATATTCCACAATCCTTCCGTTTAGTAGTGTTCCCATTAACTTACCCACCATTGATGTTAGGCTGACAGGCTTGAAATTGCCCACCTATTCCTTGCTCCCACTTTTGTGAAGTGGGACTACATCTGCCCTTCTCCAGTCCTCTGGGACAACTCCAGTGATTTGTTAAAAAGGACTGTCAGAGGTGCAGCTAGTACCTCTTTGAGCTCTCTCAGCACCTTTGGATGCACTCTGTCTGGCCCCATAGCTTTGTCTGCCTTCAATTAGTGAGTGCTTTCCTAACTCTCTCCACAGAAAAATGGCTAGTGTCCATTTCCCTGTCCTCAAAGCTTCTGCTGCCTTTTCGTGGTCCCTCCCCTTCCACTTCTACAGTGAATACTGAGCAGAAGTATTTATTTAAGATGTCTATCTTTTCTTGATCTCACCCATACAGTCCCCTCATGTAACTGTACAATCCCTACCTTTGTCTTTCTGTTTTTAACATACCATACCAAAAAATATCTTGTCCCCTTTTGACACTGCCTAAGTTATTTATTCTTCAGTTTATGCCTTTGCGCTCCTTACTGCTTTCCCTCTCTCCCTCTGTTTTACCTAATACATTTCCCTAGCCTCCTCTTTCTGGGTCTCCTTATACCTTTTTAATGCCCCTCTTTTAGTCTTTACCTTTTCTGCCACCTCGTTTGAGAACCATAGTGGTCTCCTCTTCCTTCAGTTTTTGCTTACCTGCTTGACAGAGAGGTTTGTTGCTTTCACTATGCCTTCTTTTAGTTTGGCCCACTGTACCTTCACCCCCGCAGGTCATTCCCCCACCATGTCTTTCCTGAGGCATTGACCCATCTTCAAAAAATCATCCCCTCTGAAGTCCAGGACTCTCGCCATTGTGTGGTTGGATTCTGCAGCTGTTTTTATGTTAACCACACTACAATGATCACTGGTCCCCAGATGGCTTCCCACCTTGATGTCTGTAATACTGTCCCTGTTTGTAAGCACAAGGTTCAGTATTGCCCCATCAAGCATGGGTTAACTGACTAATTGCCTGAGAAATACCCCCTGCAGGGAGTCCAGGATGTCCCTGCTTCTAGCTGATGCCACAGCTGGAAGACTCCAGTCTCCATCCAGCAGACTGAAATCCCCCACTAGCAACACCTCCCACTTTTCAGCCATTTTCCAATTGCTTCTAACATTTTCCAACTTGAGGGTGACCCACAACACCTCTGCCTCCCCCAGTTCCCTGTATTTAAGTTGCTTTTATACTTTCCTTCACATAAAGAACCACATACCCTCATTTTCTTCCTACTCTATCCTTTCCAAACATTATGTAGCCTGGTATGGCCACGTCCAAGTCATGGTTGTCAGTGCACCATGACTCGGCAGTGGCCACAATATTCAGATCAATCTCTGCCATGATGGCCTCTAGGTCTGGGTTCTTATTTCCCATACTTCTACCATTAGCACATGTGGTCCTCCAGATTTTGTTAGCTCTTTGCTTGTCACTTCCCCCTTTTGTTTCTCCCTCCCCACTCTTCTCTTCTGACTACTTCTCCCCCCCCCCCATCCTCATTTGCTAACTCCCTGCTTCCTTGATTAACTTGCACCATGGTGGGACTCTTGCCCCTTGGGAGCTACCTACTAGATCTCAGCCAGTGGGGGAGGGTCAGTTTCTGCCTCCCTTTTTTCTCCCACCACCCCCATCAGCTAATTTAAATGTTCACTGAAGTAACATTTAAACGATCTGCTGAGAACTGTGGTTCTCCTCCCAGCATACCTCTCAACCTTTTGTCATTTGAGATACTGACACTAAAAATGAAGGACAGTGAGGAACACTGACCTCATAATGAGTGACATATCTTCAAACATGGAAATACAAGCTCAGAACACCATGGAAACTTATGTTTATTTATTTTTATTTATTTATTTGTAATTCAGAAAACACCTTTGAGTACAAGTGCTCTTTTGCAAAGGCTCCATGTCAGTGCAGGACAAAGAACACAATGGATCAACAGACATTCACCAGCTCCAGGGGAGCCTGGTCAGGTACAAGTAGCAGAAATTACAAGGAGTTATCAGCAAACTGTACTACAGCAGTCCCAAACGGACACAATTTTCAAATATCAGTAAGTTATTATTACTAGTGCATATTACTAGCATTGACAGTCAAGGAGCAACATGGTAAAACGGGTATGAGTCATTAAAAGATGCAACAACAGAATGACTTCAGTGCAAGTTCTTCTTTTTTTTTAGAGATTTCCTAAATTGTGCAATGTTGGGTCTTGGAGTTCGATTAGCTATTGGGCTACATGGCTTGCAGATGAGCACCTTCCCAGGCCTTTTTTTTTTTTTTTTGAAAGGGGACTTCAAGGGCTAATCTAGTCATACTTCTAGTGAAGTATTGGCTAGTGACTGGCCAGAAAGATCTTGAGTTGCAGTGGGGTTGAGGCCCAACATAGCTTTCTTTGCCATCAAGCAGGACTGATATTTTAGCCCATCCTGTAAAGGTAACCAATTGCTAAGATCATACAGGGAGCAGCTTTGTGTGAGTCTATCAGCCCCACTGGCAAAGAGACAGGCTTTATTGAGAAGAAAGAGCAGAACCAAACCACACAAAAACACGTATCCTGGATTTTAGGGGGCAGACTTTGTGAAAATGGAGAGATGCTTGAAAGAGGCATTAAGGGGAATTGGGCAGGAATCAGGGATTGAGGAACAGTGGGCAGTATTTAAAATGGGGATTACAAGAGCAACAGAATTATGCATTAAGCAGGTTAGCAAGAGGAAAAGGAAGAGGAGACCATTATGGTTTTCTAAAGAGGTAGCAAAGAAGTGAAAGCCAAAAGATTGCATTCAGGCAATACAAAAGACACAGGCAGAAAGGGATAGGAGAAGTACCAGGAGAAGCAAAGGGAGGCAGGAGGTCAGTAAGGAAGCCAAAGCTCAGACAGAAGAACACATTGCAAAATCATTGGGTAGAGGGGACAAAACCTTTTATAGGTACATAAATGAAAAAAGAAAGGCAAAGGGAGGGATAGTGCGACTGAAAGGGGAGGATGGGGGCCGCGTGGAGGATGACAAGAGTAAAGCTGACATATTGAACAGGTATTTCTGCTCAGTCTTTACTGAGGAAGAGGAGGGTAATGGGTCTGAAGGGAGTACAAGGGGAGAGAATGGTGCAGAAATGGACACAAGTCCCTTTACACAAGAAAGGGTCCTGAAGGAACTGGAAGTAATAAGAGTTGATAAAGCAATGGGGCCAGATGGGGTGCACCCCAGGATCCTTAAAGAACTAAGAGGTGGTGGCTGAACCTCTGGCTATCCTGTTTAGCCGATCACTGGAAACAGGGAGGTACCCAAAGACTGGAGGACAGCAGATGTAGTCCCCTTACAAAGTGGGAACAAAGAGAAGCAGGGGAACTACAGACCAGTCAGCCTCACCTCGGTAGTGGAAAGATCATGGAAGCACTACTGAAGGAAGATTGGTTTAACATCTGATTGTCAATGGACTACAGGACCCAGGCAGCATGGTTTCACCAGGGGAGGTCATGTCAGACCAACCCGTTGAATGTTTTGACTGGGTGACTAGGGAGGTGGATCAGGGAAGGGCAGTGGACATGGCCTATCTGGACTTCAGCAAGGCCTTTGACACTGTGCCACATAGAAGACTATTACACAAACTGGGGAATATGGGTGTGGGCAGGACAGTAGTGTGGTGGGTAGGTAACTGGCTGGGCGGTAGGACACAGAGGGTGGTGGTAAATGGCTGTCACTCCACAGAGGAAAGAGTGACCAGTGGGGTACTACAGGGATCAGTGCTGAGACCGGTCCTATTCAACATCTTCATCAGTGACATTGCGCAGGACCTAGAAGGCAGAATTTCACTGTTTGCTGATGACGCAAAGCTCTGTAACAGAGTAGACACACCAGAGGGTGTAGACAGAATGAGAAGAGACCTGCAGAAACCTGAAGAATGGTCTGGGGTTTGGCAGCTGAAATTCAATGCAAAGAAGTGCAAAATAATGCATATGGGGCACAAAAACCCTGGCACAATATATCAGTTGGGGGGCAAGGAAAGGGATCTTGGGGTTATCATCTCTGATGACCTCAAGGTAGGGAAACAGTGTGACCAGGCAGCAGGTAAAGCAAATAGGATGCTGGGATGCATAGGCAGGGGCATCACCAGCAGGAAAGGGAGGTCATAATTCCACAATACAAGACACTAGTGAGGCCCCACCTGGAGTACAGTGTACAGTTCTGGAGACCTTACCTCGTAAGGACATAGACAGGGTGAGAGAAGGTTCAGAGGAGGGCAACAAAGATGGTACATGGATTGCATCACAAGTCCTATGAGGGACAGGTTGAAAGAACTGAACATGTACTCCCTGGAGGAGAGGAGGAGAGAGGGATATGATAGAGACATACAAGTATCTTACAGGGAGGAACAGGGTGCAGGAATACACTATTTTTAAGTGAAAAAGATGTTCCAGGACTAGTGGGCATGGGATGAAGTTGGAGGGAGAACGATTCAGAGGAAACGTGAAGAAGAATTTCTTCACAGAACGGGTGGTGGACAAGTGGAACACCCTGCCAGAGGAAGTGGTGGGGGCTGAAACAATCACGTAATTTAAGAATGCATGGGATAGACATAAAGGAATTCTGGAGGTCAGGGTTAAGGGCCAACAGACTTCTAGGAAAACATAAACTGAACTTACAAGCTCAAATGGCAGACTGGGTGGACCATAGGCCCTTATCTGCTGACACTGTCTGTGTATCTATGTATCTATGAGTACCAGCCTAATTCTGTTGAGAACAGAGTCACTAGGTGCCCCATATACTGGGAGACCATAGTCAAAGAGTGGGAGGACCGTACTGGAGACTGCCAGGTGTCTAGCATCCAAGATAAGATTCAGGCATTGCCGTAGAGCACTCCTAACTTTCTATTGGCAAGATTTGTGGTGTCATCCACATGTGCTGCAAATGAGAGGGTATCATCCAAGGTGACACCCAGGTACCTGAAAGAGTCTACCTGACCCAGGGTAGCTCCATGAGCATTTCAAATAACAAGGGGAGAGACCTTTTTCTTCAATTGTGGACCAGCAAACAACATGGTCTTTGTCTTCTTATAGTTTAGGACAGGTTTATTGAGTCTGAACCAATCCTCCAGTGACTCAAAGCTGCTTTGGAGATCACTGATGACTTTCCCATGATGTGGACTGCTGTTAAAGACCACTGCATCATCGGCATAGAGGAGCACCTTTGAGAGAGGGCAGGCTTCTGTGAGTCAGTTTTTTTAAATTCTCTTTTATTTAACAAGAGTTCAGTTGCAACAACAATGGGAAATAACAACCTATACAAGTAAAACAATACAACAACATCATACAAAATATAGCGAATAATGCTTGAGGTGGTGTGCTTTATGATAATTTAATACACACCTGAGGTGTGTGATGCTACATAAACCCTTAGATTGAAGTTTGAGGGGTTTTTAACAGCATCACAAGCTGAGGGTGTGTATTAAATTCTCATATACATGAACCACTGTAAGTTCTTTTTATAATTGCTGGGCATCAATATTTTTCCTACCTGTTTCAGTTTTCTCAAAACTGACTCTGAACAAGCCTTTTTTAACCAAGTCATCCCCTTGTTAAAAAAAAAAAACTGGGAGAAAACACTGAAGTGTGCTGAAATAAAGTTTATTGTAAAAAAGAAATACATTTGTTTGGCTTCAGTTCATGCAGTGAGGGAATAGATCGCAAGTAACAATTTTTGGGAGATCGCAGAAGATTGAGAGTAGCGCTAGGCGAGCTCACAGTCAGAAGCCTGACACCACACACACACACTACTGAGGTAAAACAGGTTTTTGTAGGATCAGAAACAAGAAGTCAGGGTGTCAATAAGGCACTGTACTAACAGTACTTTTATTGTGCAAATATTTGTGTGCCAAAAAGGTTTTGGTGGTACAGAATATGTGATAGTGAGAGTGTCAGCAGCTGGTAGAAAACTGGGAAAGAACCGCTTGACTGTGTCTCATGCTGACTATAAACAGTAAATATGCATGTGAATGCTGTAATAACTGGTCGCTTATTACAGCAGACAATAACTGGCCATTACCATTTAAAAACGTGATGGCCAGTTATTACAAAACAAAATAACAACATGCAAACAAAATCCCTGTCCCCCCACCCCCAACAGTAGGGAAAGGAGAGTACCCACACAAGCCATGACAAAACTAAGAACAATACCTGGAAGAAGGTTAAGCCGCAGAACTGGAAAGCATGACATCAACTGGATGAAACAACCCACGAAGGGGTCTGCTCCAAGGGCTTCATACAGCATATAATGTGTGCAGCCTGCTCACTGCCCCTCAATGGGTACAAGAGGAAGAGCTAAGATAACCAATCTGAAACAAACTGGGGTTGTAACAAAATTTATGAAAAATTTTAAATTGAATTAAATGTAAGTTATTGCTACGCGTGTAGATACAGTATGTAAGTCCTTCTAAATGTGGGGCCATTTAAAGTGTCTCTCAGGAAACACCTTGCCCTAGTAAGGATGAGTGCCATCTATCTGAGGAAATAAATGGGTAATAATCAAATTATAAATCTGGGACATGGGATTGGGAGGCCATCTCTGCTGCTAGTCCTACGAAGCCACTATTATCCGTGTGCCACGGACCAGGACCTAGATGATCCATAAGAGCATACTTTAACTGCCAAATTTTTAAAATCTGATTACCCCCTAAGTGGAACACATTGCAGAGATCCTGTACCGACATAAAATTACCCTCCTGGAGCAGGGATGCAACCTTATCAATCTCCAATTAAGGGAAATCATGAATGGAAAGGCATTTCCCATCCACCTTGAAGTTGGAATTCCCAAAAACTGGCTGAGATGGAGTCTATTAATAAACAACCCAAAAAGGAGGGGGCCAAGTATTGACCCTTGAGGGACCCCAACTGTGACACCATTAGCAATAGAGAGAGCTCCATCAATCCTTAACTGCTGCAATTGACCTGTGAGGTAGCAACGAAACCAAGCTCACGCTTCAGAGGAGAGGCCCAAAGAGAAGAGAAGAGTTTGACAAGCAGAAGTGTGTGATTTATGAGGTCAAATGCTTCAGTCAGATTTATGTAGGTGGCTCTGACCATGTCATCATTATCTAGGGCTTCATGTAGAAGGTTGCTGTACTCTATTAGGTCAGTTCCAGTGCTGTGTAGCTTCCTGAAGCTGTGCTACAGTTTGCACAGCAGATAGTACTTACTGAGGTAGGAGACAAATTGGTCTAAAGCAATTCTTTCCAGGGCCTTGGATAGGGGAGAAAGGATAGAGACAGACCTATAGTTGGCCACATTGGTGCAGTCCCCACTTTTATGCACTGGGGTAACTATTGTAGCCTTCCAAATTTCTTGGAACTGGGAAAATTGCAATGAAAAGTTGTATGTCCTAGTCAAGGGAATAGCTAGTTCCTCGAGTGCTAGGGCCAACAACTTCATATCTGTTATATCACCTCCCACTCTTGTTTTTTCCAGGACTCTTCTTATATATTTGAGGGTTTCCTTAATGGTGACATGTTTAAAGTAGAATTTGGGGTGGTCAGGCTGGGTGTGGACCGAGTAGATTACTTTGACCAGGGCAGTCTCTGTCACTGTCCACAGGCGCCGTGTCAGGAGGGAGGACAGAGTTCATGTCTGAGAAGGCTGTGTTGAAGGTATTCGTTATTTCAGCTGGGTCAGTGGTAACAATCCCGTTAGTTTTAAGCATTGTCAGGGAAGATTTGTCATTTTTCCTAAGGAGGTCTTTTAAATTGTCTCGGAATCTCTTTCCATTGCTCCCATTTTTATTTTGCTGGTCTTTATAAGATGCCACTTTAGCCTGTCTTATCTCCCTGGTACACTTATTGTAGACTTCTTTGTATCTATGCAGGTCTATAGGTGAACCAGTGTCCCTTGCTTGACACCAACGATTACCCCTACCATGCATGTTTACTTGTATAAAGTTTATTTTATATTTAGTATCTTAGATTATTATGAATTTTTCTTAAAAGTCTAAATTTACAGCACATTTTCTGTTTGGACTGCACCTTTTCCATAAGGCATGGATAAGGGACAGCAATTTTGAGGGGCTAAAATGAGGGAGATTCTTCCTAATCAGGGACAACTGCGAGGTATGCTTCCCAGATGGATACAGGTCACCACTTCTGTATAGGCTCTTATCCTCCCAGGTGGGCCCCGGTCCCCAAAGTAGCTGTACCCCATCTCTCTTCACCATTTCTTCAATCATGAGTTGAAGCTCCTGGTATGGAGAACCCTCCCCCTCCATTGTAGATAGGCAGTACCTCAGAGAAAGCGCCTGAGTATGCTACCTGTCTAAGACCACTACCCGGGTCCCTAAACTCCCCCTATATTATCCCAGTCCTATCCTAGGCTAGGTCATTGGCCCCAGGTAGACAACGACATCCAGCTCTCCCTTCCTTCTCACTGCCCTAGTTATCCATAGGATATGCTTCCCATCCCTCTGGGCTGTGATGTGAGGTAGGCACCTGACTTCCCTCTCCACCCCTGTGTGCAACAATACTTTGCAATGGGTATGTAGGTGAGTGCGGGGTCAAGGGTGACCCCCAGATATTTAACTTACTGCATTGTACTGCCCCTATACTTTAATATACTAGGTAGGCCTGGCAAAGGAAGATCTGCTGCATTGTACTGCCCCAATATTAAGATGTATATGGGTGGGCCTGGCAATGGAAGAGGTGCTGCATCATACTGCCCATATATTTAAGCAACAATGCATAAGAAGGTGTGGGTCATGCTGGGATAAGCTCAGGCCTGGGTGGTTGGGCATTGGCTGCAGGCCGAGTGCGTCCAATGTCCCAGAAGTGAGGTTATCCTAACACGATACACACCCTGGAGTGCATTATTGCTATTATACAATGTCTCGTTGTTATACAAAGTAAAAAAAAATTACAAAAATGTTTTTAGCAGATTTTTAGTGTGGCAATATATCTTTGTTTCTGAAGAGAAGATGTGACAAATGACAAATTAATACAGTGAGGTTGTGCTCAGATAACCTCACTGCTGCCAAGGGCAGACAGCCAATCAGGTTCCAGGATTTTTTATTGCCATTGTATAATTAGATGAATATGGGTGGGTCTGGCAATGGAAGAGGTGCTGCATAGTACTGCCCCTATACTTAAATGTATTAGGATAGGCTTGGCAAAGGACGAGCTGCTGCAGCATACTACCCCAGTACTTAAGATGTACAAAGACATGCCTGGCAAAGAAAGTGGTGCTGCATTGTACAACTCCAATACTTAGATGTATCAAGATAGGCCTGGCAATGGAAGAGGTGCTTTATCATATTACCCCAGTACTTAGATTAGATGTATCAGGATTGACCTGGCAATGAAAGCAGTACTGCATCGTACTGCCCCTGTACTTAGCTCTATATACTTGGATAGGCCTGGGAAAGAAAGAAGTGCTACATTGTACTGCCCCAATACTTATATGTATCAGGATAAGCCTGGCAATGGAAAAGGTGCTGCATTGTACTGCCACTGTACTTAGATGTTTCAGGATAGGCCTAGTAATGGAAGAAGTGCTTCATTGTATTGCCCCAGTGCTTAAATGTATCAGGATAGGCCTAGCAATTTAAGAGGTGCTGCATCATACTGCCCCAGTACTTAGAGGTATCAAGATAAGCCTAGCAATGGAAGAGGTGCTGCATCATACTGCCCCAGTACTTAGATGCATCAGGATAGGCCTAGCAGTGGAAGAGGTGCTGCATCATACTGCCTCATACATAAATGTACCAGGATAGGCCTGGCAAAGGATGAGCTGCTGTATTGTACAGCCCCAATACTTAGATGCATCAGGATAGGCCTGCCAAAAGAAAATCCACTGCATTGTATTGCACCACTATTTAGATGTATATGAGTGGGCCTGACAAAGGAAGAACTGCTGCATCATACTGCCCAGTACTTACAGTAGATGTATCAGGATAGGCTTGGCAAAGGAGGATCTGCTGCATTGTATTGCCCCAGTATTTAGATGTATATGGGTGTGCTTGGCAAAGGAAGAAGTGTTTCACTGTAATGCCCCAGTACTTAGATGTTAGGACAGGCCTGGCAATGGAAGAGGAGTTGCACTGAACCACCCCAGTACTGGGATGTGTCAGGACAGGCCTGGCAAAGGAAAAGGTGTTGCACTGTAGTGGCACAGTACTTACTGTAACTGTATCAGACTAGGCCTAGCACAGGAAGAGGTGCTGCATCAACTAGAGAGCTGGAGGTTAGCACTTTTTTATAAATTACTGAACAGTGATCCCACCTTAGAATTGAAAAGAAAAATTGACAATTTCCTTTACAATGCTTTGATGTAAAAATTGATAACCTAAGAAACATTTGACTTTTCATCCATTGATTATCTGTTTTGTGCTACACTGTAATGCCTGCCAAAAGTGCATGAAAACTTATTGAACCCTCCTTGTACACCCTTAGTTGCAAGCATTGGGTCTTTGTCTGAGACACTTGCTCAATATATTGATTTTTACATTAAAAAACTGGCTTTTCTCAGCCTGATGGCACTGAGGGTTGAGGCACTAGATGCCACATCTCATGCTATGCCGGCAACCCAGGTTTGGGAATGATCTCAGGTCGCCGGGGTGCTGGCACGGGTGGGGGAAGGGTAGGCGCAGGATCAAGCTTTGGTTCTCCTTTGCCTGGTAAGGCATGTGGTCACCCGCCCGTCGTCCCGCCATACTGAATGGAGGTTCGGTGCAGGCGCAGGTGGTCAACGGCACAACTGGAAGGAAGGGTGCGGCATCCCGAATGGCTTGCATGTGCATGCCCCAACAAGCACGTGCTACGTTGGGGACGCGTGGGTGTAGGAGTCAGGGGAAAACCTGCTAAAAAAACAGAAATTACATATGAAAAAAACCTGGCTTTTCTTACTCCTACTTATGTTAAAGGTACTGTAGATGTCACCCCGATCTCTAGTAGAAAATATACCTGAAGGTGAATTTGTCCATTTGACATGAAACTACAGTAGCCCATATGCCAGATGTTAACTGGAGCACCTTTGCTGCAGCCACATCCAAAAGCAGGGCCATTCTTGATGCTCTTCAGGTGGCATGCCTCAGACAGCTAGTTTTGGAACCTACTCGTGAGGGAGCAATCTTAGACCTCGTACTCTCAAATGGGGACAGTGAGAGGATCTCAGATCTAGAAGTGGGTAGCCATTTGGGAACAAGTGACCACCAAACAGTGTGGTTCACGATAAACTCAGCTACAGAGTCAAGCCATACAAAAGTGAGGGTTCTGGACTTCAGGAGGGCTGACTTTGGCAAGATGGGAGGTGCCTTAGAAAGCACTAGCAAACAGGCTAGAAGGAGGGTGGAGCAACAATGGGAAATATCAAACTGCCATCACAGAGGCAACAAGCCTTTGTGTGAAGCAAATAAACAAATCAAAATGAAAGAAAAAGCCACTATGGTTCTCAAAAGAAGTGGCAGTGAAGGTTAGGGAGAAAAAGGTAGCATTTAGGAAGTATAAGGAAACACAGAAGGAGCAGGACAGAGAACTGTACCAGTTAAGGCAGAAGGAAGCACGGAGGGTAGTCAGAATAGCAAAGGCCCAAACTGAGGAAAAAGATCACCAACTCGGTTAAGAAGGGAGATAAAACCTTTTATAGATATATCAGGGAGCGTAGAAAGACAAACGGAGGGATAGTGAGGCTAAATAGAATGGATGGTGGGTGGGCAGAGAGTGACAGTGAAAAAGCAGGGATACTGAATGAATACTTCTGTTCAGTATTCACAAAAGAGGAAGTGGGGGAGGTGCCTAATCCAATTAACAGAAGCACTCTGGAGAGGGGGGTCAATCGCAGTCCTTTCACAGAAGAAAGGGTTCTGAAAGAACTCCTAAAACTGAAGGTGGACAAAGCAATGGGACCAGATGGAAGTCACCCCAGAATTCTAAAAGAATTAAGCAGAGAACTAGTGACACCACTGACTACCCTTTGTAACAAATCATGGGAGGATGGTGTGGTACCTGAGGACTGGAAGAAGGCTGATGTGATTCCTCTTCACAAAAGTGGGAGCAAGACAGAGGCAGGAAACTACAGACCTGTCAGTTTGACCTCTGAGGTAGGGAAAGTGATGGAATCACTTCTGAAGGAAAGAACTGTGAGTACCTAGAGGCCAGTGGGGCTCAGGACCCAGGCTGCATGGGTTCACAGCAGGAAGGTCTTGTCAGGCGAATCTAATTGATTTCTTTGACTGGGTGACCAAAGTAGTAGACCAGGGAGGGGCTGTGGACATGGTCTACCTAGACTTTAGCAAGGCATTTGACACAGTCCCACACAAAAGATTAGTAGTCAAATTAACCAGCCTTGGAGTGGGTCCCAGGGTGGTAGCCTGGGTAAAACATTGACTGAACAACAGGACACAGAAGATAATTGTAAATGGAGTTCACTCTGAAGAAAGAGGGGTTACTAGTGGGGTACCGCAGGGTTCAGTACTGGGTCCAGTCCTTTTTAATGTTTTTATAAGTGACATTGCAGAAGGACTGGAAGGAAAAGTATGCCTCTTGCAGATGACACAAAGATCTGCAACAGGGTTGATACACAAGGAGCCGTGGAAAGGATGAGAAGGGACTTGGCAAGGTTGGAGGAAGGTCAGAAGTATGGCAGCTTGGATTCAATGCAAAGAAGAGCAAAGTAATGCACCTGGGAAACAAAAACCCAGGGAAGATTACACAATGGGGAGGGGTAGTAACAACAACAAAAATGGAAAGGGACCTGGGGGTAATCATATCAGATGACCTTAAGGTTGGCAAGCAATGTGAGAAGGCGGTAGGGAGGGCTGAGGGGATACTGGGATGTATGGGGAGAGGCATCACCAGCAGAAAACAGGAAGTTGTTATCCCCCTGTACAGACAGTTGGTGAGACCTCATCTGGAGTACTGTGTCCAGTTCTGGAGAGCCCATCTCCATAGCGCATAGACAGGATGGAGGCAGTTCAGAGGAGGGTAACTAAAATGGTGCAGGGTCTGCAAGAGAAGCCATACGAGGAGGCTAAAGGAGCTTAATATGTATACCCTTGAGGAAAGGAGGAGGGGGACATGATAGAAACATTTAAGTACCTCAGTGGAATCAACAAAGTCCAAGAGCGTAACATCTTTCAGAAAAAGAGATGTGCAAGAACAAGGGGACACAATTTGAAGATAGAGGGGAGACGGCACAGGGGCAATGTGAGGAAGTATTTTTTCACAGACAGGGTGGTGGACGCATGAAACAGCCTTCCTGAGGTGGTTGTGGGGTCTAAAACTGTGGGAGAATTCAAGAATGCATGGGACAGACATAAGGCAATTCTTGTGGGG
Organism: Neoceratodus forsteri; assembly: GCA_016271365.2. NCBI lineage: Eukaryota > Metazoa > Chordata > Ceratodontiformes > Ceratodontidae > Neoceratodus > Neoceratodus forsteri. Next base: position 171,737,480 of record CM028131.1, on the reverse strand, counting down.
GGTAGGAAGAAATAGGCTGTTGGTTAAATAGGATCTGCAGCTTATCCTCTAGGTAGGGAAATGGGCAGACTAGGTGGGCCAAGCGGTCCTTATCTGCCGTCAAAGTCTATGCTTCTATGTTTCTATGCCCAGTCACATATGTGGAAGGGGTTCATGTGCTGCAACAACATTTTACAATTAGGGGATTCAGTGATATATCATCACTAAGGCCATTAGAGATGTGCATGTAATGGACCGTGATGAAATGTTGAATGAGAGAAGTACAGTAAGGGGCTTGGAATGAAATGAGACTGTGAGCTTTATTACCACCTATAGTTCAGAAGTGTATCAAGGGAAAAAGATCATTAACTGTCATGTTTTATGCACAGAACCAAGACTACAGAATTGCGTGACAGAAAGACAGCGTATTGAGTGCAGACACAGTAAGAATTTGGGTGATAATCTAACTCACAGTCTGCATGGTACTGGTTTTGATAGAAGGGGCACAAACTTTCCAAGGGGTAATTCTAAATGTGGTGACTGTAAATTTTGTAACAATATAAAGATGGGTCAGACTTTTTCAGTTCAGAATGTGGGAAAATCCTTTGAGATTAGGGGTGTTATCAATTACAATGCATGTTCAGTAGTCTACTTAGCTACGTGCAGTTGTGGCTCTTTTTATATTGGGAAAATGAGCCGCCAGTTTAAGACTCTAATAGTAGAGCATTTACGTTCCACAGAAAAGGGACAGATGGAGAATGCATTAGCTATGTATGTTAAAAATGATCATGGCAACCACACGTTTATGTTTGCAAGTATTGAAAGAGTTACGATTGGACCACGTGGGGGTGATCTTGAGAATAAACTTTTGAGGAGAGAAGCCATTCAGCAGTATACTTTAAAGTCTCTTGAATGACCTGGACTTAATGACAGCTTTCAGCTGTCTCCTTTTCTGAAATAACTTTGCAATATCATTAATTATAAAACATATTTTTCCATACAAAAATGTTTATAGTTAATAATGTTAATGTTTGTGTATTTATAGCTATTTGGTTGCGTGAAATAGATTGTGATGATTTATTTATTGTATAATGCTGATCATATTCATCCTGTCTTGTCTATCCTGTTTGTGGTGATAGGTTGTTCATGTCGTATATGGATTGTGATAAGGATTTTCTGCATTCTTTCTTATCATAATAATCCTTTATATTTTTCCATTGTTTTGATGCTTACGCAATATGGTTTTCTTTTCCTTTTGCCTCTACTTTCCTCACCCTCCTCCCCTTTTTGGGTTGCTTCCCTTTACTTGTTCCTGTTTTTATTTTATTTTGCATATTATTAGGTTAACATTTATCATTATATCTTTAGTGGTTGTGGGCACAGATGGGTTTTATTCTCTTTATTTATTGTAAATGTTTTTTTGTCTCCAGCTCTGGAGAACTCCTTCCAGCGTCCGCGGGGCTACCCGCCTCTACCTCCCGCCGTGACCATTCCCCTCTCTCCATGTCGCTGAGCACCACCTCCAGGTCTGAACTCTCCCGAGGTAGGGCCGTCCCCTCCACCCAGGATGCTCTATCTTTGAAGGGCAAGGTGCCTGGCGACCCCCGGAATGGAGAAGGGAGAGGGCGATTGCAGGGTGTGGGGGTGAAGGCAGGCGCTTCATCTATCCCAGGTGGAGGGTTTTGAATCTTTCCCTCCCATCCCTCCAGAGCATGGCTAGCAAGGCAATGTAATGCCATGACTCCGCCCCACCCTGAGGGTTTCACTGTGTTGCTCATCGGCGCACACCTGGCTACCACAGAGGTCACTCCGTGGCGAGCAGCACCCTCTCCTCCCGGGAGAGAGGCAGTCCTCCAGGCGCTCGATCTCCCCCCATGACCCCCAGCGACTCCGGCTCATTCCTGAACCCAGGTGGCGGCGTGGCGTGAGGTGTGGCGTTTAGCGCCTCAACTCTCACCGCCAGCGGGCCGGCTTTATTGTAAATGTTTTTTAATATTTATTGCACATTTAAGAACATATGAACATATGAAACTGGCAGCAGAAAAAGGCCACTTGGTCCATTAAGTCTGCTCAATTTTGCAGTTAGCACCTCTACTCTGCAGCTGCTCCTCCCACCCTATCCCCCTACCATGACCTTCCCTTTTGCCCTATCCCAGCCCCTCTTGAAGCATCCCACTGTTTTACAGGTCACCACCTCTGCCAGTAGTGTGTTTCATTCTGCTACCACCCTTTCCGTAAAGAAATGCCTCCTCATTTCCCTCCTAAACCTTCCACCCTGCAGTCTCATGTCATGACCCCAAGTGTCTCTCCCCACCCTCCCCTTGAACAGTCCCTCTGTGCCTGTCCTGTTTATTCCTCTCATGTACTTACGGGTCTCAATCATATCCTCCCTGTCCCTCCTCTCATCCGGAGAGTACATGTTCAACTCCCTCAGTCTAACCTCATATTATAACTCCCCCAGACCCAGGATCTTCTTTGTTGCTCTACATTGCACCCCTTCTAGCAATCTAATGTCCCTCTTTAGGTAAGGGTGCCAAAACTGAATGCAGTACTCTAGGTGGGGTCTGACCAGCTATCTGTATAACGGCAGAATCACTTCCCTCCTCCTAGAGGTTTTACTCCTTGCAATACAACACAGCATCTTGTTGGCCACTGCTGCTGCTTTCCTGCACTGTGCCGAGTTGTTCATTGAGCACCCCCAGATCTTTCTCCTCCTCAGTCACAGCTAGCTGCACCCCTCCCAAATGGTAGCTCCTCTTTGGATTCTTTGCCCTGAAATGCAGCACCTTGCATTTTTTGGCATTGAGACCAAGTTGCTAGGTGTCTGATCATGTCTCCAACCTTGTTAGGGCCTCCTGCAATCCCTGCCAAGCTCCTTGGTCATCCACCACTGCTCCCATCTTGGTATCGTTTGCAAATAGACTGATCTTGCTATTTATAGTATGCCTACCGAGATGTCTGCAATAAATACCCCAGATAACACCGGCCCCAGGACTGACCCCTGTGGGACCCCACTCATCACTGCCCTTGGGGATGATAATTCTCCTCCCACCATCACCCTCTGCTGCTATCCCTGCAGCCAGTTCTCCACCCATCCCACCAATTTGGCCCCCACCCCTGTGCCCCTTAGCTTACATGCTAGTCTCCAATGTGGCACAGAGTTGAATGCCTTACTGAAGTCCAGGTACAGGACATCCACTGCATGCCCTTTGTCCATTTCCTTAGTCACCTAGTCATAGTAGTCCACTAGGTTGGTCTGGCAGGATCTGCCCTTGACAAAACCATGGTGCTGACTGTTCTGAACCCCACAGACCTCCATCAGGGTCACCAGCCTCTCCTTCAGGATTGTTTCCATCAGTTTCCCCACTATGGACGTGAGACTCACTGGTCTATAGTTCCCTAGTTCATCTTTGGCACCGCTCTTACGGAGTGGAATCATGTGAGCCATCCTCCAATCCTGAGGTACACACCCTGAGTCTAGAGAGGCATTAAACAGGCCTGCCACGACCTCTGCCAATTCCTTCAGTATCCTGGGGTGTATGCCATCCGGTCCCAGTGCCTTGTCCACCCTCAATGCTCATAACCCCTCTAGCACTCTACCTTCTGTGATTTCCCTATCCATCACCCCTTCCCACTCTGATCCAATCATCCCCCAACCGTAGGTACTTCCCCTCCTTTCTCTTTGTAAAAACCGAGCAGAAGTAGTTGTTAAGGACTTCTGCCTTTTTGTCCCCTTTTTCCACCTATTCCTCCTCCTTCTTAATCTTTACTATTTGGTCCTTTCAACCCCTTTTCTCCCTGATATACCTGAAGAAGTCTTTTCCCCCCTCTTTAATTCCCTTCGCCAGCCTGAGCTCCCTTGATGTCTTTGCTGCCCTTACTTCCCTGGTCACCTCCTTTGCTTCCTGCAGGTACTCCTCCTTGTCCTGCCCCCTCCCAGTTCTCCTGTGTCTCCTATAGGCAACTCTTTTCCTCCTCACCCTGTATATGATGGTTTTACCATGCTACAATGACAGCAGCCACAAAGACATCCCCGACTGCGACAGCCGCATTGCCGAGTGTCGGCAATATGGTAGCAGGGATGCCTCCATGTTTCCATCGGGGAGCTTCACCCAGAGCCCCCCGGTCTCTAGGATTCCAACTCCGAGTCAGAGTTGGACCGGGGGGGGGGGAATGAAACACCCTGAGAGGCAGTTCCCTGGCTGTGCAGAGACCATCACAGCGACATGCGGATTTTGCCCAATTCCTGTCGTTGTGATGGTCTTCACCATTGGAGAGTCACTGCGGTGTCGGTATACCGTATATGACACCCTTGCTCATCCAGCTAGGTTTCTTCACCTTAGCCTTTTTACTTTGGGCCTTGCTATAGGTATTTGTTGCCTCCTCTATTCCTAGCTTGATGAGTTCCCACCTCTGATTCATGTCCATATTAGGCTGAATTCTGTCCAGGAACCCTTGCACCACTTCACCCATCTTTTGAAGTCAGCCTTTCTAAAGTCTAGCACCTTGTGCCAGATGCCCCCCTCTCCCTGCCCAGCTGCAACTGGAACCATACTGTCTGATGGTCACTCCCTGCCAGTGGTTCCTCCACCCTCAGATCCCTCACTCACTCCCCGTTAGACAGTAAGAGGTCAAGGGTATTCTCTTCCCTAGTTGGTTCGCTGAACAACTGCATCAGGAAATTATCCACAAGGGAGGGAGGAGATTGGCAACTACAGACCAGTTAGCCTCACTTCGCTATTGGGAAACATATGGAAATCTTAATTAAGCAGGATTTAGTTGCGTACCTAGAGAAGTATGATCTTCAGGACATCAGACAGCATGGGTTTGTAATGGGCAGGTCAAGCCAGATGAACTTAAGTATATTTTTTCACTGTCTAACTAAGGAATTGGACATGACCACCCAGTGAACCTCCTGTACTTTGATTTCAGCAAGTCTTTTGATTCCATGCCACACAGGTACCTGTTGAAAAGGTTGGAGGATCTATGCATGCCCCAGAGTATAGTTAGTGGGGTAGGTAATTGGCTAAAGGGCAGGAAACAGAGAGTGATAGTTAATGGGGTAAGGTTGGGAGAGGGAGAGGTCACCAGTGGTGTACCCAGGGCTCGGTCTTTGGCCTGGTCCTATTTAATATATTCATCAGCAACATTGGCAAAAGTATCCAGGGTAAGCTCGCCCCTTCATGGATGACACTAAGCTTGGTGGTGGTGGACAATGCAGAGGCAGTTAGAGACCTTCCAGAGGACCTGTAGAGGCTCGAGAGATGGTCCAACCTCTGGCAGCTAAAGTTCTGCATGAAAACGTGCAAGGTGATGCACCTGGCTAAGGGTAACCCAATGCCAAAATACTGGCTTAATGGAGTCCAGCTCTATACCTCACATGAAGAAAAGGACCTATGAGTCATTATTTGGACACCCTTAAGCAATCCAGTCAATGCAACAGAGCGTATAGCAAAGCCAGCAAAATGTTGGGGTGTATAGGGAGAAGCTTTAGCAGTAGGAACAGGGTGTTGATCCTCCCACTCTACAGGTCCCTGGTGAGGCCCCACCTGGAATACTGTGTCCAGTTTTGGAGTCCTCACCTAAAGAAGGACAAGGATAGACTAGAGGTTGTACAGAGAAGGGCAACTAAGATAATACATGGGCTCCATGAGCTCTTGTATGGGCATCACTGAAGGCACTAGATATGTACTCACTGGAATCTAGGAGGGGGGTATGATTAAAACATTCAAATTCATGAGGGGCATAAACAAGGTTCCCTACTTGGAACTCTTCAACAGGATATCAGACTCAACCACAGGTAGACATGAATGGAAACTGAGAGGAGGTTACTTCAAGAGGAAGTTCAGGAAACACTACTTTTCAGAAATGGTGGTGGAACCATGGAACAGGTTGTCTGAGAGATAGTAGGAGCTAGGTCTGTGGTGGTGTTCAGGCATGGGTGGGACAGAACAAGGGCTACCTTAGACCCTGCTGGAGTTGGAATGAGTATAAAACTCAGCAGATGGAGCTAGGACCTGTAACCACTGGAGGTCTCGGAACTCATTGAGCAGGCTTGATGGACCCTTGCTCTGCTTCAGCCATCTTTTTAATGTTTCTATTGTTAACATTTTTTCATTAAAGTCTTTAGAAACTAAAACTGTTGTTCTGTTTGTTTCGTTAACAAGACTGTGGAAACATTTTCACTGGGGGATCATTACTTGTTCTGCAAATTTGTATGAGAACCTAAACAGGCTTATACAAATTTATCTGTTTTTATGATTTCCCCCCACTTTTTCTTATACTTTTGCCCCTTGCTGTTACTTGGTTATTCTTCAGACATAGGAATTCTAGAGCTAATACCTTCTTCCCTAATTTGTGAATTTCATTTATCCAGATTCTGTAGTAAATTAACCTATATTGCCTTATGTTCCATCTCTGTAGTAAGCAATAACACACAGCAGGCTGTGTAATAAGCTATATCAATGTATGCCATGGGTGCATTGCAAAGCACAAGGCTGAAAGCTGAGTGCCTTTAACCACCCTGGATGTGAGTTGCCATAGCTTGATGCATACCCTGAAGTGTGTAATTGTTCTTATAAATTTTTTTTATGTAAGTATTTAAAAATTAATATAAAGTTGTTTGGGTATGAAAACTTACAAATATTTACAGATTTTTTTTTATTTTAAAGCAGCCATTTTGGTAGTCCTTCTGCCCGTTGAAGCATGCCTGTTTTATGATTTGCTTTAGGACATTTTTTCATTTATAGCTTTTGTAGTTGTAATTTTAATATACTTCTGAGTCTCTCCACTCTGTCTGCATTGTTAACTACATGGTTTGTGGACATAGGTATTTTTCTAATTGTTTGGTATATTGCTGTTTTAATGTTTCCTTTATTCACAATCTTCAAAATACCGAGGCACAGCTAGCTATCCGGCTGAGAAAAAGCAAGCGTGTGTAGTGGCTGACATAGAGAGATGAGACAGCAAGGAAATATGTGGGTCACAGGGATGCTGTGATTAAAATGCAGCACAGAATGGATGAAGAATGAGGTTGAAATGGTAGAATGGCTCACCCATGTTAGGGCGAAAACAACCGCAGCACAGTAAATGAGAGCACAGTCAAAAGGACACCAGGAAAAACACTGAAGTCAATACTTGGTGGCCAACACACACTGTGCCACATAGACCCTCACAGTCGACCTTGCGCCTGTGGTGGGCTTTACCACCTGCCACCCTGTCTCAGGGCCCAGTGCTATAAGAGAGTTCTTCCACCTAGAAATGATAGTTCCACCACCTATAAATCTAAATATGAGTTCTCTGACCTAGAAATTTCCAGTTCAGTTTTCTTTTTATACATAATAGTCTCAGCTGTTCTTTGATCTGCTCCAGCATCCTTGCTGATTCAATTAGTGCTGTGGATTCTTTTTACAACATTTGCCGTACCAATATTTATCGCAGGAGCCTATTGCCATTCTGGTCTACACCACTCTGTAGCCACTGATCTAATCACTACTATTGGGTCCCTTACCTCCTCAGGTGAGCTTCACCTGTTAGGGGATCTAAGCCTGAACTGGTTGTCACCCACCGTAGATATGACTCATACTGAAATAGCTGCCCTTAACCTATTTAAATTAATCACAGAACCTACTCGCCTGAACTACATATCCCATAATCACACTCTCATAGACTGGGCTCTCACCTCCCATCCTCACAGGGTAATCCAATCAGGCCTACTGCCAGACGTTCTTAGCGATCATTATATGATCTACATAGTTAGGAATGTACACAGACCTAAGGCACCCCTCTAATTACTAATGATCTGCTCTTACAAAACATCAGAACTTGCCCCTCTACATCATGACTTAGCTCACATTGACTGGGCCCCTATTTCCTCAGCCAAAACTATCGATCACACCCTGGCTTATTTCAAAGAAAATTTCATCAACATCTGAAATGAACATGCTCCCCTGAAGCAAGTTAGAGTGAGAAGTAGTCACCTCCCCTGGGTAACCCCTGAACTCCTGGCCTGTCAACAAGCGTGTGATAAAACATGGAAAACCTACAAATCCTCCAAACTCCCTGGTGACTACGCTATCTACCAGTCACTCTGAAATGCCTGTACCAAAGCCATCCACCTGGCCAAAGTGGAGTATTTCTGGTCCACCTTTAATACTAACATACACAACCCATCAACGTTTTGGAAAGCAGTTCATTCACTTTTCTCTCCCCAAACTAAACCCCCATCCTCACTGCTCAAAATAAACAACCAACTCATTGTTGACATCCTACAGTAGTGGCGGAATTCAATTCCTGCTTTACTTCCTGCACCTCCACCCTGTTAGCCTCCCTCCCACCACAGCCTACTGCCTCTTCCCTCACTCCCTATTCCTCCCAACACCACCAATTAGTGGAGAGATTTGCCTTTCACCCATCTTTCCCAATGACACCTTAAAGGTGCTGCTCTCTATCAACCCAACTAAGGGCAGCTCCCCCAATGGCCTTGACCCTAAGCTGCTATACCTCTCTGCTCCTGCTATTTCCCTCCCTCTCGCTGGTCTCCTCAACCTGTCGTTCCACACTGTGACTATCCCTGAAGCCTGGAGACATGCTACAGTTCTCCCCTACCAAAGGGAGGTGATCTCTCATCTTCTGGAAATTACCACCCCATCTCGCTTCTACCCACTCTGGCTAAACTTCAGGAAAGCAGTGTTCTCTCCCAACTCTCCTCCTTTCTTGAGAACTCCTCCTTCTTCTCTCTCTTCCAATCTGTTTTTTGAAAGAATCACTCCACAGCCACTTCTCTACTTAGACTCACTGACTCTATCCATTCTGCCATGGATAGAGGTCACATTACTTCCATTATCTTTGTCGACCTTGCCAAGGCTTTTGACACCATCTCCCACTCCCTCCTCCTCAAAACTCTCTAATCAGCTGTCTTGTCTCTATCTGCCTGCTACTGATTCAGAGCATACCTGGTAGGTAGAACCCAATCTGTTAAAATAGCTGACTCTACATCCCCTGCACTACCCATCTCTACTGGTGTGCCTCAAGGCTCCATACCTGGCCCACTCTTATTCTCAATTTTTCTAAACGACCTACTATCAGTATGCTCCTCATCCTCTATCCTGACAACATGGTCTTGTTCACCTCTGGCCAATCTCACTCTGATGTGACTTCCAGACTACAGCTTGACTTTAATAATGTTCAACAATGGCTAAGCTTGCATCAACTTTTCCTCAAAATCAAGAAGACAGTCTCCATGACCTTTGGCACTAGGTAGAGACTCTCTAGGCTGTCCTCCCTTCCCTCCTTCCACACCTTTGATGGGACAACACTAGAGGACACCACCTCTTTCAAACACCTGGGTGTCTGGCTTGACCAACATGCTAACGTTTCTGTACATATCGATGCCATCCTGAAAAAACTGTGTCCCAAGCTCGGCGCCCTTTACAGGAACCGTAGTTCCATACCACTACCAGTTAGTCATGGTCTTTTTCCGAAAACGATACCCCCCTATTTTTGACTATTGCGACATAGTCTACAGTGCTGCTCCTAAGCCTTCCCTTACCAGGTTGGATACTCTCTTCAATGCTTTCTGTCACTTTGCTCTTGAGTCCCCTTCCCGCACACATCACTGTACCTTGTATCATTCTTTAGCTTTTCCCTCCCTTGCATGCAGGCATCTCTCTCACTTCACCAAGTTCACTTCTAAATTCTGGTTTGGGACTCTCCCCTCTTACCTCTCCTCCTTACTCCTCCCACCTTCTCAGATCCACTGACACATGCAGTCTAGCTATTCCTCGTCACTCTACCTGCATAGGCCAGGAAGCGTTCTCCTACCATTGCCCAAAGCTTTGGAACTCACTGCCACCTTCTATCAGACTTTCCTCTTCCTCATTTTCAATCTCCTTAGCCCTTCATAATTTCTATTCCTCTAACTGCACTTGTTCTTAGCCCCCTTCAACTTTCCTAACCCTGACGCATTATCCTTTGGCTCTACTTTACTTCTGTTCTCCTAACTATACTTGTTACTAGCCCCCCTTCACAACCTTCTGCACCCTTGCGCACTATCCCCTACTCCTCTATCCCTGACTTACCTTCTGTCTTCTAACTGAACCCTTCCTCTGACTACTTCCTCACATGCTACCACCTATTATACCCCCCCTCCTCCTCCCAGCCCTATCACAACTTACTGTGCCATTTTGACTATCTACTACCATCCGCAACCTATGGTGCTATTTCAACACTTTACTGTTGTCCTTCCCCCCAACTCCCCCCACTGATGCTCTCCCTTTTTCCTTTCCTAGTTTACCTCTGTTTTCTTCAGCCTCCCTATTTCCTTATCCCTCTCCTCCCCTCTGGTCACCTGCCACATTCACTCCTCCTCCTCCCTGCCCCCTTCTCTCTCCTCCTTTTCTGCCTGGTCATGTCCCCCTTGCAGGGTTCTCTGTCATCCTGAAGGGGTATAGATCATTGCTCCCTCTCTTCTACCCCTCTTCCTTTCCCCCCATTTTCTAATTCCTGACCCCTTGCAGGGTTCTCTGCATCCTGAAGGGGTTTAGATTGTCCCTTTCTCTTTTTCCCTCTCTCCCTTCCCCCCCACGTTCAACTCTATATCCCACCCACCTTCCTACTCCCCTATCCCTCTCCTCCCCTCCTGTTCTTCTGCCCCTCTCTTCTCTACCTCCCTGCTCCCCTTCTCTCCCCTCCCTTTCTGCCTGGTCCTGTCCCCCTTGCAGAGTTCTCAGCATCCAGAAGGGGTTAGATCTTGGATGTGCTTCTCTCTCTCTCTCTCCCTCTTCCATCCCCCACCTTCTACCCCTCGTCTGTATACTTCCTCACTTGTCTTATAACTGCCCTCCCTTGAGTATACAATAGCACTTCGAATCATGTGCTTTAGCCTACTACTTCTAGCATTTCAAATGTGTTATCCATCCTCTAACCTTTACCCTACTGGAGCACCTGCTCTTGGGTTGCTACAATGTATGTTATATCCAAACATGGTTTTGTTTATCCCAGTTGGTTGGTCTGGATTATTTCTGCTCTGTAATTGTTCTACACTGTTTTGTTTTAGTAATTGTATTTGTATTGCTCTGTTATTGCTATGTGTTTGCCTGTTCTCCCAGTTCTTGTAACTCCAACCCAGGATGCTTCGGTAAATGAGCAGGTTACAGCACATACTGTATTTCCTGGTGAAACATTTTCCAAATAAATAAAAAAAAACAATAAACTGTAAGAGTTTCCAACAGGAGGCAACTAAGGAGCAAAACCACAACATATGATAAAAGCAGCCTTCAGAATTTTTACAAGGACATACTCAGGGGACACGACTCTTCCCATTTTATACAACCTTAAAGGAGAGAGGTATAGGCCATGCAGTATGTTGACTTGCTATAAACAAAATCTGTCTTGCTTAACATATTTATATGGGCTTGTTCAAATACAAAACCAATAATCATTAATACAATTAAAATGGAGCAAACTGACCCAATAGAAAATACCTGGCGAAATCGAATCCCATAGTGCCTGGCATATAGCACTATGAATTTTGAAAATTGGGTGATCCTGGTGGACCAAATCTGATAGAGGTGAGAAAAATAGGCCAGATCCAGTGGGCCACGGGTGGGGGGGGGGCATAAACTTGTTGAGACAATGCCATAGTTGTAAAAACTGAATAAAAAAAACGAGACTTAGGAGGCCCAAATGTTCACCCGGTATCGGTCAAAAGAAATAAATATATCATCCACAGTAAAGTCACTACATACTGGAGCCTATGAGTAAGCCCAGTGCTTTTGACAAAAAGGTTTGTTATGGCTTGTTTTTGACTTCAAATTGCAGCATAAATAAAGTCAGTAAAGACTGAATTTGTGCAAACCCAAAAGTTAATAAAGGTACCGTACAGTATTGTATTAAACTTTAGAAAACTTTAGAAAAAAGTCTGTGATGCTTATCTACTTTTTTATTTACACTGTGCCAAATCCCTGGAGTAAGACAAGAACTGTCTGAGTTGTACTACCTTAAGTGGGTCTGTTCAGAGTATGAGGAGCACTTCATCCTTACTGCAGCGTAGTAAACAAGATTCTGGCAGAGCCACTATGACTGTGAATGCATTAGGAGCCCCAGCAGTATCACATACTGTCTTTCCTGGTGAAACATTTTCCAAATAAATTAAAAAAACAATAAACTGTAAGAGTTTCCAACAGGAGGCAACTAAGGGGCAAAAGTCGGTGTCAGTGACTCAGTAGGTAGCACACTCACCTCTGAGGCCAGGAGATCAGAGGGCTGTGGGTTTCAGTTCCCACATCTCGCACTTGGGTTAATATCCCAGTACTGACATTGTAGTGCAGCATGAGAGGGGTGCCGCACTTCTGAGGTGCCGTATTTCGGATGAGACATTAAACCGAGGTCCCATCTGCCTGGATTGGTGGTAGTTCAGGTGGATGTTAAAGATCCCATGGCACATATCGAAAAGAGTAGGGGAGTTTCCCCAGTGTCCTGGCCAAATTTCCCTCATTCACTAAAAAATACCACCAACAGCTTAATCTGGTTCAAGGTCAGTTGGCATTCATCTGTATCCCCCTCCCCCGGGTCGTGCCTGAAAATAGGCAGGATTTGTCTAGTGCACTTACCCAGTCAACAAAAACTAAATAAAATAAATAAAATTAACTAGATAAGGGTGTCTCATGGGCTGAAACATAAACATACATTTATTTATTTATTTAAAACATATCAGATTTACAAACCTTTGAGCAAGCTAACTGGGGTTTCTGTAAGACAACAGCTACTAAATAGCTCTAATTCACTATTTTTGTTTTATCTGTGCATCAGGTCTAGCTAGCTGGAGTGTTTTAACATCAAAAACACAAATAATGAATTAGAGCTATTTAGCAGCTGTTTTCTTACAGAAACCCCAGTTAGATAGCTTTCAGGTATCTGCTAAACTAACGATTGACATTTGTGCTCCCTGGATAAGAACAGCTACAAGGTTCTGCAGTTGATAAACTAATTTTAAAGCAGTACACATGCTAAATCTAAGGGCATGTCTACATCAATGTCACATGAGACAGGAAGCATCATAGGAGAAAGAAAGCCAATAAAACTATTTGTTATGGAGATCCACAGGAGTCATACAACTACCATACAGCTAGCAGGCAGTTTAGGAAAAACTCCAAATAGCAGACAGAGGGAAGGACACACTTGGAGTTAACATACATATCAAAACACTCTACATAACACGTATTGCATTCTGGGAATATTACCTTGGCAGGGATGCTATAAAAAACATGAAAAACAGGTTTAATGGCGTGAATGGGACATCCTATTTCTAGTGTCCATGATAAAATAAAAAAATAGTTAAGATTTTTTTATGTCAGCTCTGATCAGAATAGCTTTTAAAATCACCATTATTTTCTTGTTCAAAGTTTTCTAATACATCTCAACTTATAAGAAAAACACACTTTATCATCAAAGTCTGTTTTCAGCTTCCTACCATACACTTCATTTGTAAAAAAAAAATGATTTTGTCACAGACCACAATCAGCACTAACTACTAACAGAATGCTGATACCTACATAAACAATTTAGCAAATACTTGAACTCTGACTGAGTGGGGTTTCTGTAAGAAAACAACTAGAGTCTATTAAACACCAATGCTTCATGATTAAAACAATTTCAACACCCCCATGATAGATTGCATTCTGGGAAGATTACCTTGGCAGAGACGTTATAAAAAACCTGAAAAACAGGTTTAATGGAGTGAATGGCGACATCCTATTTCTAATGTCCATGATAAAATAAAAAAAAGTTAAGATTTTTTTATGTCAGCTCTGATCAGAATAGCTTTTAAAATCACCAATTATTTTCTTTTTCAATGTTTTCTAATACATCTCAACATAAAAGAAAAAAAACAAACTTTATCATCAAAGTCTTTTTCAGCTTCCTACCATACACTTCATTTGTAAAAAAAAAAAATGCTCTTGTCACAGACCACATTCAGCACTAACTAATAACAGAATGCTGATACCTACATTTACAATTTAGCAGATACTTGAAATATAACTGAGTGGGGTTTCTGTAAGAAAACAACTAGAGCCTGTTAATTATAGCATTTTATAGCATTGATAAGCTGGGCAGTTAGATATGAGTTTGAATCCCACAGCCCCCATAAAAAAAATGAAAATTTTTTTGCAGAGCTACATGTGTGTCTAGGTCTCCTTCTGAGGTCCCCGGTGGCTCAGATAATTATTTGTTCCAAAGGATTTTAAGTCAATTTGAAGGCATTAAGTATCTTCTGTTCTGTTCTGTTCTCCACTGTCAAGGCATGTCTGTTGGTTGATAAGGTCCCAAACTAATGTATCTCATTACAGCATGCTAGAGCTATCTCATGCCCCTCCTACATGAATCAGAAAAAAGTTTGGGGTGGAGGCGGAGGTGGATCTTACTCCAAAAAAAAAAAAAAATGCTGCCTCCCACTACTCAGGTTCCAGTTCTTGTACCACCCATTTACGAAAGAAAATAGTACCCTGCAACCATTGACTAACATGAAAGCATATTTATTTGAGGGTGGAAAACATTGCTTCGAGGAGGGTAAGGCAGAGGAGACTAATTACACCTTCAGTCAGTTCCATGGACAGAAAACATGACATTACTCGTTTTGTACATGCAATACTCCTGTTGGCTCCACCTACAGTCATAAAAAAGAATACAAGTTCAGAACTACGGCAATGTTTTAAGTCTCTTTGTAATTGACTGATGGGTCCAGGAGTTTTGCTAATTGAATGATTCACTGTAGCTCACTGTAATTGACAATAGGGAGAAGTTTAGAACTGTTTAGAGCTGTCATTTGAGTGCAGCACAGTGCTTGGATTGATGCAACGATAATGGCCCTAATACAGGAATGCATTTATTTAGGGGCAGAATGTTGTCTCTTTTGGAGCTAAGTGGACAGTTCATTATAACTGAGGATTCGCTATAACAGAGTTTGTTATAGCAAGGGAGCACTATAGTCATATTCAGGTTATGAAGAAGAGGCTGGGCAGAGTTCTTAATATAAGAAAGTTTAAGGTGCCTGCAAAGTTGAGCATGTGCCTGAGGCAACTAATATAAGGGAGTGGATTTAAATTATGGAGGCAACTTATGGGGGGATAAAAATTACAATGATTTAATATTAGTTTGATGCTGGTGACATAAATCCTTTTCTATTATTAGCTAAGAGGGGAAATAATTAGAGGGGGATTTAGTGTCGGGAGATCCCCAGTGAAAATATTTAGCAGCATACATGGCAAAGTAGTATCTTAGGAAATGGAGTAGATGAAGTCCACCATATTTCGTAGGTTGCACCAGCTTATCATAGGAGCGGCTAGGTGGTTTATTGATTTATTTAATTTTGATAACTGGGTAAGCCCACTGAGCCAATACAGTCCCTTTTTCAGGGGTGACTTAAACTGAAACAATACAACATAAGTACAAAATTTAGGAGAGAACAAATATAATGAACGGTTCAATAGAATGATTTGCAATTACAGGTACAGTTACAAGGCAACCTTGGAGTCAGACCATGTTACAGCATGACAAATGAGCCATTAGGCTAAGTGCATAATACAATTTCTAAGCAGTGCAGAGATTATCTGGAGAAGCAATTTAGTGGAAAAAGGTGCGGGGGGGCAAGAAGCTAGCATGAGAGTTTGTATATGAACTGAGTGAGGGAAGTAGAAGAGAGAATCTCATGTGGGAGTGAATTCCAGGCAGATGTTGCTGTAAAGGCAAATGACCACCTGACAGCCATCAGACAGGAGTTGGGAGTAACCAGGAGGGGGAAGGCCGTGAAGCATAGGGTGCACTGAGTACATTTACGGCTGATGAGATCACTCAGGCAGGGTGGGGTATAATGATTAACCAAGTTAAACATAAGGCAAATTGTTGTATACAGGAATTTGCTCTCAAAGTGTGCCCAGCCTAGGAAGGAGAGTAGTGATGAAGATGAGGGTCAGAACCAAGAGCGTAATGCCTGCTCCTTAAGTAGAGTTGAATGGCATGTGCAAGAATAGATGCCCATGCTCGGAGGAGCAGCATGGTGCCATAGCTTAGCAGGGGAAGGAGAGTAGATGTCGCTATTTTTAGACATGAGGCCTGAGTCAGGAGGGGATGGAGGTGATAAAGGAGACCAAGCCGTTGGTTGAAAACTTTTGGCAAAACATTGACATGGTTCTCAAAAGTGAGTGAGTGAGTGGTCCAGGGTGACCCCCAGGTATTTAAAGGAAGTAACTAGTTCTAGGGAGTTGCCATCCTTTGATCTGACTGCAAGAGGGTGCTGAGAGGAGGGTACGGACCCCAAGTTATAAAACAACATGGTCTTAGTCTTCTTTGTGTTAAGGACCAGACAGTTATCATGAAACCAATCCTCATCGACATGGAAATCAGATTCAAGGTTCCTGTTTATCTAGCCCAGGTCAGAGGATGAGTGACAGATGATTGCATCATCTGCATAGAGTTAACTGTGGCATATCCACAGTTAAGTGGCAGGTCATTTATAAACAGTGAAAATCACAGTGGTGATAAATGTCCATAAAATGACTGTGTTATGAGTGTGCATTGTGCAGTTTCCAATGTAATAATTTTTGCAACATTGTTAAATCTCTCTGTATCCTGTATATTATTATTGTATTTGTCTATTGTACTGTGTTCACCATTGTCACCTGGGTTGTCACTGAAAAAGGGACTGCATGGTCTCAGTGGACTTACCTGGTTACCAAAATTTGAATAAATAAATAATAAATAAGTTTCCACGCACCCTCGTAACTTTGCAAATTTGTAACACTGTCACTCCAGATTTTCAACACTGGCATTTTTTTCACACCTCCTTATTAACAGTATAGCTGTCATTTTTCACATCCTGGCCAAAATGTGTTTTCGCACTTGCAGCACACAATAGCGAGGTTGCTGGGGGAAGTCAGTGTTTGGGACAGATTAAGAAAATCACAGTGACACTGTTCATGAGCAGAGGTGCTAAAATGCCTATGTTGAAAATTTAATGACAAAAGTCCATGAAATGACTGTGTTATGAGTGTACATTGGGCAGCTTCCATGCACCCTCATAATTTTACGCATTTGTAATATTTTCACTCCAGATTTTCAACATTGGCACTTTTTCATACCTCCTTATGAACAGTACAGCTGTCATTTTTCATATCCTGCCTGAAATATGCTTTTAGACATCTGGCGCAGAATAACATGGTCACTGTGGGAAATTAATATTTGGGACAGATTAAGAAAATCATAGTTACAGTGTTCATGAGCAGAGGTCACAAAATGCCTATGTTGAAAATTTGGTGAAATAATTCCACTAAATGACTGTGTTACGTGCATGCGTTGCACAGTTTCCACGTACGCTCAGAAGTTTGAGCATTTTTAATATTTTCACTACAGATTTTCAACATAGCCATCTCTTCACACCTCCCTATTAGTAGTACAGCTGTCATTCTTCACATCCTGCCCGATCTGTGTTTTTGTACATCTGGCACAGAATGACAGGGTCACTGTGGGAACTCAAGGTTCGGGATACATTAATAAAATCACAGTGCCACTGTTCATGAGAAGAGGTCCCAAATGCTTTCATGAGGTTTGGGTCACAAAAAAGCCATGTTGAAAATCTGTAGTGCAAATACCAACAAACGCCCGGGGCATTAGGGTTTCTAACCATAATGTCCCACACTCTACAGACTGACAGGCATCAGAGGTGTGCCTTTGGATTGCCGACTATAATGCTCATGTCATTCCACCCCTACCCCCCCACCATGCAGCCAGTGACAAGCATCAATGTGTGCCTTGGACTCTTCAGCCCTAAAGTTCACCCCATTCTTCTATACTGCACTCATTTCAGAGTATGTCCTTCTGGAATGGGGTGACTGTAAAGCCGAACACCCCAAGGCACACCTCAACACTTGTCGGTGTCTGCAGGATAGGGTGAGGTGAAATGGCATGAATGTTATGGACAACAACCCAAATGTGGTATTGCACCATTCGCCCCCAGTTATGGGGGTTGCACCCCCTAAACCCCCACCACTAAAGATTCTCAACTCCGGGGGGGGGGGTTAACTCGGGGAGCACACAATGTTTAAAAAAGGAAAAAACATTTCTGGGACCAGGAAACAAACCCGGTCCCAGACGCAGCACCTGGATTCCTGCTGCTGTGGCTCAGTCCAGTGAGCCACAGCAGCTGCTCGGCAGAACCTACTCCCAGTAGAGGTCTTATCCTCTTCCTGGGAAAGTGTGAATAGTGCAATACTGCGTACAGCAGTATACATGGTATTGCACCATTCGCTCACAGCTTTTAACTCAGAAGATAAATGGTTCGCCTATCATTTCTGGGATCACTGTAGGCACCCAGGAGCTTAAAATCTCTACGTATGCCGATGATATGTTATTGCATCTTTCCAATCCAGCTCTGTCCCTTCAAGCTGTTTTATCAGTCATTCAGCAATTTGGTAATTTTTCTGGTTATAAATTAAACTTGGCCAGAACTGTAGCTTTCTGTCTTTCCCCCATGTTTTTAAGCCAGACTTTCGTACATTTGACCTACAGTGGGAAACCAAAAGTCTGACCTATCTAGGCAATACAATTTCCTCTGATAGGTCACTTTTGAAATCGTTAAATTTAGATCCCTTATTAAGGCATATCACTCAGGACCTAAACAGATGGAAATCACTACCTCTGACTTTATGGGACAGATCTAACACCATAAAAATGAATATGCTCCCACAACAGTTATATGCCTTAGGTATGCTGAATTTTGCCAATTTCTTGGTTTAATAATCTGCATAGCATGCTAACCAGTTTCCTTTGGGCACATAAACAAGGCCTGGCATATCTACAAAGGAGGTGGCCTCCACAAAAATTGGCTTACCTATAGACAGCTTAGGAATGCCTGCAAGAACTCCATTTGCAAGAATAGTGAAATTACATCAGATCATTTCAGACTGAACACCTCAGCAACCCAAAGAACTTTTGAAAGCAAATTAACACTTTAATGAAAGTTAAAACTACAGTAAATCCCAGCTCCCTCAAAGCCCAAGACCACGTCCTCTCTGATCACCCATCAATTGCAAGTGGTCTCAATGAATTCTTTACTGATCTTGAAAAATATACCTCCTGCTTTGACTGCCCTACTACACCCCTTCACCTGCTGACCTGGGAATACGACCTGCCTTCCATCTAAAACTAGCTACCAGAAAGGAAATATGCACTTCCCTGAGTTTATCCTTGTAGAGCGGGTCAGATAAAAACTGGCCAAAAGAGAGGGAACACTCAGTTTCAGTAACTGCATACCTGGCTCAGACAGGAGAGTGCACCAAGGGTGGCTGAAATGTACTGCTGTCATTCTCTCTGACTGTCACAGCACCATGGTCAGGTGTTCACACTGTCTCACTCTCTCAGGCACAGGCCAGCTGTTCAGAATAGCATTGCAGCGGTACCAACAGATGCAGTACAGAGCACAGGATCCAGTACTGCAAGTAATGTTGGGGGGGGTGCATAATTTGACTGTGTCAACAGAATGCTTCTTTGCTTACTGAGGACACCTGAATGGTGACTGAGGTCTGGCAGGGGATGAGACTGCTGACTGCACCTGTGCTTTTTGGGCTGAAGGCAGTCAAGCTTCTACTCCACAGGTGGTAGTTGAGGGGGGCAAATTGTTAGGATTGGGAGAGAACCAGGTGCAGTACAGGTGAAGTACAGCACTGCCCGTTCAATGGCCACAGGTCCGTGGGGCAGCTGGCTGGGACATATGGTGAGTCTGGGCAAAAGGGGGGGGATGTACCCTTCTGAAATGGAGACAAAAGAAGGAGTACTGCAGCACTACCTCATCTTTGGAGCTGATGTCCGAGACTTTTATTTCTTTTTACATCTCAGAGCACAGTTTCCCCATTGGGGAATTGCAGATTTAGCCAGGCGACATCACTCTGTATTGCTTGGATGCAAATAGGACTCATGTGCTTTGCTATGGTAAGGGGCATCAGTGTACCATGTTAGCTGACTGATGACAGCTGTCTTTGAGTAATTTATTATTTTTGTTCTGGGCCACGGCTTTTGTCTCGGCACACTGGTAATGATGATGATGTATTCTTTTTGATATACCACTGCCAGTAACCACATTATCTGTATTTTACCATGTAGGCTAAAAGTGAGTGCTCTCGCTGTTCAAAACAGAGCTGAGTAAACTTTGTAGATCCCTCCACAGTGTGATCAAGCTTACACCTCTCTAAAGAAGATCAGGCACCAAAACCATGGATTAAAAAGGGAATTTAATCCATGGACACCTGACAGCTCTCCTCCAATCACATTAACTACTGCAGGTAACCCATGTTATAAAGGTCTTTAAATATCTAGGAGGGAGTAACAACATCAACAACAACAACAAGATTAATGGAGCTCAATATGTATACCCTTGAGCAAAGGAGGGAGAGAGGTGATATGATCGAGACATTCAAACACCATAAGGGCATTAACAAGGTGAAAGAGTCTAACATGTTTAAATATAAGAAAAATAGCAGGACAAGAGGACACAGCATGAGATTAGAGGGAGGCCGATTAAGGGGGAATGTGAGGAAAGTCTTTTTCACAGAAAGAGTGGTGGATGCATGGAACGGCCTACCTCAGGAAGTGGTGGCTATGAATACAGTGCAGGGCTTCATACAGGCACAGGAGGCATAAGGGAGCAATACAGATGAGTATGAATAGATAGACCACTGACAGAGCAAAGGCTGATGGCACATTTATAAGGCAGAAAAAGAAATGGGCAGACTGGATGGGCCTTGCGGTCCTTATCTGCCATCAACTTCTACATTTCTATGTTTAACAACAACAACAAAAAAAAGAAGGGAGAAAGAAGGCAGAAGCAAAAAATAGTATTCAGTACCAAGGTCACTTAACAATAAAAACCTGTATCTGTGCCTACAAAGTGGGAGCTACAACTGTAATGATATGGTAAAGGGAAAAAAACCTGCTACATTTCCCATGATAAAATGAAAGGCAACAACAGTAGGGCTATCTGCACAGACAGTAAAATAACAAGAGGGATTCATTTAAGTACTTCCCCTGGCGTCGTGAAAATCAGAGGCACAATTTAATGAGTATTCCTCCAAAAATGGAAGCAACAGTGATGGGGAGGTAAAAAAAATATATAACCAATTGCCCATAGCCCAAAAATCAAGGGGAGATATATCATAACCAGGTTCTCCTGGTAGTAATTGCTAACCAAGCAACTAAGAAATGTGGGCTCCCATATAGTAAAAAAGAAAAACAATTGGTAACCTTTATGAGTGCATCACAAATATTGATTGATAAAAATGTTATTTTTATGCAGGTAATTTTATTTGGGAAAAAAAAAAAACATTTACAACAAATTCCTCTTTTTTTTTTTTAAAAGGTTACACATTATTTAACAACAGGACAATACAAAAAAAATCATAACATACTTGACAAACCACAATGATTAATACATATGTCAAACATACGAACAAAATCTGATATACCATACAAAATTATCTAAAAACAATGACATTGAAACTTCTAAAAATTATGCAACTTAGATTTAAACTTATGCAAATGAGCAATTTCAGTTAATTAAATAGGTAATTTATTCCAGTTTTTAGCCAGACTATTTTGGAGTGCCATATCCCCCATCCTTGTCAAAATTCTATTCATAGGTACCTTCACAGATGATTTCCTTAACTTAGATGTCTGTGATGAGTCTATTTTCTATTGGACCAAATGTATCAATGGATGCGCTTTATTATTTCAATGGATTATTCTGTGACAAACCATGGACCATAAATATTCCCTTCGTGCCATTGGTTGCAGCCATTCAAGTTCCTGAAAAACTAAACAATGATGTACCCCATATCCTTTTCTTAATATATATTTCCCCATCCTATAATACAATTGGTCCATTTTGACCAAAGACTTCTGGTTTGAATGCATGTAGGGTGAAAATCCATATTCCAATATGGGTAATAATAATTGCTTTACCAATCTAGTTCTAATATCTCTAGACAGACACCCAGATGTTCTTCAGAGGGCTCCCAACCTTTGACTAACTTTCTTAGTTTGTAACTGAATATGTTCTGAAAAGGTCAACCGGAAATCTACAAGGACTCCTAAATATTTGTAGGTGGTCACATTCTGGACCATTGTCCCATCAGAAAATCTTATCTGCAGTTATGACATGTTCTTATTTATTTGTGTACCCACAGAGAATGTCATACACTGTGTCATTTTTATACTTACTATTAGGCTAGAGTCCCTCATCCATGGCTCCATACGGGAGAAGTCTGTCTGGAGCCACTGTCTCAGGTCCTCGGGATTATTTGCAGTTGCTACCAAAACTGTATCATCCATATAAAGCCTAATATCAGTACTTGTTGTGGTATAAAACAACATAATAAGCCAGCTAGTAACAAGTTGCAAGTCATAAAAATGCCTGGTAAAATAAAGATTGTTTGATTGATTGATCTCCAACCAACTATTTATTTTAGTACAACACACTTCAGTGGGAATAGTAGCGATACAAAAAAAACATCAGCTTGGGGAGTGCTACTAAAAATGTCAGATAAATAAACATATTCAGTAGTCAGGTATACCCACAATTAACGCTCTCCAACTGAATATTAGAACCAGAGGTAGGTAACAATTTAAACCTGATTTACCCACTGTAAAAAATAGGATTAATAAACTAAACTGTAAAAATAAAAAGCAAGTCAATATAGTCAGACTCCTAGGAGCCGAACAACTCAAGGTTAGCGTTCCTTTGCCTATAGAGCTCCTCTGTAGTTCAATGGATTGAACAGTGTATTAATTAATCTATCCAGACTTGGCCAGTTGAAGCACATGCTTCAGCAGTGTCTCATATCTGAAAGCTCCTGTGATTGTGCCACCTAAGCAAAAGTTTGCCTGTCCCACAACTTACACCCCTTAACTGCTTCCTGTTCACCCCCCCCCCCCCGATTACATGGTGTGATAAACTGACTAGGCTCTGGCTGCTACCTTTCCTTTGCTCTTCAACCTCTTCCCCCTCTTCTCCGTTATCTCACCCCTCATTCCTGCCTTCTCTCACAGCAACTTTGACAATGCCTCTTGCTGCTACCCATCTCCTTTGGTCCTAAAATTCTATTCCTCTCTCTTCTTCTCCTTCTTACCTTCACTTCTTTCTGTTACTCTGTATAGTGCTGATTTTTATGATGTAATTAACTCTGTTATTGTATTTATGTAATTGAATTGTTAGTCCTTCCTATGTCTGTTTGTAACCTTCCTCACTGATATGGAACCTTTGTAAATGAGCTACTTGTGTGCAAAGATGTTTTGTAATCTGAAACTGAATAAATTGAATAAAGATCTTTCTGTCCTGAGCAACTTTTCTGCTGGTCCTTTTTATGTAGCTTGTAAAGTTTCCAAGATATTTAGGTTTGTTTAGCATGTGTGTGCTGAATCTATGGTCCCTGCTACATCACTGTCACATGACAGGATGCATTGTGGGAACAAGGAATAATACAATAAAGTTAGCTCAGATGGAGATCTCCAGGGGTCGTAAAACTACCCTAAAGCTAGCAGGCTAATTTAGGAAAACTCCTACTAGCAGGCAGAGGGAAGGACACATTAGGGCTTCACACACAAAGCAAACCACTCTGCACAACGTGTTTTTTGCAAATTCTGGGTGGACTACTCATTTAATGAGTATGCATCCAAGAAAGGAATTAACAGTAATGCAGAGGTAAAACCAAAAATAGCCAATTACCCATGGCCCAAAAATCAAGGAGAGAGATCAGAACCAGCTTCTTCTGGTAGTAACTGCTAACAAAGCATCTAAGTAATGTGGGCTCTCAGATAGTAAAGGAAAAAAAAAAACCTAGTTGGCAACCTATGTGATTGCATCACAAATATAAAAGTACAAAACAATGTAAGTCAACTAGCAGCAAGTTGCAAGTCATAAAAATACATCTCAAACCCACTATTTATCTTAGTATAACAAACATCTGTTGGAATAGCAGCGATGCACAAAAACATCAGGTCGGGGAGCACCACTGAAAATGTCAGAAGAATAAACTTATTCAGGAATCGGGAGCACCCATAAATAGCACTCTGCAACCAAACATCAGGACCACAAGCAGGTCACAGTTTAAACCTGATTTACCAGCTGTAAAAAGCACAATTAACAAACTAAACTGCAGGAATATAAATGAAAGTCAGTATAGTCAGTCTCCAGGCATAAAGGCATTGTGCTGTTTGGGAGAACATTCTTGAAGGGTTGCCCTCATAGTCCAAATGTGGAGAAGTACTATAAAAAGACATCAAGTGTCTACAAAGTCCTTTGACAAAATGCTGACAGGCATGAAATGCATCAGGTCGGGTGGGGCTCCAACAAACGACTGAGAGGAGGGGGTAGAAGATAATAGCGTCCTGTGTGTTTTTATGCAGATTTGTGCACTTTAAATATAATTAAGCACTGCTTTGGACACCATTACAGGTATGCTCTCTTCTTTGTATTCTTGGCACTCAAGTGACCTGATACAGTTCCTCCAACTTTAATTAAGAAGCAAGTGTAAAGAACTGCTAAGCAAAAAAATACAAACCGAGGTTGTGCGGGTGCTGGTTTTCACTTTCTAGAATTGCCTATCTACAAAGTCATATGCTTTAGTTAAATGAAACCTATAAACAATAAACTATGAATGAGCATTCAGCCAGAAGACTCGGCTCTGAACAGATTGGGAAACAACTTCGGCAACCCTTGTGCAGCCTGAGTCACAGGATCAAATCGCCGGGTGCCTGAGTTGGTGGTAACTTCCAAGCAGGCTGGATACAACATTCTATGCCTGATGTTTACAGCCCAAAGCCTGAACTTAATTTCTTTATATTCCACCCATTTTTATCTAACTGGGAGTGTGAGATCTTGCACTATCCAGAGACGATGGCCCTCACACTGGAGAGTCTGCAAGGTGTGGATCTGTTTGAGGATATAAACCTGATCCAGATAATTGAGAAGGCAGAAAATCAAGGGACTGGGTCTCTCTCCTGGGCCTGGCTTTGGGCACAGTGCTCGATATGCTTGCTCCACTACATATCCAGGACCTTTAGGTGAGGGGCCAGCTACTTTAGTGCAAAACTTTTGCACAAATTCTATCAGGTTGGTGCCTTCTTCATTTTCCGGTAAACCAAGAACTACTAAATTATTCCTCCAGGAACATCCCTCCAAGTTGTCCACCTTCTCGTTCAGTCTGGCTACAGTATGGCATAACTGAATACTCTCCAGCTCCATCTCAAATTGCCAGTTATCCATGGAGTTGATACGGATCTCTGCATCAGATACCCATGCTGTAAGTTCTTGCAGTGCCGGTTTGAGAGTCTTGAAATCAGAGCTCAATTTATATACTGCTGTTTTTATCGTAGTTAGCTCCAGAAAGAATTGTTCAGTCATAAGCTCCTGTGGAGAGGCTGTTGGCAATGTCAGAGGGGAGTTGCTCCTCCATAGGCATTTCAATTCCAAAGCGAGCGGTATTACAGGCTGCTCAGACTCCATATCTGCATCGGCAGGCTTGGTAAAAACCAACAG
Organism: Neoceratodus forsteri; assembly: GCA_016271365.2. Taxonomy (NCBI): domain Eukaryota; kingdom Metazoa; phylum Chordata; order Ceratodontiformes; family Ceratodontidae; genus Neoceratodus; species Neoceratodus forsteri. The sequence goes on along the minus strand of CM028131.1, from coordinate 171,711,922 downwards.
GGCTTCCATTGTGTTTTCCAGCAAAGACATTGCACTAGGGTAGTAAGTACTTCTCGATTAAGGGATTTTAAAGTAAATAGATTGGATCCACTGGGGAAAAAATATGAAATTATGGACCTGACGGAGCACACCCAAGATGTGACTAGCCCTGTGCTAACATCACTTGACTCCCCACTATTCATCTGTTTTATGTTGTGTGCTGCTTGTTCTCAGTTGCTGGAAGGGTAATTCATGTTCCCTTTAGGAAACTATCCAGTGGTGAGCACCAGTCCTGTTTTTTTTTTTTTTGTGACACTCCCCATCCACTACCACGCATGCATGGTTATTTTATTATTTTTTAATCCCCACCCAACCCTCCTCTCAGCACCCACCACACCACTCACCCCAAGAAACATAATAGGTACACTGGGGGTGCCCAATCCCAGTGCAGGAATTCTCTGCCTTTTTTTATACCTGTAAAAAGAAAACTGTCCATTGATGTCTTTTGCTGCCATTAGATTCCCCCCCACCTGACCCTCCCACTCAGCTTCCACCTCCCAACACCCCCCAAGCTCTTACTTAACCAATCGCGGGTCTAAAGCAGTAATCCTCTGTGGACTGCAGACATGTCTTCACTCTTAAAAGCTGGACCATGAACTGAAAAAACAGGTATGTGGTTCAATGTATTTCAATAGTGTTTTGAACTGCTATACCCACCAGACAGCGACAGTTCGACAGCGAGGTCCTCCACAGTGACTACAGTACCATGCTGCTGTAGGGAACCCCCTGAAACCAGGCACTGTCTGTTGGGAGTCCTGCATCCCCCACAAAACAGCTCTGACTCGGAGTTGATAATCCTTGGGGGAAGGGGTGCGGGGGGGTCAGCTCCCCATGGGGGAGTCGGGAGAAGCCCCGAAAAACACTTTGTGTGCTGAGAAACCGGCAGCTGACTGCTAAATGCAGTCGTCCTGCCGGTTTCGCTGTCGGGGCTTTCGACTAGCAATTTGTCGAGCACCCATCATGGATCCTTTTGAATTTAGTGGCATAAGTTAGGCATTTTTGCATATTTTGGGCTCACATTTTCAACATGCCTTTTTTGGGACCTCACCTCATGAACAATTGCAATGACATTAGGAAAATCTGTCCTGAAAGGTAGTTTTGCTGTCCCTGTGCAAAATCACCTTTTGGGCAGAAATTGAGATTTTTCTCTGGCCTTGTTCATGAGGTGGGGGTCATAAGAAGGCTATGTTGAAACTCTGGAGTAAAAATATTTAGAAAAAACAAAGTAATCAGGCTATGCTGAATTTTGCAAATGCGGGCTTATAAGTTTGGTAATATTCCATATTTTTTACACAAAATTTTCAACATAGCTGTTTCTTTACAGCACCTCATGAATGCAACATCTGTCATTTTTCAACTCCTGCCCAAAATGTGTTTTTGCATTCTGAAAGTTGATTCCACAGTCCCTGCAAGAAATTACCTTTAGGCCAGGAGTTGAACATTTTATCTGCCCTTCTTCATGAGGCAGGGTCATAACAAGGCTATGTTGATAATTTGGCGTAAAAATATTACAAAACAACAAATTTATGAACCTACGTTATATTTTGCGAATGCAGGCTCATAACTTTGGTAATTTTCAATATTTTTACCCCAAATTCCTCGCTTGCAGCCGTATCAACTCTGGCCAGATTCTGTTTAAGAAGTGGTTTAACTGAGTTCCTCATGTCTCCAGCACAGCTTAGTCTCTGTATGTAAACAGAGTACAGCAACTTCTCCACCACGCCTGTTCCTATCAAGCCTGAACACAGTGAAGTTAGACAAAACAACCTCTGGATCTGATATAAGGAATCCACCCACATGACTGGCAGGTATGGCATGACCAAGCAAAAACTTAATCATATTTAGGGAGAAAACTGTGAGCATTTCCAGTAGCTACAGCATTTATCCTATCTAGACTTTAGGCAGAGATCCTAATTCATGTCTCTCTTTGCTATTTACCCCTTTCTGCATAATGGTACCTATGTACCAATGTAGGCAGTGTATGTGTGAGAGCCACGTACTCATCCCATACAGCTGTGCACCTGTGGATAAGCGGGTGGGGCATGGCATTTATGGCCACCAGCCTCTGCAGGGTGTGTCCATGGCCCCACCCCCTGAGTGTTGATGTGCAGGGGGGGAAGATCAGTGGACACAGGGGGCATCCAGCCAGATGCCCAACCTAGCCTGGTAGTGGATTCCCTGCTCTGAATGAAACAGGAGATAGTGGGACACTGTGTGTGTCCCTGTACATGTAGGTAAAAGGGCGATTGCCTCACTGGCTGCCCCCAACCCTCTCCATTGGACTAGAAGGTTGGGTCAGTATAGTGAGGGGGTTCTGGGCCCACTGTAGTCAGCAAGTGATGTCTGTGGGGGGCAAGCTGCAGTTATAACAGAGTCCCTGCCCACATAGCCTGCACTCCCCCTGCCCAGCACTCCACTCCTTAGTGCATGGCGCAGAGTTTGGGCACTCCTCCTGGCCACTCCCCCAGACCATCCTCATGTATAGCAGCATGACTGTATGGGGGATAGATTGCAGAAGGGGCATAGAAACATAGAATCTGATGGCAGATAAGGACCGCTTGGCCCACCCAGTCTGCCCATTTCCCTACCTAATGGATAAGCTGCAGATCCCCACCCCCTAGAATTGCCTTATGACTGTCCCATGCATGCTTGAATTCAACCACTGTTTTTGACTCCACAACCTCCTTAGGAAAGCTGTTCCATGCATTCACAACCCTCTCTGTGAAATAATACTTCCTTACATTACCTCTGAGCCGCCCCCCTCCCATCTTCAAATTGTGCCCCCTTGTTCTTGCACACCTCTTTTTTTGAAAGATGCTACCCTCTTGGACTTTGTTGATTCCCTTGAGGTACTTGAAAGTTTCTATCATGTCCCCCCTCTCCCTCCTTTCCTCGAGGCTATACATACTAAGCTCCTTTAGTCTCTCTTCATATGTCTTCCGGTGCAGACCCTGCACCATTTTAGTGGCCCTCCTCTGGACAGCTTCATTCCTGTTTATGTCCTTGCGGAGATTGGGTCTCCAGAACTGCACGCAGTACTCCAGATGGGGTCTCACCAGCTGTCTGTACAGAGGGGATAACAACTTCCTGTTTTCTACTGATGATGCCTCTCCCTATGCATTCCAGTATCCCCCCAGCCCTCCTTATTGCCCTCTCACATTGCTTGCCCACCTTTAAGTCATCTGATATGACTATCCCCAGGTACCTTTCCATTTTTGTTGTTGTTAGTATCTCACCCCCCATTGTGTACTCTTACCCTGGGTTTTTGTTTTCCAGGTGCATTACCTTGCACTTCTTAGCACTGAATCTAAGCTGCCATACATTTGACCATTCCTCTTACCTTGCTAAGTCCCTTCTCATCCTTTCCACCCCACCTTGTGCATCAACTCTGTTGCAGATCTTTGTGTCATCTGCAAAGAGACATACTTTTTCTTCCAGTCCCTCTGCAATGTCGCTTATAAAGACATTGAAGAGGACTGGTCCTAATACTGAACCCTGCGGTACCCCACTAGTAACCCCCCCCCTTTCTTCAGAGTGGACTCCATTTACTATTACCCTCTGTGCCCTATTCTCCAGCCAATTCTTTACCCAGGCTATCATCTTGGGACCCACTCCCAGGCTGGCTAACTTGTATATTAATCTTTTGAGTGCAACTGTGTCAAATGCCTTGCTAAAGTCTAGGCAGGCCATGTCCACAGCCCCTCCCTGATCTACTACTTTGGTCACCCAGTCAAAGAAATCTATTAGATTCATCTGGCATGACCTTCCCGGCATGGCATTGGCATGTGTCACTTTTTTGGTGCATGCCAAGGGGGTTTGCAGAACCTGCGATTGCAGCTCACTATCTTAGGGTTGCCTACACACCATGGATATGCAGTATGTAGGCATTTCACTTTTTTGTTCATACAGTCATAAATGCATACCCCCTTTTCAGGTCCCTAGGCAAAGGCATAAATTCTCCTTTGTACCTCACTATCATGTGCCTTAGCACTCTCACAGCTTCTCTCTTTCCTAAGCCATTAACTCTGTGTCAGCTGCTGTTCTTATACCTTTTGTCTGAAGGTCTATATTGGCTCTGGGCTCTATCTTACTCATTATAGTATTTCTCTAGTCTGAATTCTAGCAGCTTCACTGGTCTCTTGCACTCATGGGTATACTTCTGAAGGGAGGCACTCTAGGCACCAGAACCCGTAGGCTACCTGATCCACATCCCAGACTGGGAGTGTAATATCTTAGATGGATGACACTGGTTTGTAGTTAATATTCATTTTTTTTTATTGAATGTACTTTATTCATTTAAAAAAAAAAAACAACCAACAGGAACCAACACAATAAACAACAATACAGACAGAACTACACAAACTAAAAAGCAAACTCACCCAACCCCTCCCTCCTGTCCTCCAAGAGCTCAGCAACCCAATAAGTGGAAACTAGGAGTTCAACAAATACAGAAAGTGTCGAGAAATTCAGCTATTTATTTGGGCCCTGCTGAGATCAAAGATAACAAATCATAAAGTGCTTCCCATCTGTTATGGAAGTCTGCAATACGTTTACATAAAGAATCAGTCTGTTTCTCAATAACCAAAGCTTGCAGTATCTCTTGGTGCCATTCTCTATATGAGGCTCTGCTGAGACAGAGAGAGAGAGAGAGAAAGCAGCCACAGCTTCCTTAAATCAAGGAGGTTATTTTCTAGACTACACTGAATTGAATTGTTACTTTTTGGACCTGTGCAAGTAACTAGTATTGATTCTGTTTTTGGGGTTGACTTTTCTTAGTTTTAACTTTAATTTGCCAGGGAGGAACTGTAGCTGGGAGATATTTGCAGTCATTTGTGACTAGACCTGTTACATAACCTCTGTGAAATAGGTGTCTGTTAAGAGAAGGAGCTGAAAGGGGCCTAGTTGAACTACGGATTTAAAACAGAAGTTGTTTGTGGTCTCTGTTGAGATGGAGTGAGAAAGAGAGAGAGAGAGAGAGAAAGAGAGAAAGTAGCCACAACTTCCTTAAATCAAGGAGGTTATTTTCTAGACTACACTGAATTGAATTGTTACTTTTTGGACCTGTGTAAGTAACTAGTATTGATTCTGTTTTGGGGGTTGACTTTTCTTAGTCTTAACTTTTTTTTTATCGTACTCTTGTTTCTATCTCCTCAGCAGAGTGGTCTCACGATCTCCGGCCGCCGGACCCGGTCGTGTGTGCGGGCCACATGAACACGCTCCGCCAGTGGGCTGGCCTTTCGTCACTCTTGCACCCACTGGGTACGCACCCCTCTCAGGTCTCTCTGGGGGTGCAAGACATGGCCATCAGCCGTGAAGATCACCCTCTGCATTTTTCACATTTTCTCCCTTATGGAGAGCCGGACATGCAATGGTGTCCGAGCAAGTAGTGTTGATGCCCGCCGCGCTCTCCACCTGCTTTTTGCATGCTACTGTAGTGTGGCTGGCCTCCGCCAGTCACCGCTACAGGGCGTTGCAAGCCCCACTACCCACCCCAGAGAGAGGAGAGCAGTCACTGGATGCTCAATCCTCCTTCTCCCCTGCCAGACCCCGGTGGTCTGAGTCCATTCCTGAACCTGGGTCACCGGCATGGTGTGAGGTGTGATGTCCAGTGCCTAAACCCTCAGCCCCACTGGGCCGGCCTTAGTTTTAACTTTAATTTGCCAGGGAGGAACTGTAGCTGGGAGATATTTGCAGTCATTTGGTGACTAGACCTGTTACTTAACCTCTGTGAAATAGGTGTCTGAAAGGAAGGAAGGCACTCCCCGGGGTGAAGGGTCAGAGTTGTAGTTGATTGCTTCTGGACAGCATAGGTTTACTCCCTCCCACCCTTCCCCTCACCCCACCCTCCCCAATCGCATAACTTCTTTTATAGCAGGGGTTCTGACATCACTTCCCCAAACTAACAACATACACCTGTTCATATCCTTAAAGGCACAGCGCACTGAATAGGGGTAGAGACACTCACAAGCTTGCACACACTAAAACAAGAACAAAAAAACAAAAAAAAATAGAAAAGCATCTGTAACAGAAAGGAACACAGACATGTGGGAAGTGGTGCAATGCACTGGCTGTAGAGCAGTAGTCTTCCAGGAGACATTCTGGAGACTGCGTTGCTGCCCTATTTGCAGGCACCTCTCTGGTCTGAGGGAGGAGGTTATTCATCTTCATGCTGACCTGGCAAGGATTTGGGAAATCTGCTTCCCCACCCAGGGATCACCCAGGCCACCACCCCTATCTCAGAGGTTGCCACGAAAGAGGAGTGGTTGGACCATGGTGGGCTCAGGGAGGGTGAGGGTGGTGGAACAGAGTTGCATCCCTCCAGTTGTGCCTCTCCACAATTCATTCAACACTCTGGCAGAGCATGGTTCCTCTATGGAGGGACCTGCAGTCGAGATCAAGGAGGATGCTTAGAACCTCCAGAATGGAGACCCACAGGAGGGTGGCACAGGACCACACAGGGGAAGGAAACAACTCCTGGTGGGGGACTCAGTTGTTATGGGGGTAGAACTGGGGGAAGGAGGGGAAAGGGAGGTAAAGTGCCTGCCCAGCACCATGGCTTGGAGGGACAGGAAATGAATCCTCAGGATCATGGGAGCAGCTGCAAGGGGGAGTGAGATGGATGCCATTATCCACCTAGGAATGAATGACCTGGCTGAGAATGAGATCAGAGCAGTGCAACAGGAGTTTGAGGAGCTGGGGAGGGGTCTTACACAAGTAGCACACATGATAACTTTCTCGGAAGTGCTACCTGTCTATGGCATGGATGAGGCTAGGGTACTCCACAACATGGGATTCAATGACTGGTTGAAAAACTGGTGCAGAGCTCAGGGATTTGGCTTCATTGGGGAATGGGGCTCCAACTGAAGGGATGCAGGCCTATACAGGCACGGTGGTCTGCATCTATCCAGGAGGGGGACCAGGATTCTAGGTGATAGGTTTAAATGCCTCATTGGCAAGCATTTAAACTAGCCAAGGGGGGGGAGACACTCAAAAGAGTAGGGAAATCCTAGCCCCCTCAAAAAATCAGGGTAGTTAGTGAGGTAAACACCAAGATAGAGCAGCCGATAGGGAGAAGGGCTGGGGTAAATAGAGAAAAAGACAAAGGCTGTAAGGACAGGGATGAGGCAAAAAGAAATAAAGCCATAAAGAAATGGAGGGTAATGAGTACCAATGCCCATAGCCTAGGTAAAAAGCTCCCCGAAATCGTGGCATTGATGGAAGAGGGATGCCTGGATATCGTGTCAGTCACAGAAACATGGTACACAGAGAACCATGACTGGGATGTCAACATACCAGGGTACACAATCTACAGGAGGGACAGGGAGGGAAGGAGAGGAGGAGGAGGAGGAGGAGTAGCTCTCTATGTAAGGGAAGAGATAAAAGCAACAGAACTAAAGGGTAAACAGGGAGGAGAGGAGGCACTATGGGTCACCTTGGAGACTGGAAAAGGCTCCACAATCCACACAGTGGTTGTATACAGACCCCCATCTCAGGGGGAGGAAATGGACAAGGAAATGATAGAGGGCATCCTTGGGATGGCAGAGAAAGGGGAGATATTGCTGATGGGGACCTGAATATGCTAGATATTAACTGGAGCACCTTTGTTGCAGCCACATCCAAGAGCAGGGCCATTCTTGATGCCCTACAGGGGGCATGCCTCAGACAGCTAGTTTTTGAATCCACTCGGGAGGGAGCAATCTTAGACCTCGTATTCTCAAATGGGGATGGAGAGAGGATCTCCAATCTTGACGTGGGTAGCCATCTGGGAACAAGTGACCACCAAACAGTGTGGTTCACGATAAACTTAGCTGTAGAGTTAAGCCACACAAAAGTGAAGGTACTGCACTTCAGGAGGGCTGATTTTGTAAAATTGGGAGAGTGCCTCAGAAAAGCACTAGCACACAGTCAAGAAAGTGGGGTGGAGCAACAATGGGGAAACATCAAAACCGCCATCACAGAGGCAACAAACCTTTGTGTGAAGCAAATAAACAAATCAAAACAAAAGAAAAAACCACTATGGTTCTCAAAAGAAGTATCGGGGAAGGTAAGGGAGAAAAAGATAGCATTCAGGAAGCATAAGGCAACACAGAAGGAGCAGGACAGAGAACTGTACCAGTTAAAGCAGAAGAAAGTGGAGAAGGAATAGCAAAGGCCCAAATCGAGGAAAAGATAGCCAACTCAGTTAAGAAGGGGATAAAACCTTTTATAGGTACATTAGGGAGCAAAGAAAGACTAAGGCAGGGATACTGAGGCTGAATAAAGAGGAAGGTGGTTGGGCAGAGAGCGACAGTGAAAAAGCAGGGATACTAAATGAATATTTCTGCTCAGTATTCACAATGGAATAGCAGGGGGAAGACACCTAATCCAGTCAATAGAAGCACTATGGATAGGGGGATGATATTAGTCCTTTCACAGAAGAAAGGGTTCTGAAAGAACGCTTAAAACTGAAGGTGGATAAAGCAATGGGGCCTGATGGGATTCACCCCAGAATTCTAAAAGAACTAAGGGAAGAACTAGTAACACCACTGACTACCCTTTTTAATAAATCATGGGAGGATGGTGTGGTACCTGAGGACTGGAGGAGGGCAGATGTGATTCCCCTTCACAAAATTGGGAGCAAGACAGAGGCAGAACACTACAGACCTGTCAGTTTGACCTCAGTGGTAGGGAAAATGATGGAATCATGTCTGAAAGAAAGAATTGTTGAGTACCTAGAGGCCAGTGGGGCACAGGACCCAAGGCAGCATGGATTCACAGCAGAAAGGTCATATCAGACAAATCTAATTGATTTCTTTGACTGGGTGACCAAAGTAGTAGATCAGGGAGGGGCTGTGAACATGGCCTACCTAGACTTCAGCAAGGCATTTGACACAGTCCCACACAAAAGATTAATAAACAAATTAGCCAGCCTGGGAGTGGGTCCTAGGGTGGTAGCCTGGGTAAAACAATGGCTGGACAACGGGACACAGCGGGTAATAGTAAATGGAGTCCACAGTGAAGAAGGGGGTTACTAGTGGAGTGCACGGGGTTCAGTACTGGGACGGTCCTTTTAATGTCTTTATAAGTGACATTGAAGAGGGACTGAAAGGAAAAGATGTCTCTTTGCAGATGACAAAGATCTGCAACAGGGTTGATATGCAAGGTGGGGTGGAAAGGATGAAAAGAGACTTGGCAAGGTTGGAGGAATGGTCAAATGTATGGCAGTTTAGATTCAATGCAAAGAAGTGCAAGTAATGCACCTGGGAAACAAAACCCAGGGGAAGAGTACACAATGGGGGTGTGAGAGATACTGACAACAAAAATGGAAAGGGACCTGGGGGTAGTCATATCAGATGACCTAAAGGTGGGCCAGCAATGTGAGAAGGCAGCAAGGAGGGCTGGGGGGATACTGGGATGCATAGGGAGAGGCGTCACCAGTAGAAAACAAGAAGTTGTTGGCCCTCTGTACAGACAGTTGGTAAGACCACATCTGGAGTACCGTGTACAGTTCTGGAGACACCATTTCCGCAAAGACATAGACAGGGTGGAGGCTGTCCAGAGGAGGGAAACCAAAATGGTGCAGGGTCTGTACCAGAAGTCATATGAAGAAAAAATAAAGGAGCTTAAGATGTATAGCCTCGAAGAAAGGAGTGAGAGGGGGGACATGATAGAAACTTTTAAATACCTCAAGGGAATCAACAAAGTCCAAGGGGGGAGCATCTTTCTGAAAAAGAGATGTGCAAGAACAAGGGGGCACAATTTGAAGATAGAGGGGGGATGGCTCAGAGGTAATGTGAGGAAGTATTTCTACACAGAAAGGGTTGTAGATGCATGGAACAGCCTTCCTGAGGAGGTTGTAGATTCAAAAACAGTGGGGGAATTCAAGAATGCATGGGACAGACATAAGGCAATTCTAGTTGGGGGGGTAGGAGGAAGTAGGCTGTTAGTTAACTAGGATCTGCAGGTTATCTGTTTGGTAGGGAAATGGGCAGACTAGGTGGGCAAAGAGGTCCTTATCTGCCATTAAATTCTATGTTTCTATGAGGGAATGGCTTCTTCCTTCCAATGATGCTTCGCTGTAATTGATATCAAGGCCATATGGGCCTTAAGGGAACCTAAAAACCTGGAAGAGTAAACACCTAGTAGGCAAATATCCAGATTAAAAAAGTCTTCCAGGCCCAAAAGAGAATCTAGAGAGTCCCTAATAGCATTCCAGAAGGGAATCACTTTAGCGCAATCCCACAATATATGTTTAAGATGACCTTCAGCTAGACCACACCTGGAGCATACAGGAGAAGCTAATTTGCTCATTTTATACAACCTTTGGGGGGGGGGGTAGTATAGATTATGAAGGACTTGATACTGAATCAAGCAATATTGATCTTATTTGATATATTTGTACAGGTTATGCCATATTGACTGCCACATCTTGGGGTTGTCCTGAAGACCTAAGGCCTGCTGCTAGTAATAGCAGGTACCAGAAAGGCTTTCAGGGTCCAGGGATTGAAACAGACCATATAACTTAGACACTGGGTGGGGCTGCATTGCCATGGACAAATAAACCTCAAAGGGTGAGTTCCCTAAATAACATTTTAGTAACAATGCATAGGAGGATCCCAAAACACCCCACTGCTGCAGGATGTTTTGGGATCCTGATGCTGCAGAGCAGTGAAGCAGCTAGCACATACAGTACAGACCAGAAAATGCACTCCCACTACTCCTCTAGTGGCCAGAATGCTTGCTTACAACCTTAGATACAGTTTGGTGAAAGAACATACAACAGTGCTTAGTTAATACACAATATGGAGCCCTGGTACCACATCCTGCCCATTCAGGCAAAGCCTGGCACCAGCAACCCCAGAGGTCTGTATCCCAGACCCATGGCTGAGACAGCTGCTCAGCCACTGCTGCTTTCTTGGATCTCATTCTGCAAACTGTCTAGATAATAATAATAATAATAATAATTTTATTTATATAGCGCCTTTCATAATATCAAGGCGCTGAACAAGTCCATAAAAACATCAACAAACAATACAAATGACAAATCATGAAAACTATAAAATATATTCAAAAAACATAATAAATTACAGTAAAATTACACACACAAAACAGTGTATTTAACTTTCAAGAAAGGCCTTTCTCCAAAGATAAGTTTTTAATTCCTTTTTAAAAGTCTCCACGGAGGAGCATTCCCATAACCGGCAAGGTAGAGAATTCCAAAGAGTGGGTGCGGCATAGGAAAAAGCTCTACTGCTGGAAGATTTCAAACTAACTCTTGGAATCTCTAACAACCCCATGTCGGCCGAGCGGAGTGATCGGCTAGGGCAATGAGACACCAGAAGGTCTTTCAGATAAGCTGGACCCTAATCGTGAAGGGCTTTGAAAGTTAATAAAATGACTTTAAAGGTGATCCGCCACCGTATTGGGAGCCAGTGCAGCTCGTGGAGCACCGGGGTAATATGACAGGACCTGCTTGTCCCAGTCAAAACCCGGGCTGCCGCATTCTGCACTAGCTGTAGGCGTCGGATTTCAACCCCAGAAAGCCCAAAGTAAAGGGCGTTGCAGTGATCGAGGCGCGAGTACACAAAGCGTGGACCAAAGTTGGCAGAGAGTCAGGACGGAACAAGGTGCCTAACCGGCAATGTTTCTGAGATGGTAAAGAGAAGTCTTGATGACGGCTGACACCTGAGATTGAAGAGTCAGCCTATCGTCAGAAGTCACCCCAAGGTTACACACCGTTCAGAGGCCGGAGGCGACACACGCCAAGAAAAATTCCAGCGGTGCGCCGCACATGACCTCCCAATCTGACCACCGGTCCACAATCAAAACCTCAGTTTTCTCCGAGTTCAACTTTAGCTAACTAGAATCCATCCAGTCTTGGATCTCCCCAGACAGTTATTAAATACCGAGAGAGCTCCATCCTGGTGGGTGCAAAGACAGGTATAGCTGAGTATCATCTGCATAGCAGTGAAACCTCAGCCCATACTGTCTTATAATGTTTCCGAGGGGCAGCATGTACACTGCAAATAACATGGGTGACAGCACAGAACCCTGAGGCACTCCACACAACAAAGAGACTGGGCCAGAGGAATAAATTCCCGACACAACTCTTTGTGATCTCCCAGTGAGGAATGACTCGAACCATTTAAAAACGGTTCTAGACATTCCACAAATTTGCCCCAGGCGTGCTAGCAACACCATGTGATCCACAGTGTCAAAAGCTGAAGAGAGATCAAGGAGAACCAAGATAGAATGTCTCCTTAGATCTCTCGCCCTCAGAAGATCATTTAGCACCCGAACCAGCGCTGTCTCGGTACTGTGTCTTTTACGGAATCCAGACTGGAAGGATTTGTAGATATTATGGATGGCTAAATGGTCATCCAGTTGGGCAGCCACGACCTTTTCAATAACCTTCCCAATAAAGGGAAGGTTAGAGATAGGTCTGTAGCTGGAAAAACAATCTGGGTCCAAGGAAGCTTTCTTCAAGAGAGGTGTCACCACCGCCTCTACAGATTATTCTGTACTGCCTCCTGCTGGCTCATCAAGCTCCACACCCACTTTCTGTAGCTGTTTTATCTAGTTGCACTGCAGGGGCTGTATTTGAACAGTAATTATTTACTCTCGGGAGCATTTTCTTAAAGAGCCCCTGACACCATTAGAAAAACTTGGAAAAATGTGAGAGTTAGACAGTTCAGCTTATAGTTCATGTATTTTCTATAATTATTTACCTTTATTCTTTATTACTGAGCACAGCTGTATGAAAGAGGCTTACTGTCCCTTAGACTTTATCTGCTCTTTCTGCTATCCTACATATGACATCATAATCCGAGTTGCACCTGGAAATGAGCTTCTGGTCATGGTGCTTTTCCCAGTTACCAACTTTTAAATAAATAAAATAAATACTCCCCCATTTATGGCATCATAATTATCCCCACAGCAACAGACTGTGATGTCATAAACAGAACTGTGATGTCATATGTAGGCAAGCAGCCAGAACAGATAGGGCAGTGATCCTGTTTACATGCAAATGCCCTTAGTAATAAAGAAGAATGAGAAATATAGAAACAATATTAAAATATAAGCTCACTTGTGCTAAACATTACATTTTCTAAAAGTTGTTACAATGGTGTCAGGGGCTCTTTAAGGGCCATTTTATTGCTTTAAAATAAAATCATAAAAAAGTGAATGCTGAGATATCACATAAAACTACAGTTAAACTGACACAATTATGATAAAGTTCATCGGCACAGTGGTAGCACTACCACTCAGGACACTGTCCACCCAGGAGTCGGAGTGAGCCCAGGTCATTGGTGGGCCAGCCGGTGGAGGAGGATTGAGTGCCTCTGTGGGCTCTCTCTTTCTCGGGGCTTCTACTGCATGACCACCAGCTGGGTGATCATCAGTGGAGGCGCAGGCAGGGATTATCTGTACAGGCAGGGAGAAGCTGATTGGCTCAACAGAACATTGCTATGCTTGCCTGTGCATGTCCGCTAATGATTCTTGCCTTGGATTTTCTAAGGAAGTTGAGGAAAAAGGTGGAAAACAACCAAAGTGAAACAGAATGAAGTGTCTTCAGTACTCTTGGGCCCCAACATGTCAACTGCTCACTCACCCAAACGTCCTCTGGTACTTACTGGCTAGGTTTCTTCCCCCAGTGCTTACCTTCCCAGTGGAGATGGTGGAGTTTCTTAACCCCACTGTCAAGCAGAATCCAGTTCTGCTGGCTGACCCTTATAGTTGGGTACAAGCGCTGCGGGTGTCTGGCATCACCCTGTCAATCAGTGTTTTCTGCACTACAGCATGTGGCATGCACTGCCATCACAACACACGCCATACACTCACACACAACTTGCATTGACGACTTCCTTGCCCACTTGCTCTCTGGTGGTCATGAACTCCCTTTCCCCCAGCTTCCCCTAGGGGCCAGGCTTCTCCGGGCTCTCCAAACCCTCCCCTCAGAGAAGGAGGGCAGTCTTTTAGATGCTTGAACCTCCTCCCCCTACTGTCAGTCTGAAGCCCCAAGTTTGCTCCTGAACTCACGTCAGCAGGCCAGCACCTAAAAACAATTATCACAGGAATCCTATAGAATATCTGTATTAGTACATGTTTATAGAGAATAACTACATCAGTAAACAGTAATTCAGGGAAAGCCATTGTTAGAAGGTACAGCATACGGATCTCAAGACCATTATGCAACAATCACAACTGACTCAACTCTCAGTAGAGAGCTCCTACTTGAAGGAATAACCCATAAATTCAATTGAAATTCAACACATGTATGCTAATCAAATATTAATGAAAAACATATGACACAATAAAATTACTTAGGTGCTGTATAGTCCAAAAATAACTCTTCAGACAGCACATCCAGAGGCAGGCAGAATGCATACTTATTAATAATGTAGCAAACGTTTGGCATAATGCCCAGTACATGTTGCTGGGGAAAATTTAAGGGAAGGCACCAATATGCTACAGTCATTTATAAAATGGGTAGGCTAAACCAGCCAATCAGAGACTTAGCTCACCATGCATGAAATATGTTCCATGCATGGGTAGAAAAAAGGATGGCAGTGAAAAAGGCAAATATCATTAAGCTTTAGAACATTGTCATTTAAGAATGTCACCATTGTTCTTTTCTCACTAACATCGATCTTAGTACCATCTGGAGTTGATGCCTGAGATCAGGTGCAGCAACCCAACAGAAAAAGAAGTCCAAAATAAACAAGCATTTGTCAATGCCGAATATTTGCTTGCTGGTATTAGCATTGGAAATACAGGAGTTAGACAGATGCAGAATAGGAATGGCAGTGAAGTATTGAACGTCATGTGAACCCCACCTCCATCCTGAAGAGATGGACAGGATTTGGGGTAAGTGTTTGGGTCATCGCCCATGATGGTCAAGCCATCTCACCTCAGCCTATTCTGCAGACATTGACACGTGTTGAGGTGTGCCATAGGGTGTTTGGCTTTACAGTCACCCCATTCCATAAGGACATATGGTGAAATGGGTGCAGCATAGGAGAGTGGGGTGAAGTCTTGGGCCGAAGAGTGCAAGGTACACCTCAATGCCTGTCACTTGCTGGGGGGGGGGTGGGATGGCATGAGCAGTACAGTAGGCAATCCAAAGGCACACTCTGATGCCTGTCTGTCTGTACAGGGTAGGACGTTATGGTTAGAAACCATAATGCCTTGGGTGTTTGTTGGTATTTACAGTACAAATTTTCAACATGGCCTTTTTGTGACCCCACCTCAGGAAAGCATTTGGGATCTCTTCTCATGAAGAGTGGCAGTGTGATTTTGTCAATGTGTCCCGAAAACTGACTTCCAACAGCGAAAGTGCCATTCTGTGCCACATGTACGAAAACACAGATCAGGCAGGATGTGAAGAATGGCAGCTGTACCATCCATAGGGAGGTATGAAGAGATGGCAATGTTGAAAATCTATAGAGGGAATATTAAAAATGCTTGCACTTCCGAGCATACTTGGAAATGGCGCAACGCATAACAGTAACACAGTCACTTTATGGAGTTTTGTCACCAGATTTTCAACATAGTCATTTTACGACCTGTGCTCATGAACTGTGTCACTGATTTTCTTAATGAGTCCTGAACACTGATTTCCCACAGCAACCACGGTATTCTGCCGGAACTGCAAAACACATTTCGACCAGGATGTGAAAAATAACAGCTGTACTGCTCATAAGGAGGTGCGGTAAAATGGCAATGTTGAAAATCTGGACTTAAAATATTACAAATGTGCAAAGTTATGAGCGTGCATGGAAACTGTGCAATGCACTCTCGTAACACAGTCATTTTACGGACTTTCATCCCCAGATTTTCAACATAGACATTTTAGGATCTCTGCTAATGAGCAGTGTCACTGTGATTTTTGTTATGTGTCCCGAACAGTGATTTCCCTCAGTGACGGCATATTCTGCGCCGGAGAGTGAAAACACATTTAGCCAGGATGTGAAAAGACAGCTGTACTGTTCATAAGGAGCTGTGGACAAATGGCAGTGTTGACAATCTGGAGTGCAAATATTGCAAATATGCGAAAATTCTGACGTGTGTGAAACTGCAGCGCCATTCATAACACAATCATTTATGGACTTTCTCTGAGTAAATTTTCACATAGGCATTTTAGGACCTCTGCTAATGAACAGTGTCACTGTGATTTTTGTACTGTGTCCTGAACATGGATTTCCCACAGCGACCACGCTATTCTGTGCCGGAACAGCAAAAACACATTTTGGCTGGGTTGTGAAAAATGTCAGCTGCACTGTTCATGAGAAGATGCATTAAAATACCAATGTTGAAAATCTGGAGTGAAAATATTGCAAATTTGCAAAGTTACGAGCGTGTGTAGCAACTGCACAATGCATGCTCGTAAAACAGTCATTTTTTTGATTTTCCCACCAAATTTGCAGCATAGACTTTTTGAGAGCCCACCTCATGAACCCTGGCACTGTCATTTTGTTACTTGGTCGAAAGGTGATTCCACGCGGTGATCGCCGGAAATCACCTGGGAATCAATTCTTCTCGCATGAATGTGAAAGAATTCATGAGGGGTCTAAAAACCCATGTTGAAAATTTGGTGCCAAAATTCCAAAACTGCCTGAGATATGCATCAAAGTTGAAAATACCCCATTTATTCCATTATACAGCTTACGGCATTTCCTCAGTTGCGGTCGGCTTTGAAGAGTGTAGCGTGTTCCCTCCACGCAGATCGTCGTGCCAGACTCGGAGGTAAGTATGGGGTGGGGGAGATTGGAAAGGCAGGGTGCGCAGTGGGTTGGTGCATGTTGTGGGGGGGGGGGCAGGGAGACCGCCAAGGGACCGTTTCCTTCTTTACAGGAAAAAAAAAAAAACATTGCGGAACAGTTTTTGTTTTACAGGGACATTTAAGTGGACATTTGGCACACTGGGGTGGGCTCCCAGCGTGCCAACCTAGTTTTTTGTTGGGGGAGACTATAGCCGATGGGGGATTGGGCAGCCCTGTCAGCACAAACATAGGTTTTGTGGGGAGAGGGGAATAATGCCGACGGGCAGTAGGCTCCCTTGTTGGCGCATTAATTGTGGCTGGGGGACATTATGCTGACGTGGAGTCGGCTACCCCATTGGCACATCCAAAAACCTCAGACGGACTGAAGCCAGCGGGGATTGGGGCCCCCGTTGGCAAACAAAGACTGTTTGCAGGGGGTGCACATGCTGCCGAGGGGGATTGGGCACCCCCTCGGTACTTGGGCTGCATAATACTGTTTGTGAACGTGGTGGAAAACTGCCCGCCGTGTTCACAAACAGTATAAGGCTAACTAACGTTCCGCCCTGCAATGACGGGTCGCTCCCTCATTGCATCTGAATGACTGACCCTGCAATGACAAGGTAGCCACTGATTGCTGTGGCAAAAATGTTTGTACTTGGTGCACTTTTGGAGACCAGTGTCATCGGCACACTGTGCCTCCATTGATCCACCACTGCCAAGCCCCCAAATGCAGTGCCTCCCTTGGCTGTAACAGTGCCTCGCCTCCACAACCCGCTTCTGTCCTAAGCTGTCACATAATGTTTTTGTGCATGTGTGCAAGCAAACATAATAAACTTATAAGCCCTTATTTCAAAACGTGAAGTATTTAGTTACCCTAAAAGTCGAGAGATTTATTTCATCCATGCTGTGGGCTGGAGAATCGCTAGTCATGTTAATTTCACATCCGTGAAATTGACAAAATAATCTTGCCTTGTTTTCTTTCTCTCTCTCTCACTCTGCTGCACTAGTTTACTCCAGTCCTGGTAAAGATTCAGTGAACAGTGCTTGGTGAAGCACCAACGGTCCCTGGCTGCAATCCTTGAAATAGCTACGTGCGGAAGGTGCAAGGCATTGCAATGCTAGTGCTCAGCAGTGGGTGTTTTTAAAGAGAACGTGCTCAGATGGGACCTCCACTGCCACTGTTCCTGAAATGGTTACTTGTGGAAGGTGCAAGGCCGTGCAGTGCTAGTGCTCAGCAGCGGGTATTTTTAAAGAGAATGTGCTCAGACAGGACCTCCGCTACCACTGTTCCCTGTGTAAGTGTATACTATTTTATTGAACTGCCATATGCAAATGAGCTCATCAATATTAAACAATGTAGGCGGAAGGACTATTTTATCATACATTAGCAGAATAAAATAATTTTTCTACATATTAGCATGATTTTTTAACTGTACAAACTAAAAAAAAACAATAAGAGCCCATTTTATAAGCGCAATAAGACACTCCAGGGAGTGCATGGAACATAACCGCACGCCAGTGGCTAAAGGCACTTGGCCAAGGTCCTTTTGCCTTTTTACACCCCTGGCCGTGCCGTTAAAATATGTTCCATGCACACCCTGTCATGTTTTATTGCTTACAGAACTCTGTTGTTTACTTCCTGCTTCTTCAAGGAAAGCTGAAGAAAAAGCCCATAAGACTGCACCATTATTATTTGTTCCCAAATATTACACATACTTACAGTAAGTAATATAGAACCCCTTATTGTACTTATACCAGTGTAACCAGCATTAACCTACTTGTGTCTCTGCTCTCTCACAGCATACCAGCATTTTCCTGATTGTGTCCTGGAATTTCATAATTGCAGCATTGTTCTGAGTCCAAGGCACTCAAACTGAGAACCCTTTAGCAGTCTTGCCTTAATCTGAATCCTCTTCTTCACCAAGTCACAGTATCTGCCCCAGCTGCATGCCCCACCACCTCTTACTTGAGCACTAGTTTTCCAACTCCTTAGGGTCTGATAAAACATATGTTCATCCACTAGTGTTGACTTGTACCTTGACCATGGTAAAAGGCAGTGTAGAGCATTCATCTCTCTTAGCTTGCACCAGGCCTGGTTGAATCCCTCAGTGCTGCCAGGTAGTACACTGCAGCTGTAATTGGGGAAGAACATGATTCTCTTCCCTTCTACGTCTAGAATTCCTGGTTCTATGTCAAAACGATGACTTAAGAACGGTGACCTCTAAAAAACCCACCGATAATGCTGAATGAGAAAATCGGCAATGTCTCTCTTTGCAAGGGGCTCCCCCCCCACACGCCCTCTTGTGGTGGGCTGTGCCCCCTAACCCCCCCGACTAAATATACCAACTCCAGTGGGGGGAGCGGACCTTGGGGATAGGGTATGTAGACTTTGTCAAATTTGTCATTCGGCATAATCCATCGCTGTTTTAAGCAGTCGCCTTTCTTTAGTCAACGTCTTCATGGGCTACCGAATCCCCTGACCTCTCTGCAGGCACAACAATCACCTTTTGTTTCATGCTTGTTAATGGACTTAGGACGGCGTGAAGATGATCCTTGATGGATTTTCTACGAGTGATTCTGTACACAGTATTTACAGACATTTCTTTATCATGCAAGTTCAGTTTTTAATGCTGTTGGAATCCAAGTCTCAAAGAATGCTGTCATGCCCTTTCCCTTCATGCCTTGCTAGACTCCCAGGATGCAGACATTGTTGCATGTACTATAATTAGGTTCTTCATGTGTTCCATGCAATAGATCCAATTTGTATTTCCTTCCCAGTTTCCACTGTTGTTGCCATAGACTTGGTGTGAGCAAGATCATCTCCTGCAAAAACTTGCCATCTCTAATGATTGTTCCAGGACTCCCAGCCTGGTTGCCATCGCACTGCTGGGCCTTTGGTTGTTGTGCCAGGTTTGTTGTGGGCTTCCCCATTCTTGGTCACAGTTGTTCAGAAGGCAGTCTCTAGTTGGCATTGCAGGTCTGAAGCATAAACTGCTTCAGAAAATGTACTTTTTATTTCAAATTAGAAAGGTTCAGCAGGAGCTCTATTGAAGCACATCTGCAATGGGGGCTGCTGGCTCCAACCACTATGGAATATTTTTAATAGCTTGCAGGGCATTTTTAGCAGCCCACTAACTGGTAGCAGGGCTATGCTTAAGTTACTAGGTTACCATGTTAATTAAGCAATAAGGCATGACCAAGGGTTATGTTAATGGTCTGTTAATCACCTTCTAGGGGTGTACTGTGGCACGAGGTGTGGCGAGTGCCATGCTAGGCGGTGATGTGACTATAACATAATCCCTGGGACTGCCTTATTGCTATTATAATAAAAAATGTTTTTAAACGGTGTTAAACCTTGTTCAGCATATGGCTAAGCTCTACGTGTATGTTAATAAAAGATTAACATAAGGCTGTTAGAATGTTTGCAGCCAATCGGAAAGCTCCATTTCTCAGACCCTTTTTATAATTCATGAGAATTGCCGCAAGAATTTAGAAATCACATCATTGAAATCAGGACTAAGGTGTTGCAAACTACTATGGTGCTTGGTCGCGTTTGTAGGTTTTTGTTTCTTCTAACTGTTGAACAGGTTATTTCCTTTTTTTGCTATCACGGACTACTGCTTTAAAGATCAGCTGATGCCTCAGTGAAAACTTTTAAAAAGATAATATTTAGACATAGCTTAGTTTATATTTATTTATTTTTTATTCTTTTTTTATTTTTCCCTATTCTTTCTTATTAGGGATAGCTGCATGTGTTCAGGACTTTTGTCCCTTTCACTTCGTCTGCTGTGACTGCTTGGTCCCCACCTGAAGTCATAATCCTTTGCCTTGGACATCCCATTGTTTCCTTGGGTGCAGTTCATGATGTCACAAAGGGAGGATTATGACGCCTAGTGGGGAATGAGTAGCAAGAGCTCCAGGACCCTGTTTTTATATACTTAAGATCAATACTGAAAATATTAAAATTATCCGCTGTATTTTGTCTGAATATTATCCTTCTGAAAGTGCTGTTTGAGTCATCAGTTGCCCAGTAGCATGCACATGCATGCACATTACATGGACTGAAATGACGTTCAGAAATGAGAGCCTTTTAAAACATTTCAGGGTCTAATTACATGCAGGGATGGTTCCCAAGATTGAACCTACTGGGCCTTTGCCATACTCTCGGTGAGCATTCTGCAAACAGCAATGGATGAAGGACTTGTGTTTTACCTACTGCATATTTATAATGTATTGGGAGACTTAATGCTCCAGCTGCTCACTGACAGAAGTGAATGGACTAGCACTCATTGATTCCATTAATGCTACTATAAACAGTTCAAAAATACAGAAGAGAAAATAATTTTCAGGTTTATGTGAATTAAAAAATGTACAGAGTTCCAAACAAGATTTCTTTTGATTACACCATTAGTCAATCTGTTACTGCAGTACTTCATTAAGGGATGATAAACAGATGGCTCAGTTACAAGGATTATTGCTGTTTCTGGCTTTGAAGTGGCCTTAGTCATCCTCATCTACTACTTCTATGTTGAACTGCAAAAACACACATGTACAAATGCTGTTTCTTTTTTGTTCTAAAACAAAATCTCTGCCTTTCCAAAGAGCCTCTGATGTTATTTTGATGTACTGTAGTTAATGATGCTTATGTAAGGCCCCAATAGGTCAAGTATACTCTTGGATGCCTTAAGGGTAACAGTGTCACTACTTCACACTGCCACTAGCCCGCTGTAGATGTTTGCAGAGTCTCCTGGCTTTTTTTCTCTCTCACTAGTGAAGGAGGTTCATATCAAGAAAGAAGAAATAGCATGGTGCCTCCAGGTAGAGAAAGATTTAAGTAAGCCTCGTGACTGGTCAATAAAACCCTCTGGGATGTTGCGCCTGCCCACCTACCCACTGTGTTTACCACTTCCACAGACCCCAAACAAACAAAACAGTTCACCCAAACAGCACGCAGTGTAACTTTGAAGTCAGTTATAAGGTATGGCTTTCAATAAAGTGACAACCTGCCCCTTGGGCTATACCAGCTTACAGGGCAGTTGCCTGGGTATACTGGGTCCTTAGCTGCTATCATCTGACTCAATCAGGAAAAGTCCTCATCCTGCTCTGGGCTGTGAAGGTCAACACAATAAAATTTGGTAGAGTGCACTTCGGACAGCAGACTGTAAACAGAGAACTCTTTCTTGCCAGCACAAATATTAAACTTACCTTTTCATGCTGGCCCAGTGGTGTAGATGGCTGAGGTGCTGGATGCCTTACCTGTCATCATGCTGGTGACCCGTGTTCAGAAATGAGTGCAGGTTGCCAGGGGTCGGCCAGGGGAGGGCAGACTGGGAGTGGATAGAGCAGCTGTCAGGCAGCTCTCCTGTCCTGGTCTGGGGAGGTAGGCCTTCCCAGCTCTTGGCTGCCCCCAAGTGGAGGCTCAATGGTAGCATCAGGCAAATGGGGGGCTGGTGATATGCCAGGTGAGTGGAGTGGGGCCATTGTCAGTTCCGGTGCTCATAGACACCTCCACACACTTGTGCAACTATGCATTGCTGAGGCATCGGGGAGTATCGGGGAGAAAACTGGAGGATAACCCCTGGTGACAGGATGATGACCAGCCCCGTGCAGGCACCGCACCAGTGGCCGGGCACACACCACAAATCTTGTGGCAGAGGATGCAGATGGAAGGTAAGTCCAGGAGAGGCCAGATGATGGGGCTGGGGCGGAGGGGTTAATCAGAAGGGGTAGCAGGGTATCGAAGGATAAAAACATGTATATGTATATATATATATATATATATATATATATATATATATATATATCTATACAGTATGTTATATATATATATATATATATATGTAATAGATAACCCACTCTTAGGTGTCTTGATCGCGCTGTGATATCGCTGCGCTTGTGTACATTGTACGATGCAGGTCACGGGCCAAGTGCACCAGCTGCCCAAGGCCTGCATATATTAGAGCGTGACTGCACACCATAGAGTGGGTTATCTATCTTATAAAATGGCAAAATAGTTTTTAAGGGGGTAAAAGTGCAGGTGCGCGGTCGTGCTCTGATATACACACTGTCATGTGATGGGATCCAACAAATCAGCAGACATCATTTTTCCTACCCATTTTATAAATATATATATATACCTTTACAATAATGAGACACCATCACTGTTCGATAAAAAATAGATTCTTTACTACTAGACACTACAGGTATTAAAAATTAAACAGGCTATATACAGTAGTACAGATAATGTTAGCACCCACAAATGTTGGCGCTTTGACCGAGAGGAACCTATCTGCAGTCTTTTATTTATGCGTAAGCGCTAATGACTTGACTTTATAGCAATGAGGTGTTTAATATTAGCGTGCATTTAATATTAGCGGGGCAATTGGTTCCGTGAAGAAAGCAGGATTTAAATGACAGCGAATAAAACCGAAACTACAGTATATATCTATATATATAGATATATACTGCAAGACAAAGGATTTACACATTTTCTGGTAAAGAAAACAAAAGTAGTTAACAGACAGATGATTGTTAGAAGACTCTCAGCAATCTAATCTCCTAGTCTCTGTATTTACAGTACCTGCCAGCTAACTAGAAAGAACATTCACCCTAGACTGCCCTGCCCTCACACAGATCAATTAGCTATCCAGCAGGGCTCCCCACTCACCAAGAGTGTCACATCCTTGTCCTCATCAAAGGCAGCCCAGAGTCAGAGAGAAAGAAAGAAAGATGGGTGCCCCAGCTTCCCAATTTATGCTCAGGGCTGTGGGGACATGACCTCTCCCTGGAGTGACAGTCCCTCCAGCATCCCACCCATGTGAATTTGTGTGTGTGTGTGTGTGATATCACCAGTGGCTTTATTCGCACCTAGCAACACCCTTACAGTTTTATGACCATGCTTTCATTCTTCTTGCAGGATGTCTCCATGCCAGAAACAGCACCCTCACATCTACCAGGGTTTGTTGCTAGATGCGTTTTTCAGAGACTTAGCAACTTCACAGCTGGCCAGTGTTTCTTCTGAGAGATGCCTGACCATGTGACCTGGAAGTTATTTTGGTGTCCATTCTGAACAGCAGAACTTTTTGAAGAAAAATAATTACATAAAAAAAAAAAAATCTTGTCACATTTCCCATCCCAAACAGCAATACACAACTTTATTTCAGGGATGCAGCCCTGAAAAGTAACAAGCATTTGTCAATGCCGAATGTTTGCTTGCTGGCATTCGCATTGGTAGCACAGGAGTTAGAGAGATGCATAATAGGAATGGCAGTGAAGTATTGAACTAATGCCAACCTCCACCCCCACCCTGCAGAGACTGAAAGGTGTTGGGGGTGTGCCTTTGGTTCGTTGGCCATAACGCTTATGCCATTCCACCTCACCGCACCCTGCAGACACCAACAGGTGTCGCGGTGTGCTTTGGGGTCTTCGGCCCTTATGCTTAACACATTTTATAAGGAAATAAGCTGAGATGGGTGCAGCATAGGAGAATGGGGTGAACTATAGGGCTGAAGACCCCAAGGCACACCTTGATGCCTGTCAGTGGCTATAAGGTGGGGGTAGAATGCCGTGAACATTATGGGCGACAAACCCAAATCACCCCCCCCCCGACGCCTGTCAGTCTCTACAGGGTGGACGTTAAGGTTGGAAACCTTAACACCCCGGGCATTTTCACTCCAAATTTTCAAAATGGGCTTCTTGGGACACCGCCTTAAGAACAGTGGCACTATCATTTGGTTAATCAATCCTGAAAGGCGATTTCACACAGCAACTACGCCATTTGGTGCCACAGGTGTGGAAACACATTTTGGGCAGGATGAGAAAAATGACAACTGTTCTGTTCATGAGGAGGTGTGAAAAAATAGCAATGTTGAAAATCTGGAGTGAAAATACGAAAAATTTGCGAAGTTACGAGCACACGTACAGTAGAAGCTGCTCAACGCATGCCCGTAATGTGGTCATTTTTTGGAATTTTTTCACCAAAGTTTTAACATGGACTTTTTGGAACCTCCCCTCATGAAGAGTGGCATTGTAATTTTGTTAATCTATCTCAAAAGTTGATTTCACACATCGAACGTGCCATTCTGTGCCACAGGTGAGAAACAACATTTCAGGCAGGATGTGAAAAATGACATCTGTACTATTCATAAGGAGGTGTTAAAAATGCAATGTTGAAAATCTGGAGTGAAAATATTAAAATTGGCAAAGTTATGAGCATGCATAGAAAATGTGCAAAGCACACCTGTAACATGGTCATTTTTTGGAATTTTTTCACCAAATTTTCAACATGGGATTTTTGGGACCCCACCACATGAACAGTGGTACTGTCATTATGTTAATTGGTCCTGAAAGGTCATTCCTCAGGACAGAGAAATGAAATGACAGTGACAAGTTCACGAGATGGGGTCCCAAGAACTCCATGTTGAAAATTTGGGGCCAAAATTCCTAAAAATGGCTGAGATAGCAACCTAAGTTGAATCCCCCAGTTGACTCCCATTACACAGCGCTTACCCAATTTCTAAGTTTGTAGTTCAGCTTTGAAGAGTGCAGATGCATCCTGTTCCACAGAAGTTCACTATTCCCGACCTCGGTAAGTATGGGTGAGGGTGCGGAGAAGTGGGTGGGCATAGAGAGGGTTGGGGTGGGGGAGGGGGGACTGGGGACAGGATGCTGGACTGTTTTCTTTTTTACAATTTAACAAACAAAAACAAAAGACTTCAGGGGACTGTTTTCTTTATTTATAGGTTAAAAAAAAACAAACTTTTGGGCACACTGGGGTGGGCTCCCAGTGTGCCACATGAGTTGGGGGGGGAATGATGCCGACGGGGATTGAGAACCCCCATCAGCAACCTTGGGGAAGGGGAAACATGATGCTGACAGGGATTTTGCACCCCCATCGGCAAAGAAATTGAGCTTTGGGGGTAAGGGCATCCAACACCACCTATCATGGGCTTCCCTGTGTCGGGGAAAATAAAATAAAATGTTTAAGCACACTGGGGTGGGCTCCCAGTGTGCTACAATGTGTCTGTGGGGGAGGAGGGAATACATGCTGACATGGGGATTGGGCACCCTCGATGCTGGTTTTGCAGGAGTGTGTGGCCGACGGCAGGAACCACCATTGTGGAAAGCTGCGCTGTGGTCGTAACTCCGGCCATGCGCATTACTGTGCACTATAATGCGCATGGCTGAAGTCTTCTCATCTGCTGCTGCAATGATGAAACTGCACCTGATTGCAGTGGCAGATTTGTTTCAACTCTTTGTCTCTCTTTGAAGTTTTCTGTCATCGCCAGCATGCTCACTGATTGGTGCCTGGGGGACGCACCCACTAAATTGTCCAATGCATTGGCCACAACACTGACACACTTCTGAAATGTGCTACCACCACAAGATGTTTCTTGCACATGCATGCAAGCAAACATAAAAAGGGGTTTGTGAAAAACTTTATTGTTTTATTTTTATTTGACTGGTAAAGGAGGGCTCAAGCGGTACAGATACAAACCAACTGAAATTGAACTAGATTATGCTGTTAGTGGTATTTTCAGTGAATCAGCTTATGAACATAACCACAAGGAATGGCTTGGCTTCCAGTACCTGATGCAGGCTAGGCCTAAACCACATGGGGATGCGGCTGCTGTTATTCATCCTAGTCAGGTTCAGCTTTTACTGTGACCGACCTTAAATTCCATATGCAGGAATGATCAAACAAAGCTTACGTCTGGATCTTCCAATAAAAATGCCTACCCAGCACAGCCTTGTAATTTTTTCCCACCCCCACACCACTTGTCATAGCACAATTATTTGATGTGAACCTTCTGTACTGGATGTGGCTTCCCTCTCCCACCTGGTACCAGGATTTCCCCTTAAACACTATGAGGGCTCCCCTGTTGGCTGTTCCTGCGAACCCAGTGTTAGAGCATTGCAGGCCTGTTGAGATTCCCATGGCTTGGCCAGCTCTAGTCAAGTTTAAGTTAACACAGTGTGTTGCATGCTCAGTTATAAATCCCACAACCCAAAGCCGTTGAATTGCTTAAATGGTTGCGAAAAACTTGAAAGTGAGGTATTTGTCAGATCCTGGTCCAGTGGCCAAATGAAATAAAAATCCCAAAAATCCCAGATTATACAGCTCTCTTCCTATGGAGCAGGGCAAAACCTTATCATACTCATGGTTCCCTGTTGGATGGCTTCTCCCCCACTCTGCTACGCCTCTGGACTTCTGATCTCTGAAGTACTTCTTTTTTTTTTTTTTTTTTTATCCTGGCAGGTCCGCTTTGTCACCATCAGCCCTGGTCACTGCCCCTGGGACTTCCACTGCCATCTACTGCCGCTATCCCCAGTCATGCCCGGCTTACCCCCGGGGAGTGGGGCCATGGCATCAGTCCCCTCATCTGTGCCATGTAATAAGTATCTGGTCGGGGATGCAGCGATGGCAGCTAATCGAAGCCACAGGGAGGGCTTCACTTAGACAACGGACCCGTTCGATCCTTTTCTCTGGTTTTTCTCAGAGGCGGGGACGTGCAATGATGCCAGCGTCTGCCCCGCCTCCCTATTGCCGAGTGCCAGTAGTGTGAGTGACTCCCGGCCTCTGCCAGAGTCCTCATTGCGCCGGACACTACCCCACCCACCCCCAGGAGAAGCAGAGCCGTCCATGGGATGCTCTTTCCTTTTCCCCCCAGCCGGCCCTCCGACAACCAGGGGTTCATTCCTGAACCCAGGTCACCAGTGCCGTGAGCGGAAAACCAACTGCTGCACCGGTGGGCCGGCCCCTCTCTGAAGTACTTCTTGATTGGGCTTCCTCTTTGGTCTTGCTACAGCACCAGCTTTACTGGTTTCTCCTGGTGGTTTGGCTGCCTCTCTCACTCCTTGACGACTCTGTATCCAGATCAACCCCAACATCTTGGCTTTCAGTCCATCTGAGTGGACACTGCCAGACGTCTGGTTGTGGTGCCCACTAATGGACCCTGCAGCAGCCCTGATGATGCCTCTACTTTATACTTCTGGGTTACAGTTATGCTAGGATGCAACCCAATTCTACAGAATTATGCAGCCGAGTTACTGCAGGATGCAAGGCAATTTCAATAGCAGTTATCCCTTTTGTCATTCAGGAAACTGTGACACTGTTGCATCCTGGCAGGCTCCAATGCATGTGGTGTCCCTCAGCATCATCTTCTGTGCTGGTAAACATGCAAATGACACTGTTTTTCTCCCACCAGAAAGATGGCTTACTCACAGTTTATCTTTTACAGATGGTCAGTCTGTGGTGGCACAGCATTAACTGTCCCTTAGGAGAGCAGTCCTGCCTGTCTGAGATTTTCTCATAGCTCTGCCCAAAGTTGACATTGCCCCTGCTTCTTCTTCTCCTGAGAATGCCCTGCTCCCATTGGCTCAGGGAGCTGTCAATCAAACCCATGCAGTCCTGAAGGTCCAAACCTCAAATGTCCATTGGCCCAGAAAAGGGCAGCAGGATTAGTCAGTCGTCCTGCATCCCAGAGGCCTCTGTATCTGATTGTCTGACAGCCAAGGTCAGAGGGCTCCAAGATGACACTGACAATGCAGAAGAGGGTGTACATCCCCAAAGTTTCCTTTCCAGAGGGCTTCTGGTCTCAAACATGTTGATCTACCCCTGATTCATGTCATGTGTGTGCATGCAAATGTCTGATTGGGCATCAGTAGGTCAGTCATATGCTCCTTCAGCAGTGGCTAATGACTTTTAGATGTGTCAACATGTGCGGGAGACATTGAAGAAAACGGAGTCCCTGCAAGCTCCTGCCAGTCTCCAACAGCACAGTGCAAGTCCTGGAGATGGGACAGCGCGGGATGTATGCTGAAGCAGTCTGATTGGGACTAGGAGAACCCCAGTTAGGCCTCACACTTTTGGACGGGTTTGCACTTGTATCATACAAATAGAAAACAAGGGCAATAGAAAATTTAGCTGCAGCTCAACCTAGTGCAATAGTTTTAGCCCAAAGGCTAAAACTGGGGACCAGGGAAAATACAACTTTTAACTGGGATTGGGTGTAGCTTCAACCTGCGATGACAAAAGCACAAGGAGATCATGTGATACTGTATTTCCAATGTCACACAGTATGTGACTAAGCTGGCATGCAAACCCGGATTTTCTGCCCTGTTGCCCACGCTGCATCTCCCTTTAGACAACATTGCTCTGTGGCTGAGATCCTGATGAATACCTTTATTTACAATGTTTTATAATAAAGGTGACTGTCAAACAAAGCAGGTTACATCAAAATATTATTACTCTCAGTTTCAGTTCATTACTGAGGGGAGAGAGAGAGAGAGAAACATTCTCATGAAATTTTTTTTTCTTTTGCCATTGTTCACCCAGTACTTGGTCCTGGGTGTACGCCAGAGTGAGAACTCAAGCCCCAACCTCAACTAGCCCCACCTCCTTGATGGTGGGGGGATGCATGGTGTAGGTTCCAAGGTAGCTGCTACACATCATCATGACAGAAGTGTTATTTTCACCCACATTTGCTCCCTCCCACCTTCCTTGATGTTGCAACATGCCTTAGTCAGCTTCGTACTGTTTGTCACAACACAATGTGTTAGACAGTCCCCCACCTTTGCCAGGGAGAAAGCTCCAAGCCCACCACAAGGAATCCTTGCAATGCCAGAATCTGAACTTCTCTCTCCCTGAGTTGGCTCACACTGCACTCAACAGCACTACCCAGCCCACCGTGAGGGACCACTCAAATGCCAGATACTGAATGTGTCCATCCCTGAGCTGACTCACACTGCACTGGGCAGCACTCCCCAGACCACCACAAGGGGTCACTCCAGTGCCACAACCCGAACAGGTCTCTCCCTGGCCTGGCTCACATGACTCTCAGCAGCACTACCCAGCCCATCAAAATGGGTCACTCCTATTCCAGAACCTGAATATCTCTGTGTTTGGGCTGGCTCACACTACAATCAGCAGCACTACCCAGCCCACTGCAAGGGGATACTCAAATGCCAGAAACTGAATGTCTCCGTCCTTGGGCTGGCTCACGCTGTGCTGGACAGTACTGTTCACCCTGACTGCACCTGATCCTGATTCCATGAGTCCACTCCTGAACCTGTGATATCAGCAGGGAAGTGCAATGTGGTTCTGCTGAGCCTTTGGGCAGCCCTTGGTTGGGGGAGAGGGAGAGAAGTTTTTGATGATTGTATAAGCTGCTGATCCTCCTTTTCTGGAACAAGCAACATGGAGGTAAATAAGGGAGGGACTGAATTGTTGGTCATCAGAACCATATTCTATTGACACAATGACAAAATGGGCAGGATTTCCCAACACAGGTGAAATGCTCATGGAGGCAGGTGCTGCCAAGGACTTAGGCACTGCTTTCATCAAAATATATTTAGATGCAGCCCCCAACCTCCCTGGTGACTAGGGGGATGATGATGATGGTAAAGTCAGTGGGGTGGGGGGACCACAGCAGAACTACACAGAAATGGCTTGCTTTTACCAGGTCCTACAGTCACACCGGGGTGCAAGGCTCTTTGGGTGCTGGGCTGAAAAGCAAACAAAGTTAGCCACAATAACATTTAATGAAATGACTGGAGATTGCAACTTTGTAGAACAAACCATGGGGATCCCATTTGATAACAAATTCAATGCACACTCAAAGGAGCAAAAAATTGTTGGGTTGAGGTAGGCAGCACATATCTTGGACTGCTACAATCCCATATTTCGCATTGCAAACAGTTCACATGAGAAGACAGTTCATATGAGCAAACAGTTCACAAATTTTCCACAGGACGGGAACCAGATGTCCACAAATTCAGGCAGCTGTAATCACAGATACACCTTGGGCTGATATTTATTTATTTATGACTTTGGTAACCAGGTAGGTGCACTGATCCCAGGGACCATTTTCAGGCACGTGGTCCCACTTCTCCTCTTTACCATTTACTCACTGGCATCTCTTCTCATGAAACAGGCTGGCCTTTCACTTCAGGGCCACCACTTCCAGCCTAAGTCCCATCGTAACTGGCTCACTGTGACTTCTCCACATGGAACAGGCTGCCCTTCCAAATCGAGGCAGCTAGCTCCCTTCCAACTCCCACGTAGGCTTTCTGTAGCTTTCCTTGGGTGACTGCCCCCCACGACTTATGGGCAACATGTCCATGAATTGTGGCAAGCAGTTCTTCATCCCTGTTCAATCTACTCTCACTGTCCTCAGGGCTTCAGAGCTGGAAGTTCCTGGGGAAACCTTCTTAATGCCTTTCTACTTGGCTCAACCTTGCTCCTCACATTCAGGTGGCAGTCCCAATGAGGCATCTTGCTCCAATCCTACCAGGGTGGCATATCTGAGGGGTCCCTCACAGGGCTTGAAACTTCGGCCACCGCCACATCCTCCAGCAGACTCTCTCCCCACACCTTTGCTTAGAAATTCTCCAGTCGTCTGGAGTGGGCAATTGCCCCTATTCCAGCCCTCCTCCTCTCCTGATGTCTCGAAGAAAAAGCACAAGATCCAGCTGTCAGCTGTATGCCCATGCTTATATAGCACCCATCAGTGCTGACCTCCAGCCAGTGGCAGGTCCCCAAAGGATGGCCCAGGATGAACCTTTTCCTTGCTATACCTTCCAACCCCAGATAAGTGCTTACCAAGATACAAATTGTACCCATTAATTACCTACAGGCACGAACTGTACCATGCCTTAGGGTCTAACCCCAACAAGAGGGGGGGGGTTACAACTCTTCCCCACTTTAAACACTAGCCATCCTCAGTGAGCACCTAAGGCTCTAACAACCACTACACCAAGCCCCCAGTCAAGGGTACATGCACGTCCCTTCCACCAAAAACTCAAGGAGCTGCAGGCTGCACCACTGTGTGTCTATCCTCCCATCAGCAAAAAATCAAAAACTGGGGCCCCTTGGAGCACAACTCACCAAAGTCACTCGAGCTCCTGCTTGGCCACCCACCCACCTGGACCCTTGGGGCAATTTTCCCAAGAACTCAAGGGGCAGTGTCCCAAGCCGAAACAGTCCTGTAACACTACTGCCTGATACTGCCCAACCTAACTGCCTGCCTAACATAGCCGCCAAACATCCTTCTACTCAGCCCATTAGCCATATTAATCCCACGCCCACCCTACAGCACAGTGGCCTACCCACTACTGTAACAGTACTGGATACTGCTTGAAACATGTTAACACTAAAGCCCAATGGGGCTCAGAATGGGGACATTTTTCATAATTGGAAGGTGCTGCCTGTGGTTATATGGGGGAGGAGCTCTTCCCCATAACCTATTTAAGCAGCAGAGCACTGCTGCTCTGCTTAGAGCAAGACACACTCACTGTGCTCACTTTGTGTTGTGTGCTTGGGCTGGCATCCTCTTCTGTTCTGTGCCCCCCCATGTTTTTCTGTGCTCCCTGCCTTCTGCTCACTTCTCTTCCCTTCCTCCTCTCCTCTCCTGTTTTCGTCTGCCCTCCCTCTGTGAGCTCATACCCTTCTCTTTTGGGGTTTTCTTCTGTCTGTCTGCCTCCAGTGTGCTACTTCTCCATGTTCGGCCGCTGCTTCCGTTCCGCCATTCTAGGTTTGCTTTCTTGTCACTGCCAGCATTTCTCCACTGCATAGCCCTGCACTTCTCCTGCTCCCTCGGTCCTCTTCAGCCTGCCTCTGGATCACTTGCTTGGGCTGAACCCCTGCCATTTCAGCCTACTGATGCTTCCTGTATGCCGCTTGCTCTCCTCCTCCTAGTGGGAATGGCCGTTCTGCTCCTCAGTGTTCCACCCCTGCCTGTGCTACACTGTTTGCTGCTCACCAGACTGGGCTTGCTGTATACTGTCTTCAGGATGATGCCACGTACCTACATCATTTTATGAAATCCCTGGCAAGCTGGGTCTATGCACCGATGCGATCGTAAGCTATATGCATATCTTAGTTTAAGTGCCACAGGAGTGGGTTTGCCATCTACGCGGCAGTGCACACGCTGCTTAGAATATGCAGGGAAATTAACACTTCGTACTTTATAAATTACCATGCTACTCTTATCATGCAATGCTGCTATCACCCTGACTCGACTACCGTGCACTTATTTCTGCTGTAAATCTTATGTAATTGCTTAACTGAACTGTCTGATCAATAGGCTACACTGGAGCCTACACCCCTTTTGAGATCTAGAGAGATCAGCCCTGAGAAGCCATCTATGAATTCAGCTACTATTCGGATACGAAGCATGTGGGACAGCAACCAGGTCATTGGGACGTTCCGGCATTAGCTAACTACAATAGGAGAACATTGTGGATGCAACTATGGCATATTATGCATTTACTTGGGTGTCCTTTACAAGACGTGCTCCAGCTATTGGAGGTCATTCAGAGGAGCCCTCTTACTTTTATTAGACTCATTTTCTAAGGAGGAACAAGTCTGCATTTTATAATTGGACAATATTTTATGCTTACATACTTCCACTGTTTGGTTGCCAAACACACCAATTTTTAGGAGGGTCAGACTACTTCCCTGCTATGTATATTCCTCACCGGTTTCTACCATGTACCTTACGAATTTATTCAAATACTACTCCTTGCCACTTCATATGCATGTCATGCAAGTCCAACAACTGCAACTACTACCACTACTGACCTAAGTGCAGGTCCCTTGCTCACAACTCGTTACTTGCTGCTCGCACTGTTCATCACATTCCTGCCTCCTGCTCTTCCCTGGCTGCCTGGAACCATACCTCTCAACTGTCCCTGATTTTCAGGGACATCCCTGATTTCTGCCTCAAAATTTTACTCTGTCCCTCCTAAAAATTGTGTTTCCATGACCAAACAGTGAGGGTTGTAAGCACAAAATAATGTCAGACATTAAAGTTACACACTTGTTCATCCTTAGAAAATGTATTTTACACTAAGCCCCTTATTCTAGCAGCTTTCTGAGTGGATATCACCAATTTTAAAGATGTGTCCCTGATTTTGGTCCTTTGTCCCTGATTTTTTTAAGCCTTGTCCCTGATTTATGAGGCAGGAGGTTGAGAGGTATGCCTGGAACTATGCCAACTATATATATTCGAACTTGCAATGTCCTCACACTCAACACTCTTTCACATCAGCTCATCAGTGCTCATTCAGCTGCCTTCAAGATTGCTCTCTTACTCCACTTGCCTCGCCATATCGTGGCCTGGAAGTTTGACTGTTCATACACTATGCCTGACTCGTCCAGCATCGGGCATGGAGGTTCATAACTCTGTCAGCCTGCCATGCCCATTCTGGGCCTGGAGGTTCATATACTTCTACCTTGTACCTGCTTCGCCCTCAGGGACTGGAGGTTCACCGAGAGCATCGTCTGTTACAAGACCTGCTTCGCCCATCTGGGCCTGGAGGTCTTTGAACTCTCTATCTACTCGTATATCGAGTTCCATTGCAGTTTACTTATCAACTGACCTATGTGGGGTCCAGCTGCACATGCTAGCTTCCGTGTGCTAGCTGCCACTCTACTCACTTACCAGCGGACCTACGATGGTCTGGCTGCGCTTACAAGCTTACCAGGAGCTAGCCGTCAATCTAGTTACCTCACCAACTGACCTATGAGGGTTCAGCTGTGCATCTTAGGCATGGGACTAGCCGTCACATTCTACTACTTATCAACTGAACAACCTGATCCATATTTCTTGCTACTTACTGTCTTATCTCCTAACCTACGCAGTCCAGCCGCACATCCTTCCCTACTTGGGCTCGCCCTGTTATACTCTCTTAGATGCTTCCTAACCTCACACTGTATTGCTTCAGATTTACTACCCTCAAATCCTGCCTGGATTTCAGCTCTGCTGTACTGCCGCATGCCTTCTATATCATGACTTGAGCATAAATACTATTCTCTTCGGTGATATTAACTAACTGGGTTCATCAGTCATCAGCTTCATCTCAAACCTTCTGCCATTCCATGGAATTCATAAGCCTCTATCAGCAGAAGCCTGGAGGTTGGACTACATTTATTTCATCCTGCCTCACCAGCGTCACAGCCTGGATATATATTTACTCTATATTTCACTTATCTATCATTCGCTAGCCTTAGGAGCTCCTCATCTTCTAGCCCTATCCCCAACCTGTTAGACGTGCTCCAACAATGCTCTTCAGTACACATCTACCTGGATGCTTCACGTGCTCAAACAGCTACCTGCCTCGTTTACGCAAGACTTGGAAGCCTGTTCCTGACCTTTCATCTCTTGCTACGAACTGGTCCACTGGATCTGTAATCTGCAACTTGGGCTAGCCAATAATTAATTAATCTAGGATTATGCTGCTTTAGTATGCCCAGAAGGATGGGCTGGTCAGTAGCCATGGGTCCTCAGATGTTTCCCGCTAAGGGGGGGTTTTCCTTTCCTGCGTGCTGCCTGCCATACTCTCCGGAGTTGGAGGAAATAATCGTGAGATGTCATTTTTTTCCTCTTTGGGGGGTGTCACATCCTAGTCAACTAACCATCCTTCCTATGGTAGGATACAGAGCAAAGCCAAACCATCAACTCATAATGAATAACTCATCTGTTCCAGTGTCTAGCACTATCTTACTTCAGCTCATCATGTACCATAATCACTGACTTACTCATGTCAATGCCTAAGTACCTAAGAACTATTCATCTGTACAACTATACCTTGGAAGCATCATTTTACTTACAGGCCTGGCCTCTATATCCAACTCAACCTACATTAGGTAGATACAGTATGTAACATAGGCACCGAGCTCTGAACCACAAATAACTGGAAGGTGCTGCCTGTGGTTATATGGGGGAAGAGCTCCTCCCCTATAACCTATTGAAGCAGCAGATCCCAGCTGCTCTGCTTAGAGCGAGACACACTCTCCCTCCATCCTCCCCTCATGCCTCCTCCTTCTCTTGCACTCTTTTCCCAACAGGGGGGTGTCACATCCTGATCAACTAACCATCCTTCCTATGGTGGGATACAGAGCAAAGCCAAACCATCAACTCATAACAAATAACCACTCTGTTCCAGTATCTAGCACTATCTTACTTCAGCTCATCATGTACCATAATCACTGACTTACGCATGTCTATGCCTAAGTACCTAAGCACTATTCATCTGCACAACTATAGCTTGGAAACATCATTTTACTTACTGGCCTGGCCTCTGTATCCTACTCAACCTACATTAGGTAGATGCAGTATGTAACACGAGCACTGAGCTCTGAACCACATATAACTATAGGATACATAAAACAAGATATCAAATGGCATGCAACACTGGGTTATCATGCAGTCACTTTCACAACTTATTCCCCATCACCCCAAAGGCAATGACATTCTAGAAATGGAAGCGATAAACAGTTGTTACAGTAAGTCCCAATATAAGTCCATGAACATTTACGGGGGGCTCCAGTCCATTTACCATTCACGCCTGACAAAGTAAAACTGGGGTTCCAGTTTTGTGCATGGACAGCCAAAAGAGTCAGTTGCCTCCACAGCAGACTTGCTATGCCTTCCATTGATGTCCTGCTGAACAACACATTTCTTGGTGATGGTCAGGCCCTCATACGCACTCTTTGAAGAGATCTGGCGAGCAGCTTGCTGGGTCTCTTGCAATGCAGGGGTACTGTTGAAACTGTCAAGTCCATGCTTCTGATACAATTTGCCAAAAATGGCACAAAACACCCAGTCCCTTCTCCTTTACTCTGTCTCGTCCCATACCCTCTCTGGAAGATAGGGGTATTTGTACTCTGAGTACTCCTCTCGGACATGACATTGTACAATTCGTTCAGTCTGTGACTACTCAGGCAGACTCCTTATGGTGGTCCTGGGTGCCTGCCCCTAAGGTAGCCATATCCCAGCTCGGTATTCCTATTCGTGGTGCTCCTGTTCCGATATCTGTCAAAGGGTCTCTATGGGACTTGACACAAGAGCACTGGATGGTGGGGAATGGGGTGATTTCTTAGTGGGAAAACCCACTGAAGTACAGTTCTCTGGGAGATCAGCATCCATGTCTTCCTCCCAAGCATCCACTACCACAAGGCTGCTCTGGTCTGGTTGCTCACCACCTCCTTTCTCACTGAAGGGTCTCTTTGCAGGGTGCTCTGGCTGGGTCTCTGATTGTTGTCATGAGTCAGACTGCACAGATGGCTCTTGCATTTCAAGCGACTTGGCCTCAGCTGCCTCCGATGTCCCTGGCTGCTCCTTGTCAGCAAGTTTCAGGGGAGTAGCAAAGTCCATTGGGGTCATAAGCTGTGCTGGCTCCAGTGGTGGGGTTGCTCAGCTCATCAGGCACCATCAGTCTCTATGGTGGGGCACTTGAAGCAGTGGCTCTTGCTTCCTCTTTCTAGCTTGCAACCACTGTAAAATCCTCCCATCCCTCTGTCTCCAGAGAGGTGACAGACGTGCTGGCCCAATGGCAGGTTGGTGATGGAAACTGATACCAGCTACCCCTGGAATGATTACCATAACATTGATAACAGACTGGGTGCAGTTCAACTTCACAGCCTTTGTTCTGGCACAAAGTACACTTAGTGCTCATGGAAGAATTAGTCGCCATCTCTCACATCTGATGAAACATTTGTGCTGGCACAGGAATGTCTGATGCTGCTGGTGCCTGAGCCATTTTCCCTTGTTTAATCACTTGCCAAAAGGTATTAGAAGCCACAGTTGCACAGAACAGTCCTCAGCCCTGAACAGGTCTGCCCTACAACAACAGAGACACATGCACAGGGGTAAGTGTCTCTCCGCCCCTATAGTCCAGGCAGTCCAATTATCCAGTTTTGGTACCAGTCCACATACACATTCTTCACATGGACCAGACATGAAGGTCCCTTGTTCCAAACTTTCAGGCACCCTCACTCCATCTGAGGTGCACATTTTCATGGCCGTCCAGTGCCATATTGTACAGTTTCTAACAGCAGTTCAAAAAGTCCATACAAGAAACTTCTTCACTCAGCATCTTTGGGGGTTACAAATGTCATCCAAGCACCCCAAAACACATCTCAGATCAGCCACCATTTGTAGCCCACCCCCTCCCTGGTGTCAAGAGGTACAATGGTGGTAAAGTCTGTGGGGAGGGGGGAACCACAGCAGAACTGCATCAGAAATGGATTGCGTTTACCAGCACTACTGAATTGAATTCCATTAAAATTCCATTAAAATCCATTATTTTTCCATTAATATCATGCAAACCCATTAATTTGCCCCATTAAATCTTGTTTAATATGAAAGTTGTTCTCCCATTAAATTTCCATTAAGTGTTGCGGTTTCATGGGTGAAAACCATTAATGTAGCCATCCATGGCATTAATTAACCATCACTGACTCCCATTAAATGTTTAACAGGTGTTGAAAGTCCATAAAATTTTGTTTAATGTACAGTTAATGGTGGTTTTAATACCCATTAAAACATAGCAACAAGCTTGTGATAGCCATTAAAACATGAGCGCCTAGTTTCATTGCCATGAAAACTGTCATTGTTACCATTAATTTATTAATGGCCATTAAATATGTGGCTTACTTTGATTTTAATTGCCATGAAATCGTTATGTTTGTCTGCTAAAACAGTAGTGGGCATGACAATGGCCATTAAATGTCTTCAGCTGAGAGTTTAATAGGCATTAAAATGTAATAACCTAGTTTCATTGCCATGAAAACTATCCCTTGTGGTTATTAAATACATTTATGGCCATTAAATGTCTTCAGCTGAGAGTTTAATGGTCATGAAAATGACATGCTTTTCCACTAATAACCATTAAAACTAAGAAATAAGCTTTTCATTCCCATGAAAATTATGTTCATGCTATGCCAATACATTAATGGCCATTAAAACCATCCAAATGAGCTTTCCATATTGCCATGACAATTATAAGTTTATGGTGTGCCACTACGTTAATGGCAATTAAAACTGTCCAAATGAGCTTTTCATTACCATTAAACATTATAGTTACATTGTGCCAATGCATTAATGGCAATTTTATGTGTCAGACATATATTTTCCACAGGACTGACTGGACGTTGACTTGTGCTTATCAGATAAGGATACTTTTATCTACTATTTGTCTTATCTGTACTTTGCCCTAAGAACTATGGCTCCTCTGTGATGCCGGTGTAACTTTTGCTTTACAGGTACTCCCCATCATCCAGAATTGAAGTTTGCACACAAGTTCCCTCACTTGGACCAGTACACATGATTTAGTTACTTGATTGGGAGGTGGGAAATGTGAACCATAATGGTGAGTCTGCCTCTGTTACAGCTGGAGTCCACTGAGATTACATGTCATGTCAACGGTTAATCTACTGTTTGAAAACTTGCTCTGTACTATTAGTTCCAGCGTCAATTGGCTCCCTGCCCAATTTGTTCCCAAATTGTTCCCCCCCCTGGAGTTTAATATATAAAATTTATGCTGGGGGTAAATTGTCAGGGAATGATTTGTAAGGGATGATTAACATCGGAGGAAATAGTACAGAATGAGTTCTTACGATGCAGATAGATTGAAATGAATTGACATGTTACTATGCAATGAAGGAG
Organism: Neoceratodus forsteri; assembly: GCA_016271365.2. Lineage (NCBI taxonomy): Eukaryota > Metazoa > Chordata > Ceratodontiformes > Ceratodontidae > Neoceratodus > Neoceratodus forsteri. The sequence goes on along the minus strand of CM028131.1, from coordinate 171,672,691 downwards.
TAAAGGAGTGGGTGCCATGAACCTAGCCTCATAAGGGACAGTAGAGAGGTATGTGATTAGTCCCTCCAGATCTGGCACCTCTGCAACTGGACCCCCCTCCCTCCATATTTCTGGACTCCTACAGCCACAAACTACAATTCCCAGTTCCCAGCAGAACCCAGTATGAAATGCTTGTGAGAATGAATGGTGCAATGCACCTAGGAGTTGTAATTTTGTCATGTAGGTGTTTACCGCTGGTCACGGGAGGGATGTGCTTGTTCAAAATGACATGTCCCAGAAGTCCCCACATGAAGCATCACCAGTTCCTGGTGCACGAACGCACATCAACATGGCAGACTCTGTTGTGTGAGAGAGTATTGCATAGGGAGGAGAGCAGAGAGGCATTCAGGGGCAATCGTTTATCACCAGGGCTGTAAAAAGGAGGAGTAGTGGCCTGTGAGAGGGGAATCATGACATACCATGACCAAAAGGTGAGTCTGAGGAGCTCACGGGCAAAGGCATACCTAGCGCATAGCCTGTGAGGAGGGAAAGGACCGAAGACATGATGAAGGAATTGGGTGGGAGTGCACACGGGGCCTGTTGCTGAAATCTGTGGCCCAGTGTGTCCTGTGAGGAGAGAGCCCCCAAGGTGGGCAGAGTGAGGGGGAGACAGGCTCAACAGGCAGTGGTGTGTGCCGAGGCATGGGGACCTGTGCTCATGAGCACATAAAACATAATTTTGCTGCTTGCTTGATCACAAACCTACCAGCCATTGTGGGAGTTGAAAGGAAGTACAATGCTGAGCTAAAGCCCCCTGTAAAATGTGTACAGAATTGTAAATTAATGAAATGCATCTCAGCTAGGACACTTTTGCCATTTTGTGACCCTGACAAGTGAGTGGTGGGGGGGGGGGCAACATGAGATGGTGGCTAGTATGCAGAACTATGAATATGGAGTCCCAGAACTGAGTCTCACAACTACTTTATTCACTATGTGTCCCTGGAGGCATAGAAACATAGACTTTGATGGCAGATAAGGACTGCTAGGCCCATCTAGTCTGCCCGTTTCCCTACCTGCAGGATAGGCCGCAGATCCTAGTTAACCAACAGCCTATATCTTCCTGCCCCCCACAAGAATTGCCTTATGTCTGTCCCATGCATTCTTGAATTCTTCCACAGTTTTAGACCCCACAACTTCCTCAGGAAGGCTGTTCCATGCATCCACTACCCTCTCTGTGAAATAATACTTCCTCACATTGCCCCTGACCGCCTCCTTCTATCTTTAAATTGTGTGCCTTGTTCTTGCAAGTCTCTTTTCTGAAAGATGCTACCCTCTTGGACTTTGTTGATTCCTTGAGGTACTTGAAAGTTTCTATCATGTCCCCCTCTCCTTCTTTCCTCAAGGGTATACATATTAAGCTCCTTTAGTCTCTCCTCATAGGCTTCTTTTGCAGGCCCTGCACCATTTTAGCTGCCCTCCTCTGGACTGCCTCTATCCTGTCTATGTCCTTGCAGAGATGGGGTCTCCAGAACTGGACACAGTATTCAGATGGGGTCTCACCAGCTGTCTGTACAGAGGGATAACAACTTCCTGTTTTCTGCTGCTGATGCCTCTCCTATACATCCCAGTATATCCACCCTCCCTACTGCCTTCTCACATTGCTTGCTAACCTTAAGGTCATCTGATATGATTCCCCCAGGTCCCTTTCCTGTTTTGTTGTTGTTACTACCTCCCCACCCATTGTGTATTCTTCCCCTGGGTTCTTGTTTCCCAGGTGCATTATTTTGCACTTTTTTGCATTGAATCCTAGCTGCCATACGTCTGACTATTCCTCCAACCTTGCCAAGTCCCTTTTCATCCTTTCTACGCCTCCTTGTGTATCAACCCTGTTGCAGATCTTTGTGTCATCTGCAAAAAGGCATTGTAAAGGAAAAATTAAAGGGAAACATCCATCAGTAATCAGGCCATGCCTGGATGTAAATCACGGCCTGATTAGCTTTCTTGCAAAGTGTATTAATTTTAACTTACTGCTGTTTAAATATTTATCTTGTATCTGGTTGATCCTGCCTCCTTCCTGCCATTTTGAAGTGCACGGTGCACCCCTAACCACCGCTGTCCCAGTGTGACGTATGACACGGGGAGCAGCCAGGGGCACACCATATAGACAGCCTGAGTAAACAGTGCTATTAACAGCTCTGGTTTCCAAAGTACATATCCCAGTGGTATACTGAGACCAGGTATAGACTGGCAGTCAGTTGCCCCCAGTGTCATGCTTCACACTTGGACAGCCACAATGGTTGTGGGTGCACTACACACTTCAAAATGCCAGAGGCAGGGAGGCAGGATCAGTCAGATAAGGGTTTGGTGCACCCCATACTTAACACCCATCAGTTTCAAAATCAGTCCTTGGTGGTCCAGTGCCCCCCCATTTATGTTTGCAACGTAACAGAAATGATCTTGTGGTCTAGTAATGCCCCTGCCTGATCGCCTGGTACACCTCTTTGTAATAGCCTGGTGGTGCATAAAGGGCACAGTTAAAATAAATAAATAGGTGATGGAAGCAGATCCAGTGCCCCCAAGGCTGGTCCAAGTAGATGGGCAATGGAAACAGACATGGGACACCATTTTGGTCATTCCAAGGCTGGTTAATGAGGGGCTACCACAGGGACATAGGTGAGTCAGGCCTCATGTGAACATCTCTGTAATATGGCCTGCCCAGACTTCACACTGCAAAACAGAAAAGTTCAAACTGCAGAAGCACTCTTGATAGGGGGGTCGATTCCAGTCCTTTCACAGAAGACAGGGTTCTGCAAGAACTCCTAAAACTGAAGGTGAACAAAGCAATGGGTCCTGATGGAATTCACCCCAGAATTCTAAAAGAATTAAGGGAGGACCTAGTGAAACCACTGGCTACTCTTTTTAATAAATCATGGGAGGATGGTGTGGTACCTGAGGACTGGAGGAAGGCGGATGTGATTCCCCTTCACAAAAGTGGGACCAAGACAGAGGCAGGAAACTACAGACCTGTCAGTCTGACCTCTGTGGTAGGGAAAGTGATGGAGTCACTTCTGAAGGAAAGAATAGTTGAGTACCTAGAGGCCAGTGGTGCACGGACCCAAGGCAGCATGGGTTCTACAGCGGGAAGGTCATGTCAGATGAATCTAATAGATTTCTTTGACTGGGTGACCAAAGTAGTAGACCAGGGAGGGGCTGTGGACATGGCCTACCTAGACTTTAGCAAGGCATTTGACATAGTCCCACACAAAGATTAATAGTCAAATTAACTAGCCTGGAGTGGGTCCCAGGGTGGTAGCCTGGGTAAAACATTGGCTGCACAACAGGACACAGAAGGTAATTGTAAATGGAGTCCACTCGGAAGAAGAGGGGTTACAGTGGGGTACCGAGGGTTCAGTATTGGGTCCAGTCCTTTTAATGTCTTCATCAGTGACATTGCAGAGGGACTGGAAGGAAAAGTATGCCTTTTGCAGATGACACAAAGATTTGCAACAGGGTTGATACACAAGGAGGCATGGAAAGGATGAAAAGGGACTTGGCAAGGTTGGAGGAATGGTCAGAAGTATGGCAGCTAGGATTCAATGCAAAAGTGCAAATAATGCACCTGGGAAACAAGAACCCAGGGAAGAAACACAATGGGTTGGGAGGCAGTAACAACAACAAAAAGGAAAGGGACCTGGGGTAATCATATCAGATGACCTTAAGGTTAGCAAGCAATGTGAGAAGGCAGTAGAGGAGGCTGGGGTATACTGGGATGTATAGGAGAGGCATCAGCAGCAGAAAACAGGAAGTTGTTATCCTCTGTACAGACAGTTGGTGAGACCCCATCTGAGTACTGCATCCAGTTCTGGAGACCCGACATAGACAGGATAGAGGCAGTCCAGAGGAGGGCAACTAAAATGGTGCAGGGTCTGCAAGAGAAGCTATATGAGGAGAGACTAAAGGAGCTTAATATGTATACCCTTGAGTAAAGAAGGGAGAGGGAGACATGATAGAAACTTTAAGTACCTCAGTGGAATCAACAAAGTCCAAGAGGGTAGCATCTTTCAGAAAAGAGATGTGTGAGAACAAGGGGTCACAATTTAAAGATAGAAGGGGCGTGTCTAGGGCAATGTGGAGGAAATAGTATTTCACAGAGAGGTAGGGATGCATGGAACAGCCTTCCTGAGGAGGTTGTGGGGTCTAAAACTGTGAGAGAATTCAAGAATGCATGGGACAGACATAAGGCAATTCTTGTGGGGGGTAGGAAGAAATAGGCTGTTGGTTAACTAGGATCTGTAGCCTATCCTGTAGGTAGGGAAATGGGCAGACTAGATGGGCCAAGCGGTCCTTATCTGCCATCAAAGTCTATGTTTCTATGCAGATTGAGGATGGAGTGTGGTGGCTGCAATTCGAGGAAAATGAGCATAACAAAAAGGCAGTAATCCACTCAGGTCAGGGCTAATCATGGACTTTGTCTGTCAGCCAGGTAAGTGTGCTAGGGCAGCCACCGGGTTCGGAACTTCTGTGCCATATTTTATAAATCAGCAGGGGTCGCTAAGCTGCTAACAGCCTCGAGATAGCCGAGTTGTTGGGGGGAGGAAGAGTACTCAGTGGTCGTGTGCTAACCTGACTGGAGTGAGGATTTGTAAATGTGGTCTAATAATTCAATCGAGCAATTGGAGAAAGGGAATGGGTCTTTCTGTAACAGGGCTGCAAGTCTAGAAATTCAAACCGGAGGGAGGGGAAGGACTTGTGCTCTGAGGGGCATGTACAGCATGTGGGCAAAAAGAAAAATTAGTTTAATGCATTATTTGTATAAAAATAAAGTCTGGGGGGCTTTCAGCATAGGGAACAAATCTTTATGATACATAATCATTAAATGCCCCCACAGTTATGCTGCAGGAAAATGCCACTAGCCAGCTACACAACAGTTCATACCAAAAATGGTCAGGAAGAGGCAAAGTAATAATGCAGGATTCACATGCAAGCAAGTGGTTGAATAAACAATTCGGGGGGGGGGGTGCCAAAAGCTGCAGTTAGCATCTGAAATTTGGAACTGCAGTGTTTAAACAAACATATTTTAAGGTATAATATTAGTAAAGATATAGTTTTTATGTGGGGCTTCACAAGAAACACACTGGAGCTCTAGGGTGTGCTGCAACCTGTTTTTGATGCATGTAAGAACTGACTGTAGGAGAGCAGACCCCCCCCCTCAGGTGGAGGATGGACTTTCTGCAAGTCACATGTGCATCAAGCAACCTATCAGGTGTACACAACCCATGATGTCATAAATGGGAAGTGCCTCAGAGATTATACCCCACAATCAATGAGAAACTGGAGTAAAGCTGACAAATTCATTGCAAATAATGTTCTAACAAGCATAATATTTTGCAGGCAACTCTGTGTAAATCTCAGATAACATCCCCTCCCCACCTTTCAAATCTTAGTCTCTGGTGTTGCAACGATGAAAAACAAAAAGCTGCAGTGCTTTCAGTGTGTCCCTCCTTTTACAAGTTTGTGTTTAGATGTTCAGAAAGCTACCATTTTAAAGCAGGCTGGTCATAAAAGAATAATCAAGCGCCGAAAAGTTAACCAATATCATTAGGAAACCATTCCATTAAGCACAACAGCAATGCCTAAAATAAAATGAATCTGAAACCAAGAGCTGTATGCAACAGAAATGGACACATCAAATCTGGTGCCTTCTTTCTCTGTCTGCTGCAGCTAACATCCAATCACAGCAACCTTTACATAACTCAGCATCAACCAATTAACTCAGCATTCTCCAGTTGAGTGACAGTAGCCAATCGCATTCTAGTTCAGCTCAATGTTTTTTCAACCGTCTGTGCTAGAATGTAACATAGAAACATAGAGGTTGACGGCAGATAAGGGCCGTAAGGCCTATCCAGTCTGCCCATTTCTTTTTCTACCTTATAAATGTGCCATCAGCCTTTGCTCTGTCAGTGGCCTATCCATACTCATCTGTATTACTCCCTTATGTCAATCCCATGCCTGTTTGATGCCCTGCACTGTATTCATAACCACCACTTCCTGAGTTAGGCTGTTCTATGCATCCACCACTCTCTCTGTGAAAAAGAATTTCCTCACATTCCCCCTCAATCGGCCTCCCTCTAATCTCATGCTCTGTCCTCTTGTCCTGCTATTTTTCTTATATTTGAACATGTTAGCCTCTTTCACCTTGTTAATGCTCTTAAGGTGTTTGAATGTTTTGATCATATCACCTCTCTCTCCCTCCTTTGCTCAAGGGTATACATATTGAGCTCAGTTAATCTGTCCTCATATGTCTTCTGATGCAGTCCCTGCACCATTTTGGTTGCCCCTCTCTGGACTACCTCAATTTGGTTAATGTTCTTGTGAAGGTGTGGCCTCCAGTACTGCACACAGTACTCCAGATGGGGCCTAACCAGTGTCTTGTAAAGAGGGATTATTACCTCCCTCTTATGACTTGTGATATCCCTACTAATACATCCCAACATCCCCCTAGCCTTACCTACTGCTTTAGAGGTCTGCTTGGATGATTTCAGGTCATCAGTGATGATGATGCCCAAGTCTCTTTCTTCCTTTGTGACTGCCAGCAACTCCTCCCAGCCTATAGGTGGCTTCTGGGTTTCTCTTCCCTATGTGCATGATCTTGCACTTCTTTGCATTAAATTCCAGTTGCCACTCTTCTGACCATTTTGCTAGTTTATCCAGATCTCTTCTCATTCTGCCCACCCCATCTGGATCATCTACTCTGTTGCAGATCTTGGTGTCATCTGCAAACAGACAAGCCTTACCCTCTAGTCCATCTGCTATGTCACTAATGAAGATATTGAAGAGGACTGGCTCTAGGACTGATCCCTGAGGTACCCCACTTGTGACTTGCATCTCTTCTGACTGTATACCATTTACCACCACTCTCTGTTTTCTGTCCGTCAACCAGTTTGCCACCCAGTAGACCAACTTCTGACCCACCCCAAGCCTACCCAGCTTATTTATCAATCTTCTATGTGGAACAGTGTTGAAAGTTTTGCTGAAATCAAGGTAGCAACATTAACTGCTCCCCCTTGGTCCACCACTCTGGTTACCCAGTCAAAGAAATCTATGAGATTAGTTTGACAGGACCTTCCTTTTGTAAACCCATGCTGTCTTGGATACTGTGCTCCTATGGATTCCAGGTGTTGTACTATCCTTTCCTTAAGGAGTGCCTCCATCATCTTGCCCACTACTGAGGTAAGACTGACTGGTCTGTAGTTCCCTGCCTCCTCCCTGCTACCACTCTTGTGGAGCGGGATCACATGAGCCCTTCTCCAGTCTTCTGGGACCTCTCCTGTGCTAAGAGACTCACTAAACAGTTCTAATGGCTCTGCTAGTTCCACCCTTAGCTCCTTAAGTACCCTGGGATGTATGCCATCAGGTCCCATTGCCTTGTCCACCCTGAGCTTAGCAAGCTCTTGTAGGACCCTTTCTTTTGCGAAGAGAGTTGTGCTCACCTCCCTCCCCCCTGTGTCCATGGTGCTGAGCTGTGGGCCCTGCCCTACCTTCTCTTCAGTAAATACTGAGCAAAAGTATCTATTTAGGATAGATGCTTTTACAGAGTCCTCCTCCTTTCATGTCTCGTTTTCTCCTTTGAGCTTAGCAATACCCCCTCTGGACTTTCTCTTTTCACTAATGTATCTATAGAAAGTCTTGTTACCTTGTTTTATTGTTCGTGCTGGTGTTTCCTCAGTTTGAGACTTTGCCTGCCTTACTGTCTTCCCTGCTTCCCTTAGGGCAGTTTGGTATGCCTCCCTATCTTCATCCTGCTGTGTTCCCTTATATTTCCTGAAGGTCAGCCTTTTGGCTCTGACCTTTTCTGCTACTGTATTTGAGAACCAAAATGGTTGCCTTCTTCCTTTGCACTTCCTTTTCTGTCTAACACAATGGGATGTTGCTTCAAGTATTGCATCCTTAATGCTTGCCCACTTTGCCTGTACCCCCTCACCTGTGTTTCTTTTTGTCAGGGCTAGCTTAACTCTGTTGGCCATCTTATCAAAGTCAGCTCCTCTGAAGTCCCATATTTTTGCCTTGAAATGGGATGATTTACTGTAGATGTAGTGGCCAAATTGAACCATACCATGTGATGGTCACTGGCCCCCAGGTGACCGTCTACCTGGAGATCTGTGATCCCTTCCCTGTTAGTCAGTACTAGATCTAGGATAGCCCTGTCTCTTGTGGGTTGTTGTACCAGTTGTATGAGGCCCTCCCCCTGCAGGGAATCCACCATGTGTCTAGTTCTGGCAGATGTTCCTGTTGGTATTGACCAATCTGTATCCAGCATGTTGAAGTCTCCCATTATCAGAACCTCCCCTTTGGCTATCATGTTTTGTATATCTTCTAACAGTAATGTGTCTATATCCTCCCCCTGGTCTGGGGGCCTATAGACAACCCCAGTTCTTATGGCTGTCCCATTTCCTGTTTCCAGGGTGACCCACAGTTCTTCTGGCTCCTTATGTGTATTCTGAATTTACAGGAGAAAGAAACTGTTGTTTCTCATAGACTTGGAACCAGACTTCTGAGGGTGAGTTCCTATTTATCCTACTCTGTGGGTGATTGCTGGGGGGGGGTCTGACTTTAATAAGAACTCTTTGCTCCCTAATTCAAACCTGAGAGTAAGGGGAAGAGAGATTTGAAGCTCTCAGAGCTGTTGTTCTCTACAGATTTAACCTTGAGTAGGGGAAGGGAGTTGGATTAGAGTGCAGTATTGGAACTAAACTTAGAGCTATTTTATCTCTGTATATCTCTTCCCCATTTAACACAGCAGTATGTGTGGGCTACAGGAGAGCTTGGGGGTGGAGGGATCCTTTGATGGGGGTTGGAGGGAGCCAGATGGGGGTGATGGAGGGAGACTGTGGCTGCTGGGTGTAGTGGACATGGGGAGATGGTAGCTGCACCGGAGAGGGAAGAGAGACCTTTTCTCCAGCCTAATCATATGCTTCTGTTTTGGCATCTGTGGCCCTGTGCGGCCTGTGACGAGACAGCCCCTGAGGTGGGCAGGAGTGAGAGGGGGAAGGGAGCTCAGTAGGTAGGGAGACAGTGGTGCCAAGGCATGGGGACCTGTGCTCACGAGCACATAAAACATAATTTTTCTGCTTGCTTGATCAAGAACCTGCCATTGTAAGAGTGGAAAGGAAGTACAATGCTGTGCTGAGCTACGGCCCCTGGTAAAAATCTGTACAGAATTGTAAATTAATGAAATGCATCTCAGCTAGGCAGAACATTAAACAACAGATCCTTGTAGTTAAGTCCTTGTGTTTTCTAGTGTAGCTTCAACTAAAATCAAATCAAATCAAGTCATCTTTATTTCTAAAGTGCCTTTCAGATCCAAGGCGCTGTACAATAAAATCACACATACATATAAATTAAAACAATCATAAATTAATCAACCATAACTAGGATATGCTAAACAAAATAAATACGTCTTTGACTCCATTTTAAATTTCTCGATGGTTGGACATTCTCTCAACCAACGAGGTAGAGAATTCCACAGGGTTGGTGCTGAAAAAGCAAAAGCACGGGATCCTGATGTTTTTAATCGAACCCTGGGAATCTCCAGCAATCCCTTGTTGGCGGAGCGGAGAGGATGGAGGGGGCAATAGGGTACCAAGAGATCTTTCAGGTAGCCGGGTCCCTGATCATGTAGGGCTTTAAAGGTTAGTAAACCAACCTTATAGGTGATCCACCACCTAACCGGCAGCCAGTGCAGTTCGCGGAGCACAGGCGTAATATGGCTGGATCTAGGGATCCCAGTCAAAAGCCTTGCCACCGCATTCTGCACCAGCTGCAGGCGGTGGATATCAACCCCAGATAGCCCTAGGTAGAGAGAATTACAGTAATCAAGACAGGTAGTGATAAAGGCATGGACCAACGTTTTTAGATCACCCGGTGGGACCAGGTGTTTCACCCAGGCGATATTCCTCAGATGATAAAAAGAGGATTTGACTACAGCTGATACCTGAGATTTTAAGGTCAAGCCATCATCAAAAATAACGCCCAGGTTCCGTACCCGATCAGAGGTAGTGAGCGACATACCACCGAGCAATAAGCTCGGTAGTTGGCCAGCCCCCAAACCCACCGCCGGATGACCTGGGTCCACTACCAACACCTCAGTCTTATCAGGATTCAGTCTCAGCCAGCTAGAACTCATCCATAATCTGATTTCAGCAAGGCAGTTGTCTAGCACTGAGAGAGCACCATCTTGCCCAGGTGGAAAGGACAAATACAGCTGAGTATCATCTGCATAGCAGTGAAAACCCAGACTATATCGCCTACTGATATCTCCCAATGGCAGCATATACACTGCAAACAACAGGGGTGCTAAAATGGAACCTTGCGGTACCCCACAAGGCAGGGAGTGAGTGCCAGAGGAATAAATTCCAGTGGCAACTCTCTGGAAACTGTCTGTGAGGTAAGACTGAAACCATTTGAGGACTGTACCAGACAACCCACAATAAATCCGCAGGCGCTCCAACAGCACACCATGGTCTACAGTGTCAAATGCTGCAGAGAGATCGAGAAGGACCAGAACTAATACCCAACTGTACTGCTTTGAGCTTCCATTTAGTCCCAAGCTCAAATTTAAGGACTTCTCACTCCAGATTTGTGTTGCCTGGCATCCACAGTTCCACGTGGGCCAAAAAGGAACCCCCCTGCTTCCTGACAACATACAGGCCTTTTTCTCCTAAGCCTTATACCCTCCTTAACTGGGAGCACACATTGGGATTGGCTACTGGCAAGCCCTGGTACAGCCAACCCATTGGCACACTCCAGTGGCCCTCTGTCACTCGTGGATTCCATGCACCTCCACCACCTGTGGGCACCCACGTGGTGCTAAAGCAGTGGGATGCGAGACCCCCCCCCCGAGAAAGGAAGTGTCCTGTCCTCTCCTGTGCTGGTCCTCTGACTGTCCAAACTCTCCGCTGTGCCTTTGGGCCATCTCCTATTTGCTTATGACTTCATTTCCTTGTCTTCTTGCTTTTTCCTAACTGTAACCTTTTTTTTAAGCTCATTTTCTCTTTACTTCTGTGCTGTCATATACCCTTTTCATATCTCTTGGCCTTAGCCCTCACTACTGCATTTTCCTCATATTAACCTTTTTTGTCTTTATTGTAACAAGTCTGACAGGATGGATGATGACTCCTTGTTTATTATAACTTGTTTTTCTATTTTATTTTTTACAGGTCTGACAGGATGAGGATTCCTAAATCTCATCAGATAAGTATATTTTTATGCCTCTCCTGTCCCTTCCTCCCTTTTGAACCTCCCTAAAGAGCTGCAGATCCTTTGTGAACCCTTTTCTATCTTTTATTTTACAGGAACAGTGTACACCACCCCTTTGGACTCCTACGTATGGCTCCCTAGGCAGGTAAGTCCCTACATTTTACTTATTACTAAGCTATTGGGCTGAACATATTATGGAGACCTAGGAGGGTGTTCAATCTGCCACAGGCTAAAAAGCCCGGAGAGAGGACTGCAGTGGCTTTTCAGAGAGCTGGAGAGGATGCTGGCAGAGAGAATAAGAAATAGGCCAAAAGGGACTCTCCAATGGGGTAACAGGAGGGAGCATCAGGAGAAGGACATTGGGTGGAGAGAGGGACAGGAAGGGAGGGAGTTCAGGTTCACATCTGTTAGTGGGTCAAGTGTTGAAGTCAAGTCAAGGTACAGGGAGAAGAGGCCAATGCTGGACAATACCATGGTGGCAGACAGTAGGCTTGCAGTGCTGGCAACAATGGTAGAATATGGGGAGTTGGTGGAGAACCAGGAGAGGGAGATGGTGGGGGGATGGGACCGGGGGTCAGGCAGTGGGAGGAGGGTAAAGCTGAAAAGCAGGAGATGGAGGGGTACATAGCAAAAAGGTTAGTTTTAAACTAGGAAAGTGGGGTGGCAAGTGGAAAGCTGGTAGGCAGGTTTTCCAAAGAGGGGAGCCAGCCAAGCCTACCCTCCAAGCCACAGGAGAGGGCATCTGGGTAGAAGCAATGGGGGTAAATCGAAGGGGTGGAGCAGGGATAGGAGAAGGATGCAGGGCAATGTTGTTAAATGCGAGGAGCCTGGGAAACAAATCGGCTGAGTTGTAGGGTCTCTTGGCAGCATGGCAGGTAACAGTTGTAGCCATAATAGAAACTTGTGCCACCCAATACCAGAACTGGGATATCATGATCCCTGTATACAGGCTATTCAGGACAGACAGGGCAAACGGGAAAGGTGGAGGGGTGACTATCAATGTAAGTGAAAAAAATACAGTGCATAAGGGAAGAGGGGGAGGAAGGCAGGCCAGAGGCCCTGTGGATGCAGTTTCAGGGTCCAAAGGGCAGGGTACTGAGGATAGGGGTGGTGTATAGGGCACCACCTCAAGGGGAGGAGCTGGACAGGGAGTTGGATTAAAGTAGGAGGGTTTGCAGGAAGGGAAATAGTGGTGGTAGGGGACTTCAACCTACACACCAACCATTGCATGTGCTAGTGAGCAGGTTATCCTGGGAGCATTCCAGGATAGCTTCCTGCGGTGCAGTTGATGCATGAGCCAACTAGGTTGGGAAGGACTCTGGACCTAGTACTATCAAATGGTGAGGCCGTAAGAGACCTGGAGGTTGAGGGCCCACTAGCTGGAAGTGATCACCACTCAGTGTGGTTCATACTCACAATAGGGAAGCAAACTACTGGTGGTTCAGGTACCAGGGTGATTGATTTCAGGGGGGCAGACTTTAACAAGATGGGGGAAATTGGCCCGGTGGCACTGAGGGTTGAGGTGCTGGATGCCACACCTCACGCTACGCCAGCGACCCAGGTTCAGGAGCAAACTCGGGCCACCGGGGTTCGGCAGGGGAGGGTGGAGGGTGAGTGCCCTTGTGGTGCTGTCCTCCCCGGGTAGAAGGGGTGGTATGTCCTGGTGTGCCAGTGACCCCCAGGGGAGACCGGGGACACTGCAGCATGCCAGACATGCATGTAGTCTAGCGTGGACGACGCTGGCAGGGTTGCTGTGTGCCAGGGTGTCGATGTGCACCACGCAGGGAGGGACTGGGGGAGGTAGGGCACAGAACAGGGAAAACAATGGCGCCATGGACAGGCGACTGCACCTGTCTCCCCCCCATGCCCTACGCTGGACCAGCCCCGACTGACCTTCCAGGTCCTCCACCATGGGCCCTATCCTGCAGCCAGAGTCTGTCTCAGAAGAGCGCCCAAGAGGAGGGGGCGACCCACCTTGGGCGTGTTACACTGGGATTGCTGGCTGTGGGGAGGGGGGAGAGAGGAGGTACAGATCAGGAAGGCTTCAGGCGGGCAGGACAAGGATCAGGTTGCCCAAGAGAGGTTCCATGGGGGCCGCAACTGGAGGGAAATTAAAAAAAAAAAAAGATGGGGGAATCCTGATATGGCATCTGGAGGGAAGCCAACCCACCATGGATGCCAATCATAAATGGGGCATTATTAAGGCAAGGCTGGCAGAGGCTACTGAGGCATGTACTAGGATACAAAGCAAGAAGGGGAAGGGCAAAGAAGACCAGCTGGCTGACCAAGGAGGTAATGGAGGGGGTGAGAGCCAAGAGGAGAGCTTTCCAAAGGCTCAAGAGATCGGGAAGGGGGGAGATGGGGAAGAGTATACAAAGAAGTCCAAGGAGTGAGCCGGCCCACTGGCACAGTGGTTGGATTTCTGTTTGTGATGCTGGTAACCCAGGTTTGGGAGCAGACTCTGGTCGCTGGAGGACCGGCCGGTGGAGAAGGATTGAGCGTCCCACGACAGCTTGCCTTCTCCGGGGAGCGGAAGGGGGCCAAAGCCCACAACTTGCATGACCCCGAGTGGAGGCTCGAGGTATGGCAAGACCTGATTACAGGGAACGCTGGCCAGGACGTGTGGTGGATGTCAATGCATTGCGCCTAGACATTGGGGCACACACCACACGTAGGGAGAAAAACCAGGAGGATAACAACCCTCAGTCTCTGGGAAGACGGGGCACCAGGACCATGCCCGTGATATGCCATCGCCTCCCACCACCTTGCCTCATGAGAAAGGAAGCGATGGGTGTATGGGCCCCACCTCTTTACCCACCCTGGGGGTATAGCTGCGGCTCCATGGGGTGCAGGGTGGCTCATGGGTAGGGTGATTGGCAGATGGATGACTCCCAGGTGCCCCCGAAAAGTTGGAAAAAAAAAGTCCAGGGAGATTACAAGACTAGTCAGAACCACCAAGGCATCCAGAGATCTGAGGCTGGCACAGGGCATTAAGGACAGTGAGAAAGACTTCTTCAGATACATAGGTGAAAGAATGAAGAACAAGGACCAGATAGTGAGAATTAAGAAAAAACGGGGGGTGGGAAGAGAAAGAGGAGGAGCAGGCAGAGGAACTTAATGACTATGTCTGTTCTGTATTCACAATGGGGAGGGCAGATACCTCATGGGGGTGGTGGGAAGGGGGTGACAGATGGAGAAATTATCATGGGCAGATTACTGGAAAGGCTGAGGGCACTGTGGGTGAACAAGCCACCTGGACCAGACAGCATTCACCCTAGGGTACTCAGGTAACTGGCAGAGAGCCTAGCAGGACCACTGGCTGACCTGTTCAATACTTCTCTGCACATAGGATGTGTCCCACAGGACTAGAGGTTAGCCCATGTGGTGCCCATTCACAAAGATGGCCCAAGGGATGATCCAGGCAAATACAGACCAGGGAGTCTCACATCAGTTGTGGGTAAGCTCATGGAAACAATCCTTAAGGAGAGACTGGTGACTTTTTTGGGGAGGACAGTGGGCTCCAAGAAAGGCAGCAGCACAGGGTTATCTCAGGTAGGTCCTGCCAGAAAAACCTGATTGAGTACTATGATTGGGTGACCAGGGAGCTGGACAAGGACCATGCAGTGGATGTCCTATACTTAGACTTTGGCAAGGCCTTCAGTTCAGAGCCACATGGGAGGCTAGGAGGAAAGCTAGAAGATGCAAGGGTGTGTACTAAAGACTGAAACACACTATAACCACACTGCAATCTGCACTATTGAGGTTTACAAGTTGTAATGTAAACAGCTAAAAACGCAATTAGTGTGTTATTGTCAGATGATGATCCAGACTGTCTGTTCAAGGGAATTGCATGCCGATGGATACTGCTCTGCATCAGTGTTTTCCGTAATAGCAATTGGCTCATCAGAAACCAAGTTAATGGTGAATTCTGGTGCATAACAGTCAGGGTTTAATTTGCTGCAATTAATGGGCCATTAAAATTCCTAGGTCGTAATGGCATATTATTCTATTAATGGCATCATTAAAATCATACAATACCATTAAAAGAAAAATGGCCATTAAAAAGGAGTGAAAAATGTAATGGTGCCATTATTTATGTACCAATTAATGGGATATTAAGGGTATGATTTAATGGGAAGGACAGCATTAATTATGCCATTAATATATAACTATGATTTAATGGCCATTACTACACATATTCAAAATACAGATTAAATTAATGGTCCTTTCAGAGGTCGGGTTAATCGCACATCTGATGGCCATTAACTTGCATTAATGGCAGGCAAAATTAATGGTAGAATGCCATTAAAGGAGACCATTAAAATAATTTAATGGCAGAAAATATTAATGGCCGACACACCATTAATTTAATGGCCATTAACAACAAGTAATGGCCATCCATTTCATGGCCAGTGACCACTTAACATTAATGGCCATTACAAATTTAATGGTATGAAACCGCATGAAAAAAGCATTAAAATTCAGGGGATTTTAATGCTTTCACATATGCACACTGTTAATTTGGCCATTATTTATGCACCGATTAATGGAAATTTAATGGAAAATTTAATGGATTTGTACTGAGGTGTTTAATGCCACTTTAATGGTGTTCAATGCAGTAGTGCAGGTCTTACCGTCACACCACGGTGCAATGCTCTTTGGGTGCTGGGCTGGAAAGCAATCAAAGTTAGCCACAATAATATTTAATGAAATGACTGGAGACTGCAACTTTGTAGAACAAACCATGGGGATTCCACTTGATAACAACACTCCAAGGAGCAAATAATCGTTGAGTCGAGGTAAGCAGCATATACCTGTATCTTGGACTGCTATGATTCCATATTTTGCATTGCAAACAGTTCACATGAGCAAACAGTTCCCACATTTCTCACAGGGCGTGAATCAGACTTCCCCAAATTCAGGCAGCCGTAATCCCAGATAACTTTGTGCTGATATGGCTCCACTTCTCCTCTTTTCCCTTTTATTCACTGGCATCTCTTCCTACAGAATAGGCTGGCCTTTCACCTTGGGGCCACCATCTCCATCCTAAATCCCATCTCGGCTGGCTTACTATGACTGCTCCACGTGGAACAGGCTGCCTCCCAAATACAGCTGCAAACTCCCTTCCAACTCCCATGTCGGCTTTGTGTAGCTTCCCTTGGGTGACTTGCTCTACAACCTATGGGCAACATGTCTCCGAACTGTGGCAAGCAGTGCTTCATCCCTGCTCAGTCTACTCTCACTCTTCATGGGCCTTCAGAGCTGGAAGCTCCTGGCAAAATCCTTCTTGATTCCTCTCTTCATGGCTCAACCTTGCACCACACATTCAGATGGCAGTCCCAATGAGGTATCTTGCTCCAATCCCACCGGGGTGGCATATCTGAGAGGTTCCACACAGGGCTCAAAACTTCAGCCATCATTACATCCTCCAGCAGGCTTTCTCTCCCCCCACACCTTGTTCCTAGAAATTCTCCAGCTGTCTGGTGTTGCAATCACCCCCACACCAGCCCTCCTCCTCTCCCGATCTCTCTCAAAGAAAAAGCACAAGATCGGATCTCAACTACGTGCCCATGCGTATATAACACCCATCAATGGCAACCACCCACCTGCAGCAGGTCCCCAAAAGGCAGCTCAGGATTAACATTTTCCTTTCTATACCTTCCAACCCCAGATAAGTACCTACCAACGCATGAACTGTACCACTAATTACCTACAGTCACAGGTTACATAGATGATGCATTATACTAAAATAATAAGTGTAGGAAGCCAAGGGCAGACTTGATGGATCATATGGTCCCCATCTGCTGACAACTTCTATGTTTATGTGTTAATAAAACCCTGGGTACTGTCTCTAACTATCTAATCATTATCAACTATTGTGTATCTTAACTTAATTGTTCCAACACTACACACCTGCAAAATGATAGGTATTTTAAAAACATTTTTTCCCAATAGTTTAGGCTAATACAGATTGCAGAGTCATGAATAGCCAAGTATCTTGGGAGGTCAACACAAATACTCACTGACAATTCAAAACAGGTACTTGTTCACCCCTAGATAAGTTCATCAAATAAAATGGATAATAATATTGGCCAATGATACAGACACCACATTATCTGTTTGAGATAGAAAATCCAGGCAAAGAATTCCACTTTCCAGGGTGATCCAATCAGCTCTGGTAAATACCCACAGTATCTTTGTATTGGCAAAGTCTCCTTTTGCAACTTCATAATGTGCAGCATTTCATCTAATAAACCTCATTCAACATGCATCATCATTATTTGCTGGCTGGAGGCAATTGTTTTCATGACTTTTCTTAGCAATGTATTTCGCTGCTGTGACAACTGGTATCACAATATAGAAGACAATGGATGGGCAATAGTGAACAACATTGTTGTGTTTGCTTTGAGAGGCTGTCCTGACAACCATTAGACTTTGAGAGTGAAGATCGAGAGGTTTCTGATTATCATGACAACCTCAAGAAGTAAACTCAGCATTGTTGCTCATTGTTGCCCGTTCATTGTCTTTTCTAGCATATGAGCTCATTTGCACAACAGCAAAGGGTACATTTAACTTATTTAGTTTTCATTGTGCCCCTTTCACACACCATGTCCTTGAGCCCCATCAGTCTGCCTCACATACGGAGAGCACACAGCACGGGACAGCACCACTCATGATTTTGGTCAAAGTAATTTTTAATACCGTTAGAGAAGGTGGCCACTACTTGCTGGTTTTGAAAACATCAGCGGAGTCATCATCAATCACTCATTCTTGTCTTTACCGCTGACAGCTGAATCTGACAAGAAAAAAAATGTTCAATTGGTGATACTGAAAGGGAAAGTACAGTGTGCAGGCATTCTTTGTTGTTGTACCCTACTAGTGACGTACTCATGATAGTACAACAGTTTGATGTCACTACTAAGGTACAACAACTCTGGGAATTCATTGAATTCCCTTCACAATAGCCCTTACCCATATACTGTTCTCTAGATATATCCACACCTTGGACACTTCAGCTTGTGGAAAAGCAAGGATGCACTAGTAAATAATTAATTTTGATCCCTAAAAATCTGCTAGGCATTGTTTATATGTGTGCATGCATGTGGACAGGTGTGCAAGCGTATATGTGTGGTCAATATTCTCCAGTCCACAATCTTCCCAGCATTTGTCTGGATTAAATATCTTTTATCACACTTTCCTAATGTGACCAGTGATTAACAACAACAACAAAACAAACAAATAAAAAACTCTGGTAGCTACTACAGTATTACAGCAACAGAAATCACTTTGTGTTCATCTTGTTCCCACCCACAACCTCTACCCCTACCAAACATTAGTGCTAAACCAAATCTGAATATGTTGCAAAGTGTAGACCTTCACTAGATATTAAGAAAAGTGGCTCCCCTTACAGGGCCGGTAGAGGCTTGTGTTATGTTCTACCATGTCCACTATTACAAAATAGGATCTTTTTAAAATTACTGAAACAATGGGGGAGGAATTGTCCTACCAGAACTTTGAAATGCTTTCCAGGCTTCTCTGCTGCATATCCTTCATGTGTAGTATGCAAACCCACAGAAGCTGAGGAAAACACGTGAATCTCATCACCAAGTTTCAACAACAAAGGAATTAGGCAAGCGGGACATATTTACTTTGTGAGACTCAGAATTTGTCTGCAGAGAGGTAAAAAAAAATCCACAGGCATTAAAGCAGTTGGACTCCTAGCTGTAAGTCTGGGGCCAAGTTCTGGCCTCAAAAGAATTGACATCTTCCCTCAAAAAACAGAAAGAGAAGAGCTGGTGTATTTATCTCCAACTTGTGATGGCAAGGAGCACAGAAAACAGAGAAATCCTAATAAAAATGAAACTGGATGTTTAGATGGCTGAGTCAGATACATATATTTCAACATGAGAGACACTAGTAGTTAAGACAACAACTGTAGAAATTAAAGGAAATCAATAATACTTTTGTAAGCATAGCAACAGACACGAGGCAAGGGAAATATAAGAGGAATCTGATTCTTTAACCTTTTAAGATTCTGCAAGAGTAATGCAAATGTGAAGAAATAGATGTCCAACTGAAATGGTGATGGAGATTTAATAAATGACTCCCTGAACACTGGCAACAGATTCAGACTATTGTTTGTCTGTCCCAAACTTTGGAATTGGTAGGGAGCTTGTTCAGGGAGTACAGTATGTTGTAATGTCACATCCTCAGCATTTTAGCCTGGAGGTTTTCAACTCTGCCCCAACCAAAAGAAGGCAAGCTTATAATAAAACTATATTTTATTTTAAGTGATTTTCTGTTATTGGGGTAAGCCTTTAAAAATATAATTTCTGACCCATTTCAGTTTATATTTCTTTGTTTTTCTGTATTTATCTTTCCATAGTCTCCAAGGAATGGGTGACTACACTCGTAGTGACCTATGTTGTATGCTTAATATGACGGGGTTTAATCTATCCATATGAGACATAAGTAGAAGGTAACTATAATCTGCTGTAGTCTAACAGTTTGGTAGTTAGTGCTTCTCCACTTGTAAGGGATAAGTGAAACACTTTGGGGAAAATCTAAGTTTTGATGAAAATCTATGCTTACACTCAAGCAATAAAAGATAAATTATAAGAAGGCAGAGCAAGAGATAACCAGGAATTATGGCTATGGTGTAATGGTGAAACACAATTTGGGAGCAGAGTTAATACAGCACCCATAACATAGAAACATAGAAATTGACGGCAGATAAGAACCACAAGACCCATCCAGTCTGCCTATTTCTTTTTCTACCTTATAAATGTGCCATTGGCCTTTGCTCTGTCAGTGGCCTATCTATTCATACTCATCTGTATTGCTCCCTTATGCCTATCCAATGCCTGTTTGAAGCCCTGCACTGTATTCATAGCCACCACTTCCTGAGTTAGGCCATTCCATGCATCCTCCACCTTTTCTATGAAAAATAATTCCTCACATTCCCCCTTAATCGGCCTCCCTCTAGTCTCATGCTGTGTCCTCTTGTTCTGCTATTTTTCTTATATTTAAACATGTTAGACTCTTTCACCTTGTTAGTGTCCTTAAGTTGTTTGAATGTTTTGATCATATCTTCTCTTGCCACCAGACGCCTCCTGCATGCTGGCATTTGGACCCTCAAATTACTACTCCACAAACTGCCTGTCTAGTTAACGTCTCTCATACACATCTTGCATAGCGCCTACTCCCTAAGGAAATCTGACCTTATTCTACTAGATGTTTCCAGGAAAACGTACCACAGCTGGCCAAAGAGCTGTCTCATATGCCCTCCCAAACATTTGGAACCAACTACAAGCCATGCTGAAGCTAACCGGCATCGTATCAATTAACTCCTACTAAACACTAGCTACCTCTAAAGTAAAAGACATATGTAGGTGCTACTAGGCCCCAATGCCAAGACAACTTCCTAGGTACCAACTGGCCCTCTACTTATTAAGCTGAAATGTGTTGCATAATTTAGGGCAAGGTTAAAGCTGGAATGTACTGCATATACAGTATAGCATAAGGACTTCTACTGTGTATACCTCTTGTATTATATTTTTTTTCTTTGTTGTTCTACATTTTATATCTCCTGTCTATGTAATTGCGAACTGTATGTATATGTGCCTCAGGACCTCCTTGTGAATGAGCTTGCTCAAAGGAGTCTTTCCTGCAATAAACTTGAACTTGAACATATCACCTCTCTTCCTCCTTTGCTCAATGGTATACACATTGAGCTCCGTTAATCTGTCCTCATATGTCTTCTGATGCAATCCCTACACCATTTTGGTTGCCCTTCTCTGGACTGCCTCAATTTGGTTAATGTCCTTGTGAAGGTGTGGCCTCCAGTAATGCACGCAGTACTCCAGATGGGGTCTAACCAGTGTCTTGTAAAGAGAGATTATTACCTCTCCTCTACGGTCGTGGATTATACTCCTACTAATACACCCTAACATCCCCCTAGCCTTACCTACTGCTTAAGTGGTCTGCTTGGATGATTTCAGGTCATCTGTGATGATGATGTCCAAGTCTCTTTCTTCATTTGTGACTGCCAGCAACTCCCCTCCCAGCCTATAGGTGGCTTCTGGGTTTCTCTTCCCTATGTGCATGATCTTGCACTTCCTTGCATTAAATCTCAGTTGCCACTCTTCTGACCATTTTGCTAGTTTATCCAGATCTCTTCTCATTCTGCCCACCCCATCTGGATCATCTACTCTGTTGTAGATCTTGGTGTCATCTACAAACAGACAAGCCTTACCCTCTAGTCCATCTGCAATGTCACTAATGAAGATATTGAAGAGGACTTTCCCCAGGACTGATCCCTGAGGTACCCCACTTGTGATCTGCATCTCTTCTGACTGTATACCATTTACCACCACTCTCTATTTTCTGCTCATCAACCAGTTTTCCACCCAGTAGACCAACTTCTGACCCACCCTGTGCCTACCCAGCTTATTTATCAATCTTCTATGTGGAACAGTGTTGAAAGCTTTGCTGAAGTCAAGGTAGGCGACATCAACTGCTCCCCCTTGGTCCACCACTCTGGTTACCCAGTCAAAGAAATCTATGAGATTAGTTTGACAGGACCTTCCTTTTGTAAACCCATGCTGTCTTGGATCATGTGCCCCTATGGATTCCAAGTGTTGCACTTTCCTTTCCTTAAGGAGTGCCTCCATAATCTTGCCCACATAACAGTCCAGAGACACACCGACCAGTAGATGCAGGAGGAAGGTTGAATTTACTCAAACACCAGCAGCATAAAAACAGATGTGCATTCTATCTCCAAAAGGAGAACATGACAAAAAACACACTAACGATTCTCCTAGCGACTGCTAGGCTTCATCAGAGCAATCTGTTGGCTGACCCCTAGTGCTCATTTTATGTAGCCATCTCAATAATTCAATCATGCAATTATGACATCATCATTACATATCAATTAATTGAAAAATATATACAAAAGAACACATGGTAAGGCTTTATGTAGAATATTTAATGTCCTGATAATAAATATGCTTCTTTATATGCAAGCACCAATTGTACAGATGTACTATGTGTGTGTGTGTGTGTGTGTGTGTGTGTGTGTGTGTGTGTGTGTGTATATATATATATATATATATGTATATAATAAATACATCAATAAAATCTTAGCATACCATTAATTTCAACCCGAGGAGTAAGCAATCAAAACATATGTGCTATACTTCTTTAGGGACTAAAAGCCATAAACCACACACATGCTTAAGGTTATGGATCAATGTACAAACAATATTCAAAAAATATTTTCTCATGTCAGAGACAGACTGTTGTCATGAAATATATATAACATGACAACTACTAAAAAGTACATATGTCATACTGAATTGTGGTAAATTACTATAATCAACATTTGAATTTCCTCAAGAAAGCACTGAGATCAATGCTTTCATTTTACCCATGCCTATCCCTTGCACCCAGGTTGTAAATTCACAGGCTTTCTCTTTGCCCAATAAGTTTTTCTACATTACCCCTCCCGAATCCCCATTTTGACAACTTCAGTGCCCACAAAAGAGACTTTATGTGTTAAAGCTGGAATTCTATTAACATGCTTAACTATTGCATATGTTTCATCCCCACGTTGTAGGACTTGAATGTGTTTGCCCACTTTTACTTTAAATTGTCGGGTGGTGCAACCCACATAAAAAGAGCAATGGCTACAGTTAAGTAAATACACAGCGCCAGGATGTTGGTCTGTGGGACTGGTAAGGGGGTGAAATCAGCCCTCAGGGGATGTTCTGATTCCTTGCGGGGACTCTGGGATGGGAGATTGATAGCCCTGCTTTGCTACATTGGGGACTAGGGGCATGGGGTGGGTCTGATAGCCCTGAGAGGCTTTTGCTGTACACATTGAGGGACTGGGGCAGGGAGGGTGGGTCTGATAGCCCTGAGGGGTTTTGTCATACACATTGGGGAACTGGGGCCAAGGGTGTCCCAAAGCCCTGTGTGGCTTTCCAGGCTTGGGGACTGGGGCTGGGGAGGCACATGCACTGTCTGTGTGTATGCCGCAGGCCTGCAGCCAACCATTCAGGTATGCCCTCTGTTTGGGGTAACTGTGCGGCTGGCGCAAGTTGCAAGACTTAGCTACGGGGACCCTGCCCCTTATAGAATCTGGCACAGGATCCTTGGCGTAATGGGGTTTGTTGCAAGTCACCTTTGGTGGTGACTTGTACCATCCTTCTAGAATCGGGCTCAGTATGACTTGTGTCTGAACATTAAGTTTAATATAGTACTGTATTCCTGGATTCTGAAAACACACTTGAACTGTGCAACAATCCACAACAGTGTGTGTGTGATACTGTACATTGCTCCATTATCACAGTCACGGATGCTCACAGCAGCACAGTAGGCTAGAAAACATAGGACCCAATTTTAAAAGTGGTCTTAGAACAATGCAAGTTGCATCACTCTAGGGCTGCAGCAAACTCCGTGTGCGTCATGGACTCTGAGCCTAATTTTATAAAATGAGAGGTCACTGCACCAAAGACCCAGGAGTTATTACAGCTACAGGCTTGCACCAAACATTTGGCACACCTGTGGGAATTGATGCAAGGATCTGGCCACTAGACATCAGAGTGGTTGCGAAGTTGGGGGGGGTGATTGTTAATGCCAGGAGGGGACAGGGGGCAGAAGGAGCATGGGGGATGCCCTAAGGTGCATGGGGAGATGGCAAAAGAGAAAGGTGATGATTTGGCAAGTGGCCAGGGTACACTGTGCAATGCCAAGTAGTTAATCGGTTGCCAACCTGGGGAAGGTTGGCAAGGAGGGAAGCTGACCTAACCCCAGGTGGGCACAGCTGTGACACCTACCTCAGAGGTGCCCCACTCCACAAGCCTGTGTGCAGCAGGCAGCCTGCCACAACACGGGGGATGCTGAGCAGCAGGTGACTGTTGCAGTGACCAGAGAATGTTCCCCTCCACCACTGGCAGCTCTCACCCTGCAGCCAATGCTTCTCCATACAGTCTTGTGGATTATGGCACCTCTGGGACAGGTGTCATGGCAGTACCCACCTGGGACCGGGTCAGTTTTGCCTCCCTGCCAACATACCCTGGACCACCAGCCGATCAGCTGCCTGACATTGCACAATGCACCCTGGACGGATGCCACATCACCACCCTGGTTTCTGTCATCGTGTCCATGCCCCCTAAGGCACCCCCATGCTCCTTCTGCTCCAGGCCCCCTCCTGGCAGGTCTCCTTCCAATGGCCACATCATCCCGCATTGGTGCAGGGCCCTTAGGCCACCTTCTGGCTGGTCTAAACAGATCCACTTGTTTTGTCCACGGTGGTGCTTGCAAAATTCAAAGAAAGGGGGTATGCAGCCCCACCATGGTGCAAGCCCCCTTGTGACATGGCACACAGGTGCTTTTGTCACAAGGGTGGTGAAGGTTGGCTTGGGTGCAGGGCATCCCAAATTTGATGCAGCCTACATTGAAAAATCGGGATTGCCGCAAGGTTTGATGCAAGGTACTACTTGTGTCATACCCGGTTCTATGTTATAAGGGCAATGTACACTTGCAGCAACTAGAAAACTGGAGACTGGTTTTCTGTGCGCCTATAAGCTGGTGTCACCCCTCAGTTTCTAAGGATTCTCAACCCAGGGGTAGCATGTCAGTGTGTGTAAAGCTTAAAAAAACCTGAACCAAGGCAAAAACACAATCGCACCCAGATCCTCCCAACCCCAGCCCACCACCTACCCACCATGCCACATGGCCAGCTTGGCAGCAGACCACTACACTACACCCCACATACCTTCCCTCCCCTTCTGCCTGTCACGTGACATGGTCCCTTCCCCCCATGCACATGTATATACAGTGACATCCCATCACTGTAGTCTCCTTCTCCCTGTACCCGGTCACTACCCTGCCTGGTAGCCCTGTACACAGGTGCTGTGATTGAGTCACCCTTTTTGTAAGCACTCAATCATGGTTGCCTTGTACAGGGTATACTGTCATACCCATTTGGTGCAGGCATTTTGCATCAAACTTCACCTTTTGAAAATCGGGCCCATAATATCATTTTTTTTCTAATGCTTGAATCTTTTAGTAGGTGTGTGGACAAAGACCACCTGGCAGGATTTCTGAATGAGGTTCCATGGGATAGAATTAGTCAAGTTTGGAAAGAGCTTCCTTACAGCATTCCCCATGGCCATTTGGTGACCTAGGCAGACTTTCAGAGAGTGGGTTTACTCCAGAGAACTTCAGAAGAGTGCTATTGTAACACATTCACCAACACTGCTGATGATTCAGGCTGTGCTGGCTTATGGAGACACAAAGAGGGGCAGACAGACACAGAGTCAGTGAAAAGGCAGATTTCTGAGAATTACAGAGTGAACAAATCATATTGCATTCTATAGGTTTTACTTTGTACTCGTTTAACATTACCTGGAGTATTGTGTGCAGTTCTGGAATCTGCATCTATAGAAAAACAGGGCTAGAGTGAAGGCAGTGCAATGGATGGTAGCCATGATGCTCCAGGGTCAGCAGGACGTGACATTCAAGGAGAGGCTGGCAGATCAGAACATGAAAACACTTATGGCAAGAACGTAGAAAGGGGACATGACTGAAACAAAGTCCTCCACTGGGTGAATAAAGAGGATAGTGGGAAATTGTTCAGGCGGACTAGGAACACAAACCTCAAAGTCAACTCCTTGATGGTGGTGGGGGCAAATTTTGGAGAGAGATGCCAGAAAGTACAGTACTTTTTCACAAAGAGCATTTAGGAGGGGTAGATTAAGCTGTTGGTTTTGTGGTCTGTGCAAAGTCACAGAGGGGACTGAATCAAGGGTATAATGGATACAAGGGCTTGGTAAAGATCACACCAGAAATGGATGGGGGAGAGTGAAGACCCTCAAAGACTCTCTCATTTAACATTAGTTAGGTAGGAATGAACAGACAATATGGACCAACTGATCTTTTTTTTCTGATTACGGATTCCATGTTTCTGTGTTTCACCAAAATCGGAATGCTGTATACAGAGATTCTAAAGAATCTTGCATTTTTTTGCTGGACCAACCCCTCTGTAAATATTCAAGAAAAATGTTTTTTTCCCTGAACTGTCTTCTTTTTGGACTGACTTTAATGTTGACTGCAGTGGCACTACTTTCCAAAGAAATGACTACCTGTACCATTCCAGTGAGTTCAGGAGTGAGAATTTATGAGCCATGTCAGACAGCCTCAACACAGGCGATCCTTTACTGAGGTGACTGCAGAAGAAGGAAGTGTATGAGTTACTGGCCAGAGACAGGAACGCTTGCTACACCTGCTCAAATATAGGTATACAATACCATGGCTGTTGCAGTCAAATGTGTGAAAAATACAGGTCTGACTTGCAACACATTATTAAAGTTTCAAAAGAAAATCCAACATGACAGAATGTGCCTCAACAGAATAAAGCAGGAAAAAGATATAAGGGAATATTATCAGTAGTTAAAGGGAATCACCAAAGGAAAAATTGTGAAGAAATGCATGAGGCTGTAAGATTTTTTTGTAAGAACCAATGACACAAAGAAATGTTGTTCGCTAGTGGCAAAAAGGAGGGAGGACCAGCAACTAATATTGCCATGCATATTACACCAAATAAATGTTATTTATTTATTTATTCAATTTTTGTTGACCTGGTAAGTGCACTAGACAAATCCTGCCTATTTTCAGGCATGACCCGGGGGAGGGGGATACAGATGAATGCCAACTGACCTTGAACCAGATTAAGCTGTTGGTGGTATTTTTAGTGAATGAGGGAAATTTGGCCAGGACACCGGGGAAAATTCCCCTACTCTTTTCAATAAATGCCATGGGATCTTTAACATCCACCTGAACTACCACCAATCCAGGCAGATGGACCTCGGTTTAACGTCTCATCCGAAAGACGGCACCTCAGAAGTGCAGCACCCCTCTCATGCTGCACTACAGTGTCAGTACTGGGATAATAACCCAAGTGCCAGATGTGGGAACTGAACCCACAGCCCTCTAATCTCCCAGCCTCAGAGGCAAGTGTGCTACCTACTGAGTCACTGACACTGTAAATAGAACTCCTCCTACCCACAGATCTTCTAAGATGAGGATGACAAAATATTAACTGATATAGAAGGCATAGATGAGGAGGGACTAACAATAGATTATATAATAATAACCTGCGAAGACATGGCTACTCCCATAGATCAAACAAAAGAAAACAAGGTCCCAGGTTCAGATAGAATGTCCCCATATATTTATAAGATAGAGAAGGAATAATAGAGCCAAGTTTTGGCAATATTTCAGCAATAAGGCATTACCAAGGGTTACATTAGTCACCCTCTAGTGGTGTAATGTTGCATGAGGCATAGATGAATGCTACATGCCCCTAGAGGGTCATTAACATGCCATCAACATAACCCCTGTGAGTTCCTTATTGCCATTATAATAAAAAAAAATCAGTGTTAAACTTTGTTCTACATATGATTAGGCTATACGTATATGCTAATAAAAGATTATACAATGGCAAGAACATTTCCTGGTCTCTGACTGGTCAGTGTGTCCCTGGCACAATGAGGTTATCCCAGCACAACCTCACTGTATTGCTTCGGATGCATTGGATGATGATTTGGATGATTAGTTGCTTGCCATACACTTAAGAAACAGAGATATAATGCCACACTAAAAATCTACTAAAAACATTTACATATTTTTATTTTTTTATTTTGCATAACAACGAGCCATTGTATAATAGCAATAATGCACTCCAGGGTGTTGGTTGTGTTGGGATAACCTCACTTCTGGGACTTTGGATGCATTCGGCTTGCGGCCTCGTGCCAAACCACCCAGGTGTGAGGTTATCCTAGCACAACCCACACCCTGTTGTGCATTATTGCTTAATTAACATAAGGCTGATAGAATGTTTACAGGGAATTAGAAAACTATTTCTCAGAATCTTTTTATAATATATAATATAGAGAATAATATATGGGGTGGTGTGTGTAATGAGATTTTACACACACCCGAGTTGTGGGATGCTACATAAACCCCGAGGGCGTGAGCCCGAGGTTTTATAAACTCGCATCCCACTATCGAGGGTGTGTAAAATCTGAGTTTTACACACACTACCCCTTATTTTATTTTTTATAATTGCTGGACAGCAATTTTCTCCAGCCCTGTGTCTGAATCTCTCTCACACACACACACTCTGACTGTATGTCTCACATACACACACACACACACACACACACACACACTGTGACTCTCTGTCACACACACACACACCCTGTCTTTCCAGTCATCTTTTTTTTTTTCAGTTTGTTTTTTAATCGTTGCTTTTTTTTTTTTTTATCTTTGGCCAAAGTTCTGTGTGGAAATCACGATCGTCTTACCTCAAGGAGTGAGGTATGAGCCGTTCATGTTGTCTTCTACGGCTTTCGAATGGCGCGATCAACCAGATATTTAAATGACTGTTTATTTTTTTAAAAAGACGTTGAGTACTTTCGGTCTGGCGGCTCGGCAGCTCCTCTCGGCTCCTCGTTATGCGGGTAAGGACGCACCATGTTTGCTCACGAGTGGAAGCCTGCCCAGTAGGACATTAATAGCCAATCAGGGAGTGGCTGTTCTCGATTGACGTGGCGCGTGTTTGCCGTTATAACCCGCGGGTTATAACGGCAAATTATAACTCGGTCAGCCTATGGAAAAAATTGCTGGCCAGTAATTATAAATGTATTTTGCACAGCAACTATCCTGCTGAATGGAAAAGCAATGGGATCATCCCCATACTTTAAAAAGGGGACATAGCCAGCCATAGTAATTATAGATCTGTTAGTCTGATAGCCTGTTTTACAAAAGTATTCTCTAAAATCTGTTCTTAACAATCTGGTAGGGTAGGTGGAAGACAATATCATCTTAAATCCATATCAAGCAGGATTGTAAAATGGGTTCTCAATTATAGATCAATGTTATACATTACAGCACCTAATAGAAAAGTACTACCATAGCCAGAAGCTAAATATCTGCATGGTATTTATAGTCTTTAAGGGCCAGATATTCAAAACTTTGCGCCAGGCAAAAAACATTTGCACAGGTTTAGCACAGGATTAGCGTGGGTCAGCTATATTCAAAAGGCCAAATAGAGCGGGCAAACTGCTTTAGCGCCAGGCAAAATCATAATGTATGCAAGGGGCAAACTAACATGAATACAGGTGCAATGCTACATTCAGCGACTAGCACTGTGCAAAGTGGTTTTGCGTGACTTAGAGCGACACTTAGCGTGGCGCACATTACCATCCAGGAAAAGCTTGTCTTAACCCTGGGCAATCAGCTTTGCATGACACTATGGCTTTGCATGGTGTTTGCATGTATTCTGCGCAGGTTTTGCGTGACCCTAACAAATAAATATGACACATAGACAAAGCCAAACATAGAGGAAGCATGCTTCTAACTGACGGCATCACAATGATGCCATCATCTGCCACCAGTTCCAGCCATGCCAGGCAGTAAGTGGTGACCCTGCCACCAGTGGACAGCATGGCAGTGTGGCCATACAGCACACACCTGTGGACCGCACTTCTGTGGACACCAACAGATGCCAGCACACACATGCAGCACTGTGGGCATGGAGGATGAAAAGGGGAGAGTGTATGGGTGGCCGGGCTGTGCCACAGATCAGGTATGGCCACAAGGCTGGAAACATCATGCAGTGCACATGGGCCAGTATTGGGAATACCCCAACACCAGTGTGCCTTTTGGATAATATATGCCCCCTGGTCACATACCGCACAGCTGTACAACTGCCACAGCCCACAAAGCCAGACATGTATATGTCACTGTGAGCATCCCATGCCAGAGGCGCAGCATCTGTGGGTCACACAACAGCGTAACAGTAATGTCCACTGTCAGTAAACACTTGCAGATTGGGCCTCTCACTGTGTATAGTGCAGTCATCATCACTGCCCTACACACCATAGGCATTGCTGTGTCCACACACTACTGGCCCCCTTGCTACTGTAGTGTCTGCTATGCACTGTAGCATGACCTACAGTGTGACAATTGCATGCAGCACCACCACCATCTGTGCCTATGCTGTGTTGTCCCAGTATAGCTGCAGGCAGCAGCGCATGCGGAAGTAGTGTTCAGAACTGTATAATATTCCCAAGCTGTTTGTGCAGCGCTAACACGTTTGCGCGGGTTTAGCGCAGGGCTAAACAGTTAGCCTGGGACAAACTGCATGCAAATCATAGCATAATGAGATACTAATCTGGATGTTTGCCCACAGACTACCTAAGTAGGCTCATCTGCATGTCACTTTTGAATATGGCAAAGTTTAGCGCCGGGCAAACATGTTTGCACTAGGCTAACGGTTTAGCCCTGTGCTAAACCCACGCAAATTTGTTAGTGTTCTGCAAACAGTTCGGGGAATATTTTACAATTAAGCACACTGTACTTTCACATATGCTGCTGCCTGCAGATGTACTGGGTCCAGGCATTTGCTGGCACACACATTGGCCACATAGTTCACCTCTACCTACCTTCACATCGCTGTGCACTGTGTTGCTGTTGTGGTTTGCACTTCCTGGTTGCCATATTCAGAGCTGTCTTATTCCAGGGCTAACTTTGCCTTGCACTCCCAGCCCAGTTTGCCTGGCCTCATTCCCATGCTATATTCAGAAGCTGTTTACCCCGGGCTATTTCTTTTGAATATGGCTTGCTTTGTGCTCCGGGCTGAGTTTGCCCACTGGGCAGTGCTAATTTAGCCCTGGGGCAAAGTTTTGAATATCTGGACCCAAATCTGCTTTCGAAGGTATAGCAAGAAAGCTGCTATGGAAAAAAAAGTTAATTAAATTGCAGATCAATGTAACACTGGTAAGAATTATTGGGAACCTGAATTCAGAAACCTGGTCTACAGTCCACTATGAATTAAAAGGTAGAAGGTAAGATCATTTCAAATTAATTTTGGGGGTAAAGCATGGATGCCTGCTTGCCCTGATTCTTTTCAATTTATTTGTGAATGATCTGCAACAGAAGTAGAAGGAACATAAGGGTACATCTCCTTATATACTATGCAAAAATATACCAACATTGCTGTACACAGAAGACATTGTGGTCATTTTGTTATCATCAGTACTTAAGTAGAAAAGTGAAAATCTTGAAAAAGTACTCCAATAATTGTGAACTAAAAGTTAACAAAAGTATAAGAAAGATCTTGGTCTTTGGGGAAAATAAAAATAATTTAAAGTGGACAATAGAAAGAGAAGTAGTGGAGGTGGTTGAGACATTTTGTTACATGGGTCTACATTTTACCAATAGCAGCAGCTGGTCTACCCATGTAAAAGTACAGTCAATAGACTTAAAGGTAAATTACATGCAAAAGCTATACAAACTCATATTGTCCATTGTGTATTTGTTTCTCTGAATGTTCCTGCCATTCTCATCCCTGTGTCTGTTGTTAAAGGTTTTTTGTTATTGTTACCCACCAGTTTTATGGCCCACGGCAGTCACCGTGCAGGGTTCTTTTATTGCCTTTGATCTCTTGAAAGTTTCCCAGAATGCCTATGGGAATTATGTCAATTAGACCTACTAAGAGCCCAGGATATAACAGACCTTCAAAGGTGTATCAGATCAGTCTTGTTATCACTTAGTGACAGCACTGTACACAAAAAATTGCTACCCATCCACAATGAAAACAGTCACCCCTTAAAAAAATCTGACTTCAGCTGGGGAGAAGGCCAAACACTTTTTCAAAGCAGTTAAATTTTATAAGCAGTTGCAGTTGAATGCTGTGACTAGATTATAATTAGAGTCCTGGGCTCTTGGTAAGTCTAATTGACATAATTTCCAGAGGCATTCTGGGAAAATTCCAACAGATCAAAGGCAATTAAAGAAACTTGCATAGCTTCCTCCATGGGCCATAAAACTGACAGGGAAATGTAAAAAGGCAAAAACATAATCCTGGCCACAGACACGGAATAGAACACCAGGAACAATCACAGAAACAAAAAACCCTATGCACAACATCATGGTTTTTTATAATTTTTTCATGTAGTTTTCCATTAATCAAGTAAAGTTTTTTTTTTTGAGATTAAATAAAAGCTATGGAGAGTAGTACTGTGTGGAATTTTCAGATTCCGGTGGAACAAAATTTCATGGAGTTTTTGAAATTAGACTGAAATTCCATCAAATTTAACTGGAGACAGAATGGTGGAATTCCACAGGAGAAATTGTTGCAGAATGATTTTCCATGCAAGAAAATACCGTTTCATGGAATAATATTCTGTTTATCTCAATATTTTTCCATGGAAATGATTGAGGAATGATTTTCCATGGAAACATTCTGTTCTATGTGGATCATCATAGCTGGCAAAATTTCACAGAAGAACCAACAAAATTCAGGTGGAAATTCTGCCTACAGAATTGTCATTTCACACTAATTTGGTTGGCAGAATTATGCATTCTGCACAGCACTAATGGAGGGTCCACATTACATCCTGCAGTGGAAGTCACCAGAAATGAAAATGAGCAGTGAAGCTCTTACACAACTGAATTACGGGAGACAGAGAACTTTGCAAAGATAGAGCAACTGTTCTTAGCACTCTATAGGAGTCTATTACGAAATCCCAAATCAGTCACATCTAAAATCTCACAGATGCAATTAGATTGAATGTCTATGGAAGAATTAGCAATCAGAAGAATCTTGGGTTATTGGATCAAACGTATGAGCAAGAAAGAAGATAAAATAACAATATGTCTAAAAGAAAAATTAATGTGGTTGGGTAGAGAAAGGATATCCTCATGGCTGAATTTTGTGTTAAAAAATTAAAGGAATTACATTTTAAATATTTATGGACAGACTTTATGAGGAGTGTAAATCTAAATGAGGGCTATATACCCTTTATAAAGAGAAACTCATGACAAGGGGAGCTGAGAAGGATCTGCAAAGGACAAAACAGCTTAAGATCTGCCCATGGTTTATGGATAATGTTAAAGATCTAATGATCAAACCATACTTGCTGCTCCTGACAGATAGTAGTGAAAGGAGATTAATGACCAGGTTTTGGATGGAATTAAATCTCTCAAAAATGTTATCAGCTAGATCTGTAAAAAAACAAATGTGTAACAACTTGGATTTAAATTGTGACTGTAGTCTGGGTATCTCAGAGAATTTAGTGCACATATTATTTATGTATTGTCCTAAATATATGGATTTAAAAAATAAATTCCTGACTTCGTACTTGTAGGACATTATATTTGACAGGAGGTTGAAACTTTCTGCAGGATGTGCTGGGTTATTAGAAATCTGTAAATACAATTTTGGTAAAGAAGTATGGAAAATTATGAAAATAAGAAGTATTGGAAAGTGACATATATGTGAACTGCACATTCATCAAAGAAATAAAGCACAAGTCCATATTAGCACAGCCTTTTAAGGCCAATAGCTGGCCATTATTCTTGTATGGATTAGAGGTGATGGACTTCTTTCCTGGAGAATAGGTGTAGGTAACTAGACTTGAACCACTAACAAATGAGAAACTATTGCCTGTTTCACAGGGATAATATCATGTTATCTAAGACTGCTTTATTTTCCACTACTCCTTGAAATGGAAAGAATAATAAAAATTATTGCCCACTTGGGTTGCTGGACAATGTAATACATTTATTGATAACTTACTCTGAACTATGCACTTTAACAGTATACATCTGAATAGATCAGGATGCTGATTTGTTAGTCAGATACACGCTTATAAGCTATGTAAAAATGAACCTTTTTTAAAATGTAATGTTCTTATATGTGGGAGCAATTCCTTCTTATGGTTGTCATTTTTATATGCAGTGGCTTAACCCTTCCTGTGCTGCAGACTGATATATCAGTCCAGATTTCTAATAAGTTCAAATTCTGCTGGCAGCCCAAAGGTTAAATGTCAATCACAAGCAAAGAAGTAGATTATGAACTTATTACACCTGCTCCTTGGTAAAAGCCCTGCTGGTGGCAGTAAAACAGCATGTACAAGATGTTTTAGTGAACATGAATGTCACAGTGTGGTATATACTGTATTATGGGATATACTCATACCTTGCATGTCACCTCCTGCATTCAACCATCTTAGAAGTTAGTGCAGCCCGTGATATACAACATAACTAAAGTGTAGTATTGCTATTATAAACTGGGCTTGTGTTGGGAAAAAAAAGTAAAAATTGACTTGAAAATAACAAGGTGTTCTGAACAGTGGAGATATCCTGGGACACACTGTGGTCATGCAATACAATTCCCCAAACACAGTATGGGACTTGTTACATCCATTTTATAAGTCCATTTGTCCAAAAGATGGCAGTAGAAATACATTGCTTTTGGCACCCTTTGGAACAGTATTCTTTACAATAGGTACTTAACAGATAAGGCAAGTCTCCATTATCATTACAGTAAAGCACTGCTGTATACTGTGCCTAGGAGATGGATTCTTTTAAAATTCATCTTTCTGAGAATGTTTAGAGCATGGTCTGTTCGCTGAAAGAAATAAAGACAAAATGTGTTTTGTTTGGTACAGATGATATCTTTAGTGGGCTGATAAATAGTTTGAGTACACAAGCTTTCTAGACCATTAATGTTCATTGGGTCTGCTTTTGCAATCAAAGCAAGAATTTCCTTTATAGGGTTTGTGTTAAAAAGCTGAATTACAGTTTGGAAAGGACAGGATGGCGATGCTGCAAAAACAGATAAGTGCTGCAAGTAAACAATCTGCAGGGCTCTTAGAAAGCGTTGTTATATTGAGTGTGTCTGGATGGTACTATCACAAAAGATCTGAGAGAAGCTGTAGCTGTTTAGACTCTATTTACATCATGCTTTTATTTGTTAGGCTACTGAAAGTACTGCACTGGGGAAATCATTGGAGTTCAGCAAATATATTGATGTATTCTTTTATCAAGCCTACACTCCGTTTGTAGCCTGTAACTCTGAGGACTGGTACAGTTAGGTAGATCAGGTAGACATGAAAGGGGAACAGTCATTACTCAAGGGCCCACTCTGAAGTGTTGGGCTGTCTCTGATGTATGGTTTGTGTGCTGAATAAATTTGTTTTACTCACAATGGTAGTTTTAGAGGCACTCATATTTGATCCTGCCATACTGTGGCCCTAATATCTGCTAGTCAGAGATGCCCCAGTTTCTTCCCAGAATCCCCTGTTACTGTCATCAGAGCCAGGCTGCAGTCGCAGGAGATTCAATTGTCAGCAATGTGACCTGAAGCTTTTAAAAGCTCCAGTCAGCTGTTTGCTGGTCCCACTCTCCCTTCTGTCATTCTAAGGCTGTGTAACAATGTGCATTTATTCTTACCCTTAGAAAATCCATTGGACACAGGACATGGCACTTTCAGGCTTTAAGTTGCTTGCAAAAACTCTAAACATGTATTTATAGAAACATGTATTTATAGAAACCTCTGACTGAGGTAGTAATGGATGATAATTTAACATCTCATGATGTCTACAATCCTCTACAATCTGGATTTAGGAAGTGGCATAGTACCCAGACTGCTCTGGTTTGGGTACTTAATGATCTCCTAATTGCGAGGGATAGAGGAAGCCATTCCATCTTGGTTTTTCTTGATCTCTGTGCAGTATTTGACTCTGTAGACCATGGGATGCTATTGGAGTGCCTTTTGATACTCTGTGGACTGTTTGGTACTATCCTCAGATGGTTTCAATTGTTCCTCACTGGCACGACTCAGAGAGTGGTGTCAAGAATTTATTTCTCTACCCCTCTTCCGCTGTCATGTGGGGTTCTGCAGGGCTCCGTGCTGTCCCCCATGTTGTTTGCAGTGAACATGCTGCCGTTGGGAGACATTATAAGGTGGTATGGGCTGAGATTTCACTGCTATGCAGATGGCACTCAGCATTACATGTCCTTTGTGCCCGAACAGGGTGGTGCGGTCTTGGTTTTTAACAGCTGTCTCACCAAAATCCAGGGTCAGATGAGTGCCAACTGGCTGAGGTTGAACTCAGGCAAAACTGAGGTGCTGATGGTGGACCCAGGTCACCAAAGTGTGGGGTTACCAGCAGGCCTACCTTCTGGAGTTTGGCTTTGGGATGACCAGCTACTTACCTCTGATCAGGCATGAAATCTGAGCATTGTTTTTGATAGCAGACTGACATTAAAATCTCAGATGTCTGCTGTCATTAAAGCCTCTTTTTAGCATATGAGGAACATCACTTGGATCAATCGCCTGGTCTCACCTGGTGATCTTCCAATGTTGGTCCACGCCTTTGTAACCTCATGCCTTTGATTACTGCAATGCCCTATACTTGGGGCTACCGGGGGTTGAGATCCACTGATTGCAGCTTGTGCAGAATGCGGCAGCTAGGTTGCTGACTGGTTTATCGAGATTTAACCATGTCACTCCTGTGCTCTGCGATCTGCATTGTCTGCCTGTAAATTGGCGGATCACCTTCAAGGTCGGGTTACTGACCTATAAAGCCCTGCACGGGCAGGGACTGTGCTACTTTCAGGATCTTCTCTGTCCCTACTGCCCCTTCCGCTCACTCCATTCCTCCAATGACAGATTGCAAGAGGTTCACAGGGTTCAATTGAAAACCTTGTGGGCTCTCTCTTTTGCTTTTGTGGCCCTGAGCCTGTGGAATTCTCTACCTCGTCAGATCAGAGTGTGCCTGACTGTTGAGGATTTAAAATCTGCCTTCAAAATGTATTTATTCTCATTAGCATTTCCTGATGTAAGTACTGGCTAGCCACTGTCATCTTTTTATTTAGGATTAGTGTTTTAAATTTTATACCTGTTGCTTTTATTGTTATGATTTTTTTGTACAGCGCTATGATCTTTGGAATAGCGCTTAAGAAATAAAGAATTGATTGACTGAATGGCAAGTCTGCAGGTGATGGCTCAACCAAGGCTCCCTTTTTTGCCTCAGTTTCATATCAGCATAAATAGAAACATAGAAATGTGATGGCAGAAAAGGACCTCCAGGCCCACTCAGTCTGCCCAGGTTGCCTAGACCACTGCTAGGACTTAACTGTAACCCCCCCTTGCCAACAGGTCCCCTGTGCCTGTCCTACACCCCCTTGAACCCTCCCACTGTCCTCTCTCTGACCATCTCTTCTGGAAGCCTAGTCCATTCATCCACCACCCTTTCTGTGAAAAAGTGCTCTCTAATGTTTCCTCTGAACTTCCCCCTTGCAATTTGAAAATCATGGCCCCTTGTCTTCAATAACCTCTTTAGTTGGAATATGCTCCCTGCTGCCACTTAGTTAATTCCATTTAAGTATGCAAAAGTCTCAATCATGTCCCCCCTCCCTCTGCTTTGTTCTAGGGAGTACATGTTGAGGGCCCTCAGTATCTCCTTGTTTGTTAAGTGGCTGATTCCCTTAACCATCTTTGCCACCCTCCTCTGGACATGCACACCCTCTCCATGTTCTTCTTGAGATATGGACTCCATAACTGGACCCCATACTCCAGATGACCTCCCTCCTCCTACTAGTGATCCTCCTCCCGATGTAACCCAGCATCCTGCTGCATGTTGTCCCTGCCTTCTCACGATGTTTTGCTACTTTCAGGTCCCGTGTAATGTTGATGCCAAGGTTTCTCTCCTGTTCAATTACTTTTCGTGGTTGCCCTCCCATGCAATACACCGCTCTCTGATTTTTCCTGCCTAGGTGCATGATCTTGCATTTTGATGTATTGAAAGACAGTTGCCACTCTCTGGAGCATTCCTCTAGTTTCCTCAAATCCTGCTGCATACTCTCAACTGCCTTCTGTGTGCAGACCTTTGTGTCATCCATAGATAGACACACCTTCCCCTCAAGGCCCTTAGCTATGTCCCCTATAAATATATTGAATAGTAGTGGGCCCAACACTGACCCTTGGGGAACCCCACTGATGACCCTTCCCTTCCCTGATGGTACTCTGTTTATTACCACCATCTGACTTCTACCCCTCAGCCAGATCTGCACCCACTGTACTACCATCCGCCCCAGCCCCAGACATCCCAATTTATGCAGTAGCTTCCTGTGTGGCACAGAGTCGAACGCTTTCCTGAAATCAAGATACACAATGCCCACTGACCCCCCCGCCCCGATCCACCACCTTGGTGACCCAGTCAAAGAACTCTATCAGATTCATTTGACAGGATCTACCGTCAGTGAACCCATGCTGGCATTGGTCGTGCAGGTCATTTGCTTCCAGGTATCTGGTGATTCTGTTTTTAAACAATTTGTCCATGGGCTTGCCAACCTCAGAATTTAAGCTCACTG
The DNA here is from genome assembly GCA_016271365.2 of Neoceratodus forsteri. Lineage (NCBI taxonomy): Eukaryota > Metazoa > Chordata > Ceratodontiformes > Ceratodontidae > Neoceratodus > Neoceratodus forsteri. The sequence goes on along the minus strand of CM028131.1, from coordinate 171,634,222 downwards.
ACCTGTAATTGCTCCCCTCCCCCCCCCTTCCTTGTGAAGGGGTACCACATCTACCTTTTTCCAGTCACCGGGGACCACCCCTGATTCTAAGGACCTGTTGAGGAGTTCAGTCAAAGGAGCTACCAGCAAACCCCTCAGCTCCCTCAAGAGTCTGAGATGCACCCCATCTGGCCTCATCACCTTATCCAACTTCAATCTCTCTCGCTCTCTCAGGATCTCCTCTACCTGGAAGGGACCATGTATACACTGCTCTCCAAACTCCAGACTTCAGTTTTCCTTCCCTTGTCTAGCTTGCCTACCCACTCCTCTATCTCGGTGCTTTGCATTCGGGGGGGCTGGTTGCTCCCCTATCTACTGCCCTGAGACATGGCTCTACCTGTAACCCCACCGCCGATTTAGTTTAAATTGTAGTGATGCTTCATATACTCAGCTAGTTTACACTTTAGCACTGCCATACCTTCCCTATTTAAGAGCAGCCTATCCAGGGCAAAAAGGCTGTCATCTCTCCACGTTGTCCCCAATCCCCCACCAACCTAAAGTCTCTCTGGGTGCATCAGCAGGTGAGCCAAGTGTTAAACTCTAATATCCTCTGCCTCCTCTCAGAGTTTGTCCTTGGGACTGGCAGCACCTCTGAGAAAGACACCGATTTAAACCTCAGACTGCTGCAGAACCTCGCTAGTGCTCCAAATCTTGCCTGCACTTCTAATAAACCATTTCCTGAGAGGTCATTTGTGCCCAGGTGACCAACAAGTGGGTAATCTCATCCTGCTCATTCCCCCAGGAGGGAATGTGATGAACGACATGTGCTTCCGTCATGCCTGGCAGGCATTCAATCCAGATCCTGCTGCCCTTGCCCCCTTCCCCCCCCAGCTAGTACCCTTAATAATGGAGTCCCCAACAATCAAACCCCTTTTCTCCACCCCTCTTAGACTGCCCCTTTCTCCTGCTGGCTTCCCAGCGCCTTTCACTACCATGTTTTCCCTGCTGTTTCTTTCCCCTCCCCATTGCCCTCCCTAGTCTTGACCACCCCCTTAGCTACTCTCATACTCTGCTCCCTCCAGAGTCCAATCGTTTGATTCCTATCTCTACTCCCCCTTACCCCAGGCTCTATCTCCCCACCCTGCCCCACTTCCTCCTGCTTTGTGACTGGCTCCATGTCCACCCCTGCCCCTCTTTCCTCAGTTTCATGGCTGGAGTTTCCATTTCCCCACAATCCCCCTCCTGGCCTGCTTTGTCCTGCTTAGTGTCTGAAACTTCCAATGTTTGGGTCCCTACCCCCCTACTCTGCTGCTTAGGCTCCTCCTCCACTGTCCCAGGTGATTCCTCCCGTACGCTGTCATCTTCATGCTTGCAGTTTATCCCAGCTCTATTCGCTGGGGGGACTCACATCTTCCCTTCTGCCGTGGGTTTTAACTGTCTCTCTCCAACTGCTCCTCATGGATCTCCTATATCACTAACTTCCTTTTTCTCCCCCCCCCATCCTGGGACTGTAGTGCAGCAAATCTATTTTTGTGCACAATGCCCCCCACCTGCCCTACCCCTACAGGAGCATGTCCACCCTTTCTTCTCACAAATTCAGTCCTAGGACCCTGGCCCTGAAACACCTCCCATCCATTCTGCTCATACTCCTGCCCTTTACTGACATGGGTATCCCCCTCCAACACATCCCTATCACCCCTCTCTAGTCCACCCTCCTTGCCTTGTACCCATTTGTACTCCTCCACCCCGTCTTCAGCACCTGCCTACAGTAGGTTCCCCTGCCCCCCACAACCTCGAGTGAGTATTCCCATCCACCCCTGTACCAACCTACTCCCTCAAAATGCTCCTGCCAGTCCCCCTCTACCTCTATCCCTCTCCTCTGCCCGTTTGAGTGACCATCTCAGACCCCACATCACATCTCTGATCAGTGCCAACTGCCTACACACCATGCAGACCCCCATCCTCCATACCGTATCCAGCACTATTGTTGACCCATATCCAGTGCACCCCACAACCATGCCAAAGAGCCAGCCTACCCTTGCAGTCTGGGAGCCGATCCCCAGCCTGGACTCCCTTATGTTCCTTGTGCCCCAATTCATTTGCTGCTCCATCTTCCATCCCATTTGTCCCACTTCTTGGCTGATTGTATCTAACTGATGCCTCCAGCAGACACAGGGGTGGACCTTGGGGGATGCATGCTGAATACTAGATGTGTTGGTGGGACTCCCGGCCTGGAAACCATGAGGAAAATGTCACTAGAACTCTGTAGTGTATGTGTAGTAGTCTTTGTTAGGCTAAGTATTACATTGGCATTAGCCTTAGCAGGACTGCATAGATGGCGAAGTGGCTAATGTCACTGCTTCTGGTGCAAAAGGTTGGAGGTTCAAAACCTGGTTGGGGAAAGTCAGAATTTCCTAGAGAAGCTGTGTTATATCCCACAGAAGTAGTTATAAAATGAGCAAAGCTGGTCAGGATGAACTATGGAACTTAATTGGAAGCTAGAATGTACAGGTGTCTCACTAGCACTCCTGGTGGACAAAATGTATACTGAAACAACAGCACCACACTGTAAAGCTGGAGCAGGGTTTGGGTGGGAGCTGCAAACCCACAGTGCAATAATTAAATCCAAACCACTACGCACTCCAGAGCCAGGAGAGATGCTTGCTTCCCAGTGAATGTTCAAAAAATACCCAAATATTTGCTCAAATACAAAATTTCCAATTGTTAAACACATAAATGGGAGATAGATAAAGGCACAGCAAACTACATGCAAGGTCCCCGGCACTTTGCCAGTTAAGGCTTCATCAGGGGGTTTAGACAAATAGTATAACCTGCAAGCAAGTAGGAAAATGTGGACTTAGAAATCTGGATTACAGTGGTCACGTGACAAGTCACATGACCTGGCTCACCAATACATTAAAGGACAACCCATGGTAGTGGGATCATAGCTAACTATACATATCTCAAATGCTACCCAACTATGGGTTCAAATCTGATCTGTAATTTTAAGCATATCTTTTTAGCTTAGCATTTGCGACCACCTAAAAAGACACCTGGGCAGACTATATGCTTATGTGGTTTATTTTGTATTGTTATGAATTTTTGCTTGCTATTTTGATTTTTAATTATTTCTATTTTTTTTTCTTGCTATTTAGTATGCTTTATTCCTGGCCATACCAACCCAGATCTCAGCCCCTGCCTCCTCCAACTCTGACCAACCGCTTGGAATTACCTGCCATGGTGACATGATCTCAGGCCTACCCACAACTAGGAGGGGCCGTTGGTTGACTTGGAACCGGTGGACTTGGAGTCAGTATTTCAGGCAGGCATCCCAACAAGAGGAAATTTCTCTGGCTTACCCCTCCCAGGGTGGGGGTATGGTACCGGGTGGTGGGCATAAACACTTCTACCCGTCACCAAGGCTGAGTCATGGGGAAAATTTAGGATAGAACACGGGGCTTCATAGAGGGAGGCTGCAGTAGTTTGTAGGCTGAAGATCCCTGAGGGCAGGGCATGAAATGATGTGAGATGCCCCACCCTCCTAGGTGAAGGTGCTGGTCGCAGTGGTACCCCCTACCTCTGCTAGGGGTGCGAAAAGTACCAGACACTCTACTCCCCTCCAAGAAGAAGAGCTGTCCTCAGGTCACTCAATCCTTGTACTCCCAGCCAGCCCTCCCAAATCTGTTCCCGAACCTGGGATGTTGGTGCCACAAGAGGAGGCTTTGCCAGCAGGCCAGCTAATTATTCCTATTTCTGTATGGAACCAATGGAATGGGCACCCAACAAATAAATTGCCTTGCCTTAATTAGCAAAATGAATTACCTTTAACACATTTACAGGTAAACAACAGCTCTCCAAACCACAACTACACATTAACACATTTCTCCTTTACATTTATTTGATGGCAGGAGTATTTATAGTTACATTTGGGGCCTCATTTGCCACATGGCACAGAAGTCACAGTGTCTGTGGCAGAGGTGCTAAAAGAAGCGATAAACCCTTCTGAACAAACATTCATACAGAACATGAGGTAAAGTCTACCTCTGCGGTCTGCCTGAGTCCCATTCCTCCATGGGTGTTGAAGTCAGCACCTTATGCAGTCACAGATGACAGTGGTTTACCATACCTGCTGGGTCTATCCCTTCTACCTGTGGTTTCAAACCTCAGCTTCAGCTGCCCAGGTATTTTTCCAGACATGCAGACCCTATCTGCCAACAGTCCTCGCTAGCATTGGATTTGTCACCCACATTTTATGCCATTATAGGATCACAGGACAAATAGGGAAAGGGAAGGGAACATTGTTTAACCAGGAGTAGCACACTAAGCCGAAGCTTGTTTCCAGATGTGACCTGAGAGCACAAGGAAGTTAAGTAATAGTAGTAGTAATAAAATTTACTTATACAGTATGGCACCATTGGGGCTATAAATGCCCTGTTTACAAGGTGTACCTGTAACAACATACATTTAAAACAATCATATACACCATATAGCACATAACCAAAAACTTGTTTACATTGAAGGAATAAATACACACGATCTGGTACATCACAAAATACATGACCAATACTTGTTTCATAATAAAACAGACACTAACACATAAACCTATTTGTACATCTAGTCATAGTACAATATTCAATATCAATTCCAACAAGTTTAAATACCTGTCACACTTTACCTATTGCACTCACAGCAAACGTTAAAATTCTGTTTAAGTTTTGATTTACAACTGTTTTGTGATAGTTCAAAATTTCTTAGGTATAGGGGTAGCACATTCCAACTATTGGCAACATTGTACTCAAATGTTGTAAACACCACTGTCAGCTTTATAATGATCTTGGTTGGCTGTCTCCGTTAGCTAGTAGGAAATACTACTTTGGCTCTCTTATTGATTCGATAATTCGAAATCAAACCCCTAGGTGTCTTGCAGCTATGCTTGTTCCTCAGGACACACTCCATGGTCTACGATCAGCTGACAAATCCTTTCTGAATTTGCCGAGGTGCCGCACGAGGAAAGGAACTGTTGCATTTGAACATGTGGCTCCACAGCTGTGGAATTCCCTTCCCCTCGACATTAGACTTTCTAGCTCCCACACATGCTTTAAGAGAAAACTGCGCTCAAATCTGCTGATTGCTGATACCTGTTCCTGCTTTCACCCTACCTAATGACTGATGTCTCTGGCCATACAATAGTATTTCCTCACCTCTATATAACCCTCTTACTGCCTCAGCCTGTCCAGGCTCCCTTTCCCTGCCCATATACAATCTTGCACTGCAGGCATTTCCCTTACACTTACATACACTCATATAATCTAATTTCATGGCTTGCTCCCCTCTTCCTCACTTACCGACCTTTTCCTTAATGACACCCCCTGCTCTCAATGGTTATTTCTTCCTTTTGTATTACCTGTTTTTGTTTTTGTGTACCTTGTTTCTGTTCATATGATGTGCCACCTGAAAATTTATTGTCTAAGGTTCTGTCTATTCATTGCATAGATAGGCACCTATGAACTTATGAATGGTCTACTCTGTATGTCTCTGATATATTGTATCCACTTTAACTCATTGTATGTAAAGCGCTTTACTTGGTATGTTCAGATATATTGTATCCTCTCTAACTCATTGTATGTAAAGCACTTATAATTTGTTTTCCTGTTAAGTTTCTGCATGTCTGTACTCTCCCGGGTCGTGACTGAAAATAGTAATTTTATGGCTAGTGCACTTACCCGGTTAACAAAAGCTAAATAAAATAAAATGTAATTTTACTGAAATTATTTATAATCTTGGGCTGCACCAGATCCATAGCCCCCTTTTTTCTTAAATTGAAACCATGATTAGGTTTATGTAATTTCACTGTTAAATGTTGAGGTGTTTTGTTTTTGAGCATACCCCAAACTAAACTGATCCAAATACCTTTCCTTCCTAGGTCCAGCAAGCTCCTCCTCCAACCCAGTGCACTATACATTGTACAGTGATGAGTACTGTATTTGCACTTCAGAACAAATCTTGCAGTCTGTTACAAATATGATCCAACATTTCTAGCTGTTGTTTACTGGCATGCCCATAAATATGGCTCCCATAGTCAAGGCCACTGTTTTTCGGTTTTTACCGGAAATTCCGGGAAAATTCCGGAATTAGGGCTGCCTGAAAACCGTTAAAAAATGAAGATTTCATGGAATCTGGCATTTTCTATCAGATCAGTAAATCTATAAAAAAGTGTGTTTTTCTTTTAATTCCTTCCTGTACTATTTTCAGTTTGCTTCATTTAATGTTCTGTATATTAAGCCTTCTTTAATTCTGATTATTTATGCACATACTAAAAAATGATAAAAGAATCCCGGTAAAATCCAGAAATTAGAGTAACAATCACCAGTGAAATTCCGGAATCTTAAGTCTTGAAAACGGAATTTAATTGTTTTAATCACCGTAAATCAGTGGCCTTGCCCATAGTCAACTACTGGCAAGATCAGTTGGTTTGCTATTGTTAAACGTACAGTCTTAGTTGTACAAGTTGTAAACTGCCTTGCTGCCCCAATACGTGTATTTATTTGCTTTATGAGATCTGAGATATGGTAGTCAAAGGTAAGATGCTGATCAAAGTAAACCCCTAGGTATTTATAGATCACTGTTTGATTTAAGCTTTTTCCCTCTCTTGTCTTTATCTCCAGCTGTTGGAGTCGATATTTCAGGCAGGCATCACAACAGGAGGAAATTTCCCTGGCTTACCTCTCCCAGGGTGGGGGCATGGTACTCAGCGGTGGGCATAAACACTTATACCCACTTTCTACATGCTTTATTCAGTTTGGACTGTTTTGAGCCAAATAGCATTACTTGTTTTTTTTTCCCCTATTTATTACCAAGTCCAGGGAAATAAAGTACTCCTGCATTGCCAAAAAATCAGTTTGCAATTTATTCTCAACTTCACTGGGACAACGCCTTTGGCCACCAGGACCATGTCATTTGCATATAGCCGAATGCAGGAGTGCTCTATGTACCCTGGGAGACCATTGATGTAAATGATAATAATGGCCCCAGGACTGCTCCCTGGGTCACTCCACGAGTTATTGATAAGGTGTTTGATTTAAACCCATTTATGGCAACCACCTGTGTTCTTACACTTAAATATGATCTAAACCATTGGCAAGATTCATCTGCTGCTCCTATGTCTTTAAGTTTACTCATCAAGATCCTATGATCCACCAGATCAAATGCTTTTGACATGTCTACGTACACTGCACCCACAGACCTCTCCTTCCCCAAAGGGGTGATAATCGTATCCAAGAAGTCTGGGAGTACGGTGGCTGTGGACCCCCGTCTTCTAAAACCAGACAGATATTTTGTTAACTTTGCATTTTTCCAAATAATCAGTTAATTGTCCATGGACAATTCTTTCAAGTATTTTTGAGACAGTTGACAGTAAGGCTATATAGAGAATAGTGTATGGGCAACAGTGAACAACAACAGTGTTGTTCACTTCAAGAGGTTGTCATGACAACCGTTGAAACCTCGAGAGCGAAGCTCTCACTTTTCACAGGCTTCCAGGAACATGGTGGTACATCCTTCAACCGCCATACTCAGATCTGGAATAAGGAAAACCCTATGCCATGGCATCATTGTTAAATAATTTCTAAATAGAGATTTGTTAAATTTAGCATAATTTCTCCTGCAGGTATCGGGTTGTTTGGGTGGGATTTTGTTTACTTGTTCTCTATTTATGCTACACTGGACAACATTATGGTCCCCTAAGTTGGGACAGCAAACACTTTTTTCATTTATTATCATTATTTATTAAGCTTTTGTTGACCGGGTAAGTGCACTAGACAAATCCTGCCTATTTTCAGGCACGACCTGGGGAAGGGGGATACAGATGAATGCCAACTGACCTTGAACCAGATTAAGCTGTTGGTGGTATTTTTAATGAATGAGGGAAATTTGGCCAGGACACCGGGGAAATTCCCCTACTCGGCTGCTGTTCTGCTGCCAGTAGGGGGACTGGTCATTTCAAAATGTCCACCAAAGAGGTTCCAGGATGGAGGAGGACGCCACAGAGTAGAGAGATAGCCTCTGCCTCCTGCTCCTGTTGTGCTAGAGGCAGCAGCCGGGGCTATGGGCTGAATTTGTTCCAGATATTGAGCTCCAAAAAGAAGAGATAAAATGGGAGCTTGCTGAGGAAAGTAACAAAATGAATGAAGATATTGTCAGAAATGACATCTTCTGAAATTAAGAAGGACAAACTGGATGTGTACAAGCAGTTGAATACTGAAGGAGAAATCCCTTCTTTACAGCAGCAAGGTTTGAACCCTGGAAATACGACGTGCGTTTGTGTGAGAATAATGGAGGAAACAACGCTGGCAGATGAGGTAATGGAACAAGAAGAAGAACAACAGCGATCGGGAATGTCTGTGTGTGGGCAACGGACCAATGAGAAGGAGTCACGGAGCACTGGCGCCAGAATTCAAGCAGGTACTGTGCATACAGATAAAAAGGAGAATTTGCCTGTTCAAAACACTGCCGTGGCTGAAACTAATGTTAAAACTGTTGAACTGCCTGCCGCAACACAGCTCCGATTTAGTCAGAGGGACAGCATGATTTTTAATTCGGGAAACAGCTCCGAGTTAAGATCGCGGTTAGAACTACATGAAAGCAGCGATAGAAATGAGCGGAGCTTGGAAGCACTAAGCTTCAACGGAGTCGGGAAGGATTTAAACAGACTTAATGCTGATCTAATCGGTGGTTCCAGTACTACATGCAGTGTGTCCCCCCAGCCTGTTCTTATTCAGGCAAATCAAGACAACAGAACTCTAGATGAAGAAAAGAGCTGTAACACTCATCCTATTGAATATAAAGACTTTGCAGTTCCTTTAGATAAAATAACAGGTTTTGTGTTTAAAAAAAATCTAAAGCAGGGTGAATCATTAGAGGCTCAAAAGTAATTTATCAATCAGCTGAAGGATCTCAGACAGGGTCACAGAATGTTTCTTTCCTGTGGGGAAAAATAAACAAAGTGAAATTCCCATGGTAAATACAACAGGTTTGGGTAAAAAACCAGAAACCACTGTAAGTGAAGAGGGACAAGTTTTATGGTCACCAGATAAAGCGTTAGGGGGCCGGTTGGATCATGACTGATACAGGAGGGTGGAAGCCTGATCCTACATGGAGCCCTCAGTTAACATTGTCACAGCATTCACCTGAATGGGCTCCTAAGGTGCAACAGCAGGATAAGGCATTCTTTGAGGAAAAGAATAAATCTGAGTGTATAATTTTAAGCCCTGGTGGCAACCTGAGTGATTTGACTGAATCAACTAAGGATTCTCTGTTACAGGAGGCCTTAGTGAAGCCCTCTGTTGAAATGCAAGTACCCCCCAAAGGCTTCAGATAAAAACCTTTAATGTCTGAACTTTTTTCAAATGCACAAAGAGAAGCTGCGCCTAGAAGGAACGCAGTATGTTTAAGGTATAAAGGTGGTTTGGAAGTAAGACCTGACAGACATTATGTGGGGAAAGTTTTATTAAAAGATTCTTTACATTTTTCTCCCAAGGATGTTTATGCCTTTATAAACATCTCGGGAGAAGACAACTATGATGTTAGTTTTAGGTCTCAGCATGCACTTGACCTTTTTTGGACAAGATATGGGCAAGTAAAATTTTCTCCAATATGGGCCCCTTCATAGTGATACCATTATCTAAACCTTTGATTAAATTCGTGACTGTCATGTTTAGGAACGAAGGGGTTTGGGTAGAAGATATTACATTCTGGCTAAAGAAAAGGTGTGAGGTTTTGAGTGAATAGCCTATTTTAGACTCAGAACAGTTTTGGATGGGTGGATGGAAATATAAAGTTAAGTTAAGACAAAATGAAGCGGGGATAGAGCACATACCTAACTCCTTTTTGTTAGGGAAAGACAGAGGAGTGTGTTTTTACAGTGGGCAGCCTCGTGCTTGCTATAAGTGTGGAGCCAAAACATATCTTTCTAGCATATGTGATCAACCCAGATGTGATAATTGTGGGGAGGTAGGGCATGTAACAATGTTTTGTGGTAATCAATCATGCTGTGATTTATGTGATGCAAAAGGCCACTGTTTAAATTTTGTCCTTGGCGCACATAATCTAACAAATAGTTCTGGTTCTGAGGTTTATATTCAGAAAGCACAGGAAGCCATGGTTCAATCTTTTCCCTCACAGGAGGGATCCTTCCATTCTTAGTATTCAAGTAAAACAATCTGAGATTGAGAAAACAGTAGATGGGAAAAGAAATCCTGTCACAAATACGGCTGCAACAGGGAAAAAAGTTCCTCCTGAAAATAGGATAAAAAGGCATGATGAAGATTCAAATAAGAGGATAGCTAAGAAGGATGAAATAGGCCCTCCTAATATTTTAAGCTTTCCTCCAGTTTGTTTTTCAGATGAGAATATAGGGAAAGCAGAAAATGTTAAAAAGTCAAATGAATCCTTTGTAGCTATACCACAGAGAAGATCAGCCAGAAATCTACATCCTAAACCTCCTCCCCCCCCCAGACATTCATTTGGAGACTAGTAACACTTAAGCGGCTCTTTTCACCACATGGGGAAACATGGAGGGGGATGATTCAGATTCACAAAAATCTTCCATTTCAACTAAATCTCAGGTAATAGACAACTACAAGGATAAAAAAAAGAAAAAGAGAAAAAAATAAAGGGTGTTGAACATTAAAAAGGGCAATGAAGTGCTTCTGGGGTTCTTTGAATGCACATAGCCTACTGAATAAAGCAAAGAGACAGGCCTTGTTCAACTATATCCATGAGTTCCCCTTTTCAGTTTGTTTTTTGCAGGAGACTTGGATGTTCTCAATTGAACAAAGGGCAGCATTTAAAAAAGAGTGGCTATGGGGCCCATCCTTTTGGTCTTTTGGAGAGGATGCTGCAGATGGTGTGGGGATTATATTTAACTCCTTTGCATTTCAGTTACATGACCTAATAGACCTGATACCTGGGAGAGTATTAATTTTGGATGGGAAGTGGCTAGGTTTATGGTTTCGCTTCATTAATATCTATAACCCGCAAACTAAATCAGGTAGAGTGAACTGCCTAAAGTTGGTGCAGCCTTTTTTATTTATGACAGTTAGAGTGTTATGGGGAGGAGACTTTAATTGTATAGTCCCAGATCTCTCTCAAAAGAAGCACAATAGTAAGAAAATATATTGTGATTCTAACATACTAAGCAAGATTCTTAGAGAGGCAGGTTTGGTAAATTGTAACAATTCTTTAAATCATGAAAACAGTTTTTCATTTAAAAAAGGGAAATCCTTTTCTCTGATTGACCACATGTTTTTTTCTCCGAATATACTAATAGAATCATTCAAAATATTTCCCTGTGAATTTTCAGATCATTTATTATTAAGTACTTTTTTTCTTTCTGACAAGCAAGAATTGAGGCAACTAAGATGGAAACTAAATAATTCTTTACTTGAACTGAATTACATTCAGATAGGAACAAGAAATTTGTTGAAGGCTAGATTATCGGTAGCTTTTGTATCCAGATTTAAGTAAATGGTGGTTAGACACAAAATCAGATCTAAGAAACCTGTTCAAAATAATGGAAAGAAAATTAAAATGATAAATTTCTGCATTACTTAAGTTTGAGACAGCAACTACAAAGACTTTTACCATAGTATATACATCAAGGTGGGATTTTCAGATCAAATCTCCTTATTAAAAGACAAATGAGGGAATATCAATATGATAGAAGTAAACCATGCAGGCCATATTGATTAATGGAGTGAAAAATCACCTATAGGGATCCCTTTGAGATGTGCAAAGAACTTAGAGACTCAATGGGATTGGAGGAGTTAAAAAAGACTGATGGGAGTGTTGCAACCACAGTGGTGGAACTAAGGGAGGTTATTAAGGAGTATTTTAGCTCATTAAATCCCAAGAGAAATATTTCTAAAAAAGATATAGCGGACTATTTGAAACAGATTCCTGTCTCATTAAAAAGGGCTAAAAAGAAAGAAGAATGGGAAAATATTTCTCAGGCAGAAATTCTGGAATCCATTAGGTAATTGAAATTAAATATTTCCCCAGGCTTGGATGGCCTTACAAATAATTTGTATAAAACCTTTCCGGAAGAATTTAGTCAATGTTTAGGTCTTCTGTTTCAATATTTTCTAGAAAAAAATATTATCTACCCCTCATTCACAGAAGGATTGTTAACTTATATTTTTAAATCAGGTGACAAGCAAAACACGGTTAATTGGAGACCAATCACTTTGTTAAATACTGATTACAAAATTTTTGCTAAAATTTTGAATAATAGACTTAAAAAATATGCAGAAGAAGTAATTTCGCCCTATCAATATTGTGGTTTGTCGGATAGAAGGATACAGTCTGCTCTTATGTTAATAAGAGATGTAATAGATTATCTCTCTGAGATGGGGTTAACAGGTTGTCTGGTAGCAGCAGATTTAGATAAAGCATTTGACAGAGTACATTTACCATTTCTTTTCATGACTCTGAGGCATTATGGGGTACATGATAAACTGGTGAATTTAATTGAGAAATTATATAATATGGGCTGGTATTTCCTTTGTGAAAGGCTGCAAGGCTGAAGGGTTTCATTTATCCATGGAGTTCGACAGGGTGCCCTCTTAGCCCCTTTTATATACTTTTGCAATAGATCCTTTGCAAACAGTGTTGGCTTCTCAAAATGGAAGGTATCTCTATAATGAAAGTAGTCATTTCCAGTTAAATATTCAAGCTTATGCAGATGATTTAGTAATTTATTTGGAGGATAGTACATCAATTACGAATTTCATGAGAGCTTTTGAGGAGTTTGCTAAAGCTTCTAATGCAAAATTGAACATAAATAAAACAAAAGGATTGATAATTGGGGTAAGTGGGATTACGGAATCATGGTTGGAAGGAATTCACATTTCTAGAAACCCGCTCAGAATCTTGGGGATTAACTTTGGATCTCAGAATCTACCCAGGGACAATTGGGAGAAGGTGCTTAGGAATATTGAAAAAAAAGTAAATAGGTGGAAGCAATGGAGGTTGCCTAAATTAAAAAGAGTCCAAATAATTAAACAATTTCTTCTTCCTATCATACAATTTGTGGCAATTATTTTTCCGTTACCAGTAGAATTTGAAACAAAGCTATATAGTTTCTTCTTTCAGATGCTTTGGGGCAATCGTTTAAACCTGGTCAAAAGAGGTTATACATATTTAAAAAAGAATCAGGGAGGATTAGGAATGATAGACCCAGTTGTATATGCTTCATGTTTTTTTATAGCAACTCCATCAAAGAGGGATTAAAAATGGAATTAAGGGTTGAGAATTGTGGAATTTAAAAATCATGGGAAATATTTTAAGAATTGGACTTCATTAGCTCCCAAACTCAATAGATATTTACATATCCCTGAGCATTTTAGGCCTACGGCTCAAAAATTATATAAATGGGAATTACAGAAGCAGACGGTATTAACATATAACACAAGGGGTTTGTATCACTATTTAATGCTAAAATTATACCCGCAAGAGCCGGACTTTAAAAATTGCCCTTTAGCTCTGAATCCTATGATTTTGGCACAATTAAACAATCCAAGGATGCCAAAGAATCAATGGGAAGTTCAGTGGTTAATATTTTATGGAAGGCTGAATGTTAGGGGAAATGCCAAATATAAAGCCCTACAGGAAAGGTTATGTCCCTATCTTGAATGTATTAATAAGGAGGAATCTATGGAACATTTCCTTTTAGAATGTACTTATGCCTCAGGATTGTGGGATTATTTAGCTGAGTTATGGAAATTTAAGTGGATGCTGAATATGACATATGAATTTCTAATCCTAGGGGTGAGCCCAATAGGTTCATTCGGATTACATAATGGGACTTTGACTTTATTTTTAGGTTGCCTAAAATATTATTTGTGGCAAGCCAGAATACAGTGGGTTCTATATCAAAAGAAAATGTCATATGTTTGTGTTAGTAGGTTAATAATAAAGGAGTTAGAGAAAATTTATGCTGCAGATGCGTTAAGAGTTTCACCTGGGGCTTTAAGAAAATTGTGGAAAGGTTTTCTACATTTTATTAAGTATAAATGAAAGGAGCAGAACTAGCATATAAAAATGGATAAAGATAATGATAAAGCGAGTATACAAAATCAATTTAAATAGAGGATAAATGTATTAATTATGTATATTAACGATTGTTTTCTGTGACCAAGTGTTGTTGAATATGTTTATTTTGCTAATAAAAAACACCCCTACTCTTTTCGATAAGTGCTATGGGATCTTTAACATCCACCTGAACTACCACCAATCCAGGCAGATGGGACCTCGGTTTAACGTCTCATCTGAAAGATGGCACCTCAGAAGTGCAGCACCCCTCTCATGCTGCACTACGCTGTCAGTACTGGGATATTAACCCAAGTGCCAGATGTGGGAACTGAACCCACAGCCCTCTGATCTCCCGGGCCTCAGAGGCGAGTGTGCTACCTACTGAGCCACTGACACTGCTTTACCATCAAATCTGTGGAAACAAAAATTAAATCCAGAATATTGCCATGACTATTTAATGTACTCTTGCTTGGGGGAGAATGAATTATCTGAGTTAAGTGTAAACTCTGAATGGCGCTTTCTAGTTTTTGTCCACTAGGACCCCCCATGCAGCATTAAAATCACCTACAATAATTGTTTTCCTGTTTCTTATATGTTCTGCTAATACATGGCAAAAGCTACCAAAATGACATATTTTCACTTTCAGTGGAGAATAGACAGCTCCTATTACCAGATTTAATGTTTGTAGATGTACTAAGATGCATTCAGTACCTTCCACTTTACCAGAGTACAAAATCTCAGAATAGTGACTTGCTCAGGATCACACAGTACGCACTTAGGCAGTTGTGGGATTCAAGCCCAGGTGTCCAGATCTGCAGCGCAGAGCCTTAACCCACTGCACTACATTGCCTCCTTTAAGGGCTGATGGATGGGATAGATAGATAGATAGATAAGATGCTGTCAGATCATCCTTGAGGGTGAGTCCCCAACAAGCTCCTGCTGATCCCAATCTCAGACCCCAGTCATAGCCTGAGGCTCAAGAGACCCAAACCAGAGGCCAGCTCTGGCTCTGAGGGTTGAGGCACTCGACACCACACCTTGCGCCATGTTGGCAACCCAGGTTTGGGAGCGAACCTGGGCCACCGGGGGTTGGCAGGGGAGGGAGTGGATCGAGCGTCCCATGACAGCTCTCCTTTCCTGTGGACAGGTGGGCACATTGTCCAGCTCCATGGCTGCCTCCTGGTGGAGGATAGGGGGCAGCACCAGACTCCAGGGGATGCGAGAACATGGCTTCATGACATATGCATGCCACCACGTGCACGCATTCACAGCCATGGGGGAGGGACCAGAAAAAAGAGAAAAATGGATACAGGCTCTGTGAAGTCCCCTCTGGCAAGCCAGTGCTGCCACCTCAGGACTGCCCGTAATAGCCCACTCTGGATATGGTTACATGGGGGGAGGATGGCCCCCTCCACTCCCACCCCACCGTGGGTGGTAATCCGTGGGGGAACTAGGACACGGGGTTACCTGGGAGAAGGTGACTGGAGGCTGAGAAGGGGACTAATGCCTGCCTGCAGTCCAAACCCAGGATCCCTACCACCATCCCTGTGCCTCCTTCCAGCCAGTCACCAGAGAAGCACACCAGTAGGTACTAAACAGGAACTACACATTTTAGACTGGAACTGAGAACTGCTTTTTGGTTGCCAGAGCCCTTCCTTATATGCTATTAGCATGCAGGGAACATTGCCCAGGAACCCTCCGAACCAATGGGCAATTGCAGGTGCATGCAGGCGCCCAGACACAGTGTCACACAGGCAGAGCACACACTGCAAAAGAGGTTGTAACTCATTTGCATTTCAGAGCGTTGATCCCAGGGCTAGCATTAACCCGATAAGTGCACACATTACTTTTGCTTTTGGGCTATGGCAACCCTGATATGCAACAAACAAAACATTACATTTATTATATTTGGTCCCCTTGTTACCCTAATGACTCTTGGCTCTGTGTTACACCTGTACTATGTAAACATTTCTACTGCTTTTAGTAATCCCATTGTAACAGCAGAGTTACAAACCTATCCCAGACTAATTCCCTCATCTGGTTAGTCTGCTCATCTGAAATCCAGAACCTCAGCATTTGAGGAGGGAATACTGGTACCCAGGGCCAGTTCCACCCATATGGTGTTATGGTCAATGGACCTCAGTGGCTCCCCAACCCACACTCCCCTACCATTTCCATGCTGGTGAGTGCCATGTTGAGAATGGCAGCCTGGCTTGTGGGTTCCCTGGCCAGCTGCACTAGGAGGTAGTCTTGCAACTTACTGTAAAGCAGGGCCTGGCTCTTGGCACTCTTAGCTGCTGGAGTTTTCCAATTTATATCTGATAGATCGAGTTGCCGCACCACCAGTACCTCCCCCTCTGCAACCCCTTTCTCAATTTCAGCCTCTATTTCCCTGCCACCCTCTTTCCCCTGTCTAGGTAGTCTATAGACCTCCGCCATGTGCAGCATCTTTGAAGCTGTCATGAGCTGTACCCACAGTGATTCTGCGACACCATCATCATTCCTCTAATGGCTCAATCCTCTACTTCCTCTATGCCTTCCTTGTCATAGAGGGCAAACACAGAAACAAAGAAACATAGAATTTGTTGTCAGATAAGGACTGATTGGCCCACCCAGTCTGCCCATTTTTCCCTGATTATACTGTCACCATGGACCCTTCCTTATCTTCAACTATCTTTCCCCCCTTTCATATCAAGATTCCTTTGTGCCTATCCCATGCATGCTTGAAGCCCACCACTGTTTTTGCGCCCCCCCGCTTCCGCTGAAAGACTGCTCCAGGCATCCACCACTCTTTCAGTGAAGAAATGTTTCCTCATATCCCTCCTGAATTCCTCCCTTCCAGCTTTATTGCATGCCCCTTTGTTCTTGTGCACTTTCTCCTCTGAAAAATACTCCTTTCCTGTACCTTGTTCACTTTCAAGAGGTATTTATAGGTCTCAATCATGTCCTCCCTCTCCATCCTCTCTTCTGGGGTGTACATATTGAGATCCCTCAGTCTCTCCTCATTAGGCTTTTGATGCAGCCCCCACACCATTTTAGTTGCCCTCCTCTGGACAGCCTCCACCCTGCCTATGTCCTTCCTGAGATGTTATCTCCACAACTGGACACAGTACTCCAGTCCTGGTGGGCTCTCACCAATGAGCTATACAGTGGCAACACCACCTCTTTCCTTCTGTAAGTCATACCCCTCCCTATGCACCCCGGCATCCCACTGGCATTGCCTACTGCCTTGTTGCAGTGCCTCACCACTTTGAGATTATCTAATATGATTACTACAGGAGCTCTTTCTTGTTTTGTGGCCATCAATACCACTTCTCCCATTTTATACTTTGCCTCTGGATTTCTGTGCCCTAGGTGCATGTTTTTGCACTTTTTGGCACTGAAACCCAGCTGCCATACCTTTGACCACTCCTCAGGTTTTCTCAGGTCTCTACACATTCTCTCCACCCACTCTGGAGTGTCTACCCTATTGCAGATTTTGGTGTGGTCTGCAAAGCGGCATACCTTCCCTTCTAGCTTTTCTGCAATGTCACTTATAAAGACATGTAAGAGCACTGGTCCCAGTACTAAGCCCTCAGGTACCCCGCTGGTCACTCTCGCCTCCCTTAAGTGAGTGTCATTTAACACCACCCTATGTCACCTATTCATCTACTATACAAAGTTTGTGATCTATCCCCAGCTCTTTTTCCCTTACCCTTATCTCACCTGTACATGGTGTTTGTCCTGTATCACCAGATTCCAGTCGTTTTTGTTGGTGGCCCGAGTTTCTATAATGGCTATGAGGTCTATCCCTGCATCTGCCATCATCACGTAGCATTTTCAAATTTTGTTTTCTAGGCTCTTGTCATTTAGGAAGACTGCCTTCCAGCTTACTCCTGTATCCTGTCCCTTTTTGTCAGCTTCTCTTCCTTTTTCCTCCGCTTCCTGCCTTAATTTCCTAATTTTCCTATTCTTAGCTAGCATTGTATGCCCCCTCCTTGGCACCCATCCTTTTTTTTCAGACAGTAGTTTCTCTCCCCCAACCCCGTCTGCCCAACTACACCCCCCACAGCCCTGACACTGATCTTCTCACGGACTTACCAGTTATCCACTAATTGCTCAGAACCTTGATAGGTGGGTGGTCACCATGTCAGTGGTGTGAGAGCCTGCAGGGGTTGCCATTCATGGGCAGCTCAGCATCTTTTTCCTCAGTTTTCTCCCTCTTGGCTGTGGCATTGGGACATGTGCACCAAGTACATCACACTACAGCCCTGCCCCTCATGCACCCCCCTCTGCTTCACTGCTGCCCAGCCTCTGCCATGTGGCAGTCTCTGTAGTGGGACCTGGTGTCCCCACCTCCCTGAGATAGGAGAGCTGTCGTCGGGTGCTCAGTCTTCCCTCACCTGGTTGGACCACTGAGTGACCCTTGTCCATTCCCAAACCTGGGTCGCTAGTGTGGGGGGCCAGAAACACAAATGCTCCTCCAGTGGGCTGGCCCCTGACACCTATACTTAACTTGTTATGGACCCCAGCCTTGCTTCTTTCATTCCCATTGCTCCTAGCCCCCATTTCTTGGGGAGGTTCTAGCTAGGTTCCCCTATTGTCCTCCCTCCACTGTGGCTCCCCCAGCTGCAGTCTCCCCCCTGCTTGGTTTAAATGTCTGCCAATGTAGATATCAAATGTCTTCCTGAGTGCACTAGCCCTCTCTCTTGTCATGTGAAGGCAATTACCGAAAACAGAAAAGAAGGGCTGCCCATGTGGTGTGGTGACCATGTATTAAATCCACAACAAATCCTCGAAAGAAATACATGACACTCACTACTTGCAGAAACTAGTTGTTTACTCTTCTAGTTTTGTGGAGCAATTGTCCTATTTATAGAACACTTTTAGATGAAAATTCCAATACATGAACAGTGGTGCAAACACCCCAAATGTTTCACTCAGAGGAGCTTTCAAGGGATAATGCTCCTCTGAGTGAATCATTTGGGGTGTTTTGCACCACTGTTCATGTATTGGATTTTTCATCTAAAAGTGCTTTGTAAATTAAGCTATTGCACAGCAAAGCTAACAGGTGTGGACAACTAGTTTCTACTAGTGGTAAGTGCCGTGTATTTCTTTTGAGGATTAGAAGCCCATCAACCCGGAAGAGCCAGAAATCCCCCCATCTGGTACTCCTTCTCCTCCTGACTGTATCCCCTCTACCACTCATTAAACTCGTAAGTCTTATCCTTCCTCACTCTACTCTTCCCCTTTTCCCACCTTACACAAGAGGACCTCTGAAATGTCTAGGAAAGCCAAGTGTGCCTTTAATCTATCTCCCAGTCTTTGAAAGTTGGTTGGTTTGCCAGTTATTTGGTACCAGATTGTACCAGCACCCCAAAATTCCCCCTCCTTTTTCTCCACCATCCTCCCTGTCCTATCCATTTCCCAGTTGGCTAATGCACCTGGAAGGCATCATACCACCCCCTTCCACCACCATCTCCACCCCCTAATAATAGAATCCTCTAAAACTAGGATACTGCTCACTACCTTCATTCTGATCTCACCATTGGTGCCACCGAGTTGTCCTGCTCACTCCTCCTAACCAGCGCCAAGTCACACCCTCCCCCCCAGACTCAGGTACCTATGTCTCCTCCAATGGGCAAAAAAATTTGCTGTCAAGGTGTGGTGAGCTTGGTCAACCACATTGTGACAGCCCCTGCCACCCCCACCACCCTCCAGTGGGCACTGTGGGAGAGTGGGTATGCATGCCCCTTATCCCACTTTACCCTATCCTCAAAAACATCTTTCTAGCACCTCCTCCCTGCACTTTCCTCGCCTCTCATCTATTATTTATGCCTTAGTTGCCGACAGCTTGTTTAACTACCTCCTGCTGTTTTTGGATACTTCGTGCAATGTAACTAATATGAAACATAGCACTATTTTGTACCTTATTCATTGTGTAAATGCCTTATCTGTTTTTTGCCTGTTTATTTGCTTCCCAATGGAAACCTGTCAACTCCTGTTTTGTACACCGTTACCCTTTGTAAATATTATTTAAATGTAAGTTTATTGTGCTCTTACCCACATTATCTGATGTATCTATCACTGGACATTTGTGAAAACGGGCATTTTTGCTCACATACTTTGCAGTATACAAATAAAACTGATTGATTGATGGTGTGTTTGTGGGTAGCAGGGATATCTCCTGCCTCGCTGCTACCAGCTGTACCTAGAGGTCCACAAATCGCCTACATATAGGGCAGTGTCCCCTTCTGCAGAGTGGAACCTGGGGGATGAGCACCCCACAGTCCCTGTAGCTAACTACCTTTTGTACCTCTGATCCATACTGTCTGCTGATACCCTATACATAAAACCTACGTGAGTCTTATTTGTAATGGGATAACTTCCTGGTACTGACTTTCTGTCTACATTCTGCCTAGAAATCATTACTCTGTATCACACCTGGGCACCTTCTCTTAAATCTCAGTCACTGGCAAACACAACAAGGGTCTCCACTGACTTTTGTACTACCACTAATGTACCCAGGAATCCCACCTGAATGACTACCTATTCCAAGTCCTGATAGCGATATTCACTGAATCACCATACAGATAGTCCATACAGGGGATTAACAGAAGATGTTTCAGATGTTTCTTGTATAGTCATTGAATCAAATGGTCACCTGCAAACCACTGTCCAAACAGCAGTACAGACAGTTCCATCCCTTACTGATGGGTAATGCCACCTGCCACTGATGAGCCAATCAGTTTTTGTGTTGTTCCTCTCTGTAATGTTGCAGATTATGTGCTAAGTATCATACAAATTTACGATACGAACATGCGAGGAAGTCAGCAGAAGAAGGCCATTTGGTCTATCAAATCTGCTCATATTGCAGGGTCCACAGCTTGAGCTACTGTCCCTGCCCCCTATCCCCCACTCCTCCCATCCTCCCTACCCATGACTCTTAATCATGGAGCGTTCATTGTTCAGAACCCCAGTTTGTTCCCTCCTTGGGCCCCTTGAAAGCTTCTAGGCAGCTTCATAGCCTTCCAGAACTTGATATTTTCTCTTTTAAGATCTTCTTCAGTAGTACAGTACAGGCTGAACAACAATGTCCCTCTTCTGCACAGTGGTGGCAAAATTTCAGGTCAGGCACAAGCCTCCTCAGCAGGACTCAGGGGGGCTAGTTGGTGGTGCTTGGGATGCTCTCCAGGCAGGTTCAGCAGAGGCCTTCCGCAATGTTATCATCTTCTGTATGAAGGGTATCCCTTAATCTGAGTGAATGCATTTGAGTGAGTACATTTCAGTGAGGTAAAAACAGTGAGTGTAAAATGGGCTACAGAGTTTTATGAGACCATGCTAAGTTTAACACTTTTCTGTCAGCAGATAGCAGCAGAATGTAGCTTGTGTGTGAAGGATGTAGGTAGTTTTTTTTGGCAGGTTCATTCTGAGTTGGCTATGTGATGTAGTGGGTACAGTCACCGCCTGTGTGGCTGATAGACCTGGGTTTGATTCTAGATGTGAGGATTTTCTTTGGGGTAATTTTTGTGTAATTTCCATGCTGCCTGCCCTCTTGACTTTGTCCCCTTTGCCTGCAGTGTATAAGGATTCAACCACCCCAATGTTCCCCCCCGACACAGTATCTCCCGTGTGAGTGTTGGTATGGTTAATTATGGGGGTGCGGTGGGTTGGCAGAGCCCCTGCAAAAAGTCACAACAGCATTGTTTTCTCCATTGACAGTGATTGCTGTGATGTGCAGTTACTGTCAATAGACTCACTTTGGTTGACTCGCAGTTTTTGACATCATTATAATTGTTTCACTCTTATCACATAGAACCATATGAGGCTGTCTAGATACTTCAAAATTTCCCACATCCTGTAGTAGCTGTCTCCTCCAGTGTCTAGCTATGCACTGGCTATGGGCATTTGGGGATCCTTCTTATGGCTTCTTGTTCCACAATTTCCTGTACCTCCTGAAATAATTCCTTATATGTGGGTAACTTATGCATTCAGTCCTCTACTCAGTCATGACAAAATCATATTCAAATGAAGTACTCCCTGCAGCACTGATTTCACATTCACATAGTCCAAATCACTTGAGGATCTTTCTCCTTTCTTGTGGGCTCTTAGAAGTAGTCTCTACAATTTGACAAGGTAGTCAAGACACTTTCTCCCCTTCTCACCGGAGAGTGGTCTGAACCTTCATTGAAAGTCGGGAACCCATATCTAGGCTACTGAGCAACCCTTCCAGTGTATAGAGGTACACTATAGCAGTGCCTCCAGGCTTGCCTATTTTCAATGTCTTGATGGATCCAGAGTTTGATCCCATAGGGGTTCTCCCAAATTTTGTTTCTTTTCTCTATTTAGCCATTGAAGATCCTAAATCATTTGGGCTGCTTGCTTCATTCAGGTCTCAAAGTATTCCTCCCCAAGTGGGTGGGTATGATTCCTGAAAACACATTCAAATGCTTAGACTTGTAGGTTTCTAGGGATGGAGGCAATGGTGTCTAGGCCTTCTCCTTTAGTGAGCCAGTGTCTTCAAAAACAATTCAACTGAGGACACTGCCACCCCATGAGGGTAACAGAGTTGGAAGGTCTTAGACCATTTTTCAGGGGTATCTCGAGCCTATTATACATCAAAGGTCATCTCTGATCATTGTATTGTTCATCTTCATTTGGATCTATCTCCTAATATACAAAGAGATAGAATTTGGAGATTGAACAATCAACTTTTGAAATCAGAAGACCAAATAGTGTTCCTTCAAACTTTCATCTCTAATTTTATGGATATTAATGCCCCATCACAGCCCAGAAAATAATTTTTGTGGGGCTCACTGAAATGTGCATTGAGGGGGGAATTAATCAGGATAGCGACAAAGAGAAAGAAACAAATAGCAGCCGCTCTTTCCTCGATTTTAGCCCAGATAGAGCATCAGGAGAGGCTTCTTCTCCCCTCGGCCCCTATAGAAGAGTGGGAAAAGTTGGAATCACTACGTTCCCAGTACAATCATTTATTGGCAGAAAAGGCAGAATTCTTAATGCTTCGCTCCAAAGTATCTTATTTTGACAAAGGTGAAAGAGCAGGGAAGCTAATGGCTCTTCGGCTACGGACCCAAATAACTGATAAAATAATCACCTCAATTTATTTGATGACTGGGGAACTTTTATGTCCCCCCCCCCCAGAAATTGCTAATGCTTTCCAAGAATACTACTGACAATTATATTCTGCACCTGAACTCCCCTCTCTGTCTCAACAACTCAACAATTTCCTCCAAGATATTAATCTTCCTAGATTAGCAGTTAATCAGGTTAACATTTTGAAAGCTCCGATTACACTAACAGAAATTTATGAAGCTATACAGTCTCTTGCCCCAGATAAATCCCTTGGCCCAGACGGCTTTACTACTAACTTCTACAAAAAATTTAAGGAGATAATTACTCCTATCCTTTTAGACACCTTTCATTATATTTACAAATATGGAATATCTGATACCTCTCTGACTCAGGTAATTATAATCGTCATCCCCAAACCTGGCAAAGATCCACTCTACATTACTAATTATAGCCCAATCTCTTTAATTAATGTAGATCTTAAGATTTTAGCCAAAATCCATGCTTCCAGAGTAGCCCAGGTCTGGGAATCCCTGATAAGTATAGAACAGGTAGGGTTTATAAAGGGCAGGTTTTCCTCGGATCATCTTAGGAAAATAGCGTACCCCTCCTCTGTGTCTAGGGAGTCATCTGTACTGGCAGCACTTGTTTCCCTGGACACAGAAAAAGCTTTTGACAGGGTTTCCTGGGAATACCTTTACATGATATTAGCTAAATACCATTTTCCAGTGGAATTTATACAATGGCCCAGAATTTCAAAAGAGTTGAGCCATACGCAATAGGGTTGCACCTGCACAAGTTGGAAAATGTGCCATTCTGCGATATTCAGCAGGAGGCAGTTGCGCCCCCCAAATCACGCTGAGCAACAGTGCAATGATAATGAATGCATGTGCAACTGAAGGGGGAGGAACCATGCATAAATGGTGCAGTGCGATATTTAACAACATGCGCCATGCGCAATAGGGGAGCAAGCGGAAGTTGTGCCATAGCGGAAATGAGCCAAAATAAAAGGGAGGCACAAGAATGCTACAGGGAAGCCACATGATAGCCAAAGATAGCAGGGAAAACTGAGCAGCTGGGACACACAGGGCCAGGCAGGAAAGGGCACCTGGAAGCAACAGGCACAAGGGAAGATGTGGGGAGCCACAGTGCAGAAGGGGAAGTACACCACACAGCAGTGAGGCCAGCACAGGCAGGTGTTCCTGGTGCAGGGGAAGTAGCAGCCAGGACAGCGGGGGGAATACAGAAACAGCTGCCAGGGGGGTTGAACACAAGCCAGGGACATGGCCAGTGCCACCATCCAGATGGAGGCTGTAATGAGGGGGGTGAGAAGGTGGGCAGCAAGGGGGCATGGCCATGGAAGGGCCCGTCGGCGGTATGCCCCCAACAGGCAGTACCGAGCCTGCACCAGCTTCGAGCTGTACAGTGATACCAAGATTGTGGGCCGGTACCACCTGAATCAGGCAATTCTGAGGCAGCACTGTGAGCTGTGCAGTGATGTGATGCAGGCACCCACACGATGGAGCCATGCCCTGTCAGTGGAGATGAAAGTGACAGCTTACATTTGCTTGCTCACCACAGGTACCTTCCAGAGACCAACTGGGGACACCACAGGCATAACCCAGTTGGCCACGTCATGCTACCTCACCCAATTCCTCAGTTCACTGCTGCCACATGCTGCAGAGTACATCCATTTCCCCAGCACACCAGTGGAGCGCGCAGCAAACATACAGGAGTTCCACAGGGTAGCACGTATGCCTGGTGTGCTAGGGGCAATAGACTGCACCCATGTGGCCATCCGCACACCACCTGGCCCCGAGGGGCCACATATATAAATCACAAGGGCTATGCTAGCATCAATTGCCAGGTGGTGTGTGATGCCAGGGGGTGCATAATCAATGTCTGTGCCACGCACCCGGGGGGGAGGACATGATGCCTTCATCTGGCACCAGTCAGCACTGTGCCACAGATTCGAGAGTGGGGCCACCTAGTGGGTGAGTATGCAAACCACATGGACAATCATAGGGTCTGGGGGGGCATGGTCAGAGGTGACATGGGTAGTGGCCTACATGTCCTGGGGCAGGGTGATGCTGATCACCAAACTAACCTCCACCCTCTACACACAGGTGACAGTGGATACCCAATCCATCCCTGGCTGCTCACACCCTACCGGTGGCCCGCAACCCCATCACAGCAATGCTACAATGAGGCACATGCCACCACACATAATGTCATTGAGCGGGTGTTCAGGATGCTGAAGGCAAATTTCTGTTGCCTGGACACCTCCGGCGGTGCCCTACAGTACAGCCCTTCAAAGGCCTGTGGTCTATTCCTGGCCTGTTGCATCTTGCACAACATGGCCAACGAATGTGGGATAGCCGTACAGGTCGAAGAGGGGGACAGCAATGGGGACGATGAGGACGCCGCTGAAAATGGTGATGGGCAGCCCCTATCTCCTTGGGTGACGGGATCCCCGACTGCTCAGGCTGGCACAGCTGCACCGGGACACCATCACGGAGGAGCACTTCAGCCAACCCAGGTAAGTAATGGGGTCATGTGCAACCAACAGTGGCTAAGGCACAACCTACAAACACGCATGGACATACACCAGGGGTGCATGCCATCAAGGGAAATGGCTGGGCATGGAACCACACACACCATCAGGGATGGGTGAGGTCTAACATGCCACGCAGACACACACACACACACACACACGCACACACACACACACACAATGCACCAGACATGCACAAAGGGTAGGAGGCACACCAACCCAGAACGCCACCCCTAGCCACACACATGTCCACATACCACCACGCCCACTGCCTGTCCTTGTGCGTGTGTCAGATGCTGAGCACCATTGCACATTGGTGTACAGCGCAATGCAGGCATCATCATGCACACACAACTGTGGACGGCAGCCAGGAGGGTGTGCAGATGGACTGTGTGTCCGCGTGCAGGGCCGGGTACCCACCCATGCAATGCCCACCGAGTGACACAATGCACACAGGGCAGCACCAGACAGTAGCCACATTGGGAGACAGGTCAGTCATGCACCACAGTGCCCCGGCTGCCATGGATGCATGGGCGGCCCCGCTGAGACCCGCCAGCAGTGACAGGCTGACCACTGGCCTCATGGGGTGGCACCGATGGTCCCCCAGGGGTTCCACTGCATGAACACGACCATACTTGCACAGGGGTCTGCAGCACACCAAACATGCCTGTGCCAGGCGTGCTCAGGATGCCCAAAGCTGAACCCGGTGTCGACAAGGAGGGTGTTGCATGATGCCGGGAATGGGGGTCAGACAGTGCACTGCGTGGTGTCTGCGATGCATGGGCACATGACTGTGTGCCCATTGTGGCCATGACAGCAGTGAATGCCTGTGTCTGCCTGTCAATGGCAGCGGTCACATCCTCCCGCAACTGGTCCATCCCTGCCAGGATCAGAGCGGTGTCTCTGCTGTGACGCTCCTCTGCCTGCTCTAGAGCTGCACGCAGTGCATCCACCGACGTCACAAGCCGCATCTCCTGGTTGACTGATGCTTGCAGTATGTGGGTGTGCTCGTCCAAGAGGTCATCTGCCTCCTTGGCATCCTGTCCCTCAGGGTGTGCGTGGCCCTGATGCCCAGCACCTCTTGAGGGTGGGCGTTGCACACCAGGACCAGGTCTGGGCATGTCCACAGGTGGTGCACTGATGCTGGCCCCTGACCCTGTAGCCCCAAGCCCATTGGCCAACTGCTGATGCTGCTCCTCTGGCTGCTGCTAACCAGGGCTCACTGGTGCCACCGCAGTGGCTGCAACAGTCCCACTGTCCTGTACACAGACCAGTGCTGCCCCACTGGTGCTGACAGGTACAGGCTGGGACTGTGATGACATGCAGGCCTCCACGGCGGCATCACCCACAGCCATGGCAGCGATGTTACCTGCTGTGTGCCCATCCCGTGGCACACATGTGTCACGGCCCCTGCAGTTAGCGACATCATCATCGGTGACAGACCTGGCACCAGCCCGAGTCACAGCATGCTGGCATCCATGGACGCTGGCACGCTGGGACATGGGCAGAGCCCCCTCCGCACCTGTTCCAACAACATCAGTGTGGACAGCCAGGCAGGCCCACTGTCACACTGAGCCACGTATACTTGTGGAGGTGGATGGGCCCTCCTCCATCTCCAGCTCACTGTCCTCAGTGGACAGGCCCACCACCGCTAACCCATGCAGATGCTCAGGATCTGTAAGGGAAAACAAAGTCGCGTTACTGCATGTGACCTACCCTGCCGCCCCCAATAGACAGACCATGACCTATCATGCAGTGACAGGCTACCACCCATCTGGAAGCCACCACCCGGAACACCCTCAATGGCACAATGCTGCATGCTTCCAGCAACCCTCTCCTCCTGTGGGGTCAGGTGTACCATCTCCTGCTGTCCCCTACCTGTCGCAGCTCATGCTGCCCTGATGGCAGCCACCTTCTCCTTTATGCGCCCATCATCTTCTTGCACTCCTGCATGGAGCGCTGGTGGCTGCCATGCAGGTTCACTGCATGTGCCACCTCCTGTCATGCAGCAGCACGGGCCTGTGGTGTTCCCTGCCGTCTGCTGAGAAGCGGCTCCTGATCCAGGTAGACCTCAAACAGGGCATCAGTCTCGGCCTTGGTGAAATTAGGCCTCCTCCTCCTCCCACCACTGTGTTCCTCCTCTCCCTCAACTCGCTCGATCATTACTTAGCCTGCGAGAATGAAAGTTGTTACCTGTGACTGTGCAGTCCCATGCATGTCCCAGAATCCACAGTCCACACTCCCAAACAGCATGCAAGTCACCAATAGACTACAGTAACTGACTATGGCCAGTACAGCCCAATGTCGCACTTTTATAGTGCAACCCATGCAAATGAGGCAAGAAGCAACTTTAAGTGGATGCAAATTGTAGTGCTGCACCATTGAATGGCTGATTAGCTGATTTGCCTATGACGACTGAATATCATGCTGTTGCCCTTTGTGCAATTGTGTTGAATGTGCTGAGCCAAGGGTGCAGTTCTGTGACATGTGCAGTACACACCTCACTGTGCATGCCTGGGTTGCTGACGCAGGCATCTGCTGCACTGCTGATGTGCTATGCACGGGAAGCAATGCAGGGCATGGCCACCATTGTGCCAGTGGCGCTACAGCGATGTTCACCTATATGGCACTGTGGCACTGGGCCATCATAGGCACACTGGGGCAACAGCGTGGTAGGCTGCTACTGGAGGTAGCACACAGACATCCAATCATGCTACATGCATTGGGTTCCAATGGTGCTGTGCCTGTCCATGCGCCAGAGCCCCTTGTCCCTGTGCCCGACCTTTGCCCCCTAGGCGCCATGCGTCAGACATGGGTGCACCACTATTGCGCTAGTCAGTGACAGCGCAATAGGGAATGGCAGTGCTGTACCACGCAGCATCTGCATGTGGTGGAGCCACACTGCAGAGCGCCATTTTGAGCCAACTGAGCAAGTAGAATGGTGCGGAGGAGTGCTGCACAGTGGACCCAAGTAGAACTGGCCAACCTATTGGCCATAGTAGAGCCACTCTATGGCCCACTGTTTGGGGAGGCACCCCTGGACAGGTCCACGAGCCAGGTGTGGGAGGAGGTGGCCAATGCACTGGAGGAGGCCACAGGAAGGGGCCAGACAGCAGAGCAGTGCTGCCACAGGTATGGCGACCTGTGGAGGAGGGAACCAGACCTGCTTTCCCGCCTGCAGTCATGTGCCAGGAGGGGCACAGTGCCATGGCCAGGTAGGTGTTACGTACACACACTTTCATCTTCCATATGGGTATTACGGTTGTATGTGTCCGGAACATGGGGGAGGGACCGTCTGGTGTTGGCTGTGGTGGTGTTATCAGGTGTGGGGCGGGTGGGTCTGGCTGGGTGGGAGTGCACACATATGGGGGCAGGGGGACTTTGCTACAGGATTGTACTGATGTTCCTCTCTCCATGTTTGCACCACAGGGCCGGAAGAGAGGCATCTAACCCAGGAGATGCGGCACCAGCAGGAAGACAGGGCTGCTAGGAGGAGCGACGGTCAACAGCGCCTGAGGGACCGGCCCGATGATGGTGAGTGCCATACCTCCATGATTACTATTGCATGCTGTGTAACAGGGTGGGCAGTGGGGCATGGCCACCATCCATTGACACCACTGCCATGCATGCAACTTGTTACAGTCAGCACTGTCCAGTGGTACTGCATGTCTGGGAGTGCGTCGATGGTGGTCCATGCGTGCACCGGGTACATGGCTGTGCCACTGCCTTCACACCACATAGCCATGTCACTAAACAGCCACGGTGGTGCTGTGCATGACTTGGCCGGTGGGTGTGTGCAGCGGTCCGCATGGCTGTATGCACCTGGGTGGGCAGGTCTTGTGGATGTGATCACTGTGGGTGGTCACACACCATCACAGAGGCATGTCCTATGGCCGTATGCCATGCACAGTGGGTGGGCTGTATGAGGCTGTGCATTCACACCTATTGACTGTGCTCCCTTGTCCTAGGTGTCCGCCAGCTGCAGGCCATACATGATGCATTGCAGGAGATCTTGCAAGTGGCGAGGGCATCGCTGGACATATTGCGGGGGTTTGAGGAGCTGGGTGTCCGGCGGAGACACAGCAGGCGGAGACACAGCAGGCGGAGCAGCCGGAGCGGGGAGTGGGCCCCCAGTGAACATATATATGCCCTTGATTTCGCTATCTCCGGACCCACCTCACACCTCCTTTCTTGTCCCATTTGTTCACCCTGCCCTTACCCACCCCACCTTGTTTGTGGCCTCCCCCAACTTTGTACATAGTTTTGTAAATAGTTCCTTTGATATGTTTTTTTGAATACAAATATTTTGATATGAATACTGTGGTGCTCTCTGATTTGCAGTGGGCTATAGGTGCTCAGCTGCAGTGGTGTGCATGGTGTCGGGGTGGTGCAGTCATAGGTATGTGTGTGTGTCCATGGGGAGGTGACTATAGTGTGGAGGTAGCTATCAGTCAGTGTCTGTGGTGTGTGTGTTGTGCCCTGTGCACTGGATGACTTTGTGCAGTGGTCCATGGTGCATGCTCTGTGTCCATGGCACCCCTGTCAGCCCATCCATGGCCTGTGCAGCTGTCATCCTTGCATGTCTGTGACCTGCACGGTCTGCTGGCATGTCAGTGGTGGCTGTCCATGCAGGGCAGCCACTATACCTGTCACAATGCTGGGTTGCCTCCTGTCACTGGTGTGGTGCATGTCTGCTTTGGGTGACACTGTGGCCTCCGCAGTTGTTGTCCCACCTCCATGCTGTGGCTTATGTGTGTTGCAGGGGATGTGCACCACTGTCTGTGACTTGTGCTCTGGGCAAATGATGGTGGTGTACAGGTCCACAGTGCCTGCACAGGGTGGCTGGCACCCCTGTGTCATGGAGGAATGCAGGCTATGTGTACATGGTTTCCATGGGCCCATGCTGGGGCTTGGTTGCCCCGCTACTGCGTCCCTGTGTTGTTGTGCCCTTGGGTATGGGTGGGTGTTTGTCCATGCACTGTGTGGCATCCGGTGTGGTACATGCTTCCACGCACCACTGTGGGTGTCTGCGCTGGCTGTTGTGGCCAGTGCTGGGTCGGGGTGTGTCCTTGGGAGGGTGTGCAGGGTGCTGTACCACTGGTGGTGGTGTCCGGGGCATGCCCTGTCCTTTGTGGGGTACCTCATGTGCCAATGCATGGTCAGTCTCTCAGCTGTACCTCGGGGGCGCCGTGCATGGTGGCACTGTGTATGCCATTGTTGCATCGCTGTGTGCTGCCACCCACTGATGAGTGCTCATGGTGGGGCTGCCTTGCATGGTTCTGTGGTGCACAGGGTTGCATTGTTACAGTGGGGGTGGTGGCATGCATGGGGTTTCCTGCAGTGGTGGATGCTGCTCCTGGGCAGGGTGTCTGGGGGTCACAGTGCAGGGTATGCTCTGCATTGGGGGGATGGTGTGGCATGGGATGGTCAGCCCTCCTTGTGTGTCAGTCACAGCTTTCCAGGGGGTGTGATGGGGCACTATGGCCCGGCTGTGGGTTGGTTGCTTGTCTCCATGGGCCAGTGGTTATTCCAGCCTTCCCCCAGTTGTGCAGTGCATGGGGTGTGGGGGGACGATGTCTGTTCTGCTGTGTGTTCCTCTGCCCATCTGTGGCATGGGTGGTGGGCCCCTACCTCCCTGGCTGTGCAGTTGCATTGCTGCCCTGCTGCTGGAGGGCGTCCCTGGTTGCGCTATGGTGCCTCTGGACTGCTCAGCTTAACATCCCTTGTTGCACTGTGGTGCATCAGATCTGCTCAGCTTCCCCTCTCTAGTTGCGCTATGGCACAGGTGGTGCGATATTCAGTCGTCGGCTATAGGCGCAGGTTGGCCGGCTCAGTTTTTGAATATCGCGCCTCTTGCGCATGGGCGCAATGGACTTGCATTTACTCCTGCTATTGCACACTTTTTGGGCTCAGTTTGAATATCTGGGCCAATGGGTCAAAACATTGTATACTTCTCCATCAGCTCAAATTCACTGTAACGGGATTCTCTCCTTGTCTTTTAGGTTATTTCAAGGAACCCGTCAAGGCTGCCCCCTCTCCCCTTTCCTTTTTAATTTATATTTAGAACCCCTCATTAGGAAAATTAACAGCTTGAAATCTGTATCTGGCATAGTAATAGGCGAGAAAGAATACAAAATTTCTGTGTATGCTGACAACATACTCCTCCGTATTTCCAACCCTGTGCAATCAATACCTGCTGTTTTCCAAATTATTTCTTAATTCGAAGCTATTTCGAATTACAAGTTAAACATTGGAAAAATGGAGGTTTTTCCACTTAATAAACACATAGTGAAATCTGAAATAACAAATCTGGGATTACAATGGAACTCCGCAAAATTTAAATATTTAGGGGTTTACTTGCACTCTTCCCTCAAAACTATGAAAAAACTTAATTTAGATGATCTAGTCAAAACTTCATCAGAAGATCTTAGACATTGGTCAAAATTACCTCTTTCTATATGGGGACGTATGAGCATATTAAAAATGAATGTGCTACCTAGAATTCTATATCCTTTACAAATGTTTAATGGGGCTCTTCCATTATCATGGTTCTCCCAGTTACAGAGTATCCTCAACAGGTTTATATGGCAGGGGAAAAAAGTTAGAAGAAGTTATTGTAAAGTTACGCATCTTAAAAGTGATGGAGGACTTCAAGCTCCCAATTTTTATAGATACTATCTTGCTATTCACTTGACGAGGATTAGATGTTGGCTGCAACCTCCTGTTGGTAGTATAGGGCCTATGTATTGTCCTTCCTGGTTAAGAATTGAACAATCTCTCTGTTTTGAAAATAATATAGACCCCAAGGCCCTTCCTTACATTAGTAAGAAGAAACTTCCTGTATCCTTAAAAGAAACACCATTAGGGTCCGCACTTCAAACACAACATCAATTAATTAATTTTCTCAAAGTGGATGCGTATAAGGACACCACCCAACCCTTGTTTTCCAATCCTAATCTTTTAATCTCAGACAAAGCAATTAAATCTCACCTTTTTTGGCCAGATTTGGGTGTTGTTAGTGTGAACCAGTTGGTTCAGGATAAAAAGCTTCTTTCTTATAATGAAGCTAGTCATCTTTTTAGCTGGCCCACTAGATATGTTTTCAAATATTTCTAGATATCCCACAAGCTGATACAACATTTTGGTCCAGAAGAATGGAACTGTCCCTTTACTTCTGCCATATCTCCTTTTATTAATTCCATTCAATCTTCTCACATCATATCCTACGCATATAAATTTCTCTTAACAAAAGTTGCTAATCTGGAGGGCATGAGGGTCTATCGGTGGGACAATATCCTATCCCCAACTTCTTCTCCCCGGAACTGGTCCATCATTTGGAAGCACCTATACAAACATATAAAGTGGGATAGATATAGATTGATGCAATTTTACATTAACCGTGATTTATTCTATACCCCGCTTAAACTACATCAAATGGGAAGGGCAGCATCCGATCAATGTCCTAGGTGTCAGCAGGGTCCACTGACCTGCTTCACATGCTTTGGGCCTGTGCCAAATCATTCCATTTTGGCGTAGTATTCAAACATGTCTTGACCCGCTTTTAGCATTATCCGATTATTTCAAATCAGAAATCTGTGTTTTAGGAGATTACGCTGGTTTACAAGGGCGTCAACAGAGGGCACACATGGCCCTAATATCAAGTTGCGCTAAAAAAGTCATTTTGAGACATTGGCAGGAGTCAAGCACTCCTACATATATGGAATGGTATAAAGAAATTATGTTTGCCTTACATGCAGAATTCATCATTGCTGGGGTTAATAGTAGAATGGAGAAGTACAAATCAAGATGGGAATCACTGTACACCCTTTTAACGATTTAATATTGTTTAATCTGTTCTTTAGACTTTTGCTTTTCTTCTTCATAGATATGTACAGGTAGTACGGTAAGGCAAGGGTGTTATAACACCTTTGGTCGTTGATACAGTGGCAGACGGGAGGAGGGGTGGGGAACAGGCAACGATAATACGGTTTCGAATTTAACATGAGGTAATCTATAAATATGTACCTTAACATGATACATGTGTATCTACTTCCTTTTTTTCTTTTATTACAATATGAATGTGTGTACAATTTATTCATTGTCTGTTCTGCTGTGAGCTGTTGTTGGAAAAATTTAAATCAATAAAGTTTATTAAATGGAAAAAAAAAGAGTTGGAAGGTCTTGCACTATTTTGAATTTGCAGGCAAACCATGTGCTCACTTTGCTTTCCCATTCAGTTGACTGATCTGGAGTTGTGGGGGGAGTGGGAGGAAAAATCACTTCCCTGCCAAATAGTTCCACATCCCTTCTACAATGTCAGGTGTGAGAGTGGTGTGTCATTTGCTGGCATCAGTTTCAGTATCACTTTTGATTAAGACACTTACATATTTGCTGGATCTGTCATTTCACAATCAGTTGTTTTACTGATACACTCCAAAGCACCCAATTTTCCCCAGATTTGGAATCTATCAATTCCTTTGGGAATTCTCATGACCAGTTTTGCCTTTCTCATGTCTGTGAGCTCCCCCTGGCACCAGTCTTCCAATTCCTGATGTGTCATCATGACAATCTCTAAAACATTTTTTGTGGAGTGCTTTTTTGTTGCCATCTCCTGAATCTGATCCACTAGATCCCTATCCATCTCTTCCCCCTGTGCTGGAGGTCTGTAGAGCACGGCTGTGCTGATTGCTGTGCCATTACCGTGCTCAAGGGTGACCCACAGTGCCTTGGTCTCTTACTGCCTACCCTGTACCTCTTTTGCTTTTATACCCTCCCTGACGTAAAGGGCAACACCCCCCTTTTTTACTCCCCTATCCCTCCTGAATAGACGATAACCAGAACATTTGCATCCCAGTCATGATTTGCGGTGTGCCAGGTCTCTGTCATTGCTGCAATGTCCATGGTCTGCCTCTACTATCAAGGCCTCCAGGTATGGGATTTTGTTCCCAGGCTGCGGGCATTTGTAGTAATGGCCTTCCAGGTTTTGCTGCCTGTTCCCCCTCTAATGCTGTGTTTACCCTCATGCTTCTTTCTCCAATCCCTGTTTCTTTTTTATGCTGCCTTCCTCCCCCTGCTTTTCCCTTTGCATTTGGTAGTGGAGTCTCTGTCCACAACCTACATTCATGTTCTTCATTTCTGGCTACATACATATTTGTGTCCTTCTTGCTGGTTATACTAACCTGTGGGGGTGGGTGGTATGATTTACCCTCCTCCTTTACCACCCCCCCCTTGGCTAGTTTAAATGAGTGCCAATGAAGCATTTAAAGCATTCAATGAAGACACTGGTCCCCTTACTGGAAGGATGCAGGCCATCGCCCCCATACAGGTCTGCATCCCACCCAGGTGATTCCCTATTACCCAATGAAGCCAAAACCTTGTTCTCTGCACCACCTTTCCAGCCAAGTTTTGAAGCCTTGGTGCAGAGATCCCTAGCCTCCCCCTTGCCATGGACAAGCAGTACCTCCGAGAAGGTCTCAGAGTTTGCTACCCACCTCAGACCCCTCCCCAGTTCCCTGAACACCTTCTGCACTCTTGCTATCTCTGTCTTGTTCCTAGCTAGGTCATTTTTCCCTAGATGGGCAATGACATCGAGCTTCCCCCTCCTTGCTACTGCCCTAGTGATCCCCTGGATCTGCTTTCCATTCCTCTGAGCTATGCAGCCAGTAGGCACTTTACCTCCCTCTCCTCCCCATCTCTTGCTGCTCCTAGCTTTACTCCCTGGGCAACTGAGTCCCACAACAGGAGTATATTCATCCTGCCCTGTTGTCTTCCATCACCCTTCCTTGGGGCTCCATTCTGGAGGCCCCATTCATCCTCCCTGCGTGCAAACTCGGGTTACCCTGTGGATCCTTCCCATTCCTCAAACACAGAGTAGAAATTCCTTAGTTGCACTGGCTGGGGGTATGCCTCTTGACCCACCTCCCTTATCCTGCCTGAGTGCACCGTAATCCAACCACTCCCCTTGTTGGGCAACCTCTGAGGTAGTGAGTGGTGATATGGTGGTCTCTGGATGGGGGCAGAGGCCTCCTGAATCCTAGCCAGGAGACTGGCTACCTCCACCCTCAGCCCAGAGAGGTGCCTGCAGATGGGACAGCCACTGCACTGTACCACTCCCAGCATTAACCCCCTTCTAATTCGGCTGTTGCTAAATTCCTGGCCATTATTGCAACCTATAACTGTAGTATCACCTTGTTTTGTTGTAAGTACTAGCCACTATACCTTCTCTTATTCCAGACCCCCAATTCCCCCCTTCTACTTTGAGGTTACTTTCTTAGGAACATAGGAACATAGGAACGTGACAGCAGAAAAGGACCTCCAGGCCCACCTAGTCTGTCCAATAGCCTAGCATCCCCTAGGCCTGCCCCTGCCTCTTCCCTTTTTCTGTTACTCCCTGCCTCCCCTTCTACTGTGTTTGGTCTGGCTGTTACAACCCCTTCCTGTCCCTAACAGGAAGTAGTCAATGCAGAGTAGGTGAGTCTGTATAATAGTGGACAAGCCAGGGGTGGGTGGGATGGCGGTAGGGATGGGAGGGACCTTCCCTGCGTGCAAAGACAGCAAGAAATACACAGGTAAAAAAATCAGCTATCCTGCTTCAATAACAGTAATCAGTCCCATAGTAATTCCAGCACAGAAATTATAGTTAGCAATATCCATCTACTAACCTGCAAAAGAAATCAGTCCCACAGTAATTCCAGCACAGAAAATAATGTCGGCATTTACCCCCTACACAGAACAAAGTTCACAGATTTTATACTGTACTACCAGGGGGATTAGTCTGTTGCAGTTCTCCGCTGCTTCCGTGGTATGAACATCCCCTTTACTCCGATGCAGAGTACCACGGGAGGAAAACCCCCAACCATAGCAGGATGAAGGTCTGGTCCCCATCAGGCCCCATACTGGTGACTGGGTTCTCCAGGGTCCTCTGGCAGAAGATGACTATAACAACAGTAGGTATGTCCCAGAGAAGCCGGATGGTGGGGCTGGGGGGACCAGTCCAGAACAGGACCAGGTTGGTAGTACAGGAGATAAAATACTAATTGAAGAACATGAGTCAGCTGTGGGTGCAGTAGAAAACTCAGTCACAGGGGAGACAAAGCTCTCTTGATAGAAGTCAAAATGTCTTCCAATGGGAAGAACTATGCTTCTGGAATAATGAACCAGATATCAGCCTGAGGAGATAGTGCTGTGACAAGGAGGTCAAGGTGTCAGGCACAGGGAAGTTGCTCCTGAGAACTAAGCAAGATATCAGCCTCAAGGAAGACACTGCTCCCATCTTGGAAAGAAGGAGGTGTCAGCTGCTGAGGAGACAAAGATTCTAGGAGAAGATAGGATGTTAGGTGCTGGAGAGCTGGTGCTCCCGGGATGCTGAAGGTGCTACTGTAACTGTTGGAGGAGAGACAAAGCTCCTTGGATGGCAAGGAGAATATCAGCCAAAGGGGAGGACAATGCTCCCAGGAATTAAATAATAGGCAGCCGCAGGGGAGATGGTGCTCCAAGCTGAATGGCAGAGAGAAATTACTGTCACTGGGATATGGGGTGCACCCAGAACTTGATGTGAGGGTGGCAGCCACAAAAGTCAGACGCAGAAGATGATTCAGCTTATGGACTGCAATGATGTATGAAAAAGTCAGTGTACTTCAGTGGCAAAACAGGGAGCAGAGCCAGCATCCAGCAGGGCCATAGGAAACCATAACAAAGTCTGTGGTTCTTCCCTGGCAGCAATCCAGAAAAAGAAGCAGGGAGTCAAAAACCTCAGACCCGAGGAACAGCACGGAGGAGGAGGGCAGCAGCAACACAAACACCCGGCCAGAGGGGAAAGGCCAGAGGCATACAGGGCCAAACAGTGCAGATCTTCATTTGGTCAAGGTCTGGGCAGCTCCAGCCCCCACAATGAGAGGCTGTCCAAGACAAAACAGAATGAGCACCAGGAAAAACCCCTGCCACTGTAAAGGCCAGGAGTGGGTAGGCAAGAGGAAGGAAAAGGCCAGCCACCCACAGCACCCAGAATCCCCGACCTTAGTCCCTGCTGGTGGTCTGAACAATTCCAGGCAAGAGAGGAACAACCACAGGCAAAAGAGGAGAAGCTGCACAACAGAGCCTGCACCACTAGCACAGGCATTGGGTGAAAGTGAGGCAGAGACTGCAGGCGGCAGGTAACCAGAAGCCACAGGCATGTCTGGGCAGAGCGAGGGTGTGACTGGACAAAGGTGCAAGCGTGTCCAAAAAATGGTAAAAAAAATTTAAAATATTTGGCTTAAAATAGTTCAAAATGAGTATTTACCTAAAATGAGATTAAGACCAAGGTTAAACCTGATAATGAAAACAAGTAAAACAAGAAACGAGGGATGTCTGCACAGAGTGAGCACAGCCACAGCTCACTCTGGCACCATATGTATACCAGATCTTTCCTGTCTTGATGGCAGGAAGTCCCTGGAAGCTGCACTTGAATGAACCATCACCAGTCTTCTCTGAAGTCACCTTCTAACTCTCACCAGCTCTCTGATATTCAAGGATACTTCCCCTCAGCACGACAACCTTAGTACTGTCTTACCTGCACCCACACCATGATTGACGGCTGGAATGCTGTTCTCTTCCCTTTTTCTCTTCTGGATTCTCTTGGCTGATGCCTCTGGCAGGCTCCATGGAACCTGTCTGTCATGTGGTGGCTCCATAGTCAGCCTCATTATTGCAGCTGGAGTTATTACCTGGTTTTAGAAAGTTCTTTTATGGAAGACCTGCCCAGTTCCACTTACAGTACATGCCTGGTTGCCTCATCATTTCTGATTAAAAACTACTTTCTTCTGTTGAACTCAGTGTGCCCACACTTGGTGGGCTTCCAGGACAGCAGACCTCTAGTAGCAAGTAAGTATCTGGCTCACAGTTTCCTTGTGATGAAAACTTAACAAAACTGAGCCCAGCTGTTTGTCACCACTTCACCTCATAGATTTCAAATTCTGATCCCTGTCTGGTCCGAAAGTTCTCAGATAAACAATGCATGCAGATCCTGAAGTACTGTAGATTTTGTTTGCAGTGTTACAAAGCTGAGCATAGGATTAGTCTAAACTTGCAAGCAAAACACTATGACCCTCTGATCCATTCTCAGCAGACCTGCTGGGACTAAAGACTGGCTGTGCTGCAGGGCTGTGAACATGCTTACATTTGTCAAACTAATGTCCTGCAGCTTCTCTTTTGTGGCTGGGGCTGTGCTTTGTATTTTCTGGCCACTTCTCTTCTCAGAAGCTATTCCAGTTTCTTAAATAGCATTAGCCTCTCTCATCTCCCCTTTCTGACTCAAGTCAGGGTTACTAGGGGTTTCATGTGTTCAGAGAACTGTCCTGAAACCTTCCAGGCTCCCCACTTACTCCCTGCTTTGCTAGACCCCTGTCTCACTGTTCATGTGTGCAGGTAGAGGTTGTGGGAATCAAACCCAGGCCTTCTGGATATAGCAGTTTCATTCACAGCTCATTACTCTACCCTCTTAGCTATACTGGCAGCCCCAGATGGAGGTATTTGTAACTCCCTAGCTGGCTGGTCGAATCTAGTAAATGGTTTCCCATACTATTTTTACACTTCCCGTGTGGTGGAGAAGGCCTTGATTTTACTCAAAGTTTTGGTGCTCACAGATCTCTTTTGTTGTGCAGGACTCCACTGTATATTTTGAGGCTGATCTCTTTCACATGGCTGTCCTCACTTTCACTCCTTCCCCCATTTCTGTCCCAGTCCATCTGTGCGAAGGATATAATTTGGAGGCTTGCTGTCCTGCACTCATACAGGCCATGCCAAATCCGCACTAATCCCCACTTAGAACCAGAGTTAACACAATAACAGTACGTAAATACATACAAGAAATGACAGCCTTCTTTGTCACTCAGACTTGAAATCCAAGAGACCAGTACTCCTCCTCTAGCTCAGTGGGCAATGGATATTACTTATGGATAGTAATCTGCTCAACACAGGGGTCCTTTGCAGTGGTCCTGGATGGTAATGATTGAAAACCCAGTGTAACCTAACTGTGTTCTTGTGACATTCTTTAAACTCAAACAGCTTTAACCCTTAACAGTCACATGATGAATGTATTAGAAATTTTCCTCGGCTAGGTCGCACATGTCTATGTCATGTATCTAGATATATGTTACTTGGACTCAGGCAGAATAACTGCCCTGGCCATCCAGTTCACCTACCCTTACTGAAAAAAAGGCACGAACTTTGCAAGTATTTTGACTGGTACAATATACAAGGATATATGCTGGCATAAGCAAGCTACATGCAAGTTTTTTATGTAAGAATTATATGCAAGGCATATATAAGGACTGTGGACTTTTTCTTGTGAGAAAAATTCCATGCTTCATGCAAGAAAAAATGGAAAATTCCTTGCTTATATCATGAGATGTAGGAAAATGTATATGCGAGATTATTGCACTCTAATATTGGTCTTATAGCCTGATGGAGGACTAGAACCCATGACCTTCTAGCTGTGGACATGTGTGTACCATTCTGAGCCACTGACACTGCACTGTTTTACAAAAAAGTACAGTATATAAAAGATACACAAGCAATAACCTTGAGCAATTCTTACATATTTCTTGCATTTTAAAAGGAAATAACTTCATTCTGCCCCCTGTAGATTGAAATCCTTAAGGTGAACTCAAATTCAGATCTATTAGAAGAGGGCAAATTGAAAGTAAAGCTCAGAGTCTTTTAAAAATGTGTCAAAAAACTAATGAACGCAAGGGAACAGAATGAAGACATTTTCTTTAAAAAAATGCAAGAAATACATATCCAGAAGCAAATGGTTTGATACCTTTTATTGGACCAACTTAGATGTCACAAAAAGAACAGAATGCCTAAGCTTTTGGACCAACCAAGTCCTTCTTCAGAAGCTTGTCCGTGCAAATTATGGGTTGATGCTCAACCCTCCAACTACCTTTGAAAGGGAGAGGGATATGAGATACCCATAGCTAGTTCCAAACCCTTAGCCCAGAGGAGTGCAGTGTCTAGGGTCAGGAGGGACAGAGAGAAGCAGAAACAAATTACTGCCATAATCTAAAGTTAGGTTCTGGCTACCTAATGATTAACTGTGCTTAGAGAAGTGCTGGCATCATGGGATCTTTCAGGCTTTGCTTTTTCCCTGCATTACTAAGCTGCTGAGTCACTGTCCGTGCACGTCCACGCAAATGCTAGGTTGCTACAGGACCCTCTCACTTTCTGTGAAAGGGAGAGGGCTATGCACTTCGCCAGTTTTAAGCCCTTAACTGAGAGGAGTGAAGTACTTGCAGTAGAGAGAGAGAGAAACAGCAGAGAGACCAGCAGCTTCTCCCACCCAGGGGACAGAGAGGCTGCACCCTTGGAAGCTCCAGAATGTTCAACCTTTGTGAACTGGAGCTGAGGATTGGGTGTGTGTGAAAACCTGGAAAGAGGTACCCATGTATGTCAGGCCCTGCAGGGGAGAGTAGCATCAGCCGCAGAATAACCCTGACTGTGGGGGAAGCACCTCTATAGCCCTTGGCCCACCCTCCAACCAACCTAATATCGACCTGGGTAAAAAGAGAATTTAGGCCTCAGAGTATATCTGTAGTGGGCAAGACTCAAACATGTGATGTACTGACTGCTCTTCAAGGACCCTAGAGAGAAGTCCAGATATATGTTGTGCCTGTAGATGAGTTGTGTCTCCCATGGGGTTGGGGGGCAAAGTAACTATTGCTAGCTTGTTTTCTGTAATTGTTCTTTATAGATTATCATGAAAATAACTTTTAGAGAATGTAATGCATTCCTCAGAATTCTCGTCTCGAGCACAAATGTGGGCAGGAGCTGTATTGGGAGCATTAGTCAGTACTTGCAGCCTGACAGAAGATGACAGCAGATAGATGAACCCCCCGGTAATTGTATTCATGGTGTATTTTGGACTAAACTGTATGTTTAAAATGGGGTAAGTCTTACAATCCTTAACTGGAATGTGAGTCACTCTATAAAGGACAAGTACATTATATACTCTGACTCAGAGTCTGATTAATAGTACCAGTGAACAGCTGGACATATACATTTCAAACTGCAAAAACAAAAAATTAAAAAAAGGAAAAAATTTGAAGACTATTACAGTTAGTGCTATTTACTTTGTTTCGGTTGCCGTATTCAAAAGTGCTGGCTGTTGTTCCAGGTTTTTGGGAGGATTTGAGAAATCTGAATTTTGAAATGAAATGTAAAATCATTTGAACTAGTTCTGCCTTTGAGAATTTCAAAGCATATTGTACAAGATAAGAGGAAACTCATGTTAAACATATATTATGCACAATAAAGGAACACCAAACTGTGAAGAACTCAATAATTCAATTAATTTATTTGGGCTGGCAGTATAGCCTAGAGGTTAGAGTAACGAGTTGTAAACAAGCTTGGTACATCCAGCAGACTAGACCTTGGTTTGATTCTCACAATCTCCACTTGCACAATGTGTGACTCTGAGCAAGTCACTTAACCCCCCCAGTGCTCCCAGGTCACCCCTGAAAACAGGCCTTTGTGTCTAGTGGGCATTACTCAGTTACCAAAGAATAAAATAAAATTCACGAGCCAGGTACTGTGACACTAGTGGAGCCCTTGAGCTTTGCTCTCGTGTTCCATGATGTCACAGTACCCACTCAGTGTATTATGAATTAGCTCGCTCTTCACAGTTTGGTATTACTTATTCTCTGTCCTTGACTCTACATCCCATGCATGGACAATGGATTTTATGTGCTGAAATATTTTATTGGATTTAGTAGCAGCCTCTAGGGACCCTTCAACTGCCTCAGTGCTCAGACACAAATGAAAACCCCAGCCGGTTCCCTACCTTTAGGTAGTCCCATAGTAAGTCCAGGGGACTGGGTATAGCAGAAACTTTTCTCCTCTCAATAACACCTTTGGTCATGTGTTAAAATCTATAATTTTTTTCTGTGTTCACTACCATGCGGCACTGGCAGCCCCTCGTAAAAGTCTACTGCTCTCTTCTCAGCCGTCTCCCTAGCTCCCTAATCTTTTCTTGTGCCTCCTTTTTGCTGTTGTGCCAGGCCACTGGTACCTTTGTGTAGCACAGCCACTGCTACTGCCACTGACTTTTCCCATTTCCTGCTTAGTAGCCTCTCCATGAGAGGTGCGACAGTTTCCACTGTTGCTGTGGATAGCACAGAATGGATCTATACACCAAGCCTGAGCTGCATACTACCCTCCTCATCCCCCTGACTATTGAAACACATACAGTATTGCTATCAAGAGCTTCTTGCTGCTTCTTTCACTTCCTGACCCCCCCCCCAGCTCATCATTACTGGACCCGTAAAACCACATAATGACTAGTTTGTTTAATTTTTCTCCTGGGGTGAGATACAAATGGCAGTATAGCCTAGAGGTTAGAGCAATGAGCTGTGAATGAACTTAGTACATCCAGCATACCTGGGACCTTGCATACCGTGTGACTGAACAAGTCACTTAACCACCTCAGTGCTCCCGGTTGCCCCTGAAACAGGCACTTGTGCCTAGTGGGCCTTACCTGGTTACCAAAAGAATAAAATAAAAAAAAAATAGATATGGCACACTGAGGAGTCCTGAGTAGGACGAAACATAGATTGTGTAAGAGACCTTTTGGCACAATGCATTCCTGCTTAAAGCAGAACTAGCCTAAATGTTCATGATTTGCATATACATCTCGTGATGCTTTGCATTATGGGGGTATATGTGATAATTGTGTTTTCTTTGAAAAGTGACTTTATTGCCAATGCCCTTTTTGGCTAACCCTGCC
Organism: Neoceratodus forsteri; assembly: GCA_016271365.2. Taxonomy (NCBI): domain Eukaryota; kingdom Metazoa; phylum Chordata; order Ceratodontiformes; family Ceratodontidae; genus Neoceratodus; species Neoceratodus forsteri. The sequence continues at coordinate 171,590,768 of CM028131.1, read as the reverse complement.
TCAGTGCTTTAATGCTGAGGTGCTTTGTCTTTTTAGATTACTGGACACTGCCTCTCCTTCAGGACTTCTGCCAGTTGTCTCCATGCTGGTGCAGTCCTCCTAAGTAGCTTGCACAAAGGGTGAAAATTTGATTCTGGGTACTTATCCTCCATGCAGGTGCTGACTCTCTTCTCCCTCTACAGTCAACTTACCCCAGGGCCCTTGAGAGGGTGGTGGAGCCAGGAATAGTTCCTGGGGCCTGGTACCAAAGAGGGGCCCAGGCCACCCAGCATGCTACTGTACATAGCTGCATAGGGGCCCAAGAGTCTGAACTTTCCCAGGGGCCTGACTTACCCTTGAAGGTGCACGGTGCATATCATGGTGATGGAGCTGCAGTCCCTACTGAACCCATACAATGGTGCTCCTCAAGTCCTGCACTTTGGTCCTGAGGGCAGCCAATCCTGCATGGGGATCCATGATCCTCTTGCTTATTGGGTGCCAGCCATCTTACCAGAATTCTTTCCAGCCTTTGTTTGATGAGGGGTGACATTAATGTATGTTGTTAATGGATGCATTACCATATATAAACTAAAGATGCAAAATCCCCACATAACCTTCTGTGGAGTGTGCCCCAGTGCTCTCTCACATTAGACAAAGCACATTTTCTTGACCTGGAAGGAGACTACTTCTTTATTCAGCTGTGAGCTGTGTGAGAGATTCTATATTGCACTTGATATCTGCAACAACGTGCTCTTTTGCACAATTCTGTGGGAGGTGAAACTAACCACCCCTGGTAATTGCTTTTTATTTACATAACATATTTATTTAGTGTTTAACCAAGAAGGGGCTTGTAAACTCTGTTTATCTTGTGAGTAACTTCAGAAGGATTTAAATACTGCATTTGGGTTGACCCTTGAAGGTAGCTAGATTGTCTACTAGGATTTCCTGACAGTTAAACTATTTTTAAATAAATTACAGGTGGCTGAGGAGTTGAATAAGGAGCTTGCAAACTCTGCTTATCTTGGAAGTAGCTTCATAAGGGTTTAAATACTGCATTTTGGTTGTCCCTTGGGGGTAGCTGGATTGACTACTAGGATTTTGGGACAGAAACTATTTTTAAATAATTTACTGGTGCGTAGGATTTTGTGATAGTTAAACTATTTTTAAATAAGTTACTGGAGGTTAAGGAGTTGGTATAGCAAAAGCTGCAGTGTGGATTGAAAGACAGAAAGCCTCAGGTGCAGGAAATTGTTTCCCTCATTGCTTTCAGACCACAAAGTGTTGTACTGGATCAGGAAAGGCTGAATCATAACCATTGTCAACCAATTGCCCCGAGTGAAGCCTTCCAGACTTGATCAGATTACTATAAACTATTGGTGGATGCATCATTTGGAGACACAAAGCACATTTTCTTGACCTGGAAGGAGACTACTTCTTTATTTAGCTGTGAGCTGTGTGAGAGATTCTATATTGCACTTGATATCTGCAACAACGTGCACTTTTGCTCAATTCTGTGGGAGGTGAAACTAACGACCCTTGGTAATTGCTTTTTATTTACATATTTATTTAGTGTTTAACCAAGAAGGGGCTTGTAAACTCTATTTATCTTGTGAGTAACTTCAGAAGGATTTAAATACTGCATTTGGGTTGACACTTGGAGGTAGCTAGATTGTCTACTAGGATTTCCTGACAGTTAAACTATTTTTAAATAAATTACAGGTGGCTGAGAAGTTGAATAAGGAGCTTGCAAACTCTGCTTATCATGGAAGTAACTTCATAAGGGTTTAAATACTGCATTTTGGTTGTCCCTTGGAGGTAGCTGGATTGACTACTAGGATTTTGGGACAGAAACAATTTTAAATAATTTACTGGTGTGTAGGATTTTGTGATAGTTAAACTATTTTTAAATAAGTTACTGGAGGTTAAGGAGTTGTTATAGCAAAAGTTGCAGTGTGGATTGAAAGACAGACAGCCTCAGGTGCAGGAGACTGTGTTCCCCTGATTGTTGTGCAGGTTGTCTTGCTGAAAGGAAGGTTAACATTCATCCTAGTGGTGGATCAGAGCTTGTAGCTGATTGTTCCTGAGGGCACAGCTTGGGCCCACACCCAGCCTTCCCCACATCCCACCTCCCCAGGTGTCACTTCCTTTATAGCAGGGGTTGTGACATAATTTCTTCAAGGGAGGAGGTGCATACAGCATGTTTCCTTACCAGCATAGCACACTGCATTGAATGTAATAGCACACTCACTAACTATATATAACCAAAAAAAAAGGCTTAATGGAAGAGAATCAGGAAAGAAGACAGACATGTGGGGAGTAGTGCAATGCACTGGCTGTGGAGCAGCAGTCTTCCAGGAGACTTCCTGGAGGCTGCAGTGCTGCCCTATTTGTAGACACCTCTCTGGTCTGAGGGAGGAGGTTACTCGTCTCCGGGCTGACTTGGCTAGAATTTGTGAAACCTCCTTCCCTATCCAGGGACCACCAGGGCCACTGCTGCTACCTCAGAGGTTGCCAAGAAAGAGGAGCAGTTGGACCAAGGTGGGCTCAGGTAGGGAGAGGGTGGTGGAACAGATGCACATTCCTCCAGTTGTACCTCTCCACGATTCATATGCTCTTTTGGTGGAGAATGGTTCCTCTACAGAGGAACCAGCAGTGGAGACCAATAAGGATGCTGGGAACCTCCACAAAGTAGTCCCACAGGAGGGTGGCATGGGATCCCACAGGGGAAGGAAACAACTCCTGGTGTGGGACTTAATTATTAGGGGGGTAGATCTGGGGAATGAAGGGGAGAGGGAGGTAAGGTGCCTGCCTGGGGCCACGGCTGGGAGGGACAGGGAGCGAATCCTCAGGATTGCTGGAGCAGCTGCACGAGGGAGGGAGCTGGATATCATTGTCCACCTAGGGACAAATGACCTGGCTGTGAATGGGATCACAGCAGCACAAGAGGAGTTTGAAGAGTTGGGAAGGGGCCTTAGACAGGTAACACATACAGTAACCTTCTCAGAGGTGCTGCCTGTCTATGGCAAGGGTGATACTAGAGTACTCCACACCATGGGATTCAATGAATGGTTGAAAAACTGGTGCAGAGCTCAGGTTTTGGCTTCATCGGGACTGGGGGTCCACCTGAGGATACAGGCCTATACTGGCATGATGGTTTGCATCTGTCCAGGAGGGGAACCAGAATCAGAGGGTGATAGGTTTAAATGCATAATTGCAAGCACAAAACCAGCCAAGGGGAGGCACTGAAAAGGAGCAGGGAAAACCCAGCCTCCCCCCAGAAAACACAGTAGTTAGAGAGGTAAACACTAAGGTAGAGAAGCTAATGGGGAGCAGGACAGGGGTAATTGCAGAAAAAGGCAGTAAGGACAGGGATGAGGCTAAAACGGGTAAGGCCATCAACAAATGGAGGGTGATGAGTACCAATGCCCGTAGCCTGTGTAACAAGCTCCCTGAACTAGTAGCTTTGACAGAAGAGGGACATCTGGATATCATGGCAATCACAGAAACATGGTACACTGAGAACCATGACTGGGATGTCAACATACCAGGATACACAATGTACAGGAGGGGCAGAGAGGGTAAAAGTGGAGGAGGAAGAGTAGCTCTCTATATAAGGGAAGGGATCAAAGCAATGGAACTAAAGGATAAACAGGGAGTAGAGGAGGCACTGTGGGTTACCCTGGAAACAGGATATGGCACCACAATTCACACAGGGGTTGTATATGGACCCCCATGTCAGGGAGAGAGAATGGACAAGGAAATGATAGAAGGGATCCTTAGAATGGCAGAAAAAGGGGAGTTATTGTTGATGGGGGACCTGAACATGCCAGACATTAGCTGGAGCACCCTGGCTGCAGCCACATCAAAAAGCAGGTTTATTCTTGATGCCCTGCAGGGGGCATGCCTCAGACAGCTAGTGGTGGAACCCACTAGGGAGGGCGCAATCTTAGACCTGGTACTGTCAAATGGGGATGGAGAAAGGATCTCAGATCTAGAAGTGGGTAGCTATCTGGGAACAAGTGACCACAAAACAGTGTGGTTCAGAATAAACACAGCCATAGAGTCGAACCATACAAAACTAAGAGTATTGGACTTTAGGAGGGCTGACTTTGGGAAAATGGGAGAGTGCCTCAGAAGAGCACTAGCAAACTGTCAAGAAGGAGGGGTGGAGGAACAATGGGGAAAAATCAAAACAGCCATCACAGAAGCAACAAGCCTTTGTGTGAAGCAAATCAACAAAGCAAAATGAAGGAAAAAAACACTATGGTTCTCAAAAGAGGTGGTGGGGAAGGTTAAGGAGAAAAAGGTAGCATTCAGGAAGTACAAGGAAACACAGAAGGAGCAGGACAGTGAACCGTACCAGTTAAAGCAGAAGGAAGTGGGGAAGACAGTCAGAATAGCAAAAGCCCAAACTGAGGAAAAGATAGCCCACTCAGTTAAGAAGGGGGATAAAACCTTTTATAGGTATATTAGGGAGTGAAGAAAGATGAAGGAAGGGATAATGAGGCTTACTAAAGGGAAGGGAGAGTGGGTGGAGGATGACAGTGAAAAAGCAGGGATACTGAATGAATACTTCTGCTCAGTATTCACAAAAGAAGAGGAGGGGAAGATACCTAAATCAAAGAATAGAAACACTCTGGATAGGGAAGTCAAAACCAGTCCATTCACAGAAGAAAGGGTCCTGAAAGAACTCTTAAAACTGAAGGTGGACAAAACAATGGGGCCTGACGGGATTCACCCAAGAATTCTAAAAGAACTAAGGGTAGAATTAGTGACACCACTGACCTCCCTTTTTAATAGATCATGGCAGGATGGTCCAGTAATGGAGAACTGGAGGAGGGCAAATGTGATTCCCCTTCATAAAAGTGGGAGTAAGACAGAGGCAGGAAACTACAGACCTGTTAGTTTGACCTCAGTGGTAGGGAAAATGATGGAATCACTTCTAAAGGAAATAATTGTTGAGTTCCTAGAGGCCAGTGGGGCACAGGACCCAAGGCAGCATGGATTCACAGTGGGAAGGTCATGTCAGATGAATCTAATAGATTTCTTTGACTGGGTGACCAATGTGGTAGACCAGGAAGGGGCAGTGGACATGGCCTACCTAGACTTTAGCAAGGCATTTGACACAGTCCCACGCAGAAGATTAATATACAAGTTAGCCAGTCTTGGAGTGGATCCCAAGGTGTTAGCCTGGGTTAAAAATTGGCAGGACAACAGGATACAGAGGATAATAGTAAACAGAGTTTACTCTGAAGGAAGGGGGTTACCAGTGGGGTACTGCAGGGTTCAGTACTGGGACTGGTCCTCTTTAATGTCTTTATAAGTGACATTGCAGAAGGACTGGAAGGAAAAGTATGTGTCTTTGCAGATGATACAAAGATCTGCAACAGGGTTGATGCAGAAGATGGGGTGGAGAGGATGCAAAGGGACTTGGCAAGGTTGGAGGAATGGTCAAATATATGGCAGCTTACATTCAGTGCAAAGAAGTGCAAAGTAATGCATCTGGGAAACAAAAATACAGGGGAAGAGTACACAATGGGGGGTGAGATAATAACAACTACAGAAATGGAAAGGGACCTGGGGTAGTCATATCAGATGACCTCAAGGTGGGCAAGCAATGTGAGAAGGCAGTAAGATGAGTTGATGGGATACTGGGATGCATAAGGAGAGGCATCACCAGTAGAAAACAGGAAGTTGTTATCCCTTTGTACAGACAGTTGGTGAGACCCCATCTGGAGTTCTGCGTCCAGTTCTGGAGACCCCATCTCCGCAAGGACATAGACAGGATGGAGGCTGTCCAGAGGAGGGCAACTAAAATGGTGCAGGGTCTGCACTAGAAGACATACGAAGAGAGATTAAAGAAGCTTAATATGTATACACTCGAGGAGAGGAGGGAGATGGGGGACATGATAGACACTTTCAAGTACATCAAGGGAATCAACAGTGTCCAAGATGGTAGCATCTTTCAGAAAAAGAGAAGTGCAAGAACAAGGGGGCACAATTTGAAGATAGAGGGGGGACAACTCAAAGGTCACGTGAGGAAATTATTTTTTCACAGAGAGGGTTGTGGATACATGAAACAGCTTCCTGAGGAGGTAGTGGACTCAAAAACAGTGGAGGAATTCAAGGATGCATGGGACAGACATAAGGCAATTCTAGTGGGGGAAGGTAGGAGGAAGTATTCTGTTAGTTAACTTGGATCTGCAGCCTATGCATTAGGTAGGGAAATGGGCAGACTAGGTGGTCCAAGTGGTCCTTATCTGCCGTCAAATTCTATGTTTCTATGTAGACATCAAAAACATCTGAGCGTTGGGCAGACCAGGATGTGAAAGAAATCATCTGTCCATGTCTTTTGGGCCCATTTACCATCCCTTCACTTGCAGTGAGGACTGCTAATAAAATTAAGATTTGTTTTACCTGGACTGACTCATGCAGACTAGATAAGTAAGGGTGGGTTTCAAAAAGCCCATAGTTTTGTGAGCATTAATCTTAGAATGTTCCCTTGATTTTCATTAGTATTCTTAGCAGTTTTTGAACACTCATTGCCACATAAGGTCAGGGAGCAGTGTCTTTTGCATGATGTTCCAATTTAGTCATAAGAAAAGTGAAGTTAAACAATTGGTGTTCAACAATATCTGAAAATTACTGATGAAACCCTGAAAATAGTCATGTGAAAAAGAATGCCGTTTTAATAGTTTCAGATCTAGAAAAGTGTTAAAGCAGACTCGAAACAAGGAAAAAATGTTGGCCTTCAAGACATGGAAAAAAAAAAAGCAACCTAAAATAGATCAACAAGTTATGGGTTCTAAATATCTACCATAAGATGCACTGCTGATTTTAAAACAGGCAGGGTAAAAAATTGCTTTGCATTCGCTTGGTGATACAAATTCTCTATGGGTAAATTTTGTTGCAGGAAGGGGTGGGAGTATGGTGAGGCCAATTAAGTCTGTCATTAAAGTTCCAAATAACAAAGGAGGGGGGTTGAAGTATGATGAGGGTAGTTACATATGTCATTAAACAAAGTTCCAGGAAACAAAGGAGGGAGGTTGAAGTATGATGAGGGTAGTTATGTCTGTCAAACAAAGTTCCAGGAAACAAAGAAGGAGGGTCTGGAGTATGGTGAGGGTAGTTATATCTGTCATTAAACAAAGTTCCAGGAAACAAAGGAGGAGGGTCTGGAGTATGGTGAGGGTAGTTACATCTCTCATTAAACAAAGTTCCAGGAAACAAAGGAGGGGAGTTGGAGTATTGTGAGGGAAGTTACATCTGTCATTAAACAAAGTTCCAGGAAACAAAGGAGGAGGGGCTGGAGTATGATGAGGGTAGTTACGTCTGTCAAACAAAGTTCCAGGAAACAAAGGAGGAGGGGCTGGAGTATGATGAGGGTAGTTATGTCTGTCAAACAAAGTTCCAGGAAACAAAGAAGGAGGGTCTGGAGTATGGTGAGGGTAGTTATATCTGTCATTAAACAAAGTTCCAGGAAACAAAGGAGGAGGGTCTGGAGTATGGTGAGGGTAGTTACATCTCTCATTAAACAAAGTTCCAGGAAACAAAGGAGGGGAGTTGGAGTACTGTGAGGGAAGTTACATCTGTCATTAAACAAAGTTCCAGGAAACAAAGGGGGGGGTTTGGAGTATGATGAGGGTAGTTACGTCTGTCAAACAAAGTTCCAGGAAACAAAGGAGGAGGGGCTGGAGTATGATGAGGGTAGTTACGTCCGTCAAACAAAGTTCCAGGAAACAAAGAAGGAGGGTCTGGAGTATGGTGAGGGTAGTTATATCTGTCATTAAACAAAGTTCTAGGAAACAAAGGAGGAGGGTCTGGAGTATGGTGAGGGTAGTTACAGCTGTCATTAAACAAAGTTCCAGGAAACAAAGGGGGGGTGGAGTATCATGAGGGTAGTTACATCTGTCAATAAACAAAGTTCCAGGAAACAAAGGAGGGGTTTGGAGTATGATGAGGGTAGTTATGTCTGTCAAACAAAGTTCCAGGAAACAAAAGAGGAGGAGGGGCTGGAGTATGGTGAGGGTAGCTACATCTGTCATTAAACAAAGTTCCAGGAAACAAAGGAGGGGGTTGGAATATGATGAGGGTAGTTACATCTGTCATTAAACAAAGTTCCAGGAAACAAAGGTGGGGAGTTGGAGTATGATGAGGGTAGTTATGTCTGTCATTAAACAAAGTTCCAAGAAACAAAGGGGGAGGGGCTGGAGTATGGTGAGGGTAGTTACGTCTGTCATTAAGCAAAGTTCCAGGAAACAAAGGAGGTGGTGGGAGTATGAGGGTAGTTACGTCTGTCATTAAACAAAGTTCCAGGAAACAAAAGAGGGGGGTGGGAGTATGATGAGGGTAGGTATGTCTGTCATTAAGCAAATATCCAGGAAACAAAGGAAGGGGGTTGGAGTATGATGAGGGTAGTTACATCTGTCATTAAACAAAGTTCCAGGAAACAAAGGAAGGGGTGGAAGTATAATGAGGGTAGTTATGTCTGTCATTAAGCAAATTTCCAGGAAACAAAGGAAGGGGGTTGGAGTATGATTAGGGTAGTTACGTCTGTCATTAAACAAAGTTCCAGGAAACAAAAGAGTAGGACAACAGTATGGGTGAGGACAGTTACAGTAAGTGTGTCATTAAACAAAATTCTAGGAAACAAAGGAGCGGGGTTTGGGTATGATGGGGGCAGTTAAGCCTGTCATTAAATAAAGTTCCAGGCAACAAAGGAGGGGAGTGGGGCTATAGTGAGGCCAGTTAAGCCTGTCATTAAACAAAGTTCCAAGAAACAAAGGAAGGGAGTGGGAGTCTGGTGAGAGCAGTTAAGCCTGACATTAAACAAAATTCTAGGAAACAAAGGAAGTTAGTGGGGCTATGGTGAGGGCAGTTAAGTCTGTCATTAAACAAAGTTCCAGGAAACAAAGAAGGGTGGTGGGGTTATGGTGAGGACACATAGATGTGTTATTAAACAAAGTTCCAGGAAATGAGATCAGTGCATAATACAGAAAAAAACTGGGCAGTAAAACTGCCATCACTCACTGCAACGCCTTGCAAATAATCCAGCTAGTACTATGTCTGCCCAATAAATCAGTGTTGGCATCCTGACCAATCAGTGGAAAGCATTTCCCAGCCTGTGAGCACAGCTCCTGTTTTGATAAAAGACTGCCCGCATATGCACATGCCCAGTAATTAAAGTGATCCATTGCTACTCTCCCAGGGAGCCTTCTGTTGCAGCATTTTGTCCTATTTTTAGACCAAATCAATATGGAAATTGAATACACTTAAATGCAGTACATTGAAACCTATGCGTCAAATCATGCCAATAAATAAGTTTTAACAAATTCTTATTAATTCTTTGTGCTTGTTGCCTATATTAAAATGATGCATTTCTTCTAGACCTGCAGAATCTTGCTCCTGCAGCTATTGTAATTCTATTCCTTCGCCACTCCTTCTTTCTGCTCTTCCTGCCCATTGCATCTGACCCTTTAGCTTCCCAACTGGCACAATCCCCGACTCTCCGTAGTGTCCCCTGATGGTCATGGCCTGCCATGGCTCCTGATTTTATCATTACAAATTACTAGTTTTATAACACAATTGCTTTCTCCTCTATGCACTTCTTTATTAGTTGAGGATTATTTATCCTTGCAGTTTTATTTAATATTCAGCTGATTTTAGTTTGCCAGTATTTTTGCTTTTTCTTCTGTTTGCCCCTTTCTGCTCTGTATCCCCGCAGGGCACCTAGAATTAGTTTGGCTCAGGGGGATTCCCCTGGCACCAGTTTATGCATTTAATAAATAAAGAACAATTCTAATCCGTAGTCAACAATATTAAGCAACACACTGAGTATAAAAAAGCCCCCCAAAAAAGTCTATTTCAAATATATTAGTGTTGCACTATCATATCCCATATTGTACAGCCATATACTTTGAATTCAAGAGTAATTATACTGTTTAGTAAATATGTCACTATATTTCTGAAAATGTATTTTATTAATTAGTTTTATTTTATAATTTATCCAGAACAGCTCAACCAAATTGCAACATTTTATTTTCAGTGCGTTCTACTTCTATCCAGTTTTATAGCTGAGAGTAGTAAAGTACAGGGAGGTCAGCTGATTTGCTCAAGGTCAAGACAGTGGGCCAGCAGTAGTGGTGGGATTCAAACCCATGATTATCTGTTTTTTTTTTTTCAGGTCCGAGATCTAATCACTGGAACAGGCTGCATTTGTTTTTCTCTATGGGAAACAAATCTCACTTTTCTTCTTTTACCACGTCACAGTGATGAATATTAATATGTTTGCAACTACAGAACCATCTGTCTTTTAGTTTACATACCTCACTTGAGTGTTAGAACTGTTCAGTTTTTGCTTCATGGTAATCTGAATCAAGGAATGGATGAAAAGTAGTCACGAAACATGTGTGTGTGGGGGGGCTGGCTTGTTTTTTTATTTGCACTTTTGTCACAATGCTTGTTGGGGAATGGAGAGACCTTTTCCAGTCCTAAGTCAAACCAGATTGGACTTAAGCTAGAGAAGGGTAATAAGGTTGCTATGACCCAGTTTGATGTCTGACTCAGTCGTCCATAAATTTGACCTGGGTGATGACTTCGGTGATTCAGGCAAATCCAAGTTAGCCTGCCAGCTGCTGGGGGGGGGGGGCTGAATATAATTTGGGCCTAATGTTATGGTATAGTCACTGTTTCAGTGGCCCCTCTTCTGATTCAAATCCTGTTTTGTCCATGTCTCTGAGAATTTGACTTGGGTGATTCAAGTCAATCATAACAGTGTGTGTGTCTCGTGTTTGTGGTGGTGGTGGGGCACTCCAATAGCCTACTTGTTAATGTTCTTGCCTTCCATTTCCGTAACCTTGCATTCGATTTCTGAACTTAACTCCCATTCAGCAGTGGCAGGCATGGGAGAGGCAGTCCCTGAAGGAGCTGAGGAGACACTCCTTGATGAATGAATCTTAGTTCCAAGCCATCTCCTTGATGATGGCTCAGTAGGGATCCCATTAATTGGAGGGCATGGAGGTTCCGACACCAGCACACTGCTTCATTGTCATAGCTGTCAAGAGTCCTTGCCTCTCTATAATTGCTCTACCTTGGAGCACCCGTCCTCCCTAGAACTTTCTGCCAATGACCACTGACTAGCAGTTCTGAAATATGTGTGGGGCAATAGAGGGACCCAGCAACAGCATTGGAGGGTGCCATGGATTGTCATTTGAATCACTGGCCCTGGGAAGCTGTAGTGGGATCTACCAATAGTAGTAGCAGACATGCGCTCCAAGAAGTGTGTTTGTGTGTCTGAGGGGAGAAATTCAGTAGCACTCAGCAATAAGTAGCAGTATTCTGTGACAGATCATCACATTTTGTAATACTTCAATATGAATAACGGGGACATAATATTAAATACAACTACAGTCAGCACACAGATATCTGACCCCATCCATTCGCAGTGCTGTAGACAGATATCTTAGTTAGATGGTTATCTGAATGTATATTCTATGGCAAAAATTGCAAAAGGTAACTCAGCCATGGGGTCTGAATACACAAGGGGGATGGATAAGTGAAAGGTGGTAAATGAGTGCTGACCATATTTATCACAAAATTCTGTTATTTGCTGCTGAACTGACTGATACTGTTATAACAGGCATAGCCACACCTGTTAAACAAGTCATTAAATAAAATAGTAATTAAAGTAAACCTCACACCAGCTGTAGGTAGAGATGGAGCTGATTGGGCAGACAGGTGGTATAAACCTGGGACCCTTCAAAGAGAGAGAAAGAGTATGTTAGTTGGTACCCTTGCACACCAAGGTGTTAGTAAGGGGGGGGGGCACTTGAGATACAGTACATTGTGCCCCATCCCTTCATACACATACGAGTACAGCAGCATCCCTAATTAAGTTAATACACAGTATGTACTTACGTATGCTATTTCTGTTTATAATAAGGTGGACCTGCTAAAAAGGAAAAAAATATTGGCAGTTGTGGTCCAGTGGCCAAAGGCCAGTTTTGCTACATAAGGCAGCATGCAAACCTAAAAAAAAATAATAGTTGTGTCCATTTTTACAGCTGAAATGTGTAGAGCATGCAGCTGTCTTGAGGTAGCTCTACAAATGAGCCACCAGATTGCCACCCTCCAACACTTCCATTTTGAAGTTGCAGAACAATCATTCCACAACTCCAAAACAGTCGCCTCACCCTCACCGGCACACTTTATTGGCCGGCGGAACATGGCACAGTCCGCCATATACACAGAAACCTAGTCTTTCATTGGTGACATACAGCCTGGTATATCTGTCAAGAAATACAAAACTGACTCTTTGGGCAGCTCAATACATAAGATCTTACCTTGAATGGGTAGAAAATTAAGTGTGCACACAATATTTTGGCCAGTGGAACATGGCACAGTCCACTGTGTCAAAGATGGCTGCTGGAGCCCAGTGCCCATGCGCGAGTCATCATGCATGCACAACTTCACCATGCACATGAACGATGACTCATGCATGTGCACCGAATCAGTGCCCATCCTAGACACAGCAGACAGTGCAGTGTTCCACTGTGACTTCAGTGAGCTCAACTGTAGCCGTATTGGCTCTGGCTAAAGTTTGTTTTAAAGAAAGTGATCATTCTGTATTAAATAAATATTAGGTTTTGCAGAGTGGCAGCAGTGTGTAACAGTGCTGCATTGCATTGTGAGAGAGAGCTTGGTTATGTGAGACTGAAATAACACTGAACAGAGAATTCCCCAGCATGGTGCAGATGGGCATGGCTCCTGAACTGCAAGTGCTGCTGGAGGACAGGCTGCACCCTGCAGAACAGGTGCAATCATCAGGGAACAGTCTTTTTAATTTTTTTTCAGTCAAGTGTTTATCACCTTCTTACAACCAGCCCCTCTAAGCTCAGTGACCCACCTTCTCCAGGTACTTACCCCACCCTCTAGTTCCCCCACAGCCTGCCCCCCCATGGAGGAATCACTGGGGAGTGCCACTTTCTTGACACAGCCCAGATATGGTGAGGAGGCTGGTACCTGGGTAGCAGTGCGAAGCATACATTGGGCCAGGCTATATCCTGTATGGATGTTTTTTTGCCTCCAGTTTTATACCTGGTGTGCTGGTGGACAATAACGATGCTAATGCCCGTGCATGCTTCAGTGCATGGTTGCACTGTAAGCATCCAGCTGCAGTCCCTCCCCAGCAGTATGTCTCCCCCAGGTGGCAATCAAGGAGCGGAAGACGGGATCCACCCCACCCTGAAGGAGAAGAGCTGTCCTGTAGGATGCTTATTGCTCCTTCTCCCAGTTGGTCCCCAGCAACCCAAGTTCATCCCTAAATCTGGGTTGCCATGGTAGTAAGTGGTAATGCTATCATTGCGCTACCAAGCCAGCTTGGGGGGCATTTTAAATTTATTGGAGTTTGGTAGCCGGGTAGACTCACTGAGGCAAGCTGTCCCTTTTTCAGGAGTGATCCAGAATTAATTACATGTAATACATAGACAGTTTACACATAGATACTAATTACATACAGTGCATTTGTAAATTACAATACAGAAAATACAATGGATTTGCATTCCAACAACATGTGCAACAGGTCCAGTTATTAGATACAAACATACTCTTAGGCACTTTGAAATATCACACTTGGACATAGTACAGAGACATTACAATGTGAAATATTAACAAATTAGTTAGCTAAAGCAGGCAAAGGGTCTGCTTTCAAATATATACTCCTTCAAGGTGGATTTAAAGGATATAAGGGTCTGGCATTCCATGACCTTGGGGTAGATTGTCCCTTAACCTTGGTGCGGTAACTGCAAAAGATCACTGGCCAACAGGAGAAAGTGTCTAGGGTACTATTGCTAGTTTCAGTCCAACCAATCAGAGTCCTTCTTAGCAGTTTAAAGTCTATGATGTCAACCAGATTTTTCGGGGGTGAGTAGAGGAGTTTGCATGCCATGGATAGCACAGGGAAATGAAGCCTCCCTTCCAGAAGTACCCGGTTTAGTGCTGAGAGAGTCCTACAGTGCAGTTCCCTGCGGGAGACACCAGTAACAAATCATGCTGTGTGATGGTAGGCAAACTTATATTTTTTAATGAAATTAAGTTAATTGGCAGGCAAGAAGCACTAGACATACCAATAGGAACTAGGCACAATTTTAAAATAAATAAACAAGAGGGCAAAACAAAGTGGGACAGCAAAATCCCACAGTTCAGAAAAGGCACCATGTGACAATGAATCACCTGAAGTGCAGGCACTTGCATGGCAGCAAAGTTACTAAAACTAGATCCATGGTGGAACAGATTACACCCCTTGGACCTTGGCAAAGGAGGTAGTGACAGTAATTAACATTTCACTCACTGGTAAAAAAGGAGTCATTTAAAGCCAGAAAGGTTGCAGTTCATCACACACACACACACACACACACACATTTTAACTGCAGAAAAATCACACAGTTTTTCCTCTCAAAAGGAATTATACCCTAAATATTAAAAATATTTGTGCCAAACATACCATAAAAAGGTTAGGGAGTGTACTCATGCATATAAAAGGTCCAGGGGTCACGCCGGTCTGGTGGCATTGGAGGTTGAGGTGCTGGATGCCACACCTCAGGCCACGCTGGTGATCCAAGTTTGGGAATGACCCGGGCTGTCGGGGGTCGGGGGGGAGGATTGAGTGTCTGGAGGACTGCTCTCTTCTCTCGGGGAAGGAGGGATTGTCATCCCACCTGCTTGCTGCCCTCTGGTGAGGGCTTGCGGGTAGTGCAGGCAAGAGAGATCACAGCAGTAGGTGATCAAGAAGTGCATGTGCCCCCACACACATGTGGCCGTGCTCCCGGAGAGAGGTCTAGAAATGGGAAAATGGCTGCCGGGGGGCTTCATGAAGCCCTTCCCTGTCCTGCTGCTCTACTGCCATCTCCACGGATTTGGATTGTACTCCGTGGAGTGAGGACGCTCCCTTCCTGGTCCCGCCATGGGGGGCAAGCTGTGGGGGGTCTTGGGGATGGATGGCAGTAGGTGGGGGTGAGGGCGGGCAATACAGGTCTGAGTCCTCATCCCCCGGCATGCGGGAGTAAAAATTACAAATAAAAAAATAAGGTTCAGGGGGTCTAGAAGACCTGGAAAGAGGGGTTGGTAGCTGTGCAATAACATCTGAATGGGTAGGTGTTGCCAGTGAGGTGCTGCAGGGATCTGTTCTGGGACCCATTTTATTTAACTTATATGCCACTTCAATGAAGTGCAGGGAGGGGATATAGTTATCAAAATTCATGGATGACACTAAAATAGGTTCTGTTTTTCATAGTCCCAAAGATGTAAAGAATATACAGAATGAGTTGTCTAATTAGAAATGTGGGCACTGAAGTATACAGTAAACTCAGATTCAATATAGATAAAAGCGCTGTAATGCATTTGGGCATGTCTAATCCAAAGGCTCAGTATCTGTTAGATGGCCAATTTCTTAAAGAAACATCAGAGGAGAGAGACTAGGGTATACTGGTGACAAATTACTAGAAATTTAAAAGACAATGTCATTGTAGTGCAAAAAAGGCTACCGCAGTTTTAAACTGCATTCGAAGACATATTAGAATCAGAGATGTGGGAGTGGTAATGCCTTTGTATGTTTCTCTTGTGAGGCCCCGCTTGGAGTATTGGTCCAAATTTTGGTCACCCAATATGGAGTCAGAGGTTAGGGCTCTTGAGCGGGTGCAGTGAAGAGCTACCAAGATGGTGTCGGAACTTAAACACCTGAGTTATGAGGAAAGGTTACAGTCCCTGGGGTTGTATTCCCTGGAATACAGAAGATTGCTTGGTGATCTATGCCTGCTCTTCGGATCTGTATCTAATAATGATCTCTGGGTATGCCTAGTCCTCGATTAGTTGAGCAGTGGCTTTTTATTTGAATCAAAGGTACTTGCAGCTTCAACATGCATGATAATGTTTTGAAAACCTCCCCCATAGACTTCAATGGAGTGCACCCTGTGCTCTCCATGGTAAGATGTCACAAAAGTCTGAGTGCAGGGTCATGTTTGATAGAACGGGAAGTGGAAGGGATCGGCTGGCTGGCAGTTTGACCAGAGTTGAAATCCCTTCCTTCCCTTACAGGACAGCATTAAAAATTAATATGTTGCCAAAAATGGACTATTGAGGTATTAGGGTAGTGGATTATGGAGTCCAGTTAACAATCTGAAAAATTTCCTTTAAAAGGACATTTATTTAAGACACATTTGCAAAAGGACTCAAGCTCAAAAGTCTTGGGGGTTGCCTGGTTACTAGAAACACTGATAGCCTGTAAAAGTTAAATGAGAAGTTATTGACATGCTTCAAAGCAGAAACTATGACTAATGTATAGTGTTTTGGATATAGAGTGCTAATTGTACAGTACAAGAATAGATAACTAGCCACGGTATCTGGTAGGGGTTAATTAATTTTATTTTATTTATTTATTTTTTGACCAGGTTGGTGCATTGATCCAAGGACTGTTTTCAAGCACGAGCCGACCAGGTCCATAGAGATGGTACAAGAATAAAGCAGCACAATATATCAGGGAGCAAACTCAGCCATGTAGATACAATCAGGGAACCAGAAGATAATGGGGGAAACTATACAGATGCACGTAAAACAAGTGCAATTGAAAACTTCCTATCTTGGCTGAGGTTTAGGAACTCATAGACAGGGGAAAAGCTGCATCACAAGTCACCCAGGGGAGCAGGAGCAGGTAGTGGTGATAAGTAGGTGCGTCTTGAGGAGACAGTAGAAAAGCCATGGAGAGTCAAGGGCTCTCATAGAGGGAGGCAGGCTGTTCCAGAGGTTAGGGGATGGCAGAAGAGAAAGCCCTCTGACCCATACAAGTGGATACTTGCAGGCATTCCAGCATGAGGCTAGTAGTGTGGTGGAAGTCCTGACTAAACATCTTCTTCCAAAGTGGAGGGGAGAGAGGGGATGTTGTAGGGTTGTGGATCACCATACCTACGGTGCAAGCCAGGAGGTAGCTTCATCTAGCTTGAGGAGGGAGCCATCCAAGTGTCTGATAAAAGAGTGCAACAGGTGGGAGGAGTAAGGACCCCAAAGGGCAAAGTGGCAGGATGTTGTAAGTGATGTTTAGTCTTGCTATGTTAGTGGAGGAGGTTTGTGAGTAGATGGGGGAACCATAATCCATAAGTGGGAGGATATTGCGCTGAGCAATAGCAAGGCAGGCTTCACGGATGAGATAATGCATTCATCTGTAGCTGATCCCTAGTTTTTGACTTATGCGACGTGTTAAAATGTCAATATAATCAGAGAAGGAGAAGGCGGGGTCGAGGGTGATGCCCAAGTATTTTAAAGTAACTGGCATTGTCTAAAGGTGAGTCATCGGGGGAAAGGATATTGATGGTGTTATTGGCTAGAGCTAGTTTGGTGAGTTTGGGCTTGGAGTTAAATGGCTTTGCCTTGGTTTCCTTTGTGTTGACCAGCAGTCTATTTGTGGAGAACCACATATGGGCACTACAGTAATTTGTGGTGAGTGTAGAGGAGAGGTGGGTCAAGAATGAGACACTATGGTACAGGAATAAATCATCTGCATGTAGCAGGGAGTGGCAGTAGGGGCAGTTCTGGAGGAGTGAGTTCACATAGAGGTAAAAGAGAACAGGCCCCAGTATAGAACTCTGGGGTACAACAGTGGAAACCGGCATGGCAGTAGAGGTGGCACCCCCGGAACAGACCATTTGGGTGTGGCCAGTGAGGTAGTCCTTAAACCAAGAGGTAGTAGTGGAAGATTAGCCCACATTACCAGGTTTGTCAAGTAGTATATTGTGGCTTACTATGTCAGGTGCTTTGGAGAGGTCCACAAATACAGCTCCTGTAAGCCTCCCAGCATCCATGTTTCGGAGGATGTGGTCAGAGATTTTGGCTGAGGCTGTAGATCTGCTATGCGCTTTTCAAAAACCATGCTGCTGTGGGCTGAGAATGTTATATTTCATGACATAGTCAGTAATTTGGTGTTGTACAACCTCCTCCAGCAGTTTGCTTAGATGGGAGAGGATGGATATCAGGTGGTAGTTGTCCATATTGCTAGGGTCACCTGTTTTAAAGACTGGGATGACCGTAGCTTGTTTTCAAATGGCTGGAACAGGTGGGAATTGTATCAAGCAGTCATTGTTGCACATTCAGCTTGTGAACTGATGAGTGCCCTACAATAAGGGCCTGTACCACATGCCCTCTTCTCTCACACTGCTGTGATGCCCTCACAAGGAAGTGCTCTTCTTAGCAACATAGAAAAAGAAATTGATGGTAGAAGGCAACCAGTTGATCTATCCAGTCTGCTCTTATCCATGCCTAACCTGCAAGAACTAAGCCCTCTAGCAGTTACTCTTCTCCCCCCCCCCCCATTTTTATCTCCTCTCTTGTTGCCTCCCACTGAACCCACGTGTCTGTCCCATAATGACTGAAGTTTACCAATGATTTTAAATGGATCACCTCATTGGGCAGAACTTGACATCCTTCCTAAACTTGCACCCTATCAGCTTCTTCACATTTCAGCTTGAGTTAGTGTTTATGTTGCAAGTGAGCAGTGCACTGCTGCCCACATTCTTTATCCCCTGCAGAAATCTGACTGTTTCTATCATGTTCTCCCTCTCCCTCCCGCTTTCCGAGTATATCTTAAGGTAATATAGCCCCTGTCTGCAAGAATGGAGATAAATTAAACTCCTCAAATGACAGAACCAGTTCAGTTCTCCCAACTCTTGCTAAATTGTTGGAAAAATGTGTCTTTTTACAGTTAGCTCACCACTGATCAAACCTGTTTCCAGAAAAACCACGGTACACCCATGACCTTTGCCTTGGCATTGACAGGTATGAGCAGTGTTCTGGGGGCCTCTGAATATGGGCCTGCCTGGAGTGCTGGCTCAAACTCAGGTTAGCTCTGGTGCAAACCACATTTGCTCCAGCACTACCCTTTTAATGTAGGGGCTTACTGCTTTCAATATTTTTATTGATATACAATCATAATAAAGCATGATATTTAGTATGATTATAGGCTTCATACATTTTTTCAGCAGATTAGTGTACATGTGTAGGAAAGGTCTAAAAAGTCACTACAGATGTTCAACCCCTGTTACTGTAGTTCAGATTTACCACAGACCTCTACCGTATTATGCCTTATATAGCAGTCTTGTCACAGGGGCAGTATTCATAGCTCTAACTAAGGCCTTTGACTTAGTGGACCTTTCTTTGCTTTTAAACAATCAACAGCAAACCAGAGTGGCAGACAATACTGTACATAGAGGATAATGTATGGTCCTCTATCGGTAACCGGTCTGTTAACTGTCGAGAGGTTGCCAGAGCGACCGTGTAAACCTCGAGAGCGAGCTTCGAGAGGTTTATTTTCGCCATGGCAACCCTTTGTGACGATCAACAGTGACCCCAAGCCGTCGATAGAGGGACCATACATTATTTTTTATAGTGTATGGTCCCACTTAAAAAGTAAAACAGCTTACTTTTTTAAAAAGTCACCGCCGCGGTCCTTCAGTCCTTCCCTAACCACCACATTCATCCGTCGGTTCCCGTCTAAAAAAGGTGCGCACATGCGCAGACCGATCGCTGTTATTAACCTATCGATGTGACGTAGCATCGATAGGTTAACAACATTTCTACGTCACATCAATAGGTTAACAACCTTAGGAAATGATGATTTCCTAAGGTTAACAGCATTCTACCATACATTATATACACTGTAACTGGTTTGATAGTTACCTTTCCAATAGGAAACAACAAACAGAAATTGGCACATCACTCAGTGGGTATGGCCCATGTTAAAACTGAAGTCCCACAGGGCTCAGTGCTGGGACCACTGCTCTTTTCATCATTTGTTGATTCCCCTTCCATCTGTATGCCCCAACTAGGGCATAGTTATGTATGCCGATGATACTGTACTTTATTGTAACCCCTTGTTACCCGGGGTTACTAGAATCCCAGTAAGATCTAGTGGTAGGTAGGGAAGGCAGCTTGTGAAACTCCAGTTAAATGGGTTTCACATTGTCTCACTCTGTTCTCAGTCTCAGCTGAGACTGAGGGATGACATCACCAATAGAACTTTCGCAGCTGCATAAGCCACATTGGAATCTGCAGCGGAGGGAGTTAGATAGAACGTTGGGAGTTTTCAAAGGGTAGAGTCCAGTGTTCCAGTTTGCCTTCAGTAAGAAGGAGTCAGTGTCCAGTTTGTCTTGAGTAAGTGAAGGTGTGCTCAAGTGGAGGAGACCACTGTTCGGGTCTCAGTGCCCCTCCCTCCGGGGGGGGGGGATGAAATGATCCCCATGCAGATTCCTGGGGCAATCCCCTTAATTCTGCCAAGAGGAAGAAAAGCTGCCTGTTCAGTTCAGCTTTTGTTTTGGAAAGTTGGAAGATTTGTGATTCGCCTGTGGGGCACCTGCAACTAAAGGGCGAGTGTCTGCTCTGACAAAAAGGGCAAAATGTTTTCTTCACCCTGGGACATGTGTGGGAATCTAGGAATTGAGCTACATTTTGGGAAGCCTATAGGACTAAGCCAAACAAGTGGAGTAGTGTCAAATGCTAGAGTGCTGTGTGATTCAAGTAATATGTAGAGGAGATGCGCCAGATCATCTACCATTTAATCTACATTCAGAAGTTTCAGTTTTCCCAGGGAAATGGCCGGGTATGGGCTGTGGGAGCTGGAGGTGGGCAAACCCCCCATCTTTGGTAACCAGGTCCACCTCTACTGATTTCTGCTGTGGTTGCTACTTTGCCTCATGCACTTGGCCAGTGATGGGGGAAGTACCCAGACGTGGGGTTGCAAAAGGGAAAATCTCTCTAGGAGTCGCAGACTCAAAGTGGTGTGGGGAGCCATGACAGGATAATTGGCTCATTCTTCCAATGGACCGTGGATCAAGTGGCCGTCGGGGGAGCTGGGCCAGTCGGGCTGTGTACCCAAAGCACGTGCAAGTCCGGGCTGTGTGCCTGGTGGGTCCAGAGCCTGAAAACAGTATAATTGGTTCATTCTTCCAGTGGACTGCGTTGTAGTCTCTAATCTGCATTACCAGGAAATGTAGCCCCATGGGGGTCCATCTATGCTTTGTTGTGTTCAGCTAGTTTGTGAATAAAAGCCACACTGAAGAATCCCATTCCTGGTTCTGGACATTACAGTTATTGCTTCCTGCATTCGGATTTACTTGGGTGCCCCTGTGCAGAGTAGCCAAACCTAGGTCCCCCTGTGCCGAGTAACCTCATCCTCCCCGAACCCAGGTCCCCACCAGGTATTGCTGTCAGCTTCAACAGCATGCCACCTGTCATTTTGGCAAAAAGGCAGGGGTGAGGGGCTACAAAAATGGAGGCACCGCTTTGGATTTTGTTCTGGGAGGAAGGTGCTTGGGCAAGGGGGCTAGCGTTTTGGCTATCTGGCAGTGGGTAGCCCAAAAAGCTGAAGCAATTTCCCTAGTGTGTTGCTGTGTGCCGTGAATCTTGTGCTGCTGTTTAAAAATGCCAACTGTTTACCAAGGAGCATTAAAGCCAAAGAGTGTGCCCTTGTCCTGCATCAAACAATTGTTTACAGCGTTTTTGCCTGCTTTAAAAATGAACTGTGGTAAATAAAAATGTGGAAGACTAGGGGTAGCAACAGGAAAATTGTGCCCTGGACGTTTGAAATGCTTTTAAAATGAACTGTTGTGAAGAAAAGTGTGGAAGACTAGGGGTAGCAACAGGAAAATTGTGCCCTGGACGTTTGAAATGCTTTTAAAATAAACTGTTGTGAAGGAAAGTGTGGAAGACTAGGGGTAGCAAAAGAAAATTATGCCCTGGACGTTGGAAATGCTTTCTGAGTGAATTGAGAGACTGCAGAGTAAATGGCTATGTTATATGGCTGAAATGGGCTCCCGCCGTGGAGTCAGTTGAGAAAAAAAAAAAAAGTTGCATTCTGCAGTTTAAATTTGCCTGCTCGACAATCGCCATGAGGAGAAGAGCCCTCGCAAGGAAGAAGAGACTCATTCGCATGGCGTCGTGTGGTTGGTCAGGCTGCAATCAGTCCCGCCCCTCAACCAGCTCTACAGAGACTGCCCCAGCATTCGAGAGGGAGTGAGAATGGAGTGCGTGTACTGGCAGTGGAGGAGCGTCGCGGAAAGCTCAAAGCATTGTAAACAGTTCAAAAATAGACTTTCTTGCTTAAAATTGGGCTCAACCCGCTAATCGATCGTCAGAATTGCAAGTTTGGTCTTTAAAATGACGATCGCTAGGACTGCCCGCCCGTTTGTATACTGAGGCCTTCAAGAACTGGCTGCAGGCCGTTTTTCCCCATCGCAGCAAGCTGCTACTGATAACAGTAAGTAAACATTCATGAAACTGCTCAAACAGTGATTTTCAGCCTATGCCATATAAAATGTGTGTGCAGCAGTGTAGTCGCTTTGCAAGTAATGACTATGTCAAGTCCTGCCAGCAAGTGCAAGCCTGTTAAGCCATTGACTGTGTGCATAGAAGTGAAATTAGCCTCAGTTTAAAGTTTGCAGCCAGAGAGAGACTGTGGGTTGTAGCAAAATGCAACACTAGTAAAAGCAGGCAATCCTGTGCTAAAAACCTGAAGCTTTTAAGGGACTGTAAATAAAATAAATGATACCAGCTTGTGAAAAGTCCAAGGAAAATCCTGTAAATATGTTTAAAGCCAGATCAGAGCAAGTTGTGCAGTTTGAGTAAAAGTTATCAGTAGCTTGTGTAAATCGGGTGCGCAGTGGCTTGACCCAGATTCCAAATGTTGATGCACAGGAGTGCTGCCGCCGCTATTATAGGGTGGGGTGGTAAAGTAAACACAGCAGCAGAGGAGTCATTTTACAGCTACAGAGTGTGTTCAATAAAGTGGGACTTTCAGTTACAGTGAACTTTTGTTTATTTTTCTGCAGTTATGGCCTCAGGACCAGCTCGTTACCCGGATCATGCCCGGGTTGCAGTAACAGCAGCAGTAAATAGACTGAGAGATATTGAAAAGTGGTACTATGGAGGGCAACTGCCTCCTGATGTGGAGATTCCTAATTATCCAGTGCGTGTATGCCAAAAATGCTTGAGTGCTGGAAGGGATGTCTTCATGATTCCTCACTGTGCTGGATGCCTACAAAAATATGGCTTGTATAAAGCGCCTCCAAATCATTTGGCCCCCACATGGACAAAAATTCAGGAATCTGCAGTTGGCAGAACACAGCACCAGGCAGAGCCTATGGAGGAAGGCCCCTCGGGGGAGTGTGGCACAAAGCTAGAGGGTGCAGAGTTAGAGACAGAACCAGAAGTTGAAGTTTTGGATGCTGGATCCCAGAAAGAAAGTTCGGATAAAGCATCAATAGACCCCTGGGTGGGGTGGGGGCCTAGCCCGAGTCTCTTAGGTGAAGATGAGATGCGGGAGGCCTTTGAATGGGAGGTGTCGACCTCCACGCCTAGTGATGAGTGGATAGTCTCGGGTGAGAATGACTGCTCACTCCTGGGCTCAGATCCTCAGTGAGGAGGAAGATGACCTATGTGGCCTTGCGAAAAGGCGGAACACAGCCTCAAGATCTTGCCTCGGAGGAACGTAGTGAAGAAGGTGGTGATGCCACTGCCCTGGCTTTACAGGAGGAAGAAGTCAGGGATCCGTTTCTAATTTCCTTAAGGATTCGAAGCTGGCAGAACCAGGACTGGCCACCCCAAGCCAGGCCAGCGGTCTCAGATTGACCAAAGCAAGTAAAGAGGAGAGACTGGTTCGTAGGAAGGCAAATTAAATCTATGGTATGACCTTTCCTACCTTTCCTTGGAAAGTCTGGGAAGAGATTGAGAACTGCAGGAAATCCTGGATCTGGGATGAAGCAATGAAAAGTGTGCATCCTGGGGCCAACCAGCATGTAAAGAATAGACTGTTCCACGAAAAGTATACCCAGTGGAAGAGAGGCAAGACACTGTTTATAGACAGAGTGAAAGTGGTGGACGGAGAGGGATGTGAAATCTCCCACTGTGTGAATTATGTGCGCCCAGATGGGGTAATAATTCCAAGCCCTGACCCCGGTACTATTGGCCTCAGTGCAAGGACCTCTCAGAAAATGTGCCCGTGCCTACAAAATGGAGAGCCGAGCAGTGGTAGTCAATACTGCCACACCAGACTGTGAAGTGTCTTATTGATCCACCAATATGAATATCCAGGACTCAGGTGCCCCACATTCATCAGTCTACAGTATACTGTCCTGTCCAGCATCCATCGACTGGCCCACCAGATGACTTCAGATCCTGAGAGGACACCAGCCCAGCTGTATCCTGTTCATCGCCTGGTAATCGGATGACAGCGGACCAGCTGTTTTCTTTTTGTTCCTGTTCTAAGGTTCCGTCTCCAGAGATGACATCATCCCAGCTGTTCCCAGATGTGCCCTCCAGTGGTTCCCGGAAGATGTCCGCCCAGCTGTTTTGGAAGAAATGCAGCCAGGGAGAGTCTTCGTCAGAGGTGCAGGTTGGTGCCGAGTCTTGTACTACAAGTGGCTGGTAAGTCCGAACTTTTCTATCTTTATGACATTGCAGTACACACCCTACACTACAGACTTCAAAATGTGTGAACTGTCCGCAAAGACTCTCCCATTCGGGACTTTGGCCTGTTAGAACTGTGCTTCACCAGGCTCTGGCCCAGGAGAGACTCTTTATTGGACTAGCCTTCGGGCCTTGTGGTCACTAGTTGGGACTTTTAGGGCACTCCATCCCCCCAAATGTGTATTGTAAATAATGTCGTTGTTATCTAATGTAAATACTGTTTTTCTACCTTTTTTCTAAAAAAAAAATCTTTTTGGTATTCTGCAGTGTTTTGATGGTAGGGGTTTAGGTAGACTGTGTATGCAGATTAGGAGCGTGTGTTTTGTCTTTCTTTTTCTTACAGGTGTTCCTGGGAAGACAGAAGAGAAGACAAGAAGAGGAGGAGGGGCTCATCAGAGTTCCTTGTCAGTGCTTTATTGTGTAGAAATTTAAAGTACTGTGGTGTTATTGTTATGTTATTGCTGTATTAACCCTTTCCTTCCACAGGTGTGGTTGTGGGGGTAGGGAGGAGGCAGTAATTGGTATTTTAATGGTGTGTGGTTGCAGGTTACCCAAGGTCGGGAGGTCCCTGGGTTGTTTTGTTTTGGAATATTATGTTAGAGGCAGATAGGTTTTCCCTAGAGGGTTGGGGGGGATAGACAGGCTGTGGTCCTCAGTGGCCATGGGGACCTCAGTGCTGATCTATCAGGGCTATGCTCTGGATAGTTCTACCAGAGCCACTAGGTGTCCATAGTAAGTGGATAGAGTAGAGGCTGACATGTCAGCTACAGGCCTCTAGGCCCTTAGTGTCACCTGCCTGTGCTTGCACATGGTAGGAGGGGGCCTGATCACCCCCCTCTGCAGGTAGCACATAGGGTGGGATGGCCTAAGGCCGGGTAAATAATGACTTCGGACAGTCATTTTCCTGGTCAAGGAGAGTGTAACCCTTTGTTACCCGGGGTTACTAGAATCCCAGTAAGACCTAGTGGTAGGCAGGGAAGGCAGCTTGTGAAACTCCAGTTAAATGGGTTTCACACTGTCTCACTCTGTTCTCAGTCTCAGCTGAGACTGAGGGATGACATCATCAATAGAACTTTCGCAGCTGCATAAGCCACATTGGAATCTGCAGCAGAGGGAGTTAGATAGAACGTTGGGAGTTTTCAAAGGGTAGAGTCCAGTGTTCCAGTTTGCCTTCAGTAAGAAGGAGTCAGTGTCCAGTTTGTCTTGAGTAAGTGAAGGTGTACTCAAGTGGTGGAGACCGCTGTTCGGGTCTCAGTGCCCCTCCCTCCGGGGGGATGTAAAGATCCCCATGCAGATTCCTGGGGCAATCCCCTTAATTCTGCCAAGAGGAAGAAAAGCTGCCTGTTCAGTTCAGCCTTTGTTTCGGAAAGTTGGAAGATTTGTGATTTGCCTGTGGGGCACCTGCAACTAAAGGGTGAGTGTCTGCTCTGACAAAAAGGGCAAAATGTTTTCTTCACCCTGGGACATGTGTGGGAATCTAGGAATTGAGCTACATTTTTAGAAGCCTATAGGACTAGGCCAAACAAGTGGAGTAGTGTCAAATGCTAGAGTACTGTGTGATTCAAGTAATATGTAGAGGAGATGCGCTAGATCATCTACCATTTAATCTACATTCAGAAGTGTCAGTTTTCCCAGGGAAATGGCCGGGTATGGGCTGTGGGAGCTGGAGGTGGGCAAACCCCCCATCTTTGGTAACCAGGTCCACCTCTACTGATTTCTGCTGTGGTTGCTACTTTGCCTCATGCACTTGGCCAGTGATGGGGGAAGTACCCAGACGTGGGGTTGCAAAAGGGAAAATCTCTCTAGGAGTCGCAGACTCTAAGTGATGTGGGGAGCCACGACAGGATAATTGGTTCATTCTTCCAATGGACCGTGGATCAAGTGGCCGGCGGGGGAGCTGGGCCAGTCGGGCTGTGTACCCAAAGCACGTGCAAGTCCGGGCTGTGTGCCTGGTGGGTCCAGAGCCTGAAAACAGTATAATTGGTTTATTCTTCCAGTGGACCGCATTGTAGTCTCTAATCTGCATTACCAGGAAATGTAGCCCCATGGGGGTCTGTCTATGCTTTGTTGTGTTCAGCTAGTTTGTGAATAAAAGCCACACTGAAGAATCCCATTCCTGGTTCTGGACATTACAGTTATTGCTTCCTACGTTCGGATTTACTTGGGTGCCCCTGTGCAGAGTAGCCAAACCTAGGTCCCCCTGTGCCGAATAACCTCATCATCCCTGAACCCAGGTCCCCACCAGGTATTGCTGTCAGCTTCAACAGCATGCCACCTGTTGTTTTGGCAAAAAGGCAGAGGTGAGGGGTTACATTATAACACTAGAACAAAATTTTATTGATCTGCCAAACCTACTGCAGAGTAATTTTAATTCACTTCAGTGATGGTTATTTAACCTGGAACTGCTGCTCAACTAGAAGAAAAAAAAATATTGTACTTGGTAACCCACAAAAACTGGCTGATTTAGTAAAAATTGTTGGTGTGGATGGTGATCCCCTCAAGAAAGTGTGCATTTCAAATACCTTCTTTTACCTATTACAGTCCTGAATTTCTCCTTCTCTCTCCCATCCCCTTCCTTCAGATCATCTCTGTAAATGAGAGTATTGTTCTGTGTATGTTTTACCTAATAAAACATTTTCAAATCAATAAATAAATAAACGCTGGATCAAAATTCAGCATTATGCATTTGAGTCAGATTGGTCTGTAAATAAAATCAATCAAAAACTCAGACTTGCCATCACAGAAAAAATGTCTTTTAATGACGGAGGCTCGACAGGTTATTCCAAATGAGTGCAAACACAGCTCACCACTGCACTCTTTCTTAGGTGTTTATTGCAGAAGGATTGAGGTAATCATACATACATTAAGGACCCCAGCTGCTCTGGCACTTCCCATTGCTCTGAGACTTTGTCAGTGGGTGTAGCTTATCAGATCAGGCTTGTTTTTTTAACTGCTCAGTTTAAAGGCAACAATCACTTTTAATCATACTCTGTTTGGACCCCATGCACCAAGAGGGCCAGTTAATGCATGGACGTCACGTTTACAGTGTGCAGTAGTTTGCGTGTGGTGCTGTGCATACCGCAGAGGTCCCAGAGCCCCCCATGTGCAGCGAGTGGGCATATGTACAACCTACTCAGCACAAAGCAGTGCGTAGGCATAGTGCATAAGCCCCATTTCTTGAAAAACATTGAAGGTGCATCCTTTGATTATACGTAAGTCCAGCCTTATTCACAAAATAGTTGCCCAACTACTTAAGTGAGAAAAGCAATACCAAAGTGTAGTAAAGTGCTAAATTAATGTTAACCCCTCATGTCATATTGATATTTAAAAATTGAACAGAAACAAATGTGAAACTATCAACATTTTCTCTATTACTGCTCCAGATTGCTTTAATTTTCATAAGTCAGCACTTTATTGACCCCCCTTACACTTTCTGCAATAAGTAAGCACTTAAGTATTGTACTCTAATGGAGTGCACTCTTCTGATGTTTTTGTGCATGTTGGAGCAGCTGAATCCCCTGTAGCATCATTTATCTTTCGAGCCAGTGCATCCCTTTGTGTTTATGTGAGAATATTTCTAAAAAGTCCTTTTTCTTCCCATGTTAAAATATGGGCACTTTCTATGCTATGTATCTGTTCCTTCTGTGAGAAACAGAATTGTTTCATTTAAAAATGTCTGTTCCTTCAGACTTTCAGCTCACCCAAAAAACTCCTCTTTGCAAACTTTACCAAGATCCTTCGATTCTTCTCTTTGTGAAGAATTCTCTATACCACATATACTGTACAAAACTCTTTAGTATGACTTCCTCAAAATATCTAAACTTCTGCCATTTATACACACTACTCTCTAGGAGTTCTACTGGTACTCCATTTTTAAACTCCCATTCACCCTCCGCCCCCTATACCCATGGTCCCCTTGCTTGCTGCTTTCTCTCGGCCTACTCTAGGGGTACTGTGCATCACCTCCATTGATCATTGTGCTTCTGCTGCCCTAAGTCCTGCTCTTGTGTTGCTAGTCCCTCCTGTTTGCCTCCAGTCTCTCCCCCTCTCCTTCATTTCTAGTCTGAATGTCACCTCTTTCACTGTGTTTACCTTTGCCCTGTTGGGTCCTTGCCTATGTCAGGGGAAGGCCCATTTGCCCCCCCCCCATGTTTAGGTGAATCTAGCCTCATCAGAACTACTTCCCCCTTAGCTATTTTAAAAGAGTTATGTGTGCTGAAAACTTCTTCCCTAACACCATAGTGGCCTACTCATTGGGACACAATCTATCCTTCTTAAATAGTTGCAAGTGCCTCTAGTGATGTCCCCAGTTACCCAGTTCCTGAAATACACAGCCTCCTTGCACAATTCCTTTAGCCATTCCACTTCTTATAGATTTACAGATTTATATATTCTTTCGGCAGATAAAGACCTGCTGCCCCACCCAGTCTGCCTGTAAATTCCCCTCTAATAGTGCTACCCAAGCCGGTACTGGGGGGTCATCTTCCACACCCCTCCATTATCCAAGATACCCATGTGTTTATCCCAGGCACACTTTAAACCTGTTACTGTATACTGTATTCGCCCCCACCACCTCCACTGGGAGCTGTTCCAATAGTCCACCACCCTTTCCATAAAGAAGAACTTCCTCACGTTACTCCTGAACCTGCACCCCACTAACTTCATATTGTGACTCCTAGTCTTAGATCATCTTTTTCTCTAGAAAATACTCTCCTCCTGTGTCTTGTTTATTCCATTGAGATATCTGAATGTCTCTATCATATCCCCCACCTCTTCCTGTCCTCCAGGGAGTCCAAGTTTAATTCCTTAAGCCTCTCTTCATAAGTCTTCTGATGTAGGCCCTGCACCATTTTAGTTGCCCTTCTCTGCACTGTCTCTATCTTGTCCCTGTCCTTTTGAAGATGGGGCCTTCAGAACCACACATAGCACTCAAGGTGCAGTCTCACTAATGAAGTATACAGGGGATGTACAGTATTACCTCCCTCCTTCTGCTAGTGATACCCCTCCCTATGCATCCAAGCATTTAGTTAGCATTTTCCACTGCATTCCCACACTGCTTTGCCACCTTAAGGTCATCAGTAATGATAATTCCTGGTCTCTCTCTTGTCTTGTGACCTCTAGTACCTTCCCCCAAGTGTGTATGCCACCCCCATGCTCCTGTGTCCCAAGTGCATAACTCTGCACTTCTTTGTGTTGAATCCAAGTTGCCACCTTCTTGGCCACTCTTCTAACTTTTCTAGGACCTCTCACATCCTTTCCACCCCCTCCATGTGTCCACCCTGTTGCAGATCTTTGTGTCATCTGCAGACAGGCATACCCTCCCACCCAGTCCCTCTACCATGTCACTAATGTAGATATTGAAGAGTCTAGGGCCCAACACTGACCCCTGTGGTACCCCACTAGTCACCTTCCCTTCCCCGGAGTGCACCCCATTTACCACCACTCTTCAGCTTCTGTCTCTAAGCCAGTTTTCCACTCTTTTTATGATTTTAGGTCCAACCCCCAGGCTGCTTAGTTTCATTACCAACCTTTTAAGTAGGACAGTGTTGAAGGCCTTGCTGAAATCCAGATAGGCCATGTCCACCACCCTGCCCTGCTTACCTCATTGAAAATCTCTGTCAGGATAGTCTGACAGGACCTTCCCCTGTGAACCCATGTGGTCCCTGGTCCTGCAGTCTGCTGTCCTCGAGGTATTATCCAGTTCTTTCCTTTAGAAGCAATTCCATTACCTTGCCAACTACTGCTATCAGGCTAACTGGCGTGTAATTTTCTGGCTTCTCCCTACTACCCCCTTTGTGGAGCGGGACGACATCAGTCATCCTCCAGTCTCCCAGCACCTCTCCAGTTTCCAGAGACTGGTTGAATAGGGCAGCTAAAGGCACAGTCAGTACCTCTCTGAGCTCCCTCAGCAGCCTGGGGTGCACTGCATTAGGGCCCATGGCATTGTCCACTCTTAGCTTAGACAGTTCCCTTTGGACCCTGTCTGCAGCGAAGGGGCTAGTGTCTATTTCCCTACCCTTCATGTCCTTGTTGTGTATTTCAGGTCCATTTCCTACATCCTCATCCATGAAGATAGACAGGAAGTATTTTTCAATATGTTGGCCTTTTAACCATCTTTCTCCATGGGGGCCCCTCCTTCCGCCAGTAGCCTGATTACCCGGCCCCGGCCTTCCTCCTTTCCCTGATATATCTGAAAAAGGTTTTATCCCCCCTCTGGACCAACTTAGCTATCCTTTCCTCCATTTCCGCTTTTGCCCTCCTGACTTCCTTCCCCACCTTCTTTTGCCTGTTCTGGTAAGTTCTACTATCTTCCTCTTTTGTGGGTTTTTTTTTTGTTGTACTGTATAATGGCTGTTTTCTTTGTTCTCACTCTTTCCAAGACCTCCCTAGTGAACCAAGGTGGCCTCCTCCTTCTCCTGCCCTTGCTGACTTGTCTGGCACAAAGTCTTGTAGCTGTTTCAGTCCCCCCATTGCCACCCACTGTTTTTCTATGCCTCCTAGTTCCTGCAACCCTGCCAGGGCATCCCTGAGGCATAACACCATTTTTTAAAAATTGGCCCTCCTGAAGCCCAAGACCCTTGTTCCCATGTGGCTTGTCTCTGCCCCAGTCTTTACACTAAACTGCACCACCCAATGGTCGCTGGTCCCCAGGTGGTCCTCCACAGTGACATTGGTCACATTGTCCCCATTGGTCAAAAGTAGGTCCAGTGTCACCCCCTCCTGAGTAGGTTCCCTTACCAGTTCTTTGAGTAGTGCTCCCTGCAGGGAGTCCAGGATGTCCCTTCTCTCCTTCACATGGCCTTGGTAGAACCTCAGGGAATGTTAGTGAACTTTCTCTCTGTTTCAGAGTCCTGCCAAGAGTGCAGAAACTCTCCTGAATGTTTTCATGCTCTTCCTCCTGGCCAGGTCATAAGTGCCTACATGCACCACCACATCTGGATTCCCTCCCTCCTTACTGATTTGCTTGATCACCTCAGAACTCAGTCTTGCTGCTGAGAACCAATGGTTGCAGTGAACCATCCTCCTTTCTGAGTCTGTGGAACATGAAATCTGCTCTGTACCAACTCACAGTGGAGCTCCCACTGCTGCCACCATTCTAGCCCTAAGGCCGGCCCTCTTTTGGGCTCCAATTTTATTCCGGTTTACCTTTTGGTGATGGTGCCACCCTCTTGGGAGCACAACCCCCCAAGCTGGTTCAGTGCTGTGTTCAAGCTGAACCTGTTTTTCCACAGGCAGAAATCGGTTCTCGATGGTTACCCCAGGTTCTACCCTTATCTGTCCTCCCCCAACCCCTTGTTGCCTTCCTTCAGTACTGTCCATCCTCCCTGCTGGACCAAAGAGTCCTATGAGGTGAATGGCTCATGAAATGATCCTACTGCCCAGTCAGTCCTGGCTTTCGAGTAGCTCTTCCTTGTGATTGGACAATGGTCACAGATTGGTGAATATTAGATATGTTTTTTTTATCATTCCCTTTCCAAAAGGAATATGGCAGCCCCCTCTGTTGATCTCAATTTCCTAGAATCCCCTGCAGATGCGGAGCAGGGGTCCACTTGGTGGCCGGACTAGCCTGTGATTGGAATGTCCCAGCTAGGTCCAGCCTGGCTCTACCTCCTGCCTGGCCACCTTCGTGGTGCTCTGCATAAGAGTATGGCGGTGACCAGGGTCAATAACTGCCATATCCCAAGATCTTCTGTAGACGAAGAACAGGAGTTCAACTTATTGGCCACACTGTTTTTTTTTGTTGTTTTTTTTATCATAAAAGAGTCTATTATTTTTTCCAAGATAATCCAGATTTACAGGACTGTCATGAACATAGACCACATAAAGAAGATGTTAGAAAGCCATACATTACAGTTTATCTGTCACCATAAGGGCGATACATAAACAAGTACCAAAACTAAGGAAAATAAGGTCTTTAGAACATATTCCAATGGCATCTTATACCAGAAAGGAACCATCTTTTATCAAAAAGAAAATGATCTGGCTCATGACCAGACTTGAGGACTCGCTTATATGATTCTCGTTGTGTGTTCAGCAGAGCCTCACTTCTCTTCCTTATCTGTCCTGGATACCTCTGCAGTTGAGAAAATAACGGCTAACATGGGAGCTGGAGGGGATGGAGAAAATCACTGTTTACCTGGAGCTACCGAGGGGAGCAAATATTAGGTTGGAGGATTGGCTGGCGGTAGGGGAGGGACTGAGCACAGGTGAGAATGTAAATATGCATCCCACTTGGCACAAAATCTAGGGAGCTGGCCACGTCCCACATAAGTGATCCTTTCAAAAATGGCTAACCTGGCAAGGACTGCCTGGCATCCTGTCAACAAAGGGGGGTGAGGTACTCTCTATTTCATCAGAATGGCCCTATTTGCTACGAGGAGCGCTCCTAGAACCCAGGACCTAAGGGGGACAGGTAACGCATCCAGAGTCAACGTATCCCCCAAAAGGAGAAGAGAGGGAGAGGGAGAGGGTGGAATCTGACAACCCACCACCCAGAAGCAGTCCTGCAACACAGCAGACCAGAATGGAGCCAACGTCGGGCATTGCCACATGATATGCGAGAGATGGGCTGAATCCTCCTGACACCTCCAGCACTTGCAGTGGTCGAGTAACCCCTGAGCCTGTAGTGTGCCCAGGGTCCTATACCACCGTAGCAGGATCTTTAGTTGGATGAGCTGACGCCTGGCATCCCTGTAGCCCGTGTGTGCCATCCTGGGCCAGCCTTGCCACAGTTGTGTCGAAATAGAAGTCTGAAGCTCCTTCTCCCACAGCTGATTGGATGTCTGCGTATAGTCGGGATGTGAGTCATGTAAGATCTTATAGATCCTCCCAGCAAGCCTCTTTTGTGCTTCTGTTTTATGTAACTTGGATGTCCACTCCCATTTCTTATTCTGGGGCTGATCGCTCAGCAAGAGTCGGATCATGCTCCTGAGCTGAAGATACCTCCAGAAATCTTGGGAGGGCAGGTCAAACTTCTCCCAAAATTGCTCAAGGGACAGCATGATGGCTGTATTGGGAAGAAGGAGGTGTCCAACCAACATGATACCCCTGGTTGCCCATGTGAGCAATGAAGAGGCTTGTTATCCACTTGCACCCTTCGATTATTCCATAGAGGGATAAACTGCACAGGCGGATAGCTGGCTACTTGGGAGGTGTGAGAGATTGCCATGATCTTCTGCCAGTCCTTCCATGTTTCTAGGATGGGGGTTGCTTGAGAAGATCGGAATTTTTTATATGTAAGGAGGGAGGATAAGGCATCTCCCTGAAGTAGGGAAACCTCTAGCTTCACCCACGGGGGCGGCAGTGGGACCATGTGTGAACCATTTGGTGGCCAGTGCCATTCTGTATGCCAGTTGGTAACCCTTAAACCATGGAGTACCCAGCCCACCCTTGGACCAGTGAACCCTGAGTTTCAGCCTTCCCCACCGGGCCACTTTACCCTCCCAGAGCAGGGAGGAGACTAATCTGTCTAGGGTCTGAAAAAGTTTGGGCAAGAGGGGTATGAGAAGGTTAGCCAAGAGATAGGCAACCCGAGGAAGAAAAAAACATTCACACCGCCTCCACTTTAACCTTCAGAGAAAGCTACAACTTGTGCCAAAGTTGTATTTCAGCCATCAGGGATGGCAGCAGCGGGGAGAAGTTGAGGTACTCTAAATCCTTCTAACCTGCTAAAATGAAGATCTCCTAATATTGAAAGCCCTGGGGTGCTCAGGAGATTTCAGTCCCTTAGAGACAATCATTTGTACAGGCCAGGTTCATAGGAGAGAGGGTCGTCTTTTTTTAGTTAACAGTGAGACCCAATAAATGGGAAAAATCCTGGAGGAGAGAGATGACTACAGGAAGGGAGTGTACCGGGTTGGAAAGGGTGAGTAACATGTTATCAGCATATGCACTGACCAGGTAAGATTGATCTCCTATCTGTATCCCAGAGACATCTGGGGATGTAGTCAAGCACCTTATCAGGTGATCCAGAGCATGAAGAAAAAGTAAAGGGGAGAGGGGACAGCCCTGCTGGCTACCCCTTTGTAAGGTTAAGGGGGAGGAGATATCTCTATTGGTCAAAATTCTGCCCAGAGGATCATTATAAAGGGTAGAGATCCATCCCTGGAACTAACTGCCGAAGCCATACAGTTGGAGGACCCCATGTAGGTAACTCCATTCTACTGAATCAAATGCCTTGGAAAAGTCAACTGCCAAGGCCACCATCAGAGTGGGAGACTGCTGGGCTAGCCATTTAAGGTTGAGTACAAGGTGCAGGTTATCGGCTCCAGAATTCCCTTTGGAGAAGCCCACTTGTGAGGGATAAATCAGCTACGGCATAATATTAATTAGCCTACTTGCTAGAACCTTGGCAAGTATCTTGGTATCCACAGGTAAGAGGGAAATAGGCCTATAGTTGGCTCAGTCAAATGAGTTGTTAGATTTCTTAGGCAAGAGTGTGACAAGAGCCTCCATCATAGTAGGGGGAAGGGAGCCACTACTATGTGCCTCCTATAGGGACTGCAATGACGTTGAAGCTATCTCCTCCTTCTTCAGGAGTTGGTACAGCTCCGCCGTCATCCCATCTGGGCCTGGGGCCTTCCCTTTCACCAGATGTGAAAGAGCAATTTGTAGTTCTTCCAGAGTTATGGGTATCTCCAAGCTCTGTAGGTCTGTGACCGAGAGATTGGGAAGAAGGTCGGGGTCACAGAAGTTTGTGAGGTATTCAGTGGCACCATGTGTGTCCAAGGGGCTCCTTGTTTTGTAAAGGGATTGGTAGAAGAGGCACATCATGCCATTGATACCTTGGGGGTCTGAGGCAATATTCCCCGCCGGGTCCTGGAGGGCATGGATTGTCGAGGCAGCTTGCTGCTTGCGCAGCTGGTATGCCAGGAGTTTTCCACCCTTGTCGCCACCCTCCCATGACTTGTGTTTAGAGCGAATGAGCTGCCATTCTTCTTTCCTATGTAGTAAGGTGTTTATGCTGTATTTTAGGCCAGTAATAGAGGTCAGAAGAGCAGGGTTAGACTGCGGCTGTGGCATTGCTTTAAATTTAGCCTCCAGCATGCTCAGCTCTGCCTGGAGACGATTAATCTCGGCCTTTCAGGCTTTAGCTTCAGCGGTGGTATAGGAAAGGATGCGCCCCCTAAGAACTGCCTTAAAGGCCTCCCAAACCATTCTGGGAGAAACTTTCCCAGCAGAATTAAGAAGGAAATAAGATTTTGCCTCTTCCCGCATGAGGATGAAAAATTCAATATCCTGAAAGAGCAGTGGATTTCACCTCCACCTAGTAGAGGAGGCTCCCTGCCCAGGAGGGGAAAAACGTGACAGAAACTGGGGCATGGTCCAATATCAACATATTCTAGATTTTAGCATCCCCCATCCCTGAAGCTGTCTCCTGATTAGCTAGCCAGAAATCAATCCTGCTGTAAGTGCCATGCACTGGGGAAAAAAAGGAGTAATTCCTTCCTGTGGGGTGGTCCCTACGGCAGACATCTACCAGTCCCCATTCTGCTATCATCTCCGAAAGAGCCACTACAGCTTTGGGGTGAGCCTGAGGTGTGGGCTGGGACTTATCCAGAAAAGTGTCTAGTACCAAATTGAAATCACCACCCACCAAAATAGAGAGACCCTGAAAACCCTCCGCCAACTTGGTCATGGCATGGCTTACCTCGGGGAAAAAAAATAATCTGAGTCATTATTAGGTTCATAGACGTTGGCTACCAGTGTCCTTCCCCCAGGGTATGAGAGCTGAGTGACAATCCATCTCCCATGTGAGTCAGTCTGCACCCCCTCTATGACACATGAGGATGCCCTGCACAGTAGTATAGCTACCCCTTTGGTCTTAGTAGGTAGGAGCAGAGCTGGCTATTACACTACCAACCCAAAGCTTCTTGAGCCACTGAACAGTTCTGGATGAGAGGTGCATCTCCTGGAGTAGGGCCACGTCCACCCTGAGGGACCCCAGGTGCTGAAGGGCTTTGTTGCACTTCACTGGGTGGTTAAGTCCCTTAACATTCCATGAGACGCACCGCAGGCCCTGACCAATCCCACTAGCCATCCTTACGGTGCTGGAAAATAAGAAAGTGACTTACCTACCCAGAAGGGAAGGTAGCAGCACCTAGATAACTGATACCTGGATAGTCACCTCTTGTAATCTGAGGGATCCCACCATAGAGTGGAAGCTAGGAGAGGAGACAGAAGAGTATATGGAAGTGAGGTTTGTAAGGATCTGCGAACAACACCCAAAAGACAGTCCTGTGTATTAAAGATGAAACAACAATATTTTATAACCAGAATAAACAATAAACAGTGTAACAAGAAAATCAGTTATCAATTGACCTCTCAGGAACAGTACCTCCCCAAGTTCCACCTTCCACAGAAATCGCCATGGAAGGGTGGACCAGCTAAGTGCAGTGTGATGTCCTACAAGGGGAGAAAGCGGGGAGAAAAGTGGCTAACTGCATTTCCGAGAGGCCAGCTACAGGAAATGAGTGAGAGCACTAATGGAATTAAGGTGAACACGTGACAGGATTCCAACCTTGAATCCTTAGCCACCCTGACTCGCGCATCGAAAAGGGGAATAAGAAAATGGGAGAGAAAGTCCAAACAAGACAATACCTCCATCCCCACTTGGACTAATAGCCCCATAAAGGTATCCACAGAACACCAGGTAGGGGAGGAAAAAACCTGGACCCCCCCTACCTCATATCATATCGTCCGGGGGGGGGGTAGGGAGAACATGTCTCCTAAAAGGTGGGTGAGGATCTCCCACCAGTGACAAACATTAAGCTAGCCTTACAGCTCTGTAAATTTTGTTTAAAAAACAACCCTATACATTAACCAAACATTGTCAACTAAGGATGCAATGGAGCATACCCCTGTAACTTTAACCCTCAACTCCCTTGGGCAAATGCCGAGGATGGGGGATCACTAACCTAGAAGGAGATTAAGGGGGAGTGTCAGCCAGCCAATAATCTGCGGGCCCCTGAGAGCTGATACCTGAAGCCACAGTGCCCACAGTACCAGGAATCAAGGAGGGAAAGAGCAGGAAGGGGTGAGGGAAGATGGGCGTATGCCCTGCAGGGCCTGCTCAAAAAAGGCTCAGAGCACCTCTAAGCCAGCGTCTTAGTTAGGGAATGCTGTGAGAGGTATCGTATTCCCAAACAGATTGCCCCCAAGTTAGTCCCTCTCTGCAGAGCATGGGAGGGTAGTATAGAGTTGCAGCTCTACATTGTCCACCACCCCACATGTGTAACAAGGGGAGAAGAGTAAAGAAGTTATATCACGGCAGAAATTATAGCTGCCTTTAAATGCTCCCGTGCAATGGGAGGGGACTAATCCTACAGGGCATGGTGAGTGCCCGCTAGGTAAGTAGGGTGCTTGAGCTACTGCTGTTTGTGGGGGAGCAGCCTCTCAATAACCAGCACAATATAAGTGTAGTACAGCGGGAATACAAAACAGAGCACTCAGCCAGAGTCTTTTCCTGCAGCAGAGACTGTTGAGTGATCCGCTCTCCCAGAAGTGGGTGAGCGCATCCCATTGAAGTTTGAGTCCCTGCAGGGCTGTGGGGGGTCAGCCATAGCCTCTGCAAAATATTTTGCACCCGGTTTAAGTAGGCCTCTTATAGTCACCAGGTCTTCCTCCTCAGGGTCCGCTGCCTCAGCTCAGTCGAGCGGGACTTGAGTGTCCATTTCCTCAGGTTGTTCCTGTTGCTCCTCATGCTGTGCATTGATGATTGGCGAGTCGGGTCTGGGGAGCTTCGTCAGTGGAAAGGGGATCACCTGGGGAGCACTTTCAGCTTGAGGACTCCGGGATCTCACCCGTGATCGAACCAGCATCTGGGGAGGATGACTCATGGTACTGTCATGTTGCTGAGCAGATTCATCCTGATGTGGGGCTCCCCTCAGTTGTACATGAGACTGGCGATCATTCCCTCTTGGAGCTTGCTGCCTGGGGGAGTGTGTCTTGGTGGACTGTTTCTGCTGTAATATTGGTGCCTCAGGAATGCTTTCCCTCTTTTTTCGTTCTGCCTGCCAGCTTGCATTTCGGGAACCCAGAGGCATCTGGGAGGTGTGGTCCTGATCTCAAGCTTAGGCCAATGTCTCCTCAGCCAGGCCTCTGCCTCCTGAGGTGACTCCACTGTGAATTCCCTGCCCTCCTTAGAAATCGATAACTGGGTGTGTCTTTTGAATCTGTAACGAACGTCATTGGCTTGCAGCAGTTTTTTGAGACGGACAAAAGCCTTCCTTTTGGCAGCTACTTCTTGTGAGTAGTAGCGGTAAAAAGATATGCTGGCCCCCTTCCAGTTGATCTCCCCCAGGTCTCTGGCTACATGAAGCTCCTTCTCTTTAACTGAATATCGCAGGAGATATGCGATAATGGGTCAGGGAGCAGCTGAAGAGGGTCCTGCCTTCCCTGTGAGCCTGTGCACCCGCTCTACCTCCACCGATTCCTTCCACCGGACCCCCAGCAGCTTTGGGATTCACTCATTGAAGAACTGCTCCATATTAGGCCTCTCTACCCCTTCTGGCACCCTCAGGATGTGGCTATTATTGCGCCGGCTCCTGTTTTCTTGGTCTTCGTCGCGGCTCCAAAGTCTGCCCATCCTGCCCTCCTGGTCTCTAATTTTTTGCCACAATATTTCTTGCTGCCTCTCAAGTTTGTCAGTGCACTGCTCAGGTACATTTAGCTGGTCTTCAAGCCTATGGACATCAGCAACATTGCCTCAAGCGAGGAGCTGATCCCATCCACGTGGATCAGCAATGTCTCCAGCATCTTGGTGATGTAGGCTAGGGGTGTCCCCTACTTGAGGCTGTTGATTGGGGACTATTTGTTTACAGTCTGGGTCCAATGCTGGCAGGTTGAGAGCGGCAGCCACCATCGTTCACTCCCGTTGCACCCTTCCGCCCTCCTGACAAGGTTTTAACTAAGCTGGAGACACTGCGGACAGAAGAGCAGTTGCCGGGCGGCTATTTGGAGTTAGAGCAGGTCCAAGTGTGTAGTCCAAAGGCTGGGTCTGGTGCACAGTAGAGAAGGACTCACTGCTCAAGGGGAGGGTCACGGGCCTACAGGGCCATGATGCTCTGGCTGGTGGTTCACTGCATCCTCTCAGTAGATCTCCAATGTGGGTGGTTAGACACAAAATACTGCTACATGGCTGACAGCTAGAGGTTGTGTCTGCATGCCCCTTCCCCTCAGAGGCTGCTGGTGCCTGGGATCATGTC
Source organism: Neoceratodus forsteri (assembly GCA_016271365.2). NCBI lineage: Eukaryota > Metazoa > Chordata > Ceratodontiformes > Ceratodontidae > Neoceratodus > Neoceratodus forsteri. The sequence continues at coordinate 171,551,085 of CM028131.1, read as the reverse complement.
AGATTAGCTAGTATTTAGTCCATGCAGGGATAGACCTGATGAGTCACACAGCCATCTTGCCAGGGTCCTGGCCATGCCCCCTCCACACTGGGTTTCTGATTGAAAGCTCGGTGTCTAGCGTGGTTGCTACTTTCTGGCCGCCCACTTCACAGTGTCCTGCATAATCAAATGGAGGTGGCTAGGATCACTGAATGCAGCCAGCACACTAGGTGCACTCCAAAGCATCCCATTGTGGAGCTTGACAGGATGGCAACACTCACATTTTGTTTAAGCTAGCCCCTTTAGTGAGCTGGGTTACTACTTAAACATTTGGGGCTCCACATTCAGAGATGGATGTGATTGCAGCTCAGCCTGTTGTGCTGTGCTTGCAATAGCGCATGGCCAGCTCTGAGCGATATTCAGCCAGTTGGCACTTACCAATGGACTGGTGCTAACTAAGTATCATACAAACATACAAAACTGCCAGCAGATACAGGCCATATGGTTTATCAGTCTGCTCGAGTGTGCAGCTAGCAATCCGTTACACTGCAGCTGCTCCTCTCCCCCCATGGTGATCTACCCCTTCACTTTGTCCCATCCCCTTTTAAAACTGCCCACCATTTTACAGGACACCACCTCCATGGGCAGTGCATTCCACATAGACACCACCCTTTCCGTGAAAAAGTGCCTCCTCATTTCTCTCCTGAATCTTCCACCTTCCAGTCTCAGACCATGCCTCCTCATGTCCCTCCCTCCACTCAACATAAAACAAAACTCCGTACCAGTCTTCTTTATACCCTTCATGTACTTAAAGGTCTCAGTCATAACTCCCTTATCCCTCTTCTCCTCCAGGGAGTACATGTTCAGCTCCCTCAGCTTCCCTTCATAATGTGTGTTTTCCAATCCCTGGACCATCCCTGTTACTCTGCGCTGGACCCCTCCAGAACTCTAACATCCTTCTTTAAGTATGGGCACCAGTACTGCACGCAGTACTCCAGGTGTGGTTGTACCAACGATCTGTACATAGACAGGATCACCTCCACCCTCCTGATGGTGATCCCTCTAGCAATACACCCCAGCATCTTGTTGGCTTTAGCTGCTGCCTTCCTGCACTGTGTGCTTCATTTGCCCCATTATTATCACCCCAAGATCTTTCTCCTCCTCTTTTGTGGCTAACTGTACCCCTCCCAACTGATAACACCTCCTGGGGTTCCTTGCTCCCAAGTGCATGACCTTGCACTTCTTAGTATTGAACCCCAGCTGCCATGTGTCTGACCAATCCTCAAGTTTAGCCAGATCATCCTGCAGCCCCTGCCACCCTACTGTGTCATCCATATCGGGCAATGCTTATGCAGTGCAAAGTAGATCTGGGCTGAGCTGACAGACCAAGGCTGCAGATGGCCCACAGGGTATAGTGCTGCCCAAAGCAAGATAGCTCCACATTCACTGTGGGCTATATTTAGCCCATGCATACAGATGAACTCATTGGGAATGCATGGTGCTAAGGGGACCTTTGCATACACGTTATGGGCTCATTTACATGTATGCAGAGGATCCCTAGTGTTGTTGCAGGTTGACAGCGAACAATGCAATAGTAGTCTAATGGCCACCCACACTTCCAAATCGCTCATCTGCTACAATATGAATACAGTACATCTCTGGCAGTTAAATTGCCCCCCTCCCCACCTCCTGATCACCCATCTGCTAGAATATGAATACATCCCTAGTGGTTTACTGGCCCCCACACCCCTTGATCAACCTTCTTGCTTTTTGATAGTATATCCCTGGTAGTCTCGTGCACCCTCACACTGGTCAGGTTGGCAGGTTGGGGTTGGGAGACCACTAAACTACTGAGGTTAAACTTTTAAAGGATAGAAGAGTGGTCGGGGGGGGGGTTCTTGACATGAGGATGGGTGGGTGGGTGCAGTACAGCTATCTTGCCTTCAGGGTGTGGGGGCATGGGCTTAGCACCTAGATAAGATGTGATTTCCAGCAGTGATAAACAGTGCCACTGTGGGATCTATTTAGCACCCCCCCAAGCCTTTGAATATAGTGCTGCACCAGTATGCATGAGAGACCCCCTTATTTGCATAGGTGCAGCGGTATGGGTAGCACCTTGTGTGCTGACAGCTTTGGGCAATGCTCCAGGGGCCTCCGAATATGGCCCTGCCTGGAGTGCTGGCCAGCAAACCCAGGTTACTGCTGGCACTAACTACATTCACGCCAGTGTTACCCTTTGAATATGAGGGCCTAGAACGTTACAAAATGCATACTGATATATAATCATAATATAGCATGATATTTAGTATGATTATAGGCTTAATACATTTTTTCAGCAGATCAGTGCGAATGTATAGGAAAGATCTAAAAAGCCAATAGAATTGCTCAACTCTTACAACCATAGTCAAATTCAAATGTTATTTTAAAATCTTCCCATGCATCATCTACCACACACATCTGTCTGTCGAAAAATGCATTATTTAATCTCATCATTACAGAATGCTATGCAACAAGGGCATTTTAATATAATATTGTAAAATCTTGTCTGCTTCATTAGAAAGCATACAGCATAGTAGCCCATAAGTATACTGTGAGTAAATAGTACACTTATGTAATAATGCATGACAGGGTGTGTGTCATGCTGTTCTATATGTTATTAGTAGCTGCAGGGTAGTGGAAAATTCTCCACCATGTACAATGCCCAAAAGAAGGCCCAGAAGTTATATAACCAGCTCTCTGAATTCATTTCTCTCTTGCCCTTGCTGCTTTTCTGAAGCGTCTGAGCTGGCTCACCTTGGAGTCAATTGTATTCCCTGCAGCAGCCCTCTTAAGTGAAATATTTTGTCAGAAAATCCAAGGATCCTGTAGTTCATAATTCTAAAGGCTGGAAATCAGCTCCCAGCCCCCCACTAGCTGGCACGCATTACAAGGGCGGAGTGGTCCTGCAGTTTTACAACAATACAAAAGGTTGCCAATTTTCTAATATAATACGGTAACTTCAAGGCACCTTGAATTACAACAGCCCCTAGCTCCTTTTCACTGGGTTTTTCAGCTATCACATTCAGATCATATCACAGTTTAAAAGAAACCTGCACAGAACTTCAGGCAGCATCAGCTGCAATAATTTTCCTCTGGGGCTTTTGAAAATAAGAAGATACACTGAAATGCCTGATTCTAGTCACCAACAGATGGCAGCAGTGCTCAATGTTTCATATTCTGCATTTTGCCTATCTTGAATTACTAGTTACTGGGTTCGATCTCTGAGGTAACCCCACTCAGCCCTAATTACAGTATGTAAATCAGGCTACAGTAGTAATGGTGACACAGTGCCTTGTCATCCTCAAAAAGGCTGACAAAATTATTTAAAGCCCTCACTGCCTCGTTTATCAAATGTATTTATCCAGGAGAAGTGCTCTGGAGCCAAAAGTCATATTCCTCAGAATGGGCCATGGGGAAAGGTGGGGTGCTTTTAAAGATTTAATCTCTCTATGCATCTGTGTTTGACTTCTGTTCCAGACTCCCCTCCACAGCACATGCATACACACACACACTAGGCACACTGCCATTGATTAAGTAAGTGGATCATCCAAGTTAAATTCTTACTTATTTATTTTAAATATTTGGCTAGAAGGCACATAGAGCTGGGGACAGCTTATTTCCAGGTGTGTTGTAGGGCTGTATGGACATAAGGTAGAAATTCAGAAGACTCTCTTCTCTTAGGATTAGAGATACACGGTGGTTGTACATGGGTAGATATAGTCATGTGTAACCCTCTCCACCCTCTGAGGGCTTACCTTTGCTTCTGATGGGAGCCTGCCCACAAAGTTTCTGCAGCCACCAGTTGCTGGAACCATTTCTTTGCTCCTGGATTCTGTGAACTGCATAAAGTAACCAGGCCACTTTACAACAACAGTGGCAGTTTCTTTGGTACTGCTAACACCACAACCTCAGCTGCAACTGTAAGGGTTTTTTTCTGGCTGACTGCCAGAGAGCACCCAAGAGAGAAAGAATTAAATGCCCCATCTGGGATTTGATCCCAGGTCTGCTCAGAATACCATTATGCTGCACTAACCAGCTGTGCTACCAGGTCAACTGGATCCTGAGGATCCCCATGGGCACTAATCTTATTCTCAAAATGCACACCCAGTGGCTACACAAATTAGAGTTCCATCTTTATTAAGCACTTAATTCTTTTTCACTTCTAAAATTGCATTTCAAACATACATGCACACTGAACTCCTTGACAATAGAGAAGCACACTAGAGAGCCAAGCTCAGAAGCGTAGTGTGGGTAGAGTACATAGATGCCTCACACAGTGTTGCCTGACCCCAACACATGGAGACAGAGGGTCAGGCACAAAGAACTAGCAGTACTTATTTTTACTGGTTCCCAGTGGACATGAAAGACAGCCTGAAGCTGTGATGAAAGATGTTAAACATAAAAAAAAAAAACATGCCCTGTGCATGGGCGCTGCCATGTTTTGTTGTTCTTGTCCCATGGAACTAAGGGAAGGTGACAGAGGTGAACAAGTCACCCATGCTGTTCAGAGTCAGTCAGGAGGCTCCCCCATCTAGACATACCTCCTATGACATAAAAAGTGTAGGCACAGTGAAACCTATCTGAAGACTTCTGGAAAATGTATACAACTGAGGAAAAGAGTGTTAATCAAGCAGGTAGTCAGAGAGTTCCTTTTTTTTTTTTTGCTCCTTCCTTAGGCTTCTTGGTCCACCTCTCCTTCCAGCTAACCATGGACCCCACTGACACTCTCACCCCAACTCCCCTCTACCTACCTCATATTGCAGCTGTCCCAGGCGTAGCCCTGTGTATCCCTTCACCGGATGGGTCCCTCTTCTCTGAGGGGGAAGGCACCTAGAAGGACAACCAGTGCACTGTCTGTCAGTCCCTGGGAGCTGCTGAGGTGATTTTGGGGCCCTCAGGGCACTCGCGGCGGCAGGAGCCAGCAGCCATCATCTGGCTGTCCAAGAAGCAGTTTTCCAGTTTGCTCCCGGGGGGGTGGGGCACAGAAGTCAATGCACATGCCGAAGTCCACCACGCCCCTTGTGTTCGGTGGGGCTTGTCGAACTGTCACGCTCCGGACCTCTGCCAGGAGGTGGCACACAGCAAGCTGCATCCCCTCCCTCCCCCCAGGAGAAGGTGAGCAGTCATCAGATGCTTGAGCCTTCTCCTCCCAGTTAGCCCTCCACTGACCCGGGTCCATTCCTAAACCCGGGTCACTGGCGTCGAAAGCAGAAATCCAACTGCTGAGCTGATGGGCCGGCTTCCAGAGGGTTTCTTTACTTGACAGTTGCCCCTTAGAGGAGACTCAGCCAATAAGCACTGGGATTTGTGAGTGTGACTGTAGAGAAGTAACAGTACCAGTTTAGATCACCCAGACTGACTGAGATAGATAGACAGACAGACAGATAGACTTGAATTGTGTAGCTCAGCCATTTTCTGGAGGGCCATAAGAATTCCAAGTCTGGGACTCTGTAACACATTTCAGAGCCTGAAGATTGGTATGCTCACCCAAGACTTCAGCCCTCAGAGCAGGAGTTGCCTTGCCTAGCTCTAACTCTATGGGAGAAGACAGCCTGCATTTCTACGTACCTGCTGCTGCAGGGATTTGTTCCTGTTGCACTAAGTAACTAGGGCTGTGCAAATACTTTTTCTGAATATTCGGCCGAATATTTGGCATTCAGCAGACAAATATTTGGGTTTTCTGTATTCAGCAAGCCCATTTAAAAAAAAAAAAAAATAGTCTCTCCCCTCTCCCAGCCCAAAATCCAGTAGAGTTATGTAATCCCCATTCCCTAACCTCTCTTAAAATCCTGATGCCATCCTCCTCCTCCCCCCAAGAACCCACAATTATGTTTATTTTTATTTAATTTGAACAGTGTAACTAAATAAATCTCCTGATGGATGACCAACCCACCTTCCTCCATGGCTGGTCGCCATCTTTCTTAGCACTCGTTTGCACGTAAAATATCAGAGTTATGTCCCCCTCCCACCACCCTAGCAGCACCCCAACACCAGCACCCAGTTCTCTTAATACAGTGAAGGTGACCGGCACAGACTTGCCCTTCACCACAGCCACTCGACTTCTCACGAATGGAAGTGGACCCATGCTCGCTCTCTCTGTATAATGAAACCAGCTGATCACGTGGATGGCCATTTTTTATAGACTTCCCAGCATGTTTGATTTCCACTTTGTCTGGCTTTTCTAAATACCTTGCTTTTTTTGTTAATAAGTTTTGTAATAGCTGGAGTCATCCATGGGGGGATCGAATTTTTGGCCCTATCATACTTGTTTGTAGATGGTGTGCACGAGTAGATCAGGATGGAGAGCTTATCATTTAACAACTCCCACATACTAGGGAGGGACTGATTGGTGAAAGCAGTTTCCCAATCCCATTTGGCCATTTCACTTCTCATGTTTTGAAAATCTGCTTTGTTAAGATTGCAAATTACTGTGCTGCCTATATCTTTCCCCAGTACACCTATGTAGCTAAAGATCACCATGGAATGGTCACTGGAGCCGAGGGGGGTCAGGACACTGCAGTCATGAATGTTGTTTTCCACGTTGCTCAGGACCAGATCAAGTGTACACTATGGTTACCCCTAGTATTCATGGTAACGAACTGGTCCATACCAGCCAGTATGAAGGTTTCTAGGTATTGCATTTCAGTTTGTGTTTCTGCACTCAGAGTATCCCAGTTATTCCCAGGGAGATTGAAATCACCCAGTAATATAATCAAGTCCAGTAATGAGGAGTCCTCCTGTTGTGAAATAGATGGAGGCCTATATACTAGCCCAGGATTGATGTTTGCTGAATGTGGTGAGGAAATTCTTACCCATAAAGTCTCTACATTTGGCCAGTGAGTGGTGTCTATACTTTCTGTAGTGATATTATCGACAATCTATAGGGCAACTCCCTTTGATTAAGTTCTGTCCTTATGATATACGGTATAGCCGGGAATGTTCTTGTCCCAAGGGTCTTCATTTCTCCACCGGGTTTCTGTGATAGCACAGATGTGTATATTTAACGTGTGTAGAGTAAGGGTAAGTTTGTTGAATTTATTATTGAAACTTCTGGCATTTATAAGGAGGAAATTCCATTTTGTTGATGCTGACTGCTTGGTAGTTACCTCATTTGGGATGGGGGTGCCCTTGTCCCCCCTGTTATGTAATTTAAATGAGTGTCTATTACCTGCCGTAGCTTGTGTGCAAAGACATGCTTGCCATGTTTATTTAAGTGCAAGCTGTTCTGTGCAAACATTCTTGTATCTTGGAAGCTGTCCCAGTGGTCGATGATAGTATACCCTTCCCTGTAACACCAACGTTTTAACCATTCATTAAATATAGGATAAAGTATGGGTCTGGGTGTGTAACGAGAATTTACACACACACTCGAGGGGTTTATGTGAGCATCTTGCGAGGGTGTGTGTAAATTCAGTTACCACCAGATATACCCATATGTTATATATATTGCTGGGTTTTCCTTTTTTCACCTCAGCAATTGTATAAAATAAAATATAGCTATGCAGCCGGGGTTCGGTGAATGTGAAGTGCGTGGCCGCAGTCAGCAGTTTGATTTTCTAATTTTTTTTTTTTATGTTGTGCACAATACTGACTGAGACAGATTTTGCTGGTTTTTTTTTTCGTACTTACCGCCTAGTCCAGGTGGTGGTTTGCTGTCCGTTAGCGGTTCCCCGAGCAGGCATGGTGGTGAAGCGAGGAAGTGCAGTGGGCACATGCGCACAGTGAGGGAAATCGTGTGCGTGTTTGCTGTAATGAACACTCCTTCATTACGGAAAATTACGGCACGGTTTCCCTATGGGAAAAAAGGAAAACCGGTAATTATGACTAAATATTTCTCTAGCCTTTAGGTGAGTTGCTCATGGGACTGGTAGGAGGCCTGAAATTATCAGGTCATACCCTTTATCTGTTAAAGCCACCCCTACCTGCTCGAAATCCCTTTGGATTTCAACAGTGCCTCTTTTTCCCAGATCATTTACCCTGGCATGGATTAGGGTAACTAGTGTTGTTATGTGTTCCTGCAAACCTGGCAGGAGCTGCCTGATGTTACCTATTTCTGCCCCTGGTAGAACACTGACTGTAGTGTGTAAATTTCAGTGTTTACAAAGTGTATGGTCGGTATAGCGGAGCATGGAGTTCCCTATGACCAGGACGTCCCTTGGTGACTTAGCAGTCGAAGATGGTGGTTCTGCCATCTCCTTGCTAGCCATGGTATAAGTACCCTGGACTTCTGGGGGGATGCTATTTGCTGGTATTGAAAACTCCTGGGTTTCAGATTCTTCCTCTCTGTTTGTGTTTGTATCAAGGGCATTAACTCTACTGGCTGTTAATATGTTTGAGGAGCTTCTTATATTTCTCCTGCCCTTTTTATTTCTGGTTTTAGGGACCGAATACCATTCATTGTCATCCCTGCATTCCTCCTTATCAGGTTCATGTGGTATCTGTGATATATAAGGGCCTTGTTCAATTGTATCGGCCACAGTGTCTATGTAGTGTTCTAAAGTACTGATGTCTATTTGAACCTGGATTCTGTGTTGCAGTGATGTGATTTCAGCTTGCATGACCTCCAACAATATGCATTTGTCAGATTCAAACTCGGGCGTCTCCTCCCCTTCTGCATACATACATCATTTAATACAGAGTTTCATTCTCAGACTGTACTTACACTATGGGGTTTGTTTAGGAGGTTGGACCCAAATCCCGGATGACCCAGCTGACACAGCTGACACACGCTGATGTGCGTGTCTCTGCACGTGTCTCCGTGCATGGTGATGTGCCCTGCTCACTCTCGCCCTGCTCACAGCAGGGCCGAGTTTTAATGTGAGGAATGACCCAGAAGTGTCTCAATGGGGTCACAGTCCACTCGCAACTAAGTTGCACAATTAAAATACAAATGTCATCAGCTGCTACTGCTTTTAGCAGTAAATGTATTTCTAGCAGCAATAAGTGCCCAGGAATAAATAAAATAAGCAGCACAGTGGTTTTGTAGTCCAAAGAGCAGCTGTCCTTAACAATTACTTCTGCTCTGTCTCTCAAGAAAAGGCAGTGGGCTCCTGTCTGAAGATAGCATCAAGGCAGCTGTCAGGGGCATTCCTGAAATGAGGCAGCCTGTATTTATCAGATAAATAGTCCAGAGGGGGCTATAAGCTCTAAAGGTAGATATGGTTCCAGGACCTGATGGGAGACACACAAGGGTGCTCAAGCAATTGGTAGCAGAACTAGCTGAACCCCTGGTAGGGCTCCTGAGTAGGGCTATTCAGTAGTTGAGTTCAGACAGCGGGAGTTCAGAAAGACTGAATGGTAGCAGACAGAGTCCCACCACACAAGGAAGGGGACAAAGAGCAATCAGGGATTTACTGAGCTGTCAGCCTTACCTCTGGTTGGTAAACTAACAGCATCATTGGTCAAAGGGAACCTTGTGGACTACCTTGAGAGCAATGATCTACAGGATAGTAAACAAACATAATAAACATAACATTCTATACTTTTTATAACAGGAACACCTTGAAAATAGGATTCGTCCTAATGGTGAAATGATTAGTACTGATTGTACTGTTATTCATTCCTGTCTTAAAAATAAATCTTTTTACTACTACTGTGGTAAGGAGGTCTTGTCAAGTCAACCTGATAGTTTCTTTGACTAGGTAACGAAGGTGGTAGATAAGGGTCACACTGGATTTACTCTACTTCGACTTCTGCAAGGTTTTCAACTCAAAGCCACACAGAAGATCGCCGAGATAATTGACGGACCTGGGCATGGCTAGGGACATAGTTAGATGGGTGGGAAACTGGTTGAAGGAGAGACAACAGAGGGTGGTGGTAAATGGGGTCAAATCAGAATAGAGGAAGGTCATGAGTGGGGTGCTACAGAGATCTGTCCTTGGTTGTGTCCTCTTCAATAAGTTCATCAGTGACATTAGAGGTGGCATCTGTGGCACGTTGTGTATCTTGGCAGATGACATCAAGCTCGGCAGAGGTGTAGATAGCAACAATGGGATGAGAGAGATGCAGAGGGGTTGACAAAGGCTAGCGAGGTGGTCTAAGGTTTGGCAGTTGAAATTCAATACCAAAAGTGCAAGTTTATGTACCTAGGGAAAAAAAGAAACCCTAGGACAGAGTACTGGATGGGAGGGGGTAAAAGTGAGCAATATGGTAAAAGAAAGTGACCTGGGTGTCATCATTAGTGACTCCCTCAAACACTAAAGCCAGTTGAACAAGGCCTATAGTGAGGGTAATAGAATGCTGGGGTGTAACAGAGATATTTCTACCTCTATGTAGGTCACTGGTGAGGAGGCCACACCTGGAATATGGTGTTTAGCTTTGGAGTCCTCACCTAAGGAAGGACAGAGACAGACTAGAGGCAGTGACCAAAATGATTCAGGGCCAACAGGACAGATTTTATGAAGATCTTCTCAAGGAACTGAACGTGTACTTGCTAGAGTTCTGGCGACAGAGGGAGATATGATAGAGACTTTCAAGTTCCTAAAGGGAATGAAAAAGATGAACTGTGGGGAACTATTTAGCAGGCATAAAGATTCAAGAACCCAAGGTCAAGAGTAGAAACTGGTTGGGGGAAGGTTTAAGAGGCGTGTGAAGAAGCTCTATTTTATCAAAACTGTGGTGCAGCCATGGAACTGTTTGCCAGCAGCTATAATGGGCTCTGAGACCATGGTTTCAAGCATGGCTGGGACAGAATGAAGGGTCTGGTGGTTACACAGGTCGGTAACAGTAAGGAAGGAAGCAGCAGGTGGGTTGGAAGGGATAGAACCCCATGTGGACTATAGGTCCTGGGGCATATAAGGAACTATGGGCAGACTAGATGGATCATTTGTCTTTTTCTGCAGTCGTTGTCTATGTTTCTGTGGAGATGCTTGAAGAATTATATAGCAACTGTGACCCAGAAAGGCCAAATGGAACCAATTAAATTAATGAATGCAAATACTTTATTAACAAGTCATGTATTTTAGAAATGTAGCTACAATTTGTATGTATTTTGAGTAACTGTTTTTTATTTATTTGTTTATTTAGTTTTGGTAACTGGGTGGGTGTGCTAGACATCGAAATGCCTATTTTCAGCCATGACCCGGGAGGTTATAATATGGCAGTACAAGATAAAATAGAGAGATGCAATACAATAATCAAGCAGTGGAGAATAATACAGTGGTGGATACCAGACAGCACAAGTTTTAGGAAAGGATATAGCAATGTTAAGCACTATTTTACACTTAGGAACTTACTTAGCAATAAGAAGAGCAGGTGCAGACATTAGTACAGTTCAAACAGTTAAACGGTTTTTTCCCCCTTACCCTCTGACTTGTGCCTCAACGATCCCTCCCCCCGAGGTTTCTCCCTGTCCCTGAGTTGCCTCCCCTCGGAAGTGATTATATATAGTTCAGGAGGTGCAGGGGGGCAAAGGGGGGTTGTGGGGTGTGAAGCCCCCCAAAACAGTCATAGTAGCTACTTTTGTTTAGCCATTGTAGTGCTCACTGTTTTTCCTGAGAGCTACCTTTTGCATTCCTGCTTTGTCTGCCTGCATGGTTTTTGAGAGCACTTTTCTGCTCAACATTATTACCTAGTGCTGCTTGTATCTCAGTATATCCACTGGAGAGCCAGAGGCCTTATGATGTTGTCAAGCTGCTTTTCAACCTCAGCGGAGACTCATGGGAGGTAAGATCCTTTCACATATGCACTTTAAAATGTGGCATGAGCACCCCAGATTGTTGACAGTATGTTAAGGCGGAAAGGCAGCTTCAGTGAATGCAATGACGGGAGACCAGTCAATGTAGTGCAGGACATCTAGCAGGGAGGACAGACTGAATGATCCGAATATGACCTGAATAACAGAATCTTGAATTCTATAAGGTTAAGGCCACTACAAGCCAGAATTCAAGCAGCACTACTGGGTGGGTTGCCTGTAGATGCAGTCATGGAATGGGGGAAAAAATACATCCTTGGGATGCCTACTTGGACAGCTAGTTGGTAAAAATAACCACCAGTGCCCATAGATTGAGATAATTTTTTGGGCCATTGAGTGAGGGAAGTTTGGTGTTTTGAATGTTGTTTATGTCAATGAGAATAATAAAGCATATACAATGACATTTGGCCCAGCTGGCTGATCCAGACACCCGCCTTCCTTGAAGTTTGCTTCAAATCATCTGAGTAAAATTCCTGTAGATCTGTTCTGGGGCCAAACCTAAACCATGTTTCTGTACAGCCACTATACCCTGAAAACAGAAATAACCTCTAATGGGAAGAGCAGACCATGCTCAACCATGTCGGCATGAACAACTTGGGGAGCACATGTCCAGAATACATGAGGAGGTCATTCACTGAACCAGGGATATTCCTAAAGGGATAAGCATCCAGTGATCTCTTCTGAAATCCTGCCAGTCCTGGGGTGTAGTGAAGAGCATTAGTAGTAGACCAGTAGGCAGGCTGTCACTTGGATAAGTATCTGATGCAAGAATGAAGATTGTATTTTTCTGGCCAGCTCAATGACCCTCTGAGGAAAGGGATAGCTATATGCTCAGGATCCACCATACTTACACCAGTAGGGAGGAGGCCAGGAAAATGGACAGAGCAGTCAGTAACACCTGACTAACTGCTTGTCAGCCAGTCAGGTGCTACTATGGGAGGACATCATTTATTCATTCATTCATTCATTCATTCATTCTTTTGTTTGTTCATTTGTTCATTCATTCATTCATTCATTCAATGCAGGACACTGAAGTTTGAGCACGATCATTGCACCATGGTTTTTACTGCAATATCCTTATACTTTGGGGGCTTGGGGGAAGAGGGAGGCTGGGTGCTGGAAGGTGCATAGGTTGGGGGACTGACTCATGTACATTTAGGGGATAGGGGAGGTAAGTGTGAAAAATTATGTAATTTGGCTCAGATGGGGAAGGATTATTACACTATAGTATGCAGAACACTCTATACTTTTATTGCAAGAAAATTCACTGAACTGTGGAGAGAGCAGAGAGGTGTGTGCTAGTTGGTGGTGGTGGGGACAACATTTATTAAGGTCTGGATGGTGGGAGGTGTTGGTTCTTGCTTGCATAGTGGGTGGTGTAGATTAAAACACTAAAATGTCACTATACAAAGTTAGATGAAATCAGGATAATTTCTCGCTACACGTAGCATAAAGTTCCCAACTTCACACCAACTTTTGTGGTACAGTTAAAATTATTTGCACCTGTATCCTTACACACAGCAGAGGTGGGAGCACACATGACCCTCTTACCAAGTGCAGCTAACTGGGTAGAAGATGTGGTGGTCATCTCAGGAGGATGTTCTTCCCTAGACTTCCAGAAATCAACCAGTGGTGGACTAGGCAGGTCAGTTGGGATACTCACACAGCAGCCAGCATGGCAAGGATCATACATTTAACAATAGACCAACCACTGACCAGTACTTTAGCTGCCTTTTGCAAGGTTGTTCAGTACTAATACTACAGATCAGGGTTTCAGTCTTGGTCTACTAAAGGGGGATTACCTCTGTTTCAAGAGCAGAGGAAATCAAATAACTAAATGGTGACTGGGTCTGATCAGTGAACAGCTGGACTAGCTCAAGAAAAATGGGTCGCTATGAGAGCAACTAGCCCAAGTGGGTTCATGCTTACTTCTATGCCTCAGTCAGTAGTTACTGTTAATGGCACAATCACCACGTAAACAAAATACTTGCGGTTTGATGCTGGTTCAGACCAATGATGTGTGTTTCCTCTTTCTGTTTTCTGTAGCAGTCAGCTACAAGCTACACCCAACAACACTGAACCAGTGCAGTTCACTGGCTCAGCTCTCATTCTCAGCTGAACTGTTTTCTTTAGCAATCCTTTCCAAGCTGCACCCACTAAAACTGAACTGATGTGATTCATTTATTTATTTAAATTTTGGTAAATGGGTAAGTAAGCACACTGAGACAGCATGTCCCTTTTTCAGGGGTGACCCAGGGGTGGAGACAATAGGAGGTACAAAATATGATGAAAACAAGATTTACAACATAGAAACATAGACTTTGACAGCAGATAAGGACCGCTCAACCCACTCAGTCTGCCCATTTCCCTACCTATTGGATAAGCTGCAGATCCTAGTTTTATCAACAGCCTACTTCCTCCTACCTACCACTAGAATTGCCTTATTTCTGTCCCGTGCATTCTTAAATTCCCCCACTGTTTGTGACCGCATGACATCCTCAGGAAGGCCATTCCATGCGTCCTCCACTCTCTGTGAAAAATACTTCCTCTCATTGCCCCTGAGTCATCTCCACTCTATCTTCAGATTGCGTCCCCTTGTTCTTGCACATCTCTTTTTCTGAAAGATGCTACTTTCTTGGAATTTGTTCATTCCCATGAGGTACTTGAAAATTTCCATCATATTCCCCCCTCTCCTTCCTTTCCTCAAAGGTGTACATATTAAGCTCTTTTAGTGTCTCTTTGTATGGCTTCTGGTGCAGACCCTGGACCATTTTAGTTGCCCTCTTCTGGACTGCCTCCATCCTTTCCATGTCCTTGCAGAGATGTGGTCTCCAGAACGGCATGCCATACTCCAAATGGGGTCTTTCCAACTGTCTGTACAGAGGGATAACAACTTCTTGTTTTCTACTGGTGATGCCTCTCCCTATACATCCCAGTATCCCCGCAGCCTTCCTTCCTGCCTTCTCACATTGTTTGCCTACCTTTAGGTCATCTGATATGACTACCCCCTAAGTCTCTTTCCTTTTTTGTTGTTGTTAATACCTCCCCCCCCATTGCGTACTCTTCCCTTGGGTTTTTGTTTCTCAGGTGCATTACTTTGCACTTCTTTTCACTGATTCTAAGCTGCCATACTTTTGACCATTCCTCCAAACTTGCCAATTCCCTTCTCATCCTTTCTAACCCCCCTATGTATCAACCCTGTTGAAGATCTTTGTGTTGTCTGCAAAGAGGCATACTTTTCCTTCCAGTCCCTCTGCAATGTCACCTATAAAGACATTAAAGAGGACCGGTCCCAATTCTGAACCCTGAGGTACCCCTCTAGTAACCCCCCTTTCTTTGGAGTGGACTCCGTTTACTATTACCCTCTGTGTCCTGATGTCCAGCCAATTCTTTACCCATGTTACCACCCTGGGGACCCACTCCCTAGCTGGATAACTTGTTTATTAATCTTTTGTATGGGACTGTGTCAAATGCCTTTCTTAAGTCTATGTATAAAGTCACATAGTCTGTATTTACAAACAAGAATAAAGATACACAGGACAGTTCAATGTTTGGGGAATAGCGATCGGGGATTTAATGCTTGTGTAACTTGTACTACTTTTTGTGGCTTTACTCTGTTCTCACCCTTGAGTAGTAGGAATATTGGTAGAAATTTGTAGGGGATAGAAAATCCATGAACAAGGGTGAGATAAGCACCAGAGAAGGAGGAGGAGGAGGAGGGGATGGTGGCATACAAAAAATACTATCTAAGCAAGGTAGGTGCATTAGTGGAGGGCTTAAGTAGAGGTTGTGGGAGGAGCAATTCCCCACATTAAACCTCGGGCTTAAGTCCTCCCATTCAATGTTTGGGGAATAGTGATGGGGTATTTAGTGCTTGTGTAACTTGTATTACTTTTTGTGGCTTTACTCTATTCCCATCCTTGAGTAGTAGGTATGTAGGTAGAAATTAGTAGGGAATAGAAGGCCCATAAAGATACCCCCTCCAACTCACACAGAGTATGACCCTCTGGCACTCAGGAAAGGAAAAAGCCTAGGTGGAGGAAACCTCTGAGGACCCATGGCTGGTGGTCTGCCCATCCTCTGGGCATACTAAAAGGAGAAGGAAACTAGGTTCTAGTAACCATAACTAATCTGAGGAAGGATAACTTCTTGGAGAGATGATGGACTATCCTCGATCCATGGACGTTGCAGATTGAATGATGATCCTGTGGTTGAAGAGCAGGTCTTTTCTGAAGGAGCGGTAGAATCCTAAGTGTGAAGCTGATCCAGTTGAAGAAGGGCGAATGAAGTCTGGGTTTCTGTGGTGATGAAAAATGCTTGTCCAAAGGTATTGCTTGGATGTAATGAGCAGGGAGAGCATGATTTTACTGATATGTTACCAGACAGTGAACAGTGGGAAATGCAATGATTTGTGAAGTCTTAGGTGAATGATCCGATTTGTATAAGGTTTGACTTTTGAAGTAAAGTCTGGAGGCAAAGAATTCAGTAGTAGGAGATGAGTTTCTAAGTATGCATCCATGAATTAGAAAATGAGTAGAGGAGAGTCTTTGAGTGCCTGAAGGGAGTACTGCCATAACTGATTAGTAGACGAATAGAGGAAGATTTGCAGATGCAGTCCAGATGGTATCCGTATATATATAAAGAATGATTGGAAGTTTGGTATAAGGATCTGGATGGCTTATTTGGGCATAATGTCATAACTATACTTGTATATGCTTTGCTGGTATGCTGGCTGAAGTAAATATGCATATTTTTGTGGCGTGATTGTCCATGAGATGCACTGTGGTGGCTTATGGTTGGTTAGGTTTACAGGTAATCCAATGCTGAAATATTTGAGAGAAGCTTGGAGGCGGCTATATGGAAGAGTCTGTAGGCTGGAGTAGAGGTGAGACCGAGTAGTGTGGAATGCCAGAGGATCTTAGTGCTATTGCTTATTGAGCCCGGTTGGTAGGTAAGACTGGGATAGTGAATTTGCCTTAACGGTTGCAGATTTCTGTATAGAAAATTAGAAGAGCCTGTTCTCAGAGATAGTCTTTACCGGAGAGATTAATGGAGATAATTGGTGAAGGATAGGCTGGAGGGTCTGCTGGATGAAGGCTAACTTGACTGATGGTAATAGATGAAGAAATGCAGATGATTGTATGAGGTACGGTGATGTCCAGGAGCTAGAAAACAGTGGTTTGGATAACATGACAATAGTAAGCAGCTAGGTACTGGAGATCCAATGATGAATGTTCTGGGAATGCAGCTGAGAAGATCTTAGGACAAGCAATGTCTGCTGAGGAAGTAGGAGTCAAGTAACATGGTCTAGAGAGTCAGTGATGGTAGGAAGGACTGCAGAAGGTAACTGGACGATGTCTGAGGTAGCTTGAGTTATTATGCGAGTCCCGGTATCTGTAGCAGTGATAATGGATATTAAGTCGGAGCATAACAGAAGAATTTAAGTTATTTCCATGTAGCAGGATAGCCTGTGAGGCATGGTAGACAGTGAAGTCCACAGTGACTGAAGAGACAAAATTCTTATGTGGTATCCAATAGAGAGAGATGAGAATCTTTCTAATGTCCAGTCGAATATGATTCTGGAATGATCAAGGGGAGCTGATTGGGCAGAATAGAAAATCCCATGATGATGTAAGAGTTTATGAGGCATGTTATCCAAGGGCTGTATGCTAGAAGTTGTTTCCTCAGATGAAATGAACAGTGATCCATTGAGTAGTGGATGGGAACTGACAGAATGGCCAAAGTAGGAGTATGAAATGGATAAACTGGAGGAGTAGTTGACCGGGTAGGAATACTGGTTGGAGATAGGGTAATACACCCACAAGAGCCACAGCAAACGTTATGAGCCTCGAGCCAGTAAGGCAGAAATGAAGGCAGGTATCGAATGATGGAAGGAAAGTCTGGAGGGCATCATACCAGATTGGAGGAATGATCTGGCGAAGGAAATGGCATATGTGAAGCTGAATGACATACAGAGCAGGGAGCAACAGACCCAGGCCAACTTGTCAATGAACAGCAACAGAATGCAGGAAGGATGTAGCAAGGTACCTGAGGAGATCCTCTGAAGGCCAAGGAATGAAGCCAAGCACCAAGAGCAACTGAGTTGAGATACATGAGTACCTCATCTGATGAAGGCTTCAAACAATGAGAGGAGAGAAGAGGAGAGAACGGAAGGTGTTGGAGTGTAGAGGACAAGGTTCCCATGTCTAAAGGAGAAAACAAAACTGTACAGTGGCCGGAAGGGGTGACCTGCAGCAAGAAAGTCCATGAGGTAGTCAAACTGGACTGAAATAGAGACTGAACCAGCTGGCAAGATCCAAAGCATGAGGGAAAGGAGGCCAAGGGGGTCAAGTATGATGGTCCATGGAAGAGCAGGATTGTGAGTGGTGAGGAAGGATGCAAGTCATTCAGAGCAAAGTGGACCTGTGACTGGAGGGAAGTGGCAATCTGGTATGATATGGGCAATGTAAAAGCAGGGATCTGCAGGTGCATATGCAGGCTCCTAAGCGAGGTAGTTGAGTTGAAATGACTAGGACATGGCACTCCAGATAATGGCTGAGGGTGAAGGCATATTCGTTACCTGGCTCAGGTCAAGGAGGGAGCAGCAAGCATTGGTCCAGCAAAGAGCAATTAAGACCAAAATAGTTGATTGTAGAAATGAGCTGCCAGGCTTGGTAGTTGAGGAGAGAGAACTAGTATCCAATACCACTTGGCAGAGGTAGGAGGATAGAGGCAAATTAGTTAATGAGGTCCTGTTTCAGAAGGGAAGCAGCAGTCGGGCATGAAGCAGAGGATACAGTGAACCAGTGGATCCATAAACAGGCTACCACTCCTGGTAGATGGTGAGATGACCTATAGTCGATATTGTCAGGCAGAGCCGAGAGGTGGCAGGCAGTTGGAGTGTACTGGTCTCATTCCCGAAGGGAAGTGGTAACCTATATCAGGTAGAGGATGCAGAAAGTGGAAGCAGTGATGCAAGCTCAGGCTCCCTACCAGGGAAGTCATTACAATAAGACCTGAGGGGAGGTTGCAGGCAAGGAAGAATGGAGAATGTGAGCAGGACAAGGTCCAGTTCCAGAAAGGTTGCGGCATTTGATAGCAGGTCGAGAAGAGAGATGTGTGAAGCTGTGGAATGTAAACACAGGCATCCTTCTGTGATGGTCTAGGTGAAATGATCTTGACTGGATGCAGCTAGGAGAGGTGGAATGATGAGAGTACATGTACGTGGTTGAAGAAGTTTCATTCCCAAAGGGAAGCAGCTACCCGCATCAGGTATAGGATGCAGATGATGGAAACAGTCGAATACAGATCCAGTCTCCCATTCATGGAGTCAGTGGGATAGGACTGTGAATCGAGGCTGCAGACTAGGTAGGATGGAGAAGGCAAGTCAGGCAAAGTCAAGTTCCTGAAGAGAAGTAGCATCCGAGTATCAGGCTGAGAATGCGTTAGGTAAAGCAGTAGAATGGAGACTCAGACACCCATTGGTGATGGCTGAGGCAGGAGGATCGTGACTTGAGGGAGGGAGATATAGGCAGAATAATGAGGGCGTGTGGGGTGAAAAGTTCCATTCCTGAAGGGAAGCGCCAACTGGTATGAGGTAGAAAAGTTATGGTATGATTCAGAGGATTGTAGACACATCTCCCATCCCTGGTAGTTGGGGCAAACTAACCTTCACTTGATGTTGTCCAGCAGAGTTAGGGATGGAGGATGTCAGGTTGGTAAGCAGTAGGAGGTAGTGAATGTAATGGAATCCCTTACCCAGTAGATGCAGGAAGCCTACCTTCGAGCGGCACCTTAGAAGGTGCGAGTTAGGGACAGAGTCTGGAATACTGCTGGTATGGGCTGGCAAAAGCTCAAATGGTGCTGTAAAGAGAGAGTTGATTTAGGACATGACACAGGAATAGAATGATGAATCAATATTTGACATGGAGATATATATAGAATGGTAGGTATGGTAGACACAAAACAGATATGAAGTGTAGGGGGAACTGCCTCAGAGCATAAAGTGGAGGAAGGAAACTTGCAGAACAAAGGCAGGAATGAGGGAAAGTTGGTGATTGTAGCAACTGAGGTTGTAAACTGCAATGAGGAGTAAGTGGAGGAGTAGGTTAGTGGAGCTGGAGCACGGGGTTGCGCCTTCCCCTTCATCCTGAGGGGACAGCGCCAATGGCCTTGCAGTGTCAGGTATCAGGAGCAACCAGAATAGGAATCAAAATAAGAAACAGGAATGAAAGCACTGCGCAGAATGAGACATGTATTGCACGGCGAGTTATAGAGTAGTGTTAACGACAAAGGCAGGCCTGTCTAACCCTCCTCCGCATCACAGAACCAAGCGGTGGTGGTAGTGGAATTGAAACTCAAGCTACTGCTAGACTACATCTTCACTGTAAATCCAAATCCAGAGACATACCTGTGAGATGGTGTAAGGGTGGTAATGGAATAATTAGCATGTCCAGTTCATTGCACTAGTTAGAGTAGTACTAACATACTAGATGCCAGCAGAATAGGCCTCATGGTCTCTAGAGTCTGCCCGTGCTTCAGTATCTTTAGTGAGTACATTGCCATTGCCCTGGTTCCTTTTACAATTTTTCTGTCCCTGAACCAAGCCCCCCCAATGGGAGCCATCCCCTGCTTTACCCCATACCCATATTTATCCCACCCTCTCTTGAACCCCTCCACTGTAAAGGCCTGCACCAACTCACTGGGCACAGCATTTCACGGTTCCATCATCCTCTAAGTGAAGTAATTTTTCCTCCTTTCCCC
Source organism: Neoceratodus forsteri (assembly GCA_016271365.2). Taxonomy (NCBI): domain Eukaryota; kingdom Metazoa; phylum Chordata; order Ceratodontiformes; family Ceratodontidae; genus Neoceratodus; species Neoceratodus forsteri. The sequence continues at coordinate 171,530,612 of CM028131.1, read as the reverse complement.
CCTAACATCCCACCTCGAGCTTCCAACTGTGTCCTCTTATGACCCCCCTCCTTCAGTTGAAGGATCCCATCTTGGTTTACCCTATTGACCCCCTTGAGGTACTTGAAGTCCTCAATCATGTCTCCCCCGGTCTCTCTTCTCCTCCAGCGAGAACAGGCCCAGCTCCTCCAGTCTCTCCTCATAGGTCATATCCCCCAGGCCCCAGATCATTTTGGTTGTTCTCCTCTGAACCCTCTTCAGGAGTTGGATGTCCCTCTTTAAGTGCAGCCTCCAGTACTGCACACAGTACTCAAGGTGTGGTCTAACCAGGCTGTTGTAGAGCAGCAGAATCACTTCCTTGTCCCTTGAGGTAATCCCCCTTACAATAAAACCCAGCATTCTAGTCATCTTGGCTGCAGACCTCCTGCACTGCTCTGAATTATTCACATTGATATCCACCAGGAGTCCCTGGTCTTTCTCCCCTGCTATGGCCTGCAGCTCATCCCCTCCCAAGGAGTACACATGTTTGGGGTTACCCCACCCAAGGTTTAGCACCTTGCACTTGGAGGAATTACATTTCAATTTCCAGGTGCCAGCCCACCTATCCAGAGTATCCAGGTCCCTTTGCAGGGCCAACCTCCCTCCTCTCCTCCACCACTGCACCAAGCTTACAGTCATCTGCAAAGAGACTGATTGCGGACACTACATCCTCCCAGATGTCAGAGATGTAGGCATTAAACAGGAGCGGCCCCAGAACTGAGCCCTGTGGGACCCCACTAATGATCTCCCTAGGAGACAAGACCTCCCCACAGATCACTACCCTCAAGAAATTAAATTGTTGCTTTGTGAAGCGTATGACTCAGTTGAAATATAAACAAATGAGATCAATGGTCAACGCTGACTTGATATATGGTGAGGTACTTATGGTGTAGAGACGGTGTGTAAAAGTCGATCAAGATTCCCTTCCACCAAGGAGTGGATTAGGTAGTGAAGATTGGGCGAAGCAAGGCCTGTCCAAGACCAAGATCCTGGGTATGGAGGAGGAGGAGCCCACAGGCTGCTGTAGATGAGGAGGCGAAGGGGCTGCTTGCAGGATGGACAGGAAGAGGGAGTACATGTGGAAGGGAGGAAAGGAAGGATGGGACATGTAGGAAGGAGTGGGGACTCTCATAAGTGCTGGTCAGAGGGATGCGTAGAAGCCAAAAAAGGAAACGGTAAGGAGAGAACCCAAACACAACTGGGAAAGGAAGGAGCAAAGGTCAGGAGTGGGGAGGCAGCAGGATCCACCAAGGAGGAGAGCAAACAGACACAGGAAAAGGAGGTAGGCACAAACATAGGGAAACAACTACAAGAGGGAGAGGGGGATGCATGAGCAAGGGGAAACACAGACCAGACAGCAGCAGCAAAGGACAAAGGATGCACAGCCACATGAGCCACGCAGGGAGCCCAGGGAAAAAATACTTCCTAAGCAAGGGCGATGCATTAGTGGAGGGCTTAAGCAGAGGTTGTGGGAGGAGTTATTCCCCACATTGAACCTCAGGCTTAAGCCTTCCCATTATGCATCAGACAAAAAGATGATTACAATCAGTAACGGAATATATACAAGGCAGATAGGCAGTAGATGCAAAAGTGCAGTGACATATGCAAGACATTGTAAAAATTACAAATTACTCAACAGTAACTTAAGGAGAAGGTTAAATAAAGAAAGGAAAAGTTAAATAAACACCTCCGGTACAGGGGCAATTCAGGAAAGAGATTAGGTGGGATTTCAGAGAGTGCTTAAACTGAGTTACAGAAGTGCAGGTTAGAGACGCAGACTGTAGGGAGTTCCAGAGAGAAGGTCCTGAAAAGGCGAAGGATGTCTGACCTACCACTTGACAGGGTTTAGGCATATCTAGCAGAGGAAGGTCAGCAGACCTTAGGGACCTTGTCACCATTTCGCGATGAATCAGGTTTTCAAGACAGGGAGGAGTGGATAAGTGGATTAATTTAAAGATAATAGATAAGGCACAGTGTGGGGTATTGCAGCCTACCTTCGAAGGACGGCCAACCAAGGGAGGCAAAGACAGAGCATTGGTGCTCCCTAGAGTTTGTACCAAGAGCAAAATGGCCAGTCCTATAGTAAACTTGTTTTAGCTGGGCAAGAATGGAGACTTGGGCGGAGCGTAGAATAGGAGCTCCATGAGAGATAAGAGGCAGTAGTGAGGAGGACGCTATGGTCAGGTGAGAGGATAGAGTTAGGTAGGGATGGAGGTGGTACAGGAGACCTAATTTCTGGTGAAGGGTCCTGATGACATTCGTAACATGGACATCAAAGGTGAGGTTGCAGTTTAAGGTGATTCCTAGATATTTAAATGACTGACCAATTCAAGAGGGTCACCATGGGAGGAGTTAATCACAAGGAGGGGCAGACAGGTGAGCTTAGGGGCATGGTGATAGAAGAACATGGACTATGTCTTCTTAGTGTTGGGTTCAAGGAGACTGTCAAGGAACCAAGCTTCAAGGTACCGGAAATCCTGCTGTAAGTGGTGGTTCAGCCATGTAGGGTCAGAGGAGGACCTATACAGTATGGCATCATCTGCATACTGTTGACCCTCTTGGCCTAACTGCTTGAATGAACACAAGCAGTTGCTCCATTGCCTACTGTCTCAATGTCTTTCACCTGATTTTGTCTTTTTCCCATCTGAGCATTGCTTGCAGGGCCCTTTTATACTCCCACCAAGAGGAACTTTAATTTGGCAACCACAATCATCAGTCTCTCAGTGCTCAGTTGGTGAGCCTGTACTTAATGCCTTATTGGTTTATTTTTTTTTATTGGAATGAATTAGGGGCTCCAGAATGCCAGTAGTATCTCTGATTTGTGTACCAAAAGAGGCTGCTGTGGTGACTGATTGCCATCTAAACCCTGACTCCAGACAAGGGTGCAAGGACCATGAAGATGGCTAGGTCTGTGTTCTTAGGAGCTATTTTTTGCAAACTATTTTTTTTTATTTACACACTTCTAATACCAAGGCACAGGTAATGTCAGACCAGTATCTCCAAACCTGGTGCTTGGTCGCTCCACTGAGTTGGTATGGAGTGTTGGGGTCTGATGTCCTTGCATCAGTGACAGACTGCCAGGACAATCCTTGCCCAATGTCAGACAGTAAGTAATCCATGGTATCCTGGGATATGGGGCACTAGTGAGTGAGGTGCCTGCCGAAACGGTGACCTACTTTCGGCTAGTGCCCTGATGGTGGGGTGTGGGGTAGGTGACCAGATGGGGTTAATGGAAAGGTGACAGGATATCCATTGGGTATATCTTGGCGTGGGGATGGGAGGCGAGCCTGATGGGCGTGGGGGCGGGAGGGTATGTGAGGGTGGTGCCGCAGGGTTCTGGGTGTGAGCTGGCATCATGGTGTGGTGGGATAGGTGCTGGCTTGGGGTGGTGGGGATACAGGGTTCGGGACTGGGCACCGGTGGTTTTTGTTGCACCCAGCTCGAGACAGTGTTTTTTTTTCTGACTTGCACCCACCGACATGCACCCCCCCTGGAGTTGAGAATCCTAAAGTAGGGGTGTCGGGGTGAAGTCCCCACTTGGGGGTGTGGGTGTCAGTCCCCTCCATAAAACAAAAGAAAGTTTTTTATGCACGGGTTTACTTTCAGGTGATCCCACATTGCGAAATTGAATTTTGGCACGTGGGTTGCCATAAGGGCATTTGGCATGCCGAATTCACCCTTATGACATAGAACCATAATCCACTGACGCATACAGCCATACAATGCCCTGACCACATACTAGCACGAGCCCCAGTCCAAATGCCTGGGGCAAACACACAGCAATATCACAGAAATAAAGGTGATACTGGTAAGCCCATGGGTGAAAGGGATACATTTGAACAGTCAGTTCTGGAGCCTGCACCTAAAAAAGGACAGGGATAAATTGGAGAGTGCAAAGTAAGGCTACTGAGATGCTTCAGGAGCAACAGTGACTATCATAGCAGTTAAAATTGGTAAGCTTAAATACAGTAAGCCCAATTCTCAAAAGGCTATGCCTGGCTTAACTTGACTTATGCCCCCAAAAATGGTGCAAGTAGCAAGTTACACCAGCAGTTGCGACAACTGGTATTCTGCAAAGCAGCCTGCGACATGCCACAGCTGCTTGCGACAAAGTAGACTTATGCTGCCAGTTACGCCCTAAACCCCCTGTGACATGGCGCTAGGGGGTTTACGGCAGCAGTTGCTCCCTATTCTGGAAGGGCAGCATCAAAGTCCCTCAGGATGCTATTCTCAAACAACCCCCAGCGGACATCCACCAAAGTACAGTTACTAATTATGCCTTCTGGGGGTTGTGTGTAGGTGATGCTGGCCCAACATCCAATGCCATGTCACCTTCCTCCCATCACTGCCCTGCTCCCAATAATGCTGCATGTAATGCCCCATCCCCCCAAATGCCCCAACCACCAAACATCTGAGTTAAAGCCCTGAAGGGCTATATCTGTCCCTCCTTGAATGCCCTCACTCCATGAAATGCAAGTTAAAGCCTTGCAGAGCTATTGCTATCCCCCGATGCCATGACCCCAACAAATCAAGTGAAAGCCCCACAGGGCTATTGCTGTCCCTCTCCTGAATGCCCCAACCCCTGAAAATGCCAGGTAAAGCCCCATAGGGCTAGTCATGCCCCCTCATAATATATGCTCATGAATATTCATTGAGCGCTTTCTATGTACAGTAGTACGCGCTCCGGTGGAGCTCAGTCAGTGGCTGGCCACAATGGTGAGAGGTGGGCTGTGCCAGTCGCCGCTGGGTAGGGGTGGGGGTGGGGTGGTCTGCCACTGCAGGGTGGGGGTAGGAGGCCACTAGACTACCAGGAATAAGGGCATCTGTCTAACACTTACGGGAGATGTGGTTTGTGGAGGCGCCAATCGGATCGGGATATTAGGGGAGATAAATATTTATGGGGGCTTTTACCTGGCATTTTCAGGGGTCAGGGCATTTTGGGGAGGGACAGCAATATCCCTATGGGGCTTTCACTTTCATTTCATGGGGTCAGGGCATTTGGGGAGGGACAGGAATAACCCTGCAGGGCTTAATGTTCCCACAAGTGGGATCGAGGCATAGGGGGGTGCCACTTGTGCCATTCAGGTCTGGAGATGCGGCTTGCAACAGTCCTTTCAGGTATGCCCTTTGTTTGGTGTACCTGTGGGATTGTTGCAAATCTCAAGATTTAGCCACAGCGACACTGCTCCTTCCAGAATCGGGCACAGGGTCCTTGGCGTAATGGGGTTTGGCGACTTTCGCCATCCTTGTAGAATTAGGCCCAGTATCTCGTGTACTTACTGGAGGAAAGAAAAGAAAGGGGGATATTACAGACACTTTCAAGTTTTTGCAAGAGTGTAATCTGGTAGACTATTCTGAACTTTTACAAGTAAATAGGAATTCAACCACTTGGGGAAATAATTTCAAATTTGTTGGGGCAAATTCAAAGAAAGATGTGAGGAATTAATTCTTCATAGAGAGGGTAGTGGAAGAGCTGAATACCTGTAGCTTGCCCTGCACAGTGGTCAATGCAGATAATATGCAAGGTTCAAAGCTGTTTGGGATAGTTTCAATGGGCAAGTCAAAAAGAAGAGATAGGGTGGGGGGACAAAAGGACATTAGTTTCAAGGTAAGGTCTCAAAAAATACTTGCTGAACTTCCTTGTCGGACTGGATGAACTTTGCATCTTTATCTGTCCATACCTTTTTTTGTTTCTGTGAACCCACAGATCCCCAAATGATGGATTTTCCCATCCCTTGGTTTTCAGAGAAATGGGATGGCATAATGCTTAACTGCTTTGTCTTACAGTTTCACAGTCAGTCTGAGTTTTGTCTCACTCAGCAGTTGACTTTAAGCAATCCAGAAGCATACAATCACAATGTAAAAATTACAGATAATTATCGTGGCCCTGTAGGAATGTTTAATGTATTGACAGAAGCATTTGTGTCTTTATTTAAATTGTAAAAGTGATGTTTATCTCTCTGCTGTCTCTGGTACATTCTCACTTTGCAATGACTAGGTGTCAGGATAATTGCTGAATGTTTCCAAATGTAAGCTATTATTAGCGTAGGAAGCTTAACCCTTTTCTGCCCAAATCATAATTTTATGTACAGTATTGAGGGTTTTTCAGAAATTTGTTTTCTAAAACAATCAGCAAAACTCAGACTAAAACTTAAAGGAATAATGGGCAGGATATTCATGGGTCCAGATTAGGGCCCACTAAATATTTGCTCCAGTAGTGAATTACTGTCTGGAACAAACCAGTGGTATATTGTTATTTGCTATGGCACTTTTCAAGCACTAAAGGCATGTTCCAATATACCAGCCAAGTACTGCCCCAACTGTGATCACAAACCCTCGCCCCCTAGTGGCCACAGGAGGTATGTGGTCAATAGGGTGCTATGGGGATAGTGATCACAACGATTGCTCCACTGGAGAACACTGCATATTCATACTTTGAAGCAGCAATGCAACTAAAATGTTGGTCCAAAAGCAAGTTTCAGCTACAGTTATATATATATATATATATATATATATATATATATATATATATATAAAATAAAAAAATTATCATACTTGTCAATCTACTTTTCTATGCTGATCCAAACCCTTGCCAAGCTTACAGTGCTATTTCTAAGCCAAATGTGGCAGCCATCTTTTTTCTTGAGAAAAAAACGAAATTAAAACATTTATAAAATACTCAGATTTTGGTGGAGCTATTCATTTTTACCACCAGATAAAACTGGAAGATGCCTGGAATCTTTTATCATGAAAAAAGGTAGGGTAATATTTTTTGCTCAGTTTACGAACATACAAACATAAGAACTTGCAGGCGGAAAAAGGCCCGCAGGTCTATCAAGTCTGCCCAATTGTGCAGCTCTTAGTTTCATATCACTACAGCTGCCCCACCCACACCCAAACCCCTCTCTTCCTCCTCTTTTCCAGTCCTTCCCCTCTTTGTGTTTTTGTCTGTACTAACCCTGCCCTTGACTCCATCCCAACCCCACTTAAAGCTATCCTCTCTCCTTTGAGAGAGACATAAGGCAATTATAGTGGGGGGTGGCAGGACGTAGGCTGTTGGTTAACTAAAATCTGCAGCTTATCCAGTAGGTAGGGAAATGGGCAGACTAGGTGGGCCAAGTGGTCCTTAACTGCTGTCAAAGTCTATGTTTCTATGTTTCTATGAGTGATTAATTCCTCTGGCAGTGCGTTCCAACCTGTCATCACGCTCTCTGTGAAGTAGTGCCTCCTCATCTCCCTCCTAAACCTTCCCCCTTCCAACTCCAGACTGTGCCCCCTAGTGACCCTCCCCCCTTTAAGCAGAACAATCCTCTCTCCCTGACTTTGTTTATGCCTTTCAAGTACTTAAAGATCTCTGTCATGTCCCCTCTTACTCTTCCGTCTTCCAGCGAGTACATGTTGAGCTCTTTCAACCTTTCATCTTATGGCAACTCCCCTAGTCCCATGATCATTTTTGTAGCCCTATGCTGCACCCCCTTCAGTAATCTCACATCCTTTTTGAGATATGTGCACCAGTACTGTACACAGCATTCTAAGTGTGGCCTCACTAGCGATCTATACAGTGGCAGGATGACCTCCCCCTTTCGAAAGATGATCCCTCTGGCAATGCACTTCAGCATCCTATTTACCTTTGCTGCAGCTCTCCTACACTGTGCAGATACCTTCATGTCCCCTGTGACTATTACCCCCAGGTCCCTTTCCTCCTCTGAAGCCATTACCTGCACCCCCCCCAGCCAGTAGCTGTTCTTGGAATTTATGGCTCCAAGGTGCATGATCTTTAACTTCTTAATGTTAAACCCTAACTGCCACACCCTAGACCAGTGTTCCAGTTTAGCTAGATCCTCTCTGAGTGCATGCCTCTATTCCTCATTGTCCACTTTTGCACAAATCTTAGTGTTGTCTGCAAACAGGAAGATCTTACTTTTGACCCCCTCTGCAATGTCTCCATTGAAGACATTGAACAAAATGAGGCCCAGCACTGAACCTTGTGGCACTCCACTCACTACTGGCCGTGGCTTGGATGTCTCTACCCTTACAACTACTCTCTGTTGTCTCCTCTGCAGCCAGCTCTCAACCCACCCCACCAGTTTTTCCCCTGCTGCCATGTCCCTCAACTTGCTCATTAACCACTTGTGTGGCACAGAGTCGAAAGCCTTGCTGAAGTCCAGATACAGGACATCCACAGCGTGGCCTTCGTCCACCGTCCTAGTGACCCAGTCGAAGAAGTCGATCAGGTTAGTTTGTCAAGATCTCGTGACAAATCCATGCTGTCTCTCATCCTGCAGGCCATTGCTATCAAGAAAGGTTATTGAACTCTTCTTCAGAATGGTTTCCATCAATTTCCCGACTATGGAAGTCAAGTTCTCAGGGCTGTAGTTACCCGGTTGGTCTTTGGGTCCACTCTTGTGAAGGGGCATCGCATGAGCAATCCTCTAGTCCCTGGGTAAATTCCTCATCTCCAAGGAGGTGTTGAACAGGTCTGACAGAGGGCCTTCCAACAACTCTGCCAGTCCCTTCAGGACCCTTGGGTGTACACCGTCCGGTCCTGGTGCCTTGTCCACCTACAAGGCTTTAAGGCCCTTCAAAACTCTATCCTCTTGGATGACCTCATCTGTTATTTCTGCCTCCCCTCCACCCTCGCCCCCTTTCCCTTGTGGTATTGGGCCATCCCTTTCTTTTGTGAGCATTGAGCAGAAATACTCATTGAGTGCTTCTGCCTGATATTCCCCTTGTTCCGCCCATCCTCCCTCTCTCTTGATTCTAATGTTGTCATCCCTACAACTCTTCTCCCTTATGTATTTAAAGAACCCATTTTCCCCATCTCTGATCCCCTGAGCCAACTTCAGCTCCTTTGCTGCCTTGGCTGCCCTGACTGACCTGGTCACCTCCCTAGATGCCTTTGAGAACACTTCTCTATCCTCCTCTCACTCAGATTTTTTGAACTTAATGAAGTCCAACCTTTTTTCCCTCACCTTTCCCTCCACCTTCTTGCTGAGCCAGCTAGGTTTTTTTGACCTGGACTGCTTACTCTGAGATTTGGCACATGCGTTCATGGCATCATTTAGCCCCTTCCTAATGATTGCCCACTTCCATTCAGCATCCATCCGTGGATTAATTACAGCTAAATACCCCTCAAGGATGCTGCCCATTCTGGCAAATTCTGCATTCCTGAAATCCAACACTCTTGTCCTGGTCTTAGCAGACTCCCTCCCTCCCTGTGTTGAAGAGGAACCATACTGACCAGTGGTCACTTCCTACTAGAGAGTCGTGTACTACCATATCCTGGACTTGGTCTCCATTTGTTAGCACTAAGTCCAGTATGTTCCCCTCCCTAGTAGGATCCATCATCCCTAACACTAGGTAACTGTCTTGGATAGCCTGCAGTAGCGCCTGTTCCCTGGCATGTGCTGTAATTACTGTTTCATTGCACTGTTGTTTTAAGATGCAGATGATGCCATAGAACTTGTAAAGCACTATGGGGTCATTTGCATCTTATTATGGGCTCATTATAGGCCAGGAGCAAATGGAGTTTTGGCCCCCCCATGGTACCTGTCAGGGCTGCCTTTACAGGTAGTTAAGGGGTCCCTCTGCCCCCCCAAACCCCATGACTGCATTTAGTGACTGCACCCTCATGTTCAGGTACTCCCCCGCACACCCAAACACTCCTGATAGTATTTAGTTATGTACCCTGTTGTCTAGTAGTCCCCCTGCCCCAAACACCCCTAATGGTATTTTGTGATTCATCCCTGGTGTCCTGTGGTCTGCCCGTCCCCAAACACCCCTCTGACAGTTAGTCCACATGACCCTGGTGTCCAGTGGTATCCCCAGCCCCAAACACCCCTCTGATGAAAATTAAATTCCTTTTATTCATTTATTATAATGTGAGATGCACAGACAAGTACTGCACATAATATGATACATTAGCATTTCTTTCATATTTCCCTGCTGTCCAGTGGTCTGCCCCACCCCCGGGTTTGACTACCCCCACTCAACCTGCATGCCCTGACCTTGGTGCACCCCCGAGGTACAGCTTCTCCTGGCTCACCCACCATAGTCCCAGAACCTCCTCTTGGTGACCTGAATAAACCCTCTGCTCCCCTCCTTGGCTGCCCACCAACAGTTCACAATTGTACAACTGAAATGTGTATTTTTTGCCAACTGCTGACTGTTGCTAAGAGCAACTGTTCTGGCATTGTGTTCTAGTTCTGTGATAAAATCGGGAGTATTAGCAAGCTGAGTTGTTTAATTTCACTCAGTCCACTGAGATCTAGGATGCATTAACATTCATAAATACAAAGTATTTTGTAAATTCTGTTTGTTTTATTTGTTTTAACATTTAAATTAGTCAAGGTTAAGGGAGTATTCGATCAGGGTGTACATTACAATCTAAACTAAGTTTATTTTAAGTTAAGTTTCTCTTTCATCAATACAGTGTTTTTTTTTAGGTTGGTGTTCAGAGGGGAGGTGCTCAGTTGTGGGGACTATGAAGCACTCTTCTCTAGGAATGTGCTCTGGAGGAGGGTGTACTGCCCCATCTGTAGGACCATAGCAGAGCTCCATAATCAGCTGGTAGCAGTGAGGGTAGAAATATCTCAGCTGCTCGCTCAGCTCAGCAGGAGCTCACCCCCTACACCTCCACTCCCCCAGAGACCCAACTGTCCAGAGGGATGAAGTGTGGTGGGGCATGGGAGGGGTAGCCATAAGGAGTTTGTCCAGCCCAATACCTTCCAGACGGTGAATCACTTTGCACCTCTGGAGGAGTTTCAGGTACTGGATTTCACCAGGAGGAACTCCAGGTCAGGTAAAAGGAAAGGGCAGGACAACCTGATGGCACCCAAGGTGGGGCAAGGCTGCTAGAAAGTTCCTAGTGGTCGGGGACTCAATGATTAGGGGGTAGAAAGGGTGATATAGGAGGGGTCGGATGGGAGGCAGATGGTCTGATGCCTGCCTGGAGCATCAGCCATCAGGGATTTAGACAGAGTAGGGAGGATGGTGGAGAGTGAGCAGGGGGAGCTGGGGGAACTGGTACACCTAGGTAGCAATGAACTGGCAAACCAGTCATTGGAGACCACGAAGCAGAACTTCTATTGGCTGGGGGACAGATTGGTGGCACACTCAGCCTTCCTGGCTTTTTTCAAAGTCCTCCTTGAGTGGGGCAGGGAAGGGAGGCAGGACAGGATAAGGAGTGCTGAAATAGAGGAGTTTAGCAGTTGGCTTAAGGGTTGGTGCCGTGACATGGGGTACCATTTTATAGGGGACTGGGGGGACTTCTGGGACAGAAGACTCTTCAAGGGTGATAGTCTTTATGGTATAATGATGTAACAGTAGATGGCTCCAATGCAGTACAATAGAAGGCAATGTAGTGAAGCACATGTTTGTACATGTGAGTGTAGCACATGCTTACAGCTTGAGCAGCAAGTGCTCATGCAGTTATAATAAAAAAGCTGAACTGTAAACAGGCTTCTGTGCTTTCTCATACTTTACATGGTGTCAGAAGTACAGAAAAAACTGCAGAAAGAAAAAGGGAGAAAAGGAGCAGTTGAAACCTCCAAACAGTTTGTGTTTAGAAAGCAATTTGGCAGAAAACTGGAGAAGATGGATACAAAAATTTGAGCTGTTCATGACGGTAAGCGGAATAGCAGAGAAGTCAGAGAAGGTACAGTGTGCCATATTTCTGCATGTAACTGAAGAAGAAGCGATAAAGTTATTTAATACTTTTGAATTTACTAATGCAGAGGAGAGAGAGACTATAGAGTTAAAAGCAAAGTTTCAACAGTACTGTGAGCCCAGAAAGAACATGCCATATATTAAACACATGTTCTTTGCAAGAGTGCAAGGCCATTGGAAATTATAGATGCTTATGTAACTGATCTTAAAAATAAGATCAAAAGCTGTGAGTTTGGGCAGTTAACTGAGTCACTTATAAGGGACAGAATTTTGTGTGGCATTAGGGATGATCAGATCAGAGTCAGACTTCTTAGAGAAGCAGACCTTACATTACAAAAGGCAATTGATATATGCAGTGCAAGTGAGGTTAGTCACAGCCAAATTAAAGTGCTTAATGACGAAGCAGAAATGCAAGTCCACAAACTAAAGAAAGTGACACCAGACTGCAGTAAATTTAACAAGCATTTGTCAATGCTGAATGTTTGCTTGCTGATATTAACATTGGATGTGCAGGAGTTAGACAGATGCAGAACAGGAATGGCAGTGAAGTACTGAACTCACGCCAACCCCACCTCCACCCTGCAGAGATGGACAGGCATTGGGGTATGCCTTTGGGTTTTTGCCCATAATGCTCACAGCATTGCACCTCACTCTATTCTGCAGACACCAATAAGTGTTGAGGTGTGCCTTGGGGTGTTCGGCTTTTTAGTCACCCCATTTCATAAGAATATACACTGAAATGGGTGTAGTATAGGAGAACAGCGTGAACTCTGGGGACTAAGAGTCCAAGGCACACCTCAATAACTGTCACTGGCTTCAGGGTGGGGTGTGGGGGTGAAGTGGCGTGAGCATTGCAGCCAGCAATCCAAAGACACACCCCTGACACCTGTCAGTCTGTACAGGGAGAGACGTTATGGTTAGAAACCCCAACACCCCGGGCGTTTGTTGGTATTTGCACTACAAATTTTCAACATTGCCTTGTAACACAGTCATTTAGTGGAATTATTTCACCAAATTTTCAACATAGGCATTCTGTGACCTCTGCTCATGCACACTGTCACTATGATTTTCTTAGTCTGTCCCAAACGTTGATTTCCCACAGTGACCATGCCACTATGCGCCAGATGTGCGAAAACACATTTTGGTCAGGATGTGAAAAATCACAGCTGTGCTTTTCACAAGGAGGTGTGTAAAACTTGACAATGTTGACAATCTTGAGTGAAAATATTACAAATTCTCAAAGTTACAAGTGTGCATGGAAACTGCGCAATGCACGCTCCTAACATAGTCATTTTTTGGATTTTTTCACCAGATTTGCAACATAGGTTTTTTGGTAGCCCACCTTATGAACAGTGACACTGTCATTTCATTAATTGGATTAATTGGTCCCAAAAGGTGATTTCACACAGTGACCACGATATCACCTTTCAGGACCGAATAACCAGATGACAGTCACTGAATTCATGAGACGGGGTCCCAAGAATCCCATGTTGAAAATTTGGTGCCAAAATTCGCAAAAATGGCAGCGATATCTGCATAAGTTGAAAAAAAAAACATTTTATGCCATTATACAGCTTACAGGCATTTCTTCAGTTTGCGGTCGGTTTTAAAGAGTGCAGTGGTGTTCCAGGTCCACCGAAGATCATGTGCCGGGCTCTGAGGTGAAGTATGGGTTGAGGGGTGGGGAGGTGGGGTGCGCAGAGGGTGGGTGAGGTTGGGGAGGGGGCACGCTGACACCGAGGGACCATTTTCTTTTTACAGGTTGTAAAAAAATAAAAAACAATGTGGGAAGGTTTTCTTTTTTTATAGGTACTTTGGCACACTGGACTGGGCTACCTGTGTGCCATCTGGGTGTTTGTTTGGGGGGGCTGTAGCTGATGGGAATTGGGCACCCTGTTGGCACATACAAAGTGTTTGGGGGGTGCATGAGCAGAGGGGGATTGGGCACCCCCTAGGCACACAACAAATGGGGAGACATTATGCCAATGGGGATTGGGCTCCCCCATCAGCAAATGAACTTGGGAGGGACATGCCAACAAGAGGATTGGCACCCCCATCCACTTTCATGGGGACTGTGAGAGGTGAACGGCGATAGCCACCACCATGTTAATTTAAAATAAATGCGGGGACATTATGCCGATGGGGATTGGGCTCCCCTGTCAGCAAATGAACTTGGGAGGGGCATGCTGACAGATGGATTGGGCACCCCCGTCAGCTTTCATGGGGACTATGAGAGGCGGATGGCGATAGCCAGGCCATGTTAATTTAAAAAAAATGCGGGGACATTATGCTGACGGGGATTGGGCTACCCCATTGGCAAATGAACTGGGGAGGGGGAATGCCAACAGGGGGGTTGGGCACCCCCCAATCAGCTTTCATGGGGACTGTGAGAGGCAGCGGCTGTCTGTCAGCTTCCATGGGGACTGTGAGAGGCGTATGGTGCTAGCCGCTGCCATGTTTATTGAAATGGGACCCCAGACAAGGTAAGCTGTAATTCGTTGCTATAATCAGGGACCACCCTAGCAGCAAAAACAGCTGATTGTTAATGATGGGGCACTCCCTGATTGCACCGGTGAGTTTCTTTCAGGTTGGTGGCACGCTACAATACTGCTGTCATCAACAGCATGCTCCTCTATTGGCACCACAGAGACCAGCACCCAAATGGACTGCTGGCCTTGGTTACAACACTACAGCACCTCCACAACTCGCTACTACAGCAAGCTGCCGCAATATGTTTTTTTTTTTTTTAATTCAAACTTTATTCACCACATTTTCCACAATACAGGAGGCAGTAATAATCATTTGAACCACAGGTTTTCAATACAATCCAATACTGCCCCCCAAACCCCCCACCTCCCCGGCACAGCAATTCATTCATATACAGTTGTAACAAGCTATCTGTGTTAACCTAGGATAAACTAAGGTAACAAAATCAACTACACATTATTCCCTAGCCATCATAATTAGAGGTGAAGGGAGTCCCAAATAGTCTTATATCTGTACGACCTATTCTGGAGGCTTGCAATAGCCTTCTCTGTGTGAAGATTTGCTAGGATCTCGTGAGTCCACTCCTGGTATGTTGGATAAGTGTCTTCTTTCCAATGCCAAAGAATAATTTTTTTGACCGAAAATGCCACCGTAGAAATATGAAATCTCCGGATTCTGACCTTAATGGAAGACAGATCTCCCAGAAGGCAGATAACTGGACTCCCTTCAGGGTGCCTTTCTCAAGCAACTGGTCATGGAACCAACTCGGCAGAAGGCAATACTGGACCTTGTGCTCACAAACAGGGACAGTGTGATGGGGGTAACAGTGGGGAGCACCTGGGAAACAATGACCACCAGTCATTGTGGTTTGAAATCACAGAAAGAGCAGAACCAAACCAACAAAACACGTATCCTGGATTTTAGGGGCAGACTTTGGGAAAATGGGGAGATACTTGAAAGAGGCATTAAGGGAATGGGACAGGAATCAGGGGTTGAGGAACAGTGGGCAGTATTTAAAATGGGGATTACAAGAACAACAGAATTATGATTAAGCAGGTTAGCAAGAGAAAAGGAAGAGAAGACCATTATGGTTTTCCAAAGAGGTAGCAAAGAAAGTGAAAGCCAAAAAGATTGCATTCAGGCAATACAAAAAGACACAGGCAGAAGGAGATAGGGAGAAGTACCAGGAGAAGCAAAGGGAGGCAGGGAGGTCAGTAAGGGAAGCCAAAGCTCAGACAGAAGAACACATTGCAAAATCAGTGGGTAGAGGGGACAAAACCTTTTACAGGTACATAAGTGAAAAAAGAAAGACAAAGGGAGGGATAGTGAGACTGAAGGGGGAGGATGGGGGCCGTGTGGAGGATGACAACAGTAAAGCTGACATATTGAACAGGTATTTCTGCTCAGTCTTTACTGAGGAAGAGGGGGGTAATGGGTCTGAAGGGAGTATAAGGGGTGAGAATGGTGCAGAAATGGACACAAGTCCCTTTACACGAGAAAGGGTCCTGAAGGAACTGGAAGTAATAAGAGTTGATAAAGCAATGGGGCCAGATGGGGTGCACCCCAGGGTCCTTAAAGAACTAAGAGAGGTGGTGGCTGAACCTCTGGCTATCCTGTTTAGCCGATCACTGGAAACAGGGGAGGTACCCAAAGACTGGAGGACAGCAGATGTAGTCCCCTTACAAAAGTGGGAACAAAGAGGAAGCAGGGAACTACAGACCAGTCAGCCTCACCTCGTAGTGGGAAGATCATGGAAGCACTACTGAAGGAGAGATTGGTGAACATCTGGTTGTCAATGGACTACAGGACCCAAGGCAGCATGGTTTCACCAGGGGAGGTCATGTCAGACCAACCTTTGAATTTTTGACTGGGTGACTAGGAGGTGGATCAGGGAGGGCAATGGACATGGCCCATCTGACCTCAGCAAGGCCTTGACACTGTGCCACATAGAAGACTATTACACAATCTGAGGAATTTGGGTGGGCAGGACAGCAGTGTGGTGGGTAGGTAACTGCTGGGTGGCAGGACACAGAGGGTGGTGGTAAATGGCTGTCACTCCACAGAGGGAAGAGTGACCAGTGGGGTACCACAGGGATCAGTGCTGGGACCGGTCCTATTCAACATCTTCATCAGTGACATTGTGCAGGACCTAGAAGGCAGAATTTCACTGTTCGCTGATGACACAAGCTCTGTAACAGAGTAGACACACCAGAGGGTGTAAACAGAATGAGAAGGGACCTTCAGAAACTTGAAGAATGGTCAGGAGTTTGGCAGTTGAAATTCAATGCAAAGAAGTGCAAGATAATGCATATGGGACACAAAAACCCTGACACAATATATCAGTTGGGGGGGTGAGGATATAGCATGCACCAAGCAGGAAAGGGATCTTGGGGTTGTCATCTCTGATGACCTCAAGGTAGGGAAACAGTGTGACAAGGCAGCAGGTAAAGCAAATAGGATGCTGGGATGTAAGAGCAGGGGCATCACCAGCAGGAAAAGGGAGGTCATAATTCTGCTATACAAGACACTAGTGAGGCCCACCTGGAGTACAGTGTACAGTTCTGGAGACCATACCTACATAAGGACATAGACAGGGTAGAGAAGGTTCAGAGGAGGGCAACAAAGATGGTGCATGGATTGCATCACAAGTCCTATGAAGACAGGTTGAAGGAACTGAACATGTATTCCCTGGAGGAGAGGAGGGAGAGAGGGGATATGATAGAGACATACAAGTATCTTACAGGGAGGAACAGGGTGCAGGAAAACACTATTTTTAAGCAAAAAAGATGTTCCAGGACTAGAGGGCATGGGATGAAGTTGGAGGGAGGATGATTCAGAGGAAACATGAGAAAGAATTTCTACACAGAACGGGTGGTGGACAAGTGGAACACCCTGCCAGAGGAAGTGGTGGGGGCTGAAACAATCACGGGATTTAAGAATGCATGGGATAGACATAAAGGAATTCTGGAGGTCAGGGGTAAGGGGCAACAGACTTCTAGGAAAACAAACTGAACTTACAAGCTCAAATGGGCAGACTGGGTGGGCCATAGGCCCTTATCTGCCGACACTGTCTATGTATCTATGTATCTATGTATCTATGTAACTGGTGTAAAATAGTCCTGTAATCCCAATAAAGGATCCAGGTTAGATTTAATTAGCTCCCATAATGAAACTATCCTGGGACACGACCAAAATAAATGAAAGAGTGATCCTACTTCCTGGGAACACCTAGTGCACATGTCAGTTTCGAGAAGGCCCCATTTCGCCAGTTTGACTGGTGTATAATACAAATTATGTAAAATGTGAAATTGCATAAAACGTAATCTGTCTTGGGATATGTATTTATGACAATACATCCAGAGAACCGGCCAATTAAAAGTATATTGGGGAAAAAATTAAATCCAGAAGCTATTAGGGTCATTACCGCACCCAAACCGCCATTGGTACAGCACTTGATATATCTTACATATCACGCCTGAGGAGCCGAGAAGAGAGGAAAGTTCAGATACCAGTGCAAAGGCCGCTGGTTGGGGAGGAACGGTACCAAAGACCGTGATTAACAAGTGCCTCAGTTGAATCACCCTAAAAACCTGAGAAACTGGAATATTAAACTTTTTAATAAACTTGGTAGATAAGATCCAAACCCCAGTCTCATCCAAAAATGAGGAGACTATCCCATCCCCTAACTGAGGCAACCATGAATGTGAAATTTTGTGCTTGTTTATGGTAAAGGCCAGGGAATTCCAGATAGATTAAGCAAAATCATTACTCTGATTATATCTTAGGAAAGAACACAGTTGTGAATGAACTCTTATTGAGGTCATGAGAGGGGGGCATTTATTAACATTCTGCAAATGAGAAACTTTGAGATAAAACATGGTTGAAGGGTCCATGTTCATAGATTGGATGAAGTCTAATTCAATGTTAAGCCAAGCCGGTCTCAAGTTTTCCAGGCCCGGCCTTACCCATCTCAGATACTTAGCCAGGTGACTAGCCCAGTAATAAATTGCCAAATAAGGAATCCTCGGACCACTCTCATTTTGGGGGGCAGCTAATTTGTAGTATGCCAACCTGGAGGTCTTATTAGACCAAATAAACTTGCTAAAGAGTTTGTGCATTTTCTGGAACCAGGATAAAGGGACAAATGAGTTAAGGTGCGACAGGGGATAAAATAAATGGGGAAATACATTCATCTTTATTATATTAATGTGACCCCATAGAGATATCGGAAGCTTGTCCCATCTCTCTAGGTCTTGTGTAATCGCCTGAGAAAGAGGCTCAAGATTTCCTTTAAACCACAGGGAAGTGTTACGCATTAACTTTATACCTAGATATTTAATATCCCGTGGTGACCAGCATAATCCCAGATGGGTAATATCTGACTTGAAAACCTTATAATTAAGAGGGAAAAAGGATGCCTTGTTGGGGTTTAGCTTATAATTGGAAAAACGTCTAAATTTAGTGACCTCCTTTAGCATGTTCGGAATTGATGTTACCAGGTTGGCCAAATGTAAGAGGAGATCATCTGCGTACGCTGTTATTTTCACTACCTTATTCCTGATGGGAATACCTTGTATTCCCTTATTGTTGAGAATATATTGAATAAGGGGTTCCAAATAAAGATTGCAAAGTAATGGAGAGAGGGGGCATCCCTGTCTCGTACCTGACTGCAATGTGAAGGGTTTTGGAAAAGGACCCATTCCCTGAGATCCTTGCGGAAGGAGGCCGATATATTGCCCTAATACAATCTATGAACATGGAAGGGAATCCAAATGCCTTAAGAGCTTGAAATAAAAAATTCCAATTAAACTGATCAAATGCCTTCTCGGCGTCCAGGGAGACCAGTCCCGCAGGAAAGGTAGCATCCCTGGACTCCGAGAAGACATGCGAGAGGGTACGCAAATGATCTGAGGATGAACGTCCCCTCATAAACCCAACCTAAGACATACCGATCAGGTCTGGGAGGACCAGGGTTAGTCTATCTGCCAATATTTTCGAAAGAATTTTAACATCCTGATTCAACAGAGATATTGGCCTATAGCTCTGAACCAAATCTGGATCCTTATCTGATTTTAGCAATAGAACTATCAGGGCTTCAAACAGGTGTGTATCTGCCACCTCCCCAGATAAAATATGGAGGCAGAGACGATACAATACTGGTAGTAATTGTTCTCTGAAAACTTTATAAAATAGAGCGTAAAACCCATCTGGTCCCGGCACTTTATCCAAAGGTAGATCAATTATAATGGCCGCAATTTCTTCCTGCGATAAAGGGGAGGATATAAATATCTTTTGGGAGTTAGATAATGAAGGAAGATGAGCTTCCCTTAGATACTCCTCTAGCTCATCTATGGATGGAGGGCTATCCATATCCCTGTATAAGTGCTCATAAAATGTAGCAAATTCCTGCATAATCTCTGACGGGGATGCCCTCAGGGTCCCATCAGACTGTGCCCTGATTGGGGGTATAAATCTTGCCGATTTTTGTTGCTTTGGGCGTAGAGCTAACAAGTGCCCCACTTTTTCTCCCTGATCTGTAAAACTGGCCTTTGTATGGATAATCGCCAACTCTGCTTTCTCCCTTAGCAATCCCAAATATCTATCCTTAATTACTAATAATTTCTGTCTCTCCTCTTGAGAAATTTTATTTGGCTGTATAGTTTCTAATTCCCGTATTTGAGACAGTAAAGACAATAACTCTGCTTCCTGCACCCTCTTCCTCTTTGCAGGCAAGCTAATGAGAATACCCTTTATATAGGCCTTTAAGGTTCCCCATAAGATATCCGGCTTTGTACTATCTATTGGGTTGGTGGAAAAAAAGAAATCTATCTGATCTTTCACCAATCCATGATACTTTTCATCTTTTAATAATTGTTTGTTTAATCTCCATCTGGTCACTTTCTTGGGAATGTTAAGGAAAGCCAGGTTACACAACACCAAAGAATGATCCAATATGGGACCCAACTGGATCAAGGCAGACAGTACTCATGGCAAGAGCGCATGAGACTAAAAGATAGTCAATTCCAGACTGCATGCCGTGGACTGGCAAACTGGAAACATATTCCCTGACATTGGGATGTAATACTCGCCAAACGTCACACAGCCCGCATTGGTCCATCAATTCCCTAAAGGCCCTATGCCAAGGGGACAGTCCCCTCGACCCTTTGCCCGACCTGTCAATGTTAGGGTCAGAAACTAAATTGAAGTTCCCCCCTAGAATAATGGGAATAGGGAGTATGGGAAGAATTGTGGTGATCTGCTTCATAAAAAAGTGGGATCATCCACATTTGGTCCATAAATGCTGCTGAGCAATAATGGCATGGCCCAAATAGTACCCTGAACTAAGACGTACCTGTCCTCGGCATCCTTGAACACCTGGGAAGGAATAAATGGAATATCTCTATTAACCAGTATCATGACCCCACACCAATAGGTCGCCCCTGATGCATTGAAGACCTTTCCAACCTGTTTCCTCCTAAGTTGTAGTGCTTCAGAATCTACCAAGTGAGATTCTTATAAAAATGATATCTGGGCACGCAACAGGCTCAAGTGCTTAAGTACCTGATATTGTTTAGACTTTTTCCTAATCCCCTTCACATTCCACGTAGCAAGATTAATATTGTGAGCCATCTATAATGACAGGTATGAGTCCAGATAAAGCATAATGTAAATATTACAGCTATCATCCAGATAACCCTGTTCCTCTGAAACTGCTGTGCCATTCTCCCACCCACAACCCTCCGCAATATGTTTCTTGTGCATGAGTATAAGCAAACTTAAAAAGATCAGCTCAAGAAAAACAAAAGAAAACACAAAAGATGAAATCAAATGTGGCAGCTGTGGTTACAAACATGAAAAATGAAAATGTCCTACCTTTGGTCAAACGTGTAAAGCCTGTCACAAGAGAAACCACTTTGCAAAAATGCATAGAATGCAACTTCAGACTCAGGCTAGAAAAATACATGTGTTAGATGAGAAAGTTGCGGAAGCCGAAATGTTTATTGGAATAATTCAGACAGAATAATTTATTAAAATAATTCAGACAGAAGAATAATTCAGACAGAAGAAATCAGAGACAAGAGCAAAGTGCAGATTGGAGCTATTAATGTTAAAAATGTTACTGAGGACAAAAAAGACTGGACAGATGTGCTTAAAATAAATAACAAGGCCATGGTATCCAACTACAGATCCATATCAGTTCTGTCCCCACTCTCTAAAGCACTTAAGAGAATCATAACTGACCAACTTATGGACCACCTAAATAAATATGACCTCCTCTGCCCAAAACAACATGGTTTCCGAAAGTCGCACAGCACCATGACGGCCTAAATCAAGTTCACAAACTATGTGCATAAGGCACTTGACCAAGGCCAACCAGTGGGGGCAATCTTTATTGACCTAACCAAGGCATTTGACCTTCTAGACCACCAGCTTCTTCTACATCGGCTAGGTTGTCTGGGGCTGTCCCCTGAAACAGTAAAATGGTTCTCTAGTTATCTCACTGGGAGGACCCAGCGAGTGAAAGTTAATGGAACCATCTCTGAGGCATGTAATGCCTCTGTCAGGGTCCTACAGGGCTCTATATTGGGACCAATACTGTTCAGCCTCTTTGTAAACAACCTGCCGGATGCTTGCCCCTCCTAGAGGATCGTAATCTATGCTGATGACATGGTTGTTTTCTTGTGGAACTCCTGCCAAGCTTCACTCACCAAGAACCTGCAGCTCAGTTTCAGTCTCCTACAGGACTGGCTGAAGGATAGCTTACTAGTACTCAACAGTAAAAAGACCAAGACCATGCTCTTTGCTGGGCGGCAAAAGAGTAAATCTAATATGTCCTTCGCAATTACTAATACTCCTCAATCCACCCTTGAACAGGTGTCCTCATTCCGGTACCTAGGTATCACCATTAATCAATCCCTCACCTATGACAAACATATATTCAACATCACTACTGCCACCAACAGAAAACTTGGGACAGTATATAGACTCCAGTCCTGCCTCACTCCTGAAGCCAATTTCCAGGCAGTAAGAGGTACTATCCTGCCAATTCTGGACTACAGAATTGTGATCTATGGCACAGCCACGGAAACTAGCATGCGCAGAGTCCATGCCACCCTCAAAAAGACCTGCAGACTTGCTCTAAATGCTGACCACCTTACGCATATGTGTGAACTCTACATTAGGACCAAATGGCCCACTTAAGCTTCATATTCCCCTGCCAGCCACAACAATTCACAAATGCTGTTTTTCTCATTCTAAGTATGATACATTGCCCCCTTATTTTATTTTATTCTCCTCACTCTGTAGACAAAACTAAAAGGGAGCCATAACAAAGGTTTCTCAGTTCCCCAGTGCTGCAAGCATGAGTATGGTTCAAAACCAACACACTCACTGACAGCATCATGAAGTGCTCACTCTGTCCTAAAAGATAAACAGCAGGGTGAGTCATTTACCACCTTTTCTCTTTGTTTATATAGTATTGTTGCTTACTTTCTTCTTTCTGTTTTTTTCCCCTGTGTTTCCCCACATTCAAGAAATGGAATGTTTATCATGGAATGTTTACCATGGAATGCAGGGATTCAAAATTTTGCTCAGTTCTACTAGCAGAATGTTCCTCTACTAACATACTGTACACACAGACAACAAAGGCCTGTTGTAGAACCAGAGACTCAATTATCTCACTTGTCAGGGAAAGCAGAAGAGATCTCCCTCATAAGCAGGTAAAGATAGAAGGATGATTTTTCAATGTTAGCAAACAAACAGTTGTAATGAAAACTATAAACAATACTTAATGTTTCTAATTTGTTTATGTGTGTAAGGAGAGTGTGACAATCTGGTAAACAACATTTAATTAATTTGTTTTATTTTATATTTAGGATAATTTTAATTTTAGGGCCCAATTGAAGGTTTTTACAGTGTAACGGTAGCGGCCAAGTTTGTAGCGGAAGATCAGTTCTGGTTGTAGGGAGACTGATGGAAGATAGTTCTGGTTGTAGGAGGACTGATCTGTTCATTGTGTAATGTGGTTTAGGACCAGGATGACTGTGCATGTACAGAGAATTAATGTACAGTCAGCTGATCTGTCTTGGCCAATGAGATTTCTAGATTTTTTTCTTGCCATTTTATAATTCCCATTGTTCCCCCGTTGGATTAAGCAGCAGTTCAGTTTAAAACAATAAAAAAGGTGTTTGCTGACATGTAGTTTTTCTGGTAAAAAAAACTAAAGGTTTATATTTACTTATATTCAGGGTAGATGATAAACTATACCTGGCATTTCAAATTCTCCTCACTGTGGAGAGAAAACACCTGGGGTCAAGAAATGTTTTTAATGGACCAGTTAAGCCTTATCATCAACTACATTTTTTTCCAAGACTGCAGGACCCTTCTGGAAACAAATGTCTTTGATCAAAGCCAAAGATTGGAGGGGTTCCTGTATAATTAACAAGCAGGTGATGCTACTCATATCTTAATGGCAATCTTTTGAATATAATGTTATGGCTGCTGTCTCTTCGTTAATGCCAAGCAAACCCTGACCCTATAATTACCAGAGAGGTTTAGCATTACTTAAAATAATGTATACTGTATCTAAGAAACATCTCAACTGAAACCATTGCCCAACATTCTAATTCTCAGTACTTGCTGAGTAAACCAATACAGGGTCCACTGGTTTCTTCTGGGTCATGTAAAAGTCATTTCTGGGATCTTGTGTTAATTGCCAAATGTTTAGATCAATTTATTTATGTATGTGTGGTGTTTCTGAGATATAGTATATAGTGTTGTTTTTCACTACCCTTGATTGTCTCTGTATAAATATACTCTTCTTGTAAATGCAATGTCTTTTGATAAACTCAGTTTAACCCCTGTATAAATGTAGGGCTATCTCCATTTATGTTACTAAATTGTTTAACTACAGCTAATTCTTGATACTCGGTACAAAGAAATGCAAATACTCTGAAAAGAAGTCACAGTTCTGGTACTTTAAACACTGTAGATACTTATTCTAAATTGTCTGTTCTCAAGTCCACTGAAAAGTTAAAACCTTATGTCTGTCAATGTTGTTTACCCAATGTGTAAATGTTTTGTGCAAACTGTGATTATGCCTGTGTGCTTTATGTGTGTTATATATATATATATATATATAGATTGGATTACTCAAGTGAAAAATGTATGTTTAGCTTAATTGTGTAGGATAACGCTTAATATTGTATGTTTCAATGCAAGCCAAACCATACAGTGCCAAAACAAGACACTAGCTATTATTGTAAATGGAGTGCTGCTGCCATCTAATGGCCAGTGTGATCACTCACCAATTATGGAGGCTGTAACGCCTTAGCTATGACGTAACTATGCAGTAATTAGCCACAACCAATCAGAATTGGCCAGCAATTCTTAAAGTCTATGGCACATGCCAAATTTGGTAAAAACCTTACACTAACATTATGATTGGTCCAAGGATCTAGTGGTCACTCAAAGAGTAAGGCCAGCTAGAATATAAAGGCCACACATTTGTGCTGGGTTGGTAGAGAACGGTATAGGACAGAAGAGAGG
Organism: Neoceratodus forsteri; assembly: GCA_016271365.2. Taxonomy (NCBI): domain Eukaryota; kingdom Metazoa; phylum Chordata; order Ceratodontiformes; family Ceratodontidae; genus Neoceratodus; species Neoceratodus forsteri. The sequence goes on along the minus strand of CM028131.1, from coordinate 171,505,892 downwards.
AGAGAGAGAAGAAGGAAGAAGTCTAAAAGCCATAACCTATCTGTCAGAGCCTGCATATGGTGAGTGATCAACACTTGTGTCAGGTAAATTAGGACTGCTTTTTAACTCTATGCTTGAGTAGGAAGTCTATGCTTGTTATAGGATTAGAAAATAAAACTTGTTCCATAACCTTTAAATATTTGACGCTTAGTTTAATTTAACCTCTATCTTAAAGGGCCTAGGGAATCAAGTGCTTTGGCCAGGTGCTCAGATTCAACACCCCCCACCCCCCCAGTTGACGAGGGCCTTCTTTAAATAAGCTTTTAGCTCAAAGGGTTTTGTAATTCTGATTTTCAAATAAATAAATAAATTCAGACCTTACACTGGAGCAGAATGTAATATATCAACATGAATGTTTAAGATGTTGAATTTGAATGATAAGTTGAGCAAGTCCAGGTACAAGCTAGTTACTTACTCATGGCATCAGATGATACCTAAAGGGCAGGAAGAGCTTACCTGTGAGTATAAAGGCCAGGCATATGACATCCAGTTCCAAGTAATTGATCAAGATGCACCAGCAATACTGGGTTGTGCAACATGCTTGCGGTTAGGCATGCTGAAAAGGATTTTTAATGTAGATCTCAGAGAAAGAGACATACTTGATAACTATGAAGACTTGTTTACAGGTCTTAGATGTGTACCAGGACAGCACCATATCCAGCTAGACCCCACTGTAAATCCTGTTTTGCACCCACCCAGGAAAGTGCCAGTAGCACTGAAGGATAGAATCAAAGCAGAACTTGAAAGAATGGAAAAATCAGATGTCATTGCTAAACAAACTGAGGCTACAAACTGGCTTAACAGCATGGTAACAGTAGTAAAGCCTGATAAGCTCAGAATCTGTATTGATCCAAAAGACTTAAACTGTGCAAAAAAAGGAGAGCACTACCCCCTGTGAACAGTGGAAGAAGTAGCAGCTGTGATGCCAAGTGCTAAGGTATTCTCAGTACTGGATGCAAACCAAGGATTTTGGCAAATACAGCTTCATGAAGTGTGCCAGATTGTGTGCATTTAATACGCCATTTGGAAGGTACAGATTTAAGAGACTCCTGTTCAGCATCTCATCAGCACCTGAAGTGTTCCAGAAAATCATAGCACAGATGCTGGAAGCCTAGAAGGAGTAATGAACACTACTGATGATATACTCGTCTGGGGAGAAAATGTGAAGCAACATGATCAGAGATTGATTCAACTACTGGAGAGAGCCAGAAGTATAAATCTGAAGCTGAACAAAAAGTGCAAAATCAGAATGACTGAAATAAGCTATATAGGTCATGTTCTGAGCAGTGAAGGGTTAAGACCGGACCCTGAGAAAGTGAGAGCTATTCAGCAAATGCCAGAGCCAGAGAATACTACAAGCATATTAAAATTCCAGCAGAAACAGGCCTCATGGTCTATCGAGTCTGCTCGAGTGCGCAGCTAGCACCTTATAATGCTGCTGCTACCCTTCCCTTCTCCCCATCCTATTACCCCTTCCCCTTATCATATCCCAACCCCTCTTGAAGCTGTCTATCATCTTGCAGGCCACAACCTCACCCGGCAAGGAGTTCTACTTGTCCACCACTCTTTCTGTGAAAAACTATCTCCTCATCTCTCTCTCTTCTGAATCTCCCCCCCTCCAATCTCAGTTGGTGTCCTCTTGTGTCCCTCCCCTTTCTCCCCTGGAAAATCCTCTCTGTATTAGTTTTGTTTATTCCCTTCAGGCACTTAAAGTTCTCAATCATAACTCCCCTGTCTCTCCTCTCCTTCAGAGAGTACATATTCAACTCCCCCAACCTTTCCTCGTATGGCTTGCCTTTCAATCCCTGGATCATCTTCGTAGCTCTACGATATACCTCCTCCAACAATCTGATGTCCTTCTTCAGGAACAGGCACCAGTATTGCACACAGTACTCCAGGTAGGAACTGACCAGCAACCTATACAGGGGCAGGATAACCTCCCTACTTCTGGAGGAAATCCCTCTAGCTATACACCCCAGCATTTTGTTGGCTTTTGCCACCGTCCTTCTGCATTGAACGGAGTTGTTCATGCTCCCTGTTATGATCAGCCCTAGGTCCTTCTCTTCAGTAGAGCAACCCAACTGAACCCCATTTAAGTGATAATCCCTCCCCTGGTTCCAGATTGCGAGGTGCAGAACCTTGCACTTCATGGCGTTGAACCCCAGCTGCCATTTATCTGCCCACTCCTGCAGCTTATTCAGGTCCTCTTGCAACCTCTTCCCCCCCATGTCATCTACCACAGCTCCCATCTTGGTATCATCTGTGAACAGACTGATTTTGCTCTGGATCCCATTCTAGATATCTGCAATGAAAATCCCGAACAGTACTGGTCCCAGCATGGATCCCTGTGGTACCCTGATCGTCATCGCTTTCGGTGATGTGAGTTCCCCCCCACCACCCTTTGTTGTCTCCTCCTCAGCCAGTTCCTGATCCAGGTCACCATTTTTGGTCCTGCCCCCACATACTGCAGCTTCCCCCCCAATCTCTCATGTGGCACTGAATAAAAGGTCTTACTGAAGTACAAGTACAAGGACATCCACAGCATGGCCCTTGTCCAGTTCCCATGTTACCAATTATAGAACTCTACCAGGTTTGTCTGGCACGATCTGCCCATGACAAATCCATCTTGCTGGTCATCTTGGACACCGTTTGCCTCCAAGAATCTTACAAGCCTCTCCTTTAGGATAATCTTCATGAGTTTGCCCACGATTGAGGTGAGGCTCACTGGCCTGTAGTTCCCTGGTTCATCCTTTGGCCCACTTTTATGGATGGGCACCACGTGGGCCATCCTCCAGTCCTGTGGTACACATCCTGTGTCTATGGAGGTATTGAAGAGGTCTGCCAGCGGCCCCGCAAGGACCTCTACCAGCTCCCTCAGTACTCTAGGGTGAATGTCATATGGCCCAGGTGCTTTGTCCACTCTTAATGCCCTCAACCCCTTCAGCATCTTGCCATCTGTAATCCCTACATCTGTCATCCTCTCCCCTCCTTACTCACCCCCCACTTGCCTGAGGTATTTTCCTCCCCTTCTCCTGTGTAAACACAGAAAAGAAGTACTCGTTCAGTGCCTCTGACTGTTCTGCCCCCTTCTCCACACCCCCCATCTTTCTTGATCCTCACAAGCTGTCTTGGCTTCTCCTTTTCTCTCCTATGTAATGGAAGAAGTCTTTTTCTCCTCTTTCGATCCCCTGCACCAGTCTCAGCTCTCTAGATGTTTTGGCCCCCCCGACCAGTCTGGTGACCTCCCTAGACTTTTCCCTGTATACATCTTTATCTTCTCCCCTCCCCATTTTCCTATACTTCTTAAATGCCACCCTCTTGGGTCTCACCCCTTTCCCAACATCTGGTGACAGCCAACTGGGTTTCTTTGCCCTGCCTATCTTATTCTTTTTCCTAGCACAGGTTTCTGTTTACTCCGCCAGCCCTCCCCGTATTATATTCCATTTCTGATCTGCATCCATGTGTTGTTGGATGTTTGCCAGGTGCTTGCTCAGAATTTCCCCCATTATCCTAAAGTCCACTTCCCTAAATTCAACTACCCTTGTACTTGTGCCCCATGTGTCCCTCCCAATGTTTAGTGTGGACCACACTGAGTAGTGATCACTCCCAGCAAGTGGTTCCTCCACTTCTAGGATCCTTACAGCTTCACCATTATCCAGTACAAGGTCCAGAGTCCTTTCCAGCCAAGTTGGCCCCCTGTAGCAGGGGTCTATGTGATAACGGCGAACGTCTAAAGGCGATCGCCATTATCGCTCAGTCAGAGTAACGAACACATTTTCGGCACTCTGACAACCCTGGCACACCAGCACAATGGCGCCAGGACATATTTTTACTACTTTCTGTGGAGGGGCTGTGCCCCCCACCACCCCGAGGGGGGCTTTGCCCCCTGCACTCCCCTGCTTAAGGATTCTCAACTCCAGGGGGGTGCATGTCGGGGGGGTGAAAGTAGTAAAATTAAAAAGGTTTGGGTCAGGTGTAATAAAAATTGCACCAGTGCCTGGATCTGAAGCCAGTACCTCAGCCACCCCAGCCATTGCCCATTCCCCAACGCCACACCACAGCTCAACTGATGACTGCAGTGCCACCCTACAGCCTCTCCACCCCCAGCCCACACTCGCCGTGCTGCGCTCCCACCCCTGTAGGTGTGTATGTATTGCGACATCCTGTCGCCTAGTTTGCCCACCCCCTCATCCGGTCGCCCTACCCGTCAGTCGCCTTGAGTGGATTGCGCGAGGAAGGTGTCGCCTTAACGGATGGCACCCTTCCTCATGCACCCACTTCATGGGTTACCCTGTACCAGCTGTGTCAAGAAGCTGTCCTAAAAAGCTTCCAACAGTACCCCCTCTCTTGCACTTAAGGTGGCAGGTGTGTTCTAATCCACCCCCCCAGGTTGAAATCCCCCACCACCATGCTTCCCTTCCTGCTTACCCTTCAAATTTGATCTGCCAGTTCCCAGTCCAGGTCACAACCCTGTGATGGTGGCCTGTACACTACCCCATCCTCAGTGTCCTATTCCTTGCATCCTGGAACTGCATCCACAGAGCTTTTGTCCTCCCTTCCCCCCTTCCTCCCTTATGCACTTAATCCCTCCCTCACATTGGTTGCCACTCCCCATTCCCCTTGGCACTATCCTTTCTGAATAGCCTGTACCCTGGGATCATCATATCCCAGTCCTGGTACTGGGTGGCCCATGTTTCCATGATGGCCGCTATGTCCACCAATTCCACTGCCAAGAGAACCTGTAACTTCGCAGTTCTGTACCTTAGGCTTCTTGCATTCAGTGAGACCACCTTCCAGCCTGTTGCCTCCTCATCCTTACCATTCCTCTTCCCCCTCTTTGGTCCTCTCTGTCCCCCTCCTCACTGCCTTCACCTCTAACTAGTGGGGTGAGCACCCTATGCTCCCCTTTCCGGACATTGTTTCTAACAACAGTCCCCTCACCACCCCTCCTTCCTAGTTTAAATCCACTGTTGTTGAAATATACCCCTCCATTCCAAGTTTGAGTACACTCTTCCCCCCCTTGCTCAAATGTAACCTGACCCCTGCGTATAGGTTGCTGTTGTCCCAGGCCCTGCCCCAGTCTGACACCACTCCATATTTCCTGGTTTGGCACCAGTCCCTCAGCCACCCATTGAACTCCTCTATCCTTTTTTTTCTCCCTGTACTTGCACATGGTACCGGTAGCACCTCAGAGAATGCCACTGGGAACAACAGCACAAAAACAGCTTTCAAAAGCTCAAGAATTTGGTAACTAATGCACCTGTTCTTAAGTTCTATGATATAAACAAACTAGTTACACTGTCTGTGGATGCCAGCTTGGAAAGCTTGGGAGCAGTGGTAATGCAAGAGGAAAAGCTAGTAGCCTATGGTTCCAGAGCTCTTACTGACTGCCAGAAAAGGTATGCTGAAATTGAAAAATAACTCCGAGCGATTGTCTACGGATGTGAGAAATTCCACCAATATTTGTATGGGAAGCAAGTGCAGGTGGAGTCGGATCATTGTCCATTAGAGGCAATATTCAGGAAACCTTTGGTTCAAGCGCAACCAAGAATACAAAGGATGCTTATGCAGTAGCAAAGGTACAGTCTACAAGTTCATTACAAGCCTGGGAAAGACATGCACATTGCAGATGCCTTGAGCAGATTTGCTAGATAAACTGGAAGTAAATCTGCTTAATACTCAGCTACCTATTTCAGCAGAGAAACTACAAGAGTTCCAGTCAGCCACAGATAAAGACATGACACCACAGCAGCTCAAAGCAGTCGTGCTAAATGGATGGCTCACAGAAAGGGACAGAGTGCTGCTAGAAATCAGAAACTATTGGACTTTTCATGAGGAAATCACATACTTTGGCAAGCTACTATTCAAAGGAGCAAAACTGATAGTTCCACAACAAAAGAGGAAACAGATGTCCCAGAAAATACATGAAGCCCACCTTGGCATTGTAAAGTGCAAAGAGAGAGCCCGAGATATACTATACTGACCTGGTTTGTCCAAACAGATTGAAGAAACAGTTTCACAATGTGCTGTTTGCAATCAGGGCTGCAGCTATGAATTTTGGGGCCCTGAACAAATCACTTGAAATGGGCCCCTGTTTCCCAAACCAGCTAATGCCAGGGGTAATGCCAGCTCCTCAAGTGGGCCCCTCCTGAGCTTGGGGCCCTGGACAACTTCCCCACTTCCCCCCCATTACTGCGGCCCTGTTTGCAATTCAAATAGAATGGGAGGGCTTGCACGAGCTTCAATATGGGGAATAGCTCCTCCCACAACCTCTACTTAAGCCCTCCTCTAACACACCTCCCTTTCTTAGGGAGTGTTTTTTTCCTGAGCTCCCTGCATGGCTCGTGTGGCTGTGCTTTTTCATGCTCCTGCTGCTTTCATTTGTTTCTTGTCTGTACCCCCTGCTTGTCTCCCTTCCTTCCCCTTCCCTTGTCCGTGCCTGCCATTTGATCCTGGCTTTCCTCTGCGTCCTCGGCTCCCTCTTCTTGTTGTCCTTGGGTTCTCTGTTATGTTGTTTGTTATTTTTCTTTTGGGGCTTCTCCTATCTCCACCACTAGCGCTTCTGAGCATCCTCTTTTCCTGTCCTCCTCGTTTGCCTTCCGTTAACCTCCCAGCTTTGTACGTAATCCTTGCTCCCTTGAGACTCTCTGTTTGCCCAGGCCCTGCTTCTCCTCACCTGTTACCCATTTGGTTGTCCAGATTCTTGCTCTGCACTCTCCAGCTGGCTCCACAGTAAGTGCACCTCTTGTAGCATTACCGTTCTACAACTACCACTACTTACTTTGCATGCTCTTTTAGGACTCAGAGCTTCGCCGGCTCTCCTTGCCAGATACCCTCCTTCCCACTGGAACTGTCTCAGGCAGTCAGTACCACTACTGCTAACTATTTACTGCATTCTACAGTCTATTCAGCTGTCTGGCTACATGTCGTAACCTCCATTGGCGGAGTCTAGCTCAGCTCCTATCGCGTTCCTGGGGGGGGTGCAATTCAGGCATCCTTTATACCATACTGGACGTGCAATAAGTTTCTCCTGCTTCCACTACCGGATTCTTCCTTTGCTCCAGATGCCTATACTTGCTTACTGTGTGCCTGAGCATGTTACTGAACTTCCTCTTGCTTTTATGTCGCACACGTAAACAAGCCTTCGGCTTTATGTGTTTCTCCTGGTTAAACTAAAACAAATAAAGATACATTAAATCATCTTTTTCAATACATAAAATTTACTGTCCCGTAGGATGAAGGAAAAGCAATTATGTGTTTCAGCTACTACAATCAGCACTCCAAATCTCCACTGGCTCTGAGGTACAAGTATCTGACCCCAGCATTAGCTCCCACGTTCCTGCCTTCATTATACATGTTTTCTCCTTTCACGTATTTTTCATGGCACTCACTCTACTCATTATTTCTCTTTTTATTTTCCTCACTCCTATATCATTATGTATATCTCTTTGTCAACTACTGAGTCATCCTCCTGTCTCTGCTTCTGTGTTCTAAATCTCACCTAATTCTTCAGCAGTGTTGTGCTTCAGCCAGCCCATACCAGCAGTATTCCAGACTCCATCCCTAACTCGTGGCTTCTGAGGTGCCGAGCAAAGGTTGACCTCCATCCCTAACTCTGCTGGACAGCATCGAGTGAAGGTCAGCTTGCCTCAACTACCAGGGATGGGAGCCATGTCTACAATCTACTGAGTCATACCATACCTTTTCTACCTCATACCAGTTGCCGCTTCCCCTTCAGGAACAGAACTACTTCCTACTTACCAATTTGACATCCTCCATGCCTAACTCTGCTTGGCAGCATAGAGTGCAGGTAAGCTCACCATGACTACCAGGGATGGGAGCTATGTATCCAATCTTTATTTATTTATTTATCAAGTCTAGGATTACAAATTACCTGTGAGCCATGGCTCTTTTACAAAGGTTCCACGTCAGAGAAATACAAATTATGGGGAACATCAAGACAGGCATTACAACAATGTGGACATTGCAAACAGAGTACAGATTAATACAGTTCAAGGGTAGCATTGTAACAAGGCAGCCAGCAGCATTTGTCAGAGAAAACAGACAACAGATAAGAAGTGCCAGAGTTATAGGAAGAGGGAAGAGGGTAGGGGGGGAGAAGGAATTTAGGAAGGGTGGAGAGAGGGTGAAAAGTGCAGCATTGGGTATACCAAGATGTGAGGGTAGAATCTAGTGAGGAGGGGAAGAGGGGGGGACAACTAGAGCAGAAAGGGAAGTGGAGAAACAAGGTTAAGTTGGGCAGTCACAGGAGCTGTTGGTAGTGAGATAGTCCTGGAGCCTAGTTTTAAACATACCAATAGGTGGGCAGAGGAGATGGTTGGGCTGAAGCCATTGAACCAGAGTGGTGCTCAATAAGCAAAAGAGCGTTGTCCCTGTGAAGTGTGACAGTGGGGGACTTTCAGTAGCTATAGCGTGGATCTCCTAAGGCACCATTTGTTAATTCGGTATTGTAACAGAGTTGAGACCCCAGAAGGTGCAAGGCCAAGGTAGATTTTTTTGACCATGGAACAGGTGAGAAACTTTATGCGGTTTGATAGTTGTAGCCAGCTGGTCTGAGTGTACAGGTCACATGTGTGGGTGAGACGGTGAGCACCAGTGATGAGCCGACATGCTTTATTTAAGGCAGTTGAGAGGCATCTAAGGGTTGTGGTTGTGGCCGAGCCATAAATGATGAGACCATAGTCTATTACAGAGATCACAGAGTGCAGGACTGCAACCTTCAAAGATTCTGGCATGAGGTGTGGTTTGTGTTTGTAGAGGAGACCAAGCCGTGTATTAGCAGCTCTAGCTACATTATCTACATGAAATCCATAGGAGGGATTAGGGTCAAGCTGAATCCCTAAGTATTTGAAGGACACCACCTGATCTAGAGAGTTCCCCTGGGTGGTGGAGATAGCCAAGTGGTGTAGCTTGTGTGGGTTAAGAGAGCTGCAGAAGAGCATAGATTTGGTTTTCTTGTCATTGAGGACCAGTTTATGATTAAGAAACCATGTCTCTACAGAACTGAAACCAAGTTGAAGGTTGTGTTGAAGAGTCGCTGGATCTTTGTGAGTGGAGAATACAACAGCATCATCAGTATATAGTATGATCTGCTCAGAGCAGTGGTAAGGGAGGGATTTTAAGAAAAGGCTAAAAAGGAGGGGTCCCAGTATGGATCCCTGTGGGACACAAGAGCGAACAGGCAGGGTGTTAGAAAGAGCGTCTGCAATTTTTACTCTCTGTGACCGGTTTTCTAAGTAGCTTTTAAACCAGAGAGAAGAGTCAGATGATAGCCCGGCATTCAGTAGTTGGTGTATTAGTAGTCCATGGTATACTGTATCGAAGGCCTTGGAGAGATCGACAAAAACGGCCCCTGTGAGAAGGCCGTTTGTGCAAAGCTCCAGTGAACTCAAGAAGGGCTGTGGTGGTGCTGTGACCTTTTCAGAAGCTGTGTTGTTGTGGACAAGATATATTTTATTTATCCAAGTGGTCGGTAAGTTGATCAGCCACGACGCGCTCAAGTGCCTTAGAGAGTGGGGGCAGTATGGAGATAGTGCGATAATTTGAGTGATTCGTCTTGTCCCCACTTTTATGGATGGGTGTCACGGTGGCTGTTTTCCATAGGTCTGGGAATTTTCCACAGCTGAGAGAGAGGTTTAGGATTTTTGTTAATGGATGAATTACCTCATCGAGGGTGAGCAACAGAAGCTTAAGGTCCAGGGTGTCGCTACTAGATCTAGATTTAGAGATAGCTGCAGTAATATAGCGGCGAGTTTCATTCAGCCTTACCTTCCTGAAGTAGAAGAGGGGATGGTTAGACTGAGGGGCTGAGGTGTTTGGGGAGTATGCCCTGTTTTCGAAAAAGTCATGAGGTAGAACAGCACTAAGGTCTGAAAAAGCCGTGTTAAAGATGTTTGCGATCATCTTGGGGTCAAGGGTTGAGGATCCATCAACCATTAACATGGCTGGAGAGGTTTTTGGCTGCTTCCCTGTGACATCCTTGTTATTGTCCCAGAAAGCACGACCATTTCCCCATGTATTGGTGAGAGCGTCTTTGTAATAGGTGGATTTCATTAGCCGTATGGCTTTTGTGCAGGCATTTCGTGCTTGTTTGTAATTTTGGATGTCCAGTTGTTTGCTAGTGGCACTGGCAACTGCCCATAGGTGATCCCTTAGTTTCAGCTGTGAGAGAAGAGCTGAGGTGACCCATGGGTTAGAGAGAGATTTTGTTTTGCGCCTTTTAGCAGGGGCGAAGAGGTTGCAGGCTTTGTTGAAAATTGAGATGAAGTGATCAAGAGCCAAGTTAACATCTGTTGCTTCATAGATGGGTAGCCAGTCTTGTAGAAGCAGGTGTTGTTTGAGATGTGAAGTTTTCCACGAGGAAGGACTCTGCTAGCGATAATTTTGGGAGGGCTTAAGGAATTTGTTAGACCACACATGACTGGGAGTGGTCACTGAGTGAGTCTGGGAGAATGGTCTTGATGAGAAATCCTTTGTGGGTGAGTGGTGAGGACCCAATCCAAGAGGGTACTGGTGCCAGTCTTGTAGTTAATCCTAGTAGGGGAGTTTACCATTTGTGTGAGGTTAGCAGCTGAGATGGAGTCTTTGTAGGCACTGGCACTCGATGCTAACCAGTTTATGTTGAAATCCCCTAGTAGAATAAGTTCAGCTTCAGAAAGATGAGAGTTGATAAACTTTAGGACATCATTGAATCCATGTTTAGGGTCCCTGGGCAGGATGTATATGGAGACAATAGTTAGGGCTTTATGGTTGGGACCTAGGACGATTTTTAATGGCAGAATCTGGGCTGAGGCAGAAAGTGATGGAGTTGCTACAGGGTGCCAAGACAAGGAGTCTTTGATATAGATTGCGCAACCACCGCCTTTTTTGGATATCTGGTCCAGCCTGTGGACATTGTAGCCCTGTATTGTTACTGCTGAGTCAGGAACTTTAGGTGTCAGCCAAGTTTCCACCACTGCAAGGATGTCAGGGTTGTGTTGGCATATGAAGGCTTGGAGTGCATCCAGCTTTGGTAGTAGGCTGCAGATATTAATGGTTGCAAGGATAAGGGCACCTGGAGTTTGTGTGTGGCCTGAGCTTCTAGGGCCAGGATTGGGATGGACGCTGCCTGAGATGAGAAGGAGGAGGTATAGGAGTTTTAAGGAACAGAGTCACAGCTCTTTGAGAGATAGTTTTGATTGTTGTTTCCTGGAGTAGAAGTTGCAAGGTTCCAGGCAGTGTCCTATGTGGACTGCTAGGTGGTACAGTGTAGAGAGGTGGACACAATTGTTGAGAGTAGTGGTCGGGTTAAGTAACCAGGAATATCCAATTGGTGCGCCAAGCACAAGACCTCGAGGGAAGTGGAGAGTTCCTTTGAGTAGCAGTGGAAACCAGAGTAGAGGGTGGTGGGGGTGGGGTGGGGGTGGCTAGGACCAGGGAGAGAGAAGAGGGGGCCAAGGCAAGGAGGAGGAGGAGAGTGAGAGAAAGGCAGAGAGAGCCCACATGGCTTACGTGACTAGATAAAGAGATAGAGATATAGCCTCTAGTGGTGAGAGGATATAATCTGCTAATGGAAAAGTCAACAGTTCTAAAGCTCTCAAATTCACTTCTAATGTCAACTCAGAACTTAAAATGACTGTAAGGATTAAACAAATTATTAAACCCTAGCACATAAATTCAACTAGAGACACAGAAGGAGATACAGTAGTTAGAGATGTGTTCAGCAGGAGATAGAGTGGGCCACTTGGAAATCAGCTTCCACTGGTACCAAATCCAAAAGTCAGGGCTAGTACCTTGCAGTACAGATGATTTCTGAAAAACTGTTTAGGTTCCAGAAATTGAGGGGTCCGTGGCCTGGTCAAGGCACACTGGATTCCTGAAATAATGTAGAAAAACAGGATTTTTAAAGGCTGGAGAAGTAGGCTGGTCACATCAGAACAAAGAGAATAAATATAAGTGGGCAGGTTCAGAGAGCAAGGCAGACGGTGTGGGGGAGGAGGAGAGAGGTTGCAGGGCAGAGAGCAAAAGAGGGATTTACACAGTCAAGGCTCTAAATTCACTTCTAATATCAACTCAGAACTTAAAATGACTGTAAGGATTAAACAAATGATTAAACCCTAGCACATACATTCAACTAGAGACACAGATGGAGATACAGTAGCTAGAGATGTGTTCAGCAGGAGATAGAGTGGGCCACTTGGAAATCAGCTACAGACTTACAGACTTATACCATACCTTCTCTACCTTATGCCAATTGCCGCTTCCCTTTGGGAATAAAACTATCACTCTCTGCGTACCCTCATCATTTTACTTATGCTGCTTCAGGTCACCACCATTCATTTGCCATCCCTGATGGTTTCCAGAGTCTTCAGTCTGCTGCTTCATCTTCTATGTCCTCAGCCTGATACCTGGCTGCCGCTCCTTCAGGAACAGGACTTTGCCCCGACTTGCTTCTCCATCTTATCTCATCTGCAGCCTTGACTCTTTGTCCCATCTGCCGACTTCCATGGCCAGCAGCCTGACTCTATCATGAACTGTCTCCACTGTTTGTGATTACCATCTCCATTCCGGAACAGAACTTCCTCAACCATGTTCTTTCATCATTCTACATTCACTAGCCAACTCCAGCCTGGATCATCTTGCCTCGAACGTCCTGTCTGGATGCATGTCCTTGCATTCTGCTGCTTCACAAATGTTTTTCTCCACCTGCTACCTGATGCCATGACCCTTCTTAACCTGGACCTCCTACTTCTGCCTGTGACTTCAACCATGGAACCTGGATCTCCTCAAGTTGTTTGCCTCCATCCTGCCAGTTTGCCACTTCCCTTCAATCACAGGACTCTTCTGCTTTGAATGACTCAAATCTCCATCCTGTTATTTCATGGAACTTCGTTCTCTAGCCCCTTTGGCCTCCTTTCCCCTCATCATATGGATCCTGTTGGCTTGTTCAGTACCCCCTCACTCCAGGTCGAGTGCCTTATGGACTTCCTTGCTGCAAGTCCCCCATCTGGCTGCTGTCCGAACTTGTTTTCTTTTGCAGATTTGGGACCTCATCTTTTGTCACTCTGGCACCTTCCATTATTTTCTCTAGTCATTTTGAGCCTTCATCAGATGTGGGACTTCTGTTGCTCATGGTGCTTGGCTTGTCTCTTCAGTCTTCTGTGGATTGTCATCTGATGCCGTGCTTCAGCTTTCTTGCAATTCGCTGCTGTTTGCCATGGACCTGGCCTGGTCCTCTACCTTCCTGTTCTGGATGTCATCCAGCTTCACCTAGCCCATAGCTTACTCCTTCAGTTCCTCAGGATTCACTCTGGATTTCCTTCCCATTTTGAATGGCTGCCTCTCATCTTCGTCTTGCTGGCTCAGGTCTTTGTACTGTTTGCTGTTGCTCTTTTGGGCCTTGTATCCTTACTCCGACCAGTAGTCCTACCCAGTCATCTGCTTTTCCATATGATCCATCCCCTACTCCTACTCCAGCCCTTCTAACAGTACCCTTCTACTACTCATTGGATCATTAATTCATTACTCTGTACTTACATGCCCCATAGACTCTTACATCATCATAGAGTCTCATACTGTCCATACAGTTCTTCACAATCATTCATGGAATCCCGTTTGCTTGGACAATAAGAAGATCCCCTCCATCTCTATCAGATACACCCTCTAATCCCTGTCCATCCAATCACCTTGACTTCCCTGTATGCCTCGTCTCATTGGAAAGGACTTAAATCCTTCTATGATACTCAGACTTTGTAATCAACATCACTTCTACAGATACCGGGAATCGCAAGATAACCCATTCAACTATAATCATCATCCATTTTACCTTCTGCTGCCTCTTATTTCAACACTGACTCCGATGACCAGTTACTTGACTCCTACTTCCCAACAGTCATTGCTAGTTTTAGGAATTGCACAGATATCTTCCAGAATATTCGTCATGGGATCTCCACAGCTAGCTGATTACTGACTCTACGCCATCCAAACCTCGATTTCACTCCCAGGCATCGCTATTCCTTATACTATTGTAAGGCCCTCACCCCTGCCTTTTTGCAAAATGACAGGTGATATGCTGTTGAAGTTGACAGCAGTACCTCGTGGGGACTAGGTTCGGGGAGGACTAGGTTACTCGGCACAGGGGGCCTAGGTTTGGCTACTCTGCACAGGGGCACCCAAGTAAATCCGAACACGGGAAGCAATAACTGTAATGTCCAATACCAGGAATGGGATTCTAAAGTGTGGGTTTTATTCACATCCAAACTAAACAAACAAAGCATAGATGGACCCCAAGGGGGCTACATTCCTGGTAATGCAGATTAAAGATACAGAACACTTCTTCACTATTCCAGCCCTCAGGCTCTGAACCCAAAAGGCACACAGCCCGGACTTGCACGCAGCTTTGGGTACACAGCCTGACTTGTACACTACTTGGGTTTTTCCCATGGCCCTGCTCCCCCCGCCAGCCACTTGATCCACGGTCCATACGGGAATGAACTAGTTTTCCTGATGGTGGCTCCCCAAACCACCTTAGAGCCTTCGACTCCTAAAGGGAAATTTCCTTCCATCCCACATCTGGGTACTTCCCTCATCACTGGCCAAGTGCATGAGGCAAATTAGAAATCCACAGAGCAAATCTGTAGAGGTGGACCTGGTTACTAAAGATGGGGGGTCTCCCACCTCCAGCTACCACAATCCATACCCGGCCATTTCTCTGGATACTAAACAACTCTTTTGGAAGCTTGGCAATGTACTGTAGATTACTGGGGAGACGTATATCACATTTCCTCTACATGTCTTGACTTTCCCTTTGTGCTGGACTTGAACATACTTTTACTTTTGGCTAAGCCTATTACTCTAGGCCTCCCACTACTTCAGTAGTCCAATCCCCACTTTAACACAGTTCAGGATGAAACACGGGCCCTTTAGAAAGAGCAGAACTCACCCTTTGGTTGCAGGTGTCACACAGGCGAATCTCAAAATCTTCTTGTACCCCACACACTTGGGAAAAATAAGGCAGCTTCTTCTCTAGCAGTAGCCAGGGGGTTGCCCCTGGAATAGCAGGCAAACCTTCCTGCCCTATCCCCTGAGGGATGGGGCACAGAGACCCATATCAGCAGTCTCCACCACTTTAAAGAACAGCTTACTGTGTCCCACTTTAGGTGGAAACACACACCTTTCCCTAAATGTAGCTCTATTTCAGAGCTGAGGCTCCAAAAGCCTATGCATAGAACTGCTGTGCTCCTCTCACAACAATCTCCAACTGCAGACTGAACACTGACTCACTGTTCAAAACTCCCAACATTCTAATCTAACTCCCTTCTGCAGATTCCAATGTGGCTCATGCAGCTGCGATAATTCTATGGCGATGTCATCCCACAGTCTCAGCTAAGACTGAGAACAGAGTGAGACAGTGTGAAATCCATTTAACTGGAGTTTCACAAGCTGCCTTCCCTGCCTACCACTAGGTCTTACTGGGATTCTAGTAACCCTGGGTAACAAGGGGGTTACACTATTGTCCGCACCTTTTCACCTAGGACCATCAGCCGGGTCAACTGCTCTCCAGCGGACCCTTCAGTCTCTTCTTCTTCTTGAAGTACCGTCATTAATCTCTACAGTAAAGACCATCACTGAGAACTGGCTCTTCTGAATTCTAACTGGCAATCCATAACAGCCAAGACAAATTCACCAACTCAGTGTTGCATCCCAATCAGTATTAATCAGCAGTAGCACTAAAATCCTATGGCATCCTGCACTAATTGATCTCACTAAAAATCCAGCCTTCAGACTCTTCCTCTCATCCACTCCAAGCATTTCTCATGTACTTCAGGATCGGGATTACCTGTAAACTTAACCACCTATGCCACCAGAGTACATCTCCTAAATGATCACTCCACAGGAATACCCACGCTTACTTCAGGCAGTATACCAGCAGAGGATTTGAGTTTAAAGTCATGAACATCATGACCAAAAGAAGCCATTTATTCCTTATACCAAATTTCCAATCATTCCTCATATATATTAGGCTACCATCTGGATGGCTCTGCAAATGTTCCTCTAGTAATTTACTAATCACTTATGGCATTACTCTCATCAGACACTCAAAATCTTCTCTACTCATTTTATTCTGGGATGCTTACCTAGTGACTCATCACTCACTAAACTTCTGCTACCATTGCATTTCCACCATTTCCAGTTTAGTACCTTATTGATCCGGTCATGGTCTCTCTGCACATTAGACCCTTGCAATTCGATTGGACAAGCATCATTATACAATGGCAAGAAAGAATCTTGGACTGTGATTGGTCAATTTAGGGCTGGACCCATGGCGTTATCCCAGCATAATGCCACAGGTCTAGTTTCATCATTATGGAGCAGCATACTCTCTTTTTTTTGCATCTCCTCTTAAGAAAATAAAATATTTTTCCACACTAATAAAAGCATTCTTTAAAATTATTTTTTTATTTTATATATAACAACAAGCCATTGTATAATAGGAATAATGTACTCCAGGGTGTGCGTCATGCTGGGATAATGCCAGGCCCAGGGCATTGGATGCACTTGGCTTGCGGCCTCATGCCCAACCCCCCAGGCATGGCGTTATCCCAGCATGACACACACCCTGTCATGCATTATTCCTTTATTCATAATCTTAGAAACTTGGACTTTCTTCATCCTCTTTCACCTAGATTTACTTCATACTTAGGATTATATCACTCATTCAGAACAGATCTACTGTTCAACCTCAGGATCATCATGCGAACAATAATTCTAAAGAACCTCTGTTGTCTCATGACATACCAAACAGACCTTGGGCTAAAAAGGATTTGGCCTCTTTCAGTTCAATGGAACCGAATATTTTCTTTGTGTAGATTATTACTCCAAATACCCAGAAATAACAAAACTCAGTGAGTCTACAAGCAAGGCAGTTATTACAGCCAAGAAGTCACTGTTTGCCAGACATGGCATACCAGACGTGGTAATGTCAGACAATGGTCCACAATTTTCTAGTTCAAAGTTCAGAATGTTTGCGAATAGCTGGGAATCTAAACACTCCACATCTAGTCTGGGATTACCACAGTCCAATGGACAAGCAGAAAAGGACTGTGCAAACAGTAAAATACTTACTGAAAAAGGCACACAAGAGTGGTGGAGACCCCTGTCTTGACTGTTAGAATATAGTAACACACCTATGGAGGAAATTGAATCTAAGTTGCCAGCATCAACATTGCTTTTAAAACCTGAGCATAAGACTGAGGTAAGAGACAAGCTGAAATTGAGGCAAGTTACCCAGAAGTACTACCATGATCATCATGCACAGGAGTTGCCAGTTATTCAAAAAGGAGACCAAATAAGAATCAGACATGCGGAGAATTGGCAACCTACAGTTGTGGTCACCAAGCACAATTCGTCTAGCTTCTATATGTAGTTCATACACCTGATGGAAAAACATACTGAAGAAACAGGACACATATAATGAAGACACAGGAGGAAAACTTCCCTGCTGTGATCCCTGATTCCTTTGAAGAGTCAAGACCTACAATATCAGAGAAACATTCAGAGAGTGCGGCTCAACCTAATGTGGCAGCACCTACTAAGCTACCTGATAGTCACAAGGAAAATACACAACCAGTGCAGACACCAGAAAAGATACCCAAAGCAACAACATCTGGCAGAAAGAGAAAAAAGTTCTGAGAAAATACCAAGATTATATGTAGGACAAGAACAAGAGGATGCAATATGGACTGGTGGTAAAAACCAGGTCCCAACAGGGCTACGTGCTAGTAACCTCTGGCCCTAATTGTGGTTATAAACAACAGTTGTTTTTCTTTTGCTATCTTTTGATTTTGATAAAATAACTGAACTGAACTTAAAAAAAGGGAGATGTAGTATAATGATGTAACAGTAGATGGCACCAATACAATAGAAGGCAATGTAGTGAGGCACATGTTTGTACATGTGAGTGTGGCACATGCTTACAGCTTGAGCAGCAAGTGCTTAGTTAGTTTAGTTAGTTAGTTTTTGTTGACCGGGTAAGTGCACTAGACAAATCCTGCCTATTTTCAGGCACGACCCAGGGGAGTGGGATACAGATGAATGCCAACTTACCTTGAGCCAGATTAAGCTGTTGCAGTGTAGTTATAATAAAAAAGCTGAACTGTAAACAGCCTCCTGTGGTTTCTCATACTTTACAGTCTTCACCTGATGAGAGATGGGGCCAGTGCATTAGGGCAGAAGTTTGACATCTATATCATCCAGTTAAACTGCCTGTGGGGGATTATGGGTCTAGGGTAACTATGATGGATGGTAAGCAGAAGGGGATCCTAGCTAGTACTCCCCCACATCCAGGGGACTGTAGCAGCAAAGAAGGTACAGAAATAGCAGTAGTGTTTACAGGACCAAGGGAATGGGCAGTAGTGATGGATAAAACAAAGGGCAAAAGCCCCAACAAGGGTGGAAGAAAACATGGAAAACAGAAGCACAGCAGCAAAGTAAGAGCAGGGGTCAGATTGAAGGGTTATGCCTTAATGCGAGGAGCCTAGGTAACAAACTCAGTGAGTTCCAGGCTCTGATAGCAGACACTGAGGTGGTCCTTCTGTCCATCATGTATTTTTGAATGTTATAGAAGCCAGAAGGTGAAGGAAGCATATTCAATTCAATGCTTTACAGTAACTGGTAATTGCTGTTTTTCTTTTAGACTTGGATTGTGGGCTTTGGTAACACTGTACTTTCTTTGTTATCTTTACTTAGAATTGTTTTTGGGCTATTGAGGATTTAAAATGTAGTGGTGGTGTATTATTTGCTGTCTTTGGTTGCTGCAAATTTTTGCCCCCCCTTCCCCCAACTCTTGATTATATGCCCTGTTAAATCTGATTGACAGGAGCTAAACCCATGGTATAGCAGGGGGTGTGGAGTAGGAGGGGCATACCAGGAAAGGAACAGCAGCAAGCGAAGAGGTGACTGCTCTCTCAGTGGAAGGGAAGTAAATGCAAATCTAGGAGCTTCCATTATTACTTCTTCGCGTTGTTATTGCATTGGGGAAAGGAGGAGTAGGAGTTTGAAGAAGGTTGTGCAATGGCTACTTAAAGTCTGTTTTTGAGTGTGGATAGGAAGGATAGGAATATAAAAAGCAGTTGCTCAATATATCTAAATGTGTGCAACAAAGGAGGTAAGGGAATAAAGAAATGTTTTGCACTGATAGAGGAGGAGAGGGAGACTTGGGGGAGTGTTTGGTTTCCTGCATCTGGAAGGGTGGGAGGTCGCTGGTGGGCAACGACAGCAATGGGTAGGGTGATAGGCTGCAACAACTGCAGTGCACCAATCTTTCTAAAAATTGCCTGGAGTGTGGGAGGATGTTTAGTGTGCAACCACATAGAAAACTTAGAAAGGATATTGAGGGTCTGCAGGAGGAACTAAGACAGGCAAGGCAGATTTGGGGTGGGTTTAGCCCAATACTGGAGGGAGGAAGAAGGGGAGATGAGGGAGGGCGATTTAAGGCCAACAGTGGTGAGGAGAGGGTCAGAAGAAGGAAGCAGAGACAAGGGCCCAGGCCAGGAAGAACAATTGCCGGGAAACCAGGTCAGGAGACAAAAGACAAATGGAAGGAGGAGATAGGGACTTGTGAGGGAGGCGAAGAAGTGGCAAAAGTCATGGAGTGGAAAGGAGAGAACAGGTTACTATGAAGAGAGGAGCGGCATTTGTGAAGGGCCTTCAGAAAATAGTTGTGCTCTGCTAGAGAGGAAGAAGGTGGAGGAGAGAAATGATGAAATTAGAGGAGTAATTGATAAATGCCTGGACCAAACTGGAGCAGGGGGAAGTTCTGCTGGGAGAATTGCAACAGGGGTGAAAGGGGGAAATAATGTGCAGGAGGAAGAAGAGGAGCTGGAAATGAGAGAGGGAGATGAATGGAAGCAAGCAGGGAGTAAGAGGGTGGAATCTTAGTGTTAGGCGACTCAATACTAAGAGGAGTTAGGTGGGGTAGCAAGGGGGAGAGGCATAGTCGCATTTGGGTGGAGGCCATGCCAGGAATGACAGCGGAAAGGGTGGGACAGTCTGTTCTGAAATATGCTAGAAGGGGTAGGGACAAGCCTCATTTAATTATACATCTTGGGACAAACGACCTGGCTGACAAGACAGTAGATACAGTCCAGAGGAGGTTTGAGGAACTAGCACAATTATGTGAGGGGGCGGGAAGATCAGTAACTTTTTCAGAGATACTTCCAGTGCCAAAGGCAAGCACAACAA
The DNA here is from genome assembly GCA_016271365.2 of Neoceratodus forsteri. Taxonomy (NCBI): domain Eukaryota; kingdom Metazoa; phylum Chordata; order Ceratodontiformes; family Ceratodontidae; genus Neoceratodus; species Neoceratodus forsteri. Next base: position 171,485,612 of record CM028131.1, on the reverse strand, counting down.
GAAAGCTGAGAATAGAGGAATTTAACGGATGGCTAAGAACCTGGTGTTGTGCTAAAGGATATGGGCTGTTGGGGGGTTGGAGAGGGACCTGGGAGGACAGTAGTCTCTATGCCAAGGACAGACTACACTTGAGTGAGGAAGGAAAGAAAGTGTTGAAACAGAGGATGGAGCAGTACATAGAGGAAGTTGGGAATTTAAACTAGAAGTGGGGGGTGGCAGTTGGGGAAGAGCTATGCAGAGACCACAGGTTGGGAAACCATATGAGCTTACCCCCCATAACAGTGACAAAGGACAAATGGCAAGTACTGTTGGTGATGCTAGGAAAGGAGGACAGGATGGGAGGGGGAGAAAAGGCTGGAAGGTAGTTATCCTTAATGCTAGGAGCCTTGGGAGGAAAACTGCAGAGTTACAGGTTCTCATGGCAGAGGGAGAGGGTGGACATTGCAGCCATCACGGAAACATGGGCCACCCAATACAATGACTGGGACCTGTCTGTACCAGGGTACAGGTTATTTCGTAGGGACAGGGTGATTGGGAAAGGGGTGGCACTATATGTGAAGGAAGGACTGAAGTGTGTAAGGAGGGAAGGGAGGAGGTAGTACTGAGTCACTTTGGATGCAAATCCAGGATTCCAAGAATAGGATTCTTAGAATGGGAGTGGTGTACAGGCCACCATCTCAGACGGAGGAGTTAGACAGAGAACTAGCCGGACAGATCAGGAGGACCTGCGAGAAGGGTAGTGTGGTGATTGTGGAGGACTTCAACATGCCAGAAGTGGACTAGAGCACCCCAACAACCAGGAACAGAAGGGAGCAGGTACTGCTGGATGCCTTCCAGGACAGCTTTCTGCTGCAAATGGTCAGTGAACCAACCAGGTTAGGGAATACCCTTGACCTTGTGCTGGCAAATGGGGACTTTGTGAGAGAACTTACAGTGGAGGAACCGCTGTTAGGGAGTGACCACCACTCAGTATGGCTCACATTGGATATGGGCAAGGAAGGAGTGGAATCTGGCACAATAGTGCTGGACTTCAGGAGGGCCGACTTTGGGAGGATGGGGGAAGTGGTAAAAGGGTACCTTGCCAGAATTCAACCCAGTCTGGACACTAACCAGAGGTGGGAGCTCATAAAGCTGGGGATAGTGAGGCACCAAAACCTGCTGCAAAGTCCAGAGCAAGAAGGCTAGGGCTAAGAAACCGATCTGGTTGAGCAAGGAGGTCATGGAAAGGTAAGGAGAAAAGAGCTGCCTTTAGGAAGTACAAGAAAACAGGAGGGGAGGACAGGAGGGTACTTGACAGAATCGAAGGAGGTGACAAGGGCAGTAAGGGGAGCCAAAGCATCTACAGAACTCAGGCTGGCACACGGCATTAAGAACGGGAAGAAGAACTTCTTTAAGTACATCAGGAAGAAAAGGAGCTGTAAGGACCACATAGTAAGGATTAGGAAGGAGGGGGGGTTGGGTGGAAGCAGGGTGCGATAAGGCGGAAGCACTAAATGAGTACTTCTGCTCAGTATTTACTAAAGAGAATAGTGGGGTGACACCCAAGGTGGGAGAAATGGCAGAAGCAGGGGGGGAAGTGGTGACAGATGGGGAAATCATGGAGAGCAGAGTTTGAGAGGGTTTGAAGGCACTGAGGGTGGACAAGGTGCCAGGCCCAGATGGAATCCACCCCAGGGTACTGAAAGAGCTGACAGAGGTCCTTGCAGGACCTTTTGGCAGACCTATTTAATGCCTCACTACATTCAGGGTGTGTACCTCAGGACTGGAGGATGGCTTATGTGGTGCCCCTCTGCAAGAGTGGCCCCAAGGATGAACCGGGAAACTACAGACCAGTGAGCGTCACATCCATCGTGGGTAAGCTAATGGAGACTATCCTGAAGGAGAGGCTGGTGGCCCTCCTAGAGGCCAAAGGACTACTGGACAGCAGACAGCAGACAGCATGGCTTCATATGTGGCAGATCCTGCCAAACCAACCTGGTCGAGTTCTATGACTGGGTAACTAGGCAACTGGACAGCGGCCATGCAGTGGATGTCCTGTATCTGGACTTCAGTAAGGCATGCAACTCAGTGCCACATGGAAGGCTGGGAAGGAAGTTAGTAGGCACAGGGGCAGGTGCAAAGCTGGTGAGATGGGTAGGAAACTGACTGCAGGGAAGGCAACAGAGGGTGGTGGTGGTTGGGAAGCTCTCACACCCAAGGGCAGTGACGAGCGGTGTTCCACAGGGCTCAGTGTTGGGACCAGTGTGGTTTGGGATATTCATTGCAGACATATCATGGGACATCAAGAGCAAGATCAGTCTGTTTGCTGATGATACCAAGGTAGGGCGGTGGTGGATGACCTAGGGGATGGCAGGGGTTGCAGGATGACCTGGCAAAGCTTGAAACCTGGTCAGACACCTGGCAACTGGCTTTAATGCCAAAAAGTGCAAGGTGCTGCATTTTGGATGAAGAACCCAAGGAGGAGTTACCAGCTAGGAGGAGTGCAGCTAGCCCAGACAGAAGAGGAGAAGGATCTGGGTGTGCTCTTACAGAGGTCAATGAACAACCTGCACAATGTAGGAAGGCAGCTGCAAAGGCCAACAAATGCTAGGTTGTATTGCAAGGGGTATATCCTCGAGGAGGGAGGAGGTGATTCTGCCACTGTATAGGTCATTAGTTAGCCCACACTGGAGTACTGCGCAGTACTGGTGTCCGTGATCTGAAGAGGACATTAAGTTAATGGAGGGGGTGAGACAGAGCCACAAAGATGATCAAGGGCTGGGGACTTATCATACAAGAGGAGGTTGAAGGAGTTGAACATGTACTCACTGGAGGAGAGGAGAGACAGGGGTGACATGATTGAAACCTTTAAATACATGAAAGGAATAAACAAGACAGGTACAGAGGGGCTGTTCAAAGTAAGGAAGGAGGGCCACCAGGGCCATGATATGAGACTGGAGTGAGGAAGGTTCAGGAGGGAGATGAGGAGACACTTTTTACAGAGAGGTGGTGGCTGGGTGGAATCGCGTTACCTGCTGAGTGGTATGCAGTAGAACAGTGGACTGCTTCAAACGAGGATGGGACAGGACAAGGGGAGGGTTAATAAAGGGAAGGGTGGAAGGAAGGGGCAGCTGCAGAATAAGGGGTGCTAGCTGTACATTCGAGCAGACTTGATAGACCTCTAGGCCTTTATCTGCTGGCAAATTTCATATGTTCGTATCACAGAAACGTGGGCCACAAATAATAATGACTGGGAGATGTTGGTCCCTGAGTATTCACTCTTCAGGATGGATAGAGGATCTGCTAGAGGGGGAGGAGTTGCTCTCTTTGTCAAGGAAGGCATTGCGGTGGTAGAAGATGGGTGCATTAGGAGCAGCAGTGATGAGGTTGAGTCAGTATGTGTGCAACTCACAGTGGCCTCTGTCAGGAAAATATACTTGGGGTGATATATAGACCTCCAGGACAAGGGGAGGAAAGGGACAGAGAACTCATAGAGGAACTTGAAAGAGGGGTAGCAAAGAGGGAAGTAGTGGTGTTAGATCTGAACATGACAGACATCGATTGGGAGGTTCCAGTGGCTAAGAGTGCCAGGAGTCAGGCCTTGCTGGATGCCTTCCAAGACTGTCTACTGGTACAGCTAGTTAATGAATCCACCAGGCAGACTGCAGTTCTTGATGGGATGCTTACCAACTCAGAGATGGTGGGACTGGTGGGAGTAGAGAAGGCGATGGGGAACAGCGACCATAACTCTGTTTGGTTTGAATTGGCCCTCGGGGCCGGCAAGCCACTATCGAGAACTGAAGTCCTTGACTTTAGAAGAGCTAACTTCGATAGAATGAGGGAACTGGTCAGGAATAAATTAATAAGGGTGAAGGAGAGATGGGGATAATTAAGGGGGCCATCCACGAGGCATATAAAATATGCATAAGAACAGTAATAAAGAAAAATAGGTTTAAGAGACCACTATGGTTCTCAGCAAGGGTCAGGGAAGCAATATGGGCCAAAAGGAAGGCCTTCAATAAATACAAGAAAAAGTAGGGGGAGGTAGAATGGGAGGATTATCTACAGAAAAACAGGGAGGCAAAGAGGGTCGTTAAGGAGGCCAAAGCAGACACAGAGCTGCTTATCGTGGAGGTGGTCATGAACGGAGAAAAACAATTTTTCAGATATATTAGTGAAAAAAAAGGAAAAAGGATAGGGGAATTGTAAGGCTAGTTGAGGGAAGTAGGATGGTAGAGGAGGATGGGCAAAGGCGCCATCCTAAATGACAACTTTTGCTCAGTTTTGACTAAGGAGGACAGCAGGCCCATGCAAGAGAGTGGCATCAAACTGGCCCCTAAGGGAATCTTGGAAATAAGGTAGTCATTGTATACTAGTGAAAAGATTCTGAAAGGGCTGGCTGCCCTTATGGTAGATAAGGCCCCGGGACCAGATGGATTGCACCCGAGGATACCCGGTGAGTTTGCAGTGGAGCTGGCTGAACCACTGGTATGTCTGTTCAACAGCTCACTTAGGTCTGGGGAAGTTGCAAGGGATTGAAAAATGGCAGATGTTTTATCTCTTCATAAAAGGGGGTATAAGGAGCAACCTGGGAACTACAGGCCTGTTAGTCTAACCTCTATAGTAGGGAAGCTGATGAAGTCACATCATAAACTATTTGGAAAGTAACAGTCTCCAGGATAGTAAACAACATGGTTTTGTGGCAGAAGATCTTGTCAGACTAACCTGATCATTTTCTTTTACTGGGTGACAAAGGAATTAGACAAGGGCCATGCTGTGGATATGCCATACTTTGACTTCATCAAGGCTTTTGACTCAGTACCTCACAAATGATTGCTCAAGAAGATGGAAGACCTGAGTGCAGCTAAACCCATAGTGAACTGGGTGGGTAACTGGCTAGAGGGGAGGCAGCAGAGGGTGGCTGACAATGGGGTTAAATCAGAGGAGAGGGAGGTTATGAGTGGGGTTCTGCAGGGATTAGTCCTGGGTCTGGTCCTCTTCAACATGTTCATTAATGACATTGGAGAAGGAATCCAGAACAGATTGTGTCTCTTTGCAGATGACACAAAACTATATGGGATGGTGGATAGTGATGAAGAATAAGGGAAATACAGAGAGACCTACAAAAAGCTAGAGGGGTGGTCTAAGGTCTGGCAGTTAAAATTCAGTGTTAGAAAGTGCAAGGTAATGCACCTAGAGAAAAATACCCCTAAGACAAATAAACTGGATGGGAAGAAAGGGACTTAACACAACAGCTGAGGAACGGGATCTGGGACTTATCATTAGCAACTTACGTAAGCAATTGAGCCAGTGCAACAAGGCCTATAGCAAGGCAAACAGGATGCTGGGATGTATCAGGAGGGGTACTAATAGCAGAAGAAAAGAGGTAAAACTTCCCCTCTACAAATCCCTGGTGAGGTCTCACCTAGAGTATTGTGCCCAGTTCTGGACTCCTCACCTCGGAAAGGATAAGGATAGGCTGGAGACAGTGCAGCACAGAGTAACAAAAATGATTCAGGGCCAGCAGGACAAATCCTATGAGAAGCACCTCAAGGCACTAAATATGTACTGACTGGAGACCAGAATGGAGAGGGGAGATATGATAGAGACCTTCAAGTTACTTAAAGGAATTAACAAAGTGAACTGCGGGGACTACTTAGCCTGAATACCAATTCACGGTCATGTGGGCATGAATGGAAATTAACAGGAGGTAGGTTCAGGAGAGATGTATTACTTTACGGAAAGGGTGGTGACACCTTGGAACAGTCTGCTGGCTGAAGCGGTGGGTGTGAAAAGAGTCAGGGGATTCCAGCAGGGCTGGGACATAATGAAGGGAATAGTATTTACTGGGGGGTGACAGGACCAAGGAGGAAAATAGAGATAGAGATAGGATAGGAAGGATCTCTACTCTGGAGGAACAGTAGGGTCCAGGGATTATAGGGAACTGGGGCAGACTAGATGGACCTCTGGTCTTTTTCTGCCATCATTGTCTATGTTTCTACACGTACTGTAACCGATGACAATTTAATAATATCTTGTCATGCTCCAATCTGGAAGGAACCAAAATTCTTTGCTTTGTAGCCAGTTTATAACAGACATCTTAGTTCAATGTGATTACCAGACATCAGTCTGCTGTATCTGGTAGTTTTCAAGGTAGGATCGGTATCAAATTCTCATTTCTCAATGAATTTTAGATTCTCCACAAGTAACTAGCTTATGCACTGCAGCCTGGAGTTCTTGTTCCATTCTACAGTATAGATTCCTTAATGAGCTGAATTTGGACTGGACCCTACCCCCAAAACTTCTCTACTCAAGAATAGGACTGGGAACATTTGCTGTCCCCACCCCCAAGCCTCTCATGAACAGTTTTGGAGGCAAGGAACACCAGTTCCTGTGGTGTTGAATATTAGGTTACTATATGTAGTGCTAATTATGAATAACTCTAGGTGCTGGGACACTCTTCTGTGAGCACAGTAGCAGCTAAGAGCATAGCCTGACTCCAGTAAGGGTGCTGCAGACCTTAGAAGGTCAAAACCCATCCCTTTCCTCTCTTAAGGAGTCTTGAACCTGGGTAAAACCTGTGCTTCATCTTCTTTAGTTTTTCTGTTCCTCCCTTGGTTGCAGAACAAGGAGAATGTAGAGGGGTGTGTGCAGTGCTATAGGTGTGTAATGAACCTCCATTGTGAATGATTTTAAATCTGCCCATTACTCAAAGCCCCTTGCACTGTGATGCATGCACAGTAGCATACATTGGCTAGGATGTAGTATGCTCATTGTGCATGTGCATCCACTGAATGCCATCTTGGCCAAACAAACCATCTGGGCATGTGCAGAGTGGCAGCCATTGCGCTACTCTGTCCTTCTCCTCCCCTCCATTTGATGCCAGGCAGCTTTTCCACTGTGTCCCTTTTATACTCAAATTCTGGTCTGATTCCGTGCCTCCTTACCTTAAGCCCCACCAATCCTTCCGCCCTCCTATCCTCTCTGCAGCAATGTTTCCTATTCCCTTTCTACTCCATTCAGGGAATCTACAACAGGTCAAGCTGCCTTCTAATATTGTTTTCCGTAACTCTGGTCCTTCTTTCCCTGTCTGTATGCTTTGCCTCTTCTCCATTCTCCCATAACTCTTTTTCATAACTTCTCTACTCCTACCTGCAACAGTCTTTGATGCCTTATCTTAACTGATGCCCTTCCCCCCAACACATTCAGCTCTGGCCATATTGGTTGTCCCCTCACTGTTGTGCCGGTTGGGGTAATTTCTCTTTGACTACCCAAGTGCAATTTTTATCAGCCCATGAGCCTTGTTGTTCAGTTTTGCCATGCAGTATTTAAGACTATTTCTTTTTCTGTATTGTATTGCTTTTATATACTATTATGTTTGTAAATATGTTTATTACTATTTACTTTTTCTCCTTTTGTACTGCCTTCCACATCCCTCCCTCTGGACACATCTAGAAATGAGTAATCAGCTCACTATGTCTTTCCTGACAAAATCTTTGAAATCAATCAATCAATCATTCAATCAATCAATTAATCAATCAATCAATAAGTTGGTCCACTTGCACAACAGTAGCACTACCGCTCACAATGCCAGTGACCAGGGTTCAGGAGTGAAGCTGGACCACTGGAGGGCAAGCCGAGAGAGGACAGTGGGGCATCCCAGGGACACACATCCTCAAAGGTAGTGGGCAGGGTGGAAAAGGGAGGAAGAAGTCATCACACCCTGGCACCACACACCCTTGCATTTGCACGCTGAGTAAAAGGGCCTCCACCAATGTCCAGATGTGACAGAAAAACAGGAAAATGCCAGCTGCTGCAGTATGCCATGTGCCACTCCTCGCAGTCCTGCTCCACCTGCTGTGGCTCCATTGGCAAGACTGAAAATTAACACCAAAGGAGGAATGGGACTCCCTTCAATGGCCTCACCCTGGGGGTCAATCCCGGGAGAAACATGGCAGTGGGCAAGTCCCAGGAATGGTGGGTGATGGGGCTGAGTGAGTGGCAGGACAATCTGAGGAGTCAGCTGGAGGAGGGGGGCTAATTGAATGCATACATACATAAATAAACACATCTTACTCATGGTGTCCATGCCCCATGCACATGCAGAGCCATGCTAGGGGACATTTGGACTGACCAACTGTTTGCACATGAACATCAAGTGTTGCCCACATTGGTCATAGCACACTCACTCTGCCCATGCACAACCATGAAGATGACCATTTTGGGTGGAATTACTCTATTGAAATAAGATACTGGATGGCTACCATCTTGCTTGGGACAGAGCAACCAGAAACAGCGGTGGCCAACTTACTCAGGCCACAGTGTCCAACATAGGTCATCACTTCGCCTCCCTCAGAGCTCTCCCCCACTAATGACAGCCAACACCCCTCCCAATCAGCCACACACCACCAAAGGCCAATTGCGGTACACAATTGATAGTGCTGCCCTGTCTTGTAGGTCAAAGTGATGTAAGTTCAAGTTCAAGTTTATTGCAGGAAAAACTCCACTGAGCAAGCTCATTCACAAGGAGGTCCTATTACATATAGACAAGCAATGTGCAATACAGATAGGTAATAACAATATATACATGAGATGCGCATTATATGATAGAGGCTGAATATACATACATACAAGGTTCCACAATGACGAGCGCAGGTGGCGAACACTGATTTAACACAGGTGGATGAATTACAGGTTGCATTCTGATAATGAAGCTGATGTATGCAATACATACATTATGGGAACTAGGACAAACAGAATACACTGATAAGAGGGGGGGTAGAAGTAATTTGATAGCGTAGCATTGAAACTTATTAGTTGGGAAGCCAAGAATAGGTGGGGAGGAAAAGCAGTTAATAAGGTAGGGCAATTATATTACACCCAAGTATAAGAAAATAGCACCCCTGGGAGGGGGAGAGATTTAATGACAGTTACAGGTGTCTTTTATTTTGGCTGAACTTAGCAATTTGTCAAAGTTAATTGAAACTGTGCTAGTTAGTTTCAGTACGGATTGCAATTGATTCCAAATAGCGGGAAGGGCATAAGCAATAGCATGTTTACCAAAGGAGGTCTGCGTCCTTGGTATATCAAGCATAATAAAGTCAGATTTCCTTAACGAGTAAGCACTATATGAGATACTAATGAGGGATGAAAGGTAGCTTGGCATTTTCTGCAATAGCAGTTTGAGGGTCCATAACCCAGCATGGAGCAGGTGTCTAGTAGTCAGGGATGTCCAGCCGACAGCTACATATAAGTCACAGTGATGCGAACGGTAAGGGGAGTTGGTAATGAACCTTAACGCACGGTGATAGAGGACGTCCAATTTACTTAGGTTTGAGCGAGTGGTAGAAAAATAGATTATGTCTCCATAGTCGAGCAGGGGGAGAAAGGTGGCCTGGACAAGTTTGTTCCGAATTTCAAGAGGAAAAAGAGGCTTATTTCTGAAATAGAAACCTAACCTGGCTTTTAACCTTCTAGAGACATCTTCAACGTGGTCATTGAAAGATAATTTATTATCGATCCAGATACCCAAGTATTTAAATTAGGTTACTACTTCCAAGGGCTCATTTAGCGTAGTGACAATGAAGTCTTGGGCTAGGGTACTGGGAGGGCCTGTAACAGCACTGCGGGAGAATATCATCGCTTTAGTCTTTTTCGCATTAAGCAAATGTTTTGTCTTTATTAGATTATGCTCAAGTTGTGCGAAATCCGTTTGGAGCACTCCCTTGACTTCAGATAGCGATGATCCAGAAGTATACAACACAGTATCATCCACAAAAAAGTGCAGATGGGATGTAGTTATGCTAGTGTCTAAGTCATTGATATATATGGAAAACAGGATAGGGCCTAAGATGGATCCTTGAGGAACTCCTCTTACAACAGGCAAGGCAGCAGAGAATAAGCCTTCCGCCTTTACTTTTTGGGATCTCCCAGTTAAGTAGCTAGAGAACCACTGTGTGATGTGGTATGAGGAACCCATCTTTGCAAGACAATTGACTAATAGTTTATGATCAACGGTGTCAAAAGCTTTGCTTAAGTCCAGAAATACAGCGCCAGTTACTTTCTTAGCATCTGTAGCAGAGATCCAATCATTGGTTACTTTCGCTAGAGCAGTGATGGTGCTGTGATTGGCCCGGAAGCCGGATTGCACTGGGTTAATAAGAGAGAAGGTTTCCAAATGAGATTTAAGCTGAGAGTGGATCAGTTTTTCGAGTACTTTAGAAAGGATAGGTAAGATGGAGATAGGTCTATAGTTGTTTACATAGCACGGGTCACCAGATTTAAATAAGGGGAGCACATGTGCTGATTTCCAACAGGACGGCACAGTAGCAGATGTAATGGAGAGGTTGAAGATATGGAGAATTGGGGCCATGAGATGGGCGTAGCCTGTCCTTAGAAAAAAGGGTTCCAAACCATCATCCCCTGAACTTTTTTTTGTGTCCAAATTAAGAAGAGAATTTTCGACTTCTTTGTAAGTTATCTCTCGCAGTTGGAAATGGCTAGGTGCAAGGCTAGGTGAATGTGAAGGGGTGTGCTGACACACTGCAGAACCAGCATAAGGTGACGAGTCGAAAGCTAGTCCTGCTGTGGCAAAGTGGGAGTTAAGTTCCTCCAAGATTAGGGACTTGTTTTCCACAATCTTTCCACTAGCGACTAACTTTGTTGGGACTGAGGGGGCCGTGGGTCGTCCTTCAATAGATTTGATAGTCTTCCATATCTTATGTGGGTTACCTTTTGCTTGTTCAAGAGTAGAAATATAGTAGTTAGCTTTGGCAGAGTGAATTCTTTTGATGCAAGTGTTCCTGGCTGTTCTAAAATCCTGCCAATCCAATGGTTCTTTGGAATATCTAGCTTTAGCCCAAAGCTTATCTTGTGCTATAAGGGCTGCCTTAAGATCCAAGGTGAACCAGAGGCTGGAGTTTTTCCGTACCCTTACTTTGATAAAAGAGGCATGCTTATTTATTACTGTACTGAGTTTATCATTAAAGGTGTAAACTGCCTCATTGACATCTTTAGCTAAATAGAGATCTTGCCATCTGATCATACTCAGGTCAGATAGGAAGTTTGCTGCACTGAATTTGTGAAAGGAACGTTTTGTTATAAAGATGGGCATCTGACGAGTCTTAACTTGGGATCTTATGCAGACGACAATTCCATGATCACTCAAATCATTGTGAAATACTGCCGAATGAGATATTTTATGTGGATGGGTGGTTAATACCACATCTAATAAGGAGCTATTGGCAGGATTTAGTTTGTCGTCTCCTAGTAGGTTCACTGACTATTTTCACAAACCTAGCTCATGCAAGGATTTGAGGCCAAGTGAGTTAGGTGACAACCAGTCCATATTTAAATCTCCAGAAATATTGTTTCTGATTTTGCATCTGCTAACATGGATTTCAATATATTAGACTTTATCACCACCAGACGGGGGTCTATAGCCACCTATGATGGTGATGCTTTCTGAGGAGGAGAGATGAAGGCTCAGTGAGACTAACTCAAATTCCTTGGCTAGAGATTTACAACTAATATTAGCGACCACATACTTAGATTTCGTGTAAATAACCACGCCCCCACCTTTAGTCTCTCTATCAGCTCTATATAATTTGTAGCCATGCAGTGATATTTGGTGGTCGGTATTTGTCTTTTTTAACCATGATTTGGAGATTATGATAAGATCAGGCTTAACATGTGCTACCCAGGCTTGCAGCTGTACAAGTTTTTTTGGCAGGCTTAAGATGTTAACCATCATCATTTTGAGACCTGTGGCCTCTGCAAAATCGATAGGCGAGCTGAGGTGAAGGGGAGGGCCAGGGTTAAGCTCCACATTTCCTGAGCAGAGAAGAAGCAAAAGTATTACTTTCTTTAAGGTACTTATAAGAACGGTGACTACTTTTTTATTTCTACAAGGTGACTCATATAGTTCAGTGTAGGTGGCGGCACCCCTGAAATGACAGTTTATAAGGGTAGGGCTGGGAGAACTTTATCTTCTGCTGGTGTAATTCTGGCTATATTACAATTTCCCTTTCATGAAATCTTATGACATTTTGTGAAATGTTGCTAAAATTGTAATTTCAGTTATTTCCATCTAACTTAAGAAGTGTTCATTCAAATTTCACCATAAAGGTCATGATGAATTTATCAATATCCACGGATATGTAAACCAAATTTCAGACCTCTATCTTTAAAGGAGACTGAGTTATGAGCCTCCACACCTTTGGAAATTTTAAAATTACTTGTTGCAAGTATATAAACTGCAGTATGTTAAGCCCCTATAACTTTAAAACTAGATAACAGAATGTCACCAATTCTAGAAGCCTCATTGACCCTAAAATGAAGCTCTGTGTGTGTGAGTGTGTGCATGCATGCGTGTGTGCGTATGCATGTGTGCATGTGTGTGAGCTCTCTAATCTCTTTCTCAAAGGCTGGCCAAGTTATAGCAGACAAAGTCTGCAAAATAACATTGGTAATTAAAGTTGAATTTCAAGAGCCTATTTGAAAATTGTGGTATTTTGTGATACGTTTCTCAAACCCATATCTGTACATTTTACTCAGCCATAAAGTTGAGCTGTCATTGAGGAGGAAGGAAAAGGCTGGGTGGTGGCAATACATTATTTTATCCTAAACATTAGGCACTCACCACCTCTTATAACTGACACCATATAATCAATTCAGTCTTCAAACTTCACATTTAATTTATTAAAAATGTCAAAATAGAATAAAAAACAGCACTCAGCATATAAAAATACATTACATCTGGGACTCATTCCTGCCTGATGCATTTCAGATCCTTCAATACTTTATCAAAGGTGCATAGTCCTCTCCACTTGTTCCTTTTTATAGGCACTTTCTTATGACATCACATATTATATCATGATCGTAAGAAAAGCTTTTGCCTTTTGAGGAATAGAATCCAACCCCATCTTTACTATCACAAACTGTGCCTAAATTTCATATATACAAATTTACATAAAAACATATATACCATTTATATAAAAATATTTCTTATATTTAAAACAGAGAAGCCCCTCTATCAACAAAATTATTTTAAATCCTTAATATGTGCAAATTCTCCTAGCTACTAACTCTAATAATATGAAAATATATTTTAATACTCATTGTGTATAGCAATAAAAAATATAATTGTTTTGGACATAAAAATGGAAGAATGAAAAGGAACTAGAAAGGGGGAAGAGAGAGAGAGGGGACGGAGAGGACTAAAATGACTTCAAATATTAAAATAATAAAACTCATTGGCTCAGATACTCAGACTGTGCCAGGCAGTGGTGCAAGCCTGGGCACAGCACAACTGGGATACACCATGTCATGGCGCAGCACCATTGAATATGGCAAGGTCAGCACACATACTGCGCATGGTGCAGTGGTACTGCACCCGTGCAAGCCACAGATAGGGAGCATGGAGATGCACCAGCGCAAATGCAGTTGTGATAGATGCACCACCCATGATATTCGGCAGAGGGCATGCAAATGAGGTAATAAAATATTCAAGGCACAAATGGGGCCATTTATTTATTTATTTGTTTTTGGTAACCAAGTAAGTGCACTAGACAGAACTGCCTATTTTCAGGCATGACTTGGGAAGAGTAAAAATCAAGGAACAGGTAAAAACAAATACATATTCAGTATTGTACAATAGGAGATTCCAAATAGTTATACAGAGGTGCAAGTTACATAGTACATAGAGGAGGTACATATCACACAGTATAATAGGAACAAAACAGACAAAAAGGCACAATTTACTGTTAATGTACAAAACATGACAGTGCTGTTGGTAAGCATGTCATTATGGCCTCATTTGCATGCCTTGTGCAGGGCAGCCTGGCGACTTGTGCCTGGTGCCCTGCACAGCATGACGTATGCAGTGGGGATCCCAGGGCATCCTCCACCCCGTAGCCATGAGTGCGGTATATGTCAAACTGAGAAATCCCTGGTAATCTAGTGGCCCTCTCCTGAGTCCCCAATTACATAGAAACATAGAATTTGATGGCAGATAAGGACCGCTTGGCCCACCTAGTCTGCCCATTTTCCTATCTAACAGATAAGCTGCAGATCCTAGTTAACCAACAGCTTACTTCCTCTTACCCGCCCCTAGGACTGCCTTATGCCTGTCCCATGCATTCTTGAAGTCCTCACTGTTCTTGACTCCACGACTTCCTGGGAGGCTGTTCCATGCATCGACAACCTCTCTGTGAAAAATACTTCCTCACATTACCCCTGAGCCACCCCTCTATCTTCAAATTGTGCCCCTTGTTCTTGCACATCTCTTTTTCTGGAAGATGCTACCCTCTTGGACTTTGTTAATTCCCTTGAGGTGCTTGAAGTTTCTATCATGTCCCTCTCTCCTTCTTTCCTCAAGAGTATACATATTAGCTCCTTTGGTCTTCCTTTGTATGTCTTCTGGTGCAGACCCTGCACTCATTTTAGTGCCCTCCTCTGGACAGCCTCCACTCTGTCTCGTCTTTGGGAGATGAGGTCTCCAGAACTGGACACAGTACTCCAAATGGGGTCTCACCAACTGTCTGTACAGAGGGATAATAACTTCCTGTTTTCTACTATTGATGCCTCTTCCTATGCATCCCAGTATCCCCCCAGCCTTCCTTACTGCCTTCTCACATTGCTTGCCCACCGTTAGGTCATCTGATATGATTACCCCCAGGTCCCTTTCTATTTTTACTGTTGTCAGTATTTCACCACCCATTGTGTACGCTTCCCCAGGGTTTTTGTTTCCCTTGTGCATTACCTTGCACTTCTTTGCATTGATTCTGAGCTGCCATACATTTGACCATTCCTCCAACCTTGCCAAGTCTCTTCTCATCCTTTCCACTCCATCTTGTGTATCAACCCTGTTGCAGATCTTTGTGTCATCTGCAAAGAGACATACTTGTCCTTCCAGTTCCTCTGCAATGTCACTTATAAAGACATTAAAAAGGACTGGTCCCAGTACTGAACCCTGCGGTACCCCGCCAGTAACCCTCCTTTCTTCACTGTGTACTCCATTTACTACTACCCTTTGAGTCCTGTTGTCTAGCCAATTTTTTATCCAGGCTACCACCTTGGGACCCATTCCAAGGCTGGCTATCTTGTGCATTAATCTTTTGTGTGGGACTGTATCAAATGCCTTGCTAAAATCTAGGTAGGCCATGTCCACAGCCCCTCCCTGGTCTACTACTTTGGTCACCCAGTCAAAGAAATCTATTAGATTTATCTGACATGACCTTCCCATCGTAAATCCATGCTGCCTTGGGTCCTGTGCCCCACTGGCCTCTAGGTACTCAACAATTCTTTCCTTCAGAAATGATTCCATCATTTTCCCTACCACTGAGGTCAAACTAACTGGTCTATAGTTTCCTGCCTCTGTCCTGCTCCCACTTTTGTGAAGAGGAATCACATCTGCCCTCCTCCAGTCCTCGGGTACCACACCATCCTCCCATGATTTGTTAAAGACAGTAGTCAGCAATGTCACTAGTTCTACCCTTAGTTCTTTTAGAATTCTTGGGTGAATCCCATCAGGCCCCATTGCTGTGTCCACCTTCAATTTTATTAGTTCTTTCAGAACCCTTTCTTCTGTAAATGGAGTGGTATAGACCCCTGTCTTCAGAGTGTTTCTCTTGTTTGGTTTAGGTAGCTCCCCCTCCTCTTCCTTTGTGAATACTGAGCAGAAATATTCGTTCAGTATCCCTGCTTTTTCAATGTCACCCTCTACCCACATTCCCTCCCCTTTATTAAGCTTCAGTATCCATCCTTTGGTCTTTCTTTGCTCCCTAATGTACCTATAAAAGGTCTTATCCCCCTTCTTAACAGAATTGGCTATCCTTTCCTCGGTTTGGGCCTTTGCTATTCTGACTGCCTTCCCAGCCTCTTTCTGCTTTAACTGATAAAGTTCTCTGTCCTTCTCCTTCTGTGTTTCCTTATATTTCCTGAATGCTGTCCTTTTCTCCTTAACCTTCCCTGCCACCTCTTTTGTGACCCATAGCGGTTTTTTCCTTCATTGTGTTTTATTGATTTGCTTTACACAAAGGCTTGTTGCCTCTGTGATGGCTGTTTTGATCATTCTCCATTGTTCCTCCACCCCTCCTTCTTGCCTGTCTGCTAGTGCTTTTCTGAGGCACTCTCTCATTTTCCCAAAGTCAGCCCTCCTAAAGTCTAGTACTCTTGCTTTTGTATGGCTTGATTGTATGGCTGTGTTTATCAGTGAACCACACTGTTTGGTGGTCGCTTGTTCCCAGATGGCTACCCACTTCTAAATCTGAGATTCTTTCTCCATCCCCATTTGAAAGTACCAGGTCTAAGATTGCTCCTCCTGAGTGGGTTCCGATACTAGCTGTCTGAGGCATGCCCCTGTAGGGCATCAAGAATGACCCTGCTCTTGATGTACCTGCAGCAAAGGTGCTCCAGTTAACATCTGGCATATTCAGGTCCCCCATCAACAATATCTCCTTTTTCTGCCATTCTAAGAAAGCCTTCTATCATTTCCTTGTCCATTACCTCCCCCTGAGATGGGGGTCTGTATTTATTTATTTATTTAAAGTTTTGGAATTACAACCTTTGAGTCAGTGACTCCTTTGCAAAGGCTCCACGTCAGGGAAACAGATATGTTATGCAAGATAAAACAACAATAGTAATACATATTATTATACAGAGGTGATTACAATAAGACAGATACATAATAACATGTATTGGGTAGTTACATTTGGGGTTGCTATTGCATCCCAGGTCATTAGAACATGCAACATTTATGTAAACATGTGAGTACTTTCCAAATGTGTTTAACAACATTGCAGACAACAGGCATTGTCTCAGGTTGGATAATCAACCCTGCGTCTAGGTGGCATATCATACTTAGGTGCAGCTACATGTCTCTGAATCTAGGAGGTGCCTCTTGATGCTGGCTTTGAACAGGCTTATACTTGGGGCCTGTGAGATGAGTGGGGGAGTTCATTGAGCCAGGAGGGTGCCCGATAACCAAATGACCTTTGGCCTAGCATGGTCCTTCTAAGGGGGACTAAGGTATGTGTTTTAGCTGGGTGTCTTGGGGTGATCCTGTGAGTGTTAAGTTTTATTAGAGGGTGGAATCCAGTGGGTGCCATCCCCAGTTGGATTTTCTTGGCTTGGAGGCAGGTGTGGTATTTTAGCCTGCCTGAGAAAGTCAGCCAGCTAGCTTTTTTGTAGAGGTCACAGGTATGAGTTAGTTTGTCGCTATCTGTAAACAGACAGCTGGCTTTGTTAAGGGCCAGATTGATTCATTTTAGTGTTGTGGGGTCTGCTGCTCCATATATTGCTATTCCATAGTTTACCAATGATAGGACCAAGCTACTTACTGCCAGATGTAGGGCGTGGGGTGGGAGGCATTGTCTATGCCTAAAGAGGGTCCCTAGTCTGGTATTTACTGAGGCAGAGAGTTGGTCAATGTGCTTGTGATAGGTCAGAGATGTGTCTAGCGTGATGCCAAAATATTTGAAGTGTGAAATTTGGACAATTTTGGTGCCCTGGTGGTTGGTGATGTTTAGTTGGGAGCTATAGTAGGGGCTTTGTCTGTGCGCAAAGGTCATGGATTTTGTTTTCCTATAGTTTAGTACTAACTGTTGCTTCATGAACCAGTGTTCTATTTCCTGGAAATTAGTTTGGAGATTGTGCTGAAGGGCATTTGGGGTGGAATCTTTCCAATAGATTACTGCATCATCTGCATCATCTGCATAAAGTAGAAGCTTACCGCTGCAGGCGCTTGAGATGGCATTCAGGAAGAGGGTGAATAGAAGCGGGCCTAGGATTGATCCTTGGGGTACGCCCGACTTGACTGTGAGTTTGGAGGATAGAGTGGTGTTTATTTTTACTTCTTGTGTCTGGTCGGTGAGGTAGTTCTTGAACCAGAGTATGGTGTCTGGGGCAAGGTTGAGTGAGGGAAGTAGGTGTAATAGTAAATCGTGATTTACAGTGTCGAATGCTTTAGTTAGATCTATGAATATTGCTCCTGCTAAGTCACCCATGTCAAGACCATCGTGGATAAAGGACGTAAGTGCGAGGAGTGCCGTGGTGGTACTATGCCCTGTTCTGAAGCCATGTTGTTCTTGGCAGAGCAGGGAGTGCTTTGTCAGGTACTCAGTGAGTTGGTCTGACGCTATTCTTTCGAGGGCTTTTGAGAGGGGGGGAAGAATCGTGATTGGCCTGTAGTTACCAGGGTCGGTTGGATCACCCTTTTTTAGTAAAGGTGTGATGATACCCCTTTTCCAGAGAGTTGGGAATTGCCCTAGGCTTAGTGATAGGTTGAATATTTTAGTTAGGTGAGGGATAGTCACATCTAGTGTCAGCCGAAGGATCTTGAGGTCTAAGTTATCACTTTTGTTTTTTAGGGCTTGTGTGAGGTAGTGCTTGGTCTTATTGCAAGAGATAGAATTGAACCGGAAAGGTGGGATGCTGTGCCTAGGGTAGGGGGTGGGAGGTAATGAGGTGGGTGGGTCAAAGAAGTTTGGAGGGAGAATGTGACTGAGGTCTGTGAAGGAATTATTCAGAGTGTTGGCTATTAAGGTGGGGTCTTGTGAGAGTGTACCATTATAGGTTATTTGGGTTGGTGGTTGGTTATCTGATTTCCCACATAGTTCTTTGATGTTGCTCCAAAATTTGTTCCCTGAGCCCCAGGACGCTGTTAGGGCTTGTTTGTAGTGGTTTGCCTTAGCTAGTCGAATGGCCCTGGTGCACTTATTTCTAGCCTCCCTATAGAGCTGTCTGTCATAGGGGACTTTAGAATTGAGAGCTTTATACCAGAGATTGTCTCTATGTAACATCTGGTCTAGTAGGGGTTGTGTTATCCACGGTGTGTCCCTAGATTTTAGAAACTTTTTGGCAAGGGGGGCATATTTGTCACAGGCTGCATTGAAGATATTTATAAAGGAGGTGAGGGCTCCATCAATGGATATGGCAGTGTGGACCGGGGACCAGTTGCTGGTGGAGAGGCTGTGGATAATCTTGGATATTGCTCCCTGTTTGAGGTGTCTTTGGTATGATAATTTAGGGCGTTTGTGAGGGCTCTTGTTGGACCAGGTGCAGTAGAGAGGAGAGTGGTCACTAAGGATGTCCGGGAGGACTTTGACATTAGATAGGTGTTTGGGGGAGTTCGTCAGGATGAGATCAAGGAGCAAGTGTGTACCTGTTCTGGGGTCCTGTCGTGTGGGAGTCTGGACAACTTGAGTCAGATCGTGAGCAGTTGCAGTGTCTTTAAAGGGATCTGCTGCTTTTGATAACCAATTTACATTAAAGTCACCCATTATTATGAGATCACTTCTTGGGGGAAGCATAGCTATATTTGCCAGTATAGAGTCAAAGACTTCTTTCTGGTTGTTGGGTATGTATACTGACATTAGGTATAGTGGTTTCCCGTGGGAGCCAATTGTCGTTTTGATGGTGACTGCTTGGGCACCATATTTTGGGTTTGGCAAGGGGACTAATAGAGGTTTAAATATTGCTCTGGAAAAGATGGCACACCCACCTCCCCTCTTTCCATCCCTATCATCTCTAAATATGATGTAGTTGTTCAGTGCAACTGCGGAGTCAGGAACCAAAGTAGTTAACCATGTTTCGGATAGGGCAAGGATGTCTGGCGAGTGTTGTGCGACCCACCCTTGAAGAAGAGTTAACTTGTTTGGTAGGCTACGTATGTTTATGGAAGCCAGCGTCAGACCTGTGTTGTTTAGATATTTTACCTTGTTAGCCGGGGCTGGCCCTGGGTTTGGGTGTATATCACCTGCCATTAGTAGTAGTAGTAAGAGTGCATGTCTGAGTGCAGTTAGCAGTAACCGTTTTGAGAGGTTTTTATAATTGCGTGTGCTTGTGTTGCTTTTTGGCAATTTGCATGGAATAGGGATTGATTGGATCAGTAGAGCTTTTTGTCCTTGTAAAAGGAGAGGGTTGGTATTTTTGAGGAGGTGTGTGTAGGGTTGTGGAGCATTGAATGCCTGCGCTGGCCCACTTATGGTGTAGCTAAGGCTCAATGTTATGTTTGAAAAGGGATGTAGGTCCCTGTGCCCATTAGCTGGGAAGTTGTTACTGAGAGATGGAGGGGGGAGTGAGTGGGAGACAAAAACTAATGTTAGCATTAGATGTATTAGTTTCATTTGGCTGGTTAGCATGGTGTTTTCTTTATGGGAGTCTATTAAATTTCCAGGGATTTTTTTTTTCTGTTTGATTTGTTTTCTTACCTTAGCTGTGTTCTTATATGTGAGCCCCCTAGTGTTCACTTCGTATAACCAGCAAATGGAAAAGTGAGCTGATTGGTTTTTGCACTCATGTGATGCAGCCTATAAAGCTGAGAGTTGACCAAGGGTGGTGATGGGGGCGGTGGGGAGCCGGTGCGCAGCGCTGGCGGGGCCTAAATCCCACTGGAATAGGAGCTGGCCCGAGGTTTGTAAGCTGCCGCCTGTAGAGACTTACTCAGTGTTCAGGGCTTGTGGGGAGTTCAACTCGGTCCTCGCGACTGCGACCTTGCTTTGGGGAGAGGGCTTCAGGTATGTGCCTCTCATGACCTCCTGGGTCCTCGGTCTGTGGACAAGGAGAAAGGGTCAGTGAGCAGGATTAAATACTGTTCTAACAGGGTGTTTCTCAAGGGGGCTGGGCTTTTTAATCAGTAGAAATCAGCTTAAAATTAAATGCTGCCTTTCCTTTAAAACTGTATAGCTAGAAAGTTGGGCTTTTTTCCCTTTATAAGATGATTATCTCTTTGTTGCTACAGGCGCTTGGCCAGTCTTTCATGCTGGGGTTTACAGGATTTTAAAAGTGGCGCCAGCCAGGTAAAAGGGAGCCCTGAAGTGCAGCACCTCTGGCATTTCCAATTTAAAAGTGATTATGATGCCAGAAAAGGTGCTTACAAGTACGGGCAAAGTTTGGAAATGAGCAAGCAGTAGCAGTAGTCTCAGTACAGAATTAAACAACACTGTGGAAATTGTCTATTTTGGAGCCAGTATCACACAAACACTGTTAAGGCTAGCTACTAAATGTTCTAAAACCCGCTGGAATAGGAGCTGGCCCGAGGTTGGTAAGCTGCCTCCTGTAGAGACTTACTCAGTGTTCAGGGCTTGTGGGGAGTTCAACTTGGTCCTCGCGACCGCAACCTTGCTTTGGGGGGAGGGCTTCAGGTATGTGCCCCTCATGACCTCCTGGGTCCTCGGTCTGTGGACAAGGAGAAAGGGTCAGTGAGCAGGATTAAATACTGTTCTAACAGGGTGTTTCTCAAGGGGGCTGGGCTTTTTAATCAGTAGAAATCAGTATACAACCCCCATGCGGATTGTGGTGCCATTTCCTGTCTCCTGGGTGACCCAAAGTGCCTCATCTGTTCCCTTTTTACTCTTTAGTTCTGTTGCTTTGATCCCTTCCTTTACATAAAGAGCTACTCCTCCTCCTCTTTTACCCTCCCTGTCCCTCCTATAGATTGTGTATCCTGGTATGTTGACATCCCAGTCATGGTTCTCTGTGTACCATGTTTCTGTGACTGCCACAATATCCAGGCAACCCTCTTCCATCAAGACCACTAGTTCAGGGAGCTTGTTACACAGACTACGGGAATTGGTACTCATCACCCTCCACTTTTTGATAGCCTAACCCCTTTTAGCCCCATTTCTGTCCTTACTGCCTTTGTCTTTTTTTACATTTAAATCTGTTCTGCTCCCTAATAACTTCTGTACCTTGGTGTTTACCTCACTAATCACCATGTTTTGTGGGGGGAGGCTCGGATTTCCCTGCTTCTTTTCAGTGCCTCCCCACTTGGCTAGTTTAAATGCTTGCCAATGAAGCATTTAAACCTCTCACCTAGGATCCTGGTTCCCCGGACAGATGCAGACCATCACACCAGTATAGGTCTGCATCCCTCCAGGTGGCTCCCCAGTCCCCAATGAAGCCAAAACCCTGAGCTCCACACCAGTTTTTCAACCACTCATTGAATTCCCTGGTGAGAAGTGCCCTAGCATCTCCCTTACCATAGACAGGCAGCACCTCCGAGAAGGTTACCGTATGCGCTACTTGTCTAAGGCCCCTTCCCAACTCTACAAACTCCTCTTGCACTGCTATGATCCCATTCCTAGCCAGGTCATTTGTCCCTAGGTGGACAATGACATCCAGCTCCCTCCCTCGTGCAGCTCCTCCCACGATCCTGAGGATTTGCTTCCTGTCCCTCCAAGCTGTGGCGCCAGGAAGGCACCTTAGCTCCCTCTCCCCTTCCTCCCCCATTTATACCCCCTAATGATTGAGTCCCCCCACCAGGAGTTGTTTCCTTCCCCTGTGGGGTCCCATGCCACCCTCCTTTGGGTCTCCTTTGTAAAGGTTCCCAGCATCCTCCTTGGTCTCCACTGCAGGTGCCTCCATAGAGGAACCACTATCCACCAGAAGAGTGAATGAATTGTGGAGAGGTTCAGCTGGAGGGATGCAACTCTGTTCCACCACCCTCTCCCTCCTTATCCCACCCTGGTCCAGCCTCTCCTCTTTCTTGGCAACCTCTGAGGTAGTGGCATTGGCCCTGGTGGTCCCTGGGTGGGGGGAGGAGGTTTCACGAATCCTAGCCAGGTCAGCCTGGAGATGGGCAACCTCCTCTCTCAGACCACAGAGGTGCCTGCAAATAGGGCAGCATCGCAGCCTCCAGAATGTCTCCCGGAACACTGCCGCCCCACAGCCATTGCACTGCACCACTCCTATCATGTCTTATTTTGTGACCCCTCTACTGTTTCTCTGGATGCTTACTATCTCCTCTCCTTACAACACTCACCCTTCCTGTTCTAGGACAGCAACTTCCTATCTTCTTCAGTAGCCTCCTTCTTCCTTGCTCACTATCAGACCACCAGCAGCTAGGGAGGGAGAGTAAGCTACTTTTTCTACTTTAGGGTTGACAAAACCAATGTTTCTCTATGATCCTTTCCTTCCTACTGCCAAACAGGAAGTTCCTGTTGACAGTCAAATCCAGTGGCTATAAAAGTAGAACTGGCTTTGGGTGGGTGGGATGGAGGGCAATTAGTAAGAAAAAAAGGCTAGCAACAGGAAGTTGTAATTTAACTCACCTGCTTTTATAGTGTCTAAACCACACCCCCAGGTAAGCTCTCTTTCCTCCTACTGGTTTAGCAAAGTCAGCTGATACAGTACCCTTCACTGCACAGAATACACAATGACCTTCTTTCTTTTCTTTCTTTTTTTTTACCCTAAATAAGTCCCCTTCTACTTCTAATAAAGTTATCTGTCTACTTAATCTTAACAGACACTGAGATATACGTTTTAAATTAAGAAGAAAATGTAGCTTCTTTTAGTTAGCTGCTTTCTGCTCTACAAGCAAGGCTAGCAACAGTTCCTGAGATATGTATATATGACCATCCCTGGTGGTCTAGTGGTTCCCCTTTCCACCCAATTCCTTGAGATATGCCTACATTACAAGCCCTGGTGGTCTAGTGATCCCCTCCCACCCTATCCCCGAGAAATGAAAAAGACCATCCCTGTTGGTCTAGTGGAACCCCCTGCCCATTGCCGTGATCGCAGAACAGCTCCTCAATGAAATCCATGGTGATCCAGTGGCACCCCACCCTTCCCACCCACACTGGACCCCTTGCCCACCCCCATCATTGGTGGGCAGCTGCAACCCATCCGTATACTGCCCGGCCACCCACTGAATGACAGGTACAGTATTGGCTGTAAGCCCATTGGTGACTTGCAAGACACACTGTACTAGACATTCACAAATATGTGAATTCTGATGAATTCTATATATGGCCATATATGGAGGGATTTAAGCAGACATTAAAACCTTTTTATGGCAACAAGCATTTGGCGACTAACTATTTGATGATATCAGTTTGATTTATTTTTTTGTTGTTGAGATGTTTGTTTTGTGATTTTAATATTGTTAAGGTGCCTTGGTATTTGAAAGGCACCATATAGATAAAGTTTACTATTATTATTATTATAATAAACTGGAATGTGTGTTTTGTCTTATTTTCCACCCCATGGACACACAGTGCTGTGGCATATGTTACATCTGCATTTTCAATAGCCCTGCAGTGCTCCCCTACACGTACCTTGAAAATGCTCTTAGTTTTCCCCACATATAGTAGCACATCAGTTGGCAAAAGAATGTATAAAGGAACAATACTCACTTGAAAGCAGGACATATGACAATCCTGTCTCTCAAAATTAACAGGTCTGAGCACCAAATACACTTGAAAGTCCAAACTTAGAGGAATTCAAAGAGATATGTTGTGAGAAAAAATAACAGGGGGGATCAAGAAGGAGAAATTCTCAGTTGTCCCAGTGGCGTGGAAGACTGAGGCACCACTGCCTTATCTCCTGCCATGCCAGCTACCCATGTCCAAGGTGCAAGCAGGTCGCCGGGGGTAGGCTGGGGAGAGAGGGGATTGAGTGTCCGATAGACAGTTCTCCTCTCCTGGGGAGGAGTTTATTAATATTTAGCATGCATAAAAATAATGGTTTATCACATATAATACATCATAATAAAAAGATGAATCCATAATATATATTTTGTAAGTAAGCCATAAATATGATATAATTTTAGAACATTAAATGCAAATTTAGCTGCAGCATAAATATGACTCCTGACATCACCACAGAAAATACATTCCCACAAATGCCACTCTGTCTCTTTATCAAGCATATTTACAATGTTTTTCCATGTAGGAGAAAGACATCTAACCTTCAATTTTTCTGTTAAAATACAACCAAAAGTTATCTGCATGGCTGGGGTGGGACCAGAGACTGGTGCATGCCTGGCCACTAGTGGTGGCTAGAGGCTGGCACACCAGCTCTGAAAGACAGGGGGTGGAGACAGAGCAGATGCCCAGTGTGCCGCGTGTGGAAGTGTGCGTGGCTCGGCCATTGGCGTCATTGCACACATACAGCTCTGCACTCAGGGGATGGGAACTAATGGAGGCTGAAAATGCTCCAACTGGAAGGATGATACTGGCCCCTCACAGGCACTAGACCTGGCCAGCTGGCACCTCAAACAATATGCTACAAGATAAGTACCAGTGGACTCCAGGGTGACAGGGCACGGGGGCCCCAGTTGAAGGGGGTCGGTTGGAGGTGGTGAAGAAGAAATTAAGAAAAAAAAAAAGAAGAAATTCTAGCTATTTAAAAAAGGATAGGTCCTACAGGAAAAAGAACAGATGGCTCTCTTTTGAAGAGAGCTGGTCTGTGAAAAACAAGGAAGAAATCAGTGCTACACGCAGGTCCACAGAGTCCATTTCATCAAGCTATGCGTTTAAAACACAGTGGCAAAATAGTCACTCAGAAATGAACTACATGTGTAGGAATGCAGACAGCTCAGCACAGTTAAACATAAATACAGAAACATAAACATAAACCTAGAATTTGAAAGCAGATAAGGACCGTTTGGCCCATCCAGTCAGCCCCTTCTTCCCTACCTACACTATTAGCACAGACTGTACCCAATCCACAGCTCTTTCTCCCTCCTCCCCTTCTTTTTCACTAGGATTCCCTTCTGCATGCATTCTTGAACCCCACCACTGTTTTCCACCACCACCTCTGCTAGAAGGCTGTTCCAGGAATCCACCACTCATATCTCTCCTGAATTTACCCCTCCAGTTTCACAGAATGTCTTCTGAAAAATATTTCACTTCTGCACCTTATTTACCCCCATGAGGTATTTAAAAGTCTCTGTCATATTCCCATCTCCCTCCATTGTTCCAGGGTATACATATTGAGGACCTTTAATCTTTCCTCATAGGGCTTTTGATGCAGACCCTGCACCATGTAGTTCAGTTCAGTTTATTAATATTTAGCATGCATAAAAATAATGGTTTATCACATAAAATGCATCATAATAAAAAGATGAATCCGTAATATGTATTTTGTAAGTAAGCCATAAATATGATATAATTTTAGAACATTAAATGCAAATTTAGCTGCAGCATAAATATGACTCCTGATATCACTGCAGAAAATACATTCCCACAAATGCTGCTTTGTCTCTTTATCAAGCACATTTATAATGTTTTTCCATGTAGGAGAAAGCCGTCTAACCTTCAATTTTTCTGTTAAAATACAACCAAAAGTTATCTGCATGGCTGTTTTTACATAATATAGATTAGGATTATACTTAAAAACACTTCAAGTTATGATCATTTAATAGCCCTTCATTTACCCTTTTTTTCTTTTAAGAACCCACATCTAAACTTGAAGTATGCATTTCTATTCCCTTCATTTTCACAGAATAATAAATATTTCTCACTTTTCTCTGGGACTTTCAGTTTGCAATACATTTTTGTCATTGAAATATTAGCTAGTTTTCCAAATTCTCCCTGGAGAAAGCAGTCTGATGTCCTTCGTATTGCCAAGGACACATAATTTCTGATGATACACACCTGCACAGGGGTCCCATATATCTATCAGACCTATTCTTTAAACCAATTGTAAAATTTACAGAACCACAAGGGTATCTGTCTGTTATTAAAACTTTCCAACCAGCATTTGTGATTGTTCTATCTGCATTTGACAATATAATTGTTCCCGTAGCTTAATAGTTCTTATTTGAGCCAATACCGTTATTGGACAGGAGTCACATCTCGGATGCCCTGGCACAAATGAGATGTGCTGAACACCATCTGTAGTATTCACAGAAGATGCACCTAGGGATGCCCCACAGCACATCCCCCTCTGTGAATACCACATTTGCGTCCAGCTCGGGATGCACCAGCGCAACCCCGGGTTGGGTTGGGAGTCCAATGGGGCAGCATATCTTATGATGCACTGTGCCAAATGTAGCCATTCAGAGCCAGTAACATACAAAAGGGGTCATTTAGCATGCAAGGTGCAGTGAGGTCATTTGCATGTCATTATGGCTCCATTTGCATGTGTATTGCAAGGATGCACTTAGCAGTTTGTGCTGGGCACCCTGCAATGTCTATGAGCCACACATATAGCCCCTAGGAGGCAAGATGCACCCCCCACCCATCCCCAGCTTGATCACTGGCTGTGTGGATGCCCACAAAGGAGCCCTTGTGGTCCAGTGGTCCCCCCTTCCTGCCCCAAACTCCGAGTGTATGCTGCACATTGCGGTGGTACAGAAATAAGAGCTGAAACCCCCCTCCCTGCCTGACACCCCTAAAAGCATGCTGCGCACTGAAGTGGTAAAGAAGGAATAGCTGAACCCTCTACCGACCCAATCGCAAGGTTGCCGTAGTCCCCTACATTACTCTGATGGTCCAGTGGACACCCCACTCCCCCACCACTCATGCACCCTCTCCCACCACCCCCCCATCCCAGCAGGTCCTGAAATTTGGCAGGCAGCACAACCCATCCACATACTGCCATGGTTGCCCACTGACAGCTGTCTGTGAATGATAGCTACTGTACACCCTGAAGCCCACTGATGGACCCAGCTGAACAATGGGCTTGCAGTGTGTACTGTACCCTGTCGTTCCCAACTTTGTGAATAACAGAGTGCAGTACACACTGCAAGCCCATTGGTCAACAGAGTCCAACAATGGGCTGCAGGGTGTATAGTAGCCGGCATTCACAGACAGCTCCTTTCAGCGGGAAGCCATGGCAGTGTGCGTGTGGGTTGTGCTGCCCTCTGAACTTCAGGACCTGCTGGGATGGGGGGGAGTGGAGTGAGGAGATGGTGCCTGGGTGGGTGGGTGGTCCGCTGGACCACCAGAGTGGGATTGGACTTCGGGTCTGCATTGTGATCAGGTCGGAGTGGGGAAGGGGGGATCTGGTGTTACAAGTCTACCACTGCAGGGTGCAGCATGCCAAACATGGGTTCAGGCAGGGAGCGGGGTTGTCTGAACCTCTTAAAGTACTGCTGCATTGTGTGGCATGCGATATAGGAGTCAGGCAGGAAGGGGGGGTTCTGTCATGGATAATGTACCACCGCAGTGTGAGGCATGCAAAAGGGATTTGGGCAGGGAGGGGAGGGGAGGGGGATCTGCAGTGACTACAGGACATCTGCCACAGTGTACGGCATGGAAATGGGGACTCGGGCAGGGAGGGGATCACACTGGACTGGCAGGGTTGGGCAGGCTGCCATGCTGCTGTCTGCAGTATGGCAGCCTATCTGTGGGTGCCCACCCACTTATGTCTACTTGTTGTAGACTTATCTCTTGGAGGCGCATCTCCAGGCTTGCTCCAGGGATGCTCCCCCAAGATGGGTTGTGAATAGGGTTGTCAGAACTAGTTTGGTAAAGATTCGAACCCTCCTCGAACCTTGGTGTTCGAGTTCTAATTTAGAACTCAAACACTAGAGGGTTCGCAAAAGGGTTCGAATCACAGTGCTCATTTTTGCTGCCCAAGTTGTTTGAAAAATAATTATTACTTTACTTTACTGTCGGAGTGTCGCTCCTCCTCCCTCCCGGTTGGCGCTGATGTTTCCAAGTCATTTCAGCTCAGCTCCTCCCTACTGTGCAGCTCAAGACAGTTGGGGGGGGCAGGAGTCTCACTCCGGAGTCCCCATCACATGACCAGCCACTGTACAGTCAGGTGGTAGAAAGATGATCAGAGGGGTAAGCCTCACGGGATCCATAATTCAGGATAAGTGAAGTGCGACTGCGCGGCTCCAGTCCTGTGTCTGATTCCGATTGAGGAAGGCATGCTGCGGAGTGCTGTGCTCCAGGTCCAATCCCAGACCCACCAAACTGCATTTTATCAGGCAGCATTCAGTTTTGAAAAATTTTAAAAAGGTGTATTGCCTTGCTGAAGACAAACAAAAAAAAAAGTTGCATAAAGGGGGCGGTGGGTGAGTGGGGCTGGGGTTGCAGCGGGAAAGAATGGTCAGACTCAGGAGCACTCAAGAGGGAGATCACCCTGGCTGGGGGATGGATAAAGAGATTAATAGAACCAGAGAAAGTTGGAAACAAGGGAAAAAATGTCTCCCAGGTCGCACCATGAGAGGAGCAACTTGTTGTGTTGTTCAGTGTGCTTTACTAGTAAAACATTTCAATAAATAAATTCAACAAAGTGAAAAATCGTACCATGATGACTGTGCTGAAGGGGTCCTTTCACCCCAAACCTCCTGATTCATACAACAAGGCAGTTCGTTTCTGACACAGTATTCACTGTGTTGTATCCTGCCCTGGGGTACTGTGGCCACTGCCAGCCCATCACCCTGCTGTGTATGTGCCCTTTGACTGCACCCGTACCCCATTGTATGTTGTGTGTGACTGTGTCTAGCCCAGAAGTCAGTTCTGTGGTATCCTACATACACCACAACATAAAATCCCAGCACCACCACCACCACTAGCCACACAATTCAATAAGTAAGATACAAGAACATGCCTCAAAATCACAATTATTAAAGCCAACAGTGTGTAAAAATACCCCTTACCATGAGACAAGGGAGAACAACTCACCACCTCCTACCAGTTTCACCTGCAAAGGTTTCCTCAGGGAGTATTTTTACACACGATTGTCTTTAATAAATGTGATTTTCAGGCACATTCTTTGTGTCTTACTTATTGAATTGTGCGGCTAGTGGTGGTAGTACCAGGATTTGTGTGCTTTGATTTAATATTTTTATCCTCAGCACACCATAGCACTGGGGCAGTATTCATTCTGCCATCTTTAAACGCATATCAGAAATATATTTCCCAGTTGGGAGAAGAGACAGAAAAATCCATTTTCACTGTGTTGTGTGACTGTCTCCTGTGGCCAGTCCATCACCTTGCTGTGTGCCCTTTGATCAGCCCAGTAGACAAGTTGTAGTGGTATCCTTAAACATATACCAAAAATATATTTCCCTGTTGGGAGGAGAGACAGAAAAATCCCTTTCAGTGTGTGTGTGTGTATATATATATATATATATATATATATATATATATATATATATATGTGTGTGTGACTCTGTCTTGTCTACTGCCGCCTATCACCCTGCTGCTGTGTGCCCTTTGACTGCACTTTACCCTACCCAGTGTGTGTGACCGTGATACCGGCCCAGTAACCAGTTGTGTGGTGGTATCCTTAAACACATGCCAAAACATATTTCCCTGTTGGAAGGAGATTCAGAAAAATCCCTTTCACTGTGTTGTGTGACTCCGTCTCCTTTGGTGTACTGTGTGGCCAGCCCATCATCCTACTGTGTGCCGCTTGACCACACTATCCTACCCAATGTGTGTGATCAGTGTAGCCCAGCAGCTGCTGGTGTGGTATCTTAATAACATGACAGAAATATATCTCCCGTTTTAGGAGAGACAGGAAAATCCCTTCAGTATGTTGTGTGATTCGATCTCATTTGTTGCGTACCGGCCAGCTCATCATCCTGCTGTGTGCCCTTGGACTACTGCACTGTACCCAGTATATCAAATTCACACAAGATCATTTCTCTCTCCCCTTATACTGAACAGGTTTTATTTCTTTTTGTCCTCAATTTCATATGTATTTCACTATTACCTTCATTGTTGGCAGCAAAATGAAAAAAATAGGGTTCGAGTTCTAAAAAAAGACTAGAACCCTAGAACATTTTCAAAAGTTCTAGACTAGAACTAGAACCCAGAACTTCTAAGGGTTCTGACAACCCTAGTTGTGAATGGGGCTGCACATCATATGCATGGGCACAAACCCTCCAGATGCATCGTATATCATTATGGGTGGTATGTAGCACCTGCGCATCAGACCCCTTCCAGAATTGTGCCAGTGCGCAAGACAGGGATGTGCTTGGCGCATCCCTTTTAAGAATCCTGCCCCTAGATTTTAATTTTAATTCACTTCTTAACAGAGCAGATGAAATGCTCTCTCCAAGTAAAACATATTTTGTATTGTTTCTAAATTGTTGCCAATATTGGTAAAAGCTCACAATCTGACCCATACATAATACCACTAATAACATTTGCATCAAAGGACTGTTTTAAAGCTGAAAAGGAATTCCCTGCAAAATTATTCATGCATCTTACAATGGCTTTAGAAGACTGAATCCCTTCTTTTTTAACAGCAGCTGCATGATTCTTCCAGGCATTTAAGGAGTCAAAATGCAAACCTAAATACTGATAACTGTGTATGATTTCTAATAGGAGGGATGTCATCAAAAAACTTGTCAAAACTTCCCTTTTTTCCTGAAAAATTTATATCTTAGATGTTCCTGCTTTTAATAAGAGACCCAACTTCTGCAACTGTAAGTTCATGGTGTTACTAGCTCGTTTTGAGGACTAATGGCATTAATGAACATAATGAGATGCCGTCTGCATACATCAGTAAATGGATCTCCCTATCTTGGTCTCTGGGAAAAACATGTCCACTAGCTCCAGAGCTTCAGCAAGGGATCAATATAAAGATTAAATAATACTTGGGCCAGGAGGCAACCCTGTTTGACTCCCTTAGTTATATGGATCAAATTCAATCTTAGGCCATTTTTTGCAATCCATACCACACTGGTATTCATTGTGTGCACTAACTTCAGTAATACTACAAGGTTACTTTCTATCTCACCATTTTTCAATATATCCCAAAGAGTTCTCCACTTAACATTGTCAAATGGACAGCTTAAATCCAGACATGATGTATATAAAGCACATTTTGTTTGCTAAAATGCAATTTTGTATTAAATAATTGAGAGTAAACATGCTGACCATTGTGTTAAATACTGTACCTCATAAACCCTGCCTGCACAAGAGATCACCTTCTTTTTCCTAACCCAGATGTCCACATACCTTAAATGTATTTGAGTATAAATGTTCAAACCAATACATAGAAGTCTGGTGGATAATTGCTAGGCTCATTTACACTGCCATTTTTATACAAGGGTGCAATCAGTCCTTTTTACCAAATATTTGGAAGTCTCAGATGGTAATTTATTACATTAAAAAGTGGAGGTAATGGTCTGGATTCACAAAGCTCAAGAAATTCCAGCAGCTGCTAGAAAAACCCAGTACAAGAGGTTTGCCACATGTGAATCCGCTGTTTTTCCCACAGCTACAGTATTCACAAAAGTGGAGCCAGTTTATGACCGGCTCCACGATTTACAGCAACTTACAGGTGGTGTTGCCATAGAAGTCCCCGTAGCTACAGAAAAATGTTATGGCTGGTAGGACTCAGCATAACATCTCTGCAGCTGGGTGGGGGGAATTGTAATCATTAATCTCCGCACCTGTGGAGATTTCAGTCTACAACTGGAGATTCGAAGTGGGGCTTAGTCCCATTTCGCTTTGTGAATCCGGCCCAATATCTTTGCCCACCAATACAAGTACGCCAAAAATAATTCATTGGGTAATCCATCTGGACCCAATGCCTTGTTTATCTTTGGTGAGTTAATTGCTGCGTGGACCTCCTCCACTGTAAATACCAAGGGAATATATGGGAACTCACTGTCCAATGTGAAATGATCCAGGTTATTATCACTAGTGTGCCAGATGGATTTATCCTTAAAAAATGTCTCCCACTCTTCACTGCTTATAACTAAGATTGTATAAAACTGTTTGTTATTTGGGCCAAGAGATACTAGGTCACAACCCCCACCCATGTTGTCTTTCCATAGATCTTCTCCTGTTGTTCTCTCCAGAGTAACTGTTTGTAATGTCCCTTTTTTTTTTTTTTTTTTTTTGCCTTTCTGTACTTCATAGCCTGGACAGCCCCCTATTCTGCCTGCTTCAGACCTGGGCCCTGTCAACAATGGTCCTGGGACTTACCTGACCTGATGTTCCTCTCTGGCTTTCCTCCCGGGGTGGGGCCTGTTGGATCACCCCATAACCCTGCTGGATGCCTTGCTGGGTGCCCAGGGAGGCAGCCCAGGTTGGCTGCATGGTGGCTCAAGATGGGGCATACAGTTCATCTAGCGAGGTTTTTCCTGTGGAGTAACTACGGGAGTCATGACATGCAATGACACTGCAGTGTGAAAATGCCATGTCTGGCATACCTAATGTCCACTGCCTAGCCTCTGGTGGCAAGGCCTCCTGTGATCACCCAGGAGCACTGCCCTGGTAATGCTACCCATTACCCTCCTGAGGTAGAGAGTGCAGGAGCCACTCAATCCTCCCTTCCCCTCCCGCCAGCTGTATAGCAGCCCCGGTCTGTTCCTGAACACAGACCACTAGCATTGCAAGTGGCAGCACTATTGTTGTCCCAACAAGCCAGCCCTATAGAAACACAGAAACATAGAATTTGACGGCAGATAAGGACCGCTTGGCCCACCCAGTCTGCTCATTTCCCTACCTATGGATAAGCTGCAGATCCTAGATAACCAGCAGCCTACTTCTTCCAACCTCCACCCCCTAGAATTGTCTTACAGTATGTCTTTCCTATGCATGCTTGAATTCCACCACTGTTTTTGACTCCACAACCTCCTCCAGAAAGCCGTTCCATGCATCCACAACCCTCTCTTTGAAAAAATACTTCCTTAAATTACCTCTGAGCCGCCCCCCTCCCATCTTCAAATTGTGCCCCCTTGTTCTTGCACACCTCTTTTTTTGAAAGATGCTACCCTCTTGGACTTTGTTGATTCCCTTGAGATACTTGAAAGTTTCTATCATGTCCCCCCTCTCCCTCCTTTCCTAGAGGGTATACATATTAAGCTCCTTAAGTTTCTCTTCATATGTCTTCCGGTGCAGACCCTGCACCATTTTAGTTGCCCTCCTCTGGACAGCTTCCATCCTGTCTATGTCTTTGCAGAGATTGGGCTCCAGACCTGCACGCAGTACTCCAGATGGGGTCTCACCAGCTGTCTGTACAGAGGGATAACTTCCTGTTTTCTACTGGTGATGCCTCTCCCTATGCATCCCAGTATTCCCCCCAGCCCTCCTTGCTGCCCTCTCACATTGCTTGCCCACCTTTAGGTCATCTGATATGACTACCCCCAGGTCCCTTTCCATTTTTGTTATTGTTAGTATCACCCCCCATTGTGTACTCTTCCCTTGGGTTTTTGTTTCCCAGGTGCATTACCTTGCACTTCTTAGCATTGAATCTAAGCTGCCACACATTTGACCATTCCTCTAACCTTGCCAAGTCCCTTCTCATCCTTTCCACCACACCTTGTGCATCAACTCTGTTGCAGATCTTTGTGTCATCTGCAAAGAGACATACTTTTCCTTCCAGTCCCTCTGCAATGTTGCTTATAAAGACATTGAAGAGGACCATTCTTAATACTGAAGCCTGCGGTACCCCACTAGTAACCCCCTTTTCTTCAGAGTGGACTCCCTTTACTATTACTCTCTGTGTCCTATTCTCCAGCCAATTCTTTACCCAGGCTGTCATCTTGGGACCCACTCCCAGGCTGGCTAACTTGTATATTAATCTTTGTGTGGACTGTGTCAAATGCCTTGCTAAAGTCTAGGTAAGCCATGTCCACAGCCCCTCCCTGATCTACTGCTTTGGTCACCCAGTCAAATAAATCTATCAGATTCATCTTGCATGACCTTCCCACTGTGAATCCATGCTGCCTTGGGTCCTGTGTCCTCTGGCCTCTAGATACTTGACATTTCTTTCCTTCAGAAGTGATTCCATCATTTTCCCTATCACTGAGGTTAAACTAACAGGTCTGTAGTTTCCTGCTTCTGCCTTGCTCCCACTTTTGTGAAAGAGAATCACATCTGCCCTCCTCCAGTCCTCGGGTACCACCCCATCCTCCCATGATTTGTTAAAGAGGGTAGTCAGTGGTGTTACTAGTTCTACCTTAGTTCTTTTAGAATTGGGATGAATCCCATCAGGCCCCATTGCTTTGTCCACCTTCAGTTTTAAGAGTTCTTTCAGAACCCTTTCTTCTGTAAATGGACTGGTATCAACTTCTGTATCCAGAGTGTTTCTACTGTTTGTTTTAGGCACCTTCCCCTCTTCATTTGTAAATACTGAGCAAAAATATGTGTTTAGTATCTTTGCTTTTTCACAGTCACCCTCTGCCCACCCCCTCTCCTTTATTAAGCCTCACTATCCCTCCCTTGGTCTTCCTTCGCTTCCTGATGTACCTATAAAAGGTTTTATCCCCCTTCTTAACTGAGTTGGCTATCTTTTCCTCGGTTTGGGCGTTTGCTGTTCTGACTGCCTTCCCAGCTTCCTTTTGCTTTAACTGATACAGTGCTCTGTCCTACTTTTTCTGTGATTCCTTGTATTTCCTGAATGCTTTCTTTTTCTCTTGAACCTTCACTGCCACTTCCTTTGAGAACCATAGTGGTTTCTTACATCGTTTCATTTTGTTTATTTGCTTCACACAAAGGCTTGTTACCTCTATGATGGCAGTTTTTATTATTCCCCATTGTTCTTCCACCCCTCCTTCCTGCCCATTTGCTAGTGCATTCCTTAGGCGCTCACCCATTTTGGCAAAGTCTGCCCTCCTAAAGTCCAGTACTTTTGCCTTTGTATGGCTTGACTCTATTGCTGTGTTTATTGTGAACCATACTGTTCGATGGTCGCTAGTTCCCAGGTACTCACTTCTACATCTGTGATCCTTTCTCCATCTCCATTTGAGAGAACCAGGTCTAAGATTGCTCCCTCTTGAGTGGGCTCCAATGCTAGTTGTCTAAGGCATGCCCCCTGTAGGGCATCTAGAATAACCCCACTCTTCGAAGTGGCTGCTGCAACTGCACTCCAGTTAACATCTGGCATATTCAGATCACCCATCAGCAATATCTCCCCTTTTCCGCCATTCTAAGTATACTTTCTATCATTTCCTTGTCCATTTCCTCCCCCTGAGAAGGGGGTCTGTATACAACCCCTGCGGATTGTGGTGCCATTGCCTGTCTCCAAATTTACCCACAGTGCTTCTTCTCCTCCCTGTTTACCCTTTTGTTCTGTTGCTTTGATTCCTTCCCTTATGTAAAGAGCTACTCCTCCTCCTCTTTTACCCTCCCTGCCCCTCCTGTAGATAGTGTATCCTGGTATGTTTACGTCCCAGTCATGGTTTTGCGTGTACCATGTTTCTGTGACTGTCACAATATCCAGATGTTCCTCCTTCATCAAGGTCACTAATTCAGGAAGCTTGTTACTCAGACTATGGGCATTGGTACGCATTGCTCTCCATTTTTTGATGGCTTTACCTTCTGTTGTAGCATCCCCCACTGACCTTTCTACCTTGGTCTTTTTCTCATTTAGTACCCTGTTTTGTAGGGAGATGCTGGGATTTCCTGCTGCTTATCAGTCCCTCCCCCCTTGCTATTTAGCTTCTAAATGTGGTAATATAATCCATTTTTAAGACTATGGGCGGAGCCTAAAGCCCTTCTGTCATCGATCAGACTATAGCTGTAAAATGGCTTTTCGTGGAACTCTGTTTCTAGACATTTGGAAGTATTCCTCCACAGCTGCAAAGCAGTGCATTCCTCTCTTATTTTTGCTATTTGCTGCTCTATGTTAAAGACATCTAAAGTGAGGGGGGATGCTACTGTATTGTGCCTCAGAACTTCTCAGGCTATTAACAAAAAAACACAGCTTTTTAAACTACTGTTTCTATCATCTGTCCAGCTCAGTCTAATAGATGTATTCTACTTCTTTCAGCAACATAGGGGTAACTCATTATATGATGACTGTAAAATACTGAGCCTCTACAGTATCAGATTACAGACAGTAGTCTGTGAGCTGTTTCATTCCTATGAGCACACATACAAACTGCGGGGGGCTGTAGCTCCATCACTTTTTGGCCTGAAGGATCTTGCCTTTTACACAAACAAACAAACATAAAAAGTAAGCATAAACTAGAGTGACAGAGTTAATTATGTCCAACTGCCCAGGCACACATAGGAAATAGCTTGTTTGCTGTTTCTGGAGTTGGAAGTGTCACCTGGAAAGTGCTTTTAGTGTGTGTGTGTGTGTGTGTGTGTGTGTATACAATCCTGCTTTGGGATGGGCCATGTGATGCAGACTTCTCAATTCTTATAAAGGATTTATGGTCTGAGACACAGCTACACTGTTTGAGCCCCCCCACACAGCAGAAGGTCAGTGTAAAACTGTTATGTTTCTGTCCTCCAGACAGACAGTTTCAAAAGCAAACTAAAAGGAAAAAAAAATATGTAATTTTATAAATACATTTATAAAATGGGTAGGAAAAAAGAAATCATTTGGTTGGTTGAAACACATCAGGTGACCATGTGTATATCAGAGCGTGACCACACACCTGCACTTTCACTGCCCTCCAAATGAATTTTGCCATTTTATAAGCTAGATAACCCACTCTAGGGTGTGCAGTGCGCTCTGATATATGCGCACCTTGGGTGGTTGATGCACTAGGCTTGCCGCCTCTTGTGCAGCAATGCACATCAAGGCCTGCGTATATCAGAGCGTGACCACACACCCTAGAGTGGGTTATCTATTACATATATATCTTTTTCCTTTGGTAACCAGGTAAGGCCAACTAGGCATAGGTGCTTGTTTCTATGGACAACCTAGGAATACTGGGGAGATTAAGTGACTTAATCAGAGCCACACAGTATGGAAATGGAGGGTGTGGGAATCAAACCCATCTCTGAATACTGGATGTAAAAAGCTCATTTATAGCTCATTACTCTAACCTCTAGGCTATACTGCCAGTCCCATAAATGGTGAACAATTTAGACTGAGCTTTTAATATCTCCAAGGAGAACTGCCTTGAATCAGCAAACATGCATTTTTGTAGAAGTAGATGTTATTTTTTTTAAATACCAATTCTCATTTTGTTTCTTCTTAATCTGAACTGGCCTTTTGGTAAATTCGGTGAGTGTTTCTGATTCACACACTTCTGGCATTGACTATTTTAGAACAGTATGATCTCCTCAAGAACTTACATTGTTGGTACAATGCCTCTATGTTCTAGTTTAGAATTCTTAGGTTCATGGGGACATAAACAACATCAAACAATTCTTAGATGGCACTTTGCAGCAATATGTAACCCATAAATATCCAATGGGTTAACTAAAAGGCCAGCAAAAGTGGGGCAGAAACAGAAGGGGACCCACTATATGAATAAAAGCTTCTACAGGAAATATTACTCACAGGTTCAGTGCAGTTCTCCTTTAACTAAGCTTGTAGGGAATGTCAGGTATTTTATCTAAATGGCTAGGAACTATGTTTGCAGGAATTTGGAGTCATCTACAGGGAAATTATTCCCATAGACTTGTATAAGGTATATGGAAAAAACAGAGTAATTTGGTTTCCATTGAAAATAATGTAATCTACAGGAACACATATGAAAATTACCCTGCAGTTACAGGAAAAATGCAAACTTAATCTGTGAGCAGTCACACACACACACACACATGCACGCAAGCATGCATGCATACACAAAATCACCAGTAGCATTTACCCTGACTGAATAAATTCAAGAGGACTGATTTAGCAGCATGGCAGTTTCTGACGATTGTGACTAAACAGCACTATATGACACCAACAAGAAAATAACTTTGGTTATTTGGCACCTTTTCACAGCCCTATCGGCTCTGGCTAGAGTTTGTTAAATTTGCTAAGGCTATTTTAGGAGCTAGCTCAATGGCCTTTTTGCTATTTTACCCACTTTGTATATAATTATCTTAAGTTGTTTGCATTCACTATTGAACCATAGCATGTTGTTGGTGCTATTATTTCCATCTTGAAATCAATCTTCATACATTAACTTCTCTCTAAGAATCTCTGTTATCATATCATATGCATCATAAGGAGAGAGCGAAAGAGATAGATTTCCCTTCATGGCTACCAGGCAAGCAAGTTAACATTACAGTCCGCAGCTGACAAATCCACATTCTGTAATATCTGTCATCGCTTGGATTCTGGATATAGCACCAGTTTTATTGCTTTTTTATTTTTGATAAGCATATTCATGTCAGCATGCAAAAAATCATTTCTTTATAGGCCATATTATCAAAAGTAACAAAATTCTGCCTTAGTGCTATAGGTAAATGGTAACTCTCCCATACATTCAGCACCTCAAATCTAGTTACTTTGTTAAATGAAAAAATATTGATGATGCAAAAATCTAATACACTCCCACCAGTTTTTGTAGGGAACATAATTTTGCCTGTTCTGTCTCCCAAGGCTCTTTCATTTATAATGTGAAGTAAGCTGTCAGCCAGTAAAGTTTGCAAAAGCACACCTCTTTTGGAAACTATTTTACTTTTGGAAGACCTGATTGGAAAATGAAAACAGTCATCGATTAACCATTCATTACTATATATTTAGATTTTTATACCTATTCTTGTGATAAAGTTCCCCATTAATAGTACCCCCCTTTTTGTGACCATTTTAAGTTTTGTTTAATGATATCAGACCCTACAAAATTTTTGCTGCCCTCCTCTGAAGTGTTTCTGCTCTGTCTATGGCCTACCAGAGATGCAGCCTCCAGAACTGGACACAGTATTCTACATGGGGTCTTACAAGTGATCGCAACAGTGGCAACACCACCTCCTTTCTGCTGGTGATACCCCCCTGTATTCACCCCAACATCTCACTAGCTCTCCTGACTAGCTTGTTGTACTGCTTGGCCACATTAAGTCATCCAACATAATTATCCTCAGGTCTCTTTGCTTGGTGGTCATCAATACCACTCCACCCATTTTGTACTCCACCCCCGGGTTTCTGTGTCCAAATGCATTAATTTGCACTGGTTTGCACTTAAACACAGCCACCATACCTTTGACCATCCTCTAGCTTTCTCTGGTCTCTGATCATCCTTTATCCCCACCCCACCCCCACCTCCCAGAGTTTCTACCCTGTTGCAGATTTTGGTGTCATCTGCAAAGAGGCAGCTCTTTCCTTCCAGCTCCTCTGCAATGTCGCTTATGAAGACATTAAAGAGTACCAGTCCCAGAACTTATTCCTGAGGCACTGCGCTGGTCAAACTCCCTTCCTGGGAATAAACTTCATTTACTACCATCCTCTGTCACCTATCCCCTAACCAATTTCTTATCCAATTTACCACCTTTGGACCAATTCTTAAGCTACCCAGCGTGCTTACTAGTCTGTGTGGAACAGTGTTGAAAACCTTTCTGAAATATAGGTAGGCCATCTCCACAGATCAACCTGATCTAAATCCTTTGTCACCCACTCAAAGAAATCTATCAGATTCATTTAACATGACCTCCCCCTATGAATCCATGCTGCCTTGGGTCTTGTAACCCACTGGATTCAAGATATATTCCACAATTCTTTCTTTCAGCAGTAATTCCAGTACCTTTGCCACCACCGATGTCAGGTTGACTGGTCTATAATTGCCAGCCTCCTTGGTGCTACTGCTTTTTGTGTAGTGGGACTATGTCTGCCCTCCTCCAGTCCTCCAGAACCATTTCTATTTCCAGTGAGCTGTTAAATAAAACTGTCTGAGGTGCGTCCAGTATTTCTCTGAGCTCCCTCAATACACTTGGTTGCATTCCATCTGGCCACATTGCTTTGTCCGCCTTCAGATTAGCAAGTCCCTTCAAGACTCCTGCCTCCAAAAAGGGACTAGTGTCCACCTGCTCCCTGCAAAGCTTTTGTTACTTTTTGTGTCCCCTCCCCTTCTCCTTCCTCTGTGAACACTGAAAAAAATATATGTTAAGGATGTCTGCCTGCTCCTGGTCTCCCTCTGCACAGTCTCCCCCTTCCCTTGTTAACCTTACAATCCCACCCCATTTTGCTCTTTTCATTAACATACCTAAAAAATGTCTTGTTTGGTTGCTATCTTCTTGGGTAATCTCTCTTCAGTTTGTGCTTTTATGCTCCTTACTGCTTTCCCTGCTTCCCACTGTTTCCCCTGAGACACCTACCTATCCTCCTCCTTCTATGTCTTCTTATGCCTTCTGAATGCTACCATTTTAGCCTTTACCTTTTCACCTCTTTCAAGAACCATGGGGGTCTCTTGTTCCTCTTGTTTTTGCTAAAATGTTTGACACAGAGGTTTGTTGCCTTTATCATGCTCCCTTTTATCTTGACCCACTGTTCCTCCAACCCAGCCAGGTCACACCCCCTTGCTATTTCATCCTTTTGGCATTCACCCATCTTTTTAAAATCTGCCCTCCTGAAGTACAGGACCCTCACCCTTTGTGGTTGGTTCCACAGTCACTCTTATATAGAACCACGCCATATGGTGATCCTGGTCCCCAAGTGGCCTCCCACCTTGATGTCTGCAATGCTGTCCCTGCTAATGAGTACCAGGTCCAGTATTGCCTCCTCATGAGTGGGTTCACTGACTAGTTTCTTGAGGATAGCCCCCTGCAGATAGTTTGGGATGCCCCTGCTTCTAGCTGAAGCTGCTGCTGGATGGCTGAAATCATCATCTGGCAGGTTGAAGTCCCCCACCAGCAGCACCTCCTCCTTTTCTGCCATCTTCCCAATGGCTTTCACCAGTACCTTATCTAATTCCTACCCCTATGCTGGATGTCTGTAGATCACCCCAGTGTGAATAGTGGCACCATTCCCCATCTCCAGGGTGGCTCAAAGTACCTCTGCCTCCCCCTGTATTACCTGTATCTCCATCAGTTTTATGGTTTTCCTCACGTAAAGCACCACACCCACTCCTTTCCTTCCCACACAGTCCTTACTGAACATAGTATAGCCTGATATGGCTATGTCCCAGTCATGGTTTTCAGCACACCATGACTCAATAATGGACACAATATCCAAGTCGGCCTCTGCCATGATGGCCTCTAGGTCTGAAAACTTACTTGCTAGACTTCTAGCATTCACACACATGGCCTTCCAGGTTTTGTTTCCATTCTGTTTGATACCTCCTTTTGTCCTTTCTGCCCTTCCTTCTTTCTGCCTCTTTTTAATGCTCCCCTTCATTCCCCCTTATCTCTACCACCCTGCTTCCTTTATTAATTTTCACCCTAGGGAATTTCTCTCCCCTCGGGTTCTCCTTTCTCTCTACTTCAGCATGGGGACCAGTTTTTGACTCCCCTATTCCTTCCACCACCCACCTTGGCAAATTTAAATGTTCATAAAAGTATCATTTAAAACATCCACTGAGGACTGTGGTTCCCCTCCTGGATGGATGCTGGCCATCACCTCTGTATAGGTCAATTTCCTCACAGGTGGGTCCCCAGTATCCAGTGTAGCTAAACATTTCTTCTCTGCACCATTCTTTTAGCCATAAGTTGAAGCTCCTGGTGCAGTGATCCTTCTCCTGTCCCATCATAGACAGGTAACACCTCAGAAGAAGCCACTGAGTGAGCTACCTAAGACCCATTTCCAGCTCCATAAACTCCCCCTGCACTATCCTGGCTCTGTCCCTAGCCAGGTCATTAATCACCAGGTGGACAATGACATCCAGATCTCCCTCCTATCCTGTTGCCCTAGTGATCTTCAGGACATTCCTTTGGGCTGTGGAACCAGGTAGGCACCTAACCTGCCCCTCCCCATCCTATTCCCAGATCTATCTCCCTCACAATTGAGTCACCCACCAGAAGTTGCTTTCTCCTCCTCTGAGGTCCTCTACCACCTTCCTTGCATCTGCACTATGGAGAGCATTGACACCCCCCTTGGTTACTACTGCAGGTACCTCCTCCTGGCAGTTCAGCTCTCCCAGAGTGGTGTAGGAATTACATAGTGGCACTGGTTGAGGAATGTACCTCTGTCCCATACCCTCACCCTTCCAGAGACCTCCATAGTCCAGCCATTCCTCCTCTCTGGCATCCTCTGAGGTAACAGTAGCAGACCTGGTGGCCTCTAGGTCAGGGGAGAGGTTCCCCCATATCCTAGCCAACTTAGCTTGGAGTCTAGCGATCTCCTCCCGCAAATCAGTGAGGTGTGTGCAGATGGGGTAGCACCACAGTCTCCAGAATATCTCTCTGAAGACCTGCTGCCCCACAACCACTGCACTGCACTACTCACAGCATTCTTGGCCTCTGTTCTTCCTGTGTTACCTGGAAATGCATTTATACCCTTATCCCTGATAGGGTGTTTCTAATTTTCCCCTTTATTTATTTTTATTTGTGTTCCCCCCATGTCTTGTTTAAATATTTATTTACTCCCACACTATCTTGGAGTCAGTGGGTTACAAGACCTGAAGAAGCATGGTTTCACAGGGGGGGAGGTCATGTCAAAGGAATCTGATAGATTTCTTTGACTGGGTGAGAAAGGAATTAGATGAGGGTGGCATGGTGGACATGGCCTATTTAGATTTCAGTAAGGTGTTCGATATCATTCCACCTAAGAGAATAGTAAGCAAGCTGGGTAGCTTAGGAGTGGATCCAAAACTGGTAAACTGCATAAGACATTGGTTAGGGGGATAGGTGACAGACTGTGGTGGTGAATGTAGTTCACTCCAAGAAAAAGAGGGTGACCAGTGGGGTGCCTCAGGGATCAGTGCTAGGACCAGTCCTGTTTAATGCCTTTATACGTGACATTGCAGAGGAGCTGGAAGGGAAGGTCTGCCTCTTTGCAGATGACACTGAAATCTTCTGTCTTGCAAATTACTTCATTGCATGTTAAAGTTTCTGATTTAAACAGCCACATGGTGAATTAACCTACTCTGAATCTTTGCTCATTAACAAATTGTAAATTATACACTGAAGACCATAACTGTTATAAAAATAATGCTTGGCTGAGACAAACTCTGAAGTTTACATAAGCCACCCACTGCTTTCTGTCTGCTTACAAAGTTAAATTATGCCTGATATCTTTCTCATAGCATTCTCTTTTACTGCATGTTAAATGTAAAGCCATCTGTCCCTTACCTTGACTGCTAGCTCTCAAAGTCAGAACTGGCAGCAAGAGATGCTGTCTGGCTCACCCTCTTATACCTGCAGTAGGCCATGTGCCAGCGTGCTTAACGTTGGCAAGCATCACCATAGTGATGTCATTGCTAAGCAACTGCAACCTTCCTGAAAGCACTTCAATCAGTGGGGAATTAGAATGGGAAAAACAAAGAGAAAAATGTGCTTGTTACAGAATTTCTAAAGCATTGCAAAATATTGGCTTTTGGTTCCAAGAAAAACTGTTAAGATCCTGTAATTGAATTTTATACAATGTGCTGAATATTCAAGCTAGCCAGAGAATTACCTATATTTTAAATCACTCTGAAAAATGTTTATAGGATCCTTAAATAGGATTATTAATGATATGCTTGAAATGCTAAAATACTGTAGTTATTTATCAAATGTCTGCTGTCCATTAGCCTATCACAAAATTATTAACTGGGCCTAGATGTAGCTGGTATCACTCAGAACACCCCTCAATCAAAGTATTTCCTGAACTAGCTATATACCATAGCTGTGTTATACTTTGTAGTATAAAATGAATTTAAAGAAGAAAATCTGAAAATATGAATCAAAGCTGTAAATAGACACAAAAAGCAGCAAACTTCTCCAGCACCATCAGAAGATACAGTGACAGACATTTAAAGAAAATAATAAAAACTTCAAATACTGGCCACCAACATGCCTTCTTCATTCAGACCCCGTGGGGCACTCAGTGTTACTAATTTATAAATCCACCACATCTCTCTCTTTTCTACCATTTTATTATAATTACCTTTTCTAGTTGAATCTTGTACCTGTTCCAAGCCCCAGAATCTCAACTGTAACTGTATTATTAGTTGTATTATTGTGGCATGTGTCGGCTCATAATCCCCATGGCGGTGTGCTATTCACCCTCCCTGCTTCGCGCCCTCTGCCTTTTCTATCCTCCCCCTCTCCATTTTGATACATACCAGTGCTGTAGAGCATT
Source organism: Neoceratodus forsteri (assembly GCA_016271365.2). Taxonomy (NCBI): domain Eukaryota; kingdom Metazoa; phylum Chordata; order Ceratodontiformes; family Ceratodontidae; genus Neoceratodus; species Neoceratodus forsteri. Next base: position 171,441,104 of record CM028131.1, on the reverse strand, counting down.
GGGAATTTCTCGAAGGAGAGGGGGGAGGGTGGGGGGTGGTGAACCAGGGAGGATGGACGAGGGGGGCCTTCGTATCCGGGTAGTGAGACCTAGAAGGCGCCCTGGGGTGAAATGGAATCCAGACCATGGTTTGCCCTGTCTGGTGTCCATACCCAAGGGCACTACAGAATTTGGTAGGCAGATGGGCTTGACAGCCTCCAAGGTTTGTTCAACCCGGGCGGTGTTATGCAATGCTAGGTCCATCAGAAACAAGACCGGCATTATTGCTGACCTTGTTGGTTAGGTGGACTTGGCTTGCATCACTGAGACCTGGCTGGATGAAAACTCAGGCCCCATGTTGGAAGCCTTGACTCCAGCCGGGTACTCGGTGATACACCGCCTGAGATTGGACCTCAGGGGTGGGGGGGTTGCAGTCTGTTTTTAGACGGAATTGGACCTCACAAGTGTAGTTGTGGGGGAGACTGAGTCCTTTGAGTGTACAGTGGTAGCGGGTGTTGGCGTCCGAATCGTACTCATTTACCATCCACCAGGTGATGGAAACGGTTCTTATAGGAAGTGGCAGACTTCATCGTTGACATGTCGTTGAAGTCACCCAGATTGATGGTTCTGGGCGACTTTAACGCCTGGGTCGATGATGAACTCTCACAATTTGGTAATCACTTCCTCCAGTTAATGATATCCTTGGGCTTTACACAGGTGGTTTCCACTGCTACCCATAAATCTGGACATTCCTTGGACTTAGTCTTTCTCCTAGGGATTGATATTACTGATTTGGGGGTGGAACCAGTCGTATGATCAGACCACTGCACCGTGGGGTTCAATTTTATTTCCCCCCCTGGGAAGGCCTACCCTTGTGGAGATGGCGAGATACCGCCCTTTACGGGATATTTCTCCCCAAGGCTTTGCGGCGGTTCTTGACCTCTCATCCCCCGCGTTGACGAGCAGTAGTCCAGAGACCTTGGTGATGGCCTATAATAGGGCGGTTACTTTGGCTCTGGATACTATTGCTCCTGTTCATGTATGCCCCCTCTCCCTTTGTCCCAAGGCGCCCTGGTTTGATGGGATGTTGAGGGAGATGCGGAGACAGAGGCGAAGATTAGAACGCTGTTGGCGCAGATCTGCCAGTGATACCGGCCTCCTTAAATTGATGGACCATTACTCTGTCTATCAATCTGCAATCTCCCATAAGAAGGCAGAATTCCTGTCCAGGGAGATTGCTGCTGCTAGGAACCGACCGGCTCAGCTGTTTCGAACTGTGGACAGGCTGTGCATCCCAGCTTGTCTACAAGTTCAGAGAGCTTTTTCACAATTAGAGTGCGAGGAGCTTGCTCGCTTCTTCGCTAATAAGGTGGCTGATATCAGGGCGAATCTGCGTCCTGCAGCTTCTAAGGGGGATGCGGTTGAACAGCGTGGGTTCACAGTGCCTCAGTTTTCATGGTGTTCCTTCAGCAGACCTGATTTCATTGATGTCATGAGGATAATCCATGGTATGCACCCTACAAGCTGTAGTTTGGATCCTGGACCGACTCCCCTAATATTGGGTTGTTGTGACATCATCGGTCCAATCCTTGTGCAAATAGTCTGGTGCTCTCTGGACTCAGGTGAGTTTCCTAGCTCCCTGAAAGAAGCGGTGGTGACACCGCTCTTGAAAAAAGCTACTTTGGACCCAGATTGTTTTGCAAACTACAGACCCATCTCTAACCTACCCTTTATTGGGAAGGTGATTGAGAAAGTAGTGGCGATCCAACTGGAGAACCATTTAACCATCCATGGCATATACAAATCCTTCCAATCCGGTTTTCGTAAAAGACATAGCACCGAGACTGCGCTGGTTCGGGTGATTAATATCTCTTGAGGACGAGAGACCAGAAGAGACATTCTATTCTAGTTCTTCTTGATCTCTCTTCAGATTTTGACACTGTGGATCACGTGGTGTTGTTAGCACGCCTGAGGCAGATCTGTGGAATATCGGGAACCGTCCTCAGATGGTTCACCTCATTCCTCACTGGGAGATCACAAAGAGTTGTGTTGGGGATTTTTTCCTCTGGCCCAATTTCTTTGTTGTGTGGGGTGCCTCAGTGTTCTGTGCTATCTCCCATGTTATTTGTGGTGTATATGATGCCCCTCAGAGACACTGTAAGATGGTATAAGCTGAGGTTTCATTGCTATGCTGATGATGCCCAGCTATACCTGTCTTTTGCTCCTGACCAGGATGGAGCTCTCTCGGTGTTTAAAAACTGCCTGAAAGAAATCCAGGATTGGATGGACTCTAGTTGGCTGAAGTTGAACTAAGAAAAGACTGAGGTTCTGGTTGTGGATCCGGGTTGTCGGACAGAGAGGTTGCCTGTTGGTGCACCTTCAGGAATTTTTCTTGGGGGTGTATCACTCCCAACCTCTGAATGGGTGCGTAACCTAGGGGTTATCTTTGATGACAGGCTGACACTACAGTCACAAGTATCAGCGGTTGTCAAAACTTCCTTCTACCACCTTAGGAATATCGCTAGAGTGAAACACCTTGTTCCGTCTGACTCGTTACCAACGTTGGTCCACGCCTTTGTGTCCTCACGCTTGGACTACTGTAACACCCTGTATTTTGGGCTGTCTGGGGTTGAAATCCGCTGCCTCCAACTAGTGCAGAATGAAGCAGCATGGGTTTTGACTGGAACAAGCAGGTCTTGCCACATCTCCCCGGTGCTGCGCAATCTGCGCTGGCTTCCTGTTAGGTGGCGGATCACCTTTAAAGTCTGTTTATTGACTTTTAAAGCCCTACGTGATCAGGGTCCAGCCTATCTGAAAGATCTCCTGGTTTCTTACTGCCCGGGCTGAGTACTCCGCTTGGCCAATGAGGGGTTGCTAGAGATTCCAAGAGTGAGCCTAAATTCATCTGGTTGTAGAGCTTTCTCTTATGCTGCTCCCACTCTTTGGAATTTTCTACCCCGTCGGTTGCGGTTGTGCACCTCCATGGAGGAGTTCAAGAGGGATTTAAAAACTCACTTGTATCAGTCTGCCTTTTTAGACCAGTGATTGTGATGTATCATTCTGAGATCGATGTTTTTATCTGTGTTTTATCTGTGTTTTATTTGTGTTTTATAATCTTTGTATAGCGGCTTGAAATTGGAAAGGCGCTTTAGAAATAAAATTTATTATTATTATTATAACTGTGTGTCACTTTTCCTTGTAATGTCTGGCCAAGCCAGAATTTTATTCTTGTTGTTCTATGGCACTTTTGCAATCTATGATCCTTTTTTTAATGTTTACCTCATGTATAAGTGATCACAGGGACACTAAATGATGCAAATAATACCTATAGTGTTACAGTTGATATGTGATTTCTTTTTGTATTCTTTGCCTGTGCAAGAGCGCCTGAAAGATTCCCTGTAGGATGTGTGGTCACACACCACACATCTCCAACATGGAAACATGCCTCTCTTTAAGGGCCTAGAAACAATTGTCCTGTTTTTGGTTTTTTATTAAACTCTGTGTGAACCAGCTTATCCTATATACGCGGTGCCTTCTTAGATGTTACAAATAGTTAATGTGAAAACATATTAGCTGTAGCTGGATCATTTTGCAAAATATTCTAATTATTTAACAATATTTTTTCTGATCCTGGGCATTTGGGAACAGTGCATTGTAGTAAAGGTAATAAATGAGCATGTTTCACTTGCTTTAGGCTGAACAGTCATGGCTTGTTGCCTATTAAACCTTTGCACCCTCCTCTGTGCCTTCATCAGAACTGACCTGGAATATCCACTTTGCCAAAGTCTATTAATAATGACTGGTATTTCCACCTGAAAATACCACTGCTGGCTGCAGTTTCTTTTAGCTTGCAACAATTGAGAGTATGGTATACTCTCAATTAATTTTTTTAGGATGAAAACATTTGCTGTGTAATGCTACATTTCTGTCAGTTTTCTAAAATGTTTCTTATCCAATTTTGAGCCATTTTTGGGGCTTCAGTAGGTGTAGCCCTGCAGATCTCTTGCTCAGAAAAGCAGTCATCGCATTCCTTCTGACCAAACAACATGTTGGAGCTGTAATACAGTCTCCTCCACATCCTTCAAGTACTCTGCTCACTGTCTCCATTGGCAGCCGCACTGCACTATTTTCACTCTGTCAGTGGTCAAGGTGGAAAATGGCACACTCCAACATATCTAAAATGGCCACCAGATTGTATTGTGCAGGCACGACTACTAGTGCATGCGCAGAAGAGAGCAGCAGCTATCTTGGACATGGAAGAGTGTGCCATGTTCCTCCGTGACTGCTGATTTTTTTTAATTATGGATATCCCCCCTACCTGACCCTCACTCTCAGCATCTACCACCCCACACCCCCTCCAAAAACATAACAATGACACTGGAGGTGCCCAGTCCCCCAGTGTTGCTGTCCCTCTCTGTTGTTGTCACCCTTGAAACTGTCCTGCTCACCTGACCCTTCCTTTCAGCACCCACCTCCCCAGACCCCCCTCCAGAAACATAACAGTGACACTGGGGGTGCCCAATCCCTCAGTGTTGCACTCAGGAATCCTTGGTTGTAATTTGTTTTCACCTGAAAAAAGAAAAATAAAACTGTCCATTGATGTTTTTGTGGCTGTTCCTGACCCCTGACCTGACCCTCCTACTCATCACCCACCACCCCACTCACCCTCCAAGCTCTTATTTACCATTCAGGGGTTCAGTGCCTCAATCCTCTCTGGACCACAAACACATCATCATGCTTCAAATCTGGACTGCTAACTGAAGAAACAGGTATGTGGTTCAATATATCTGGGCACCCCCAAAATCAAGGTACGATTGCCCAGGAACCAGACACGTTAACCTTTGCATCCCTAAACATCCGCAGCCTGGCAGCAAAGTTTGACAATCTACAAGCCTGGGTAGCCCTCCATAATCCTGATGTGCAGTCAGTTGTCGAGACATGGCTTTCTCCAAGGATCCACAATGGTGCCACCAGTCTACCGGGTTACACAATTTTTAGGCAAGATTGAGTATCTAAAAGAGGTGGTGGCTGTGCACTCTTCCTTAAGGATATCTTACAGGGCATAGTCCTAAATGTACCCAGCCTAGGGCCATTCTCTCAGGCCCTTGCCATTTAGGTCCTTCTTGGGGCCCATAACAAAATAATTACACTGTTATCAGTCTACATCCCACCAAAGAACTCGGCCCAAGGTCTCCAAGCCATCATAGACTGCCTTGGAAGTCTTACCCTAAGCAAAGAGGTTATACTTCTTGGTGATTTCAATATTAATTGGCTTTCTCCTGAAGCTAACCACTTCAAAGATGCAATTCAGGCTGTCCACTTTACACAGCTCATTGAAGCCCCCACTAGAACCAATTACAGAATGGGCACTAGTACTCTGCTTGACTGGGTACTCACAAACTGACCTGAGCATATTTCCAATGCCTCTGTCCTCCTGGATGATATCAGTGACCACTCCCCTGTCATGTTCAGTTGGGCTAATAATTTCACCAAACCCCCTCCATGAACAGTCACCAACAGGTTCCTCAAGCCTGGTCACATGGGCCACTTTAAAGTCAATCTCCTCAACGCTGACTGGTCAGCAGTGTTTGGGGCTTCTGACACTGATAGTGCGTTTGAAAATTTCATCCTTCTATTCAATATGATCTGCGACACTCATGTACCCTTCAAAAAGGGTAAAATTGAAGGCAATTTCAATGACTGGATGAGTCCAGACACCCTTGAACTTATGAAAAATAGAGACCATCTCTGGCATGTAGCCAGGGCCACAGGGAAGCAGTCCGACATCCTGAATTACAAATGGGCCAGGAATAACTGTACCAGGACCATCGGAATAGCCAAAAACTTATACTACAAAGAGGCCCTGGCCAAGAACTGGAATGATGGTTGTAAATTCTGGGCAAACCTAAAAGAGATCACCGGACATGAGCCCTAAATGGCCCCCACCATGCTCAGCATTGATGGATACCCCATCCTTGATCCTAAACCTATAGCCAACACCTTCAACTTTGCTTTCACTGACCTCCGTAATGTTCTCCCTACCAACTTCTTCTCCCTCACCAATCATGCTGCTCCTTCACAGACCCCAATGCATCACCCTTTTTGCTTCAAGACTATTACTATTGGGGAAGCCAGGAAATACCTGCATAAGATGCTCGGAGAAGCTATGGTCTGAGTGGCATTCTAACCAGAACCGAGGTGTTTCAGAGGTGTTGCTCACTTCCCTGTTGTTTACCGTAGCAATCATTCCAGCCAGATGACTGGTGAAATCTTCACTGAGTTGGTGCGGGAGTGGGATTGGAAACCACAAGGCCAAAAAATAGCCCTCCTCTAAGATAATTTTACCTGCCACCCACATGTACAGAATCTAAGAAACATCAAATTGATTTTCCTCCCCCTCGAACACCACTTCTATCATTCAACCACTAGACCAAGGCATAAATTTACTCAATGAAGAGACGTTACGTAAAACAAATGCGATCCCTTCACATAAAGTGAATGAAGTGAAAAGCAGAAAGCACAAATCAACATGAGCACCAAATAAGTAAAGTTAAGCACAAAGCACAAAGCACCTAGATCACAAATAAAACCCGATTTAGCTCCTTCTCACTCCCTCCCTCATTACACATACAGTGCATTATCCCGCGGCGCCACCTGCCAGCAATAGCTGACATCGGCTAGTGTGGACACAATGAACAAGCATGAATGTGTCTTTCTAAAATGACTTAGGCTGTAATACATCATCTATAAAGCACCTCCAGAACAGTATCACCTGCTTCTAAATGTTTTCATTATCTGAATCAGTCAAAATGAATTTTTGCTCACAGTCATGCAAATAGGAACTTAAATACCCTTGGCCATGGTACTCCCCATGGCTGTACCCATGATCTGGCCATAATACTTATCTAAGAATCTGAAATAATTGTTATGTAGTGCTATCTACACCATTTCCTGTAACAGTTGTGATTTAGGTCTAGAATTTTCTAGCCTTGCATTTAAAATCTGTCCCATAGTTACTGTCATATATGTTATTCAGATCTTGTATAAGGTGAAAGACATGGGTCATATCTTGCATGTATGTGGGGATTTTCTTAATCAGGGGCTGCAGATAAAAGTTCACATATGATGACAGAGGCTCCAGGACTGAATCTATACCTTAAGCAATAGGTTTTCTGTGTGGATTGTGCTGATTTTTATGTATATGTGGGATCATATAAAAAAGCAGAGTCCGTAGGTATTCCTTCCTGAGCAACTGGCCTTCCCATTCTTGAAGCCAACCTATTGATACCATTTCTTCAAGGAAATCTGAGCACTCAGCTTTGACCTTGGTCACCCCCCTCCTTGCAACTTCCCAAACATCCCATTATCTTCCCCTACTGCCCTACCCCCTCTCCATTGTGCCTTCCCCCTTTAACTGTCTAAGCCTACTCTGGCTGTTGTGTCCATCTCTACACTAAGCCTTCCATCCCCCACTCTAAGACAGTGCCTCCTCTGGCTACTTCCCACACTGTCCTACCTACTCTGTAAGGTCATAAACGTGTTAAGTTACCATGCTTCGTATTTGACCTGTGTTTTTTTGTAAATTGTTCCGTTCTGTTGTATATTGTATTACATATTGTGGTCTTTGTATATTGCTAAAATCACTGCATTCTAATTTGACTCTGTATACCTTTACAAAATGTGTCTTCAATTGTATAATCTGTTATGTCTCTTATTACCTGTTGTTATTGCTGACACTGAACCTTTGTAAAAGAGCTTCTGGCTCAAAAGTATTACATTCCTAAATTTTAATAAATAAAATAAATAAATAAGTAAAAATAACTGGCAGTGAGTCCATGTCTAACTATAAATAATTGTGCTGTACACTTGGCATGTCATTACACATCTGTCTATATTGAGTCACATTTTGTATTACTATGACTCCACCCCGTCCTCTGGCTTTATTACTATAGAATCATTATTAGCCAAATTATGTAAAGAGTTATTTTGTTCTCTTGTTAAATTACTTCTGTACTTTTGTGGAGCATTAATAATCTTAACAATTTGTTTGTGGACTATACCTATATATGTTTTGACTGCATTGTTAGTATCTACTGGTGGCATGTAAGCTGACTTGCTATCCAATGCTAATTTTAAATCTGTCTTTTTCTTCTGCATTTTCAAAATGTGCTTTTAACCTCTGTTTTGGGAGGGCAAGTAGTTGGGACAGCTCGCCAACCTTGTCCAACTCGGGCGCTGTTATGCAATGCCAGATCTGTTGGCAACAAGACTGCTCTTATTGCAGATTTTGTAGGTATAGCAGATCTGGTTTGCATTACTGAGACCTGGTTAGATGGGAATGTTGCCCCTATATTGGAGGCGGCTATTCCCACTGGGTACTCGGTTATACCTCGCCCGAGATTGGACCACGGGGGGGGTTGCAGTCTGTTTTAAGCCCGAATTTAGCCTAACTAGTGTACCAGTTGAGGAGGCCAGGTCATATGAGTGTACTGTGGTAGCTGGTGTGGGTGCAGGATAGCCCTTATCTACCATCCACCAGGTGATAAGAAGCTATACCTGCAGGAGGTAGCAGACTTCACCACCGACATGGCATTGGAGTTGCCCAGATTGATGGTTCTGGGCGACTTCAATGCTTGGATCAACGAGGAATACTCGCTTTTTGGTCAACACTTCCTCCAGGTGATGACACCTCTGGGCTTCACACAGGTTGTTTCCTCAGCTACTCACAATGGTGGTCACTTCCTTGATCTGGTCTTCCTCCTGGAGATTGAGGCCTCTGACTTGGTGGTGGAACCAGTCGGTTGGTCTGACCACTTCACCGTTGGGTTCAATTTTATGGCCCCCCTGGGTAGGTCGACCCCTGTGAAGATGGTCAGTTATCACCCTTTGTGGGATGTGCTCCCTGAAGACCTGATGGCGGTGATGGACCTCTCGCTGTTGGATGAGACCAGCACAGATCCTGAGCAGTTAGTCACGGCCTATAATAGGACTGTCTCTTCAGCTCTCGATCTGATTGCTCCTGCCTGAGTTCACCCCCTCCCACTTCACCCTAGGGCCCCATGGTTTGATGGGACTCTTATGGAGTTGCGGAGACGGGGCATAGGTTAGAGCATTGTTGGCGGAGGACAGCCTTAGATGCCAACCACCTCATTTTGTTTGAGCATTATAAACTCTATCAAACAGAAATTTCCCATAAGAAGGCAGAATTCCTGTCCAGGGAAATTGCTGTCGCACGGAACCGACTTGTCCATCTCTTCAGAACTGTTGACAGGCTGTGCAACCCAACCTGTCGACAGTTCCATCGAGTCTTTTCATAAAAGGATTGTGATGAGATCTCTTGTTTCTTGTTGAATAAGATGGCTGACATCAGGCAGGGTGCCACCAACTTCACTCTATGGGGGATGCTGTTGGTCGGTGTTGTGTCGCAGAGCCTGGAGTTTCCTGGAGTACCTTTGATCTGCCGAACTCGTGGATATTATGAGGATTATCCAGAGGATGTGTCCCACTTGCTGTAGGTTAGATCTGAGCCCTACTTCCCTGATTTTGAGTTGTAGTGACATCATTGGCCCAGTCTTAGCTTGAATTGTCCTGTGCTCTTTGGACTCGGGTGAGTTTCCTAGCACCCTGAAGGAGGGGGTGGTAACACCTCTCCTGAAGAAAGCTTCTCTAGACCCTGAGAACCTAACAAACTACAAGCCTATCTCTAACCTTGCTTTTGTGGGGAAGGTTATTGAGTAAGTTGTGGCAGCTCAACTGGAGAACCACTTAACCATCCATAATTTATATGGACCTCTCCAATCGGGTTTTCGTAAGAGGCATAGTACAGAGACTGCTCTGGTATGGGTGCTCAATGATCTCCTGATGGTGAGAGATCAGAGACACTGTTCCATCTTGGTTCTCCTTGATTTATCATCAGCCTTTGACTTGGTGGATCATGGGGTTCTGCTTGAGCATTTGAGGTCCATCTGCGGGCTGTCAGGGTCAGTTCTCAGATGGGCTATATCTTTCCTTGCCAGTAGAATGCAGAGAGTTGCCTCAGGTGTTTTTTACTCCAAGGCTTTCTCTCTGTGTTGCGGGGTACCTCAGAGCTCAGTGCTGTCCCCCATGTTATTTGCAGTGTATATGCTGCCCCTCGGAGACATTGTAAGATGGTACAGGCTGAGGTTTCATTGCTATGCTGATGACACCCAGCTCTACCTGTCTTTTGCCCCGACCAGGTCAGTGCTATCTCAGTACTGAACAGCTTCCTCATTGAAATCCAAGTTTGGATGAGTGCTAGCGGTTTAAAGTTGAACCCAGGAAAGACTGAGGTTTTGGTAGTAGACCTGGGTCATAGGTCAGAGGGGTTGAGGACTGAGCTCCCCTCCAATTTAGTCCTGGGTGGAGCACAGATTCTTACCTCTGAATGGGTGCATGACCTAGGAGTGGTGCTTGATGATGGGCTGCCCCTTCGTCATCAGGTGTCGGCAGTCATCAAGCTAGCCTTTTACCATCTTAGGAACATTGCTAGGATCAAGCACCTTGTTCCATCCAGCAACCTACCTGTCTTGGTCCATGCATTTGTGACATTGTGCCTTGACTATTGCAACTTCTTTTACCTAGGACTTCCTGGGGTTGATATCCACCACTTGCAGCTAGTGCAGAATGCTGCAGCATGTTTGTTGACTTGGGCTTCGAGAAGAACTCACATCACCTGTGTGCTGCGTGATCTGCATTGGCTGCCTATTCAGTGGTGGATCACCTTTAAGGTAGGTCTATTGACCTACAAAGTCCTACACAGACAGGGTCCTGATTACTTGAAAGAGCTCCTGGTTCCTAACACACCCCCCACGACAGCTCTGCTCGGCTGATGAGGGGTTGCTGGAGATTCCGAGGGTAAGTTTAAAGTTATCGGGTGCATGTGCCTTTAGGTTTGTGGCACCTACCCTCTGGAATTCTCTGCCCCCTCAGCTATGGGAGTGCAGGACAGTGGGGTGCTTTAAGCAGGCACTGAAGACCTTTTTGTGGGGGAAAGCATACCCTGAATTCCTCTGATTTTTGTCTGTATTTATTGTTCATTGTTTTTAGCTGATTGTGCAGTGCCTTGATGCGTGAAAGGCACTATACTAAATAAATTTATTATTATTTTTATTATTAACCTCAAATTGTAAATTCTCTTCACTTTGAAATGTATCAGTTGGCTTAGAAACTGAAAATAACAGTCCCAAGGATAAAACCTCTTGTTTTGGCTCAGGCAAAGCTCTTGAGCTTAATTTAAAAATTGCTATCTGCCTCTGCTCATTTTCATTGTGACTGTAGGTACTCTTTTGCTGCTCCGTGCACCTGCACCTTCTATGTCTTTTCCTGCTTCTTGTTGTCACTTGAAATACTGGGTCCTCAAAATAATATTTCCCCACAATACGTTTGTAAAAATGCTTCTTGTCTTTACTTAAAAAAACAATGTAACTATTTTCCACGTTCAAATATATTTTAACATGGTTTGTAAATACATCAGGGAGGTTTTTGTCAGAAGCATGCCATTTCACCATCCCCCAAGCTTGTAAAAAAGATGTGCACCATAATGACATGCAAAGTGTACCCATAGCTGATGCCTCCATCAAAAATGATTTTATTGAACTGTAAAATAAATGACCAAACAGAAACACTAAGGGATGAATTATGTTCAATCCCTCATCTTTCCATGCCCTATATGTATGAGCTCTTTTAATAAAGTAGAAGAAAACAAGCATTTGTCAATGCCGAATGTTGCATGCTTGTATGTGCTGTTTAGATATTTGGAAGTCATTGGAGTGCAAATATTGAAAATTCGCGAACTTACGAGCCTGCGTAGGAACTACGCAATGCACGCTTGTAAAACAGTCATTTTTAGTAATTTTTTCACCAAATATTCAACATAGCCATTTTAAGATCTCTGCTCATGAACAGTGTCACTGTGATTTTCCTAATGTGTCCCATACATTGATTTTGCACACTGACTGCGTCATTGTGCGCTACATGGGCGGAAACACGTTTTGGGCAGGATGTGAAAAATGACAGCTGTACTTCTCATAAGAAGGTTTGGTAAAAAGGCAATGTTGGAAATCTGGAGTGAAAATATTGAAAATTTGCAAACTTACAAATGTGCATAGGAACTGTGCAACGCACACTCGTAAAACAGTCATTTTTAGGAATTTTTTCACCAAATTTTCAACATAGCCATTTTAAGACCTCTGCTCATGAACAGTGTCACTGTAATTTTCCTAATGTGTCCCATACATTGATTTTGCACACTGACTGCGTCATTGTGCGCTACATGGGCGGAAACACGTTTTGGGCAGGATGAAAATGACAGCTATACTGCTCATAAGGAGGTGTGGTAAAATGGCAATGTTGAAAATCTGGGTGAAAATATTGAAAATTCATAGAACTTACAAGTGATAAAGAGGAATTGCATAATGCGCACTCAGAAACAGTCATTTTAGGAATTTTTTCACCAAATTTTCAACATAGGTTTTTTGAGAGCCCACCTTCTGAACACTGGCAGTGTCATTTCATTAATCAGTTCCAAAAGGTGATTTCACGCAGTGACTGCGAAATCACCCTTCGAGCCCGATTAACGCCATGACAGTGCAAGAATTCATGAGGAGGGGTCCCAAAAACCCCATGTTGAAAAGGTGGGCCCAAAATTCCCAAAAATGCCCGAGATATGCAACAAAGTTGAAAAAACCCTATTTATTCCATTAAACAGCTTACCAGCATTTTCTCAGTTCGCGGTCGACTTTGAAGAGTGCAGACGTGTTCCCGGTCCACCAATGATCATCACGACGAGCTCTGGAGGTAAGTATGGGGTGAGGTGGGTGTGGGTGGAGGCAGGGAGACTGCGAGGGACCTTTTTTATTTACAGTGGTTTTTTTATAAGACTATGCGGGACGTTTGCCATGCTGGGTGGGTTCCCAGCCTGGCAGCTGGAAAAGCTGTTTGGGGGGGGCTGGAACTGACAGGGATTGGGCACCCCTGGCCAGCTATAATAAGATTTGCCACGCTGGGCTAGGGCTCCCAGCATGGCACCTGGACAGCTTTTGTGGGGAGATGGAGCCGGGGGATTGGGCACCCCGTCGGCCATGATGAAAGCATTGGGGGGAGGGAGCGCATCAGCATGCAATATGCATGCTTGCATGTATGTGTGTGGGGGGAGAGCTCTGCTCACTGATGCGGAGCTCTCCCTTTCAACTGTATGCCACTGCATTGTCGACTGCTGTCATAGACAGCTGAAGCAGTCATTGAAGAACTGCGGCCGCACCTGTAAACTCACTGACTGAATTGGAAGACGGGTGCCACACCTCCAAAAACTTGGATGATGGCACTATGTTTCTTGTACATGAATGCAAGTAACATAAAAAAGACTCATAACTTTGGCATGCATGCCTAATGGCAAAGGAAAAACATGAGAAACACACACAAAAACTGGGTCAATGTTTGCTTGAAGTTGGAAAGTCCTTTTCTGCCTAGTCATTTTCCAAGTTTGCCTTGACGTCACGTTCTCTGAAGCAACATCAAAAACATTCTCATAATTAATACTCTCTGCTCCTGTTGTACCAAAATAAAGACCTAAAATTTTAACTTTCTCTCTGGTCATAAATATGGGGAAGGTGTCCTCCTCCTGGGCTGAACCTAAAATCAAAACCTTAGCCTTTTCTTGATTAATCCCTATACCCATTACCTTTGTTAATTGTCCTATCACCTGCAGGACCTTTTTCCCTGAATCCAAAACTGCTACTGCAAATATGCGGTCATCTGCATATGCTGTAATTTTATTAAAAAACACCCCAGCTAAATTCCGAATAGGTAAAATATCCCTATCAGATTCTATTACCCATAAAATTGTGTCTAATCCAAAGGCATATAAAAAAGGGTTCATAGGACAGCCTTGTCAAACCCCATTCCTAATCAGAATCGGAACTCCAAGATGTCCATTGAACAAGGACGTGACCTGTGCATTTACGTATAGGCCCAGATATTCAGACTGCGCCAGGCTGTGGCGCAAGCCTGGGTGTGGTGCAACGCGGCTGTGCAGGGATGTTGACTGGGTGATATTCAACGGAGCTGTGTCATGGCACAGCATCGTTGAATATCACACTCTGGCCACCCGCAGTGCACATGGTGCAGTGGCACTGCACCAGCGCAAGTGGCGCAGGGGGATGCTCTAGCACAAGTTCCCAAGCGCGATGCGCAACAACCGTGATATTCAAAAGTACACATGCAAATGGGGCCATAACATATGCAAGACACAAATGGGGCCATTTGCATGTCATCATGGCCCCATTTGCATGCAGGTGTGCTGATCCCCGGTGACTTGCACCTGGCGCCCTGCCAGGCAGCAGCTGTCAGGGACCAGCACCCCCTGCACAGTGCAGCAATGCGCTCCTCTGCCCGATCGCGGGCATACAGAGAGTTAAATCACGTCCTATATCCCTGGTGGTCCAGTGGACTGCTGTCAGCCTGATCGCAGGCTTAGGTATACAAAAATTAAGTCCAATATCCCTGGTGGTCCAGTGGACTGCTCGCAGCCCAAACACGGGCTTTAGTATAACAAACAAAGTCCAGTATCCCTGGTTGTCCAGTGGACCACTTGCAGCCCAATCGCGGGCTTTAGTATAAAAAACAAAGTCCTATATCCCTGGAGGTCCAGTGGACCTCTCGCATCCCCTACCATACTACACATTCCAGATATGTGAATGGATCCATTCACATATCTGGACTGTGTAGTATGGTATAGTTGCACGCCCATTGGCTCATGCTGTGACCAATGGCATACAGCCCTACCTACAGTGTCAGTCGGCAGGTGGTGGGCAGCAGGTGGGTGGAGTGCTGCCACCCATGGCTGACCGGGGAGCGGAGTGGGGGGCTTAGGCGTGGTGGGAGGGGACACCGCAGGGACCACCAGGATATTGGATTTAATTTTATAATACAAATGCCCATGATTGGGCTGTGAGCAGTCCACTGGACCACCAGGGTTACAGAACTTTATTTTATATACCTAAGCCCACAATTGGGATACGAGCAGTCCACTGGACCACCAGGGCTATTGGGCTTCATTATTCTTATTACAAATGCCCACGATCGGGCTGCAACTGGTCCACTGGACCACCAGGGAAATAGGACTTCTTTTTATTTGTACAAATGCCCATGATCGGGCTGCGAGCGGTCCACTGGACCACCAGGGAAATAGGACTTCTTTTTATTTTTACAAATGCCTGCGATCGGGCTGTGAGCGGTCCACTGGACCACCATAGAAAAATGACTTCTTTTTATTTTTACAAATGCCCGCGATCAGGCTGACAGCTGTCCACTGGACCACCAGGGATATTGGACATGATATATTATAGACTTAAGCCTGCGATCGGGCTGTCAGTGGTCCACTGGACCACCAGGGATATGGGACATTATTCATTTATACTGAAACACGCGATCAGGCTGACAGCGGTCCACTGGACCACCAGGGAGCTAGGATGTTAATATTTTAAACAGATGCCCGTGATCAGGTATGGGGGGCACTGCCACGAGGTGCAGCTGGAGCTCGGGCGGCCACCCACAGGTGGCAACTGCCATGTTGTGCCCTGCAATACAGCAGCTCACCTGTGGGTGGCCAGCCATTGTTCCTTTTTTTTTTGGCTCACCTGTGTGTGGTGCAAGTAGGGGTTGCACATGCATGTACTCAGCACATCCCGGGCTGAATATCGGGATTTGCGGAGTATACCGGCACACCCCCCCTGCACCGATATATTACTGATGCGCTTTGGCACATTGGAATTTGTGGCAGGCATGATCCCCGTTTGAATATTGCACCAGGGCGCATCAGTGGGTTGCACATGGTGCAACACTGTTGCGTCATGTGGAACCCTTTTGAATATCTGGGCCAGAATGTTTTTATCAAACTTATCCGATGACTAGATATGCCATAATGCTGCATTACCACCCAAACATACTCCTGTCTAATAGCATCAAAGACAATCTCTTGGTCAATGGACAAGAGGTACCCATCCAACCTCAACCTTAACCCCTGATCCACAATCTCTCATATAGTGACTAAATTATGCACAATGTTCCTTCGTGGAATCACACAAGTTTGGGCTGGTATTAGCACTATGTGTCCCAATATGGCCAACCTAACTGCTAAATTTTTGTTAATATTTTATAGTCTGATATAAGGACAGTAAGAGAGCTCCAATTTTTAGTATCATGGGGATCTCCTTATTTTTTTATACAGAAAGGTCATAACCCCCTCCTTCATACTGGGAATTAATCTGTTCTCCTGCCACATAGCCATATACACCTGCTGTAACCAAGGTGCTAAAATATCAATAAAGAGTTTATAAAAATAATTCGGGTTACCATCCCAGCCTGGTGTAGTTCAAGCAGATAACTTGTTTACTGTCATCCTAATTCCCTCCTCTGTGATAGGGGTAACCACCATTAAGGTCTACTTTGATGACAATGGAGGAATTTCTAGATGTTGAAAAAAAGAGTACATTTGTTCTAATCCCTGCACCTGAAATTTTGCCTGTACTTGTGCCTGTACTATCTGCTGTATCCCCCATTTATCTTGTACTAAAGCACCTTTATCATTCTTTAATCCAGAAAAAAGACATTTTCCCTTATTAATCCAATTCCACATCATACGGATTGACCTGTTCTTATGTTCCTCTGGTCTGGAATTGCTGTTGCTTATCCACCTTATATCCTTTCTCTTTGTGAAAAGCATACATCTTTTCTTCAAGTAATTTAAGTTGTTCTGATGTATCACTCCCCCATCATAGGTTTGTGATAGAAGCCTTAAGCATTGAGTCCTCCATCCCAAATATTGCACATACTTTGATCGAGCCCTAGCCCCTGACCTGTGAATAAACCAATCTTTAAGATCTCTCTTGGTATCCTCCCACCAATCAATGGGGCTGTCATACAAAACGTAATGTCAGCTCTTACTTTAAGGAGCTCTCTAACAGCTTCTTGGAAGTCTGTCAGTTGTAGTAGTGTTAAATTTAATTTCCAAAACCCCCTCCCAATGTATAGTCTTTGTTGCCACCCCATAACTACTTGGACTGCCACATGATCCGATGTTTCCAATGGGAACACTGAAACCCCTGTACTAGTAATTCTGTCTAACACAAAACAAAAATCAATCTTAGAAGACAGTCAGCCCTTATGAAAGGTATGACATGGTTCAACTTTTAATAAATCATAAATATCACACATTCTATTTTGATCTATAATTCTTTTTAGAGTATTAGTGTCATTAAAACCTTTTTGTGTCTGCCTCCCCAATCTCTATTAGTAAGTCCACAATTAAAATTACCCCCCATAACATCAATTTCGAGGTATGCAAACATTACCCAATCTCCTTAAAAAGGGCTAAGCATTCTGCCTTTGTTTGAGGACTATAAATGTTAATTAGTCAATATGCAATGTTATTCAAGACCACATCAACTATAAAGGCCCGACCAGGATGAATATCTGACTTGTAAGATTTTAATGTCAATTCCCTTAAACAGAAAACCTACTCCTAAGCATAGATCTTCTCCTAATGACCATATAGAAGAACCCCACCTCCAGTCCTTCTGTGTCATTTTGATGTCTGCCAAAGTATGTTTTCTTGTGTCCTGTATAAAGAAAATCTGCCCTTTACTGGCAGCTAAGGATGCAAAGGTCACGTTCCTTTTCTCTGCTGACTTAATACTATTTACATTAATAGTAATAAATGAAACACACCCTGCCATGAGAAAAACAAATTTTAAACATAAGAAGACTTAGTATGTCAACAATATCATTTCCTTTTTTTTTCTCTTTTTAGGTTTGGGTTTATCCCAACCCCCACTTCCTGCATCCCCTCAGGCTGTGAAGAGGCAATAGATGAAATATCAGATTCGATGCCCTCATCCTCTACCCCTTGTTCAAACAGGGTGGCATTTGAATTTCCTGATGGAACAGGGTCTGATTCAGAATGAACTCATTGGTTTCCCCCCTGATGCTTCCCTGACCTAGATCTAGTAACACATTGAAAAGGGAGTCTTGTATCACTTCTGGTGGTGGCATGACAGTATCAGCTGCTTCTCTCTCCCAAGAATTTTGCTGCCCCACCTGACGGATCCTTCCTGCATGGACATTTCTTCAGGAAGAAAAGGTGGGTGGGTATCAACAATCACACCTTCTCTTTGTATGTTAATATCTTCCTCCAGTGTGTCTGGGTCTATCCTAGGGGAAGATTGGTTTCCAACCAAGACCTCAGAATTAGGGACAGATTTTCTTTCCTTGGCTACCCTTTGTGGTTAAGGATCCATTAGAGCTAAATTCATCATCGGTTCTTTCATACACATCTGTTCCTTTTGTGCAGTGGCTATGTACACATCCTACTCTCCCCTTAGGGCTTGGTCTAAACTATTGTGGGATGCCCATGAACACATATGAAATGTGTATCTATGCTCCTCACATAGATTACACCTCATTGGTTGACAACAATATGCACCAATGTGACCCACTTCCCCACACAAGCCACATTTTTGTTTGTCACAAACATTACTTAAGTGCCCCACATCTCCACATTTAGAACATGTACGTGGTTGTCCTGGATATAAAATCACCCCCCTGTCCCTTCCCCAAAAAAAAGAAAAAAAACAATTCAGCAGGTGTTGTGTTTGACCTTGCTCTATTTTCAAAGTTACTTGGTATTTCCAGCCCCCTGTCCATAACTGTTCATCATCTAGGATTGGCTCTGGATAGCCTTTCACCACACAATGTTGTTGTAACCAGTACATGATGTCCACAACATTGCCCCCCCTCATTGTGAAATAGGATTGTTATTTTCTTTGTTAAAGGCTTCGTCGGTGGCATGGCCAAGAAAGGCCTCCATAGGGGAGTGTGCTTCAAAATGTGGTACTGCTTCCAAAATCTGTCTAACCCTGCTGGATGTTTAATGCTTATGTCAAACAAAACATCTCCTGGTACATGGATTAGAGCGTAAACCTCATACGCATAGTACTTCATGCTTCCCTTCAGCAACTCCCTGCCCACAAAATGCCCATCTGGGACCTCAGATATTTCTCCATGAAATTCAGCCAGATAGCATTTCGCGTAGCTGCCAGCTCTGATGCATGCCGTACTTCTTCAGGAAAAAGCTGCTCATTTGTTCTCCCATGCCAAACCTTTTTTAGGTGGGATAGGTACTTCTGTAGGTTTCTCCTGAGCTTGCAGGGCCTCTACTTCCTCAGGTTTCTTTAGGAACTGGTGATCCTCACTCTCATGGGGGGGCAACGTCCAACAAAGGGGTATCACCTTCAAAACCCCTGATCTCAGTAAGAACTGGATTCTGGTCTGAACGTTCTGTCAGTATTGTCTTAGATGCTGGGGAGCATTGCCTTGGCATTATATCAGGTGCAGATGACTGTTCAGTCATGAATGGCCTGCCAGTGCCCTGTGTTATTAACTTTGATAAGGAAGCACCATTTTTCAAACCTGAAAGATCTGCATCCCACCCAGCGCCAGCCAAACCTTTTACCCATTCAGCTGCTTCTAAGGCTGAGGTCACTCAGCTTTCTGGCATGGATGAAGGGCCAGCAATTGGAGCAGACATATCCTGTTTTGCCCGGGAAGGAGAGCTGCAACCCGATTCTGACAATACAGTTTTTCCATTTTTCAATTTCCGACTTTCATCCTTCCCTGCCCCTTTATGACCCCCTCCACTAGGAATAACTTCATAGCCTCCCACAGCTGGCAGCTGATGTGTTGCACCCAGCAATATTGCAGCCGGCCTGTGGTTGGTCAGTCCTTGCTCCTGTTTCTTTTGGGCACATCTTTGTGCCCCCCTGTGCAGTGCAAGGTGGGTGCCTGCATATGCGTCGCACATCCTGGGCTGAATATTGGGATGTGCCATATATGCATGTAGACACGCCCCCACTGCGCTCAAGATACATTACTGAGTGTTTCAGCGCATCGGATTTGCACGGAGCAGATTCCCCTTTTGAATATCATGCTCGGGCGCAACCCCTTTGAATATCCCTCCCTCTGTGTATAATTTAATTTTGCAAATATAGGTTCATTCCATTCAACTGCCAACATTTCCCAAAACTGTTGCACATACTAGCATTCTTTAATTAAATGCAGCTGTGTTTCAATCATGCCAGTACATTTATTTCTTGGACAATATCTTTCTTCTACTTTTTTATGTTTGTTATTGCCCTTTACGCTGAGGCTATCATAATTCCCTAACCATAATGCATCCCATGCATAATTCGGGATTCTTGGATTATTTAACTGCTTCAAAAAATTTTGTTTTTGTACATCTGGACACTGGGAATACTACTGGATCCTGTCCTTCAATTTTCAGAATATGTCTGTACAATGTTTTCCGATCTAGGGGCAATATTTCTTGTGGCCCTAACTTCCATTTAATAGCACACTTAATGCATTCTAACCCATATTTTGGTAATACTATCCCCTTTCCTAACATCCTTGGCTTTTTTTTTCTGCCAAGATGGGATATTCGCAACCAACCGGCTATTAACCCATGGTTTCCATTCCTTATCCCCAGGTTTCAAGGCAAAACCTAAGTTATAACTAAAATAGATACGATAGAAAAAACTACTGGGTTAATCATCCCCACTCCCTCTTCTGATATTGGCTTGTACTGTATGTAAAAACTCTCTAGATTGGATTAAGTCTAGATCCCCAGAATGCTTGGAAAAACACACTACATATCCGAGTTAACAGTCCTTGTGGGGGTGGAAATTTATAACTAATATATAAAAAAATGGCAGCACTAAGGTTTTAATTATCCAAACCCTTTTCTTTTTCCCTATCATCTTGTTCCTCCACCCATTTACAATCCTTTCTGCTCTAAAGAAACACCTTGGTTTGCTGGCCAAGACACCTAGCTTCACCTGAGCTCTTTCCTTCTAAGATTGCTTGAAAGGACAGAGCAGAGAACCTTACCAGAGCAAGGGAAAAGGATTAAAACTTCTTTTGGATAAGCAGATTTACTGTGTGTTGTTATTTTTATGTTGTACTCACAGAGATTGCTACTGTTTGTTGCTAACATTTCATTGCTTTATTTTTCTCTGATTCAAATTGTTGTTGCTGGTATATCTTCTTCTGCATTATTACAAGGTGTGCCTACAGGTGTGTGCTAACAGATTACTGCTGTAATCTTCTGATTCAAATTGTCTTTTGCAAGGTATATCTTCTGTTGCTGCTTTATTTTTCTCTGTAGCAAAGTGTTTCTTACAGGGTGTATCTTCTTTGAAGTTATTACAGGTGGTGCTTTACAGGTTTTACATTTTTATCTAACATTAGGATAAGCTTTCAGGGTTACTGCATTTGTTGTTGACTGATTGTTTCTGCTTATACCTTCTTGTTCTTTCATCCATGATTCTTCTTTTTTTCGTCGGGGGAAGAGCCCAGCCACTCACCCCATCCCCAACCATCCCACACTACACTCCTTTTATAGGGTACCACAGTTGTGACATTTCCTGTGTCAAAGTAGGAAGGGGCGGATCAGTGGGGTATCCACAAGGCGAGCTCATTTACAGGGGCACAAGTAATTTAACTTGTTATAATAAGTTATATGAAAACAAAACACAAAATCAAACCATTACTTGCATTTTCTTCCTTCTAATTACTCTGGCCAGGTTATAAACCCAGCAGCTTATCAGGAATGGATATCATTAACTGCAGGTACTGTGGAACACTTTTCAGAAGGACAGTCTTACTGGATTTAGGACACTGTCCTACATGCTGGGCCATTGGAGATCTAAGGGCTCGGCTCCAGGCAGCTTGGGCAGAGATTGCATGCCTCAAATTTCATATTCAAGAGGAAATACATTATAAGAACCACCTGCCATTTCCCCAACATCCAACAGAAGAACCTTGACTGCAGAGGGTGGTTGGTCCAGGAGGTTGGCAGGTGGTTAGAAGGGGCAAATCAGGTGCCCCATCACTCTCTGCTCTCCAGAATTTTACCTCCAAAAACCATATAAACACTACAAAGATGTATCTGTCTCTATCTCCAAAATCAAACAAAGGGGCAGAGGACACTGCAGAGCAGGACATGGCAGTACAGGAGCTAGCACAACAAAACTCACCCAAATTAGGAGCCCAAACAAAAAAAGCAAAAAGGAAATCCAAAAAACTTCTGATCATAGGAGACTCCATGATTTGGGGAGTTTATACCCATCTCCAGCCAGGGGTAATGGTCAGATGTCTCCCAGGTACATCAGCATGGAGAGACACCGACCACATTGCTAAAATTGTTCAGAAAGCAGGGGAAAACATTGATGTCCTGGTACACATAGGGACTAATGATCTCACCAGCCGGTCAATTGTGGAGACCAAGGAACACCTGACCAGGCTGGGTGACAAACTATCATCCATTTCGTCTGACATCTCCTTCTCTGAGATCCTGCCAGTCTGGGAGAGGGGGGAAGATGGACAGAAGGTCAGAGAAGGGGAGATAGGGGAGCTGAACATGTGGATCAAGGGCTGGTGCCAGGGAAAAGGACACAGATTTGTAGGGAACTGGCAACAGTTCTGGGAGCAAAAGTTCTTTAAATTTGATGGACTGCATCTGACTAAGGAGGGAGTCAGTGCATTGGGGCAGAAGTTTGATGTCTTTGCAAAATATTTATACTAGCAAATGGGGAGAGGGGTGCAGCACCCCATACGTCGAATGAGAAGAACACCCTTCCCCCCCTCAGCTTGTGGTCAAACAGGGATTCAGCATGTTTGCAGTTCATTTGCATCACCAGGTAAGAAAAAGGTCTGTCTCCCCATATGACACACAGGGGAAATGTCAAACCTCACCCAACAACTAACACACCGAAATCTGGCCAATGGAACATCATGTACACAAATGCTCACAGCCTGGGAAATAAGATCCCAGACCTGCAGGCAATAATGTCAGCGGCTAAACTGAACATAGTAGCTATCAATGAGACGTGGGTTACCAGTAACCACACTTGGGAGACTTCAGTACCTGGCTATGTACTGTTCAGAAGAGACCGAGGTGCAAAAAGGGGGGTGGGGTGGCCCTGTATGTCAATGAAAATATCAAAGCAACAGAAATTCAGAATACACATAAGGAGCCAGAAGAACTGTGGGTCACCCTGGAAACATGAAATGGGATAGCCATAAGAACTGGGGTTGTCTACAGGCCCCCAGACCGGGGGAGGACATAGACACATTACTGTTAGAAGATACACAAAACATGACAGCTAAAGGGGAGGTTCTGATAATGGGAAACTTCAACATGCCGGATACAGTTTGGTCAATACCAGCAGGAACATCTGCCAGAACTAGACACATGGTGGATTCCCAGCAGGGGAAGGGCCTCAAACAACTGGTACAACAACCCACAAGAGACAGGGCTACCCTAGATCTAGTACTGACTAACAGGGAAGGAATCACAGATCTCCAGGTAGAAAGTCACCTGGGGGCCAATGACCATCACATGATATGGTTCAATTTGGTCACTACATCTAAATCATTCCATTCCAAGGCAAAAATATGGGACTTCAGAGGAGCTGACTTTGATAAGATGGCCAACAGAATTAAGCTAGCCCTGGCAAAAAGAAACACAGGTGAGGGGTACAGGCAAAGTGGGCAAGCATTAAGGATGCAGTTCTTGAAGCAACATCCCATTGTGTTAGACAGAAAAGGAAGTGCAAAAGAAGAAGGAAACCACCACTTTGCTTCTCAAATATAGTAGCAGAAAAGGTCAGAACCAAAAGGCTGGTCTTCAGGAAATATAAAGGAACACAGCGGGATGAAGATAGGAAGGCATACCAAACTGCCCTAAGGGAAGCAGGGAAGGAAGTAAGGCAGGCAAAGTCCCAAACTGAGGAAACACTAGCACGAACAGTAAAAAAAGGTGACAAGACTTTCTATAGATACATTAGTGAAAGGAGAAAGTCCAGAAGGGGTATTGCTAAGCTCAAAGGAGAAAAGGGGGTGTATGAGGAGGAGGACCCTGTAAAAGCATCTATCCTAAGTAGATACTTTTGCTCAGTATTTACTGAAGAGAAGGTAGGGTAGGGCCCACTGCTCAGCACCATAGACACAGGGGGGAGAAAGAGAAAGGGTCCTACAAGAGCTCACTATGCTCAGGGTGGACAAGGCAATGGCACCTGATGGCATGCATCCCAGAGTACTTAAGGAGCTAAGGGTGGAACTAGCAGAGCCATTAGCAGAACTGTTTAGTGAGTCTCTGAGCACAGGAGAGGTACCAGAAGACTGGAGAAGGGCTCATGTGATCCTGCTCCACAATAGTGGTAGCAGGGAGGAGGCAAGGAACTACAGACCAGTCAGTTTTACCTCAGTAGTGGGCAAGATTATGGAGGCACTCCTTAAGGAAAGGATAGTGCAACACCTGGAATCCATAGGGGCACAGGACCCAAGACAGCATGGGTTTACAAAAGGAAGGTCCTGTCAAACTAATCTCATAGATTTCTTTGACTGGGTAACCAGAGTTTTGGACCAAGGGGGAGCAGTTGGTGTCGTCTACCTTGACTTCAGCAAAGCTTTCGACACTGTTCCACATAGAAGATTGATAAATAAGCTGGGTAGGCTCGGGTTGGGTCAGACGTTGGTCAACTGGGTGGAAAACTGGTTGACGGGCAGAAAACAGAGAGTGTTGGTAAATGATATACAGTCAGAAGAGATGCAAGTCACAAGTGGGGTACCTCAGGGATCAGTCCTGGGGCCAGTCCTCTTCAATATCTTCATTAGTGACATAGCAGATGGACTAGAGGGTAAGGCGTGTCTGTTTGCAGATGACACCAAGATCTGCAACAGAGTAGATGATCCAGATGGGGTGGGCAAAATGAGAAGAGATCTGGATAAACTAGCAAAATGGTCAGAAGAGTGGCAACTGGGATTTAATGCAAAGAAATACAAGATCATGCACATAGGGAAGAGAAACCCTGAAGCCACCTATAGGCTGTTATGGGAGTTGCTGGCAGTCACAAAGGAAGAAAGAGACTTGGGCATCATCATCACGGATGATCATCCAAGCAGACTTCTAAAGCAGTAGGTAAGGCTAGGGGGATGTTAGGGTGTATTAGTAGGGGTATCACAAGTCATAAGAGGGAGGTAATAATCCCTCTTTACAAGACACTGGTTAGGCCCCATCTGGAGTAGTGTGTGCAGTACTGGAGGCCACACCTTCACTAGGACATTAACCAAATTGAGGCAGTCCAGAGAAAGGCAAACAAAATGGTGCAGGGACTGCATCAGAAGACATATGAGGACAGATTAACGGAGCTCAATATGTATACCCTTGAGCAAAGGGGGGAGAGAAGTGATATGATTGAAACATTCAAACACCTTAAGGGCATTAACAAGGTGAAAGAGTCTAACATGTTTAAATATAAGAAAAATAGCAGAACAAGAGGACACAGCATGAGATTTGAGGGAGGCCAATTAAGGGGGAATGTGAAGAAATTCTTTTTCACAGAAAAGGTGGTGGATGCATGGAACAGTCTACCTCAGGAAGTGGTGGCTATGAATACAGTGCAGGGCTTCAAACAGGAATGGGATAGGCATAAGGGAGCAATACAGATGAGTATGAATAGATTGGCCACTGACAGAGCAAAGGTCAACGGCACATTTATAAGGTAGAAAAAAAAAATGGGCAGACTGGATTGACCTTGCGGTCCTTATCTGCTGTCAACTTCTATGTTTCTATGTTTCTATGTACACCTTTCCCAGTTTATGATATCATCATTTTGATCCCCAAAAGTTGCCCCTAAAAATGTTATGGGTTCTTTAGATATCCTAATTCCTGCTAAACTCCCAGATCTTGGAACTGGAGTATTTCCCATTGAAACTCCTTGACTTTTATGTTGGTTAACCTGTGATCCTGATATTTCTGAGTATGTCTTACAGGTAGCTGATAGTGCTAATCCACTTGTTTCTTTACTTACTGTGAGTACCGAATAATTTGCGTACACCAACATTTTATTTGCTGGGATATTTTCATTAATACTAAGTGTTAAGATACCTTGACTGTGGCCAATCAATCTTATAAAGATATCAATCCCAAATGTAAATAATAAAGGGCTTAAAGGACAGCCCTGCTTAACAACCCTGCGTATTAACATTTTGCCCCCATACCATCCATTTACATTCGGCACAATAAAACTTTTGTATACAAATCCTTTATCCTTTTTAGAAATGTGTCAGGGATCCCAAATGCTCTTAACGTAGAAAATAAAAAATCATGAGATATTTTGTCAAAAGCTTTTTCCAAATCAATACCTACCACCCAACCACGTAGCTGTCCTAAATTTCCTTGAAAAAATAATTCTCTTAATAATATTAGGCTGTCACATTGCTGTTGACCTGGTATTGCACTTGTTTGAGCTGCACTAACCAAGTAAGAAGAGACCTTTGTCAACCTAGCTAACAAAATCTTAGCAATGATTTTAAAATCTGTATTTAGCAGACTCAACGGCCTCCAATTATGAATGTCAGTTGTGGACCCTTTTTTATGAATTAGCACCAGTATTGCTTCTTTCATAGATGGGGCAAATTTTGCTCCTGTTATCATATGATTGAATAGAATCGTCAATGCAGGGACTAACTCAGCTTTAAATTGCTTATAAAACCCTACACTTAGGCCATCCAGTCCTGGAGCAGAATCTGATTTTAATAAGCCTATCATTTGACATACTTCTGATTCTGCTATGTCCTGTGTTAAAGATCTTGGGCCGATTCTCAAAGCCCTGTGTCTGACACAAGGTGCCTATGTCAAATAGAGATGGTCCAAGGTGCACTTTGCATCCAGGGCTGCCAGCCACGTGATTCACAAAAGTGGTCTGTGTTGACCGCAGGCTGCCTGCCCCAAACAGGGCTTGCACCAGCCCTGCACTGCACTGCAACATGGCGTTAGGTGGACTGTGCCGACGCAAGCTGCATCTTGCTATTCACAGACATCACCCTGTGGGAGAAATTCTAAGTGTCTTTAGACCAGCAAGGGCTGGTGTAAGGCAACTTAGACATCTCTCCCCTGGGTGAGCTGTGGTAGCACAGATGCTGTGGGTCCCACCTCCACAACCCCAATGTACCCCACACGTACTCTATATGGAGCAGACTTCATCCATGAAGTGCCCCCATGGCAATACAGGGCAGCTTCCCCCCTCTGGATCCCTGTTGTGGCCCTCCATGACTATGCACCGGACCCCCCAGGTGTCCCTGCCATGCAGATGTATGGCATATGCCCACGCACTGCAGGTCATGTACTCCCCCACCCCAAACAGGTAGCGCCCACCCTATTCCCAGGCAGAGCAGGGGACCAGCATAGCCTTCTGCACACCTCAGCAGCCAGTCCCTGACTACACTGAATGTGCAGTGGACTGTACAGTGTATGTGCTAATATTAGCGTGTACACTGTACAGTCCGCTGCACATTCCAGTCAGTCGGGGACTGGACATGGAGGTGTGTGGAGGGCTATGCTGGTCCCCTGCTCTGTTTGGGGATGGAGGGACACTGCTTGTTGTGGTGGGGGACTGGACCACCACTGAGAGGGTCATTGGACTATGCTGGGGTCATCGGGGATGGGGGGACCAGCTGAGCATTGCCGCAAGGGGCTTGCAGCAACCCCTTCCATGCACCTTGTGTTTGACGCATGGGGGGGCTCTGCCACATGGAAGGGGACTTAGGCACCAGGATGCCTCCTGTACCTGAATTGGATGCAGGGTCCCTGGCACAGGGGGCATAGGTACAAGCTGCTGTTTGCCACAGCTTGCACTGTACGCAGCCCCCTTTGAGAATCGGGCTCCTTATGTCTGATGCTAAGACTTGTGGCAACTTAAGATTTTCAAGAATATCTTCTGCCATCCTACAGTTCGGGGTTTCTCCAGAAATAGTTTGAAAATGATTCTCCACTACGTGTAAAATACTCTGTGGAGAGGTTACACTGTCCCCTGCTGATGTCAATAATTCTGTAATAATTCTAAATTGTACTCTAGATTTGCATTCTTTATACAGATCTATACATTCTTTATTACTTTGAGTGCCAAATTCAGCTTCTTGTCCCAAAGATTGTGCTCTATTATATTGTAATGTTTGCATTTTTTTATTACTTGAATTTGTGAGCTGAAATCTCTAGATGTGGTTTCAGATAATGGAATCAGATGCTGCAGTTGCTGTCTTAGATGCAAGTAATCTAAATATGAGCTATTATGGACATACTGGCTTTGTTTTTGGAAGAACTCTCTCCATGAAGTTTTTGTGTCCTCCCGCCATTCTGCTATGTCCTGATAACAGTCCACAACTGATAACCTGGCCATCCAATTCTTTTGCCAGAGCTTTTGTACTTTGGAATTTGTTAAAACAGATTCATGCAGTCTCCACTTATTTTTTGCTTCTTGGGGCATCCCTCCATGCGATCTATGCTGTTAATGCCACATGATCAGTGAATTCTAGGGCCTGTGTAATAATTTTCTGAACATGTAATGTCTTGGATATAAATATAAAATCTATATGGGTTTTTATAGTTCCTGTAAAGTATGTGAAACCTCCTGTAGGGTGTATACTCCTGTAAGCATCTGTTAAAGATGCATTCTTTATTATTTGTGTCAGTGCATTAGAATCACAAAATATTTTTTGTGTTTTTTAAGCCCCTGTCTGACGTTTGTAGGCTGCAATTAAAGTCTTCTACCCAAAACACTAACCTAGAAGTATGAAGATAGGGTTGAATTTCTTTAAAAAGTTCAGCTCTAAGAGCTTTCGTTTGTGGAGCATAATTTACAATTATTCTAAATCCTTCTAAATAGTATGTAATGTCTAGCAGTAATGCTCTCCCTGGATGAATCTCAACAACTCTAGAGACCTGTATTTTATTATTTGAGAACAATACCCCCACCCCATCACAGGTGTCTAGTCCAATGAACCAGTAGAATGGGCCTAACTTCCATGTTTGGGAGGCTAGTTGGAGTTCTCTGTGTGTTTTATCCTAGTGTCCACTATGGCCTGGATATTCAGAGCAGTTGCGCATGGTGCAACTGAGTTGCACCAGCGCAAGTACGGAGATGCGCCGAAGAGTGATATTCAGTGGGAGCCATGGTGCAGCGCAAAACCCGTTGCACCAATATGCAACTATAATATATGTTGCGCAAGTGCAGGAGGTGGTCCCATGAATATGCAGCGCAATGGTATATTCAACTGTGAAGCCATGGTGCAAGTGTGGAGCAAACCGAAGCTGTGTCGACCAGACTTGTTCCTATAAAAACAGGGTACAAACACACAGACAGCAGTTGCGCCAAGAGTGAGAGCAAGAGGTCGAGATAGTGAGAGAGAGAGACAGACAGACGCAAGAACAGACACAGAGGGAGAGAGGCAGAGAGGTAGCATGGGAGAGGGAGAGAGGGGCAGAGAGAGAGAGAGAGACAGAGACATACACACACACATACACACACAGAAAAACAGTGTACCAATGTGGCACACAGACAGCAGTGAACCATCCAGGGGGACACTGTACTGAAGGAGTGATGGAGAGTGTGCATTCCTGATGGAGGCAGTAATAAGGGGTGTGAGGAGGCAGGAGGAACAGCTATGTGGCCAATGAAGGGCCTGTCGGTGGTATGCCCGACACAGGTGGTACCGTGCCCACATCACCTTTGAGAACTATAGTGACACAGAGATCGTGGTCCAATACTGCCTGAACAGGGCCATTCTGAGGCAGCTGTGTGAGCTGTGCAGTGAGGAGATGCAGACACCCACCAGACGGAGCCACCCCATGTCCTTGGAGACCAAGGTGACTGCCGTCATGTGCCTGCTTGCCACGGGCACCTTCCAACGACTAAAAGGGGACACCATGGGCATCACCCAGTCAGCTACATCCCGCATCCTCATACAGTTCCTTAATGCTCTGCTGCCACACGCTTCAGAATTCATCCATTTCCCCAGCACACAGGTGGAGCGTACAGCAAACATGCAGGACTTCCACAGGGTGGCACACATGCACGGCGTGATTGGGGCCATTGACTGCACCCACGTGGGCATCCGCATGCCACCTGGCCCCAAGGGAATGGTGTACATCAACAGGAAGGGGTGCCCAAGCATCAACTGCCAGCTGGTGTGCGATGCCACAGGGTGCATCATCAGTGTCTGCATCTCACACCCTGAGAGTGCACATGACACATTCATCTGGCACAGTTCTGCGCTGTGCCACAGGTTTGAATGTGGGCACATCCCCATGGGTCACCAAGTGGGTGAGTATGGTACATGCAAGGGGCGATGGGCATAGCAGACCTGGGGATGGGGTGGCAGGGTATGCATGGTGGCATGGGCAACAGGGACAGGCAAGGGGTGCAGCACAGACTAGCATAGGGCTAACCAACACAGCTGACAGTGCGTACCTGCTGAGACCCTGGCTGCTCACTCCCTACTGGTGACTGTCGTCCCCAGCAGAGGAACAGTACAACAAGGCACATTCTAGCATGCGCAACATCATTGAGTGCATCTTTGGCATGCTGAAGGCACAATTCTGTTGCCTAGACAGGTCAGGCGGTGCCCTACAGTACAGCCCCTCAAAAGCCTGTGGCCCATTCCTGACCTGCTTCATACTGCACAACATGGCCATTGACCACAAGATAGTTGTCGAGGCAGATGAGGGCAACAGTAGGGGGGCAAAGGAGACAATGGGCTAGAGGGTGGTGGACAGCCACCCACTGGGCGGAGGAACCCCTGAATCCAGCAGCAGGCATGATGCCACCACGACACTGTCACACAGGAACACTTTGGTGAACACAGGTAAGTGGTACAGTACACATGCATGGGCCACACAGACAAGTACAGCACACATGCAGGGACATGCATGGCGAGGGGCATGCACAAACAGAGGTACGATACAGGGGTTGGGGAGTCAGTGGCACACAACAACACACACACACACACACAGGCATTGGAATGTGGCATGGATCAGACACATGGCACTGGTGGACAGGTGCAACCAGTGCTAGACTGCACACATCACACCTACACCTCATGGTCCCATGGCCGGGCATGCACACACATGCACACACACACACACACACACACACACACACACACACAGGTAGCATGTGGCACGACACACAGATGTGCCACCATTGGTATGGCGCAAACACACCATCCATGTACACACAGGGCATCAGCTGCAGACTGCGGTCAGGGCAGCATGCAGATCAGGGCAGCTGCATGGTACCATGGCCACCACAGCCATGGGGGTGGCCACGCCAGGGCTGATTGGCAGCCACAGGCTCCGCTTTTCCTTGCAGGGGTGTGCAGGTGCCCAAACAGGCCAGCCCCAGGCATGCCTGGGACGCCTACATCCGAGCCCGGCATTCACTGTGTTGAGGTTGCCTGTCGCCGGGTCTGTGGAGTGAACAGCACACTGCAGGAGGTCTACTGTGCACGGCCATGCCCTGTGGCAGCCAGCAACGCAAAGCCATCCACAATTGCACCGACAATGCGATCCAAGGCCACAGTCATTGCCTCCTGCAGGCATTACAACCCCTCCAGTATCTGCGCAGTGCCCCGTCCTCCATATGCAGTGCACGCACCCCAGTGGTGAGCAGCACCTGCTGCTGAACAGATGCCCATAGCAGCCAGGTGTGCTCAGCCAGACGGTCTGCATCCTGGGGCTCCCGGGCAGGATGCCAAGCATCTGGGGGTGACCTGCCATGCTGCAGAGCCCCCCTTTCCAGTGGACACCGCACAGTGAGGTCTGCAGGGGGAATGGGTACAGCAGGCACACCGGCAACAGACCCTGTGTCCGGCTGCCTGTTGGCACCCACAGCCTGCTTCCATTGCCTGTCTGGCTGCTGTACGGTGCCCTGTGCCTGCACGGACACACCACCACCAATGTAGGGCACATCCATGGCAACGCACACTGATGCACATGCAGTGGTGGCAGGCAGCTGTGCCTCCACTGGCATTGTGCTGGGTACAGTGACAGCCTGTGATGCCAGCAGGGGCGACTCACCCACAACATTGCCCATGCAGTCCAGGATGTCATCAGAGTCTGACCCCACCCCAATCTGTGTCTCTGTGCACAGGACACCAAGGCTGGCATCCTGCAGGAACACATCCAGGGCCTCATCCGACCCTAGGCCAAGGACACCCACAGGCACTGTGGTGTTGATCTGCAGCCTGTCAGACCCCTGGATCATGGTGGATGTGGATAGTTCATTCTCTGGGGCCATGCTGGTGTCCATGGGGGACGCTGCCGGTGCCCCATCCTCTGCCTGGATGCATGCTGGTGCTGCAAGAGAAGGATGGTATATCAGTGCTGCATTGCCCAGATGTGCCCCCTGCACTGCTGCAGCATGTGTCTGGCAGTATGGCATGTATGTGGGTGTGCAGACGTGCACATGACATGCAGGACAGCCGCATGCACGACAGCACGCCCATGTACACACCCTCTGGGCCACCAGCTGTGTATGGCTGACATACGTACCATGCAGTGATGGTCTGCCACCTGTCTGGAAGCCTCCTCCAGGCACACCCTCCACTGAGGTGCGGTGGATGGTGGCTGCCACCAACACATCTGTTGGCATCAGTGAGGGTGCATCCACTGGCCCTCTGGTGGTATTATGGGATGCTCTGATGACTGCCACCTTCTCCTTTATGCGCCGCCTGTCAGTTCTGACCTTTTTGTGGCACTCCTGCACTGGCCGCTGGTGGCTGCCATGATGGTTGACATACGTCACCACCTCCTCCTCTCACCCAATAGCCCTGTGCTGTGGTGTGCCTGTGGTACCGCTCAATAGGGCCTCCCTGTCGAGGTAGGCCTTGAACACGGCATCCATCTCTCGCTTCATGAAGTTGGGCCTGTGCTTCTGTGCAGGCTGCCACTCACTGCCCTCCTCCTGTGCCGACATGTTGCCTCCTGTGAACATGGACATCACTGTGTGTCAGTGGTAGCATTTTCCTGCACCGTCCCACCTTGCAGTGCTGTCTGCTCCCAGTGTGCTGCTGCGGCATCCACCACTTACCTGTCATGGTTGCAATACCAGTACATAGTCTGTGCTGTTCCGTGACACTTTTGAGGTGCAATGCATGCAAATGAGGTTGTGCTCAATGGTAATGATATGCTAATGCACTCCACTGCACCACGCATTGGCTGATGAGTTCATTTGCATGTGGCATCTGAATATCGAGAAACATACATTGAGCGACCCGTCCCATGTGGTCTGCCATGCTGCCTGCATCCTGGCCCATTCAGTGCCCACTGTGTGAGCTCCCTGTGTGCCTGTGTGATGTGTGTGTGCTTGGCTGCATGGTTCTAAGTGTGGCCTGCTATTGTCTTGTGGGGGGGGACAGCCAGTAGCTTGCCTGGGGAGGGTGGGGGGCTCCCTTGGCAGCCCTCCATTGGGCATTGGCACCTCCTGTCACCTGCTATCTATATCACTGTTGTGTTCTGGGGTCTAGTATCTTGGTGCCTGTTTGTGCCCTGCTGGTGGAAGCCTCCAGTGGCCGCTCTCACTGTGCTTCTATGGCTCTGTCACTGGGTCTGTTCTCTGTGCCCTGCCTCCCTCTGTTGCTGTGCTGCTCTGCGCTGCTACAGTTGTGCTGGAGCATCTCTGTTTGAGCAATGGCGCAACTCTGCCATATTCAGTTATGTGCTGGCACTGTTCGGCCTGTGCAGCCTCTGAATATGGCTCCACTTGTGCCATGGTGCATCAAATTTGTGATGTGCTGGACTTGCGCCAGCCTTTGGCACATGTCTGAATATCAGGGCCAAAACATACAATGTCACTAGCAGCTTTCTGTAATGACAGCATTGTGCCAGCCAGTTTCTTGTCCCCCCTTAATGCTGTTCACATTCACTGTAGTGAGACTTAAATACTCTATAGAAGTTTGCTGTATAATGAGTCTCATATTTAGATTATGGTATTAAGGAGTTTTTATTTTCTGTCTCTGTCTTGTGTTCTTAGTAACTGAATCCGCCCCCCCATCATCAGTGTCAGTATTTGAAACAATTGATGAGGTGTCTGTTTCTTCTCCCTCTGAATCCCCTTCTCCAGTATGTAAAAACTGCATACTTGTTTCCAACTTTCCAAGAATCTGCAGCAATTGGTATTTCCTTCCCTCCTATCTTTTTTGATCCCACTTTACCCATTCTAGTTCTTTTCTTTTGGGTGACTGTTGAAAAGGATGCCTCTGCCCGATTTGTGGGGTGGGGCATATCGCTTGAAACCTCTTCCCCATTAATAATCAAAGGTTGGACTTCTGTGACACTAGGTTCATTATGCATAACTATTTCTGAAGGGGGAGCCTCACTCATTTCTCTATTCTCAGTTTGATTTTCAGAAACTGTTTCCTGCCTTATTATTTCCTGGCTTGTTTTTGCTGCCTGCTGTGTGTCCTTTTTGCTTGTTGCTGCTGAGCCAAGTTTATCAGTCTCTCATGGGATGGGCAATCCTCTCTATTATGGGATGCCCACGGACAACATCCATATGTGTGCCGTTTTTCCCACAAGTTGCATTTAAAGAGGTTTAGGCACTTACTTGCTGTATGCCCAAACTCCAGACAATGACTGCATTTTACAGAATCACAGGCCAAGTTGAGGTGTGTTCTAGCACCACACTTAAAACATGACCTGGGTTGGCCTGCATAAAACATAGAACCTCTGTCTTTACCTAGATAGAATGTACTTGGCAAGTGCACTGGCCCTGAGTTATTTGTTAGTAGTTTGACCGGCACCCTCCAACCTTCATCCCAAATTTCTTCACTATCCAATGTGGGTACTGGCCTGTTGAGTACTTCACACAGTTGACGAAGCCAGCACAGAATATCTTCAACATTGGCTCCCTCGTTCTTAAACATAATTGTGATATTTTTAACAGCTGGCTTTGTCAATGGTATGGCGTGAAAAGGGGACCATAGTGGGGTATTCTTGAGTTTCATATATTGAGCCCAGAAACGATCTACGCTCAACACATTTTTAAAGCTAATATCAAAATTAGCATTCCCTAAACTAATCAGTGTGAAAATCTCTGAGAAAAAAATTTTTAATGACCCCTTTAACAATGTTTTTGCTATAAAACGGCAATCTGGAGGATCAATAAGGATACCCTTATATAGCAGTCTTACAGCATTCCTGTGCGGGGCAGGATCCCCTCTAGTTTAAAAAAATAAGACAATTTAAAACCAGCCTCCATTCTCCCACTTCTTCTCCTGCATTATTATCCTGTGGGACCAATCTGATTGGGCCTTCTAATACATCTTGTACTCCCTGCTGTATATCAGTGTTAATCACCACATTCTTAGAAATATTAATGTTCAAAGTATTACCCTGAGGCAAGTTGGAGCTCAATCCCTCTCTTGCGCTGGTGGCCACTGTTGTAGATTCAGCTAGCATTTCTTTATATGATGGATCATTTGTATCTGGAGCCCACTATCCAGTCTTTGTTTTTTCCCAACCTGCACTTTCTAGTGCTTGTGCAGGGGACCAATTTGGGCCTTCTACCTCCAAGTTCACTTACCCCTTCTCCGTTTGTGGCACATCATCAGTATTGCTCCATCCAGGCCAAGAGCAATCCTTTTGAAAGGAATACACCTTTCCTTGAGCTGCTGTTTGCTCTGCAGCTGTTTTCACAGTTATTTCAATGTTTTTTCCTGCATGTCTGGGACCTAAATGCTTTGCCACTTTCTCGTCATTTAATAATATTTTCCACGGTGCAGGCTTTGGGCACATGATAGTTCCATCTTTAGAACTGCCAGCCTCTGTAGTTTGCACACCGCGATTCTTTGCAACAGATTTGTAACTGCTTTGCATAGCTGAGGTTGCCAAGTCAGCATTCTGCTGACTCACTGAATTCCTATCCGGTACGTCACTTTTCTTAACAGATTCAGAATCCCTTATTTCAGTAGAACACAGTTTTCCTACCATTTGCTGCTTTTGATTCAGACCAAACTGGCTGTTTTCCACTATTTGCACAGCTTTATTTCGCTCTGCTCTCCATTCTACAATTTCTAGCATTTTTAGTTGCTGCTCACCTTGTGTCATTTCAATACATATTTCGTCATCAGAAGTTAGTTCAAGACAATCCACAGCTACCAATGCTGCATCAGCGGCCTTTTGCATCTCCATGTCAGGGAAGGAGGCCTGCTTCCCTGCACTCTCAGCATCCAGCTCCTCCAACATCTCCATCACACTGGACATCTGAATAAGACAGCTGAGGGGGTCCCACTGCTGATGAGTAGGGGAATTTTTATTGAAAGAGAGGACTCCAGAACAAAACAAAAACAGAGGTATACAAAACAAATAAAAACTTATACATAACAGAGCACCAAAAAACAAGAAAAAGAAGCAATGTCAAGACACCCAAGTAGCACAATTATCCCATAAAAAGGTAACCCGACCTTGTAAATGAAAATCAGCATCATAAATGTTTCGTAAAGTGAGAGTCACATTAGAAAGGAGTTCATTGAATAATACAGTGCGCTGCTGTGAAATCCAAAAACATCTAGATTGCCAGATATAAAAGCGAAGAACAGAAAAAATTAACAATAATGTGTCAGCAGGATACTTGGACCATTCACCCTTATGTACTCCATACATCAGTGTACAATAGGAAAGAAATAGAAATAAAGGCTCATGCCATTTGTTAGCTAAAAAAGACCAAAAAGCTTGAACATATGGACACTTCAAAAAAAGATGTTCCTGAGTTTCCAACTGGGAAACACAAGAAGCACGATTACAGCACCTGTCACTAATTTGTTTATGCTTATGGGAATTACCAACAGGTAATCTACCATACAAACTCAACCAAACACTATCCCGATTGAAATCAGGCAACCTCCTATTAGAGAGGACCAAAAGAACTTTTTCCACAGAGTCAGAAGGACAATCCAGAAAGGTCAAAGCATCAGTAAAGTCAGTGGAAATAATATAAGCATACAATTGTTTTCTAGTCATGGTTTCCAATTGAGGGATGGAGACACTCCATTTCAATAAATGTCTAAAGAGTTCCAAACCATATTTGGGAAAAAAGGGGATCTTCACAAATGGAGGTTTCCCAAATTTCCAAAGAGGCAATCCCTTGGAAAACCAAGTTCTGACATAGGGATACCAAAACTTCCAACTAGGTCTAAGTAAAGGACTTAAATTATATGAAACAAAGATACTAACATAAAATGCCACTGGATGAATCATAGCTACTCCCCCTTGTCTTATACTTCGATATGTATAGCCACGTTTGATGGGGTTCAACCTACTCCCCCAAAAGGCTTGGAAAAACACTAAATAAGGAAGTAAATAAATTCACTGGAGGTGGGAACACATAACTAATATACAAAAAAATAGGAACCACCAAAGATTTAATAAGCAGAACCCTCTTACGTTTAGCAATTTGTTTCCCTTTCCATCTGGAAACAAGTAACTGAGCCTTATCAAATTTGTGGGACCAATTTGCAAAAGCCATATCACTAGCACCAAATTCAACCCCCAAAATAGTCACAGGGTCTCTAGAAAGCGGGATACCAGAAAGTTTACCAGAAACAGGAATAGGAGAATCACCTAAAGGAAAACCCCTACTTTTAAAATAATTGATCTTCGAACCAGAACAACTGGAAAATAGCGACAAAATATCACTGACAATAGGCCCTTCCTTAATATCAGAAATACAAAGGACCAAGTCATCAGCATAAGCTAAAATTTTGACCAGAGGAACACCAACTGCAATATTTAACCCTGCAAGACCCTTATGAGTACTAATTAAATGAAGTAAAACATCAATAAAAAAGACATACAAAATAGGGTTCAGAGGACAACCCTGATGCACTCGTTGCCGTACTTTAATCAGTCTACCAATCAAGCCATTAACATTAGGAAGAAGAAAAGCAGAACCATACATATTACGAATCCAGGAAATAAAGCCATCCGGTAAACCATAAGCACGTAAAACAGAAAACAAGAAATCATGTGAAACCTGGTCAAAGGCCTTTTCCTGATCAAGGCTTAAAACATACCCATTCAAATGACCAGACTGAGCAGCAGTAAAGAGTTCCCTCAAGATCAATAAATTATCATACTGAGTCCTACCTGGTATAGAACATGTTTGGTGTGGACAAATCAGGGCATCAACCACCTGTGATAACCTAAGTAATAAAATATTACTCAAAATTTTTAAATCAGTATTCAATAAACTCAACGTCCTCCAATTTCTTAAATCTTCCTTAGGGTCCTTTTTAATGTAATAAAATAATTAAAGCCAGATTCATAGAGGATGATAAAGAAGAAGTAGACATCTGATTACATACCTGGGCCAAAACCGGGACAAGATCCACCTGAAATGTCTGGTAAAAAGCTGCCCTCAGACTGTCCATGCCAGGAGCAGAACCAGAACGTAAAGAAAAAATAGCCTGACATATTTCAGTTTCAGAGATATCCTGTAACAACTTCTGACAGTCAACAGTAGACAACTGTGGTAAATTTAAAAAGTTAAAATTAAATGAGTCATACTTAATAGTAACATCCTTTTGATATAAAGACCCCAAATAGAGACCAACAACATCAACTAAGTCATCTGGTGAAGTAACCAAAGCATCAGTCATAGAGGTTAACTGTGTAACTAGATGATGGCTCACATGATCTTTACAATCCTGAAAAGAATCCAAAGCACCCTTGTGTAATTTTAAACCAAACCTATGTTCATGGTCTAAGGACTTAGCTCTATCATACTGATAGGCAAACATCCGTGTTTTAACAGCTCTAATTTGTGCCCCATAATCAATCTTCTCAGTTTCTGCCAAGGAAAACAACCTCTTTAATTGAGTCCTGAGGTGGAAATATTCAAAATACTGTGAGATAACCTTGGCACGAGAGTGAGCCTGAAAAAGGACTTCCAATCTTTCTTGGTATCTTCCCACCAAGATGCTACATCATCATATATATCAAAAACAGAAAGCCAGGCAATAAATTCCTTTTTCCATGCTTTCAGAACAGTCTTATCAGCCAATAGGGAAGTGTTCAGGCACCATAGATTTTTCTTACATCTAGGTGCTCCTGCCCAGGTCTGGCAAACTGTAAGAGACTTATGATCAGAAAATTCCCAAACGCGTAAAACAACCGAGGTGACTTGCAAAATAGCAGAAAGAAAAATGAAATCAACCCTAGTAGACTGAGATGACTTAAAAAAAGTATTACCACCAGAGGGATATATACAACGATAAGCATCTTTAAGCTGAGCTATATCAAGAATTTCTAGAAGCTTATTGGAGTCACAAAACAATTTTGAGGTTTTCAACCCCCTATCAGAGGCACTCAGAGCACAATTAAAATCACCAGCCCAAAAAATTAAATGTGAAGTATGGAGATAAGGCTGAATGTCCAAAAAAAGTGCAACACACTGAGCCTTGGTCTGTGGGGCATAAATATTAATCAGTTGAAATCTTTCACCCTGGAAATTAATATCCAGTAGTAAAGCCCTGCCTGGGCAAATATCAACCAATTTAGAAACCTTCAAAGCCGGATTAGTAAATAATACCCCAACACCATCACATAGGGATTCCCCATTAGACCAAAAGGTGGCTCCCTTCAACCGTAAGTTACGAGCACGTTGAATTTCAACAGTACTTTTTAATCTAGTATCCTGTAGACATACAGTATCACTGTGGTAGTGTTGCAAACAAGACAAAGTGGTAACCATCTTCTTATGACTCTTAATACTATTAACATTAAGGGATGAAATAGTCAAGGAAGCCATTAAAGGGAAGGAAAAAAGGAAAAGAGACAAACAAAAATAAAAACCAAACATTAAGGAGCCTTAGCAACCCTTCTACGCTGGGACCTTCTAAGAGAAACCTCCACTGGTCTAACATCCCCTTCATCTCCTTCCGATAAAACATCAGTCACAGTAGAAGCCCTGGAAGAATGGTCAGAATCTTCACCCTCAGACTTGTCCCCAGTAACTAATGCAGCAAAGTGATTACCCTCTTTCCAGGAATCAGTAGTTCCACTGCCGGGTAAGACCAAAGAGGAAGGACGAGAAAGAATAGCCTTTCCAGATCTATTACGTTTTTTTGCAGTAACAGTTTTAAAAGGCAAATTGGGGGCATCCCAGATTCCTCTGTTATCTCCTGTAAAGGGAGGGCAGAGGTAGAGGGCATAGAGGCAACAGAGGAAGCAACAATATTAGAGGGTGGAACAACATGTTCTTGTACTTTTAGGGAAACATCATCAACAAGGCAAGCTTGAGTAACACCTAAGGAATGAGACTTAGTAGTAGGAAAAACAGTATTTTCAACTGCACTAGCGACAGTGGCCATATTTAAAGTATCACTATGCTGAGCTACCACAATAAGGCCTTCCTGAGAAGGACAGTCCTCTCTATTGTGGGATGCTCATGGACATTTTGCCCAGTTTGTTCGCACAAATTACATTTAAACAAATTCAGCCTAGTGACCAAATTCAAAACAATGTGAACATCTAGGGGTATCACAAGATGCGTCCGGGAGCCACACTTAAAACATGATTTAGGCTGACCAAAGTAAAATAAGCTGCCTCTGTCTTTCCCCAGAAAAATACTATTGGGAAGATGCTGAGGCCCACAGTTGGTAGAAAAAAGTTTAACACGCAATTTCCAACCACCATTCCAAATCTTCTCACTATCAAGGATCGGAACAGGCCTATCCAAAACATCACACCTTTTACGTAACCAAAAAAGAATATCTTCTACATGTACCCCTTCATTACGAAACATGATGGTAATTAATTTAACAGCAGGTTTCATTAAGGGAACAGCCAAAAAAGGGATCCAAAGAGGAGAATTCTTAACAGTGTGATACGATACCCAAAATTGCTCTAAACCAGAAACAGTTTTAAAACTCACATCATAATTAGAGTTACCAATATGAATAAGAGTATAAATGTCAGAAGATACAAGTTTCAAAGAGCCTTTAAGTAAAGTTTTAGCTATATAAAGTCTATCAGGCTGGTCCTCTAATCCACCTTTATAAATCAAACAAACCACATTTCTGCGGGGGGGCAGGTTCACCTTTGTTGGCAAATAAATCAGATAGTTTAAATTGTGGGGGAGCCACAGCTGACTGTGGAGGGACAGGGTCAACAATAACAGGTCCCAAGTGCAAACTAGGTAAAGGAAAAGCAGCTGTAGCAGCCCCAGCATTGTTACAGTCACGTAGAGGTAGAACATTCTCAGGAGGTGCAGAG
The DNA here is from genome assembly GCA_016271365.2 of Neoceratodus forsteri. Classification (NCBI taxonomy): domain Eukaryota; kingdom Metazoa; phylum Chordata; order Ceratodontiformes; family Ceratodontidae; genus Neoceratodus; species Neoceratodus forsteri. The sequence goes on along the minus strand of CM028131.1, from coordinate 171,399,940 downwards.
GAATCTTTACATAAAGGACACAAAGCAGAAGGACCAGGTGGGGAGAATTATAATGTTTTACAACTTCATCATTAAGATCAGGGATCCAACATCCATTCGAGTGTTTCAACCACCCGACCTCCTCAATCGCTCTGTCAGGGGACCATTCCGAACAAAGCTGGGGAGGAGAGGGTGAAGGGGAACTTAGCGCAACGTGAGGTGTTCCAGAAACAGTCATGGAGACAGGTCTTGTACAACCCACCCTCTTTTCCATGTCATTTGAAAGAAAACTTGCCCCTGTAGAAATTGTACCCTGTTGCAATACATTACCGTGCATTCCCAAGCATTTAGAAGGAACTGCTGAAACTGCCGAACTAGTTCCAAGAGCAAGAGCAAGGGAAAATGGCTTTTGGCACTCGTCGGTGAGACGGTAAGAACTGCCAGCCACCACTGGAGATTTCGGATGCACAGACTCACACTCCTAGGAATCAACATGCGCATCACTAGGAAGCGACTCAGAAGTACTGGTAGCAGGAGGGGAGGAAACAAGAGGAGCTGAGCGCAGTGCAGCAATTTTGGAAAGTATCTGAGACTTCCGACGCATACAGCACTCCTCCTCGGACACAATAGAAGCCAACAAACGTTCTTTTGCCTCAAGAGCAAGCACAGTACCTTCCTCCGAAACAGTAATAGGCTTAGACCAGTCAGCATTAGAAACAGTCTCCACAGGGGTATCAAAAAACTCCTCAGGTATTGCAGTATCTGGAAACTCAGAATTCAGGACTGTAGCCTCTAGCACCATAGGAGCAGGGGAGGAGGCCCACTCCCTCATCCCTTCCATATCCATCTCCTCTGAAGGGTGAGTAGAAGTGGCCATCTTCCTGCAGACAGCCAAAGATTCCCCCTCTGATGAGTAGGGGAATTTCCCTGGTGTCCTGGCCAAATTTCCCCCATTCACTAAAAATACCACCAACAGAGTAATCTGGTTCAAGGTCAGTTGGCAGTCATCTGTATCCCCTTCCCCCCAGGTCATGCCTGAAAATAGGCAAGAATTTGTCAGGTGCATTTACCTGGTCAACAAAAACTAACTACATAAATAAAATAAATTAATGAACTTCATCACAAATATGGTAAAAGGCCTGCATCAGGTAAGATGACATCTGTAAGAGAATACAAAATAAAAGTGTTATTCAGCATATTCGATTCAATAAACACTCTTTAAATTGTAATGCATATCCAGCATTTTATGTTTTGGGCAATTTTTTCCTTGCTTCTAGATACGTTATTCTAAGCAAATAAACATCTTGATCACCCAACAGTAGCAATCCCCAAATGATAACTAAACCTGAAAATACTTAGCAGTTTAGCCCCTTTGTGTATAGAACATAGTGGGTTTCTGGGGGGGGGAAGGTCATGTCAAATGCATCTGATAGATTTTTTCACTGGGTAACAAAGAAATTAAATCAGGGTCGAGTAGTGAATGTGGCCTGCCTAGATTTCAGTAAGGCTTTCAACACTGTTCCACGTAGGAGACCAGTAAGCAAACTGGGTAGTTGAGGAGTGGGTCCAAAGTTGGTAAACTGGATAAGAAAATGGTTAGTGACTAGGTAACACAGTGTAATAGTAAACATAGTTCATTCTGAGGAAGGGAGGGTGACCAGTGGGGGTGCCTTCGGGATCAGTTCTGGGACTGGTCCTCTTTAATGCCTTTATAAGTGACATTGCAGAGGAGCTGGAAGGGAAGGTCTGACTCTTTATAGATGGCACCAAAATCTGAAATAGGGTGGACACGGGGGGGGGGGGGTGAAAGGATCAGCAGAGACCTCAGAAAACTAGAGGAGTTGTTAATGGTATGGCAGATGGGTTTCAATGTAAGAAAGTGCAAAAAGATTCAGGGTTACGATACAGAATGGGAGAAGTGACATTGATTACTACCAAGCAGGAAAGAGACATGAGTGTAGTCATATCTGATGACCATAAAGTGGCCAGGCAGTGCAACAATGCTGTCAGGAGAGCTAGTGTGATGTTGGGGTGCATGGGGGGGGGTATCACCAGCAGAAACATGGAGGTGGTGTTGCCCCTATATAGATCACTGGTAAAACATCACCTGGAGTACTGTGTCCGGTTTTGGAGACCACATCTCCAGAAAAACATTGAGAGATTGGAGGCAATCCAAAAGAGGGCAGCTAAAATAGTGCAGGGTCTGCATCAAAAGCCCTATGAGGAGAGACTAAGGACCTCAGTTTGTACACCCTGGAAGACAGGATGGAGAGGAGAGACTTGTTAGAGACCTTTAACTATGTCACGGGAGTAAATAAGATACAGGAGGGAAGTACTTTTCTGAAAAAGGTGCTCAATAACAAGGGGCATGCTATGAAGCTGGAGGGGGTAGACTTAGAAGAGATGTGTGGAACTATTCTACAGAAAGAGTGGTGGATTCCTGGAGCAACCTTCTAGTGGAGATGGCAAAGGTGAAAACTGTGGTAGATTTCAAGAATGAAGGGGATAGGCACAAGGGAATAATACTGTAAATGGAAGGGGGGAGGAAGAGCTGTGGATCAAGTACAGTCTGCTGTAATAATGTATTTATTTTATTTATTTATTTATTTGTATTTTGGATGACACCTTTGAGCCGAGGGCTCTTTTACAAAGGTTCCACGTCAAGGCAATAAGGACAATAAGGTACAAAACATAACATGATCATTACAATGGAACTTACAAAAAAAAAAAGACAAATAAGGTTACAATTATAGCAGCCAAAGGCATTGTCAAGGAATTGTGTTGCAAGTTAATTATACAGTACAAGTCATAGGTGGCTCAGTGAAGCTTTGTTAGGAGTGGGTTAGTGGGAAAAGAGAAAGAAGAGTGGTGGTGAGGGAGTGGTATGGGAGACAGAGAGAGGGAGGAGGGGAGAAATGGGGAGGGCATTGCATTGGTTATGTGGTAGATGGGAAACAGCAAGGGAGGAGGAAAGGAGGGGTTGAAAAAGAAAAGGAGACAGATTCATCCTATACCCAGTAATGGGGGGTAGGAGAGGAGGAGAAGCTGAGGCAGTGAGGAGGGATGCTTGAGGGTAGTATGCCTGGAGGGGATTATAAGAAGCAATCACACAGGGCACTAGCCACGAGGTGTTGATGCAGTTTACACTTAAAAGCACCAATCGTGGCAATGTTGGAGATTTCTGTAGGTAGCAAGTTGAACCAGGTGGAGGCTCTGACAAGGTAAGAAAGCAGAGCTTGAGAGGTCCGACAGCGAGGTATTTTAAAGGTTAGACTGTCTGATCTTCTAGTTAGGCGGCAGACCCGCTTCGGGGTCAATATTGTTTGGACTCCAGGGGGCATAAGGCCCAGTGATGTCTTCTTAGCTAGGATGCAGGTCTGGTACTTTAGCCTGCTGGATAGCTGGAGCCAGTTAGCCTGCTCATAAATGTCACACGTGTGAGAAAGGTGGGCAGCTGAAATAAGGAGTCTACATGCCTTATTAAGGGCTACCGCTATGTGCTAGAGTGCAGTATCAGTAGCGGATCCATAGATAACAAGCCCATAGTCAATAGTTGAGATAACAGAGCTCTGGATAGCGAGGTTCAAGGCTTCAGCTATTAGGTAATGTTTATGCTTGTATAGTAGCCCTATACGGGAGTTCACAGTTTTAGCGATATTGTCAATGTGTTTGGTATACGACAGGGAGCAGTCAAGGGTCAGGCCCAGATATTTAAACATATCCACCTGCTCAAGAGTGACACCTTCGTGGTTGTTAATTATGAGCTCATGGTCCTTGTACTTGTTGTGAGTTCCATGGAACAACATTGTTTTAGTTTTTTTGTGGTTAAGTATGAGTTTATGTGAGCAAAACCAGTCTTCCACTTCTGTGAAACTTTTCTTTAGTTGAGACTGAAGGGAGGTGGGGTCGGTGTGGCAAGTGAAGATTACTGCATCATTTGCATACAGTAACATTCTGTCATGGCAGGAGGCAGGGAGATTGTTCAGGAATATGCTGAATAACAAGGGACCCAGGATAGAACCTTGGGGTACTCCAGAGTGGATTGGTAGGGATGATGAGAGTAATTCACCAATCCTGACCTGTTGGGTCCGGTTACTGAGGTAGCTTTGAAACCAGACAGTAGTTTCACTTGAAAGACCAAGGAGGGATAATTGTTTGAGGAGAATGGAGTGATTGACAGTGTCAAATGCCTTAGACAGGTCAATAAAAGAGGTGCCGACCAACTGGCCATGATCAAGTGCATGATGGATATGTGTGGTGAATTTGAGGAGTGTCGTGGTAGTGCTGTGCCCTTTGCAGAAGCAATGCTGCTGGGAACATTGCAGGCTGTATTTTACAAGGTACTCCATGAGCTGATCAGCTACTATCCATTTCAAGGCTTTGGATAGAGGAGGGAGGATGGATATAGGCCTGTAGTTGCTCGTGACAGTCTTGTCACTACTTTTATGGACTGGAGTCACCACTGCCAGTTTCCACTTTTGGGGGAACTGGGAGAGGATGAGGGAACGGTTGAGGATTTTGGTTAGTGGGAGCAAGACTTTGTCAATGGTGAGAGCGACAAGTTTCATATCCAATGAATCACCACTGACCCTAGACTTTCCAAACACTTTAAGAATGTGTTTTTTAGCTAGGCTTTCTGGTATTGCTTTGAAATAGAAAGGAGGGTGCTCTGGTGGCAAACCTGAACTAACAGGAGCTGGGTTGACTGTGGTGGGATCAAAAAAGTTAGTGGGTAGCACATGACTATGGTCAGCAAAAGTGGTGTTAAATGCGTTGGCAATGATTACATGGTCAAGAGTGATGGTACCATCTATGTTCAACATTGTGGGTGTTGTTTTGGGATCCTTTCGAGTCACTTCAGCAAGATTGTGCCAGAATTTACTCCCGTCATTCCAGGTGCTGGCTAAGGCGTGCCTGTAATAGTTAGCCTTCTCATTGCGGATTGATCTGGTACATGCATTCCTTGCTGTTTTGTAGGCCTGGATATCAGTCTGGGTGCCAGTAGCCTTAGCACGATACCAGAGCTGGTCTCAACATTTCATTTGTGTAAGGAGGCCTAGTGTCATCCATGGGTTATTGACACCCTTGATCTTACGCCTCCTGAACAGAGCATGAACATTGCAGGCTGAGTTGAAACAGGTGATAAAGTATTCTAGTGCTGTGTCTACATCGGGGGCTATATGAATTGGTGACCAGTCATGTTCATGAAGGAGTGTTTTAAGTGACTTAAAATGACCAGGGGTCAGCATTCTCCTGTTAATAGTTTTGGGGGGGACGTTGGTGTATTTGTTGGTCCAGATACACAAGATAGGGGAATGATCACTTAAGGAGTCTGGGAGGACTGTTGCTTCAGAGATGTGCTCTGGACGATTAGTTAGCACCCAGTCTAGAAGTGTACAGGTCCCTGTTCTGTAGTTTACTCTAGTAGGTGATTTGACCATTTGTGAGAAGTTAGCAGCAGCTAGGGCATCCTTATAACTATTCGAGCTGGAGGCCAGACAGTTGATGTTGAAATCACCAAGTAGGATAACTTCTGTATCCTGATCCAGGGAGTTGATATTGTCAAGGAGGGAGTGAAAGCCCAGATTGCTCAACTTGGGAGGTATATAGACAGAGACAACAGTCAGGATCTTGTTATGAGTTCCGAGAAGTACTTTGGCAGCAAGGATTTGGATGTCATTTCTGGGGATGGGCACGGGCATGACATGACCCATGAGGGGCTCTTTAAGGTAGAGGGCACAGCCTCCTCCTTTCTTGGTAAGTCTGTCCTGTCTGAAAACTACATATCCGGGAATTGCTATTGCGGAGTCAGGTATCTTCAGAGATAGCCATGTTTCCAGCACTGATAGAATGTCTGGATTTTGCTAGGAAACCCAGGCAGAGAGGGTATCAAGTTTGGAGAGGAGGCTGCAGACATTAATGCTTGCCAAGGAGAGTGACCCTGCACTGCTGGTAACCTTGTGGCCAAGTTGTGGTGGGCTGGGGTTAGGGTGAATGTTGCCTGAGAGGAGCAACAGCAGCAGTATTAGATGTTTTAAAAGGGGTTTAACGTTGCTTCTGAGGCAGCAGGGCCATTTTTTAACAGATTCCTTTCCATAAGAATGATGCACGAGGTAGTGACCAGTTAGTAATAGCAAGCATCTGTAAGGGCACAGTTGCAGTGGTTTTGAGAACAGGCCAAAAGTTTAATTTGTTCTTCAAAATGGTTTTTGGATAGATAGCCCTTAGAGACAAGTACATTAAGAGTTGATTTCAATTGAAAATGTTTGATACCTGGTGGTTAAATCAAAAGCTAAAAGAAATGATCAACAGCTGAGGTCCACAGTCATAGAATGTGTTAGAATTGCTGAAAGGGATGTAGGTAGGGGAAAAAAGGGCAGATAGGGTGCACCAAGTGGTCCTTATCTGCTGTCAAGTTCTATGTTTCTACATTTCCATAATCTTACCTTAGCTGTAATGCAGTTTACCTTGGAAGCTACATTTATGATACTTTTCCATGACCTAGGAAATAAGCTACATTCTTGATGCTGTTTTGTGGCAGAGGAAATGTAATGAGCATGTGGGAAAACACTGGAAATGTACTACAGTTTGCATCATTTATGTTGTACTTTTTATGTTTCCTGATTTTATCTCACCTGTATTCATTTATTATTAGGCAGATTTGGATGGAAGCAGGCTCTTTTGCCCTTTGGATGTCATCTGCTCTGTCTGCTTATCTATACGTGATATCATAATCTCCTGCTAGTGACATCATAATAATTTTCACAGCAAACAATTGTGATTCATAGGCCAAGGCTAATGAGATCATGTGTAGACAGGCAGCTGGAGTAGATAAGTCTGGAGGATAGGGTCCTAGTTTCAAGTAACATGCCCAAGAAATAAAGAGGAACAATTAAACATAGAGAATAAGTGTACTATAAGCCAAACTGTGTTTAAATATTGTATGTTTCAGTTTTTCCAGAAGTCTCACAGATTCTGTAGAGTCCCAATGTCTCAAGGGAATTTTTGAAAAATATAATTGTTTGTCTCATATTAACTTCTATTTCCTATATTGTTGGCCTTTAGCCTCCTTAACCAAATCAATTCAGATATATAGCCCAAAGGTGAACTGGCTACTGCAGTGGCATTTGAGCTCCAGTGCATCATTCAGAATCTTAGATCGACTACATATGGATCTCAGCTGGTTGATTGGAGCATCTGCAGTTTGTGCTGTGCAAAATGGCGACTGAGATTTCAGCATGTACTTGAATTGAAATATCATTATGTAGAAACATTTTTAGTATGTTAAATGGACTTTGCTCTACACATACCCTTCTTAAAAGAGCATTATTGTTTAAGTGATACCTAAATCAAATAAATAGGAAAATAAAATAACAGTGGCTTAAAAATGGACATACTGTAGCTTCATGAAGTCTTGGGGTCTGATTCCGAAATGCTCCCTTGGAGGGACGCAAGTTTCAACACTTCAGCGATGCGGCACTACCTAGGTGTGCCAGGGACCCTGCACCAGATTCTGCAAAAAAGCATGGTCCCAGCACCAAAATCCCCGGGTTTACCACAACTGCAGATCAGCGCCCAACCATCAGCGCAGCTGTGGCACATGCCGCAAGGATCTGTCTCCCCTCTCGCTGCCACAATACAGGACAGGCAGCATTGGTAGCAGTGGTGAAGGGGGTAACCATGTGCCTGCAGGGGGTGAGGGGGCAGGAGGGGCATGGGGGCATAAGGTGAGTTGGTGTGACTGTGAGGAGGTCAAGGATTGGTTTAGCACCAGGTGAGGTGCATATGTCATATATACATAGGCATATGCACCCGCCGGGTGCCAAAGCAATCCGCTGCCTCCCCACTCTCCCACCAACCCCCCCATGCCCCTCTGTACCCCTACTGGCTCCTCACCCCGCATGTAGCTATCCCCCCCACTGTGTGTCACACCGGTGCAAGGGGCTTAGACTGCCTCCTGGCAGGTCTAAGTGGAGCCCCTAGCTACGGCCATGGAGGGGCTTTCAGAATTTGAAATTAGGGGATACTGCAGCCTTGCCATGGCACAAGCCCCCTTGCAACCTGGCGTACCCAGGTGCAGGTTGCAAGGGTGACATAGTGCCCATTTGGTGCAGTGGCTTCCCATTCCGCTGCAGACCATGTACTGAAATAGGGAATGTTGCAAACTATGACACAAGGTGCAACTTGTATCATTGCTGTGTGATGCAAGCACCTTACGTTGGGCATAACCATTTTGGAATCGGGCCCCTGGGCACCATTTTGTGTATAGCATACAGTGCAGACAAGCTGGTTGATCTTGATGTTGAAGTTAGAGGGTACTGCAAGGGGTAATAGTCTTGCTGCTAGGTTTGTATCAGCTTAGCAGCTCTTTCTGCTTTGAGGTAGGCCTCTCAATAGAGAGTGCATGCTGTGATTTAAAGTAGCCCTCTTGTCTTTGTGCTTTGGTAGGGTAATAACGTATGAAAACACTTCTCAAGTTTTTAACACCAAATTTCTCTGTGTGTCACACTTTTTCTTTCCCATTTCCATCCATGATTTAAAATTGCCTGGCAGGGGCTGAGATGCACTGAGAAGTGGTTTCTTTGTAATTCTGACATGTTCCTAAGTTGCAAGATTGTGCAACATGTCAGAAAGGAATTTGTCTGGATTTCAGGGAAAGCCTAAGACCTGCTAACCATGTGAGCCCATAGCTTAATGGTTAGAGAGGTGGCTTTCATTGCCCTCACAGATTGCTTAAAGCTTCATAAAACTGCTTTTAAAAAATGCTCTTTAGACTTGTACAGTGCTTGCCCCTGTGCTCTCACTGCTCACATGTCACAAAAACACAGATTGTTGGGGCACAGCAGGCATACTAGGAAGCTGGAAGGGATCTGCTGACAGTGGCTATGGAGCCAGCTATGATCCCTTAGGCCCTATACATTGTATGTGGTCACTGACTCTATGTGATCAATGGTTTTCATCACTCCTTCCCCTCTCGGGCTTCCCTTGTGCCTGTCCCAAGCATGCTAAAACCCCTCCACTGTGCTTGCCCCCACTACCTCCTGTGGCAGACTATTCAAAATGTTGACTACCCTTTCTGTGTAGAAAAACTTCCTCACATTACCTCTTAATCTACCCCCTTCAAATTTGATATTGTGCCCCCTTGTTCTAGTACTTTTTCTACATTGGAAAAGGTCCCTTGCCTGCACCTTGTTTATGCCCTTGAGGTACTGAAAGTTTCAATCATGTCCACCCCACTGTCTCCTCTCCTCCAGTGAGTACATATTGAGGTCCCTTAGTCTCTCCTCATCTGTTTTGTGGTATAAACCCTGTACAATCTTTGTTGCTCTTCTCTGGATAGTCCCCACCTTATCTATGTCCTTGCACAGGTGTCTCCAGAACTGCATGCAGCACTCCAGGTGAGGCCTTACCAGTGTTTTATACAATGGCATCACCGCCTCTTGCTAGAGATAACCCTGCCTATGCACCCCAGCATGCCACTGGCCCTCTCTGCAGCCTTTGTACACTGCTTTGATACCTTAAGGTTATCAGAGATGATAACCCCTAGGTCTCTTTCCTCTTTGGTGACAGTCAGTTCCTGCCCACCCCAACCTGTAACTTTCCCCAGTGTTCCCTCTACCCAGGTACATTATTTTGCACTTCTTTGCATTGAACTTCAGTTGCTACATCTCCGACCATCTTTCAAGCTTCTCCAGGTCCCTCTTCATTTTCTGCACCTCTTCTAGAGTATCCACCCTGTTGCAGATCTTGGTGCCATCTGCAAACAGGCAGATCTTTCCTTCCAGCCCCTCTGCAATGTCACTAATAAAGACATTGGACAGGACTGGTCCTAATACTGATCCCTGTGGTACTCCACTGGTCACCACCTTCTCCCCAGATTGCACCCCATTTACCACCACCATCTGTCTCCTGTCTGTTAACCAGTTCCTAACCCAGTTCACGACCTTGTCTCCCATGACCAGACTACCCATCTTGTTAATCTGCCTTCTATGTGAGACAGTGTTGAAGGCTTTGCTGAAATCTAAGTAGGTAACATCTGCCACCGCTCCCTGATTAAGTTCCCTAGTCATCCAATCAGAAAAAATATTAGATTCATTTGACATGACCTTCCTGCTGTGAATCCATGTTGCCTCAGATCCTGAGCACCACTGGATTCCATATGTGCCACAATCCTTTCTTTCAGCAGTTTCCTTACAACAGGAAACAACTGTCAATGTAAGTTATTAGCCGAATGCATGCAATCAGTACTTTTACAATTACATGCAGTATACAGTATCTTAAGTGGCCAATGATCTAAAGATACATTTGCAAAGTTGTTACATTTGGCATGAACTCAAAAGAGCTAAATTTACCTTTACTTGGTATTACAGATGATGATGAGCAGAATCCCCAACCCTCATTGGACCAATATGGGCAATTTGGCCCCAGGCCTGTTGTCTGGTATTGGTGGCTGGCCTGACAGTGAGGTACCCCCACCTGAACAACTACGTCCCTCCGAAAATACATGTATAAATATCCCTAGTCTACTGGTACGATAACCTCCCAGCCAACTGGCACAGTAATCCCCACAGCCCCTGATACTGTACTCCCTGGGCCACTGGGACAGTAGTTCTCCTCCAGCACAAACCCCGACCCACTTTACTGACTGAACCCTGGTGAGGGCTTGCTGGATTGTTGACCTCATTAGGCCTCTCACTTGCTTTCATCAGCAGCAGGTCTGAACACCTCCGAATTTCTCTCAGTCTCCCACAGGCTTCTCGAGAGCCCAGAAACTACTTTCTCTCAATTCAGTATCCCATTTGACAGTCAGGGCTGTCCATCAGTTCTTCTGTCCTGTCCTGTCCTCCGATTGGTCTCTGTAGCCTGCCAGAACAATGAGGAGGGTCCGACTGCATCATCTGCCCCACAGTCCCTTACCTCGGTTGCTGGGGCTTTGTAGCCCTCTGACTGGCCATCTGGCAGGGTTGGAGATCATAGCAATGGCAGCCCTCATGTTCTGGATGGAGACCTTGCTCCAAAGTCTGTTATTTTATTTTATTGATTTGCCTGCCCCATAACTGTACTGGCCCCAGGGATTCATGCATTCATTAGAGCTGCTGTTTGGCGTGTCTGCTTTAATGGTGGGGTAGTGAGCCTGGGCATCACTAGCTGGTAGGAGAGGGAGCACTGGGGAGGATCCCCTTGCAGCACATGCTCCCTGTCTCATTCCATTGGTGGCAGTCAGCAGAGGGGCACAGGAAGTGCCAAAAATGGAGGTGTCCCTGATCAGCCTCCTAGTCCCCTCTGCCAGAATTAGGAGAATGGGATCTGGAGAGTGGCCACAGACACAGAGGAAGAGAGCACAGGAGGCAGCAAAGCCATTCAAACTTCCTGGGTCTCTCTCCTGCCTCCACACATGCAGTCAAGCGAGAGGGAGCCAGCAGCAGCAATGGAGCTCCAGGGACTTCAGAATGGTGACAGTAAGCAATCAGATGCTTCCCATCCTGAGGAGGGGGTTACATAAACATAGCAGTTACCCAAGTGAACATTTTTTTTGGTATGCAATATGCATATTATTTTATAAAATGCAATAACAGAGAAAAACAATTCTCTGGTAAGGGATGCTAAAAATGATAAAACCCAAAGTAAGATATCGTCTATTTCTATGAATGGATTAAAGAATATGAGGTAACATCTACCTTCTTATTTCATGACACAGTTATATACTTATTATAATTCCTGCCGGTTCTTGCCTGTCCCCTACTAACTTGTCCTCTCATCAACTACCTCTGGCCCTCTCATGCACTTGTCAGATCACTATTTCAATTGTAACTGCCCCAGGTTCTCTTTGTATAATGTCTGGCGATACTGCACCATTACTTCTGTCCACGTTGATCCTGGCAAAGCCTTTGGAAGCTCATGCAATCTGTAACGTTTCAGCTGTTATTAATTCTATTGTCTTGTCTTATCTGGACAAAGCCACTACCAGCTCATGTACTGTAATTGTATTAACTGTTATCTAGGTGCCTGTTCTTGTCTATACTTGTCCATTGTCCATGACGTGGAACCTTTGTAAAAGAGCACTGTTTTCTCAAAGGTGTTATCCAAAGTTTTCATAAATAAAAAAATAAATAAATACTTCCTGCATCAAGTTCTCATAGAGTAAATGACATCATATTTAATCTTGACTATCTGTTATAAAACTGTGTTTTACTTAAATATTTCAGTACAAATGATTTATGACCTTTAACTAAGACAGTATCTGGAAAACAACAGTAAGTGAACCTTAAAAAAAGCATTTAATGTTTTTGTTAAATCTTACTGCACAAAAGATGAGCTAATACTGGGCACCCTCCGAGTTCCAGTTTAAGTGATTTCCAACTATCTAATGTTATAAAAGACAATACTCTATACAATTATAAGGTGAATAATTTAAATGCAGTAATTTTACTTGTTTTTAATTGGTTTAGCTGTGATTCTGTTCTATTCATTACCTCTGCAGAGTGATTATTTTTCTCGTGCATATGATACTGTTAAGCATTCTCAATTGCTATGCTAAATTCTGGTGGGGGGTGCTTGTCAGTGTCAACAAGCATAGCTTGTATCACCTCTTGTAGTTATGTATACTCTTTTCTGCATTTACGAAAGATTAGTGTTATATTCACTCGGATTGATTCAGTTTGGCAAGCTCAGCTGCAGGACATGTACAGGTGTAGGGTTGCAAACCACTGTACTATTAATTATATGCTGCAGATAGTCAATTCAGATTAGTTCCAGCTGAGGTTTACATGTAGACTTGCATGCAACCTGAGCAGGAACCCTTCCAACTGCAGTGCTTTCTTGAGAAGAACTGTCAGTTACTCAGCTTCATACCATCTGCATAGTTATTCCAATCAAGCATTCTAATAGCGGGGAAGGGGATTCTGCATTGACTTGGCATTTGTACATAGAACTGGGCTCTGACATTACAATGTGAGGGATGCACAGCAAAGACAAACACTGGTGAGTGCCTCAATGTTTGCTTGCACGTTGTATAAGAGACATTTTTATGCTTAAGGTAAATTAATTTAAACATGTTTATTAGTGAAATTGTTATGCATAGTTAGTGACAGGGCAAATTAATTTCAAGAACTGCTGATGACACATATGCTAGGTTACTCAGACTGGAAAAGATAATATATGCGTGACAATATTTTTTTTTTTTTTTACAATTTATTTACTAAGGCATGTCCAGCTAGGATACAATGGCTGAATTACAGCGGGATCCTGCTTTTATTTATTTATACAATGTATTTTCCCAGTATAGTCCAGCTGAGGTGTAACATCCCTTTACATGTGGAGTCCTGCTTATACACATTTTTGCATTTTGGTGGTTACACCATGAATATGTCTCACTAGGAAGCATTGCATCTGTGATTTATCATTTCATAACCGTGCTCAAGCCACTAGGTCACATTACTTGGGGGGGGGGTGGGCAGGAATGACAAGCAATTACCGGCAGTGTTTTTTTTTTCTTACAGTATATTTCCCTGGGATAGCCCAGCTGAGATTCAACATCCTGTTTCCGGTTGCGGCACCATGTCTATATATTTCCATTAGAGATGCAGCAAATTTAAAATCCGCTGGTGAAGTGCACGCGAAGTGGGACCTTCGCGTTGCCACTCCGCTATGTGGAGTGGGCAATGCAAAGTGCTCACTTCACCTTGTCATTACCACTTCATGTTGGGCTGAAGGACAACATGAAGTAAGGCAAAGCCATTAATTTCAATGGACTTCACATTCCTCATTATGATTCTAAGTGATCCACTTGGTGTTTCAGACTTGGCAGCCCCCCCCCCCCACACATCACATGGCTTACAGTACTATAAGTCACATGCTCTCTAGCCAGGCAGGAAGGAAGGAAGTGAGTCACACAGATGGTTTCACTTTCTGCTGTGCAGACTGAGAGAGCAGAGTGTGTACTAGAGAGAGGAGTGTTTTGATTGCAGAGGAGGAGAGTTAAAATTTGATAGTTAACCCAACAGCTTTTTTAAAAGCTACATTTTTTTTGTCTTTTCTGTACTGTTTTTTACTTAATTTGTTCTTTCTGTAAATTTTATTTTTCTTACCTACTGACTTAGTTGTTTATCTGTGTGTGTGTGACTGTGTGTGTGTTGTGCTTGTGTCGTGAGATGGAGCAGGGTGAGGGAATGTCTGGGGCGGGGGCAACTCTGGGAGAGCATGGTAGTATGCGTCGTCATACTGTGCATATACGTGGGGGGCATGGGTGCCCATTTGTGTTGGACCACTCTAAACTTGTGAGTGTCCAACCCCCGGAAGCAGGACCAGCACCGCCTCCTGACTCTGAGGCAGTTCAACCACCACCACCACCAAGTCCAGCACAAGGTCCTTTGTAGCAGGATATGCCTCTTCCCCCAAGCCAAAGGTGTGGATCCCATCAGTACTGTTGAGCAGTGTGAGCAGCCTACTGCCAGTTCATTTGGCCCTCCCCTGCCTGTGCCTTGTCCTCCATGCATCTCCGTTGTTTGGCAGTTTTATGACTGTGTTGGGGGGGCAGCAGTGTGGTGAAGTGTCGCCTATGTGCGGTGGAGGTGTGCCATGGCCCCCGGGGGAGTCACTTGGGGACTGGGGGCCAGCGCACCCATATGCTTAATCACCACCAGTTGGAGTGGCAGGCTGCCACAGAATGGACCATGTCTGCACCCGCTGGCCATTCCGTGCAGAGGGTGCTGCTGTGCATAGCGGCATCTCTAAGAAGAGAAGGGCCACAGCGGCACCTGTTGCTTCACCAGCACCCCACCCCACCCCACCCCACCACCACCACCACTACCAGCAGGTTAGCCTGTCGAAGGAGCGGACACCAGAGAAGTGCGTGTAATGCTGTCTGACTTGACAGTTCTCTGGAGTGCTGTTGAGGAGAACAGCGAGAGGATGAGTGCTGTGGAGCAGTGGATGGATGACACAGAGGGACATCAGCTTCAAATGATGTCCATGCTGGAACTGCTGCTGGATCACCATAGAATCCCACATTAGTTTTGTTTCCTCACACCATGCCCCCCCCACCTTCCTTGCTGTGTCATAAAATGTATCCCACCACCATCCCTGACCCTTGCATGTAATTATGCCCTTTTTTTGGTGTCTTCAGTATGCGTTACACTTTGTATTCTGGGGCCCCTTCCTTCTGTTAAGTGTCTGTGTGTTTTGTGTGTGTGCGCTGTTTTGGTGCCTCATTTTTCTGCATCCGTAGAAGGCATCTGTCTTGTGTCCAGAAAATTGACAGGTAGTAACACAATGAAATAAGAGTGTTTCAGCACATACAAAGTCCCCCAGAATTAATGGCGCACTCAGTCATGCGCACAAAAGTGGCACAGAGTCCCCAAATTTTTTCTGCAGTCCCAGAAATGCATCCTGTATGTGTCCGGAAGATTGGCAAGTGGTAACACAGTGAAATGAGAGTGTTTCAGCACATACGAAGTCCCCCAGAATTTATGGCGCACTCAGTCATGCGTGCAGTGGTGGCACAGAGTCCCGAGATTTTTTCTGCAGGCCCACAATGCATCCTTCTTGTGTGCAGAAAAGTGAGAAGTGATCATCTCAACTGGATTGAACGGTGCCCTTTGGATGTACAGTAATAGTAGCCTTGGCGAGTAGATACTGTATATAAATATATATATATAGTTGTGAATTTTGTAGGTGATGATGAGGGGGGTTGAACTTGACATGGACATGTACTCATGCTATTGTTCTGCATCACACACAGGTGACTCCATCTCCGAACTGTTGCTGTGTACCGTCCAGTGCTCAATGAGAATTTTTGCACTTAAATGGAAATGGATAACTCTCAAGCACATGAAGATAAGTATTTATTTTTTTTTTGGGGGGGGAATCATATTTTCAGTTTTGTCTGTAATGGTTTCTTATTTTTTTATTTCTTCACAGATTTCATCAGCATACTTCTGGAGTCCGGTTCTTAATGATGGTCATGGTCATTGAATGAAGCTACTTCTGCGTGTTGCATGTGTACCCAAGCTCGGGTCAGGGAGGGGTGTGCCTGATCATTTTGATAAATTTTTTGGGATAAGGCCACTTTGACAGAACAGCAAAGTATTGCGAATTTTCCTAAAAAAAGAAATGAATGACTTCTTAAAAGTTACAACTTCATTGTTATGTGTCCCTCCCTGGTTCTCAAATCTCAATCTCTATTGTCAACTAAGTTACATTTCAGAGACACAACTTGTCAACTTTAAGACAACCTGTTGTTTACAATATTTGCAGCAGTCTTTACAAAGCAATGAAATGGATGAAATAAAATCTTCATACTTACCAGAATGGATTTCACATGGACATTACAACGCTTCCTCTCTGTACGGTATAGTTACAGCATCTTTCCTAACGTGTAATATTAGCAATGGAGCTTGTTTTTGTTCTCCTGTAAAAGAAACAAAATATGTGTACTGTATGTGTTTTGTCACTGCGGCTCTGAAAAGCTACAGAAAACAAAACAGTCAATTTAAGGAAGTGAGGCAGCATAACAAACATGAGTGCACCTACTCACTTTATGGTTTAAATATTAAGAAGCTGGTGGTGGTGGTGCACTGGTTGGCTTGTGGTCTGTGGTGGGCAGACAGACTCATGGCGGCAGCAGACTTGGATAACATCAGTACTGGTGGTGGTGGTCCATGGGGTGCAGACAGACTCATGGCGGCAGCAAACTTGGATAACATTAGTCCCGGTGGTGGTGGTCCGGGGTGGGGAGACAGACTCATGGTGGCAGCAGACTTGGATAACATCAGTCCCGGTGGTGGTGGTCTGGGGTGGGGGGGCACACTGCCTTTTAAATACTGCAGTTAAAACTTTCCAACATTAACCACAACATCATGCTCATAAAGAAACTGCCCTCACAGTCATCGATATCTGAAGTCTGACCACTGGGAAATTCTTTCTCCATTGTGTCATCATCTATGTCAGTGGTGGGCCGTTTCAGGCAGCCACTGCTAGTGCCACCAGGATGCTCCATTTCCACATCAGCAAGACCACCATGACTAGGCTGGGGTACGAATACCAAGGTTGCAGTCTGTGCTGGTATGTGCCTCTCATTCATTTTAATGAATGTTAGCAAACTAACATTTGCAGGAGACAGGTTTGTCTGACGATCCCTGGCTATTGCACCGGCTGAGCTGAATACCTTCTCAACATTTACACTGGAGGGTGGGCATGTGAGGTACTTCAGTGCCACTGCAGTCAGCTCTGGCCATTCACTGACCTTTCCACTCCAGTACAAAAGAGGATCTTCACTTATTGTCAGATGCCTGTTTTCAGACAAATATGACTCAACCATTCTCTGTGCCACACTAAGTCCAATTGTTGATGCATCAGCCTGTTCCCCGGAATCATTGATGTCGCAAATACCCACTTGGGACAAAGCCTCCCAAAGCGGGTTGACGCCAACCACTTTGGATGACAGACCACCAGGAACTACAGTCCCCTTACCCTTGCATGATATGCTTGCTGGTCCTCCAGCTACACCTTCAGCTGGATTATGCTGCTGAGGTTTGCAAACCTTGGCACATGACCTCTGTGCACCATGAACCAAGCGAACCAGTTGACCACTGATATTTTTTACCTGTTCAGGCCCTCCCTCCAGTACTGATGCAATTCCATGTTTGTATCGTGGGTTCAGCATTGTTGTCATGGTAAAGTTGTCACTACACTGAATCCTCACAATGTGATGATTCTGGTCGAATACTGTCAGCATGTGTTGCAGCAACATACTGCTACCACTGTCTCCGGCAACATCAAGGCTATGCTGTACATTCACCAATGTCTGCCTCAGCACCCGCAGCAGTGGAATTGATTGGCTAATGGAGGCAGACTCACCACTCACTGCCTGTGTGGCATGTTCAAAAGGCTGCAAAATTGTTATTACAGAGTCCATGAGGCGCCACTGTTCAGTCATCATAGACATGGAGGCCCCAGAACTGTCACGGCTAGTGTGCATAACAAGATACTCTGTGATGGCTTTGTATTGTTCATACAACCTCTCTGCCATGTATAATGTGGAGTTCCATTGGGTGACAACTTCCAGCTTCAAGCGGTGCTGAGGCAGGCCGTTTTGTATCTGCAACTGCCGCAGTTGGTCATGGGTCTTTCCAGATCTTGAAAAGTGAGAGCAGATATGTCGTACAATGGTCAGCATTTCCTTTATGTCAGGGTGCTGCAGAAACTCCTGAACCACAAGATTTAAACAGTGGGCCATGCATGGAACACGAAAAAAACACAATTCGTGATGCATTTCACCACATTTGACCCATTGTCACTTGCTATGAACCCAGCTCTCAGGGACAGAGGGTTTAGCTATCTGTCAATTTCAGTCAGTACCATGTCCAACATGTTCTCACCAGTGTGTGAACAGGTCACACTGCGCATAGCAAATGTTGCATGCTGGCGAATTCCAGGAAGATTGCTACCGCGACAATCCACCTTCCTGCACTGATTAGTCACACTACCAGCATTACAAACAACCCCCGGCACCTGTGCCCAGTGTGCAGTTATACACAGATATGAACTCCCCGCTGTTTTTCCACTCGTCCACATATCCATACTTAAATGGATGAATGGAGAGGAGGAATGTTGAAGGGCATGTCTTACTGAGTCTGAGACAGGACGGGTAGAAAAGTATGTCCTGGATGGGACTTTCCATTTTGGACAGGCCTGGGCAGCAAACTGCCAGAACCCAGAATTCTCCACAAAGGAGAAGGGCAAAAGATCGATTGCCAGCATTTCCGCTACAGCAACATTAAGTTCACGCAACACTGTATGATTGGGGGGGGTACTTCAGCTTATGCGCAAAAACACTCTGTAACGTGGGCTGACTTAAACGTTTTACACGGTGTGTGTTGTTGGTCACAAATGATTGTGCTCTGTGATGAATGGCATTGGCAGGGGAGTGGAGAGTGGACATTTGATGAAGATGGTTGCACAGGTGATGATGACAAACCCAGAAATTATGTTATTTTTCCGGATTTACCAACCGGGGTTGATGTGCCACTTGCACTAGACATACTGCATTCACCACCATCACCACCACAAAAACTGCTACTCTCACCAGCACTGGACAACATTTCAAAGTCATTATGGTCCTCCACCTCATCATGCCTATAGTAATCCTCTGCTCTTATTAGCGCACTACTGCACACACTTAATTTCCTACTGGGCTTAACAGTCATGGAAGGGGATAACATGCTGGCTATGGTTGCCGGTGACACAGGTGAACGCCCAAGTCTGGTATTAGCTGCCAGCTTGTGCTGGGTCCACAGAGTCAAGTGCCTATTCTTAAGATGTGTATGCTGTCCTCCTGTCCCAAGATGGCTCCCCTTTTTACCTCGACTCACACGCACATGGCAAACCTGGCAGATTTCAACTGAATCATCATTTGCATCTTGAATAAAAAAATCCCAAACAAGGGACTGTGATGCTCTGCTTTTAACATATCCATGATGATGTGGCTTATTTAAGTCTGTTATTTTAAGCACTGAAGTGGGGGGGGGCGTGTGATGTTTCTGGCACTGCACACCTGGACTGCAACTGACCACCATGACTACCTATCATATTGAGTACCGGGGGTCATCATCATCATCATCATCATCATCCACTAAAACCGGTAACAGTAAATCACAAGTTTTTACAGGGGGGGATTCCTGCAAACATATTCAGACACAGTCACTTTTAATTTCTTTTTCTCTGGTTCCCAACTGGGGTCAATTAAATCATCATCATATTCATCAATGTCACTGTCACACACATCTACATCTTCTGCTTGGATGCTAACATGTGGACTGCATGTTGCAGCAACAGCAACATCATCATCATCAGCATCATCACATTCATCATCAGCATCTACACCACCGTCACCTGATATTTTTTCACCACACTGTGAATCACTGTTGCATGGAAAATGAGTGATGTTAAGTGCCACAGTGGATGGAATATCACATTGTATGCTACCGTTGACATGATCATTAGAATCAGGTTCAGTTAATGAAATGTTACTGGGAAGTATGACATCTGCGCTGTCACTCACTTGCACTGCTTCACACTCAATATGTTTGGATACAGTACACTGGTCAGAATTAGAACTTGATGTAACAATGCTAATACTACCTCCACCACCACTAACACCAGTAACACTAACACCATCGGCTGGGAAAACATCATCTACTCCAACTATCAGTGAAGCTACTGATTGGGCTGTAAAAAACATTGCAGGAGAAATACCTTTCCTCACATCAGTAATGCACTTCTCCATCCACGTACTACTACCACACCCACAGACCCTCTTACTGCCAACATTGCCATGGCCAGAAACAGCTTTACTTGCATGGGTCTTTGCAGGCATTTTGTTGGATCAACCACAAATATTATTACCAAATTCAGATTTTGATACGTTCACTTTCTGACTGGAGGGTCGCTACTAACTAGCTGGATGTGAAGCAAAATAAACAACTGTGGCTTCAGCAACAGATAAGGGACTACTGTGTTGTGACACTGTCATGGAATTAAAGCAACTTCAGTAACCAGTGGTGCTGATGGGGTCACAAAAACAATCCAGTCTGGTAAAAAATACCTTTTCAACGTGGGGGGGGCACTGAATACAGACAGTGCTGATTTTTTCGGCACTACAAGCAGCAACATTAAGAACAGAGAACAAGATCACAGTACAAAATCAGGCAGTTGCAGTGGATAGCAGGTTCACACTGCTGCGCTTAGTTGCACTTACACTGATCTGTGTCACAAGTTTTAAAAGGTGTATTATATTTGATGCATGCAACACTGCACACACAACACAAAACACTTTGGCCCAGATATTCAAAAGGGTTGCACATGGTGCAACAGTATTGCACCATGCGCAACCCACTGATGCGCCTTGACGCGATATTCAAATGGGAATTGCGCCTGGCACAAATCCTGATGCGTTGGAGCGCATCAGTAATGAATGCAGGCGGAGGTAGGGGGGCATGCCCATGCATACTCTGCACAGCCCGATATTCAGCCCGGGATGTGTGGAGCCATGGATGCGCGACCCCTACCTGCGCCAGCACAAAGTTGATCCCCAAAAGAACAATGGATGGCTACCCACGGTGAGCTGCGCATTGCTGAGGGTGCATACGGCAGCTGCCACCTGTGGGTGGCCATCCAAGCTCCGACTGCACCTCCATGGTGGTGCCCCCCATGCCCGATCACAGGCATTAGTGAAAGTAATAAAACCTCCCACATCCCTGGTGGTCCAGTGGACTGCTGTCTGCCCGATCGCGGGCTTAAGTAAAAAATGAAGAACCTATTTCCCTAGTGGTCCAGTAGACTGCTGACAGCCCGATGGTGGGCTTAAGTGAAATGAAAAAACCTATTTCCCTGGTGGTCCAGTGGACCGCTGCCGACCCGATCGCGGGCTTAAGTGAAATGAAGAAACCTATTTCCCTGGTGATCCAGTGGACCGCTGACAGCCCAATCCCGGGCTTAAGTAAAAAATGAAGAAACCAATATCCCTGGGGGTCCAGTGGACCCTACTCCACCCACTGATCCCCACTGCCGCTCCTTCGGTTAGCGGGGTGGCAGCACCCACCTGCCTGCTGCCCCACCACCCGCTGACTGACACCATCAGTAGGGCTGTCGCCCATTGGTCCACAGCATGAGCCAATGGAAGTGCAGCCGGTACTGTACTACACATTCAGATTTTTGAATGGATCGATTCACATATCTGGAAAGTGTAGTACGGTTGCACACCCATTGACTCACACTGTGGACCAATGGGCGTACAGCCCTACTGACGGTGTCAGTCAGCGGGTGGTGGGGCAGCAGGCAGGTGGGGTGCTGCCACCTGCCGTTGACCGGGGAGGAGCGGGGCAGTGGGGATTAGTGGGCGGGCAGGAAGGGGGGTCCACTGGACCACCAGGGATATCGGTTTCTTCATTTTTTACTTAAGCCCACGATCGGGCTGTCAGCGGTCCACTGGACCACCAGAGAAATAGGTTTCTTCATTTCACTTAAGCCTGCGATCGGGCAGGCAGCGGGCCGCTGGACCACCAGGGAAATAGGTTTCTTCATTTCACTTATGCCCACGATCGGGTGGGCAGCGGTCCACTGGACCACCAGGGAAATAGGTTTCTTCATTTCACTTAAGCCTGCGATCGGGCGGGCAGCAGTCCACTGGACCACTAGGGATATTGGGATCTTGTTTATTTTACAAATGCCTGTGATCGGGCTGTGGGGCACATTGCCGTGCTGCAGTGGGCATCAGTCCCCGACGGCTGCTGCCTGGCAGAGCGTCAAGCGCAAGTCATTGGTGATTGGTGCACCTGCATGCAAATGGGGCCATAATGACATGCAAATGGCCCCATGTGTGCCTTGCATACATTATGGCCCCATTTGCATGTCAACTTCTGAATATCGCAGGTGCTGCGCCTTGTGCAATGGAACTTGCGCTATCACATCCACATGCTCCACTCTGGCCACTGGCGCTGGTGCAGTACCACTGCGCCATGCACACTCCGGGTGGCCAGGGTGCGATATTCAATGATGCTGAGCCATTGTGCAGCTCTGCTGAATATCGCCTGGTCAACAACCCTGTGCAGCCAAGTTGCGCTGCTCCCAGGCTTGCGCCACAGCCTGGCGCAGTTTGAATATCTGGGCCTTTGTGTACAATGCTGAATGAGGAATGCGATGCAAATGCAAAAGTTCAGTGTACTCAGTGCCATGTAATGTAAATTTGTAATTTAAACAACCTGACCTTATGAAATGCTGCACCACATTTACACAACAAGCAGCAAGAAAATGTGTACTATCACTGACAATTTTACTATGTGTACAGTAACACAGTCAGTTATATAATAAAAATATTACCAAAACACAAAGAAATGACTAGTTCTCCAACTTAAATCTACCTACACACAGATACGCCCCTCCCCCACACAGCACACTTCACTGTCTTTCACCACACACACTCAATGTTGTAAATTTACATTCAAAATCCACACACAAACAAAGATGCTTGATGATGTGAGCACAGGAGGGTTTCCTACAATCGATGAACTACAGTTGTATCCCTAAAAAAAAGCAAAAATGCTTTTTGAACAGCTTTTAAAAGATTCCTACAGTCAGCTATCAGAGCACACTGTCTCCTCCTTCTTCCTACTCATACTACCTCGAACTGAGGCTGTGCAGATCAATATAGAGCCCATGTGACCTGAACTCCCATGAATCACTGCAAAATCCTCCTTCGGAGCTCAAAAACAAGGCGAAGTGAGGCGAAGTGAACTGCCACTAATGTACTTCGCCTTAAAAATTGAAAGAGAAGTGACCAGTGGAGGTGGAGTAACGCGAAGTAGCTGTTTTCAATGCACTTCGTGTTCCTCATTATAACGCGAAGTACTCCGCTTCGCATTGCGGAGCACTCCGTGAATCCGCCTTTGCTCTGCAAATCACTTCATGGAGCAGATTGAGCCCACTTCGCCCACCACTAATTTCTATAGGTGGGTGGGTGGACTTGAGTAGTGGGATGTGATCAAGGAGGTGAAGTGAGTAGCTCAGGGTCACACAGGGTCACACAGTGAGTATGTGGCTGTAGTGGAGTATAAATTTGTGAGTGCATTCTCCCAGTTCTCAATATACTGTCATCTTTTAACCACACTGCCTTCACTATCCATCTGGGGGGGGGTGGAAAGAGCTAGCTACTCCAGGAAATATGTACATACTATTTTTGTTACAAATTATTTACCCAGGATAGCCCAACTGAGTTGCACTATCTCATTTCGGTAGTGGAGGGTGGGGGGAGGATGAGGCAGCTTCTACCCATTTTTACAGTGTATTTACCTAGGATACTCCAACACAGATTCAGTATCTCATTTTCAATGGGGTCCTGCTTTTACCTATTTTTACTATTTATTTGGCAAGGAAAGCCTAACTGAGGTGTCACATCTCATTTCCAGTGGGGTCCTGCCTCCACGCGTGAGTTCCACAGAGTCTGCAATGAGTATTTAGTTAAGTGTATTGTATGTATGTATGTAACCCCCAGGTCACATCTGGAAACGAGTGGATCCCGCTCAGTATGCTTATCTGGTAAATCTCTTAAATAAATAAATAAAGAAGGTCTAACCAATAATATTCAACTGCTGCTGTACAGTGTGTGTACTTTTTTAATTTTTTTTCCAATTGTTTAACCAGAAGAGACACACTAAGCTGAAAGCTTGTTTACAGGTGCAACCTAGGAACACAGAGAAGTTAAGTAATTTGCTTAAGGTCGCACAGTATGCAAGTGGGGGCTGTGGGATTCAAACCCATGTCTCCAGATTTGCAGCTCAGAGCCTTAAACCACTGCACTATACTGCCTATACTTGTTTATATTATAGTCTTTAAATGTGCAATTTCACTTCATTCTTTTTTAGTACTAGAGATGTTAAAATGTTACCTGAAAAGTAAATTTTAGCATGATACAGTATCATGCAAAATGCCAGTCAAAATACAAGTACATGTAAATGAATGTCCTGAGGGAAAATAAAAGAAGAATAGTACACTCTAATCATCTTCAGGTATTAAGGGCTCTATGTCAGATTCAATGTCCCTAAAATTAAATTTTTTCTGACATACACTGCTTCAACTTGATTAAATATAGTGTACTGTTAATTGATATTGTAAATCTTTGCCAGGTATAATTACAGTCAGCTAAAAAAAAGATCCTGTTTATAAAAGTAATGTAATTATTGCAGAAATAGTATAATCAAGCAAGTCTTTTTTTCTCAGAATCCAGAATTAGTAAATAGTAAAGAAATCCACAAAAGTGAACATTCAGCAACAGTGTGGGGGGCCACTGCTACACAAAACTGTGGCTGCTGTGAGTATATGACCCAGTTTTCACTACCCAAACCCAAATGTGGAAGCCAAATGTGTGGAAGGCATCCTGATATACTTTATACTAGTCCAAGAGCAAATCTGAATCCCAGTATAATGGACCTCATAAAAATCCCACAATGTTGTGAGTTTCACAGAACAAGCAGATAGCAAGAAACCCAAACTATATAATTCAATGGGCTCTATTATAAGCAAGACAGGAAAGCAAAAGAAGGTATATATGCAATTAGCAAGTAATTAAGAAGCAGTCTGTCTCAAATACATTTGTACCAGTGAAACACAGAAACATAGACTTTGATGGCAGATAACGACTAATTGGCCCACATAGTCTGCCCATTTCCCTATCTATTGAATAGGTTGCAGATCCTAGTTAACCAACAGCCTACTTCCTCCTACCCCCCACTAAAATTGCCTTATGTTTGTCCCATGCATTCTTGAATTCCCCCACTGTTTATGACCCCCCAACCTCCTCAGGAAAGCCATTCCATGCGTCCACCATCCTCTCTGTGAAAAAATACTTCCTCATGTTGCCCCTGAGCTGTCCCCCAATCTTCAAATTGTGCCCCCTTGTTCCTGCACATCTCTTTTTCTGAAAGATGCTACCCCCTTGGACTTTGTTGATTCCCTTGAGGTACTTGAAAGTTTCTATCATGTCCCCCCACCTCCTTTCTTCGAGGGTGTACATATTAAGCTCTTTTAGTCACTCTTCATATGGCTTCTGTTGTGGACCCTACACCATTTTAGTTGCCCTCCACTGGACTGCCTCCATCCTGTTTATGTCCTTGTGGAGATGGGGTCTCCAGAACTGCACTCAGTATTCCAAATGGGGTCTTACCAACTGTCTTTACAGAGGGATAACAACTTCCTGTTTTCTACTGGTGATGCCTCTCCCTATGCATCCCAGTATCCCCCCAGCCCTCCTTACCACCTTCTCACATTGCTTGCCTACCTTTAGGTCATCCGATATGACTAACCCAGGGTGCATCATCAATAGAAGAATATTACATTGCTGACAGAGATTGGCTTCCCTCTGTAAAGGGAAGGGGGGTGCTGGAAAGGCATGTCCTTTGAACAGTTCCTTTTTAGCTGATAACCCACAGTACAACAGTCCCAGTTTCAGCTTGACATATAACCAGCCCAGATGATGACAGTTTATACAGTTCTTAGCAAAATATGCACACACTTTAGCCATTCAATAAACCCTCAGCCCCCCAGATAGACTCTCACTGTCAGCTGTTGGAACATCCTGCCCTGCCGTCCCATATGATGACCATCATTGCTATCCTAACAGACATGGGATAATGCTATACTACTGTATACTAATGGTATTACTAATGCACTGACATATTTTGTTATATTAGGGTCTATTCAGGAAACTACTGTTTAGCCAAACATATATTTGTGATTTCTAATGGTTTCTACTGACAATTGCAATATTAGCAACGTAACATGGCATAATTTTATAATAATATAATATATTCTGTGGTCTGCAGCATCAACTATGTTCTGAAGACAACATGCTTATTTAGCAGATTATAAGCCTGTTGTTCTAATAAGTAATTAGTCAGCACATTGCTGAAGATGCTACAGAAAGTATCATCCTATATGCGAGATGCCCATGTATAGTGCAATGGAACACCCAGTACAGAAACACGCGGATGTCTATAAGCTCATTACCCCAGTAATGGGATGTTCTTACCCGCAGTATATAATCCTAGTACATGGCCAAACCCCCTTGGGATCTCTGGAAGCACCCAGCTTCCACACCTATTTTATGACTGTCTCTGTGTTCCAGTTGGGAAGATTTGTCTTATTCTTCTCTTTTTATTATTACTAGAGAGAAATAAAATTGATTTTCCGTACATCTGTGTTGGTGGTGTTTTACCATCAGGTCTCCTGCAGAATCTTACAAGTGGCGACCACAGCAGGATCTGATTATGATAGAACAAAAACTACTTAAATAATTTGCAGGTGTGTGTGAATTTTGGGAACTGGGGATAAAGAGGTTTTCAAGGGAAGAAACATGTTCTCAACCAAGAGGAGTGTTCAGACTGGCAGTTGCTTACCTCTGCCTTACATGCTTTGGCTTTACTTCAAGGTCTTGTTTGCAGCTGTGAAACAGCTCACAGAAATTCTTTGTGATAAGGAGGAGGGCTACAACCAAAGCAATTTAACCACTCTTTTGCAAGTGTACTTTGTGAAGACTGGTAATTGCTTGCTTGTACCATAAATGCTGAGCCTTTGGTGACTGAGTGTTAAAACCCTTGAGCCCTCCCATTTATTTATTTGCATGGAACAACCCTAAGACTTTGTCCGACGGGATCCATGACTCTAAAAGTGTAACTGTCTAGCAGGGAAGGTACAAGGTGATCCAGACCACTCCTGGTTCCTCAGCTTATACAGAAAGGGGGCAGGACAGTGAAAATGTCAATCAGTGCTGAGTTAAAACTAGATGTAGCAAACTTTTTAACCTTCCATGGAGATTAAGGTGATTTTGCATGAAATGCAGCATCTGATGATCACCTAGTACAGTATGTGTGTTCACTGAATTCAGAAACAAAACTAACAGTTAAAAAATATAACTGTAAGGGTGTAATGGTTCCAGCCTTGTACGCTGCCCTCCAGGCAATGGATGTGAGGGTGTCATCTTTGGAAACAGAGCTGGAATCCATGCTATGATAGAAAGGTGAGCAATGGAAGGTTTGGGAGAGGGAGATGGAAAGCCACAGGCATGTGATGCAGACAGAATTGTGTAATACTCTGGTGGAGCAGGACAGAGAGATTGCTAGGTTGAAAGAGGATGGCAAACAAATGTATCATGATGAGAAGCAGGCACTGCAGATGAATGCTATGTTGACTGATGCAAATGATGACTTAAAAATGCGAATGATGATTTGTTGAGAGAAATGGATGTGTCAGCTGGATTTGGAGAGGGAGATCAGTGAGAATTGCTAAGTTACCACCTTGTATAGAGTTTTACTAAAACATCTTAGTACAGGACAGCATGTAGGTGTGAAAGTAAAACATGGAAAGTGCAGGCTGAGGTGTGCATAGTTACATCAGCAGTTTGATATCTTGAAGGAGCACGTCAAGGCATTACCTTTTACTCCACCCATTGACCTGATGTCATTACTCAATGACAACAGGGATGATGAGAATGACAATGACACCCCAGATGGTGGTCCATGGTACTCCGGAGGGCATCAGCCTAGAACACCTCTGATAGTTGTCTTATGACCCATCGACCAGTGTGAGGTAGAGCACATGGTCAATGATGTGACTGAGAGGGCCAGCATTCCAACACTGTTGCAGGCCATAGTATACCTAGTTTGTGACAAGGTAGGCCAAAATAGCCTCAACCAGGGTGTGGCTAATGCAACGACTGATAACATGGTGAAAACCATCATGGCCCGACTGGATCAAGTCCCCAGCATCCTCCAGTAGGCCCAAGCCATTGCTAATATCACAAACACAGTAGGCTGAATCAGGCCTGGTGATAATCTGAGTGTTCATTTGGAAAAGGTGAGAAGCCAATATGAAATGCTTAGCCTACCAACTGAGCAGCAAGTACAGATTTTAAAACAAACAGTAGAGCCTATGCTCTGGGCCAAACTGCCAAGTGACTTCTGCAATTATGCCTTAGTGAGGTTCGATGACATTGCAGCAAGCCTAATGCCGGCACACCATCCCAACCTAGTGGGTGTGTCTATGACCTACAAAGTCAAACAGTTCATAAAGGAAACCCCTGACCAGTGTGAAAGTCGTCTCTGGCTGTCATATCATACTGGAAAGGGAGCAGTGAACAAGGCCTCAGACAGGGAATAACTAGAGTACAAAAACTTATTTTTGAAAAACATGTTACCAGTTGTCCAGGACAAGCTAAGGGCTTCTATTATCCTGAGAGCAGACCTTTTCACCGAGATTATGGAAAAAACAGAGCGTGTGTACCAGCTGTACATATGAGATCAGAACACTGGACAGAAGGCCAAGGTGCCTGCGGTGCAGCCTAGCACTGAGCCGGCTATGAAGTACATAGTGGAAGTTAAACAAAAGGCCCAGATCCAGACCTACCATCCCAAGAGACCGGGTGACCCAAAACAAAAGCAGGATAACCAGAACCACTACCAGGGCCAGAACCAAAAGCAACCAGGCCCTACAAACAAGGAATTGCAGGAGGAGAACAACCGGCTCAGAGAGTTTGAAGTTAGGATAAAATCCAAAGTTATGAGCCTTGCCCAAAAGCCAATTTCAGCTGTCTGTGTGCAAGTGTTCCATCTTCACCTCCATACCAGGAAGATCCAGAGGAGGCCCAGGAGGCCTAAGAGTCTCCGTACCGTGAATGTACCCAGATGATCCAGGATTCATAGGCCCTGACTCCATCTGAGAAGGATGATTCTGAATGACAGTGTAAGGCCCCGGTACATATCATCACTGCTTTAATGATGGATAAAACTGGCCAACTGTGTATAGAAGCATTGGTAAGAACTACTTCTAGACATGGGAGCTGCACGTCTCTGTGTTAATCAACAGAACCCAAGTCATCTCCATGGTTCACTGGAAGGGCAACTTCTGCCCAGACCTTTGAAGGGACTGTGGTTACCACCTACTGATCCAAACTCACACCAGTCATCATTGGTACCTTGGCGGTGGAACATAGTTTTGACCTCATGGTCTTACGTCATCACCAAAGTATCGTGGAAATTAATTTCCTGTCACAAAATTGTTGCGTTATGGATTTAGCCATCATGCTATTTTTTCAAATATGAGGACAACTTCACATGGTATTCATCTCTGACTCACATGTGGTGGCAGCTGTGGTCCTCAATGACAAAGAGTATGACATCATCATCATGCAACTTCATCACAAGCTGCTACCTCAGATCCAACTAATCCTGGAAAGACACCAAGAGGCCTTTGCCAAGAACAAATACGACTGTGGAAGGATGGATACCCTCATCCAGATCACTGGGGAGGATCCACCCCGCCAAAAGCTACATGCATTCCCAACTGAAACCATATCCTCATTGAGGGCCACCATTGACTCACTTGTCCAGCAGGGAGTCATAAGGCCTTGTGTTTCAACAGTCAGTTCACCCATCTGGCCTGTGAAGAAACCCATCGATAGTTGGAGACTCACCATTGATTATCACAGACTTAATCAGGTGACCCCCAGTTGCACCCAGCTGTGGCATCTGATCCTAATGTGCTCAGACTTCTCAAACCTGAACACCAGTGGTTCAGTGTGTTGGACATCTCCAATGGATTTTGGTCCCTACCCTTGGCCTTATAGAGACAATATAGATTTGCCTTCACCTTGAAGGATGTCTGTACACCTGGAACTGCCTCCAACAGGGGTTCCATATTAGCCACTCCCTGTTTCACATCCACATGAAGGATGCAATCAGTGTCTTTTCCACCTCTGAATGTATCCTACAATATGTGGATGACCTTCTCCTAGCCACAGTGGATGTGGAAAAACAACTGGATCTCCTAGATGAGCTTCTCACACTGCTACAGAAAGCAGATGTCAAATGCAATCCTGCAAAGGTACAGTTGTGTCAGCCAGAAGTGATATTTCTGGGCCTGTGCATAACTGGAGAAGGGAGGAGCTCTGAAGCAAACAAAATTCGGAACCCACAGGATTTGCTATTACCCACCAGTGTAGCAACCCTCAGACATTTTCTGGGTATGGTCAACTACTCCAGGGATTTTATTTGCAATTTTGCATAGAAGGTCGCCCCTCTGTATGAACTCCTGAAGAAGGATGTCCCACGGCAATGGGGTCATGAGCACACTGATGTTGTCACCTCCCTGAAAAAGGCCCTGGCCTGTGCTCCAGCATTGGTCAACTCAACCCCAGAACTTCTATTCCATTTGGAAACTGCCACCTCTGAAGTAGGTATGTCAGCAGTCATTGTGCTGAAGGCCAGTGGCTGCATGAGGCCTATTGCCTGTGCTTTGACAAATTCTCGCTATGGTACAGATGAAGTATTCCTTGTGCAAAAGGAGCCTACTGGAAACCTTTTGGGCTGTTAAACACATTGCATAGGTAATACAATTTTGTCCCATCATGCTACACACCAACCACACCGCCACCAACTTCTGACTGACAGATAGGATCAAAGATAGCAACGGATCTAACACTAGACTCACACATTGGTCTCTACTACTTCAAGATAGAGACATCGCTGTACTTCCTGCCACAATGCCATCCATTTTGGCACATGGTCTCCTATACCAAGGAGAACCAAATGAGTGTGGCCTAGAGCCACTAGTTCTACCTGAACCGGGCCCATTTCTCCCAGTAACAGAAAATACATTGAATGACACTACCACGTGTCATGTCTTCACAGATTGTTTTTCTTCATATGATGAGGGGGTTCAAATTGCAGGATTTGGGGTCTTGGTCTTCACAGGTGACACCTCTAAGGTGTCAGTGAAGTGCAGTGTCAAATCATCACAGTATGCAGAGCTTGCAGCTGTTGCCAGTGCCTTAGAGGTCATAGATGGGAAAGGAACTGAGGATACCATCATCTTTTCTGACCCATCTTGGGTGTCCAACTCCTTGACAGATTCCGTTCTCTTTTGGAAGGCCCATGAGGTAAACTCCTCTGGAGGTACCCCAGTCAACTACAAAGACTTGTTCATATACATTTTTAGCCTGGCTGCACAATGTGTATTCAAACTGTGTATCCACAAAGTGAAGGCCCACTCCAGAGCTGAAGCCTTCCACCACTACAATGACAGAGTGGACTCTTTAGCCAAAGAGGGAGCTTGTGGGAGGGGATATGCCTCCTCCCACTGCAACACTCGTGGTAGCTGCAAACAAAAGAACCAAATAAGTCCCTCTGGATTTGACTGAGCTACAGCTAGCTGATCCAGAGATAAAAGAGGTATATCAGTACCTCTCCAAAGACACAGAAAAATAAATGTCTACAAATAATCCATTCAAAAGACATGCAGACAAACTATATCTGTTCCAGGATCACAAATTGATTTTCTATCACTTAAGTGATCAGAAATTCTGAGTAATTCCCAAATCTCTTTGTTCTGATGTTATTCACCGGGTTCATGATGCCCCTAGGGGTGGACACCAAGGGGTGGACAAGACAGTCCAGAGAGTGAAAACCGGGGGCTGGTGGCCTGATTTAACACCAGATGTCCAGCATTATGTGGACAACTGTTTCATCTGTGCACAAAACAACCCAAATCCAGGCAAGAAGAATGCCTAACATCTGCCTCAGAGACACTCTGGCCCTTGGAATGATATCCAGATCGATTTCATTGGATGACTGCCTTGTACCCCCAGAAACAAAAAATTTGCACTCATGATCCATTTCCAAATGGGTTGAAGCCAGAATCTTGGTAGAACAAGTATTTATCAAATGGGCCTACTTCTCAAGGTAGGTTCAGATAATGGAACCACCTTCACAGTTGAACTTCTGCAGGAAATTATGAAGTTATTGGGAGTTAGTCAGAAATGTCACATAGCTCACCATCTTCAGTCATCAGGACAAGTAGAAAGAGCAAACAAACACATAAAAGCAATGTTATGTAAATTTGCTACTGATGCTGGAAAAACTTGGGATACTTTGTTGACCGAACCCCTACTGGCAATTAGAGCTACTCCATCAGCATCTACTCGATGTACCCCTTTTGAGGCAATGACTAGTAGACAAATGAGATTACCAGAACATTTGGCGATTGACCTCAGTGCTCCTACTGCAGATAGAGTATCAGTAGATACCTTTGTCAAACAACTACAAAAGAACCTTGCTCAAATTCACTTGTTTGCTGCAAACAACTTGGGCCAAGCCCAACTGCAGTCCCAAAAAGTACTTTGATAAACATGTCAAAGAAGTCAACTGGCAAGTAGGTCATAAAGTCATGATTGTAAGATTTGCCTCTCCAGCACATGCATTTGTAAACAAATGGTCAGGTCCATTTGATATCAATAAATTGAGTTCAGCTGTGTACCAAGTCTGAATCACTGATAGAAGAAGAGAGTCAGTTGATAAGTGGTACCATGCAAACCAGCTGAAGCTCTACAAACGTGATTAGTCCTATACAGTAAAATGCTGTATAAATGCTTCTTCCTCCAGTCCCAGGGGAAAGGAACACCTTGTGTGCTGAACTGTTTCTTTTGCTTTTTGTTCTCAGCTGTGAACAAGTCTTTTTTTTTAATGCTATCTTTATTGCCCCAAGCCACCAGCCACCCAGTATCTCTGCTCAGTCACAGACTGGGGGGCTTCCACCTCCCACAACGACCATAACTCTCAGATATGCCCCAGATTGCCCCCCGGGGTGGGGCTGTGGCACCCTGGTCTAGCACCACAGATGTTGGGATTGGTCAGAAGGCCATCCTGGGGGCTAATTGAAGCTGGTGGTGAGCATCATCTAGGGTGTCCGGCAGCTCACTCAGTTTCCTGGTTTTCTGGGGGGTGGGGACGTACAATGATGTCCTGCATCCTCCCCGCCCCTGGAGTACTGCTATGTGCCAGTAGCTGTGGTGCCCCCGGCCTCTGCCAGGGGTCTGTCAAGCATCAGACAGGCTTCCAACCTTCCCCCCTGGAGAAGGAGAGCAGTCCACGGGATGCTCCATCCTTCTCCCTCCGGCCGGCCTGCCAGCAACCCAAGTCTGTTACCGAATCTGGGTTGCCGGCATCACAAGAGGAAATCCCACCACTGCGAGCTGCTGAACAATTCTGATATACTGAAATGTTGATTGACCTAGAGGACCAAATGACCGATGGTGAAGAGAAGCTGATGTGAAGACGTGCCTTCCTCCACCACCGATGAAGGAGCACCATTTACTGACAATACTTTTGTTTCCCCTTCTTCTCTCCTCTCTTAGATCCTGTAAACCCAAATTCCAAAGACTTTGGTATTCCAAGATGGGACTGTCCAGACTGAGGCTCTTGCTACTCCTGCTATTATTAGATTTATGGCTGAGATACCTGGTATCCAACCATGTGACCCCTCACCAGAAGCTCCTGCAGAGTGAGGCCTACCACAAGAATTTCCAGCAAATGAAGGCATACCAAACCCATATCTGTGCCTTTCTTCATGCCATGAACCCCACTGACCCAGCCTACTCCTCTCTTCGAGATTTTACTCCTCCTCCTGGTATTGATATAACCATTGATTTACCCTCTACTCATATTTCTGTTCAAGCAGGTAAGGATGCATACCTAATTACTCTTGTTATTGCACCACCATTGTCTACTTCAAAAATTGACTGGAAATCTGATAATCTTGATGGACAGCAACTCCCAGTTGCAAGCCTTGCCAAAGGAATTGTTAAAGGTTGGCCTAATACCTGTATTTGCCCAAATCGAACTTTGTGCATCCGCCAAGTTACACTGCAAAATACAGGACTTTACAATCTCACGACAATGATTAATAAAGACTTTTGCACTCGTTTTCATAATATAAGTGTATGAAAGATATGTTTCAACCACACAGTTGCTTCTATCATTCTTTTCCTTACAGTAACTCCAGTTAATAAAGATACCCCTCGTCAATATCCCACCTTGGAGCCTGGCCCAGAGAGCACCCTGGCAGCAACATCTATACCTGGAACTTTGCTTAATAACGTACAGTACGTGCACGTGCCAGTGATACTGAACCTAACCCACTGGAAAAATGGTAGAGTTTGGACAATATGTTTCTACTAAGTATCTAATTTTCATTCTATGATGTTATTAGATTAAATGGCAGCATATCATGGAGTGTTCCGGCCTCAACGTTGTTGTCGATCATTGAATGCGGTGACTGGAATAGCTGGTACTGCAACATGTTTGTTTGGCTCAGGAATGTCAATTTGGAACTGTGCCAGTTTGGCCAAAATTCAGAGACATACCAATCTCTTCAATTCTAAATTAACGGAAAATATGGTAACACCCATTCTACATGGTATAGAAGGACTCTCACAAGAAGGAAGGTTCACTGTTTATAATATACATGATATTGCTAGATTGTTTGATGAAACTCATGATAAAATGAATTAATTAATTGCATTAAATAATAAAGAACTAGGGGAGCAACACATAGGCAGGGAGATAATATATTCAGCCTGTGCTAATTTTGCACTCAACATTATCACTAATCTTATCTGGTATCTGGAACCAGGGCAGATCCCAGATTTGATCTAAGATAAGCATATGGCTAAATGGTATTGCCCCCACTGCAGTTAACCTTTTCTGTACTGTCTACTGCATGAAATTTGGGTTACGTTACACCACACCCAAATCAAGGACCATGCTACATAACCAATCATTGTTGGATTAAAGACACCATGTATGTCACATTTACAGTATCTCTTCCAGTTTTCAACAAGGATTCTTCAGTCTTCAACAAGCTTTCCATTATTCACTCAGTAGGCCATCCTGAGGGCAACATCTAAAGAGAATGGATTAATTTACCTCCTCTGCTGGTGTTTCATCCTTGCCTCGACTCCTGGTTGCTCTGCATACAGACTGTTGAGCTAAAATGTGATATCATTATCTTTGCAGATGTGATGTCTTTGACATAACTGCGCCAGTTTGTGGTTACTCCTCTGCTACAATGGACTGTTCCTTACATTTTAATGATGACCTAAATGAATTTTCTTCAGCTTTTGCAATACCTTCTATGGGTCAAGATAGACCATCTTTGAGTCAAGCACAACCCAGCTTCAATGCCTCCAGCACAGCTTCCATAAATGCATTTCAAGATGACATCCACACCAGCAGCATCATGAATACTTCCATCACCTGCCCTCTCATCTCCAACTCACTAAGTGGCGTCTTCCTCAAATTCGTATGACCTACAACTCTGATGATCAATATTGTGTTGACCAATCATCAGACTTTTTCCTATGGAACTTTAACTTGTGACATACCCTTTCCAAACTTCTGCTTCCTTTCCCAGGAACACTCTATCATAAGGCATATGGTTATCACCCCAGTTCCCACCCTGGAACGTGATTATAGAGATAGTGACCCCAACTATCTGTATGCTCTAGCCTAGTGTTTACCAGTGTTTAATGTGTATATTGTGCTACACCTGATTAACTCCTCCTGAAATCAATATACTGGCAACCTAGCACTTATACACTGTCCAACCTGCTACTTACCCCCTCCTACCCAATCCCCCAAACCCCATTTCCTCTCACACCCCAGTCTCTTGCCTCTTTATTCCACCTGGATTCATAGCCCACCCCTCCTGCCAACTTCCAAACCCTCTGTCCTATCCCTCTCCCCCACCACCCCCACCCCTCCTGACAAGGTGACCACAAGCCGGAGGTTGCTGCTAGCTCCCACCTCTACAATTCCCCACCCCCCACAACTCAGAACTGCTGTGCCACTTCCTGCTCTTTCTCTTCTCCTAAATACTATGCATGCACCAACTTTGCCCAGATGCTGTATCTCATACCAATACCATGTAGTTTGTCATTCACTACTATTGTCTCTTTTTTTGATGTACCAGGAACTCTGTGTGTTCCTATTGTTTGTCACATATTCCTGATGTGGAACCTTTGTAAATGAGCTTGTAGCTCAAAGGTTATAATCCAAGAATTCAATAAATAAATAAAATATTGCTCCACTTCCTCTGAATCTCAAGTCTCTACTAGCAAGAAAGGGTACACATTTAGTTCACTTAAGTAACAATGTCACCAAGGCAGGAAACCCATTAAATGCTCTATTTCATGATAGTGACCTCAGCAATGCATTATCCAGCACATGGTAGGAGCTCACATGCAAAGGTTTTGCTGTAATTCAAGTGTTTCTCATTATTTTTCCTATTATTATCCTGCTCTGTTTATGTAAAACTCAAACACAACATAGAAATCAATTAAAATTTCTCTATGAATCTCCTTCAGTAACAAAATGACCTACCTACCTACCCACCTAATTCATTTGCCTTTGTATCCAGGCAACAAGGGGGGGTATGTTTGACCAGCCTGGCCTGCCGTCCCATATGAAGATCATCATTGCTATCCTAACAGACAAGGGATAATACTATATACTAATGGTATTACTAATGCACTGACAGATTTTGCTATATCAGGGTTTATTCAGGAATCTACTGTTTAGCTAAACATCTAATGTACCAGACAGAAATATATTTGTGGTTTCTAATGGTTTCCACTGACAATTACAATATTAGCAACCTAACATGACACAATTATATAATAATATAATATATTCTGTTGTCTGCCGTGCCACCTATGTTCCGAAGTCAGCTTGCTTATTTAGCAGATTATACGCCTATTGTTCTAATAAGTTATTAGTCAGCACATTGCTGAGGATACTACAGAAAGTATCATCCTAGGTGTGAGATGCCCATGTACTGTCCAATGGAACACTGAGAACAGAAAGACACTGACATCTGTAAGCTCATTGCCCTGGTAACAGGACGTTCTTATCTGCAGTATACAATCCTAGTACACGGCCAAACTCCCTTGGGATCCCTGAAAGCACCCAACTTCCACACCTGGTGTATGACTGTCTCTGTGTTCCAGCTGGTAAGATTTACCTAATGCTTCTGTCTTTGTACTATTACTATGGAGAAATAAATCTGATTTTCTGCACATCTGTGATGGTGGTGTTTTACTGCCAGGCCATCTCCTGCAGAATTTTACACAGCCCTTTTAGTCTCTTGCCAAAGATAAGATGTTACAGTAGCTAGGGAGTTTATTTGGCAAAGGCTTATGGTGATTGACAAATACTTACCTGGTCCATTGGGGGGATTGATACTTGCTGGCATTCTCTCCCTCAGTGATCTGATCTGCTGTAGTTATTTGGCATGGGTGGGAGTGTTGTTCCTAAATGACTTGTTGCATTGTGAGTTTTGAGGCATGATAGATGGCACATTATTCTACAATGTTACTATGCTTCTGCAGAGTTCCCATTACTCTGAGTTGCTGCAGAAAGATTTGTTGCTGTAGATGACACAATGATTGTATCACATGTTGAAATTGCCATCTTGATGGTGTTGGATGTTCAAAACACCATAGTTCATGGCATTAGAGTTTAAGAAATGCCATAATTCTTGGCAACATTGCTGGATGTTAAGTAATACCATCTTTTGATGGCATTAAATGTTGAAATGCCATCTTAATGGTATATTTGATCAGATATACCGTAATCTCTCTTGAGAAATTGTTATATTTTTATACAGTGCATTTTGCAGAGCAAATTATTTTTCATATCACGTCATCAGATGGATGGCTAAACTGAACTTTGATTTAATTTCAGCTAGGAATATTTGATAATCATGCTTTCACCTAAGTCAGCAAATCATAGTTTGAACCATGTCCTAATTCATTACATTTTAACACACACTGGTTTGGTAACAATAAACACCAGGGGGCACTAGTGTTTCAAAAACCTCCACTGAGCAAACTTGATAATACCTATGATGCACTTGTTTACTCATATTGGGAGCACTTTTCTGGACTGTTGCAAAACAATGTTTAAGATGGCATGGAATCTTATACTAGACTTAGAAAAACCTACACAGCCATTTTCACCTACAAAAATGACAAAATTAGAACAAAGCTGAAATAGGCAAGAACAACATTGAACTAGGCTAATAAGTCAAGTATAATTTGATCTGTAAATATATGACCTTGTACTGCTCACAACATACATGCTTCAGGAGCACAGCATGGGCAATGAGAAGGAGGACCACTAGACAACAGAACATACTGTACATGTTTCAGTACACATTGACCCATATGAGCCCTGGCACTATCCCACTGTGCAGCACTATCTCCAGTGGGCTCACCTGTAGGCCATATTCAGCCATGGGCTGTGCCAGTGTGGGGCTTTGTCACTGTTCACTGCACTGGCATAGCCCCATATTCAGACAGTTTGTGTGCTTTTTCAGAGTGCACTAACTGACTGAATATCATTCTTCCAGTGTACTGGTCCCCCCATAAATCTCACATTGTTGTGAGTTTCTCAGGACAAGCAGATAACAAGAAACATGAACTGCACCATCCAATAGCTTTTATTTTAAGCAAAATGAACTTAGAAAAAAAGTCCTTTGCTGACAGTGTTCTGCTTCATTTGGAAGGGATGTGGGTGTGCTGACAAGGTATGGTTTTGAACAGTTCCTTTTTAGCTGATACCCTCAGCACAACAGTTCCAGTTTCAGCTTGGCATATAATCCATCCAGTTGATGATAATTTATGCAGTTCTTAGCAAAACATGCACACACATGAGCTGCTCAATGAACCCACATCCACCAGGTAAAATTTCACTCCCAGTCCATTTACTCTCATGACAAAGATGAGATGTTAATTATGGAGTTTTGTTTGACAAAGGCTCACAGTCTTTGGAAACTTTTTTTACTTGGTCCATAGGGGTGCTGGTTGCTGGCATTGTCTCCTTTGATGGTCCAATCTGGCATAGATGTTTAGAGCTGACTGGAGTCTTGTTCCTGAATGACTTGTCACATTATGATTTTGAGGCATGGTAGATGGTACAGGATTCTACATGTTGTCCTTCTCCTGAGGTGCTGTAACTTTAAATCTCTGCAGAAAGACTTGTTGCTGTAGATGACATGATGATGGTTTCAGATGTTAAAAATGCCATCTTGATTATATTAGATGTTCAAAATATCATAATTGATGGCATTTATCAGATTTTCAAAGCACCATCTCTTGATGGCATTGTTGCTGAGAAATTTTATTCTATTCATGTATTTATTTAGTTGTTTACCAGGTAGGTGCACTGATCCAAGGGACCATTTTCAGGCATGACCCAGGACATACAGACAGCACATAGATAAATAACAGATACATGCAATTCAAATACATAGATATAGGGTGGTTCAAGAAATATACAATGGAGTCAAACACATTTGGGATAAACTGGGTACAATGGTTGATAAATACAAATAGCAAAGTGCAATGGTACAATAAACAAACAATCTGAAGCAAATGTAAGTGCAGGGTCTAGTAACACAGGTTACAGGCAGGTATGGATAGAATAGGTTCATTGTTTCATTGGGACCGATATTAGAAAGTATAGGCAATGAGATAACAAGCGTTTCAGGGTCACCTGAATGGGCATTGACTTTTAGATTCATCCATGAGCCAAGTTTTGAAGTGGCCTTTGAAAGTGGTGTGTGAGTCCATGGAGCAGAGGGAGGCAGGGAGTTTGTTCTAGAGGGAGGCAGTAGTGATGGACATGGCATTACCACCCATGCAGGTGGAAGCCCTGGGAACTTCCAGCAGAAGTACAGAGGATTGCTGGCAATTACAAGAGGTAGTTTTGTGCTTTTGCAGGGTGGAGTATGGGGACATCTTTCCATCCCTGGTGGTGTTGTCTACTATGCAACCAAGGGCATAGTTGTTTCTGTCTTGAAGTGGAAGCCAGCCAAGGGATTGATACAGGATACAATGGTGCTTAGTGAAAGAAGTCAGAAGCGTGAACCAGCAAATGCTGTTATAGGTCATGCTGAGTCTACAGTGCAGGTTTGTGGATGTGTGGGAAAATATAGGAGTGCAATAGTAAGCAGGGGAGGAGGTTTCCTTGGGCTATTGCAAAGTGAGCCTCTGGGGTCAGGCATTGTTTGAATCGATAGCCTGCTCCTAGTTTCTGGTTTATACACTTCACCATGGAGTTGACATTCATATCAAATGTGAGTGGGGAGTCCAGGGTGACACCCGGATACTTGAAATAGGGAACGTTCTGTAGGAGGGCCCCTCCGGTGATAAAACCATTAGTGTGATATTTGTTCTGGTGAGTTTTCATAGATTTGGTTTGGATCCCAAGAGCATAGCCTTGGTTTTTTGTTCAAGAACCACTTGTGGGTTTCCCTGTAGTTAAGAGTGAGGGTAGTGGATAGGTTGGTCAAGGATTTGTCTCTGTGGAAAAGTACTAGATCATCTACATATAATAAAGTCTCACAGGACAGGCAATCCATAGGTAGGGTGTTAATAAAGAGGGAGAAAAGCAGGTGGCCTGGGGTGAAGCCCTGGGAGACACCAGTGGACATTGCCATAGGCAGGGAGGTGATGGGACTGATGCTGATCATGTGAAAGTGACCTGATAGGTAGATTTGTAACCATGTTGCCACAGTTTCAGAGCAGCCTAGGTGCAACAGTTTGTAGTGGAGGAGGTGGTGGTGGACCAGGTTGAACGTCTTTGTCAAGTCTACAAAAACCACACCTGTGATGTTGCCGGAGTCCATGTTTCTGTAGACGTGGTTTGTAAATTGGGCTAGGGTGGATGTGGTACTGTGGTGTTTTCTGAATCCATGTTGCTGGGGGGACAGCAGGTTGTAGTTGTGTAGGTAATCAGAGAATTGGCAGTGAACTACTTTTTTAAATAACATAGGTGAGGAAGAATGGAGATAGGACTATAGTTATTGGGGGACAGAGGGTCACCTGCTTTGAAACTGGGGATGACTTTCACATTCTTCCATGCTGTGGGCATTGAGGATGTAGTCAGGGTGAGGTTGAAAATGGTGGTTAGTAGCTTGAAGATCCATGGGGCTACTAGCTTGAGAAAGCATGGGTAGAGTCCATCGCTTTTTTGGGCTGCCCTTGTTTGGGAGGCTCAACAGCAGCTTCAAAGTTTCCTTAGAAGAGATTGCTTTGAAGTAGAAGGGGGGTGTTAGGGGATTCATCTTGAGGTAGGAGCTGGGTCTTGATATTTGGGCAGGGAGGGTGGGAAACAGGTAGTTTATTTAGGTGAGCTGTGAGGTACGTGAATTTAGTATTGAGGGCATGGGCTATGGCCGAGGGGTCAGTTAAGAGGCCAGTTGGGGAGTTGAGGTAAACAACTGGGTGGGATTGTTGGGGGTTTAACATGGAACCGATGGTGGACCAGAAATGGGAGGGGTTGCTCAGTGTTTCCTTTTGTAGCTTGTGAAAATAGCTTGATTTCAGGGATTGCGAGCTTGTTTGCATTGGTTTTGTAGTTTCCTGTAATTGTTCCAGAGAGCAGGGGAGGAGGAGGCTCTATAGGTAGCCCATTTTTCATCTCTCATCTTCATTTCTGAGAATAGCTCCCTACTGAGCCATCAGGTGCATTCCCCTCTTATACATTGCAGAGGGAGTGGAAGGAAAGGTTTGCCTCTTTGCAGATGACACAGAGATCTGCAACAGGGTTAATACGTAAGGGGGTGGAAAGGATGAGAAGGGACTTGGCAAGGCTGGAGGAATGGTCAAAAGTATGAAAGCTTAGAATTAATGCAAACAAGTGCAAAGTAATGCACCTGGGAAACAAAAACCCAGGGGAAGAGTATGTAATGGTGGGGGGAGGGTTGGGGGAGGTACGAACAACAACAAAAATGGAAAGGGACCTGGGGGTAGTCATATCAGATTACCTAAAGGTAGGCAGGCAATGTAAGAAGGCAGTAAGGAGGGATGAGGGATAATGAGATGCATAGGGAGAGGCATCACCAGTAAAAAACAGGAAGTTGTCATCCCTCTGTACAGACAGTTAGTGAGACTCCATCTGGAGTACTGTGTGCAGTTCTGGAGACCCCATCTTCACAAGGACATAGATAAGATGGAGGCAGTCCAGAGGAGGGCAACTAAAATGGTGCAGGGTCTGCACCAGAAACCATATGAAGAGAGACTAAAGAAGCTTAATATGTATACCCTCGAGGAAAGGAGGGAGAGGGGGGGATGATATCCAGTGATAAGGGTGCTCACTATTGAGTGCACACAAAAAAGGGTGACTCAATAGTGGCACCTTATCGGATGGCTACTGGATGGGGTTGGCAACTGCAGGTATAGCGACATCCTGTCGCTAAATCTACACACCCATGGGGGGTGAACATGGTGGAAGGGAAGGGGGAGTTTGTGTGGCGTGTTGTGGCAATGGGCTGCTGAGCTGCCCTGTGGCATGATGGATGGGTCACAGGCTTCAGTTGCAAGGGTGCCGGGTTTGGGTCTGGGCAGACATACAGTTTGTTGTGCCGGGCCTCAATTTTTTTTTATTTGCACCCCCACCTCGACATGCATCCCCCTGGAGTTGAGAATCCTTTAGTAGGGGGGTGCACAGCCCCTACATAAACATAAAAAATGTAAGTCCCTGGCACCCTTTTGCTATGTGCTGGGGCGTACATCTGCGAAATTGATTTTTGCCGATGTACATTCACTGTAACGGTGATCGCCTTTGTGCGATCACTGTTATCACATAGAAACGGGGGGTGGGGGGCGGCATGATACAAATTTTCAAGTACCTCAAGGAATCAACAAAGTCCAAGAGGGTAGCATCTCAGCAGAAGGGGGAGTTCACTTTTGGGACGTCAGATTTCTACATATATAATTAACCATTTAAACTAACAACGAGGGGGGAGACTGGGTTAACACCCAAATCTCTTACTACTAACTCCCTTCAATCATATTCCCATCATCTGAATGCCTTATCACTTAATGCCCGCTCTCTCAATACTATTAAAATAGCTGAACTAGAAACTAAAATCCTATCTCTCAATCTGGGATTAACAGCCATAACTGAAACATGGAGTAACCCTGACAAACAATGGACAGTGGAAATTCCTGGTTTTAAACATTATTTCAAAAACAGAATACATGATAGAAAGGGGGAGGGGGAAGTTTATTATTTATTTATTTTATTTAGATTTTGGTGTCCAGGTAAGCCCTCTGAGACCAGAGATCCCTTTTTCAGGGGCAACCAGGGGTTGCGCACACCAACCACTTTACATTAGGTGAGGGTTCTGGTGGAATACAGTAACACAGTTTAGGATTACATATATGGACAGTGGGGTACATTTAGACAAGTTGGTAGATGCAGTTTCATTACAATATGTTAGTAATACTATCCCCTCCTTTAAGTTCCCCTTTAAAACACAATCTGAGAGTATTGGGGTGTGTCTCCAGCCTATAGGTCTCCCTCAGATCTTGGTTGGCACTTGCTACAGCCCTCTATCTGCTGATATTACCCATACTAAACAGCTGACTAAAGAAATCTCCCAACTGGCAAATAAAGGTACGGTCCTCATTTTGGGTGATGGTAACCTTCCATCTATTAACTGGGATGCATTAACAGGGTCTAGCCAGCATGATACTCAGTTACTCACAACAATAATTGACCTAGGCCTTGCCCAACTAGTCAGGGATCCAACCCAGGGGACAAACATACTTGACTTAGTTAAAACAAACTTGGATACCCCCCCAACTAATCTTCATATCACTGACCCATTAGGTAACAGTGACCACATGTCAATATTTTTTATGCTACCCTTACATTACCAACCTCTTACAAACTCATGATCAAACAATATGATAAGGCAGATTTCTTTCAAATTAATGAGCACCTCAGGGCCATACCATGAGACCAAATACTTTCTCCCCTCAATAGTGAAGATGCTTGGACTACACTTAGATTAAAAATTCATGAACTAGAACAGTTATATGTCCTGAAAGAAGGAAATATAACAACAAGGGGAAAAATTCCTGCATGGTACAATCGTTCCACTAAAAAACAAAGTGCTGTTAAACAAAAATTATTTTCACAATTAAAAACTTGCCATATAAACCAAAAAGAGGAAATACTACAGAAATATAGGATGGCAGTTAAGGAACTAAAGAAATAAATCACTTTAGCCAAATGGAATCTTGAATTCCTAATCACACACACCAAGGACTCACACAAAACTCTCTTCTCCTACTTAAATGGGAAAAAGGGGAACACCAGCACTGTGGATCCATTAACAAAAAACAATACTACCATCACCTCTGATATTGAAACCGCCAATGAATTTAATAAATACTTCTGCTCAGTGTTTGAACATGATACTCAAACAGCATAAAAAGTTAATTTGCCTAATTCTGTAGATTATATCATTTCACTTCATGAAATTAAGGAACTTTTACGTACCCTGAAAAACAACAAGTCCTGGGCCAGATAACATATATTCCAGATTTCTTATAGGAACAATTGACACTATTGCCCTACCACTCACTATTATTTTTAATAAATCCCTTCAGGAATCTAGGCTCCCCTCTGATTGGCTGACTGCAACCGTTACTCCCATTTTCAAACAAGGTTTAC
The DNA here is from genome assembly GCA_016271365.2 of Neoceratodus forsteri. NCBI lineage: Eukaryota > Metazoa > Chordata > Ceratodontiformes > Ceratodontidae > Neoceratodus > Neoceratodus forsteri. Next base: position 171,355,055 of record CM028131.1, on the reverse strand, counting down.
ATTCTAAAACTGAAAATTACCGACCAATCAATCTCACTTCAATACCCTGCAAACTAATGGAAAAGAAAATTAAATCACTAATTGAAGCTGAAATGCAATCACTAAATACTACAGACAAAAAAAATAAACTCACAGCACAGGTTTAAAACAGGTTATTTTTGCACAACAAATCTGCTCTCTTTTTAAAACAACATAAGTAAAAACCTTGACTCGAATATTTCCGTTGACGTTATCCTACTCGATTATAGTAAAGCATTCGACAAAGTATCACATAACATACTGGTGATTAAACTCATCAACATTGGATTTTCAACCACAATAGTTTCCTGGGTTCACAGCTGGTTAAATAATAGATCTCAGAGGGTTAGGGTGAACGGTGAACTTTCAGACCAAGGAAGGGTGACTAGTGGTGTCCCCCAAGGTTCTGTCTTGGGACCAACACTTTTCAACATCTTCATCTGTGATATGACTATCTCATCAAATAATATAATTTCAAAATTCACAGATGACACTAAATTGGGGAGTTGTGTTGATAATGAGATTAACAAAATGAACGTAAAAACTGACCTTGCTACCATTGAACATTGGGTTCTATCTAATAAAATGTTCTTTGATGTGTCAAAATGCGCAGTACTACATATGGGCAAAAAACAATCCTAAACAAACATATTCCTTAAATAACATCATTATTAAAGAATCCAGTGTAGAAAAAGATCTGGGAATATTAGTTAACAATAAACTGTCATTTTCAGACCACTGTAACAAAATAGCTAATCAAGCCAATGCCCTCCTTCGCAGAATTAATAACCCCTTTATCTCAAAATTGGAAGAATGCATCATGACCTTGTATAGATGTCATGTTAGGCCATATACAGACTATGGATCACCATTTTGGAGCCCCTACTTAATCTCTGATATCATGAGAATGGAACAGATCCAGCGTAGGGCACCAAAACTTGTACCACATCTCGCCCACCTAGGCTATGATAAAAGACTAAAATGTACAGGATTACATTTACTTAAACTAAGAAGAATAAGAGGTGACCTCCTCCAACTTTTTAAAATCATTCAAACTCCTAACTTATTGGAACAGTGTGGTATCTCATTTTCCACTAGGAGAATTGTGGCTAGGTGCCACAATAAACAACTTGAAGTCAATAGAACAAAAACAAATAAAAGGCAACATTTTTTCAAAGTTAAGGCACCCAGGATATGGAATACTCTGCCACAAGATATTATAGAATGCAATCAAATAAATAATTTTAAAAATAAATTAGACAAATGGTTACTGAATTAAAAAATAAGGAAAAGGAAAAGAAAGAAATATATAGGCTTAAATATTCCACAAGTATGGAGGAAAATCTCGATGGGCCGAGGCCTTCTTTTGTCCATAAAATGAGTAACTGAGTAACAGAGTAAATCTTTCAGAAAAAGAGATATGCAAGAACAAGGGGGCACAATTTGAAGATGGGGGGGATGGCTCAGGGGCAACATGAGGAAGTATTTTTTCACAGAGAGGGTGGTGGACACATAGAACGGCCTCCCTGAGGAGATCATGGCGTCAAAAACAGTGGGGGAATTTAAGAATGTATGGGACAGACATAAGGCAATTATAGTGGGGGGGTAGGAGGAAGTAGGCTGTTGGTTAACTAGGATCTGCAGCTTATCCAAATAGGTAGGGAAATATGCAGACTGGGTGGGCCAAGTGGTCATTATCTGTCGTCAAAGTCTATGTTTCTATGTTGCACGATGGGTGGTTTGGGGGAAGTACTTATCCTTGATGTGGAGGAGGGTGTCTGAGAAAAACCCAACAGCTGAGGTCACATCAATGAAGGAGTAGAGACTATGCCAACTTACTGCCCTGACTTTTGCAAACAGGCATGTGGTGACCTAGCATGAAAAATTCCTGAATGTAATATATTTGTGGGGGGCGGAGTGCTTTGTTTTGGTTGACCAAATTATGTAGATGGGAGAGTGCTTACTTATTGAGTCAGATAGGGTACTGGCTTGGAGTATTTTTCTTCCTTGTTTGTTGCAACCCAATCCAGTAGGGTGTGTGTAAGAGTTCTGGGATTACATCTAGTGGGGATGATGATGACCTAAGAGAGATTGTGTTGTTTGAGAAGGATACTGTAATCTGGTTCCTTGTCGCTTAACCAGTTTAGGTTAAAGTCACCAAGAAGGATTGTGTCCCTGTGAGGAGGTAGTTTCCCCAGGGTTGCTAGGAAGTTTGTGAGCCCTGAGATGCCCCCTTTGGGAGTATAGTAATAGCACCCTATGTGGATTTTTTTTGTTTGTACCCAGAGCCACTTCAGCTAGGAGACACTCGCTGTGGGAGGAGGGGTCTTAACATATTTTTGGTGTAGCTCTTAGGGTTTCTCTTAGGTACATTAATACCCCACCTCACCTCTTTCTACAGGGTCTATCCTGTCATAACAGGTATCCAGTGATGATAGCAACTGTAAATGAGTGGCTGTCAAAACAGCGACTCATATATAGCTCTATCCTTTTGGGTTACCCTGTAAGGGTAGTGACCGAATGTAACCGCTAGTGTAGGGAGGGTGAACAGAAGGGGAGGGATAGGGAAGAGGGGGGTCATGTGGGGTAGTGTGGTTGCTGCAGCTGAGCTAGCTGTGTGGTGTGGTGGTAAGGGTGGCTAGCATTGGTGCAGCAGGCACTGAGTTCGGGGCTGGGGACGAAAGGGAAATTGTTTGTGCTGCCATACTATTTTTTTATTCAGAGTGTCTCCCCCTCCCCGGTATGCACCTCCCCCATAGTTTGTTATATTTAAGCAGGGTGATGCGTGGGGCGAGCCCCCCAGCGAGTGGGGCTGGGGGGGTGCATAAACACTAAGTGCACTTGCTCAATGTCTGTTCACCCGCAAGTGTATATCACTGATTTGCTTTTCAGCGATATACACGTGCTATAACAATGATTGCTGTTATCACATAGAACGGTGGCAACATGGTATAGCCAGGTAGGTAGCATCTGAGATAGAGGGTTTGAGCCAGGATTCAGTGATACCTAGTATGTTGGGATTGTACAGGGTAAGCCATGCTTCCAGACTGCTGAAATTTGCAGGGAGGCTGCATATGTTGAGATGGGCAACTTTGAGCCCTCCTGAAGTGATCCATGCCTGGTCTGAGTAGGTGATGGGGATGTTAATAGGGCCAGGGTTACTCTGTACAACCCCTTCTAGCAGCAGCAGTGAGAGAAGAGTCAGATAAACATGGTGCAGGGAGGGCAGCGATAAAGTGAGTTAGCAGAGGGAGAGGCCAAGTAAGAAGCATTCTCAACTTAAGAGGAGAGCTAGGAGAAGGGGGCCTGGGGGTGAGCTCCCACCGATCATTTCTGATTATTGGGGCATTGGGTTTGTGGAGATGCAAGAAATTGGACAGGTTCACTTGATCAGTGGCTAGGAGAGAGGCACAGAAATCTGTACTTATTAGAAGTGCCTCTAGAAGAGCCACCAGCAAGTGGAGCACAGAAGATTTCATTTGAAGGGGTGTTATTTTAGTTACTACCGGCAATACCTACTGGCAATATAGCCTAATGGACAGGACAGCTGCCTACCACAGAGAACACCAGATTTCCTACAGTTCAAATCTCACAGCCGGTGATAGATAGTCTGTGCCAAATAATAGAGCAGAGAGGGGGAAGCAAGGGGGGGACAAAAAGATGAAGGAGTGTGTAGGAGGGGTAAGTGGCCGGGGAGGAACAAGGGTGCCTCTTTAAATTAATTCAGAGCTCGGAGGGAGGTCGATAGGGAGAAACCAACTATATTTCCTGCGGGGGCTAGGTGAGCGAGTCCACTTCTCCACCTGAGATGGGGGTGTAACAATGGACTGATAGTTTCTTGAGAAAGAAATAAAACTAGGACCACCCCTGGGAGGGTTTGCTTGGAAGAATCTAACTGTGCCATACGCATAGCAGCACCATTCCACAGAGCAGAAGAAGCTGCTCCAAGATGGCACCAGACACCCACTGGGAAGTTCTAGAAAAAGTAATTACCTGGGAGGTTGAGTTTCAGATCTGGGAAGCAGTAGAGGGAAGAGGAGTGCTCTGGTCAATTTCCTGCCCTCAGGCCAAAGAGCAAGGGACAGCAGCACAGCTGAGAGATGGTCTGAGCAGGGGAGGAAAGAGAAGACATATGGGTTAGAGGGCTGTGGGCAGGACACCAGTAATGTGATCTCCTGCTGGGATTGGGGGACGGGGGTTGTGGTTTAGTGCACTGAGAGGCTGCCCTGTACTGCAGCACTCCAGGCTAGGGACAGGTAGCCAGCATTCACTGTTTACTTTCAACATACAGGCTGCCACAAGATCAATACAGCAGGCTAATCTCATCCCTTGCCAGCCGACTGCAGACAAACAATAGGATCACACTAGCCAGTGTCCCTGTAAGGCACAGCAGGCTGACTGGCTCAGGTCCAAAACCCAACTGCCCGGTAAGAGCTGTAAACCTCAATTGTGCTGAAAATATCCCCTAGTAATAGGTATGCAGTTTACATTAGAAACTCTGTGTAAAACTATCTTAAATACCCCCTTTACCCCCTCAGCTGTACTGAAATTAGAGATCATGCAGATAGGAAAACAGTCTCCCGGTTAAGTAAATAAGGAAACATAATCATCCTTACAAAGCATACTAATGGCACAGTGTAACAGCCCACTGTACAAAAATCCCTTTAAGCGAAGGCTGCACTGTGGTGAATAAGTTAGTAAATAGTCAAACCAGTTGTAGTACTCTGACCCGAAAGTCAGGAGGGCCACGTGGTCCACAGTGCAGTAGAAGATGCACCATGATGGCACTGGACACCCACCAGGAAGCTTCAGTGAAAGTAATTACCTGGGAGGTTGAGTTTCAGTTCTGGGGAGCAATAGAAGGGAGGGGAGGGCTCCAGTCAATTTGCTGCCATTAGGGCAAAGAGCAAGGGCCAGCAGCACAGCTGAAAGATGGTCCGGAGCTGGGGAAGAAAGAGAAGATACAATATAAATATAGATATAAATATCAAATCTCTCTCTTGAGAAATGGTTAAATTCTAATACAGTACATTATACAGAGCAAACATTCTTCATATCAAGTCATCAGACACTAAAACAGCTATACTGAATTTTGGTTACATTTCAGCTAGGCACATTCAAAACTACTTGATTAGTGGAAGCTCTTATTGTTTCTAGCTTCTAGAACTGAACTTGCTCAGCAGATTATGATCCCAGTTCTTGACTATGGAGTACAAATGTATAGAAATTCAAGTCAACTTGCATTGCAGAGTTTATAAAATGTATAACAAGATAGCAAGGTACGCACTGTCTTGCAGATTTGAAACTCATCACTGTGAGATATTTTCTTAATTGGATTGGCTTTTGCCATATGTCAAAAAAGAACTGATTTGGTCCATGTGGGTTTATAAACTCTTAAAACAAGTTTCAAAACATCCCCTTAGGGGCTTCATAGAAAAAGAAGGTAAAGACGCAACCTATGTTATCAATTTAGATAAACAGAAAATTGAGGCTTTCCATTTACAAGAACTAATATTTAGAGAAGTTTCAGAGACAGGCGACTAAGATGGTATACAACATGCATTAGAGGCCCTATGAGGAACAGCTGAGGGAGCAGGACCTGTACCCTCTGGAGACTAGGAGACAATGAGGGGACATAATCGGGACGTTTAAGTACATGAAAGGGATAAATAAGTTGGGGGAGGGGGGCTTATTCATAAGGAAATTATGTGACAGAACACGGGGTCATAGAGGAATAGCTGGGACCAGAGGACAGACAGAACTCCAGGAGGAAGGAGCTACTGGTATAACTAAAACTTCTCTACTGGGACTAAGAACTAGATCTCTTGTACTGGGACCTTCAATTAAGGGTAAAAAACAAACAAAAAAAAGGAGTTGGTGTGTTTGTCAGAGGTAGTTGTGGTTAATTGTTATCTGTTATCTGTGTTATCTGTGTACTTATCTAGGTGCTTGTCACAGGTGTCAGAAGGGAATTATCTGTGAAATTAACAAAGTGTAGAAAGATTTACAAAGTAGGGGGAGTGACTTAGCTAGAAGGAGCCAGGTTAAGACCAGATATAAATACTGCCCTAGATAGCTTCTGCCAGAGGACAGACAGAACTTCAGGAGGAAGGAGGTACTGGTATAACTAAAACTTCTCTACTGGGACTATATTGGCCTCCTTCCCTCCCCTCCACCCCCCCACCCTAAACCAGTTCTACTTTTACAGGCACAGGATTTAACTGACAACATTAACTTCCTGTTTGGGAGCAGGAAGTGAGTGATCACAGAGCCACCAAAGACTCACCATTCTAGAAGGGCAAGAGTAGCTCTCCATCCCCCCCAGCTGCTGGAGGTCTGACTCTGAGCAAGTAAGGAGACTACTGAGAAATATAGGAACTTCTTGTCTCAGAACAAGAAGATCAGGAGATAAAGGGTGCAGAGGCAGTAAGTAAGTAGGGAGAGAAAAAAAAAGAAATAAACAAACAGAGGAAAGAGTAAGTATTCCAAATAACTAACAGTTAGGGGGCCAGAAAAAGACATGATAGGAGTGGTACAGTGCAGTGGCTGTGGAGCAGTAGTCTTCCGGGAGATGTTTTGGAGGATGCAGTGTTGTCCCATCTGCAGACACCTCTCTGGGCTGAGGGAGGAGGTTGCTCATCTCCAGGCTGAGTTGGCCAGGATTTGTGGGACCTCCTCTCCCACCCAGGGACCACCAGGGTCACTGCCGTTGCCTCAGAGGTTGCCAAGAAAGAGGAGTGGTTGGACCACAGTGGGCTCAGGGAGGGTGAGGGTGGTGGAACAGAGGCTCATCCCTCCAGTTGTACCTCTCCACAATTTCTATGCCGTTCTGGAAAAGTGTGGTTCCTCTATGGAGGCACCCACAGTGGAGACCAAGGAGGATGCTGGGAACCTCCACAAAGGAGACCCAAAGGAGGGTGGCATGGGACCCCACAGGGGAAGGAAACAACTCCTGGTGGGGGACTCCATTGTTAGGAAGGTAGAACTGGAGGAGGAAGGGAGAGAGGTAAGGTATCTGCCTGGTGCCATGGCTTGGAAAGACAGGGAGCGAATCCTCAGGATTGCTGATGCAGCTGCACAGGGGAGGGAGCTGGATGTCATTGTCCACCTAGGGACAAATGACCTGGCTAAGAAAGGGATCAGAGCAGTGCAAGAAGCATTTGTGGAGATGAGGAGGGGCCTTAGACAAATAGCACACACGGTAACCTTCTCGGAAGTGCTGCCTGTCTATGGCACGGGTGAGGCTAGGGTGCTACACACCATGGGATTCAATCTGTGGTTGAAAAATTGATGCAGAGCTCAGGGATTTGGCTTCATTGGAGACTGGGGGTCCACCTGGAGGGATGCAGGCCTATACTGGCATGATGGTCAGCATCTGTCCAGAAGGGGAACCAGGACCCTAGGTGATAGGTTTAAATACTTCATTGACAAGTATTTAAACTAGCCAAGGGGGGAGGCACTGGAAGGGAGCAGGTAAATACTAGCCCCCCCAAAATATCAGGGTACTAAGTGAGGTAGACACCACCATAGAGATGTCAATAGGGAGAGGCGCAGGGATAAATGGAGAAAGTGACAAGTGCAATAAGGACAAGGATGGGGCAAAAAGGGGTAAGGCCATCAAGAAATGGAGGGTAATGAGTACCAATGCCCGTAGTCTGGGCAACAAGCTCCCTGAACTGGTGGCCTTGATGGAAGAGGGATGCCTGGATATTGTAGCAGTCACAGAAACATGGTACACAGAGAACCATGACTGGGATGTTAACATACCAGGGTCCACAACCTACAGGAGAGACAGGGAGGGCAGAAGAGGGGGAGGAGTAGCTCTCTATGTAAGGGAAGGGATAAGAGCAACTGAACAAAAGAGTAAACAGGGAGGAGAGGAGGCACTGTGGGTTACCTTAGAGACTGGAAATGGCACCACAATCCACACAGGGGTTGTATATAGACCCCCATGTCAGGTGGAGGGAATGGACAAGGATATGATAGAAGGCATACTTAGGATGGCAGAGAAAGGGGAGATACTGTTGATGGGGGACCTTAACATGCCAGATGTTAACTGGAGAACCTTTGCTGCAGCCACATCCAAAAGCAGGGCCATTCTCGATGCCCTTCAGGTGGCATGCCTCAAACAGCTAGTTTCAGAACCCACTCATGAGGGAGCAATCTTAGACCTCATACTCTCAAATGGGGACAGCGAGAGGATCTCAGATCTAGAAGTGGGTAGCCATTTGGGAACAAGTGACCACCAAACAGTGTGGTTCATGATAAACTCTGCTAAAGAGTCAAGCTATACAAAAGTGAGGGTTCTGGACTTCAGGAGGGCTGACTTTGGCAAGATGGGAGAGTGCCTTAGAAAAGCACTAGCAAACAGGCTAGAAGGAGGGATGGAGCAACAATGGGCAAATATCAAAACTGCCATCACAGAGGCAGCAAGCCTTTGTGTGAAGCAAATAAACAAATCAAAATGAAAGAAAAAGCCACTATGGTTCTCAAAAGAGGTGGCAGTGAAGGTTAGGGAGAAAAAGATAGCATTTAGGAAGTATAAGGAAACACAGAAGGAGCAGGACAGAGAACTGTACCAGTTAAGGCAGAAGGAAGCAGGGAGGGTAGTCAGAATAGCAAAGGCACAAACTGAGGAAAAGATAGCTAACTCGGTTAAGAAGGGGGATAAAACCTTTTACAGGTATATCAGGGAGCATAGAAAGACAAAGGGAGGGATAGTGAGGCTGAATAGAATGGATGGTGGGTGGGCAGAGAGTGACAGTGATAATGCAGGGATACTGAATGAATACTTCTGTTCAGTATTCACAAAAGAGGAAGTGGGGGAGGTGCCTAATCCAATTAACAGAAGCACTCTGGAGAGGGGTTGATCCCAGTCCTTTCACAGAAGAAAGGGTTCTGAAAGAACTCCTAAAACTGAAGGTGGACAAAGCAATGGGGCCAGATGGAATTCACCCCAGAATTCTAAAAGAATTAAGCAGAGAACTAGTGACACAACTGACTACACTTTTTTACAAATCATGGGAGGATGGTGTAGTACCTGAGGACTGGAAGAAGGCGGATGTGATTCCCTTTCACAAAAGTGGGACCAAGATGGAGGTAGGAAACTACAGACCTGTCAGTTTGACCTCTGTGGTAGGGAAAGTGATGGAATCACTTCTGAAGGAAAGATTTGTTGAGTACCTAGAGGCCAGTGGGGCACAGGACCCAAGGCAGCATGGGTTCACAGCAGGAAGGTCATGTCAGATGAATATAATTGATTTCTTTGACTGGGTGACCAAAGTAGTAGACCAGGGAGGGGCTGTGGACATGGCCTACCTAGACTTTAGCAAGGCATTTGACACAGTCCCACACAAAAGATTAGTGGTCAAATTAACCAGCCTGGGAGTGGGTCCCAAGGTGGTAGCCTGGGTAAAACATTGGCTGAACAACAGGACACAGAAGGTAATTGTAAATGGAGTCCACTTTGAAGAAAGAAGGGTTACTAGTGGGGTGCCGCAGGGTTCAGTACTGGGTCCAGTCCTTTTTAATGTCTTTATAAGTTACATTGCAGAGGGACTGAAAGGAAAAGTATGCCTCTTTGCAGATGACACAAAGATCTGAAACAGGGTTGATACACAAGGAGGTGTGGAAAGGATGAGAAGGGACTTGGCAAGGTTGGAGGAATGGTCAAGTATGGCAGCTTGGATTCAATGCAAGAAGTGCAAAGTAATGCACCTGGGAAACAAAAACCCAGGGGAAGATTACACAATGGGGGGGAGTTAGTAACAACAACAAAAATGGAAAGAGACCTGGGGTAATCATATCAGATGACCTTAAGGTTGGCAAGCAATGTGAGAAGGTGGTAATGAGGGCTGGGGGGATCCTGGGATGTATAGGGAGAGGTATCACCAGCTGAAAACAGGAAGTTGTTATCCCCCTGTACAGACAGTTGGTGAGACCCCATCTGGAGTACTGCATCCAGTTCTGGTGACCCCATCTCCGCAAGGACATAGACAGGATGGAGGCAGTTTAGAGGAGGGCAACTAAAATGGTGCAGGGTCTGCAAGAGAAGCCATATGAGGAGAGACTAACGGAGCTTAATATGTATACCCTTGAGGAGGGAGAGGGTGGTCATGATAGAAATGTTTAAGTACCTCAGTGGAATCAACAAAGTCCAAGAGGGTAGCATCTCTCAGGAAAAGAGATGTGCAAGAACAAGGGGACACAATTTGAAGATAGAGGGGGGATGGCTCAGGGGCAATGTGAGGAAATATTTTTTTACAGAGAGGGTGGTGGACGCATGGAACAGCCTACCTGAGAAGGTTGTGGGGTTTAAACTGTGGGAGAATTCAAGAATGCATGGGACAGACATAAAGCAATTTTTGTTGGGGGTAGGAAGAAATAGGCTGTTGGTTAAATAGGTTCTGCAGCTTATCCTCTAGGAAGGGAAATGGGCAGACTAGGTGGGCCAAGCGTTCCTTATCTGCTATCAGTCTATGTTTCTATGTTTCTATGACCAATGGGAGGGGCTGCTACTTCACAAAGAGGGTGGTGGATCCCTGGAACAGACTGCCAGAGTAGATGGTGGGAGCTATAACCGTGGAAGGTTTCAAGCGAGCATGGGACAGATACAAAGGGCTGGACAGAGGGCAGAAGTGGAGGATTCTGGAATTAGAGGGCGAGTAGAGATGGGGGGGGGTTAAAGGGGCAGACTTGATGGGTCAGAAGGGTCCTTTTCTGTCATCAGATTTCTATGATTCTATGATTAATACATGGTTTGGAAACATTAGCCTCCAGGCTCGTGTGGCAAAAACCTGGAATCCTATTTTCCCCAATATTCGAGCTATGAATTCCATACTTGATTTCAAGAAAGCTTTAATGAATCATTTAATCAAACCATGTACATGAAACCAATAATTTTTGATGTAATGCTATATTTTGTAAACAGTGTTGTTTTTAAGCATTTGTATTGCCTTGCATGTCTGTTTTGCATAGTTCTACAGCTGAAAATAAGATTTTGTATCCTAACAGTATGTACCTGTATAAAACTAAAATTTTGTGAAGAAATGAATTCAATAAGCGAGTTTTCAGCTGAGTCAACAAAACATAGTTTGAACCTTGTCCTAATTCATTATGCAAGCAATAAGACATGACGGGGTGTGCATTACGGTGTGATAACAACACTCCTAGGGGCGTAGCTAGGCACGAGGCTGAAGGCCGAGTGCCGGTCATCCCTAGGAGTGTGGTTATCACACCGTAATGCACCACCCCGGAGTGTCTTATTGCACTTATAAAATGTCCCTTTCTCTTTAGAAGCAGTTTTTCTATTTTTAAACACATTTTTAAATAAGTAAAAATGTAAGTGAACCTGTGCTTTTAACATAAAATAGTCCTTCTGCCTATTGGTGCTAGATTAAAAGCAGCGTTATACAGTGTGTACCTCCCTGCCCACTTAAGCTTCATATTCCCCTGCTAGCCACAACAATTCACAAATGCTGTTTTTCTCATTCTAAGTATGACACATAGCCCCCTTATTTTATTTCATTCTCCTCAGTCTGTAGACAAAACTAAAAGGAAGCCATAACAGATGCTTCTCAGTTCCCCAGTGCTGCAAGCATGAGCGTGGTTCAAAACTGCCACACTCACTGACAGCATGATGAACTGCTCGCTCAGTCCTAAAAGATAAACAGTAGGGTGAGTCATTTACCACCTTTTCTCTTTGTTAATATAGTATTAATGCTTACTTTCTTCATTCTGTTTTTTCCCTCTGTGTTTCCCCACATTCAAGAAATGGAATGTTTACCATGGAATACAGGTATTCAAAATCCTGCTCAGTTCTACGAGCAGAATGTTCCTCTACTAACATACTGTACACACAGACAACACAGGCCTGTTTTACAGCCAGAGACTCAATTATCTCACTTGTCAGGGAAAGCAGAAGAGATTTCCCTGATGAACAGGTAAAGATAGAAGGGGTATTTTTCACTGTTAGCAAACAAACAGTTGTAATAAAAACTATAAACAACACTTAATATTTCTAATTTGTTTATGTGTGTAAGGAGAGTGTGACAATCTGGTAAAAATTGAATTAATTTGTTTTATTTTATATTTAAGATAATTTTAATTTTAGGGCCCAGTTGAAGGTTTCTACAGTGTAAAGATAGCGGTCATGTTTGTGGTGGAAGATCAGTCCTGGTTGTAGGGAGATTGAGGGAAGATAGTTCTGGTTGTAGGAGGACTGATCTGCTCATTGTGTAATGTGGTTTAGGACCAGGATGACTGTGTGTATACAGAGAATTAATGTACGGTCAGCTGATCTGTCTTGGCCAATGAGATTTCTAGTTTCTTTCTTGCCATTTTATAAATTTTAACACACACTGATTTTGTAACAATTAACGCTACGATGCACTAATGTTTCATTTACCAAAATGGATAACACAGGTGTAGTACTTATTGATGCACATTCAGTGCTGCTATCTATGTGATGTCTTAAAGCAAAATTCAAAATGACATTGTATCCTTTCAACAAACTTAGGAAAAAGAAGCATATCTCTATTTATTCTAGAAATTATATGAAAAAGCTTGCAGAGAAACTAAACAGGCATTTCCAGGCTGATGAAATGACAGGCTGTCTTTTAGCAGAAATAGAATAAATTTGAACTAGAATTAGTTCCACTGTAAATGAACCAGGCCTGTAATTAAAGTTCAACATTGACCTGAACATACTGTATATGACCCTATATTACTCATAGTGCATATAAACAAATCAAGCTGGAAAGAAAATCACATGCATTTATTGTGGCAAGCGAAATGAGAGCGACTTCATCAAAGGCAACCGTAGTGCTTCAGATCCAAACTGATATCTGTACAAACAGTTCACACACTGGACAGAACACACTGCTTTATGAACATCATAGAATCATAGAATCTTGCCGGCAGAAAAGGACCTCTTGGCCAATCTAGTCTGCCTCTTTCCCCCCCACTATTCCTCCCTCCTCTCTTTGCAAGCACCCATCTCACCTCCTTGTAACCCCATGTGCCTGTCCCATGCTCTCTTGAAACTCGACACTGTCTTGGACCCAACCAACTCCTCTAGAAGCCTGTTCCATGCTTCCACCACCCTCTCAGTGAAGAACTGTCCTCTCAGATTGCCTCTGTAGTTTCCCCCTGCAGTCTCAAACCATGCCCCCTTGTCTTAGTGCCTTCCTTCCTGTGAAATAAATGCCCTGAGCACGCTTTGTTTATCTCTTGGACATATTTAAAGGTCTCTGTCATGTTCCCTCTCTCCCTTCTAATCTCCAATGTGTAGCGCCTCAGTTCTCTACATCTCTGTTTGTACAGTTTGCCCTTCATCCGCTGTATCATCTTGGTCACCCTTCTCTGAACCCTTTCAATCATATCTTTGTCTTTGTACAGATATGGCCTCCAGAGTTGGACTCCGCACTCAAGATGCAGTCTTACCATGGCTTGGTATAGGGACATCAGGACCTCCCTCCTTCTGCTAGTGATTCCCAAGCCTATACACACCAGCATCCCATATGCTCTCCCCACTGCCCTGCTATACTGATTTCCCACCTTGAGGTCAGTAGACACTATTATCCCCAGATCCCTCTCCTGCTCCATAACCCTGACTTCCCCTCCCCCAAGTGTGTACCCTGCATTCAGGTTCCTGTGCCCCAGGTGCATGACTGCACACTTTTTGATACTGAATTTTAGTTACCAGGACTCTGCCCACCCTTCCAGTGCCCTCAGGTCCTGCCTCATGTCCTCAACACCCCCTGTGGAGTCTACCGTATTGCAGATTTTCATATATTCTGCAAAAAGGGTTACCCGACCCTTCAGCCCATTCACTATATTGCTGATGTAGATACTGAAAAGGAGCGGTCCCAGCACTGACCCCTGGTGGACCCCACTTGTCACTCGCACTGTTCTGGAGTGCGCCCCATTCACTACCACCCTCTGGCTTCTGTCTGCCAAACAGTTTTCTACCCATCTAGCTATTTTGTCCCCCACCCCCACACTTTACAGCTTGTTGACTAGCCTTCTCTGGTGGTAAGGTGTCGAAGGCCTTACTGAAATCCAGATAGGCCATGTCCACTGCTCCCCCATCGGTCGATCACCTGCATCATCCAGTCAAAGAACTCAAACTGGATTGGCATGACTTCCCTTTTGAGGACCCATGCTGTCTGTCATCCTTTAACCCATTTCCCTCCAGATAGTCAGTCACCCTTTCCATAATGAGTGCCTCCATGACCTTAGCCACTACCGAGGTGAGGCTGACTAGGCAGTAGTTTTCCCTCAGTTCCCTTCTTTTCCCCTTGTGTATCAGTACCACGGTTGCCTTCCTCCAGTCCTTTGGCACCTTCCCTGAATCCAGAGACAGGTTGAATAGCCTCACCAGTGGGGCAGTCAACTCTCTCTCAGTTTCCGGATCACCCTCGGATGCAGCCCATCTGATTCCATGGCCTTGTCCACCTTCAACCTGCCTAGTTCCTCCCTTACTGTCTCTGCACTGAAAGGACTTGTGTCCTCCCCTGTGCCCCCTTCCCTCTTCCTTAGCTTGGGCCCCCTGCCTTCCCCCTCTTTCATAAATACTGAGCAAAAGTACTTATTTAGTTCTTTTGCTTTATCTCCATCCTCTTCCAATGGCTTCCCTCCATTTCCCCACAGTCTTGCAACCCCCTGTCCAGTCTTCCTCCTTTCTCCCACACATCTAAAGAATATTTTGTCTCCTCTCTTGGGCCGTTTTGCTATTCTTTTCTTATTGTTGGCCTTTGCCCTTCTTATTATCTTCCCTGCTAGCCTCCTCATTTCCTTATAAGCCTCTCCGTCCTCGTCCTTCTGTGTTCTCTTGTATTCCCTGAAGGCACTCCACCTTTCCTGACCAATCTCGCCACCTCCCTAGTGAACCAAAGTGGTCTCCTGTGTCTTGTACCCTTCCTAACCCTCCTAATACCCATTTGCGTGGCCTCCCCTACCTGGTCTTTAATAGCTCCCATAACTCTTCCACATCTTTTGTTTTCCATGACCTCCATCTCCTCCATCACTATCTTTCTCATCATGTCAAAGTCTGCGCACCTGAAGTCCAACATGGTTGTGTTTGTTCAGCGCACCTCCCTCCCTGCTCTTACCATGAACCTGATAGTCCTGTGGTCACTGTTTTCCAGCTTCTCCCTGACAACCACCTCCTCCACGCTCTCCCCATTTGTTAAAACCATGTCCAGCAGGTTGTTTCCCCTAGATGGTTTTTTGAACAACTGCTGTAGGAACACCCCCTGCAGTGCCTCCAGAATCCCCCTGCTTCTGGCTGAAACTGCATCTGGGATGGTCCAGTCTATGTCTGGGAGGTTTACGACCCCCACCAGAAGTATTTCCCCCTTGAGAGTCATCCTCGTGATTGCCTATGACAACAACCTGTCCTGTTCTTCCCTTTGCATAGGTGGTCTGTAAACTACCCCTAGTCTGAAGGATTCCCCCGTTCTTCTGCTAAGCGTTACCCAAAGGAGTTCAGTTTCCCTGTCCCTCTCCTGCCTCTCCATAACCTTTATGTCCTTCCCAGTGTATAAGGCCACCCCCCCTCTTGTCTCTCCTGTCCTTCCTGGACAATCTGTAGCTTGGGATAGCCATCTCCCACATGTGATATTCTGTCCACCATGTTTCTGTGATCACAATTATGTCCAGTCTTTTGTGCACAATGATAGCTACCAGTTCCTCCATCTTCTTTGCTAAGCTCCCAGCGTTTTCCTCTAAACCCATCCACCATGGTCCTCCTCCGTCTCCCCTCCCCAAGAACACGCCAGAACCAATCCCTTTATCCCTTCCATGGGGGGGGGCTGGGGCCCCCCCTCTCAGCCATAGTTAGGTGTGGTTTTATTCCCAACCCCTCCCTTGTTTAGTTTAATTTATATGCTTTTTCAAAGAACTCCCCCAGCCTACATTTCAGTACAGCTGCACCTTCTCTGTTAAGGTGCAGCCTGTAAGAGGCAAAGAAACTCTCATCATCCACATTGCCCCTCAGTCCCCTACCAGCCCATACCCCATCTGCTGATACCATGTCACCAGCCAACTACTGAACTCCTTTATCCTTTGTTTTCTCTCTGTACTAGCTCCGGGCAATGGCAAAACCTCCAAAAAGTCTAGAGATTTGAAGCATAGACCACTGCAAAACCTAGCCAGAGCTTTAAATCTTGCCTGTACCTCCAGGAGACTATTTCCATCCAAGTCATTTGTCTCCAAGTGGAACACCAGGTGTGATTCCCCATCCTGTTTCCTACCCCATGAGGGAATATGGTGGATTACCTCCAGTGCCTCCCTAATGACTGTGTGCTATTTTGTGTGACTCAAACAGTCATGTCTGAATATTTGGATTTTTTACCTCTAGTGTGTGTTTGCTGAGAGGTTAAATGTTCCGCTAGAGTGACTGTAAATTTAAAATGCTTTGTTTAAAAATAAATAAATAAATAAAAGAGCGTTCTTAATAAAAATGGCTAAAACCCAGGCACAAAATGAAATCCAGGCACTGAGGTGATCAGAAAACATGATCCTGCTCTTCAGGTGAATAAGTTATCTAACTTTGCATTCTTTTTTCCTCGCTTATTCCAAAGTGATCACATTTCCCTTTGGAACTGAATTTCTGTTGGAAGAAAAGAGAGACTTAATATAAAGTAACTGGGGCACTAGTGAGGTCCCCTGGATAATTAACATCCCACTGTAACCTCTTAAATTTACAGAAGCACTCAGCATTACTTTTCGGTTCTCAAACTGAGAAGTCAAGAGGACTCAGATACAGTCAAGCAAAACTCTGCATGCACTGAAAAAGAGGAAGCAGGGGACTCCGATGGTTCCAGGCATATTAATGAGCCTTTCACATAGCTCAAACTCTTAAATGGCTGCATTCTCCTGATAACCCCCCCCCACACCCCTCGCCATGGCTGAATATCAAAACCTCACAGATAAGTGGAGGTTCACCGGCATCTTGTTTATATTAATCCAGGTCAAGACTCCCAACTTTCCACCCCACAATTGGACCATCACTGACTCTTTGGAAACATGTACAATGTAACCTGGGTCTGCATAAGCAAATCCGGTTGCTGCCCCTCTATTCGGCAACCCCAATATCAAAATTAGGGAGAACCCAGTGATCTGGAGCATGTGGCAGAGCAAAGGGATCCACACAGTTGGGGGCCTGCCCATCTCAGGAAACATGAACATGGGCTCCTTTCAAGAGCTCTGAGATAGATACCAGCTCCAACAAAAGGGATATATGGTGTTTCCTGCAAATTAGGAGTGCCACTGATCTATATTTACAGCAGCGGAAGCAAATAAACAAAATTGTCCCTCAACATCCACTGTTAATGTGGCTTAAAAACAACAAAGGAAGAGCTGGTCTGATATACCAGTACATATGGGATTGTATCCCTAACCAGACATGCAGTGCCCCAAAACAATGATAGATTGGAGAGCCTGCTGGAAGTTAGCCCACATGTCATGAGGATTCCCAAAGATAGGCTTATACAGAATAAAATATTACATCTCTGGTATCTGACACCTGCAATGCTACATGCAGCTCATCTGATCCCCCAGTGTGAACTGTCGGAGGTGCGAGTTCCCTCATGGAGACATGCTGTATATTATGATTTCTGGCAGCACAGCACGCAGCATCTCACCCAAGTGCTGGCAGACTATGTATCTTTGTCGCTCGAGTTGTTAATCCTAGGATCACACAAAGAGGCTGTGCACCTTATTGCAAAATTAGTAAAGTGAGTCTTAAGGGTGGCTTTAGAAGCCAAACACCTGCTGGTGAGAAAGTGGCACTCCATGGAGGTACCCACTCTTGTTGAACTTCTTGCCAGCCTTTCACTTCTGGCCAAATATGAAAGGCTCTCATATCTGAGCAGCAGCACTCTGGCAGAGTATTATTCTGACTGGACCCCTTTTCTGTAACATGTAGTGTTCAACAGCACAGCTGGATCAGCTCCTGCACCCACCCGTAGAGCAGGGATAGGCTGATAGCCATACAACCCAGCTCTAAACACAGTATTCCTAAAGGATCCTTGAATGCACAAAACAAAATACTCCTGCTACTCTGTAGAAGGGCTGGTTCTTAATTCTTTCAGATAGATATATAACTTCTGACACTTGAACACTTTAAGGACACAACCAAGCAGAAGGCTCCAGATAATATCAGTTAATTTTGTGAACAGTTCTTTTGGTCATTAGATTAACTTACAGCTGTCCTGGGCATAGAGATTTCCCCTTTGTCCCTGGTATATTAGTAAATATAAACACAGCTTGCTAATGACCCTACTTGTATGCTGTTCACAGTATAGCTTTTTTTGTGTTATCTGTATCTTAACCCTCCTTAAAATTGTCTGCTATTTGCTGGTTCTCATTACCGCTGTCAAAATGCATAATATCAGTTGCATGTATTGTGTGTGTGACATTTTTCAATAAACAGATTATCTATAAATAAATTAAGAGGAGGCACTCTTGATTAGGTAAGAGACATCTCCCAAACACCATTTACTAATATTACAAAGCATGTCAGAAATATTTTATTTATATACTGTATAAGGACTAATATTCACTGTTTTTTTTATTTTCACTATATTCACGGGTTTCATATTAGCTTGAATGTTAGGTGGAGCACTATACAATAGCAGCACCAGTGTTCCACCAGTGAAAATAAGATGAAGTGAATATGTCTGGTGAGCTTGGAGTGCTAAAATATAAGGGGTATGAATTTAAGATGTTATACAGTAACACACATTTCTTTCTTTGGGCTTGTCAGTACCTTCAGTACTGTACTTTATGCTAAGTTTGTCAAGTTTATTTACATTTCTTGTGAGTCAACTGTGCATCAGTTGTGGGGTCTGTGTAGTTGCACAGTCGGTGGACTATAAAACTGACTGGAACTTTTTCCTATACAGTTGTACAGTAGGACACCAGTATGCATGTCCAACACACATATCTGGGAGTCCCTGGCAAGATCATCTTCATCTCACTCACAGCTGCTTACCATGATACTTCGACTCTATTTCACTATCACGCCTTCTGCTAGTATAACTTTTTATTTGCAGTTTTACCAACCAGAAAAATGTACTGACAGTTGAGACTAGGTCACACATTTTCTATTTTTCTTGTTTGGGGGGGGCAGTTTGGGTGACTGTTGGACAGGGGAGTAACTACAGCTGGTGGCAACATTGAAAAAGGATCCCTGTGGCAAGCAGCTGTCCCTGCCCATTCAGTATCAAGAAATCCTTCAAGGATTAGGAGGCACCGTGGCACATTACAATATCTAGCCCCTCTGGTGCAAAGCACTGCCACTACAAGCTGCAATGTATGTATGTTTAAAGTGTGAGTGTGTGTGTGTGGTGTGTGTGTGTGTGTGTGTGTGTGTGTGTATACTGTCACTGAAACACTGGCACTGCCTAATATGACTGGTACTTTGATTTAGTCTTGTGCTTAATTTAAATTGAAGAGGACTTTAAAAGTAGTCTGTGATCATTTTCAATGAGCTGACATAGTCCATAGGCAGGGTTTTTGCAGTTCACTACAGCTACTGCAACACTGCTCTTATATTATGTTGCAAACAGTAAAGCTTTTTCAAAAGTATGTCTGCAGTTTTGTAACCTACTTAAATCTGAGATATTTAATGTGTTTAAACACAATACAGGAAAATAAGTTAAAAAACAACAACATGCAATTACCATTTTTGATTTGTAACATCCTTCTGAGAGCTGCTGACCTCCACACTCATTTGGGGACGAGGCTTGAAATGTTTGACAGCCTTATACAGTGATTTAAGGAATGATAAGGAAGGGTATTGCTCAACTATGCAGATTGTAAGCAAGAACTCATAAAGGAAATGGCTCTGGATTGGGCTGCTCTATTTCGTCCCTACCAAAAAAGGAGTGAAATGGTTTTAAAAAGATTGCCACTGGTAAACGATGTGACTTGTATGTATGACAGGGGGTATACATGAATCTTGACTATTATGATGTCTTATGAAAGTAAATTGATATTTATTTATTTCGTTTTTGTTGACTGGGTAAGTGCACTAGACAAATTCTGCCTATTTTCAGGCACGACCTGGGGAAGGGGGATACAGATGAATGCTAACTGACCTTGAACCAGATTAAGCTGTTGGTGGTATTTTTAGTGAATGAGGGAAATTTGGCCAGGACACCGGGGAAATTCCCTTACTCTTTTCGATAAGTGCCATGGGATCTTTAACATCCACCTGAACTACCACCAATCCAGGCAGATGGGACCTCGGTTTAACGTCTCATCCGAAAGACAGCACCTCAGAAGTGCAGCACCCCTCTCATGCTGCATTACAGTGTCAGTACTGGGATATTAACCCAAGTGCCAGATGTGGGAACTGAACCCACAGCCCTCTGATCTCTCGGCCTCAGAGGCGAGTGTGCTACCTACTGAGCCACTGACACTGTCAGTGATATAAAAGGTAGTCGGCTTTACACAGCATTCTACAGTAGATGAGTCACTAATATCAGCAGAATCTAAATAATGGTGAGATGAAAAGAGGAAGGGGATATGTATGGAAGAGAAGGCGCAGTACTGATATTAATAATTTAAGAAAACCTTCAGGAAAACATATGGAGGCAAACTATATTAGAGGATAAGGGTCTCAAAAAGCATATACAAGATAAATATGCTATGCTGTGAGTTTGATGTGTGGAGGTAGGAGTATGCAGAGAGGGTAAGGAAGCTTAAGGACATGGAAGAAAAACAGGAAGGATAAAGGAGGGTTATTTAAAACAGTTACTATGCAAAATAATAACTGTAGCAATGAAGGAATGGGATAAGGGTCCATTATTGCTTCCAAAACACCACAGAGTCTTCTTCATCATTTATAACACCTTTATCTTGCAGTATTCCACACTTGTGAAACATCCTTTTGAATAGCTGTAGGTCTCAGTTTCCTCCTTTTGCAGGTTGATGTGCCTTTTAAATACCCTAGGACATTATAACTGATGCATTGTGTCCACCATGCATGAAGTAACATGCAACAGAGGAGTTCAAATCCCTTCTGGTAATCAGGTTTTATTGTTCTGAAATTCTTCTTCTTAAGGGCTGCTGGTCCATCCAATGTATTTGTCACAAGAACAATACAATTAATACATCACATGGTTGGTTTCACATGATACCATACCACATAGGATGCTCATAAGGAAACTGGGCAGTTTAGGGATGGGTCCTAAGACAGTAAACTGGGCACAAAATTGCTTGATGGCTAGATGACAGAGGGTGGTGGTAAACTGCACTCACTCGGGGGGCAACAGGGGTACTGCAGGGCTTAGTACTGGGACCAGACTTTTTTTTCTTTTTTTGCATCTCTGGGCCCCCTGCAGCCCCACTTCTTTGGGATCTTGCATGCTGGCTTTCCCTCTGCCCATTGGACCTAACCCCTGATGCCACGCCTGTCTTGGCTTCCCCCAAAGCTCTACCAACCTTTCCCATTGGTGGCCTGGCTTATACGAACATGTGAACCTTGCCAGCAGAAACAGGCCTTATGGTCTATTAAGTCTGCTCGGATGCACAGCTAGCACCTTTATAGTGAAGCTGCTCCACCCCCTGTCCCCCCCTCCCACCTCCTGAAACTACTTAGTGATGTGCACCCAGCTCCTCCTTACCCAGTTCCATGCCCTTTTGAAATGGCCCTCCATCCTGCGTGACACCACCTCCTCTGGCAGCATTCCATTTCAACACCACCATCTCAGTGAAATAATGTCTCCTCATCTCTCTCCTGAATCTGCCCCCCTCCAATCTTAGTCCATGCCTTCTCATGTCCCTTTCCTTCCTCAGCTTAAACAACCCATTTGTGCCTGATTTATTGAGTCCCCCTTAAGTATTTGAAAGTTTCAATCATGTCTCCCCAACCCCTTATCTCCTCCAGGGTGTACAAACTCAATTGACTCAGCTTGTCTTCATAGGTTCTGCCTTCCATTCCCTGTATCATTTTTGTTGCCCTAAGCTGAACTGCCTAACGCAGCCTGATATCCTTCAGGTATGGATGCCAGTACTGCATGCAGTACTCCAAATGTGGCCTACCAAGAACCTGTACAGGGGCAGGATCACATCCATGTGTCTAGATGAGAACCCCTGCACAGTGCACCCCAGCATCTTGTTGGTCTTAGCTGCAGCACTCCTGCACTAAACAGAGTTGTTCATGCTTCCTGTCACTGACACCCCTAGGTCCTTCTCTTCCTCAGTAACCAGTAACACCCAGCAGCACCCCCACCCAACCAATACTCCCCCTTCGGGTTCTTTGCCCCAAAGTGCATAACTTTGCACTTCTTCACATTAAAACACAACTGCCACCTTGCCAACCACTCCTCTAGTCTGGTTAGGTCACCCTGTAGTTCCTGCCACCCCTCCATGTCATCCACAACTGTCCCCATCTTGGTGTGTCCATGAACAAACTTATCCTGCTCCCAACCCCATTTGCGATATCTGATTTGAACAGGACAAACACTGGCCCCAGTACAGAGCCCTGTGGCACACTGCTGGTCACTGGCCTAGAAAATGAGAGCCCCCCCCCACAACCACCCATTGCTGTCTACCTTGCAGCCAGTTCATGATCCAGTTAGCAATCTTAGCCCCCACCACTATGTACTTCAGCTTCACCGCAGCTGCCCATGAGGAACTGAATCAAAGGCCTTTCTGAAATTCAAATACAGGACATCCACCGCATGGCCCCTGTCCAACTCCCTTGTTACCCAGTCATAGCATTCCAATAGGTTGGTCTGACATGATCTCCCAGCGATGAGTCCATGCTGCTGCCCATTCTGGAGCCCACTGACCTCCAGGAAGATTACCAGTCTCTTTTTCAAGATTGCTTCCATAGGTTTACCCACTATGGAAGTGATACATCCCTGCTGGGGTGTCCCCACGGGGGTGCAGTGGGGGGAGAAAGCACCTGTTACACCAGGGAAGTTGGCAGGGGCTAGGTCCAGTGCACTGAACAGTCAACAGCATGCAGGAGGCCCACTGAAGGCCATCATCCAGTACTGCAGGGTGGCCGTGTTTTCACCCATGCCATCAAGAATGCCTTTGTGAACCACTACTAGGAGCTGCTATGAAAGGGGCTTATAACAACCCACCACCCAGGAGGAAAGTATCCAAAGGACACTATCAACTCCCTCCCTGCCGGCCTCCTCTCCTGGCATCTGGGCTTGGGGCAAAAACCTAGGTTGCCAGCATGCCAGAGTGATGCCCCACCACTCAGCACCATGGAGCCATCCAGTCCTCTTTAATGTCTTTATAAATGACATTGCAGAAGAGTTGGAAAGGAAGGTATGCCTCTTTGTAGATGACAGCAAAATCTCCAATAGGGTAGGCACTCCAGAGGAGGTGGAGAAAATGTACAGAGACCTGCAAAAACTTGAGGAGTGATCAAGGGTATGGCAGCTGGGTTTCAATCCAAAATATTGCAACATTATGCACCTGGGACACAGAAACCCAGAAGGGGAGTATGAAGGGGGGTATTGATGGTCACAAAACATGAAAGAGACCTGGGATTAATCATATTGGACGACCTCAAGGCTGCGAGGTAGTGCAGCAAGGCAGTAGGTAGGGCCAGCAGGATGCTGTGGTGTCTATGGAGGGGTATCACCAACAGGAAGAGGGCAGTGGTGTTACTACTGCATAGCTCATTGGTGAGATCCCACCTGGAGTACTATGTCCAGTTCTGGAGACCACATGTCAGGAAGAACATAGACAGGGTAGAGGATTTCCAGATGAGGCAACTAAAATGGTGCAGGGGTTGCATCAGAAGCCCTGTGAGAAGAGACTGAAGGATCTAAATATGTACACCCTGGAAGAGAGGAGAGAGAGATGACAGATACCTATAAACTCCTCATGGGGTGAATAAGGTACAAGAGGGGAGGATTTTTCAGAGGAGAAGGTGCACGAGAAGAAGGGGAAATGCAATGAAGCTGGAAGTGGTGAAATTTAGGAGGGATGTGAGGAAGTACTTCTTCACTGAAAGAGTGGTGGATGCCTGGAACAATCTTCCAGTGGAGGTAGTGGGGTCAAAAACAGTGGTGGGCCTCAAGTACGCATAGGATAGGCAAAAGAGAATCTTAGTAGGGAAGTGGTGAGGAGGTAGCTGAAGATCAGGTAGGGTCTACTGTGACAGTATAGGCATGGAAAAATTATCAGACTAAGTGGGTCAACAGTTCTTATCTGCTGACACATTTTTTGTTTCTATGATATGATCCTTCATTTGAAAGACTTCTAAGGTGTTTGTTGATTTCAATTCAAGTTTTTAATGTGACAGAACATTAACTGAGCACAGTGTCCAAAATTTGAAGTTACCTTTTGTGGTGGCCCAAGTAAAAAGAAAAACACTGATCTGTAGTTATGGTGGGTACCCGATAATTAGTGTGCACCAGCTAATGTCTCTTAAGGTAGGGTTTTTATGTCAGATAACATTGTTTGATAACCGACACTGCAATTGTTGGTGGTTTGTAGTATATAGAACACAGAGTAGCAGTGTGGCCCACTGAGCACCTGAAATATAGAACAACCATAACGAATCCAGTCCACACACCCTCAAGAAATCAGCCCAGTTCAATGGTGAAATGACCCATTCACCAATTCAAGCATTAAGTTTTTATTCTGGAAAGAATTAACCTTCCTACAGTAGTGTCAATAATAAAGATCTGAACGTTTTGTGGTATCGTATCCCACCACTTCAGGATGGCAGTATGTCTTGATGATAAATTTACATGAATCATATGTATATCAATATAAAATATAGTGGTACTGTATATTTATCATAACTAATTATATTTTAAAAATAAGAATTTATGTGCATTAAAGACCTCCACCAAACAAGCAATGTCACCTGATCAAACATTTATGCTCTGCTGTACATGGATATAAATGCAACAAAAAATTGAAAGTCTTGTTACTGACCTAAGGCTCTATTAGGATCTCTTTACTCTATATTTTTTTAATGTTTATTTTCACCCTATTTACAGCAGAACGTTAATACCACTTATGCATGCCTCAAAATCAAAACAAGGTTGTCTACCCTTTAAATGTTGTCCTGTAACACAAACATACCTTCACTGTTGTGAAAGTATAGCTTTGTTTCTTATTTGTCTCAGTGAGCATGCTACCATTGCTTATACATATTAATATAGCTTTGTTAGATCCCATAGCTTTGCTCACTGCACACATACTTACATTTGTATCCATTTTATTTAACATTCACAGTGTTTAGTATTGTGTTGTTTGTTTTACAAGACTTATAATAAGATTATGTTTCCCACTCATGAACAGTGCACTTACATGGTAAAGTCACTGACTTCTATCCAGCCCTCTTTCCTGTTGGCATAATAAGACCTCTGTTAAAAAACATTGTTTGCATTGTTTCACACTAATATGCCTCACTGTGCTTTACATACTTTCTTTGTACTTATACATATTGGTTATTTAACTATTTGCTATAATATGGTTGAATCCCAAGATCAATACATTTAATTTCTCACCTGCCTGCTGACATTTTGCAGTTTTGGCGGGGTGCTGGCTGCTCAGATCACATTCCATAAATGGGGATGTGATCACTATGGTAACCTCCAAAGCATGCCAAGCTGGTGAGCATGTGCAGTGGGGATAATTTCACTCTTTGTTAGTTTTTGGTTATCCCATATTTTTATACAATGCCATTTAACACAGAGGGTCTGGACACAGTAATCATGAAAACCTAAGTGCTTTATTTCAGAAATATATGTACTGCCATAGTACTAGGTAGGTTGTAACATATTTAATGAAATCCAGAACATTTTTATTGTGATTTCTGCTATTTTAAATCTGAAATCTAAACACAGGTGATCTAGTGTTGCTTTGTCTTGTGTTATGGTCATCAAGTATGTTATTTTGTTGCAAATAAGTCCAGGAACAAAAATGATAAACCAGGACCCTTTTCATGTTATAAGCCCAGCCCTTGGTTCTGACCCCCCTACCCTTGGACTAGGCTAACTGATGGCCATCAGAAGAATATACTGATGTTGGATTGCCAGTGCTGGTATCTGGTGGTTGGCCATCTGGGTCCACTACACCTAAGATCCTCTAACATTTTGAAAAATTACCTATACCGGCCCTCAGGGAACAAATTGGTAAAGAATTTTAAGTATTGAAGACCCTAAAGGGTGGTGATGGGTGGGGGTGAGGAGTGGGGCTGGTGGATGGTTACCAATCATTTCCCTGTTTCTTAAGAGTATCTTCTTTGCTCACATTGTCTGTTCTAGTTACTGTATCTTGAGCCACTTTTTTACAATAACCTCTTCTCTTTGTAAAACTATGTTGCCAATGATCCCTTTCTCTTTGTTACATCCTTATATACAATGTGCCACAATTCCTTTTGGGTCTTATTGTTAGAGATGCAGTGAATTTAAATTCCGCTGGCGGAGCACCCGCAAAGTGAGTACTTTGCATTGTCACTCCGCTACACAGAATGGCCAGCATGAAATGCCCACTTCGCCTTGTTATTGTGACTTTGCATTGACATTCCACAATAACACGAAGTAAGGCAGAGTGACAACAATATTGGCAGCCCCCAGGCCCCCACACATCACATGGCTTACAGTACTGTAACTCACATGCTGTACAGAAACATGAATGCCTACGGCTGTACTTCCCCGATGACCTGTATCACAAAACTCCCCAATTTGAAAACTCAGATCAGTGAGTACAGTGGTGAAGCCTGGAGAGATACTACAAAACAGGCTTACATGCAAGTAACTAGTAAAAAAATTAATTTTGTGATTCATGAAGAGATCATGAATCATGACTGCATTCATGACTGTGATGATGAAGAACATGAATTTATTTTTCTCAGAGTTGGAGTTGATAAGTGTCTGGTGTGAGATAACTAATTATATGAAAATGTGTGGGAACGCGAATGCCTATGGCTATACTTCCCTGATGACCTGTATCACAAAACTCCCCAATTTGAAAACTCATATCAATGAGCACAGTGGTGAAGCCTGGAGAGATACTACAAAACAGGCTTACATTCTAGTAACTAGTAAAAAAAATTAATTTTATGAATCATGACATGATTGTCAATCATGACTGCATTTGTGACTGTGATGATGAAGAACATGAATTTTGTTTTCTCGGAGTTGGAGTTGCTGAGTGTCTGGTGAGAGATAACCAACTATATGAAACTGTATGGGAATGTGAATGCCTATGGCTGTACTTCCCCAATGACCTGTATCAAAAAACTCCCCAGTTTGAAAACTTTTATTGTTACACCTCAGTTATGCCCCCTATCATCCCATATACACCTCACACTGTATTCCTGGTCTATTGTACTGTGATACTGCTATTTTGCACTAACACATAGATATGGGCACAGATCGTATAAGCATGAGTGCTAGGAATGTGCTTTGCTGCTAAGATATGCTAATATTGATCATGCATGGTTCATTATACATCACTGTAATACATTTATCTAGATTGTGTTTGTCTTTCATATATATTCCATATATAATCTACCTAATCACTGATAAGATGACTCTGAGGGATCATCAGTGATTATTGTATACTTATATTCTCATATAATTATATGTAGTGTATGTTTTACACTCAGGCAGACATGCCACATGTAATAGGGACCTGTCAGCAGTTCTCTTTGTCTAAGCAAGCTGACAGAGAGAGAAAGCCTTTGTTATGTCTCTATGTTTTATACTGTACTGTATGAAAGCAAGAAATGCCACATGTAGTTTGAACCTGTCAGCATTTCTTTTGTCTAAGCTATAATGCTATAGGAAGCATATTCTGTCTCATATGATACTCATTAGTAATTCTGTCTCCCAAGTCATTCTCCAATGGAGAATGACTTAGAACCAATACATATTGTTTCTCACATCTGTATTTATTTTGTAATCTCTGTTGCTATGCTGTTATCTGTAGTATATAGTTGTCCACAACCCACTGTAGCTGCTCTAGACACTACTAGCTTGGCTCTAGAAGATTAGTACTCTCTGGCAGAGAGCTGGAGAGCGGGGAGAGAGACAAGACTTTAGAGAACCTAAGATCTACAATCCTGGAGATTATGTACATTCTTCAGGCGGAGTGGTGAGAAACCCATCTCCCTTGTGATTTTCTTTGTCACATGCTTGGCGTAAGTAGCATAATAAACTTTATTAGTACTCCTTGCTTGTTTATGAATGTTTCTTGGCAGACTCCGAGACACAAGAATCTGTATTATTATTATTATTTACCCTACACACCAAGAGTGTTTTGTTTACATAAACGGCGACCGCGAGTGGAGTCTGGATGTTTGCCAAGTTTCATTTTAATTTCCTCTGTAAATTAAAACAATGGGTGAGAAATCCCCAGTAACAAGCAATTAAAATAGTGTCTTCTGTTTAACTTTTTTTCGGTCTGTTGTGTGTTTCACAGTGCAGACAAAACAATCTCTTGGCAGATATTCAATTTCTGTGTAATGAGTTTTTTATCTGTTTTTTCCCCCTATTCTTTCTCTGTGGGAACACAGCTGTAAAGGGATCCAAACAGACATATAGATTGCTTTCTTGTGGATTCAAATCTTAATGGGTATATACTCATCTAGCAGTCCACTTACGTCAAAGGCTGTTTGTGTCCTGTCATGAACTTTGGTTGCAAACAAAGTTTTTGATCCACAGACAGCTAAGGTTTTCTTATCTTATATGACATGTCTAAATATATCACTACTGAGTTGAGGCTGGATGCCTTAACAAGCCAAACTGCTAACTGTAGTTGGTTTGATTTTGCTGAAGTAGCAGAGTCCAATGGTAGCTCTTTAAGGGATATCATTGTCCATTATGGGGAATTGAAAAATGGTACCAATAATCCTGAAGGATTATTAATTGCAATGTTGTTTAATTGTTTTGATGCTGTTCTAAATGAAATATCTGTTTTGGAATCAGAGTATATTGCTTGCAAAATGGAGAATGCTGATTTCAAGCAGGAAATTAGTCTGAAATGGGCTACTCATACAGAAAGAATAATTGGACTACAGTCTGAACTGGAGTCTGTCCATCTAGTAAATGAGTCTCTATTTAATGAGAGAAGCAGGCATGACCTGCATGCCTTAAGAGATAATGCTGAAAAGGCAAAACTTGTTAGAAAAAAAGTTTTTCAAACAAATGGTGCTCTGGCTAGTAACACTGATTCCTTACGTTTTGGAAACAAGGAACTTAGAGATAAGTCTGAAGTAATTACTGAAAGAGTTAACATGCTGGTATTTCAACACCAAATCTTGACTGATCAGCGTGATTCAGTATGTTTTTTTTACAGCAGACTTGAAATGAAGGTTTTGAATATAAATTATGACACAGCATCTGTTGATAATAAGCATGTTTTACAAGATGGGAATGTCTTGCAATCTGAAAACAAGGCACTTTACAGTGTGCTAACTCCTGTATCTGAGCAGTTAGAATGTAGGAGTAAAAAGTCAGATATGGTGAACTTGCACCATCAGCCAGAGGTATTGGCAGGGCACACTAAATTTATGCCCAAAGACCTTGCCTCTTATGATGTTGAAGAGTTTGATTTTGAACACTCACAGTATGCTGTGGGGTGGACTAGAGCAAAGGCAAGCCACTTGTTTTTCTGTGATTCACAAAATGGAGAATTGTTAGAGTCTCAAAATGGTGGACACACATGTCATCAGGTTGCAACCCCATACCATCCCCAAGATGGCCGCTCATGTTCATGTGATGACAGTCATGACACAATAACCCATGATGCCCATGAAGTAATCCAAAATGGCCAACCACCACACCATGGAGATTCGATCCTGCAGTCACAGGGACCTGTGATTGCTGCCATAACCAAACAAAACAAACCAGAGTTTTTTGGCATGATTAATAATGTTATCAGTAACACTAGTGTTTCTGAGGGACAGAAGATTCTCATTAAATATTATGTTGACGTACCTTTGAATAAAGCTGATACGCAATCTGTCATGAAGTCAGCACCTGATGCTGCAGAAACAGCTTATGCTGTTAACTATGTTTGCTTTATTAGCATGGCCTTGGTTAAAGAACACATTGCAATTAATTACATGAATTGTTATGATTCTTCTCTATGCAATTTAGCACCAGTTTTCCATGAGAAGACTGAACATACTGTTTTTCCTATGCAATGCATTAATAAGCTGCAACATTAAAAACAATGTTGCTACCATCCAGCAACACTCCGGTGGGGAACCTACTTTACATTTTATGGGGAAGGGGAAACCCTGATTCTGAAAGCCCTGTGGCTGTGATATTTTCAGCATCACAGACCACGTTGGGGGGGAAGGTTACAGGTTTGATTTCTGAACCTTAGCTGGCAGCTGTTTCAGCCCTATTTTCTCCACCCCTAATGGCTACTGAATCACAATCCGTAGCTGGAGAACTACGTGCAACTTGCACACCACTTTCCTCCACTGTGCAGGCACCCTTGATAGGGCCAGCATTGCCTGCACATGATGCAGAACCCCCTCCATCAGTGACACCTGGATCATCCCATACTGTGGCTGCAGTAGCAGGCACAAGCCAGGAATAGTTTGGATTATTCCCAGAACACACAATGGCAGGCACTTCTTACAGGAAGGTATAAGGTATCCTAATACTGATATCTTTGTCTTTTCTTTTGGGATCACTTACCATGGCCCCAGCACTGGTTAATCCTAACACAGTTTTAAGGCATTATTTTGAAACTGCTACATTAGATATAGCAATTTCAGCAGTTTTAGCCCAAACATACAATGGACATATCAAACCCATTGCTTATGCATCCCAGATGCTTGCCTTAGTGGACCTGAAATACAACCTTTGTGAAAGGAATATTTTGGCTATATACTGGCAGTGAGATACTTTATGTACATCATTGGATATGCACCCATTGTACTGCATTCCAATCATTTGCCAACTAACTTTTTGTTGTCAGACAGAGTAAAAGATGACTCTGTATCCAATGCCAGGCTTACACACTGGTCTCTTATTTTACAGGATCATGACATCACTATCCTTCCTATCAAAACTCCATCCTTGTTGGCCCATGGCCTACAATTTACAGGAGAGACCAATGATTGTTCACTGCAACCCCCTGACCTACCTGTCCCAGTGCCCTTTCTGACAGCACCTCAGAAAGTGTTCAAAGACATCACTGTATGTCATGTTTTGACTGATGACTTAGCCACACATACCAATGAGGGTCAGATAGCAGGGTTTGGAATTCTTATTGTACATCCTAGTGATGACAGAGTGTGCATGGCTAGTATTTGCTTCATCGTACATGTACGATTCTCAAGCAATGTTAAAACATGCCTGGCAAATAAATGAAAATCAAGGAGGTGAGGAGTCTCCTAATTAACACAAATATTTGTGAATGGTTTAGAAAGCTTGAAAGTCCTTGAGAAAGACACAGCTTGTGTTAAGAAAGGAATAAAGAATTTTTTCCTTACGTAAAATGATTCCCACACTCTATGAAAGGGTTAAGTTCTGCCCGCTTCAAGAAATGTCCCTGAGATTATTACAGAAAGCACTGCAGATACAATGTTTTTATTACAGTTTCTAATTGGGTCTGTTTCTCTCTAAACTGAATTTCTTTGGCAGAAGACAAACTTCTGTTCCAATTCTCTGATATTACCTCTGAGAAATACAGTGACTTGTTTGTGTACAACACAACACTAACCAGTTTAATACATTCATAAGGTTCAAGCATTTTGTATGTATATTTGTTATGCTCTATAAGAAGAAGCCTTATTTGAGGGCAGTGTATAGGTTCCTTAATAAAAGAACTGAGGAATAATTTCCAGAAATAGCTCTTATAGAAAGTGAAAATGACATTCACCAGTCCAGTGATGGCCTACTCATTTAGAACATCACTGCTGTAACACTCATGAAAAGTAATTCCTGAACACCTGAGAGTAAATTGTATCTACTGTACCAAGTACATGATACTCCAACTGGTGGACACCAGTGAGTCAATAAAAACACTAGACAGACTGAAATCCTCTGTCTTGTGGCCACTTATGAGAAATGATGTTTCTATGTTTCTATGATGTAGAACACTATATTAGTAACTGTTTGATCTGTGAACAGAACAATCCTATACCAGCTAGGACAAATGCATTGGTAACCCGGAGGCAAAAGGCCCCTGGTACAATATCCAGATTGACTACTTTGGCCCTATGCCAACCACTAAGAACAACTAGTTTGCAGTAATGATCACTGACCTATTTTCCAAACAGTTTAAAGCTACCCCAAAACAGAACAACACAGTCAACGTGATTGCAAATGTCTTGGTAAACCAGTTATTTACCAGGTAGGGCTTTATCCTTAAAAGTAAATTCTGATTACAGGGATCCGGCTTTATAGCCTAAGTGATGCAGGAAATTCTGGATTTGTTATGGGTAAAACAAAAGTTTTATATCCCTTACAACCCACAGTTATCAGGACAGGTGGAATGGGCTATCAGGCAGATCAAAGTTATGTTATCCAAACTTGTTCAGAAAAACCCCAAAGGACTGGAATTAATTGTTGCCTTTACTCCTTATGGCAATAAGAAGGACACCATCTGCAGGTACACAGTATACCCCATTTTTAAAATTATGACTGGAATGTTCATGAGACTCCCAGAACATTTACTTCTGGACCTGTGTACTGCCACTGCTGATGGAGCATCAATAGATAAATATGATAAATATCTCAAACAAGACATCCAAAAGGTACACTTGTTTGCTTCACAATGTATGGGCAAGGCCCAACAGCAGGCCTTATATCCCTTTGTAAACAAACTCAGTCCAGCAGTCTACCATGTTTGACTGCCTCACTATAACAGTCATTGATAAATGGCTACATGCCAATCAAATTAACCTGCTTAAAGGAGATTAAATTATTTTTCCATACCCCAGTGGGAGGAATAGTATTAAACTAACTATGTGTTTCTTTTCTCTTTCCTTTTAGGTTCAGAGAGAGAGAGAGAGAGAGAGATGATTGCTTTTATGTTTATTATTCTTTTAGAAGTACGGGTCTTCTTACAAGCCCATAGAAATATAGAAACATAGACTTTGACGGCAGATAAGGACCGCTTGGCCCACCTAGTCTGCTCATTTCCCTACCTAGAGGATAAGCTGCAGATCCTATTTAACCAACAGCTTATTTCTTCCTACCCCCACAAAAATTGCCTTATGTCTGTCCCATGCATTCTTGAATTCTCCCACAGTTTTAGACCCCACAACCTCCTCAGGAAGGCTGTTCCATGTGTCCACCACCCTCTCTGTGAAAAAATACTTCCTCACATTGCCCCTGAGCCGTCCCCCCTCTATCTTCAAATTGTGTCCCCTTGTTCTTGCACATCTCTTTTTCTGAAAGATGCTACCCTCTTGGACTTTGTTGATTCCACTGAGGTACTTAAATGTTTCTATCATGTCCCCCCTCTCCCTTCTTTCCTCAAGGGTATACATATTAAGTTCATTTAGCCTCTCCTTGTATGGCTTCTCTTGCAGACCCTGCACCATTTTAGTTGCCTTCCTCTGAACTGCCTCCATCCTGTCTATGTCCCTGTGGAGATGGGGTCTCCAGAACTGGACGCAGTACTACAGATGGGGTCTCACCAACTGTCTGTACAGGGGGTTAACAACTTCCTGTTTTCAGCTGGTGATGCCTCTCCCTATACATCCCTGTATCCCCCCAGCCCTCCCTACCACCTTCTCACATTGCTTGCCAACCTTAAGGTCATCAGATATGATTACCCTCAGGCCCCTTTCCATTTTTTTGTTGTTACTACCTCCCCCTCATTGTGTAATCTTCCCCTGGTTTTTTGTTTCCCAGGTGCTTTACTTTGCACTTCTTTGCATTGAATGCAAGCTGCCATACTTCTGACCATTCCTCTAACCTTGCAAAGTCCCTTCTCATCCTTTCCACACCTCCTTGTGTATTGACCCTGTTGCAGATCTTTGTGTCATCTGCAAAGAGGCATACTTTTCCTTCCAGTCCCTCTGCAATGTCACTTATAAAGACATTAAAAAGGATTGGACCCAGTACTGAACCCTGTGGTACCCCACTAGTAACCCCTCTTTCTTCAGTGGACTCCATTTACAATTACCTTCTGTGTCCTGTTGTTCAGCCAATGTTTTACCCAGGCTACCACCCTGGGACCCACTCCAAGGCTGGTTAATTTGACTACTAATCTTTTGTGTGGGACTGTGCCAATGCCTTGCTAAAGTCTAGGTAGGCCATGTCCACAGCCCCTCCCTGGTCTACTACTTTGGTCACCCAGTCAAAGAAATCAATTAGATTCCTCTGACATGAACTTCCCGCTGTGAACCCATGCTGCCTTGGGTCCTGTGCCCCACTGGCCTCTAGGTACTCAACAATTCTTTCCTTCAGAAGTGATTCCATCACTTTCCCTACCACAGAAGTCAAACTGACAGGTCTGTAGTTTCCTGCCTCTGTCTTGCTCTCACTTTTGTGAAGGGGAATCACATTAGCCTTCTTCCAGTCCTCAGGTACCACACCATTCTCCCATGATTTGTTAAAAAGGGTAGTCAGTGGTGTCACTAGTTCTCTGCTTAATTCTTTTAGAATTCTGGGGTGAATTCCATCTGGCCCCATTGCTTTGTCCACCTTCAGTTTTAGGAGTTCTTTCAGAACCCTTTATTCTGTGAAAGGACTGGGATCAACCCCTCTCCAGAGTGCTTCTGTTAATTGGTTAGGCACCTCCCCACTTCCTCTTTTGTGAATACTGAACAAGTATTCATTCAGTATCCTGCTTTATCACTGTCACTCTCTGCCCACCCACCATCCATTTTATTCAGCCTCACTATCCCTCCCTTTGTCTTCCTACGCTCCCTGATATACCTGTAAAAGGTTTTATCCCCCTTCTTAACCGAGTTGGCCATCTTTTCCTCAGTTTGTGCCTTTGCTATTCTGACTACCCTCCCTGCTTCCTTCTGCCTTAACTGGTACAGTTCTCTGTCCTGCTCCTTCTGTGTTTCCTTATACTTCCTAAATGCTATCTTTTTCTCCCTAACCTTCACCACCACTTCTTTTGAGAACCATAGTGGCTTTTTCTTTTGTTTTGATGTGTTTATTTGCTTCACACAAAGGCTCGTTGCCTCTGTGAAGGCAGTTTTGATATTTCCCTATTCTTGCTCCACACCTCCTGCACATCTTATTGTAGATATGGACCAGTGACCTAATCCTAAAACAGATTGTTGAGGCAGGGTACCTCACAAGCTCACATGATTTAATTGCATCCTGTGGAATTCACACTAAAGTCCTAAAAGACATATTCATCATCCAGAAGGGTAGTGAGGCCCTACTGAATGTTATGATCATTGCTTTGGATCAATTCTAGAAGTTAGACTTGATCTGGACTCCTGTTTACATTTCATTGATAATCAGGAATTTTGCATCCAAAAATTGTATGCCAATAAAAGCCATTAGACCTTAAGGTTTTTATCCAATGATGCCCCATAATTTGTGACACTTAATACTGAGTGCCCAAAATACAACTCTGGCCCAACCAGTGGTATAACAGCCACTTCCAAACCAGGTACCCTAGTTAATAATGTGCAGCTTATGCACAACCCAGTGATTTTAAATCTCACCCTTTAGAACTTGAATGATTTGTTTTATGTTTCACAACAAACATTTCCCACTTCTGTTTCATAATGATGTGATTGGATACCCTGGCAGCATACCAGGTACTCATTAATGTCCCCTATACAGGGACTGATAGCACCACACATATACACACACAGGATTTTCACATCCTGATTGCTAGTGGTACATCTTATGACAGTAAACCTACCCAAATGCACTTGGCATTTTGGTTTTATTTTATTTTTTTTATTTATTAAAAGAAAAACAGGTTTAGACTCAGACCTATTTGGCTCTGACATATCCATTTGAAATAGGGCTGATATAGCCATTATTCAAACACATATGTTGAACGTTCATGATAGTATGAAATATAATATCACCCCCACCCACCACCACCACCACCACCACTGCATGGTATACATGATTTTGCTTATTAAGAGTGATTTACATGTACAATATTAAGGATATTGTGAAGGGGTTTGACCTGACAATAGTTCATGTTAATTAACTAATTTCTGCTGACATTAAGGAAGCAGATGAGCATCATATAGCTAGGAAAGTCCTTTGCACTGCCTATAGCTATCATCTTCTTAAAATCCTTTGGTTATCTCTTCCGGGATCTGGAATTAGGATATATCCTTGATCTCATACATGACAGACGTATGGGTCAGTGGCATTGTCACATTTTGCACTTCTATTGCATGTATTAAATGTTTATTTGAATCTAGCACCATTCCCTTGTCAATGGCAAGGAACCTTGGATAGGTCACCACACACCAGTATTACTACATGTTTTGAAAAGTATTCCTGCACAATCCAGGACGTCATGTTTCTGACTCTCACAGTGTCATTGCCGCATCTTCATCCAGCAACATCCATCTCTGATTGTCTAGCAACTGTCCATTCTATTTTTCATCTTGATGGGAACTTTTATCATGAAAAGGTTGAAGCCACCTCCTTTCCTTGTTTACCATGAGGTCTTAGGATAGTGACTGACTCTGAACATTGAATGTCGTACCTGAAAGGAACATCATCTTCTATGCAGATGTGACATCTTCCAACTTGTCTTACCAACTTGTGAATACAGGCCTAATAACTGAAATTAGGCTTCCACTTGTGAACTTTCAAATAAACTGTATTCAGTCCAGCCAATTAAGATTCTACAATCAAACTCTTTGTTATGCATACTATGAAGCTTGTTTGGGGTGGGGCAATCCTCTAACTCAGCAAGAAGACTCTTCTTTATTTGATCTACAATCAAGTAATCCATTTTCTTCACTGCTTGTTTTCCAAGCCTGGCTGGCACCTCATACAGACTGAGAACTGTGTACTACTATAAACTTTTATACTTTGTGCAGCCGTGTGATCATCTTCCGCTGAACACTGTTGCTATTCCATTGTAAAACTCAATTTGCAATCTAATGCACCCCCTGCTGAGGCCTCTGAAAATAATGCTGCATCCTGAACATTTTGATCAACCTTTGGAAAATCTGAATGCATTGAATTTGAACTATGAATCTTCATTTAACACTTGAAGAAACCTTGGATTTATCTCTGGAACTGTTCATAGTTTATGGCTTTTGGACATTGACATTTTGTGCCTGTTCAACTTATCAACTGAAAATGCCATCTCCAAGTGTGGTATATTCTACTGATGTGGAACATTGTGTGGTGACCAACTATACATTCTTCTGATATGGACTAAATGTTATGCAAAGTGAACTTTTCTAACTTCTATTTTTCCTCCCTAAACAGGTAATAGGTTATACAGTAATCACACCTGTTCCCATCCCATAACCAGATATCATAAAGTCTAGTCCTAACTATCTTGATGCTCTATCTCGATTTTTACATATTTTTAAAATTCATACAGGCAACTTAAGTTTGTCTCTTCAATTTCCTGGAGATTTTAGATCTTTTCCCTCCTCCCAGCATTCCTTTACTACGTCTAGGATCCCTCTAGGGTTTCTCCCATATAGAAGTGAGAAGGGGCAATACCTAGTGGATGCCTGCAGTACTTCCCTATATGCAAACAATAGATAGGGAAGGTACTGGTCCCACTCCTTTCCCAATTCTTGTATGAATTTTTTAATCATTCTTTTTAAAGTTTGATGAAAATGTTCAACCAACCCATCGGTCTGTGGGTGGTATGGTGAAGTCCTTAATGCAACTATTCTGAAAAGGCGATATAGTTCTTTTAATAGCTCTGCATTAAAGTTAGTCCCTCAGTCGGTTACAATCTCTCTCTGGGAATACCTACCTGGCTAAATAATTTAACTAACTCTTCTGCCATGCGAAGTGTGGTAATTGAATGCATAAGGATAGCTTCTGGGTATTTTGTAGCACAGTAACAAATCACCAAGACATATTTATTTCCCTTACTACTTTTATCTAAGGGACCCACAATATCCATCCCTATCCTTGCAAAAGGAGTTGTAACCAGGGGAAGGGGTTGTAAAGGAACCATGTCCTTCTTTTTTGGGGCAACCATTTGTCATTCAGGGCAGGCTTGACAATATCTAGCTATGTCTTCATGAATCCCTGGCCAAACAAACCTATGTAAAATTCTGGCTGTTGTTCTTTCCCTCCCAGCATGACCTGCCCAAGGAATATCATGTCCTAATGACAATATATCTTGTCTATAACATTGTGTTACCATAAGTTGTTCCACTATTTCTCCTGTTTTAGGGTCTTCACATACTCTATACAACAGTTCATTTAATAGTTGTACGTGGGTATCCCTGTTGTTTTTTATTGTCCCACTTGTTGAAAAAAACATTTAAGTGTAACATCATTTTCCTGCTGTTCTTTCATATCACTTTTAACAAACATCATGTTACTCTTTTTCGCTAACCCATACTTCTTTTGTTTCCACTGTTCTTGGTACTCACACTAACTTTGTGTGGCCCATTTATTCAAAAAAATAAATTAAATTCAGGCTCTTCTTGAGCTTTTAACTTCCAGAACTTAAAGTAAGAGACTTCTTATTTAAAATAAATAAACAAAAAAATAAAGTAAATAATTCAATATAACAACTGAGCTTTAGTACCCCAACATGGGATACTGCCACAGAGTGGTACCTACAAACAAATAGAACCACTACCATCTGTGCAATTTGCCTATCTGTAAGGTCCCTTGTCTCTTCTCTTTATATAATGCTCAGAGGATGACATCATTGGTCACATGATTCACCCCTAACTCTAATGCATCGAATAAACCTATTATAATACAATATTATGGGGTGTCACACAGACCTATACCTTTATTTTTACTATAGTCATACTGAACTTACCATATTACACACAGGAAGTTAAAAAAAATAGAATTTGCCCATGTAACTAAAATTGCTAATTATGACAAATGACCCCTCCTACTTTTGGTGACCTCAAGTGCTGTTAGGACTATAAAACTAGCCTACTAGAGGGCCGCTGGCCATTAAGGAGCAGTCAAGCACCTAGCAAGGAGAGGGCCAGTCCTTCAGTATGTTCAGGCACTTTAAACTTCAAAAAGAAAAGTTTCCTCTAATATATTTCTGTAACAATAAAACTTTCATTCCTTTTCCTTGGTTTAAGTAATTGTATCCCTCCAAGCTTTTTAACAATAAGAGAAACGTAAGGCAGCTCTGTATACACGGACTTCATCCAAGAGACTGTTACAATTATGGGGTAGGGAATATTATTATGGGCTGTCCCAATGCTGTGAGAAAACAACAGACTAAAAGAATTTACTGTCCCCTTTTTTCCTTTTAAATTCATCCCTTCATCTCATCTTCAAAGATGCACCTTGTCCGTTTTTACTTTCTGCCCAATTTAAAGTCCCAAAACTCAATTGCAACGTGCATCTAGTGTGTGACCATTTGAATTGTTACCCGAGCATTTTCCACTGACAGACATGGTGGACAGATGCTTCAGAACCTGAGCTTTTGTTAAATAAAAGGAGAAAAAAAAAGAAACTTACTTTGGTGCTGCCACTGTTTGCCCAATACTCCAAAAGGGTGACAGAATGCTTGGATTCTTTTTACTTGTAAGCTTGAGGCATGGTAGTGCTTTATCTTGGCTTGACATTAACCGCAAATTGGGAAACCGATTTATTTCAGGCAGCTGCCACAAGGAATAGGAGCCTTCAGTCCTCCTATGCACAACCACAGTCCCCAGTGGGATTTTGAGCAGAAAACAAAACTATACATGGATTTTTTTAATTATTTATAAAGCGAGGGGGGGTTGAAAACTTGAAAAGGGCATATATCTACTACTGAAAACAAAATGAGAAATGAGCTGCTGCGGTAAACTACACACATAAATTCCTCTTTTCAACAGAGGCTACCTGCATTAAATAAGCTGAACTTTCTAATGGGTTTGCAATGTTTTTATAATAGTCTGACTCAATTAGTTGTTAAGGAGGAGTTGCCTAGCCTCATTTGTAGCATTTGTAACCCTAGCCTCTTTCTTACTATATGGACATTGGGGAAAGAAAAAGGGTGTCATAATGGGAGGCCACCCCAGAATGATAAAAGAAGACAGGGATAGTCTAGAACAGAAGTACTTCTGCAGTAGATTTTCTTTTATTAAGAGAGAAGAAGGAAACAGAAAAAATGTCTGTACAACAAAAAAAACGGGGGGGGGCTTCACTAGCACAGTAGGTCCTGGATGGGACTTTCCATTTGGACAGGCACGTGCCACAAACTGCTGGAACCCATAATTCTCCATGGAGGAGAATGGCAGCAGATCAATTGCCAGCATTTCAGCTACAGCAGCATTAAGTTCATGTGACACTGTATGATTGGGTGGGTACTTCAGCTGATGGGTAAAAACAGTCTGCAATGTGGGCTGACTTAAACATTTTGCATGGGGTGTGATGACAAATGGCTCTGCTCTACGAATGGCTGGGGGTGAAGTGTGGATGTGTGATAAAGACGGTTGCACAGGTGATCAAAAATCCACAAATGAAGTTATTTTCCCAGATATACAAATGGGGCTTGATGTACCACTTGCACTAGATGTACTGCATTGACCACCACCACCATCAAAACTGCTACTCTCAGCACCACTGGACAAGATTTCAAAATCATTATGCTCCTCCACCTCATCATGCCTGTAGTAATCCTCTGCTGTTATTTCATCCCTACTGTACACATTCCAACTTGATCTTACAGTCATGGAAGTGGGTAACATGTTCATTACATTTGATGATAAGGTGAACACCCCATTCTGGTATTAGCTGCCATCTTGTGCTGAGTCCACACTGCCATGTGCCTGTTAGTAAAATGTGTATGCTGTCCCCCTGTGCCCTGATGGCTCCCCTTTTTACCTTGACTCACATGCACGTGGCAAAGCTGGTAGCTTGCAGCTGGCTCATCATTTGCATCTTGCACAAAAAAATCCCTAACAAGGGATTGTGATCCCCTACTTTTAACATGTCCTTGATGCTGTTTATTGGACTCCGTTTTTTTTAAGACCTGAAATGGGAGGTGTGCTGCATGATTTTTCAGGCAGGACACACTTGGACTGCAACTGACCACTACCTATCATTATTACTGGGTCATCATCATCATCAACTGAAACTGCTAAATCACAACTTTTTACGGGGGGATTAATGCAAACAGTCCCAAACATAGTCACCTTGAGTTTCTTTTTCTCCGGTTCCCAACAGGAGTCACTGACATCATCATCATCATATTCATCAACATCATCCACATCCACATCTTCTGCTTGGATGTTGGCATGTGGACTGCATGTTGCAACCACAGCATCATCATCATCATCATCAGATTCATCATCATCATCAACACCACCATCACCTGATATTTTTGCACCACACTGTGAATCATTGCATGGCAAATGCATTATCTGAACCATGGTGAAAGAAATGTCACATTGTGTGTTATCATTGCCATGATGATCAGAATCATGTTCAGTTACCAAGGGGATGTTACTGGGGAGTTTGACATCATCTATACTGTCACTCACTGCCTTAGACTCAACTATATTTTTGGTCATGGTCAACTGGTCAGAAGTGGAACTTGAGGTAGCAATACTCATACCACCAGCAACTGCACTAACACCACCAGCTGGGACAACATCATCTCCTCCAACTATGAGTGAAGCTACTGATTGCACTGTAAAAAAATATTGAAAGAGAAATCCCTATCCTCACATCAGCAATGCACTTCTGCATACTGCCACACCCACAGCCAATCTTACCACTGGCAGCAGTGCCATGGCCAGAAACAGTTTTGCTTCCATGTCTCTTTGTGGGCAGTTTGAGGGCTCACCAAGAAAATTCTAAACAAATTTAGATTTTGGAACTTTCAGTCTGGGCTGCTGGATGTGAAGCCAAAAAAAAAAAACTGCGGCTTCAAGAAGAGATGCAGATGCAATGTCACAACAATACCTTAACTAACCAGTACCCACAACAACTCACAATACAATCTGGAAAAGAATAACTTTTGCCAGTTGGGGGGGAGCACTGCAGTAACAATCCAATACCAAGATACCACAAAGTAGTACAGAAATCACACAGGTGCAGTGGATAGCAGATTCACACTGCTGCAATTACTCTTGTGGCACAATAAAAAG
Source organism: Neoceratodus forsteri (assembly GCA_016271365.2). Classification (NCBI taxonomy): domain Eukaryota; kingdom Metazoa; phylum Chordata; order Ceratodontiformes; family Ceratodontidae; genus Neoceratodus; species Neoceratodus forsteri. The sequence goes on along the minus strand of CM028131.1, from coordinate 171,312,859 downwards.
TGTCTGATTTGATGGCATGCATCACACACACTCTCACACACACACTACAAGTAATGCCTAGCAAATTGAAAACTTCAGTAATATAACCACATATTTTAAACAAACTGAAATTATGCGCTGCTGCACCACAACAATCAGCAAAAACATTTCAAGAATTATTGAAAATATTGATGTGTGTACATTAATACAGTTATAAAAGAAAAATATCGCCAAAAGAAAAAGAACTGCCTTTTTCTCCAAGTTAATCTACCTACACCACAGATACGCCCCTCCCCCAAGCACACTTCCAGTGTATGCCAGTACACAGACTGAATGTTCTAAATTAACACTCAAAATCCACACACAAACAATAAACACTCAATGATATGAGCACAGGAGGGTTTCCTACAATCATTGCACTAAATTTTGAGAAAACAAAATGACTCAAAAAGGCTCTTTTAACAGCTTTTAGAGAGTTTGAATCACATAGAGCTCTCAGAGCAAACTGTCTCCTACAGCTACCTACACACACTACCCAGAACTGAGGCTGTGCAGAACAATCTAAGAGCCCATGTGACCTGCAATCCCATGAACCACTGCAAAATCTGCCTTGGAGCTAAACAACAAGGTAAAGTGATGCAAAGTACATTGATCTCTATGTACTTCGCATTAAAATTGGTGGAGAAGTGGTTGGGGGAAGACGAAGTAATGCAAAGTCAATGGTTTGAATGGACTTCATATTACTCATTTTGATGCAAAGTACTCCTCTTCACATTATGGATTACTTCGCGGATTCTGCATTACTCCATGAATCACTCCACGGAGTGAATTATGGTCACTTCACCCACCACTACTCATTGTTTGTGAAAAGAGGATGCTTTTAATCAATTGTGGGCTGTGGAAGCTGTTGCTGTGTGGTATAATGTTCTGTCTGTGAGCTTCCTTAGTTAGCTAGTTTCCAGTTTATTGCCAGCCCAAGTAATAGATAGATTCAGATAAGAACACACCTGTGATCATATTAATGTGAACTATGAATATTATATTGATTCAAAAACTCATGGAATGATGGCAGTTTTGAGAGCAGACTCTGCCAGATCATAAAAAAACATAAGCTACATAATGTTTCCATAACACTAAGTGATGAACAACAATAATTCTGAGACAGAATGAGCTCAGCAAGACTAAACAGAAAATGAAATGATGGATGTTTATTTAGAGTCCTTTGTGCACGTACTCTGGACAGTGCTTTAAAATGACCTTAATGAAGTATACTTGTGTATTGATCATAGACATCCAAAGAGCAGAGACATGTTTCTTCCTCCCAATTGAGCTTCTGAGTTGATACCTCCTATAATATCCAAAAGATGTGAGGTAACTTAATTACGTGGTCATTTTTTCAACCAGTAGGCTGATGGAGTGATTCGTGTAACCTGCTGCAGTTTCAAATTTATTTATTTATCGAAATGTTTCACTAGGAAAGGCACACTGAGCAACCAGGATGCTCGTCTCACGGTGCGGCCTGGGTGGGGGGTTACAGAAGGAGAGCAGAGTATACATACAATAGTGTGACATGGAATAACAGTTACAATGTACCAGGATTGCAACACTTGTGTAAATTTGATTACATACATAGGATTACATTGATAACAGGTACAAAAAAGAAAAGGAAACAAGAATGGATTAGGTTGCAACAATACAGTGGTGTACAAAACTAGACAGCCATAGTGTGCTAAGGAGACAAATTGGGGACAGTGACAGCAGTATTTAAGTGCAAATCAGACAAGTGCGCAGGTTGGTGGTATAAGCCAGTATTCATAGCAGATGCTATATGCCACTGGGCAGGCCATTTAGGATAGGCAGAAACACTGTGGTAGGGGAGCAGTGAGGTAAGGGTGTCATTTACATAAGCAATTTACTATGTAGAAGTTTGACAGGGTGGCGGATATAGAGTGGTTAGAGGATGAGTGGTGGATTTGGGCTGGAAGGTCATTCCAGAGTTTGGGGAGGTGGTAGGAGAAGGTGGATTGGACAACTGAGGTCTGCCAGTGAGGAATTGACAGTAGGCTGTGGTCAGTTGACCTGAGGGCATGAGACGGGGTAGGTGGAGATGCTAGAGAGGAGGCAAGGTAGCGTGGAAAGGAACTGAGCAAGAATTTCAAAATGTAAATTTAGCACTATGGAGCAAGTGCTGGTTGATAATGGAGGGGAAGGCCAGCAAGCAGTATAGCTCACTGTGAGGTGCATAGGTGTGGGTGTCGAGGGCAAAGCAGCAGAAAGCATTGAAGAGGGGGTCCTGTCTGGATAGTGTGGACTTGGGGGAGGCAACGTAGACTATATCACAGTAGTCGAAGGTTGGTAAGATCATTTTCTGCACAATTTCACATCTGGCAGGTAGTGGAAGGCTACTGCAGTTCCTGTAGAGAGCACCGAGCTTGGGGCACAGTTTCTTCAGGATAGCATCAACATGGGCAGAGAAGGATAGGTGTTGGTCAAGACAGACCCCTCGGTACCTAAAAGTAGTTATATCCTCAAGGACTGCCCCATCCAGGGTGTGGAAGTTTGGGAGGGTGGTGAGCCTGGATAGTCTCTGCCTGGTGCCAACGGTCATGGAGACTGTGTTTTTGGCATTGAGGGAGAGTTGGGGGGAGCTAAACCAGAGGTGAACTATATTGAAGTCAGCCTGAAGGCTGGCAGCAACCTCCGTGGGAGTCTGTCCAGAGGTAAACAGGACCGTGTCATCTGCGTACATGTGAATGGAGGATGATGAGCAAATTTGAGGCAGGTCATTGAGAAGGATGGAAAAAAGGATAGGGCTGAGTACGGAACCTTGTGGGACACCAGTGTCAATAGGGAGCGGAGGGGAGGTGGAATCTGTGATTTTTACAGATTGAGTTCTGCCTAACAGGTAGGCTCTAAACCGGTTTGTTGCAGGCTCTGATAGGCCGGCTGCAGAGAGGCATGATAACAACAGGGGATGAGAGACAGTGTCGAATGCTTTGGCTAATCGACAAATATGGCTGAGGTGATAAGCCCTTTGTCCATCCCAGATGGGATGGAGTCAGAAAGCCTTAACAGGGAAGTGGCCGTAGATTGGTGCTTTCTAAATCCAGACTGGTAGGGAGTGAAGAAGTTGAATTCAGTGAGGAAATTAGAGAGCTGGGAGAGTCTGAGGTGTTCTTGGAGCTTCACAAGGGCAGGGAGGAGAGAGATGGGCCAGTAGTTAGCAGTGGAGGCGGGGTTGCCTCCTTTAAGCAGGGGTATAACAGTGGCATGCTTCCAAACCATGGGAACAGCTGCAGAGGCAAATGAGAGGTTTAAGAGGTCTGCTTGTGGTGAAGCAATGGCAGGGGCCGAAAGGTAGAGTAGTTTGGAGTCCAGTCCATCGAGGGACTTGCCTTTGGAAGGGTTGAGGGATCATAAGGCATTTAGACCCTCAGTAGCAGAGATGCTTCCAAAGTAGAAGGTGGCCTGACTGTGGGATTCTGGTGATTCAGCGTGGGTGTTGAGAGGAGAAGCAGTGGGCAGGGAAGCCAGGAGGGTGGAGACACACGTGGCAAAGTATGTGTTGAACTCTAAGGCAACTGTGAGCTGGTCAGAGAGAGGGAATACCATTTGAGACCAGAAGGGGCGTGGGGCTTGGCAAAGGGGGAGAGAAAAGGGAGTGAATGACTTTCCAAAATTTGGAAGGCCTACTTAGTTAGAGTGACATTGAGGGTGGAGTTCAAGTACTTGGCTTTGGCTAGCCAGATGGCCTTAGTGCATTTATTACAGAGCATGCAGTAGATGTTGTTATCACTAGGGAGGAGTGAGGATTTGTAAACTTTCCACGCCTTGTCCCGGGCATTTTGACACATTATTAGTTCGGGGGAAATCCAGGGTAGGTGGTTCCCCCGAACCCTGATATGCGGCATAGGGGTGTGTTTTTCCCAGACGTTGAGGAATGTGTCTCTGAAATAAACAAAAGTTTGCATGAGCTAGGTCTTCTAGAAGGGGGGCAGGTTTGTAATTTGTAGGAGCGTTGTACCAGAAATTTGGTGTGGATTTTGGGCGATGGATTTTGAGGACTAGGTAGGTTATGTGGTGGTCGCTTATGGAGTCGGGTAGTAGACCAGCCTTGAGGACACAGTGAGGGTGGGAGGTGTGTGCTCAGTCAATTAAGGAGTGATTGCCAGTCTTGTGGTTTGTATGCGTGTGCTCAGTGATGACCTGGGAGAGATTTAAAACTGCTATCTCTGAGCGGTCTTTGTTTAGTGAGGTGGTAGACCAGTTGTGATTGAAATCTCCCATGATGTAAAGTTCACCGGAGGGGGTGAGGGGAGACTAGGTGACTTATAATGTCAGCAACAGTTGTGGCAGGAGTACCAGGATGGCAGTAGACACCCGCGACATAAATAGGGAGTGAATAGGGGAGGGACAACTTTAACATTAGCAGTTCCTAGGCTTGGGGCATGGTTTTAGCTAGTGTTACAGAGAAGAGTAGGTTTGAGGTGGTGTAAATAGGAACACCTCCTCCTCTAGTAGGGCGGTAAAGGCATGAGACAGTGTACCCTGGTATGGCAATGGAAGGATCCTTCAAGCTTTGGTTTAGCCAGGTTTAGGATAAAATGATAATGTCAGGAGCATGTTGGTCTGCTAGCACTTGGAGTAGGTTAAGTTTAGGGGCAAGGCTGTGAATGTTTAGATGTAGTACACACAGGCCATGGGGGCGGGAGCCACGTTGAATGGTAGAGGTGGCTGCTGTACAGAAGTTTACTGCTGGGCCAGTGGGGGTCCTGGCGGGACCAGGGCCTGGGTTTGGATGTATGTCACTTGTGGCAAGGAGAAGAAGTATAATAGTTAGATACTGTGAGATAATTTGTTTGTACCAAGCCATGGTGAGTGAGCATCGCCTACGAGGTGTTTTGGAGTGGGCAGGGTGGGTAAAGTAAGAGGCTATTTGGTGGAAGGCTGACCAGTGGTGGGCATAAGAACGAGAGAGAGGAGCAGAGTGAGTGGGTAGTGGGACCAAGTAGGAGCCAATAGGGAGAGGGTTGCAGTGGGGGGGGACTGTACGGGATAGGTTAGCACAGGCGCAGGGTAGGGATGGGGGTCATTAATTAACAGTGAAGGGAGGGATGGGGGGTAGGCAGATAGCGATGGAGATAATGAGAAACAGCATCATAGCTGGGAGAGATAAACTGCCAGTTACAGCAAGGCAGCAAGGGGTAGGTTGGCGGCCTTGAGGAGGTGAAGGAATTGGTAGGAGTGAAAGTGGAACAACACTTGAAGGCTTGGTAGCAGCTATAGGCAGAGAAATTGGTGGGGTGATAGGCAGAAAAAAGAAGAGAGGGAGCCAACGAGGTACGCGCAACGAGGTGGGAGGGGCTAGTAGTGCATTTAAGAGGTGGTCCAGGTGGGGACGAGGTGGTGGGAGAAAAAAAAAACAGTGATAAGTGTGCGGGGAAAGTTAAAAATTTAGCTGGTGCAGTTCAGGCAGAAAGTCGGCTAACAGGCGTGCCAATAGGGAGCTTACAGCAACCCACCTGGCCAATCCGGAGCCTCAGGAAGAGAAGGCGCACCAATCACAGAGCTGCTGAAGTGTGCCAGCTGAGGAGGTAGATTCATCGGTAGTACCTTGTATGAAGTCTGTGTGGGGGGGACCAGGAGCGCCGTCGGGAGACAGATTCTTTGTCGGCAATGGTGGTTGGGGTCACGGCCGAAGGCACCGCTTGGATCCTGGAGTGCCACTTGGGGCGTGGGCAGACCTGGAGAAAAAAAGAAAGCGCACAGTGAATTTTAAGCAGAATTAACAGGAGGGGGCCAGGAGACTGGCAGCAGACCGTCAACAGGGGAGTGGAGGTGCTGAGAGGGAACAAAGGAATAGATTAGCAATGTAGAAGTGGGAAGGGGTGAGGGTCTGAGGGACATAGGAGGAACGATTTAGGTAGACAGAGAGAAGAGTAGCAGGGGGGTAGGAGACAGGTATTGGATTTGTCTGGGCTAAGGACAGGAAAGAGAGAGCTGGGAAAGGATATGGCCAAGGGTACAGAAAATGGCACTGGGAACAGGGATTAAGAGAGGGACGGAGAAGCAGCTAGAGTGAGGAGGGGAAAAGAGAGGGCTGAGACACAGGGCAGAGAGGCAGGCAGAGTAGTACACAGAGCTGAGCTGGAAAATGGCAGTTGGATACAGCTTCTTGCCATGTAGTAAAGGCAGGCAGGAAAGTATACAGTGCTGAGCTAGATAACAGTAGTATGCTAAGATTACAACAGTAGGCTGTAATTACAGTTTTTATTATCTAGCACAGACTTAAATTTAGTTATGCAGTATGGATTGCAACAATTTAAGTGAGAACGAACATTGTAACTGGTTAGTGGAAAAGATAAAAAAAAAAGGCTGAAAATCACTATTACACAGCCAGGTCCAACAAGCAATACGATTTGAACCCCCAGTGATAAGTGCGCGGGAAAAGTTAAAAATTTAGCTGGTGCAGATCAGGCAGACAGCAAACAAGTGCGCCAATCGGGAGAGTAGGGTAACCTGCCTGGCCAATCCGGAGCCTTGGGAAGAGAAGCTGCACCAATCACAGAGCCGCCGAAGCGTGCCGGCTGAGGAGGTAGATTCAGTGGTAGTACCTTGTATGAAGTCCGTGTTGTGGGACCAGGAGGGCAGTCGGGAGACAGCTTCTTTGTTGGCAGTGGCGGCTGGGGTCATGGCTGAAGGTGTTGCTCGGATCCGGGAGTGCCGCTCAGGGCGCATGCAGACCTTGTATGAAGTCTGTGTGGGGGGGACCAGGAGGGCGGTCGGGAGACAGCTTCTTTGTTGGCAGCAGCGGCTGGGGTCATGGCTGAAGCCATGGCTTGGATCCGGGAGCGCCACTTGGGGGGCGGGCAGACCTTATATGAAGTCCATGTGGGAACCAGGAGGGCAGTCGAGAGACAGCTTCTTTGTCAGCAGTGGTGGCTGGGACCACATCCAAAGGTGCCGCTTGGATCTGGGAGTGCCGCTTGGGGCTCGGGCAGACCTGGAAGTACTGAACATATGTCAAAGACAGTCATCCTTCCAGGGGAATCTGTATAAACAAGTCAGGAAAGATTTCAGTGCTGCACCAAGTCTGTGCAATTCCCTTCCCCACAGTGTTAGTTTGACCCACTCAGTGGAGGATTTAAGAGGACTTTAAAAACCCACTTTTAAGGTGCCAGAAAGCACAGGTATCAGCAAGTATAGCTTGTAAGCACCCTTTGTGGCTATGTCTGTTCTTTTCTGCATTCAGTAAAGTTTAAGTTACATTTACTACTACACATTCAGTCACTTCATTACCACTCTAGCATTGCTTGTAAGGTGCTTTGAGATACATTGTGTACAAAAAGTGCTAAATAAATGCTGATTCTTCTTCACCTGCTACTCTGAGTGATTTGATTGGATGATGTCATTGCTGGTGTCAGAGATATGGCTTTTAGGGCTTGACATAGGGTTTCAACCCTACACAAGCCTAGATTCAATCTCTGGTAGGGTACTTTTTTCTTTCTCACTACAATTTATGTTATATCAGAGAAATTGTTAGATAGCATTGCTGATGTCAGTGCTAGGGTCTCAGGGATTGGAGAAGGGTTATAGGCCACTGAACTGTTAGTTATATGATGCAGTCAAGTTAATTAGCTCTAACTAAGGCTTTGAGGCTTATGTATGTTTGAATGCAATTTGGCTGGAGACATTTCTTAGAGTTGCAGCAGAGAGTTAATTACTGAAGTCCAGTGCAGATGTGTAATGGGGGACTGTACTCGCTTAGAATTTATATATAGACTGATACACAAAGATGAGCACTGATACATTCCTGAAAGAGCAGCTGACACCTTTAGTCAGGAGAACTTTAACAAAACATAACATTTAAACACAGTTCAGCTTGTATTTCACATTAGTTTTGTATTCTTCCTCCCCATTATTTACTACTGAGGTTATTTACATGAAAACAAGATCTTTGCTCCTAAAGAGTTCATCAATTCCTGCTGCTTTCTCTCTACCTGAGTTCATAATGCCCTGCTTGTGACATCACAGTTACTCCCATGGCAACAGAGTGTGATGTCACAACAGAGTATTATGACTTTTAAGTATGGAGTAAGTTAGTGAGGCACATAAAATTGAAGGGAAATCTAAGGGACAAATATGTACTCATGCAAATTTACTCAGTAATAAAAACAAGGAAGAGAAATATATGGAATACATATGGAATGCAAGCAGAATTGTACCTAATTATTGTGTTTTTCAAAGTTTTCTTTTTGGGGTCAGTAGCTCTGTAATGATTACTTGCATTTTGTCCATTATTTATTTATAGTGTATAGTTGGGTGTATTGTATGGAAATCCATACACCTGAAAAAGTAATTCTGCTGCAGTAGTGATGTAGCTACTACAGCAGAATTACTTTTTGTTTTGCTGTAGTAGCTACATCAAAATACAAGAGTCCCCATCAGTGCAGTTCATAGGACAGAGGGCAGTTCAAGTGTTGCACATGTGATCTTGCTGGTGGGCAGATGGAGGTTAAGTGTGGGCAGTGGAGGGCAAAGACAGACTGCTGAAACCACAAAAAAGTAAGTGGTTGTATTTTGTTTTCATCATACACTTTATAAAATTGTGTATGGGAGCCAAAATACACAACTCTTTTCTTAAACCTTGTGATTTCCATGATGACAGAGGGGTCTCTCAAGCTTTGCTTTTGAGGTCCTCGTCATCATGGTAACCACATGGTGTACAAATAGCATTGTTTTGTATTGTCTTTCATACACTACAGTATATGTTCTTTCTTTGTTTACAATTTGTGATTCACTCACAAAGCTGTGGATAATTCTATACCAGACATCTAACTGTGATCATGATTGCTTCTGATTGCAATATATGCATTACCATATCAAGTATCTCTGTTTAGAACCCCTAAGTCTAATCATTCAATCAACAGCACAGTGACAGTGCACCAGAACAGTATTTGGGGAGCCTAGGTATGATTCCCAGTAGGACATCATTTTCCTTTCTCATTAGAGTTTGTGTTGAATAACAGAAACTGTTAGATGTCATTGCCAATGTCAGTGATAGGATTTCAGGGTTTGTAGTAGGGTTTCAGATCATGGAACTATTAGTTCTATGATGCAGTCAACTTAATTGGTTCTGGCTGAGGCTTTGAGGCTTTTGTAGGTTTGATTGTAACTTAGTAGGACGTGTTCCTTCCAGTTGCAGAAGACAGTTCATTACTAAACACTACTGCAGCGGTGCATGAGGGAGAATTGGCATTCAGTTAGAATTCATATACACAGATACACACATTGGCAAATTCCTTATTGATTTTTTACATGTTTTACATTATTTCCTTGTTCTTTCTGTTTACAGTTTATGATTTATTTGGAAAGCCAAGGATAGTACTGTACCAAACATCTAATTATCTTCATGATTGTTTTTAACTGCAATTATGCATTACCATAGCAATCATCTCTGTCCAGAAAACCCTACAGTATAGCAGGACAGTATTTGGGGGGCTTAGTTTGATTTACAACAGGGCACCTTTTTCATTCTCACTAAAATGTATGTTGTAGAGAGACATTGTTAGATTCAACTGCTAGTTTTATCTTGCAGTCAACCTGATCAGTTCTGCTGAGGCTTTGAGACTTATATAGGTTTGAATGGAACTTGGTGGGAAGTATTCCTTGTAGCTGCAGCAGAAGTTTATTACTAAACTCCTCTGAGTGTGTGCGTGTGTGTGGGGGGGGCGGGATCTTCACTCAGATTCATGTACAGACTGAAACACAAAGACATGCATTGGTGAATGCATATGCACATTATTTGTTCTTTCTTTGTTTAAAATTTGTGATTTACTTGCAAGTTGTGGATAATACTGCAAAAAACATCCAGTTGCTCTACTGATTCTTTTTCTACTTGCAGGATATGCATTACCATAGCAAGCTTCTCTGTCTAAAAAATGTATGTCAAACCATCTATCAATAACACAATGGCAAAGGGGGGGCCTATGTTCGATTCTGAGCAGCACACATTTTTTTCTTTCTATCCACAATGTATGTTGTACTGTATGAGAGAATTTGTAAAATGTCATTAGTAATGTTATTGATAGGGTCAGTGGGTTGCAATATGGTTTCTGACCATGGAGCTGTTAGTTCTGTGATGTAGTCAAAATAATTAATTCCAGCTGAGGCTTGAAGGCTTTTGTAGGTTTGAATACAGCTTGGTAGAAAGCACTCCTTCCAGTTGCAGTGAAGAGTTTGTTATTAAACTCCACTGCAGATGTTTATGGTGGGGGGATCTGAGCTCATTTAGAATTCATATGCAGTCCGATATACAGAGACAAGCACTGGTGAATTTTTGTATGTTTGTTTGCATGTTGACATTATTTCTTTGTTCTTTTTCTGTTTAAAATGTGTGATTTACTTGGAAAACTGTGGATAATGCTGTAGCAAATATCTCATTACCCTTGTTATTGTTTCTGCATTACCATAACAAGCATCTCTGTCAAGAAACCCTATACCCAACCATCTGATCAATAATGTAGTGACAGAGCACCAGGAAAGTATTTGGGATGGGGGGAGTGGTTAGATTTGATTCCTAATAGGCACATTTTTTTGTCACTACAATTTATATTGTATGATAAAAATATTAGACGTCATTGTTGATGTCAGTAATAGGGTTTCACATCTTGTAGAAGGGTTTCAGACTATAAATCTGTTAGTTCTATGTTGCAGCCAACTTAATTACTTCCAGATGAGGTTTTGAGGCATGGGTAGGTTTGAATGCAACTTGGTATGAAGCATTCTTAGTTAATTACTAAACTCCACTGTAGCTATGTATGGGGAAATCTGCACTCAGTTAGAATTCATATACAGACTGATACACAAAGACACTTTTCCTCTTACGTATTCCCCTTGTACATTATGAAGGCCCTTTTTTGGCCCTCACAGCCTTCCTTAGTTCCTTTAAGAAATACATCAACCTTCTATGCTTGTTTCTTTTCGTGACATTTCATGCACAAGGGTCAGTCATTTTTCAGAATTGTCCCTTTGATCTTTCCCCTTCTTTTCCTAAACTTTCTCAATCTGGTCTACAACCACCAAGTTTTCCCTAATGTTTGCCAGCATCCATGTATCAGTCTGTTTGAGATCCGGGAACACTACCCTCATGAGGGACCAGTGTTCCCCATCACCAGTTTAAACTATACAGAACTGTGGTCAGTGGACCCCAATTGTTCCTTGACTGCCACCAAATCTATCACTTTTGAGTTGGTAACTACCAAGTCAAGAATGGTATCCTGCTGTGGGGTCCCTGACCAGCTGCAATTGTAAGCAGTCTTACATCATGTCTAGCAGTGCCTGATTCCTAGTGCTCTTAACTGCAGGTGTATCCGAGTCTATGGCCCCATTCACACCACAGCTCACTTAAGGAATCCATTTTAAAAAACGGATTAGTTCTAACCATGCTACAGCGTTCGTACTGTAGCTCACTTCTGTAATCCACTTCAGGCAATGCATGCTTGAGCATTCACATTAATCTGTGTAATCCATGTTAAGTTCAGCAGCATGTAAAAGCTGCTTACCATCATGCATTGCATGCTTGCAATGTATCCCAGCATTCCTTTATCTGTTGCCATGGATTTGTTTAGAAATGGCGACCGACATGGAGAGGCTTTTTCTGTCTCTGTGTGCTGCTGCCTATTTGATGGGTTCTAGGTGGAAGATTGGTGACATGAGGAGGAGAAGGCTGTGTAGGCAGCGCAGACAGCATGTGCTGCATAAGTTCATGGTTAAACTGCATAACTTACTGTTATACTGCATCGTGTAGTGGCCACTATATGTATGTCATTTAGATTTGAAAAGGACATTTGGTGCAGAGAGCGTAGCTCAGTGTGGTGGGATGAAATTGTGCTGTGTACTTGGGGAGAGGAGGAGTGGATCAGCAATTTTCGAATGTCCCGGGCATCATTTAACTTGCTCTGCACAGAGCTGTGGGACTCCATCACCAGATGTGACACTCATTTCAGACACTGTGTTCCAGTGGAGAAATGAGTGGCCATCACTCTGTGGAAGCTGGCCACTAACATCGAGTACCGAACACTTGGTCACCTGTTCGGTGTTGGATGATCAACTGTATGTGAAATTATTGTGGATGTTTGTGAGGCAATTGTTAATATCCTCATGCCACGTGTTATACAGATATCAAACATCAGTGAGGTGGTCAATGGGTTTGAGCATGATTGGGGCTTCCCCTGTTGTGGTGGGGCAATTGACTGTACCCATTTGGCCATTATCTGTCCTCCTAACAATGCCACAGACTATTTCAACAGGAAGAGCTACTACTCAGTTATAATGCAGGCACTGGTGGACCATAAATTCTGTTTCCAAGATGTCAATATTGGTTGACCTGGAAGGGTACATGATGCCTGTGTTTTTAAGAATAGTTCAATGTACAGAAAAGGGCAGGAGGGTACATTGTTTCCACCCAGCACAAAAGAAATTGGTGGAGTGAATGTCCTGATAGTTATCATAGGAGACCCTGCGTATCCACTTCTGCCATGGGTCATGAAACCATTCCCCGATTATAACGACCCACGGAAATGTAATTACAATTATAGGCTTAGTCGTGCCCGTATGGTGGTGGAGTGTGCGTTTGGCCGGCTGAAAGGCAGGTGGTGATGTCTCCTAAAGTGACTGGACTTCTCCCTGGATCATGTTCCTACTATTATTGCGGCTTGCTGTGTACTCCACAACAAGTGTGAGACAAAATCAGAGCAATTCCTGCCTGAGTGGATGGATGTCAGTGATGTGTTCCAGCAGCCAGAGGCAGATCATGGACAGCATGAGGATAGCAGCACAGCAGAGTTATGCCATCAGTCACATATTGTTCGTGACACCCCTTGCCACCTACCTGGATACAGTGGTATAAGAGGTTGGACAACTGCGTTTACCTGGAGTTAATATAGGTAATGTTATCACACATGCAAGTAAATTATAGTGCCATACTATAATTAAGTGCTTTTTTTTTTGCTCTCTGTTTGAATTATTTCTGACACTGTTATGAGTTCAGAGCAGGCAGAGCAGTGACAGTCGCTTAGTGTGCCCATCACATTTCAGGGAGTGGATTGCTAAGAATGCTCTTGATCATTGTGCTAATGTGCAACAGAAGTGAATAATGAAATAACACCGCAGTTGCACAATGTAACTAGTTCAGTAGCTGATTTAATCTGTGCTGCACTATTGACTACATATACAAAAAAATTGCCTTAAGAACAACAAATAACTTTATTGATTTTTTTTAGAGCACAACAAAGCACCAACAGAAGACACAGCAAACATTTTTTCTGCAGAAAGAGAAACAGTCACACATCATGGACTGGCAATACCACTGCAGAGTTGTTTAATTACTGTGCGCATATTGAATTGAGTTGCATACCAAAGGAAAGTACACCAGAAAGACAGAGAAAGACACAAAACTGTTAGTTCATAAACAGATATTTCATGTACCTTTATGTGTTTTGATATTTCTGAATAACTGTTCTGCTTCATTTAAAAAAAAGTTCCGTTAAGAAGGAATAATTCAAGCAAAAACATTTAAAACCATTTTATAACTGGTAAGTTAATAAAAAACTGTTCTTAAAACTTTAAAACTTCATAAAAAACCTCAAATTCACTTTTCAACAGCATTTTGTTTGTGTTTCAATAATAACATTTTCATAACTTTTTAACACATTTTAACACATTGTGTTGTGTAATCATTTCAATATCTACATAGTTGACTGATAAAAAACTGTGCTACTATTCACAACTCAGTCCATGTCAGATCATCATTGAACAACTCCTGACTTAGGCCCTGGCTTCTTGTCTGTGTTGGATAATATGCCCCCTGATTTGGGCATACATTTCCTTGAGTGTTGAAACAGCTGCCTGCATTGCCATTGGCATGCACATTATACATTGCACCATGTACAGTGGCCTGAGACACCACAGCTTGAGGTGGTGGCAATGGGTTAGGTACTGGCTGGCGCTGGGGTGGCTGATGAGGACTGCAGAATATCTGCAGCAGGTTATTAAAAAAAGCTGCTGATTGCTCTGCCTCTAAGCGGCACATACGTTCCTCCATTTCAAGCTCAGCCTTTGCTCTCTCAGCCTCTGCCTCCATCATTTGCTTGTGCTGCTCAGCAAGGAGCTTCCTCATGGACTCGAACAGAGATTCCATTATGTCCTGCAGCCGACTAACTCTCTCTTTTTTTTGAGGTTTTGCAGTGGTTCACAGGAACTAGGACTTTTGGAAAAAGATGTTGATGGTGTACTGGTGGATGGTGTGTCACTGTCCACTGAGGAGCTCTCAATGAGGGAGTTGCACGGCAGTGCAGTCTCTGGAATGTCTGCAGCTGCATCTTTATTGTCATAAACTTCAGACTCTGCAACACAAATTAAGAAGTTATCCTACATGGTCTAAATACCATGATTAGTAGCTGCACGTACGAGGGAGGAGGTTTTGGATGCCAGTCAGGAAACAACTTGTTCCTGGAAAGGGTGGTGTACATTTTGCATTGCAGGAACAGGTGATGTCGTGGAAGACAGTTGGTGGCCAAGAGAGGATGTGCAGAAGCAGTGGACAAGGTGTGGACCCTTCAATGCCAACAGACTACAGTGGCTTTCTTCAGCTGGCTTCAGATCTATTTTTACAGCTGTGCACTATGCAGTTCACCACAGAATGCACATCATGTCAGCAGAAGTTTCTGTGACAGTGGGGGGGGGATAAAGGTATAAGCACAGCAATACGTACCTGACAGGGGCAGATCGAATTCAGGCATGTCTTCACCTGCACCCCCATCAACAACTGGTGGCTGTGGCTGTGGTTGTTCTGCACTTTCCAGGACTACTGTGGGCTCTGTAGCTGGTCGGGTGCCCAGGATCCTGTCCAAAGCATCATAAAATGGGCAAACAACTCTACGAGATCCTGACTTTTTATTTTGATCCTTGGCCTTATGGTACTTTCCCTTTAGCTGTTTAATCTTCTCTACATTGCTTTGCAGTCCGCTCGATGCCCAGACTAGCAAGGTGTTCAGACACCTTTTGGTACACCTTGGTATTTTTATGCATAGAATTAAGTTCATTCTGTACAGTCTCTGTGGACCAAAAATCAATAAGAGCTCTCACTGCTTCATCTGTCCATGATGGTGCATGATCTGACATTTTTATGATAAATTTCTGGCATTCCTGTATGTAGCACAGACACTGATTTGACAGATCGAGATGTTCCCTCTTTAATCTTTCCCTCTCGAAGTTCGCGCATGTGCAATGAAGGGCTACTCATGAGGGAATCATGTGATAGGCACTGGGGGTTCTGGACCTTGGAGGACCAACAAGCATGGATTAATGTGCGTTTCCCAGCTCGCACTGTGAGTAATTCATTTTAGTTTGTAAAACGAATTCTGGAAGCGTGCTCAAACCCTGGTCCCATTAGGGTTTGAGCACGCTTCCAAAATTCTGAGTTTCAAACGAGTTATGTGCGAACATGAACCGAGCTAGCAAGCATTTAATGCGGTTCAAGCGCTCTGAACCATTTTAAATGCCCTAGTGTGAACGGGGCCTATATCTAACAGGTTCAGGTCCCCCACTAGCACTAGATCCTCTTTTCTTACCCTCGCCTGATTTCCTCTCCCAATTCCTTATCTCCGGCTTCCTTTTGCCCCAGTAGTCTATAATCAATCCCCAGTCTAATCTTCTTTCCAACTGACATAATCAGCTGTATCCTAATTGACTCCAATTTCCCTCTTCCAGCTACAAGCTCACACCACTTCTCATAGTTCTCTATGAGTGAAGTGGTACTTTGTTCAGCAAAAACCACACATAGTGGCAAGTCAACAGCAACTTTGCTGGCATAGTGCCTCTATGCATGGTTTTCGCTTGGTGAAGCCGGCACTTCATTACATAAAGAACTACATGCTAAGTTGCAATTCACAAACTTGGGAAACTTCACACAGTATTTCATGCAACTAAGTTTCCTGACTTCAGACTTCTGTAGTTGAGACAGAGTCTGCATAACCTACTAAGACCTCCAGGGCCTGGTGTGGGCTGCAGTATTAGTTACTAGGCTTGGGCTGCTTGTCAGGTACCCAGATTGGGAACATTGGGTAATGTACATTTTATGCCAGGTAGGGTCCTTAGGGTAATATACTACCCTAGCTGTTTTAGTAGCTCTGAAATGGGGTTGGGTAGTTCTTAGTTGGGTTGGGTAGTTAAACTCGGGTAGTTCATTGCACTGCCCTCATACAGTATCTCTGACATAATGTCTGTCAGGGTCAGGAGTGCAAAAGCATTGATCACATGTTACTGGACAATCCCACCAACAACCTAGCTCTCTAAATGGTGGGGAGGACTGTGGATGGACAAACTGGGCAGCTAGACTAACAGCTGCAGACAGGAGGATCATGAGGTGTGCTATTCTGCTGTACAGAACAGCAGAGCATCACACCTGGTGGTCTTGTCTGCTGCTGTCAGTGTGCCTGATTTGTCCCTCCATAGCCCTCTCTACCAATGAGAGAGCTGCGTTGGTGGTGAGATTGTCCTGTCACCATGCAGTCAATGCAATTTGACTCTTGACCTTGACAGATGAAAGTGTATGTCTCTCTCTCTCTCTCTCAGACTCACATTGAACTGATTTACTATATTTTGTGGTCCCTGCTTGCCTACTAAATCAGAAGGATGAAAATTAAAAAAAACAAAACAAAACAGAAAAAAAACAGGAGTAGTCAATCACACAAAGGAACGAAAAGTGAAAGAGAGGACCTAGGGAAAGGGTTTGGCTGTTCAACGATTGTGGAGGGTGGGGAGAGGAGATGAGATGCGGGACCCTGACTCTAGTTTTGAATCTATGAGGGAAGAGTGGGAAACAAACAAAAAAAAAGTAGCAGTCAGTCAAACAAGTCAATGGTGGAAAGAAAACCAAAAGTTGTCCTGGGAAAGGGTTCAGTAGGTGGGGGACTAGCAGGGGATGGGAGTGAAGACAGTGGAACCTAACTCCAGTGTTGAATCAGTGTGGATAGCGTGGGAAACAAAAATGAAGAGTCAGATAGATAACCTCTTGGAGAAAAGACTCAAAAAATAAGATAAGGAAGAACAAAGAGTGATTTAAGAAAATAAAAACAATCTTCTCAAAGTTAGTTTTCATTTTGCTACCCTTTCCAAGAAGAGAAAGTGAAAGTGGTGGAATGAGGGACTCTGCTCAGGAAACTGCTGGCCAGGCTAGCTGGTGTTCTCTTTCTGCTATTCTTTTCTGTGTGTGTTGTTGAACAAAATGGGCCCTCTCAGGCAGCTAGTAGTAAGGACAAGGGGCATTTAGTTTTGTTTCTTGTTTGCCCAGCAGCCAAGTAAGTAGTACTAGCCTAGCAGGCAGGCAGTGCATGGAAAAAATGTAATCAATGCACTGCTCAATGCTCATTTTTTTCACACACTTTTTTCACATTTGGTTGAATAATAAATAATACAGTACCAGAGAATCAGCCAGACACTGACTCAAGCTTTATTTGCTGGCACTGCTGCTGTGCTGAGCTGACCTTACCTGACGAATCTGCCAGTTCTCTTTTTCAAGCACAACAGTCAGCATCTCTCTCTCTCTCTCTCTCTCTCTCTCTCTCTCTCTCTCTCTCTCTTCAGAATTGTTTATTTAGTTTTAAAAAAGCTCTTTCTTGAGAGGATTGTTCTTCTCCTTCCCTGACACCAAAGGAAGTGGACTTTTTTGTTACATGATTCACTGTACACAGCAAAAAACCAAAAAAAAATTAAACTCCCCTTGGCAATTACACCACTGTCCTGAATTCTGATGAGGTGGTATATTGTATTTGTTGTGATTATACTACTATTGTCTAGGTAGCAGCAAGTAGCAACATCATCACTAGTGGTCAATTTTTGTGATTCAAATCAAATCCTCAGCCCCTGCATTTTGTCATTTCCTGTATGTTCAGAGGCAGGTGTTAAACTGACATCTAAAGGGAGCCAGAAGAAGATCCACTGTGTGATGCTGGTCCAAGCACATGATAGTGACTGTCTCCAAATAAAAAAAAAAATTAAACAAATTGAGTGGAATGTGTCAGGAAGGAAGAACTAGGGGAAAGGGATTTTGGTCTGTGACTATTGGCAGAGAAAATAGGGGAGACTGAGAGAGTAAGAGACCACACCATGAGTCACTATTCCAATGTCATCTTATTTAGTGGTGGTATAAGAAAGACATTACTGTAATTTGGCATAGTCAGCTCGACTCTTCTTAGCACTTAATGTATCAGTTGGTGTTTGACAGCTGTATCTGGCATTCATCTTAGGGCCATTGTTAGATGCCCTGGCATTAAATAATTTCTCATAGCCAGTCAGACTTTCCTCAGCATGTAATGAAACAGATAGCCTTTTATGGCTGTATTAGGTATTTGTCTTGGTGACACTGTTGACTGTCACAAAATGAATTACTGTAATTTGGCATACCCAGCTTGACTCTTCTCAGCACTTAGCAAAACAGCTAGACGTTTAT
Organism: Neoceratodus forsteri; assembly: GCA_016271365.2. Taxonomy (NCBI): domain Eukaryota; kingdom Metazoa; phylum Chordata; order Ceratodontiformes; family Ceratodontidae; genus Neoceratodus; species Neoceratodus forsteri. The sequence continues at coordinate 171,294,369 of CM028131.1, read as the reverse complement.
GGCTGTGTAAGGCATTTGTCTTAGGGTAACTGTGCTATTCCCAGTACTGTTTGTGAATATTATACAGTATATACTATAGGGGCTTTTACTACTTCTACTACTAACACGTCTACTAAGTGGAAGCAAAATGTTGCTGCTTGCACAACTTTGATAATATGGATTCTAATTATCAACCACCAAAGAATCAGAACATAATGATAATAAAAAGTATAATTCATTTGCGTCCCCAACCCTGTGGAACTCTCTACCTCATCAGGTTAGAGAGTGCCTAACCACTGAGACTTTTAAATCTGCGCTAAATACATATTTATTTGGTTTAGCATTTCCGGATCCTTTTTAAATTTAACTGCCTGTTACTATTAATTTTATCACTGTTTTAATTGTTTGATTAATGAATTGTTTTGTTATTTATGTACAAGCACTTTGACATCTTGAAAAATGCTTTTTTGTAAAATAAAGTTGACATTGATGTAATAATAATAATAATAATAATAATGACTACACCATGAATGTCATTATATGACATGCAAAGAAAAAAGTAGCTTGCAATGAAAGTATTATAGGTTCAGAATGAACTGACTGTAATGAATCATAGACGTACTGAATGTTTTGACCTATGTGCCTGTATAGTTCTACCTGCTGCAGTACCACTGAAGGAGGCATCCTTGTCAAAGAAAGCTTAGATGCGGAGATAGAGAATGCTGGTGTAGATGGTGGGGACTGAGAATGGGATACTCTAAGGTATGTTCCACGTAATGACAATTCTAATTCTTTGGATTTTAATAGTGGAGATGATGATGATGATGATGAGATTGGTAGTTTGGGTGAGGAGATAGGACAGGATGCTGTTGCAAGGCATGAGAAACAAGTGCAGAAAAAAATACATACTAAAAGTAAGAAGAGTAACAATTCTCAAATATCCAAACAAGGAGATGACAGTATAGGGTTTCATCAAGTTCACTTAAATGCACAAAGAATAGTGCCAGGCACCACTGCACAAAGAATTGTGTCAGGCACCACTGCACAAAGAATAGTGCCAGACACCACTGGACAAGGTAAAAAAGGTAACTCTTTAGTGTGGAGTTTACTCTTTACTGACCCTGCAAACAACTCTCAAGCTGTATGCAGTCTGTGCAGAAATGGCATCCGTTGTGGCAAGGGGACACAGTTTGGCGCAACAATGATGATACAACATGCAAAGGCAAAATGCCCAGCTGAGTGGGGGTGATGTAAAAAGGGGCACGGGGCTTGGCATGAACAATGGTAGAGGTGGTGGTGGCAATGACCATAGTGATAACAATGTAATGAAAACAATAAGTAACACTGACTCTATGGATGTGTCACTGCATTCATATTAGACAAAGATGAAATTCTTTCTGACACCTTCAAGTAATGGAAATTCCACAGAAGTACTCCCCATGAAAAAGGTGTTATAAAAATACATTCCCAAACAAATCAAAAAATATTTTATCAACTACAACTGAAAGAAATTGTTGCAAGAACATCAACATTTGCCAACAGGCATCCATCATGCCACACTTATTTATTTTTATTTATTTATTTATTAAGCATCAGTTTACAACCTTTGAGCCAGAGGCTCATTTACAAAGGTACCTCGTCACAGAGAAGACAATACAGTGATAACAACTTAGTACAGAGAAACAGTGTACATTTTTTTTTTTGAGGATACAGGAGGACAAATGAGATCAACAGTTTACCACATACAGGATTGGTGAAGTTAACATTGTTCAGGGAAATAACTAGAGCATCAGAAAAACATAGGATATCAATACAGTGTGTTTTAGTGGAGTCAACAGGGAGGTAACAGGAACCAAGGGTAGAGAAGGTAGAGGATTTGAGCAGCCAACATGGGGCTTTGTCAGAGAGTGAGCAAGATAGCATAGAAACAGCAGCAGCTGAGAGTGGTAAAAAGGTGGTTCTGGAGGGTAGTTTTAAAGCAAGAGATTGTGGGGGTGTTTGAGATACTGGCAGGAAGGGAATTGTACCAAGAAGGGGCATGGTAGTGGAAAGCCCATTGTCCATGAGAGGTCCTTGCCCTAGGTACCTTCAACTTGGTTTTACAGGAGGACCATGTTGAAGCTAGGGAGTTAACACGGTGGATAACGGCAGTCAGACCAGGAGGAGAGTGTCCAAGGAGAGTTTTTTTTGTAAGGATGCAGGTTTGATACCTAAGACGTTCGTCAAGATTGAGCAGATTAGCCTGGGAGTAAAGATGGCAGGTATGTGTAAGTCTAGGAGCACCTAAGATTAGTTGACATGCCTTATTTAAGGTGAGGTGGATTTTATTTAGTGAGGTCTGGTCAGCAGCCCCATAGACTGGTAAGCCATAGTCAACAAGTGACAGAATGGAGGACATAACTGCGAGTCGGGGGGCATCGGGGGGAGACAGCGTTTGTGGCGGTAAAGGATTCCCAACCTAATATTGGTGGTGGAGGCTAAGGCAGAGATATGGAATGGAACGTGAGGGCAGGGTCAAAGGTTATCCCAAGGTATTTGTATGTGTAAACTTGTTTGAGTAGGAACATAGAGCTGGCGAAGACTTGAAGTTGGAAATTACTAGTTTTGTTTTGGGGGTGGGAGAAGATCATAGATTTGGTCTTTTTAAGATTGATAACCAGTCTATGTTCTTAGTACTTAAATGGAGCCATTGCAGAGTTGTTAGCCGATTGTCAACTCCCTTTTGTTTTTGTTGTCTAAAAAGTTTTTATCAAATTAGTGCATCAGACTTAACCACAGTACACTGTTCCCTGTCACACATACAGTACATTTCAAAAAAGGCTGTTGCAGACTTGTATGACTTGGTTTGTTACGAAATCATTAAGGAATTGAAACACTCTGAGATGAAGTTTGTTACATAATGACAGAAATAGGGATCAGTAACTAAACAAAACATGGACTACATGAGTGTTACAGCTCATTGAGCAAGTGTTTGGTCAGAAAGTAATAATCCCGGGCTTACAGTAGTCAGTAGGAAGCAGGCTGTATTATGTGTCACCACTTTTGAGGAAAGCCACACTGTTATGAATATGTTGCATGAGCTGTAGAAACAATTACAGAGATGATTCACTCCATATTCCCATCTCCATGGTTCATAATGTCAGATAATTGTGCCAACAAGATCAAAGCCATTAGAGATGGAAGTTACCAACACATATCATTCTTTGCACATTGTTTAAATCTTGTTCTCATCTACAATTTCTAAATGGAAACAGAAATGTTGAAAACTTGTTAGGTCTTGCAAGGAAAATATATGGTAATTTCAGCCACTCTGTGAAAGCACAAAGAATCTTGAATGGGCTTCAGAGGGCAAACAAATTACAACTGCATAATTTAAAGCAGGAAGTTCTAACGTACTAAAATTCAACATTGTATATGTTGGAAAAGCTTCTTGATCAGAAAAAAAGCAGCACATGACTATACTATGCAGAATCAAATGGGTAAAGTAGAGATCATGCTCAGTTCCAGCAGTTGAAGTCTGGTTGAATCTTTGGTCACCTTATTGGAGCTGTTTGAGGCTGTCTCACATGACGTCAATACAGACAGTGCAACTCTGAGTCAAATTCTTCCTCAAATAAGATGTCTTCACATTTTCCTAGATGACATGAAGAAGCACTTTCAGTCAAAAGAAGAAAGCGCTGCTGTAATTCTGGAAGATGATACGAGTCTCAAACTGTCAACCGAACAGAGAATAAACACCATTTTTCTGAATTAATACCATGTCAAATCAAATCAAATCAATGTTTATTTGTAATGCGCTTTTCAAAATACCAAAGTGCAAATACATAACAAAATTAACATACATCAACAATAAATACAAATATAAAAACAATTAAAAGGCAACAGGATAAACTTATTCAAAAGCTAATATGAATAAGTAGCTCTTCAATGAGGCTTTAAATGACTCTGTGGACAGGCACTCTCTAATCCGATGAGGTAGAGAATTCCACAGGGTTGGGGCCACAAAACTCCTCCACGCCATAACATCAAGCAGAGGATGAGTGCAGATGGTTGGGGGGCTTGCTACAGCATTTTACCAGCAGCTGAACATAAGTATTTGCCTCATTATACATTTTTACTGACTGCCTATTTGCACTGAAAACTGTTATCCTGCATACGCTGTTTACTGACTGCCTTCTATATATATTGCTTTCTCCTACCCGTGTTGTAATCAGTGGGCTACCAAATCAGCTGGTGTGGGGGCTTGGAGGCAGGCCAGCAGCTGTACGTCAGCAAACAGGAGGAGTTGGTGCTAACTTTAAATATCTGCACTGCCTACAAACGCGAGCGTGTAGCATGAGCGTGAGTGGCGCGAGCGCCACTCGGCAGAGAAAAATATAGATAGAGGGGCTGTTGTTTGTATTTAGGAATAAAAAATTTAGTTTATGGGATATTACTAGGTGCAGTTTTTAAATAGAAAAAGTTTCATTGTGCTTTGCTTCCTAACCTGAGTATTGCAGTTCCCTGGAAAGATTGTAAGTATCTTAGTTTTAGTTTCTGTTGATTAATTTTATATTACTGCTTGCTTTCCTGGTTGCTGTATGCATTCGGTCATTTACAAAGCCTCAGCAATTGGAATATTAATGGGAGGATCCTGCAAAATGATTGCTTTAAATATTTGAATGTGTTTGTTTACAATCAATATGTTTAGTGTGTTTCAGTCTGCACAAAGTTATACAGGAACATTAACTGATCTTCAGTACCATCCTTCTACTGAATTAGGGGTACAGAATATTTCTCAGAATATTTACATTTCATCTGAAATTTTACCTAATGTATGCTTTAATACATTCCTTAGAGTGTACTTGGTGAAAACTGCTCCACAGTCTTTGTCTCTCTTGGGAAATAGAACTTGTAAAGGCCTGTTTCGCAAAAGAATACAAAAATTGAATTTAAGGGGTGTTTTTATTAAACTTGTTGTGTGTTGTTTGTTAACTTGTGGTGATGTAAGTCCAAACCCAGGTCCTCTTAATATGCTATATGATGAAAAATAAATTAACATGAAACAAGGATCTATGATTATTACCCACTTAAAAGTTAGGAGCTTGAGAAACAAGTTTGTCGAAATGAGGGATTGGGTAAAAGAAGTCAAACCAGGGGTTCTAGCATTAACAGACACCTGGCTAATTGGTAGAATCCAGAATACATCTATTGATTTGGAAAGTTTCCAACTATTTAGAAGGGATAGGACAAAAAAGGGGGGAGGAATTATTTTTTATATCAATTGTAATTTAACTGTGCATGAGGTAAATTATTCCTTTCCTAGCAACGGATTGGAAATGCTGGCACTGGAGATAGAGGTACCCTTTTGAAAACCTTTATCATTAATAGGGCTATATAAACCACTCAAGGTTAAGGTACAAGTCTTTTTGGATTTACTTGAGTTTTTGTTTGGTTTTTGAGACGCCCATGAATTATTTATAACTGGAGACTTTAATGTTGATTGGCTGACTGTTGATGTGAATCATGAATTGGTTGATTTCCAGATTGGACTGGGATTGACTCAGCTAATTCTGGAACCAACCAGAATTAATCGCAGAGATCCTAAGAGATCTACAATCTTGGACATGATGTTTATAAATTCTCCCCAGTTTTATTCTAAGGCAGGAGTTCTTCCATAATCCTTTTCAGACCACCAGGTTATTTATTCAATTAGAAATAATATAGTCAAATTTGCTACTGAGTCAAAAATATTTTGTGATACTTTAAAAAATTTGATTATGTTAGTTTCATGATTGATGTTGAAAATATCAACTGGAATAGACTAGAATTGATCCCTACATCATCAGCTGCCTGGGAATTTTTCCTAAGTGAGTTCATGTACATTTGTAATAAACATGCACCCCTGAGATCAAGAATGTAAAAAAATGAAGGCAATGTTTGGTTTTCCCCAGAGTTATATAAAATTAGGAAAGATAGGAATAAAAAATGGAAGAATGCAAAAAAAAAAACAATGTTAAATCAGGACTGGGTTTCCTATAGACAGGCTTGAAATTTATATACTACTAAAATTAGGGTTACTAAACAACAGTTTGTTTGCTCTAACTTGGAGGCCAATCATAAAAAGAATTCAAGGAGGTTCTGGGGAATTATCTTGGATTTAATGGGGAAAAAGAAACAGACTTGTGTAAACAAAATAGAGAAGGATGGTATTGTGCTGCCCTTGGGAAAAGGAATGGTCGATGCGTTTAACAACTATTTTTCTAAGGTGGCCTTACCAAGCTCCTTAGATGGGGCTTATTGGGACCAAAATAAGACCTTGAAGTTAAATCCCATAGATACCAGTATAGATGACAGAGATATAGGTGGATTTGATTTTACCCATATTTCCCTGGAAGAGATATGTTCTGAACTTTTGAAGCTAGACACTTTCAAAGTGAAAGAATTGGACGAGATCCCACCTAGATTGTTGAAATATGCAGCACCTTGTGTGGCATATCCCTTGGCCTATATTTTTAATGTATCTATTGAAAGTGGGGAATTTCCTGATGGATTGAAGATTGCAAAGGCTAGACCTATATTCAAATCTGGCAATAAGAGCAAGCTGGGCGACTACCATCCCATCTCGTCTCTTGTCTCAGATTTCTAAAATATTTGAAAAGATTGTATCTTGCCAACTGAAAAGTTTTCTTGAGGATAATAATAAATTAACATCTTTTCAATCGGGCTTTAGGGCGCTTCACAGCACACAAACAGCTCTGACAAGGGTTGTAAGCAACCTACAGCTGAGTCTGGACAGGAGGTTAATGATAGGAGCCTTGTTTATTGATCTTTTAAAGGCATTTGACACCCTTAACCAGCGGGTGCTCATATCCAGACTCAGCAAGATCGGCTTGTCCCCTTGATTGGTTAAGTGGTTTTCTTCCTATTTGACGAGTCGTAGCCAGTTTGTGGAAGTGGGTTCTTATAAGTCTAGTGTACTGGAGGTGAAAAATGGTGTACCGCAGGGTTCAGTTTTAGGGCCTTTGCTATTTAACAACTATATGAATGAACTTAAAATTGCATCAACGGCCGCCCGGAGTCATATGTATGCAGATGACACCATATTGTATGTTGAGGGGGAGATACTCTAGAGTTGATCAATATGAGGCTGCAATTAGCTTTTGATGAAGTACAGGATTTTTTTAAGATGAACCATCTTATCTTAAATGCTAATAAAACACAGTCACATTTGTTTAAAAATAATAATAATAAAAAACGAGATCTCCACTTAGAAATCAATACCGTGGATGGCATTGCCATTAACCAGGTGGATTCATACAAATACCTCGGTGTCTGGTTAGATCCATGCCTGGGTTGGGATATTTATATAGATTCCCTTATAAAAAATACAAATAGGAAGCTGGGCGTCTTTTATAAATATAAAAAGTTCATGACCAGAGAGGTCCAATTGAGTGTGGTTAATTCTCTCCTACTCCCAGTGAGTGACTATGGTGACTTGCTTTATGGAGGGGCTACTGAAAGACATATAGACAGAGTGGATTCAGTTTTCTGTAGGTTGGCTCATTTTGTATTGGATGCACCTTATAAAACTCATAGGTGCATACTCGTTCCCGAACCTGGGTCGCTGGTGTGGGTCGAGGTAAGGGTGCCAGCGCCTCAACCCTCTACACCACGGGGCCGGCTGGGACAGGGAGGTTTCTATACGCATTTCCTCCCTTTCCTCTCATTCAGAAGGTTCTGTTGAAACTCCAGGCAGAAGGGGCCCACTTAATTTTGATTGCCACTCTGTGGCACCAGCAGATTTGGTTCTTGCTGTTACAACAACTAGTTCTAGAATCGCCGGCCCTTCTGCCATTGTCTCACAACCTTCTGTCTCAGGAGCAGGGCACCCTTGTCCATCTGAGTCTTCAGTCTCTCCATCCTCATGTGTGGCACCTGTGGATATAGTAGTTTCTTGCTATAGAGTTTCCAGATCCACCTATGCCATGAAGTGGAAGAGATTTTCTATCTGGGCCACAGCCAAATGCTTGGACCCTTTTTCTTGCTTGGCCTCCCAAGTGTTATAGTACCTCTTACATCTTTCTGAGTTGGGCCTTACTTACTCCTCTGTTAAGGTCTATCTTTCTGTGGTGTCGGCCTGCCACCTTCCGGTGGAGGGCAAAACCCTAGCACAACTAGAGATTTCCAAAACTTTCTTGAAGGGTATCCTTCACATCAGACCTCCAGTCAGGAACCCATGTCCTCCCTGGGATCTTCATTTTATGTTGGAGAAACTTACTTTGCCCCCTGTAGAACTGGCAGCAAGTTGTGATATGCGCTTCCTGTCCTGGAAGATACTGTCTTTAGGGAATTAAATTGGCTTTGACCCGTAGTGAGAAGAGACTTACATCTGTTACAATTTATGATTAAGGTTTGGTATGGGGAAGTACCTAATTATATTATTGACCTTTTTGAAGTTAGAAAAATAAAGGAAAGTTTGAGGACCTCTGTTGGAACCCAATTTGTTCCAATTAAATGCAATTTGAACATTGGAAGATCATCTGTACTTGTTAGAGGAATTAGCCTATGGAATAAATCTCCTTCAGACTTGAGAAGCAATAGAACCAGATATAATAAAAGTGAATTAATGAAATGGTGTACATCTGTTCTAAATAATACCACAACATGTAATAATTGTTAGCACTTTAAAAGTATGTATTGTATAATGTGTATGACTGTTTTTTATTTTTAATTTTCTTTCTCCTTTTTTATTTATTATTGTATTGTTAATTGTCCTAATTATATGTGTTGTATCAGTGATTGGTGTTATGCTATATGATGTGGAACCTAATTTTAATGCAATATGGAACTTCATTGAAAATGAGCTTTGCTCAACTGAATGTATCCATTTATTCGTATATGAATAAAAAAAGATTTACTACTACTAAAAGAAAAAGCTCTGGCCCCAGATGACTGAAGACAAGCCCTGGGAATCTCTAGCAGTCCCTCGTCGGCGGCATGCAGTGGGTGGAGAAGGCAGTAGGGCCGAAGAAGATCTTGCAAGTAGCCCGGTCCCAGTCCGTATATGGTCTTAAAGGTCAGCAACGCAACCTTGAAGGTGATCCTTCATCGCATTGGCAGCCAGTGCAGTTCGTGCAGCACAGGTGTGATATGGCAAGTTCTTGGTAGCCCAGTCAACAACCTGGCTGCAGCGTTCTGCACCAGCTGCAGGCAATGGAGATCCACCCCCAGCAACCCTAGATATAGAGCACTACAGTAATCAAGATGCAAAGAAACAAAGGCGAGAACCAACACAGGAAAGTCATCGTGTGGAACAAGGTGTTTTATCTGGGCTATATTCCTCAGATGGTAAAAGGAAGACTTGACAATGGCTGACACCTGTTTCTTAAGTGTCAGCTCACTGTCAAGTATTACACCCAGATTCCGCACCTGTTCAGAAGGTCTCAACTGGTTACCCCATAACACAAGGCCAGAGGGAGACCCAGGAGTCAACTTCTCTGCACGGTGACCCGGGTCCACCACCAACACCTCAGTCTTGTCTGGATTCAGTCTCAACCAGTTAGCCCTCATCCAGTCCTGAATCTCAGCAAGGCAGTTGTTAAAGACTGATAATGTGTTATTCTGTTTGGGTACAAATGACATATAGAGCTGAATGTCATTGGCATAGCAGTGAAAACTCAGCCCATAATGCCTTATAATGTCTCCCAACAGCAGCATATACACCGTGAAGAACATGGGGAAAGCACAGAGCCCTGCGGCACCCCACAAGGCAGAGCAAAGGGAGCAGAGGAAAAGATTCCTGATACTACCCTCTGAGTTCTGCCTGTGAGGAAAGAATGGAACCATCTGAGGACTGTCCCCAACAGTCCACAGAGCAGCCGCAGGCCTTCTAGCAAGATCACATGGTCCAAGGTGTCAAACGCTGCAGAGAGATCAAGTAGAACCAAGATCGAACAGCTCCTCCGATCTCTCACTATTAGGAGATCATTCAGTACTCGAACAAATGCCATCTCGGTACTGTGCCTCTTCCTGAAACCGGGCTGGAGAGGATCATAGACTTCATGGGTGGTAAGAACGTCATCGAGCTGCAACATGACTACTTTCTCAATAACCTTGTCAAAAAAGGGCAGGTTAGAGATCGGTCTGTAGTTAACAAGACAGTCTGGGTCAAGAGAAGGTTTCTTCAAAAGGGGTGTCATGACAGCCTCTTTCAGAGAATCTGTAAATACCCCTTGGTCCAATGAGCACCAGACTATCTCAGCAAGGACTGGTCCAATTGCATCCACATACCCCAGAAGGAGGCGCGTGGGACCAGGATCCAAACTACAGCAAGTTGGCCGCAAGCCATGGACAATCTTCATGATATCCATGATATCTGGCTGGTCAAAATCTGTCCAGGCAGACTGAGGGCCTGTCACCTCACATCGATCACTGCCATGCTCATTTGAATGCGTTTTGCGGATCTCCAACCTGATCAATGACACCTTATCATCAAAGAACCGAGCAAACTCATCACACTTTATCTCATAGGTCTCATAGGTAAATACAGAGCCATATAGACGTTAGTCCTTTTGCTCGCCATTTAGTTAGTAACCCCGGATATTATGTTTAAATAGAAAGCTATCCAATCTGTTTTTAAATGTATTCACAGTATCGCTAGCTACTACATCCAAGGGTAATTTATTCCAGGTATTAGTGGCCCTCAGTGTGAGCCAGGATTTACTTTTATTCATTTTTGGACATTCAACAAAAAGTTGTAGTGGGTGAGATCTGGTATTATATATAGATTCCCTGTATTTCAAGCCAAGTAGTTCCCATAGATCTGGATTGAAAGTTGCTTTATATATTAAACACATATCTCCCCTAAGCGTCTATATTCCAAGGAGTACAGACCTAAAGTGTTTAACCTTGTTGTGTAATCTAAGCCTTTGACCTCTTGTATATATCTGGTGGCTCTCCTTTGGACTCTCTCGAGTGCCACTATTTCAGTCTTACCCATGGGTGACCAGAACTGTGCATAGTAATCCAGGTGAGGCCTCACCAAGAACGTATACAGGGGCAGGAGAACATCCCTACTTCTTGATGTGATATGCTTGTTGATACAGTGTAGAATACTGCTCGATTTTTTAATAACTGCATTACAGTGCATCTTAAATGATAGGTCTTTCGTAATCATAATTCCCAAGTCACTCTGTTGATCAACAATACTAAGTATTTTACCACCAAGTATATAGGGTAACTGCTTGTTTGCCTTCCCAAAATGCATAACGCAACACTTGTCTACATTAAACGTTAGTTTTTTCTCTACTGCCCAAAGTTCCAGTGTATCCAATGCCTCTTGTAGTGCTATAGCATCGTTTTGTTTATTAATTGTAAATCCAACCCTGGTGTCATCAGCAAACTTGGAAACCCAAACCCCATTATTGACCTTCAATGAGGCAATGTATGTATTGAATAAGCAAGACCCCAAGACAGATCCCTGGGGAATCCCGCTTGTCACTTCGGCCCATGCTGAGTTGGCCCCATTTATGTTGACTGATTGTTTCCTAGAGGTAAGCCATGCATCCACCCATTTTGTTATTGTTCCTGGTAGGCCATGCAATATTAATGCGTCGATGAGCTCTCCATGAGGGACCATATCAAAGGCCTTTGAGAAGTCGAGATATACCACATCCACAGGCTGCCCCTCTCCCAATGCCCTGCTGACCCTTCCATAAAATTCCAGGAGGTTGGTCTGGCAGGACCTTCCAGTGGTGAAATCATGCTGGATGGGGTCTACCAAGTCTGTCTCCTTGATGTGTTCCATAATATACTCTTTTAGGATACCCTCAAACATTTTTCCCAGGACTGACATCAGACTAATGGGTCTGTAGTTGGATATGTCATGTTTATTCCCCTTCTTATATATGGGAACTACACTTGCCTGTTTCCAAGCCTCCAAAACCATCCCCTTTCTCAGTGAGGTTTGAAAGATTACTGTCAGGGGTCCCACCAAAAGGTCTGCCAGTTCTTTAATTATTCTTGGATGAATTCCATCCGGACCTTGGGATTTATTTTGATCGATTTTAAGTAGCCTGTCACAGCGCGTGGGAAATGATGGACCAGGAGACAGCTGGAAGAAGAATTTTACAAAAAATTAACTTCTTTATTTGAACAAAATAGCGTACTGAATATGAAACAAAAAAAATCAATTCGAATAACAAAGGTATGTACTAGAAAGGACACTAGCACAGTAGAAGGCTTTGAGGCAGCACCTCCTGGTCAGACTCCTGAGAGTCAACTAACTCCTTTTCACTCACACATAGGTATTTATATACCTTTATAAAACATGTGACCCAAAAACTCCTCCCCTAAGTTCTTTTCATAAACTAAATTCTTCCTTTGCACAATAAAATAATTAATTTTCAAGCTCCAATGTTTTTAATTTAACCACCAAATACATTTATATGTTGACAAACAAAATACAGATTGAATAGGAGTTGTGCACAAAATAAATGTACTGAAACAGGGACCACTCCCTTTAACTAAAATATAAATTCAGCTGTTCTAGGGCTGGCCAGCTCCTAAGGACCAGACCCAAGTAGCATAATGTAAGCAGGCACAGTTTCCCTGAGGACTGAAGGCAGAGAGAATCCTCGTTTTTTAAAAATGAGCAAAAACCCTTCACATACCTGCTAAAGGTGGAATAATGTGGCGGTTGTTGAGTTTTAAGTCCTTTTAAAAACGAGGATTTTCTAGCAATCCCTCGAAAAACTTATATGATCTGATCATAAAACTAACCCAACATCCGCCTCGGGATCAGCGAAGAGGGCAGCAGCGGGCTGGGGGGCGGCAGTGTCTCCCTCAGTGCCAGCTTTCTTGGGACCCCGGAGGAGAGCGACAGTTCCCCACTGGCTACGGAGTGTGAAGAGTCATTGCGAGAAGCTGCCCGGAGCTACTCCTCTTACATGAGCGCCGATGTTTCCCAGGAGATACACAACTTGGAAAGAAGTTTAGAAGAAATGCTGACCAGGGTTGATGAATTTGTTGGAATGCTAGATATGATTCGAAATGACTCCTCTCAAATAGTCAATGAACATTTACCTGAGATTCATGCCAAAGAATCCGAGATGAGACAGATCTACAACAAGATTGACAGGCTAGAGGCCTTCGTCAAAATGGTGGGAACCAACGTGGCCATAATGGAAGAACAAGTTACACAAGCGGAAATGGAAATGGGGCCTTTCCCCAGCACATTCAAAAAATTGTTGCGTTCAATTAGTAAAATGTCTTCTCCAAAGTGACAGCAACCTCAGTACGAGCCTTCACCTCTCTTCCAAACAGAAGACTACTTTCCTTGTCATAAAGAGCAACCACAGACATGACCTGCTTATTGGGTTCTAACTGGGGACAAAAATCCAGTGTGCCAATACTGTAAGGCTCAAGTGTTGAAAAGGAAGAAGACATTGGAAGTGTTTTACAACTGACTGTCCATGGCAGTGGTGCAGTAGTAGGAAGTATATCCAAGAGTAGCTGCCCTAAGCTCTGGAAATTAATATACAGTATCAAGGATTCCTTTCAGTATTTTGTAAACATTTCGACTTTTTTTAAGCAACAGTGCATCATCTTTATATGATCGTACTTTGACACTGTAGTTATATTTGTTGTGCAATAATTCTGCTAAATCAAAGTAGCACTGCATATTACACCTCATGTTTGTGCCCATATTTTTTATTGACTTTTAATTTTATAGTTTTCCATTATATTCTGTTCTAGATTTATTATGTGGAAAGTAATAACAAAGGTATCTTTTTTTTTCAATTAGCTGCTCATGGGTTTCACCAGCATCCTCAGTTTTGCAATGCCTGTCTCTGTTTTAGTAACTGCGCTAGACTAGCAGACAGCAGACATGGTAAAAAGTGTGGTGACTGCAGCCTGCAAACAGTGTTCCAAAATGCCAGCGTTGCAAGAGGAAATAAAGTGAAATATAACACTATGTCACCTGATTTGGAAATGAAAATGTAAGGTAGGGATCAGCAATGTGGGGCACATAAAAAGACAGTAGTTAATAAATAGTTATATTATATGCACTGCTACTTTTAATAAAACTGTTGAACTACATGAGATTGCCAGAGCCAGCACAAAGCAATAAAACAACCTGTGTTGCCTGGAATGCAGCAGTTTTCTTCCAAAATAAATGCTTTAGTGCAATTCATTTACTATTCAAAAAAAAAAAAAACAACGACAAAGACCACAATACATCCAGGTCTCATTATATCCCTATCTAAATAGATTTTTTTTTTTTATATATATTCTCTCACATTCCTCCCCACCTAAAACCAAAGCTATGGATTTGGTTCTCACAAGATTGTCCTAAGAATAATTCATCATCAGATCTCTCAGCAAGAGAGATGGAGCCATAGCCCTCCCACACCTAAGGCTCCACCTCGGGGTCCCTATATAAAAAAAAAAAAAACTACGAGTTGTTAACTCTTTCAAATTCTTGTTTCTACTTTACCCCGAGGTCTGATGAAAATTATCTCTGAAGTTTTATTTCTATATTATTTTCTCTTGGTTCCATTCCATACCGTGATAGAAAATCAGCATTACCGTGAGCTGCTCCCTTTCTATGTTTGATGACAAAACGATAGGGTTGTAAAGCAAGATATCAACGCATTATACGTGCGTTTTTATCTTTCATTACTTGTAACCAACATAATGGATTATGGTCAGTCCATAATTCAAACTCTACACCCCATAAATAAAAACAAAGGGCCTCTATGGCCCACTTGATAGCTAAACATTCCTTCTCGATCACAGAATAGTGGGTTTCCCTTTCATGAAGCTTTCTACTAATGTAGATAATGGGGTGTTCTTCCTTATCTATAATCTGGGTTAATACAGCACCAATTCCATACTGTGATGCATCTGTTTGCAGAATGAATGTTTGTGAAAAATCTGGAGTGCGTAATACAGGGGGGAGGAACACAGACTAGCTTTAATGCACTGGAATGCTTCTTCACATTCTTCAGTCCATTTAACCTTTTTGGGGTTCCTCTTCTTTGTTAACTCTGTCAGGGGGCCGGCTAACGTTGAAAAATTGGGAATAAATCTACGATAATAGCTAGCTAAACCCAAAAATGATCTTACATCTTTTTTCGTAATAGGAGTGGGACAATGTGCTACTGCTGCAACCTTTTGTATCTCTGGTTTTATACACCCTTTACCAATATAAAATCCTAAATATTTGGTTTCCTGCATGGCGATTGTACACTTGTGAGGATTTATAGTAAGGCCAGCTTCGGAGAGTGTGGTTAGTACAGCTGAAAGATGTTTCAAATGTTCCTCCCAAGAGGGACTAAAAAAATGATAACATCATCCAAGTAGGCCGCACTATAATTTGAATGAGAGGTTAACAGGTTATCCATCATTCTCTGGAAAGTTGCCGGGGCACCATGTAATCCAAAAGGCATAACTGTAAACTGAAAGAGACCAATAGGCGTACTAAATGCAGTTTTGTCCTTATCAGCAGGATTCAATGGGATTTGCCAATACCCTTTGGTCAAATCCAGGGTACTAAAATATCTGGCACTTCCCAGATGGTCTAGAATGTCATCAATTCGTGGCATTGGATAGCTATCAAACTGAGAGACTGCATTTAGTTTCCTGAAGTCCAAGCAGATACGTATGCCCCCTTCCTTTTTTTCCACCACCACCATAGGGAAACACCACTCACTATGTGAGGGTTCAATGATTCCCATTTCATGCATCCGTTTTACCTCTTGAATTACCTCTTGTCTTAATTTTTCAGGCAACCTATAGGGTTTTTGTCTTAAAGGCTGATTATTTGTAACTCTAATATGATGGCTAGTGTCTCTAACCCTCCCAGGAATACTTGTGAACATGCTTTGGAATCTTTGTAACTCCTTATCCAAATTAGACTTTTGTATTGTCGATAACTCAGGGTTGATTACTAAATCTGTTATTGTCCCCACTCCTTCCAAACGGTGATATGCTAAGTCCAATTCAGTAGCAGATTCGGGAAGAACATAACTGGACAGCGTACTTGGCCGGTCTACCCAAGATTTTAGTAGATTGGCATGATATATATGTTTCTTACCCTTCTTGCCAGGGATTTCTATTTCATATGTTACAGGTCCAGTTCTCTGGGTAATAACATATGGTCCTTGCCATTTCATTAATAATTTGTGTTCTGAGGATGGTAATAATAATAATACTTTCTCCCCTGCACTAAATTCTTTACACCTTGTGCCTTGTCATAGTACAGCTTTTGTTTTGCTTGTTGTTGTAAATTAGAGCTATGAGCCTTTTTAACATAGGACATTAAGCGTTCCTTAACTTTGCCAAAATCCAGGGACAGTGTTCCTTTTTGAATCTTGTGATCCCTCCCACTCTTCTTTAACTATGTCTAGAGGTCCCCTTGGATTATGTCCAAATAATAGCTCAAACGGAGAAAACCCTGTGGATGCTTGAGGTACTTCCCTGTAGGTGAACATTAAGTAGGGGAGATAAGTGTCCCATTGCTTACCTTCATCTGTTACAAATTTCTTAAGCATGTGTTTTAAAGTCTGGTTAAAACATTCTACCAACCCATCAGTTTGTGGGTGATAGGGCGTTGTGAACAGAGCTTCTATTCCCAAGGCTTGGTATAGATGTTTGAGTAAGGATGATCTAAAATTAGTACCCCGATCTGTTTGAATCTCTTTGGGTATACCTACGCTACTAAAAATTTTTACTAATTCATCAGCTATTCTTTGGGCAGTGATGGTCCTTAAAGGGATAGCCTCTGGATATTTTGTAGTGTAGTCCATGACCACTAGTATGAATCGATTACCTTTCTCACTTTTTGGTAATGGACCTACTATATCCATGGCTATTCTTTCGAAGGGGGTAGATACTAATGGCAAAGGTAATAATGGTACCTTATCTTGTCGCCCAATTTTGGCTACCTTCTGACAGGCTTCACAACTCCTACAATATTCAGCGACCTGCTCATGTATACCTGGCCAATAAAATCGATATAAGAGGCGACTTAAAGTCTGGTCTCTCCCTAGATGTCCGGCCATAGGTATATCATGTGCTAGTCCTAATAGCTGAACCCTGAACTGTTGAGGTATCATTAGCTGCTCTACCACTTCCCCAGTTTGTGTATTTGTACAGACCCGATATAGTAATCCATTTATAATTTTAAAAACAGGACCCTTGGACTTATCCTCCTGACCCACCTGTGAAAAAAAAGGAGTTAATGATACATCAGTTTTTTGTGCCTCTTCAAAGGCTGGTTCCTGTTTCTCAATACCTATATCTAAGTTATTTTTAGAGTCTGAATTTAACTTATTTTTAGTCCACAGTTGTTTTTCTCTTCTCTTTTTGTTTTTCGGCTTCTTATCTTTACCAGGTGCTTCAAATAGATTATCTTCAAATGGAAATGTGTGTCCCAGTACTTCTTCCTTTCTGACCTGTGCTCTAGTTGTTACAGAAGTAAGGTTAGTTGTTAATAAAGCTTCAAAGTCTTCAAAATCATGTCCAATAATAACAGGAACAGGAAGCTGAGGACCACCCCACTTGCATTCTCTGGCTGTGACCGTCCACTTGTACCACCGTCTCTTTCACGGTACTGATGTATGTCCCCATGTACACATATAACATCGGTTTAGGCCCCTCTGACTTTACATGGGTTCCCAGGACTGAAGCATGAACTAAAGTTTGTTGCTGCCAGAGTCTATAAGTCCTGTGACCCTCTTTCCCCAATTCTTACAGACGCCTACATAATGCCCCAGTTAGCTAAGAGCCAAATGTACATCTTCTAGTGTCTTTTAGGGCAGAATCTGGCTATATGCCCTTTTGTGTTACATTTATGGCACACAATATCTGATTTGTATGGTTTTACTGGTCTCTGACTTAGTTTAGACCCAAGAGTATTACTGTCTGTGGTATGAGGTATAGGAACATGAGAAGGTGGTCTTACCATAGATGGAGGTACCCAAGGACTTTTAGTGGGTCGCATTCTGTGAGGTCTTGCAGCCATATAATCTTCCGCCAGTCTTATGGCTACTTCTGCTGTCTCTGGACGGTGTTCTTTTACCCATAACTGTACCTCTTGTGGTAGGATGTTTACAAATTGTTCCAGAACGATAGCTTCCAAGATCTGTGCTATTGTCCGTGTTTCAGGTTGTAACCATTTTTCACTTAAATCTTTTAGTTGGATATATATATCCTGTGGGTTGTCAGTAGCATGAAACTTCAAGGTTCTAAATCGCTGTCTATAGGTTTCAGTGCTAATATCGTACCTCTTCAGGATGGCTTGTTTTACATGTCCATAGTCATTTATATAGGCAATTTCAACATGGCTATAAGCTAGCTGGGCTTTTCCCATCAGATAGGGGGCTAATCGAATGACCCATTGATCTCTGGGCCAGGCACAGGCAGCAGTTACCCTCTCAAAGGTCATTAGATATGCTTCGATGTCATCAGCACTAGAAAGTTTGACTAGTTTAATGTCCTTCTGTATGCTCCCCTGATGCAGCAGGGGTTTTAGCCATACCTATAGTTTGTATTGCTCTCAGTGCGTCTGCCCATCTGGCCTGATTTTCTCTCTCCATATCCATTTGTCGAGTACACAGCCAGTGTATTAATTCCTTCAAGTCTTGAGGGCCTTCTTCCATCTCGGAGCTGGCTGCTTGGGCTTCTGCCACAGGTCCTTTCTCGTCTTCCATCTCTGCTCCTCTTCCACTGGTCCTCTTTCTTACCACTGGCTCCAGACCAGCCAATAACAGAAGTTTTAATTGCTGGACATGGGATCGTGTAGCCACTCCACTCCAGACTGTCTCACCTTCTTGCATTCAGGTCCACTGGGTTTTGTGCTCAAAACTTCCACCAATCAAATCCCACTTTTGACACCAACTTGTCAGAGCGCGTGGGAAATGATGGACCAGGAGACAGTTGGATGAAGAATTTTACAAAAAATTAACTTCTTTATTTGAACAAAATAGCGTACTGAATATAAAAAAAAAATCAATTAGAATAACAAAGGTATGTACTAGAAAGGACACTAGCACAGTAGAAGGCTTTGAGGCAGCACCTCCTGGTCAGACTCCTGAGAGTCAACTAACTCTTTTTCACTCACACATAGGTATTTATATACCTTTATAAAACATGTGACCCAAAAACTCCTCCCCTAAGTTCCTTTTCATAAACTAAATTCTTCCTTTGCACAATAAAATAATTAATTTTCAAGCTCCAATGTTTTTAATTTAACCACCAAATACATTTATATGTTGACAAACAAAATACAGATTGAATAGGAGTTGTGCACAAAAAAATGTACTGAAACAGGGACCACTCCCTTTAACTAAAATATAAATTCAGCTGTTCTAGGGCTGGCCAGCTCCTAAGGACCAGACCCAAGTAGCATAATGTAAGCAGGCACAGTTTCCCTGAGGACTGAAGGCAGAGAAAATCCTCGTTTTTAAAGGACTTAAATCCCACAACTGCCACATTATTCCACCTTTAGCAGGTATGTGGAAGGGTTTTTGCTCATTTTTAAAAAAAACGCTTTGATTTAGAGTCAGGAAAAGGCTAAATGCCTTCGCAATCGTGCACACATTCGTGCGGTAATTTTTAATGGCGAGACTCATTCCTGCGGCGTATTTCATCGCAACAGCCGCGTTTACTAATCATTTCTTTATAGGGCTGCTAAAATATCAGGAAACAGGTCTGGGCTTAAATAAAAATAAACGAAAAAAATACCTAAAACAGGGGAAGCTTCGTAAATGAACCCGGAGCCCTATTTAAAGGGGCAGAGCCCTGCTATAACTACAAAGGGCAATTTCAGGACAAAAAAAATAAAAAAGGAAACACACTGCTGTTCTATTCGCAACCATGCTAGCCAGATACTACAAAGGGGTTATCTGGAAAGCATAGTATAGGACTGGATTTTTATAAATATTTTATTCATTTTATTTGTATGGATTCAATTTAATAATGAGAAGGGCTGGAATGTATATAACATATAAACACAATAGACAAACAAAGACAACAAATACATAAACTAGGACATAAAATACAAAGTGGGTGGCCAGCCCAACAAACAACACATATAAAAAAAAAAAACGACAAAGACCACAATACATCCAGGTCTCATTATATCCCTATCTAAATAGATTTTTTTTTTTATATATTCTCTCACATAGCCTTTTGAGTATATCTTCACTAGTTATCAGTGATTCTATGTTTAGTATAGTAGGCAGATGTTCCAGTTTTGGGGAGAATTTATTGTTGAATACAGATAAAAAGAAGTCATTGTATAACTGGGCTGTGTGGGACTGGTTCATAATTGTTTTACCATCATTTGTATGTAATGGGCCAATAGGTCTGTAAGTTCCCTTTTTGTTATTAATATATGCGTAAAATGATTTGTAATTATCCTGGACTTTTGTTGCTAATTTCAGTTCAAATTTTGATTTAGCTTCTTTAATACATTTTTTGGACTTTTTTAGTAGGACTTTGTAAGTATTCCACCATGTGTTACTTCCTGATCTTGTTGAGTCATCTGTGAAAAAGGTCTCCAACCCCACAGACAGTCAGGATTGCACAGCCTGTCCACGGTCTGGAAGAGCTGAGCTGGTCGATTCCTTGATGCAGCTATCTCCCTGGACAGGAACTCTGCCTTCTTATGGGAGATTTCTGATTGATAGTCCGTATAATGGGAAATCAATCTAAGCCTGTCACCTTCCAGGCCGGATTTCCACCAGCAGCATTCCAATCTTCACCCTATTCTCCTCAACTCCCTCAGTGTCCCATCAAACCAAAGGGACCAAGGGTGGAGGGAGAGGGGGTGAACACAGACAGGTGCTATGGAATCCAGAGCCTTCAGTACCATATTATTATAGTGCACTAATAAGACATCTGGTTCCATGCACTTCACAGGGCAACTCGATAGGTCCAGCACCACCATAAAACCCTCAGGGGTAACACCCCTCAAAGGGCGGTACTGGACCATCTCCAAAGGGGTTGGTCTTATGGCAGGTCACAGAATTGAGCCTTATAGAGTGATGGTCGGACCACTCAACTGATTCCACCACCAGTTCTGTGAACTCCATCCCCAGGGTGAACACCAGATCCAGAGAGTGACCCTGAATATGGGTTGCAGACGTAACAACCTGTGTAAAGCCCAATGAAATCATCAGTTGGAGAAAGTTTTGACTAAAATGAGAGAGTTCATCGTTGACCCAGGCATTGAAGTCCCCCAGGACCAACCACCTGGAGGGTTCCAACACCAGGTTGACAATGAAGTCTGCAACTTCCTGCAGAAAAATGTTCTCATCACCGGGTGGGCGGTAGACGAGTAAGATTCTGCTGCCCACACCTGTTTCCATGATACACTCGAAGGATCTAGGGGTCACCACTGGAACATCTACAAGGTCCAATTCCGATTTAAAACAAATAGTGACCCCCCTTTCGATCCAGTCTTGTGCAATGTATCACCGAGTACCCGGTTGGGACAGCTGACTCCAATATGGGACCAGCATTCTCGTACAGCCAGGTCTCAGTGATGCAAGCCAGGTCAGATGACTCAACAAGATCAGCAATAATTGCTGTCTTGTTCTTTATAGACCTGGCATTGCATAACACCGTCCGAGTTGGATGAGAGGCCTTGGAGGAGTGGGCCGCTTGCCCACTATCAGTGGAACCCTTGGGTATGGGAAACAGGCATTGCAAACCCCTATCCTGGACCCATTTCACCCCAGGGTGTCTCCCTGACCTCACCACCCTTATCCGCCCACTCCGCTCCTCCCCCCCAGCTGAAGAACCCCCTTCCCCTCCTCCTCCTCCACCATGTAATCCCCAAATCATGACAATGCTTATATACCTTGGGTTGCAATGGGAGGCTGTTGAAGGGGCAGAGGTCTATCAGCCTAGAGGGGGAGTAGCGCCTGCCCACAGAGACTTGGTCCCAACACATGCTGCCAGTGTTAAAAACTACTGTCAATCAACAGATTTAATTACACCATCACTGCCACTAAAACTAGCTCATATATGTGGCTGTTTACAAAAACACATTAACAGCAGTCACAACAATCACTCCAAAAACTTAAATAATAAACAAAATAATAAATAAAACTAAAATTAAATACCCAAATTAAACAAAAACCCACTCTAACAAAAAATAGAGTCCGTTTATGAGTATCACTCTATCCCACAATGCTGAATCAGTTCCCAATACCCTCAGTTCTAGAAAAATACTGCATACCTCCCACAGAATATGATTAATTACAATTCCCCCCCAGTCCACTCACGGCCCCAGGGAATGGGGCTACAGGCCCTCTCACAGCCCACAGAGTCTAAGTCCACAGAGGGAATTTACCGATATTTCAATCCCCTCTTATAACTGATCCAAATGATATTATGGACAATAAAATTGTTTCTACCCTTCATGTCCTCTCACGACCCAGAAGGGAGAAGTTAAGGCACTCTCACTGCCTAAACCGAAGTCATAATCCCCAAAAGGGAAATAAAAATGCAAAAAACTATACAGTACAGAAAATAAAAAGTAAAATGAGTCAAAGAAAATTTGTGGACCCCGGGTCCTCTCATCACCAGGGAGTCAAAATTCAATCCAACAAAAGGGAGGAAATGCAATTCATTCTTGCTGTTATCATCCTTAAAGAGCCATTAGTCCCATAATCCAGCATAGGAGAAAGGGAAATAGTCATATTCCAACCAAAGTCCTGTTTATGCAGCGAAAACTACAGGATATAGATCTCTAACCATCCTGGGCTGCAACCAGCTTGAAATCCTAGGGCCAGATGCGGGAACCAAAAAGCAGGTTGAAGAAAAGGGTATCGCCCCCACTGCCACAAACAGGCCCCGATCACACTCACCTGTGACCCGCAGCTGCAGAAGCCTCAAAGCTAGGCCAACACGACCAGCCACGAGGCCCCTTAGGACAAGCTCCGGATAACGCCTCCAGCTTCCTGAAGCAAACCCGGACAACTCCCGCTTGGTCACGGAAGCTGAGATTGAGTATAACTCTGAGACCGGTGGAGGTCAGGGAGCTCCCCCACCCCAACACTGCCCTCGGTCTCTAGCAGTCCTAAGTCAGTGCTCCACAGAACTCGTCAGCCCGGTCAGGCCCTGACAAAAGCACGCCAGTATTGATGGCAGTACCGGTGGCAAACATCTGTTACAAACACCAGTTCTCCACCCTCGGTCTCCACGCTGCTGTCTCCACAGGATGTTAAACACCTCAGTGATTCTGCGGGCAGTTCCACTCCACAATCTTCCACCAGCACCAGTACTCAGAACCAATCCAAGGGGATAAAGTCACGGCCGATTGCTGCTTCAAATCACACAGGTTCCCACTGCAACCTCATGGAAATACTCCAAGACAACCTCAGGAAAATACTCCAAAAACAAAACCATAATGAAAAATATATAAAACAAAACTAAAACAAGAATAAAAGCATAAAACATTCAAGCTCTACAAAAACTGCTGCGATGGCTGGCTCAGCGTTGCCACCATCTGTGTTGGCTATGTTGCTAGATTCACACTTTAAGGGTAACATTGAAGCCATCCTTCCTACAGGGGAAGAAACTGAGTATTGGAGAGAGCTGCTAACCATATTTGTCAGTGTCAAAGTGACACCATTAACTGATATATAGAAGTCAGAATCTGATGAACCATCAAAGTGTGCTTCTGTCACAGAGAATAGCACATCTATAAATTGTTCACAATCACCAGTGTCATCAGCGAGGCAATGGACAGCTACAGCAAATTCTTGGGCATCCTATGTTCAGGGTCAGAAAGGCAAATTAATTCTGAGTTGTCTACAACAACATGGACTAGAATCCTTTAAGGAGAGTGCAGCGGGATCATCTTCCAGACTGTTAGTCATGTCATGCAGCACAATGATTCAGGAGTATTTTTCAGACCATACTGTGACTAGCCTCAAGGAAGTTCCATTAATCAAGTGCAAACAAAAGATAACAATATGGCCCGATCTAGCAAATACTGCAATAATGTACTTCAGTTGTCCACCTTCATGTGTATATTCAGAATAGGTATTCAGTGCAGCTGGAGGAATGGTCACTGACTAAAGAACACTGCTAAGTTCTGCAAACGTAAAACAGCATACATTTCTCAAAATGATTGCTGACAATTAACATAGAAACATAGACTTTGACAGCAGATAAGGTTCA
Source organism: Neoceratodus forsteri (assembly GCA_016271365.2). Taxonomy (NCBI): domain Eukaryota; kingdom Metazoa; phylum Chordata; order Ceratodontiformes; family Ceratodontidae; genus Neoceratodus; species Neoceratodus forsteri. Next base: position 171,270,207 of record CM028131.1, on the reverse strand, counting down.
ATTGCACTAAACACTGAATTATGCAATTCCGACCTTGGAAATGAAAAACAGTCTGCAAACAGTGATCCTGAATATGCCAACTAGGTTGTGTGCAAAAACAAAATCCTGTCTGGAGCGTCATACTGGCAAATTTGGTTAACATTGCAAACATCTCTCTCTCTCTTAGCAGTTGCAACTGTCCCTCTGAACTATATCCCACCATGGGTACATTTCATGGACAAACAGGCATTTTTCTTACTATGCTGGCACCATTACCTTGCATTCACTTTTTTATGTTTTACATTTTGTTGTTAAAGGAAAACTACACCCTCTTATCTTCTAAATGTTATATGTTTCCATGTCAACAGACAACTCTTTTCATGTAGCTGTTAAGGATGTATGCAACTGCTTTAGTCTGTTTCTACAGTTCATACTAGGCCCTGTTAACTGTTCTGGGAGCCTCCATTTTGTGGTTGTTGAAATCTCATTGTCCCTGAGAGCTGCATTAGCATATGAGAACATGATGCGTAATCACTCTTTAAACTCCCCAGTATGCCTGTCTGCTTAATTAGTCTTCAAAGAAACAAGCTGAAAGAAGGTGTGAAATACCACATTGACCTTCAGTGAGCTTTGCAAACAATCTGAGTTATAATGCAGGTTTTTTCCTTTTAAACTCCATTCAGTTTATGAGTTTCTAGAGAGTTTTTGCAGGATATTTGTTCTTTCAGTATAGAGATACATGATATAAATAGTTGATCTGACATCATGTTCTCATATGCTAATGCAGTTCTCATGGACAATGAGAGTTCAACAACCATGAAATGGAGACCCCCAGGGCAATCATAGGGGGGCTACCATGAGCAGTGAAAACAAACTAAGGCTAACACATATAGCCCTAACAGCTACAGGAAAGGAGTTGTCTCTTGACAAGGAAACAAATAAAATTTAAATTATCCGAGGGTGTAGTTTTTCTTTAAATGTGTTCTTTGACATGCTGTTCCATCCTGCTCTAAATGAGCACTACACAAATTCTTGAAGACATGTTGCATTGTAAGCATTATATCAGAATTGTTACCACAGTTTCCATTATCATCACTTTCCTCAATGTTGCTGTCATTCTCCGCCACCTTGCCAGCCACACATGCCCCATTACTCTTAGTCTTATTAATCATCAGTTTTTCATGTATTTTGCCTCAGCAATGATTGCCATAAGTATATTTTTTGGTAACAGCAGCCGGTTCACTCAGAGCAGCTGTGCATCTCATACCTACCTGTCTCACACAATAGCCCAGTAAATGAATGACTCCTTTAACTGTAAAAGGCTTTCTGTTTCACTAACTACTGCAGAAATGTAGACTGGCAATTTGCAATAATAAGAAAAAGTCAGGGCATATCATGGTGGGCCTATAGAGAATACCTTATACAGACATAATACTAAAAACTGTATTTTGGAAACAGTGGCAGGCTTACTCAGAGCAGCTGTGTCTACCATACCTGACTCAAGACAGCTCCTTGTGAGAAGTTTTATCTGTTTAGGGTAGTCAAAAACAAAGCATTTCACATTTTGTTATGCTCATGTTAGAGTAATATGGCAGTAGAGAGATTAGGGTAGTTACTTCCCTACCCTACCCTAACCAGCTACCTGTTTTTCATTAGGGTATTTTCAGGGTAATTTAGGATAGTTTGGAGATACCTGCAGATTGCATTTAGGGTATGGTATTTCATCACCCGCCAATGCCTATTAGTTACTATTAATTGCTGAGTAGAGAGATATATATATTTTTTTATTTTATTTTAGATCTCAGATTACAAATACCTTTGAGCTTAGAGCTCTTTTACAAAGGTTTCACGTCAGCAGCATAATACAACAGTTTAACAGGACAAAAAGTATGGCACAACAGTATACATAGAGAAAAGAGATCAACAGGTTTACAGACTAAACAAGGTATAGTAAAATAATTGTAAATAAGAAAATAAGGCAATGGTTGACATTCACAGTGAATTAAAGAATAGAAACAAGTAACGCTAAGCAGTTTCATGCACAGGAATGCATACAGTAAATTAAAAATCAGCCAAAACAAGCTTTGTCAGTTACTGGTAAAATCATAAGGTAAGTTGAAATCAGCCAACAGACCTTGTCAGGACAGATGGGGAGGGGCATTAGGTAGGCGGTAGGAAAGGTGAAGGGGAGGGTAGCGGGGGAGGGATGTCAGAGATGGTGCTAAGGAGATTTAACAGTAATTAAGTGCTAGGGTTTTAGATTGCCAAAGAGGGTGTATACCTCCTTCCGGCTCTCCACTTTTTCCTCATGTAAACTATTATATTCTCCCTTGCAGTGCCACAGGTTTATAATGATATGTTTGTATTATGATTATTATTTTGCATTATCACTTTTATTATTTGTATTTTTTAGATAGAAAGTAATATGACGATGGTAGAAATGTTATACAAAAAATCTATTTTCATTTGTTTTGTAGTTTTCTATTGGATTTGCAGTGTTGTCTGAAAAATATTCCCACAGTTCAGAAGATCCTTTTTTTGTGTGTGTGTTTAGGAACAGTGAACTGGTTGTGTTTGTCAGGGTATGAGGTTCTTCTGCAGAAGAATTGGGAGGCAGGGTGGCAATTGCCAGATTATTTCTTTTTTTGACCACTGTGGAATGATGTGTCTTCAAGGACATTAGAAATTTGGTAGGGTAACAGGTGTGATACTTTGTATGAACAGATAATCTGATATACAATAATATGATTGTGTAAGATTATGCAATGGACTGACTCAAAATATGCAATTTATCTGCATGTGTGAGGGGATAGAAACATAGCTCACCAGTGGCAGAGCATACTTCCTGAAGATTAGGAGTACCCCCAAACAGTGCAGACACTCATAATTCATTAGTCTCCTCTCCCACTACATCATAAGTGGCTAGACAGTAGTGGGATTGTTCCCAAGTCCAGGAAAGATGCAGTGGAAGTTGATCAAGGAATGTAAGCAAACACATTTTTTTGCGTTGTAACACCAGTGTGTTGGAATGTCTGTTTTTCATTTAAAAAAAAAAAAGGAAAAAAAGAATCAGACTCAAACTGCCAGCTACATCAGCTGTCTACAGAATGTGAACAATCATTAAATGTATATTTTAAACTAAAGACACTTTGAGTCTTAAGGGGGTCAACAGTGTCCCTTTAAATCTATTGTTTGTATGATGATTTAACTATTTCAAATTGATTTCAACTGGTGGGTCTAGTGCTTTACATGGCTGTAGTAATGTCATCAGCATTGTGAAACAGGGACACTACCATTTCACAATGCATAACCTGAAAATATTTGCCTGGTAGTAAATGACTGTCTGGTACAGTACCACAAATATGATTCACCAAGTAACCAGATCCCCATCAATTCAGGAAACTGAAAATCTATCTCACAAAAGGAGAAACGGTATCTTTATCCTTATTTATAAATTCAAAAGCCTGGAGTTGACTATTTCAGACTAGAACCTGACTGGATTGGAAGAAAAAAATAACCCAGACTGAACCTATTTCAAGTTCTCCCATCTCTAATGAATGTTGGCATTGTCTCCTGTGGTTAATATCAGCTCACTGCTAGTCTACTGGCAGGTTATTGTGAGAAGTGCAAAGACACTGGGAAGGTGCTGTCACTTCAGCTTCTGTGTGCCGTCCGTGATTTGACATTTGTTTAACTGTATTACCGGCATCTTACCAGCTACTTGTGACACGCTGAGAAAGGTATGAGTTTACAAGAAACTGGAAATTGTTTGACAAGAGTGGGCAGAAACAGCTAAATACAAAAATTATAACCTTGCTAGTTCTAAAATTTAGAACCAACACTAACCATTTACAGTATTTATTTGGAATTCTTTTGGCCTGGCAAGGCACACTGAGCTGAAGGTCATGTCCAGGTGTGACCCAGGGGAGAATTAAGCAAAAGACGGTTAAGAGATTCACTCAGGCTCACACAGTATGCCAGTGTACTCTCTTTGCTAGATTATACTGCCTCCAAACTAAAGATTATTCAAAGTGAGTAGTGACTTTAGATAGAAAATTAAATTCTCCATTAGCAGGTCATTTACCTGCAATCTATATGGAAATATATACAGTAGATTAAGCTGTATGTTAAAGAGAAACTCAGAACTTTAGCATATGCTTTCCTAAATTAGATATTTCAGCTTTCACAATTTACTAGATAATCATTTTTTTTAATTTCAATGTTTCTTTCCAAGATTTACAACCCATCTTGGTAGTCCATCTAATAAGTTTGTATAGAAAACACTTGAAAACATTTGCCTCTCCCTGTTAACCTCACAGTGTCTTTGTTTATAACATCACAGTGCTCAGCACGACAACAGACTGTGATGTCACAAACTGTAATTGTGTGGTTAGCAGGTTAGTGTCAGGTACATTTGAAAGACTCGGTGGAATAATTGCTGCATTATCTACAATATTTAGTAGACTAGCAGCAGGGGAAAGTTAAAAAAATTGAAAACAATAAAATGAAAACATAATTGGTGTAGCTCTAGTGTTTCTAAGCTTTGTATTTATAATAGTGAGTTGCTCTTTAATATTGCCTGGGAGACCACTCTTATGGTTGTAAGATTGGTCTCACATGCTTTCTTAGGGCACGCCACCCTGTTGTTAGGCGCCTGTTGGAGAACTAACACAGGACACCTCCCAAACACTAACTAAGGCAAAAAGAAGGGAGTCATTCAAGGCACACCAGATTGGGCATCTGACCCTACATTAAGGGTACAGGTGAATCACTGCATTGGGTAACAGATACCCTAAGGCTGTGGGGAGTAGCAGCAAGTTCCTATTGGGGGACAGAAATAGACATACAGTAAGAAGAGTTGATAGGCAGGATATAATGTGGATATTGGTAAAATGTAGTGCTTGTGGGCCAGCAGTGGAGCACTTTCTGGAGGCTGCACTGCTGCCCTATTTGCTTGCACCTCTCCAGGGGAAGGGAGGAGGTCACCAAACTCAAAGACAAGCTGTTTTGGGTCAGTGAGACCTAACTCCCTACCCAGAGACCACCTAGTCCACCACCACTTCCTCAGAGGTTGCCTAGAAGGAGGGGAAGATGGACAACAGTGGGCTCAGGGAGGGTTAGGTAGGTGGACAGCAGACACATCCCAGAACTGATTCCACTGTAAAACTCATACACCACCATAGCAGAGCAGTAATGCCCAGTGTAGGAACCCGCAACAGTGGCCAGAAGGGATATGGGGAACCTCCAAGGTGGAGATCCCAGGTGGTGGTAATGGAAGATCCCACAGGAGGAAGAAGCACATCCTGGTGGGGGACTCCATTGTAAAGGGGGGTTAAGCTGGGGACAGGTAGTGATGAGGTATGGGAGGTCCAGTGCCTGCATGATGTCACCACATAGAAGGATGGAAGGAGGTTCTAAAGGATAGCTGGGGCAGTGGGCAGGAAGGGGGAGCTTGACATTGTTGTCCACCTGGGGACAAATGATCTAGCTCACAGTGAGCCAGCAGAAGTCCAGGAGGATTTGAAGAAACTGGGGAGAGGTCTTGGACAGGTGGCATTATCCGTAATCTTCTTGGAGGTACTACTGGTCTATCACAGGGGAAAGGACAGAACTCACCGCACCAATGAATTCAATGCTTGGTTGAAGGATTGGTGTGGAAGGGAGGGGTTCAGATTCATTGGGGATTGGTGCGACACCTGGAAGGATGCAGTGCAGGCCTGTATAGCAGGGATGGCCTGTATCTGTCCAGAAGGGGCTCTGATATTCTCAGTGAGAGGTTTAGATGCTTCATTGGTGAGCATTTAAACCAGCCAAGAGGGGAGGCAGAATAGGGCAGGGCGACATAGTCAACCCCCCCCCCACAGGATCAGGAAAGGAGTGATTACTATCAGAAGAGAGTAAAACATCAAATAGAACCATGGAATAGGGGAAAAACAAGGGGCAGGAGGTGGGAATGGTATCGAGAAGGGGAGTCGGTATAATAGGATAGAGGTAGCATGTAAAAGGAAGGGGATCAATGCCACACACTGGAAAGCAATATGTGCAAACCCATAGCCTTGGGAACAAGATGGCAGATCTAGAGGCTGTCATGGTGGAGGCAGACTTGGACTTAGTAGCCATCAGAGAGATCTGGTACAATGAAAACCAGGACTGGGATCTGGCTATCCCAGGGTATTCTCTGTTTAGAAGGAACAGGGAAGGAAGGGGGGAAGAGTAGCTCTTTATGTGAGGGAACACATAAAGGCAGTGGAAGCACAGGAATCTTAGGGGAGGGCAAAGGTGCTGTGGGTCACCCTGAAGGAAAGGAAAGGAAAGGGGATGTCATCCGCACAGGGGTGATCTACAGACCACCTGCACAGTAGGAGAAAGTGGATGAGGAGGTTTTTTTTTTTTTCGAACTCTATTTCTGCACTCCCTTACCCTCCAGAATCTCTCCAGCATGGGCACTCAGTTAACAGCTCTTCCCATCCTGCCTGAAGTGTGGTTCACTCAATTCTGGTGGGGGCCATCCCTCATATTCCTGGGCAGCTTGTCCGAACCTCCTGGGTCTGTGTTCTCCATGGAAGGACTGCCAACTCCTAACATTGCCCAGTCTATAGTATTGGAAGGGCAGCCGAACACAGGGGGAGGGATCCAGGTTGAGTATCCTGATGCCCGGCGGTGTACATGGGGCCATTACTACTGGTCCCACCTTTGCTTACTAGGGGGGTTACTTAGTTTTCCCAAGACGAGGGCCATGCAATGTTGCCCAGGCCATTACACACGTGCTCCCACATGTGTCCAGAGGGTGGCCGCCCAAAGTCTTGTTCCATTTGCTAAGTCCCTGTGACTTGTAGTGCACCTAGCCACCACTAGGAGCCACTACATGCATGGGACATTCCCCTGTCCCTCACCAGGAGATGAGAGCAGTCCTATGGATGCTCGATCGTCTCCTCCCCCACCGACCCCCGATGGCCCAAGCTCGCTCCCAAACCCAGGTCACTGGTGTGGCGCAAGGTGTGGCATCCAATGCCTCAACTATCAGTTCCACCGGTCTGGCTGTGGATGAGGAGTTAATGGAAGAAATTCAGAATATGGCTCAAAAGGGGGAGGTACTACTAGTCGGGGACTTCAATCTACCAGACGTAGATTGGAGCCTGTCTACAGTGGCAACTACCAGGAGAAGGGACATACTACTCAACTCTCTACTTGGTGCCTCCTTCAGGCAACTAGTGGAGGAACCCACTCACGGAGGGGCAATGCTGGACCTGGTATTGACAAATGGGGATAGCATTGCTGATATCAAGGTGGAAGACCACCTGCGAACCAACGACTACCGCACAGTGTGGTTTACCATAAGGACTAAGGCAGAAGTAAACAACACCAGAACTAGGGTTCTACACTTCAGGAAGGCCAGCTTTGAAGCAATGAGGGAATCTCTCAAGGATGCCCTGCTAAGGATAGGAGAACCTGAGGGAGTGAAGAACCAGTGGGCTAAAATTAAAGAGGGTATCAATAGGGATACAAATCTCTGTACTCGGCAGGTTAGCAAGAGAAAAACGAAAAAAAGACAACTTTGGTTCACAAGGGAGGTAGCGGAGTGGATAAAGGCAAACAAGAGGGCCTTTATGAGATACAAAATAACTTGGAAGGAGGAGGAAAGAGAAATATATCAGGAAAAACAAAAAGCAGCAGGGAGGGCAGTCAGGAAGGCTAAAGAACAAACAGAAGAAAGAACTGCCACATCATTGAACAACAATTTGTCAATGGCAAATGCTGCTTGCTTATATCTGCTGTTTAGGTATTGGGAAGTGAAAGTACCATGCCTAAGAACTATCATGGGCCCCCCCAAGACATCCACTGTGTCTTTCTGTTCAGTATGCACAGAAGAGGGGCCGGGGAAAAGGCCACAGCAGTACAGCAGTTGCAAAGGCGTGAAGAGGTGGACAATAGTCCATTCACAGGCAGAAGAATCCTGCAGGAGGTGACTAAATTGAAGGTGGTCAAAACGATGGGACCAGATGGCATACACCCAAGGATATTAAACATGGAGAACTGTGAAGGGAGATAGCAGTACCTCTGATACTGGGGTCGGTTTCACTCCCTAGTTGTTCTTCCTCGGTCCCTCTTTGCCATCCCCTATCTCCTCCCACAGGATGCCTACCATACTCATCTGCCCTGCCACTTAGACTCCTCCCTAACATCCACAGTTCCTCCCTCAAACTAGCCAGTCATCTGCAGACCATACACCCCCCTCCATCCTCCAAGCCCAGTCCAGGATCATGGTGGACCCATACCCTGTACACTCCACCAGCCTTTCAAAGATGGCCACCCTATTGACATTTGGCACTTGCCCCATTTTGGCCCCCATCTTATGTTACTCCCAGGTTCTGTACCCTACTACAACAGTTAGGCCCCATTTACTCAAATTCCTGTTCCCCTTCCCCCCACACTAGTCCCCCTACTGACGCCTTGCTGACTGGGTTAATTCAGTCTCAAATCTCATCCATTAGATACTGTATTACTGTAGCAATCCTAAAGCCTCCTTGTCCGTTTTTCACTCCTCAGCTACCATACTTTTTGTTCTCGGCTCTCATATAGTTTCACTTAGCCCAGTTAGAAATCCTATTGCACTCCAAGTATTACTCAGCTCACTTAGAGAAATAAAGAGAACAAATAAATACATATTATTACAGCAGTCCTAACAGTATAGCTCAGTACTAAGCTCAGTTAAAGAAATAAACAGAACAGCTAAATCTGTATTATTACAGCAATCCTAAAAGTATCCAATCATTGCTTTGTCTCCACTCGAGAGACCCTGCAGTAATATAGGACCACCGAGGACCCTGGGCCGGAGGGTGTGCAGCTCTAAAGTCCAGGCAGAGCTCCATTGAGCTTGCTCACTCCCCCTCTCTCACTTGCTCATTTTATTTCTTCCGACACTGCAGGCTGCCCTTTTGTACTGGGCTCCTGCTTGCATTGGCACCTTTTCCTGCCTACAAAGAAATCCACAGCAATCCCGACAGAGCTCCGTTGAGCTCACTCACTCCCCCTCTCTCACTCGCTTGTTCTATTTCTCTTGATGCTGCAGACTGCCCTTTTGTACCGGGCTCCCACCTGCGTTGGCACCTTTTTCTGCCCACAAAGAAATCTGCAGCAGTCCTGACACAGCTCCATTGAGCTCTCTCACTCCCCCTCTCTCACTCGCTTGTTCTGTTTCTCACAGTGCTGCAGGCTACCTTTTTGTATTCGGCTCCTGCCTGTATTGGCGCATTTTTCTACCCACAAAGAAGTTCACAGGTGTCCTGACAGAGCTCCGTCGAGGTTACTCACTCCCCCTCTGTCACTTGTTCATTATGTTTCTCCTGGCGCTGCAGGCTGCCCTTTTGTACTGGGCTCCTGCCTTCATTGGCACCTTTTTCTGCCCACAAAGAAATCTGTAGCAGTCCTGACAGAGCTCCATTGAGCTCACTCACTCCTCCCCCTCACTCGCTCGTTCCGTTTCTCCCAGTGCTGCAGGCTGCTCTTTTGTACTGAGCTCCAGCCTGCATTGGTGCCTTTTTCTGCCCACAAAGAAATCCGCAGCAGTCCTGACAGAGCTCTGCTGATCTCACTCACTCCCCCTCTCTCACTTGCTCATTCTGTTTCTCTCGGTGCTGCAGGCTGTCCTTTTGTACTGGGCCCCTGCCTGCATTGACGCCTTTTTCTGCCCACAAAGAAATGTGCAGCAATCCTGACAGAGCTCCGTTGAGCTCGTTCACTCCCCCTCCCTCACTCGCTAGTTCTGTTTCTCCTGGCACTGCAGGCTGCCCTTTTGTACTGGGCTGCTGCATGCGTTGGCACCTTTTTTCTGCCCACAAAGAATTCTGCAGCAGTCCTGACAGAGCTCAGTTGAGCTCAGTCACTCCCCCTCTCTCACTTGCTCAATCTTAATTTGTCCCAAACAGTGATTTCCTAAAGCGACTGCACTATTCTGCACTGGAAGCCAAAAACACATTTCAGCCAGGATGTGAAAAATGACAGCTGTACTGTTCATAAGGAGGTGTGAAAAAAATGTCAGTGTTGAAAATCTGGTGTGAAAATATTACAAATTTGCAAAGTTACAAGGGTGCATGGAAACTGCACAACGCACAGTTGTAACACAGTCATTTTATGGACTTTCATCACCACATTTTCAACACAGGCATTTTAGGACCTCTGCTCATGAACAGTGTCACTGTCATTTTCTCAGTCTATCCCGAAAACTGATTTCCCACAGTGACTGCGCTATTCGGCACCAGAAGTGTGAAAACACATTTCAGCCAGGTTGTGTAAAATGACAGCTATACTGTTCATAAGTAGGTGTGGAAAAATGGCAATGTTGAAAATCTGGAGTGAAAATAACATAAATTTGTGAAGTTACGAGCGTGCATGCAAACTGTGCAACGCTCGGTCGCAACACAGTAATTTTATGGACTGTCATCATAAAATTTTCAACATAGGCATTTTAGGACCTCTGCTCATGAACAGTGTCACTGTGATTTTCTTAATGTGTCCCAGACATTGAATTCCCACAGCGACTGCGCAATTCTGCGCTGAAAGTGCAAAAACACATTTCGGCCAGGATGTGAAAAATGACAGCTGTACTGTTCATAAGGAGGTGCGGAAAAATGCCAGTTTTGAAAATTTGGAGTGAAAATATTGCAAATTTGTGAAGTTATGAGCATGTGTAGCGACTGCGTAACACATGCTCGTAAAATGGTCATCTTTTGGATTTTTTCCACCAAATTTGCAACATAGACTTTTTGAGAGCCCACCTCATGAACATTGGCACTGTCATTTCATTAATCGGACCCAAAAAGTGATTCGGTGCAGTGACCGCGAAATCACCTTTCGGGATGGAATAACGCCATGACAGTGGCTGAATTCATGAGGAGGGGGTCCCAAAAACCTCATGTTGAAAATTTGGTGCCAAAATTCCAAAAAATACCTGAGATATGCACTAAAGTTGAAAAACCCTATTTATGCCATTTTACAGCTTACCAGCATTTCCTCAGTTCGCAGTCGGCTTTGAAGAGTGCAGACGAGTTCCTGGTCCACGAAATCGTCTTGCCAGACTCCGGTAAGTAGTATGGGGTAAGGGGGTGTGGGAGGCAGGGTGCACAGAGGATGGGTGTGGGTTGGGGAGGCTGCTGGACTCCGACGAGGACTGTTTTCTTGTTTACAGGGTAAAAAAAAATCGCGGGACTGTTTTTCTTTTTACAGGGACATTTGGCACACTGGTGTGGGCTCCCAGCATGCCACCTGAGTGTTTTTTTTGGGGGGCTGTAGCTGATGGGGGATTGGGTATCCCCCTTGGCAGACTACACATTGAGGGGGTATACATTATGCCGACGGGGAGTGGGATCCTCTGTCGGCAAATTCAGTTGGAAAGGAGGAACTGAAGCCAGTGGAGATTGGGCACCCCATCGGCAAACAAAGATAGGGGGGTGCATGATGCTGAGGGGAATTGGGCACCCCCTTGGCATACAGCAGAAACATGGAGGTGGAGAGATTATGCTGACAGGGACTGGGCTCCCCATTGGCATACTGGGTCAGGGGCATGCAAGGCACCACCCTGCAATGATGGGTCACTCCCCCATTGCAGCAGAATGGCTGACGCTGCAATGATGAGGCGGCCCCTGATTGCAGCGGCTAAAATGTTTCAAGATGGTGGCATGCTGGCTGAACTAGTGTCAGCAGCAGCATGCCACCCCATTGGGGAAAGCAGGCCAAGCCTCAAAAGGCAGTGGGGGCAGTGGCCACAACAGTGCTGCACCTCCACAACCTGCTTCTGCAACAAGCTGCTGCAACACGTTTCTTGCACATGCATGCAAGCAACATAAAAAGAGGGCTAAGACATTCTTCAGATACATAGAGGAAAACAGGAAGGCCTAGGGAGGGATAATTAGGTTGAAGGGGGAAGCAGGGGTCTGTGCAGAGGAAGATCATCAAAAAGCGGGCATTCTAAATAGATACTTCTGCTCAGTATTTACAGTGGAAGGAACAGGTAATGGACCAGTGTTAGAAAATAAGGGCGCAAGAGAACCAGAGATGGACACAAGCCCATTTATGGTAGGTAGGGTCCTAAGGGAACTATCACATCTTAAAGTGGATAGGCAATGGTCCCTGACTGAATACACCCCAGGGTGCTGAGGGAACTCAGGGAAGAGCTGGCTGCACCGCTGATGGTCCCTTTCAACCTGTCTCTGGAAATAGGGGTGGTTCCTGGTGACTGAAGGAGGGATAATGTGGTCCCACTGCACAAAAGTGGAAGCAGAGAGGAGGTAGAAAACTACAGACCCATCAGCCTGACCTCAGTAGTGGGCAAGCTTATAGAGTCACTGCTGAAGAAAAAGTTGGTGGAGTATCTGGAGGCCAATAGGCTGCAGACTGCAGGCTCCAAGGCAGCATGGGTTCATGGGAGGAGATCCTGCCAGACTAACATGGTCGAGTTCTTTGATTGGGTGACCAGGGTAGTGGATGGGGGGGTGGTGTTACATGTGGCCTACCTGGACTTCAGGAAAGCCTTCATAACCGTCCCACACAGAAGGCTAGTGAATAAACTAAATAGTCTGGGGTGGGACCGAAGGTAGTTAGATGGGTGAAAAACTGGTTAGAAGAAAGAAGTCAGAGGTTGGTGGTAAATGGTGTGCACTCGGAGAAGGCAAAGTGACTAGCAGGGTGCCAAAGGTGCCAGTACCAGTGCTCTTTAATATATTTACCAGTGATATCACTGATGGGCTGGGAGGGAAGATGTTTCTGTTTGTGGAGGAAATCTGCAACAGGTTGGGCACTCCAAGGGGGTGGAAGAAATGAGGGAGTATCTTAGCAAGCTGGAAGAGTGGTCAAGGGTCTGGCAACTGGACTTTAATGTAAAGAAGCATAAAATCATGCACCTGGGTCACAGGAACCCCGTGGCTAAGTGCCATCTGGAGGGTGGGGGGAGTGACAGTCACAAGGCAGGAAAGAGACCTGAGGATAGTTATTTCTGACAACCTAAAGGCGGCTAAGCAGTGTGACAAGGTGGTGGGAAAAGCTAGCAGGATGCTGGGATGCATAGGTAGAGGGCTCACCAGCAGAAGGAGAGAGGTCATAATACCCCTATGCAGGTTGTTATTGAGACCTCACCTCAAATACCGTGTACAGTTCTGGGGGCCCTACCTTCGAAAGGACATAGGGTCGAAACAGTTCAAAGGAGGGCAACCAAGATGGTGCAGGGCCTGCACCTGAAGCCCAAAGAGGACAGGCTCAGAGAATTAAACATGTACTTTCTGGAGGAGCAGAGGGAGAGGGGAGACATGATAGAGACATATAAATATCTCATAAGAGTAAATAAGGTACAAGAAAGGAGTATTTTCCAGAGAAGGAGTTGCACAAGAACTAGGGGTCACACAATGAAGCTGAAGGAGGGAGGCTGAGGGGGAATATCACTTTCTTCATGGAGAGGGTGGTGGGAGCTTGGAATGGACTCCCAGAGGAAGTGGTGGAAGCTGAAATGATCACAGGCTTTAAGAACAGGTGGGGATAGGCATAAGTGAATCCTAGCACCAAGGAAAACATGGGAAAAATCTGAGGATTTAAAGGGGGTTGAGGAGGTGCTACAGACAGGATCAGTAGGGCAGACTAGGTGGGCTAGGTGGTCCTTATCTGCCGACAACTTTCATATTTTGATGTTTCTATGAGAATCACATTGTGAACCATAGGTGAGCAGTTCTGACATCCTAAGAATGCTTGGGCACTTTCACAACTGTCAGGGTGGTCTTAGTGTTATTATTAACATTATTAATCAAGATTGATCAATAATATATTAGAGATCGAGGGAGTTCCCCCAACCAACTGGAGTGCCCCTTTGCACCCAAGACACTCTTATACTGTGAAGAATGTTGCACGTGCAGCTGCCCTGGAAATGAGCATGTTTAGGGCTGTTTTATTAAATTTTACTATATTATTAATCAGTCTCAGTCGACAAAATATTAATACTAATATGGAGAGCACTCTTATGGTTGTAACCTCACCTTCAGTTCATGGTTCTCATACCCATAGAATGTGCATGGGACCACTCTAACAACCATAAGAATGGTCTCCACAGCAGCATTAACATACAGAAAATGTTGGTTTCTTCAATGTATTTATTTTTTTTTGCCTTATACTATTTACGTCCCTTCAATCACTGGTGTTTTCCCCTTTGGCTCAGGTTATGTGGCCCTGTCCCATCCCATCTCTAGCTCTTACTTCGTTCTTCATTGCCACAGGATAGCTTATGTTCTATGTTAGTTGCTGGGGGGGGGCACTTTCATCTGTCTCTGATGACTCTCTGGTATGGGAGGTGAGTGGCTAGTAGGGAAGGCACAGTCTGGGAGCTCAGGATGTTATTGTGCACACGTCTGTTTATTTTTCTGTGTTTCTTTCCACGTGATGGAGAGGATGTTAAGTGCAGATGTCCTCTCAAGTGCGGTATCCTCCCACATGAAGCCACTCCAACTGCACTGTCAACTGTGGTTACCCAGGTGGCAGTATTGCAGCGGTGTCTGCTGCACACCCTCCCTGGAGGGAAAGCATGCCTCTCAAACTTTCTTCACTGAAATGTGTGACAAAATGTGTGACAAATAAGCAAAATGTGTGACATATCATCAAACATGGCACTGCAAGCTCAGAACACTATGGCTATCGCTGCACTAATGTTCACAATGTGTGCGGATAACTTACCAGCATAGATTAATATGAATTTCTGCTTTAAAGTCTCAGTGGGAAATGTGGAATAGCACCTTCCCCATGTAGGACAAAGGATGCCTGAGAGGTAAAATTAGTGACGTACCTCACAATGTGTGACAGTTGAGAGGTATAAGGGGGAGAGCATATTTTAAGGTGCTTGACAGTCCATGTCCCGGTCAGCCCCTGACATCTATGGCTTGGTATCATACTTGGTAGCAAGTGTTGAGAGGTAGCCCTGTCATTGCAATGTTGAGTCAACAGGCTCCCTCAGTTTTGAGGAACAATGGATACAGGGATTTAGGCAGATTATATAAGTGGGTGAAAAAGGGAAATGTAATGATTACACTAAACATTGATTTAAAAAAACAGTGACATAACCATCAGGGAACACAACAAGTAACTAAAGGGTGAGAAAGATAGGAACATAAGGTCCTGGCCTAATTGTATGATGTCTGCCATCCCCCCCATACCAATAGTCCCCCAAGTGCACAGCCAGTGCTCCCCCAGCTGCAAACCTCTGAGGACCCCCTCCAGGAAATGTCACTCCCTTCTTCTGGCCAGGGAAGGATGGCTCTCTGGCTGGGGAACGCTGGACCTCCAAGGATGTGGGAATAGCCTGAGGAGCCAGCTAGCAGTGAGTAGAGTGTGAGGCAGGTGGGCAGAAGAGGATGATGTGAAGACCAGAAGGAGTGGCAGTTTGGGGTGTGGGGAAAGAGCAACAACAAAAAAAGACTGCAGAAAAAAGACCATTGGTCCATCCAGTCTGCCCTGTTTTACCCGATACTATGCTGGGACCTATTGCGTTGTCAAGGTTATTGTCCTTGCCTCCCCCTTTGTTCCCTGCCTTACTGCTTTCCTCCTGTGTAACTATTAAATCCTTTTCTCAGTCTCGACTGTGTTTGAAACCATTACTGTTTCTTGCACTCACTACCTCTGCTGATTGGCTATTCCATGGCTCAGCAACTCTTTCTGTGAAATAAAACTTTCTCGCATCCCTCATGAATCTATCTCTGCCAGCCTCCACTCATGCTCCCATGCTCTTGATCTGCCAGCCAGTGGAATAATTCCTCACAGTCTACCTTGTTCATTCCTTTCAGGAACGTAAAGGTGTTTATCATATTCAAAGCAATTCATAGGGAAGTTAAGGAAATGTTGTTTCTCACAGCGGAAAATAGGGGTGTGGAATAACCAGCCCAATGTGGTGGAATCAAAAACAATGCATTCTTTCAAGGTAAACTTAAACAAATACATGAGGGAATTTCATCTCAAATGTTACAATGGCTGGTAGGCAGGTTTGTTTGGACGATTTATCAGGCCTTCTGCCATCTTAGATGGATTCTTGTGTTCTTATGCTGTTATGTACAGCTGTGTCTCTGCTGACAGATACATCATTTCAAGCAGGTTATGCACACATCCAGTGGTTACTTGTTAAACATGTTGCAGTTTGAACCATGTATACAAAATCATCTATACTGTATGTACTAGAAGAATTCACAAGAGAGGACAGTTAGCCTAGTTACCTTTCTGACAGTCAGTCAACAGGCCCTTTCTTCACTCATTGGTAACAGTCAGGCGGGGACTGTACTACAGACTTCCTGACATTAGCAGGATATATGCTTCTGTATTTGATGAGTGAGTACCTCAGTCAATTTTTCATCTGCCCTGGGCAAACGGTGAAAGATGAAGCAGTGATTTGTAACCCTATGGATTGACAATCTGCATACATAATTTTAGAGACCCCATACAAGCAAAGTATGTGTTAGCACAAACACATTACAAGCAAACCATCTGATTCATGCTGCTTGCTGCAGTGCACTGGCCACCATCCAACGCTTCTTGGTAATTATTTCTCATAACCCCAGTGGAAAACTAACTTCACTAGTGAAGCATTTTATCTGCCAGAAATGGCGTATTCCCCTTTTTTCTTATGCAGATTTTTAAATATATCTTGCCATTAATTATTTATTTCAAAGAAAAAGGGGTTACTTTATGAAGTTTATTTTAAAACATGCTGTTTATCAAACATTATTTCTGCATTGAACCATGTCTAAGCCTGCTTGTAAGCAGGAGAGATAGAAAAAAGAAGGAACATAATAAGCAGGAGAGAGATAAATAAGGACTACTGCATGAAGGAAATGACTCTAACAGGTAAATGTCCAGGATGAAAACAGAGATAAGGATGCTGTGAGTTTCTTGGACAGTGCAGTACCATTACCCATAATGTTCACACTTTTGGCACATCACAGCTATCTGGTAGTTGACCTTATCTGGGGTAAATAGATTTAATTTTTACTTCTAAAGCACCTATTAAACAGCTGAGCATTGAATGAACAGCTGGCAGGTTTTGGGGGACTGTAGGAAATCATTTGAAACAAACAAAAAATGTGTATGTGTTGTCAACTTATAAAAAAATTGGAAATATTGTCTTGAGCTGCCCATTTTAGCTTCCTTGACTGATTGACTGTTATTTTTATTATATAAAAAGCTGTGCTATGCAGTGATGTAAAACAACAGAAGTACTTTTGCGCTGTCTAGCATTATAGTTTCATGAGTGCCTTTACAAAAAAAAAGGAAAAGATGTGTTGGCAATCAGAGGTGACAGCAGAGTTAAAGGAGAATTTCCAATCTGCAAATCATTGTAGGTTCCAGAAAAAGAAATGTTCCGTGCAGCAGAGTAAGGAATGGGTACATGGTAAAAGGTGGCTCACCCTTGCTAAAACTTGCCACTTCTCTAAAAAGTAACCACACAGCCACTCATATCATCAAAGCAAACTCGGAGCCAAACTTTAGAAAATGCAAACTAATTTTTTTGCCATAGGCTACAAGTATAAAAAAAAACAGTCCAAGCTGGACTCAGTCATCAAGTGGAAAAAAAAGCCCCAGCACTTTGGCACCAAAGGCTTCATCTGCTGGTGGGGAAACAAAGAGTTACACACTGCTAAATAGTCCTTAATGGATGAAATCATTTGATTGACAGTTTATAACAGAGTAACATCTGTTTCTTAAAAAGGGTTCAGCACAGTGCTATCTCACATAAAATTCATAGGTGCTAATAACATGGACACACCATCATCAAGATTTCATAAATATCTTGAAAAGGATGTTTTTACAATACAAAACTGCCTGGGCAGGATTCACAAAGCAGATGCACTGGGTGCAAATGAGATGCGTCGGCACAAACAGGATGTGCCGAACAGAAGCCGAGCGATCCACAAAACCATGCACCACAGGAAGCGCCATTCACAACCCCACTGTGAATTGAACAGAAAACGCAGGGTGCAAGTGGATGTGTGCCAGCACAAGCAGGATGCACTGAGCCACCCAGGGGAGAAACATAGTGAATATGGAGCAAGTCAGCACGGCAGGAAGGAACAACAGGGGATAAAGCAATGGGACACAGGAGAGAGGAACACAGGTCCAATGGGACACACCAGAGAGGACAAGGGCACAACAGTGGCCAGAACAGGCACAGAACCATGACAGGCACACACAGGCACACACAGCCATGGCAGGAAGGGGACAGGGAATACCTCCCAACAGTAAACACAGCCAGGAAGGCGGAACAGTGAATGACCACAGACACCATAGAAGGGTGTAAAACTATTTATAATGTAATCAGAAACAAAACATATAACAATAGCAGCAAAACCAAACAGGAAAACTATGTACAAAGGTCATACAAAACGGAAGTGGAGTGAGGGACAAACAACAGAACATGGGTGCATAAGGGGGGGAGGGTGCAGGAACAACAACAGAGGAATGGAGGGGGCGGGTAACAGTGGGCTATTTACAACAGGGACAGGTCCCTACATGGCTGGTGGCTACAAACTTGGCCGTGCACCTCTGTGCCCCAACCCCATATGGCCATGATCAGGCAGGAGCCATTGGAGGCCCCTGATGACTGCAGTGAGCCACCAAGCAGTCCACTGAATGGGCTGTAGTGCAACCTGGATGGCCCCGGCAATCCACTGGCCCAAGTCCCCCATACAGTCCATGGTTCCACCACCAGCCACAGCATGATGATCCCGGAGACCTACAGCAATGACAGAGAGAACACATACTAAGGACCATGGTGGACACACCACCCCCACCAAGCAGTAGCCCTCTTCACCAGAGAGGCAAAGCCCAGAGAAGGGTGGCACCTACCTGCTCCTGGACAGACACCACGTCGAGCCCCCGCCACACCCTGGTGTCACTCCTCAGTGGCCCCCATGGCCTGCCACCTGGCTGCCAGCCCTGAAAGTCATAACAGACAGAGACCACCATGAGGAGACACAGCATTGGACAGACTACACCCCAACACCAGTGTGCACATGCAGTGTAGGAGTACCCAGTCGGTGCAACACTGCTGGCCACCCATGCTGACCACACTGGTGCACAGTCACTGTGCCTGAACCCCCAGGGTGCAGTCTCATGGGCATGCACCTCACTCAGTGATCCCTCCCCATGTGATACACAGTGAATCAGACCCATACACAGCACTGCAGAGTGCCCGCCCCATGTGGCATGCAGGACAGAGCACCACAGGGCGGATGCAGCCACAGCCATGTGTGCATGGTGTGGTGGACCCATGTGGGTGTGTCCATGTGTTGTGGGCCGGACCCAACCCACATACATCAGGGATGCCCACATAGCACAACACCTACCTGGCCATGGCAGTGCATCCCTGTGTGCACGTCGATGCAGCTGCAGAAGATGGTCCCTGTCCCTCTGTTCGAGGTCACTGTAGCAGTGCCTGCACTGTTCACCCAGTGCGGGGAACCCCCGTGTGCTTCACCAGCCTCCGGGCAATGGCAACCCCCATGTGTGACTTGGGAACCTGCAGGTCCTCATGGCCAAACAGCTGCCCCTTCACAGACATCACCACTGCCACCAGGTGAAGCAGCTCCAGATATGACCAGTTCATGGCTCTAGGCCCAATCTTCCCTGCCCTAGGCATTGCAATGCAAATCTGCCCAGTGGTGCAAGCACGGGATGCATGGCATGGAACACAGATGGCACCATGTGTTCCAGCAGGCCAAGTGCAGTGCACTGCGCACCATGTCATGAAGTGTGATTGGTCCCGCAAGCACCCAGTGGCGCATGTGCAATGCATACTGCCAAGGTGTGGCAGGGGTCACATCCGGGTCGGTATGCGTGATGCGCACGCTGCCACCATCTTACATGTGGCAAGCATGATCACACAGAGTGTCCGTGATGCGCATCAGCACACCATCGTGCACACGTCCATAATGCACAATCCATGAACAACACCGTCAAAGCAGCACATTGGGCACCGCACAGGTGGGCGTGCAATGTGCAGACAGTCTGCACCACACGACGGGCACCAGCTGCACAGCCGCAATGAGAACAACAGTACAGCTTTGCACATGTGGGGATGTACCAT
Organism: Neoceratodus forsteri; assembly: GCA_016271365.2. Classification (NCBI taxonomy): domain Eukaryota; kingdom Metazoa; phylum Chordata; order Ceratodontiformes; family Ceratodontidae; genus Neoceratodus; species Neoceratodus forsteri. The sequence goes on along the minus strand of CM028131.1, from coordinate 171,250,130 downwards.
GGGTACAATGGACAGTGCATCCGCACAGTGTGCATCAAGGCTGATGCACCCTATTCAGGTACATGCGCCGAATGCGACACGCATGCGTGGGACATGCGCCATGTATGGATGAGTCCAACCCAGCAGATGCACCGTGCTGATTGAGATGAGCTGATGGCAGTTATGCAGTTCACAGACAATGCACCCAAATGAGCCTCAAATAACATGCAGGGGCATCTCAGCTGTTTAACTTCTCATTAATACAGCCCCAGACCTCATTTGCATGCCCTGAGCCATAAATGCTCCCAACTCATCCCACACTGAGATTAGGTGACTGAGAGGAATCACAGCCTTGGGCGTGAATACACAGCTATTCATACAAGTAATACTGCAGGTACTATGGAGTAGCTCTGTGATGGTGGGAACCTCTGCCTACACCATGGCACATCCCAGGGGTGGTGGAAACTGTGGACTGCTACAGGTATTTCTGATGCACAGTGCCATTTGTGTACAGAATGAGTTGCACTCCCACAATGCCACATGCTGGGGCCAGCTAAGCACATCTCGTCACCAGCATGCCATGTGCAGGGACACCTGGCAGGCGACATGGCACCCCACGCATTGCCCCATGGGTAGCACCATTAGGAGGGGGGCATGATGGCCGATGTGCATGCACCAACAGCGTGATGTGCATAGTGCGTGTGCAGGGCTGACAGCTGTATGTGTCCATCGGCATGTGGCACTGATGGTATGGTTGTGGGCCTGCAGCCATCCGTGGTGTGAAATGTACATGCTGGATGCAGTCACACCTGGCACAGCTCATCATGCACAACCACACACATGCACAGCCTACTGGTCCTGGCTGACAGGTGCTGGTGTGCCAGACCGCAACCAATGCCCATTGGGATTGGACACAAGGGCCCCACCTGAGCATGGCTAATGTCTGTCTGTACTCTCCAACAGAAACCACGATGTCAGAAGACAACATTGCCACCAGTAGATGGCAGATGAACTTCACTAAGGACGAGGAGCAGGACCTCATTGAGGCATGCCCCCTATGGCTGGATGTCCTGACTGGCAGGGGTGACAGCTGTACAGCACAGTCAGAGGGCTGGGAGGTAGTGGACCACCATGTAACCCCAGTGGGGGCATTCAACCACACCACCCTGGAGTGCTGGAAGCACTGGAATGATGGGCAATGGAGGGCAAAGAAGAAGGTGGCCCACATCGAGGCATCCCTGAGGCAGACAGGGGGTGGCCCACCCTCGGACGTCCACATGAGCCCAATGAGGAGCTGCTTGTGGCAACCATCATCAGGGCTGCCATACAGGGTGTCCCAGGTGGAGGGATCCAGACTGGTGGAAGCCCGTCGCAGCACTGTAAGTAGATGTGGAGCCAGGGCATTGCTGGCCCCGTGTCTGCCCTGGCTGCCATGCCTGTCCCAGTGTGCTGTGCAGTGTTACTGTGTACGCAGGTGCTGTGCCATGTGTCTCGGCTGTGCATAGCTGCCCCATGCCATGCAATGCGGGGCCTCACTACCCATGCCTGTGGTGGTCCCTGTGAGGTGCCACTGCCAGCAATGCCACTGGGTGACACAAGCGGTGATGATGCAGGCCTGTCAAACAGGGCTGATGTCACCACTGTGGATGGTGCCATCCCTGGACCATCCACCGCATTGGACCCACCGGACACAGCCCCAGTGGTGGCGGGCCCATCAGACCCCTCGGCCATTGCTGGCACACTGGCCGGTGTGGACAATGCATTGCTGGGGTGTCTGACTGGATTCCCTGATGATGACTATGATGATGCAGTGGACATCACCAACACACTCCTCATGCTTGCCACTGGCATGCAGGGCATGTACAGTGATGACACCGTGGACGATGATGCCACATGGGGGACTTGGCCAACAGTGGGACTCGCAGCATGCAGGTGCCTGTGCGGGTGACCACTGATGGCCCAGCCATATGTGGCACGGCTGCAGTGGCTGTACAGCTGCCCACAGCAGTGGGTGCTGTGCACCCTGCATTTGGACCAGCTGCGGTGGCCCGGCCATCAGGGTCGTCTGGTCAGGATGCTGCGTGGCATGTTCATGCACCGCTGAAGTGTGATGACACCAGCCATGGATGTGCAGTGGCTGAGCATGGCCAAGGCCCACCCATGCTGCAGCCTGCAGAGGTGCAACTGCCACCCATGGATGCCCCGGGCAGGCTGTCTCACCCCCCGCTCATCTGTGATGTTACCATGACCCTTCACCTGCCAACAACATGGAGGGCTATGTCCACCTCCTGCATGACACTGTGGAGGGTAGGCTGCCCTGCATATGGAGTTCAGGAGCCACAGGACAGTGATGGTCCTGAAGCACAAATCAATGGCTGCATGGTGTGCCCAGATGTTGACCAAGGCATGCCTCTTACAGGTGGGCATGACCACAGCATTGGAGTGGATTGCAGCTGCTGCAGAGGCAGCAGCAACAGCTGTTGTGCACCGTGGACATCGGGCGTCCAGTCGGACACCCAGGAGCACCTCCCACACTCCCCAGCAGCTGTGTTAGGTGGACCCTCTGCTGCTGACGCCATCACCGCATGGCACAACACCCAGCATCCCCAGCCCAGATGTGGCCCGTGGGGCCGCAACACCAATCAGCACATGTTCATGGTCTTATTGCAGTACCCCTGCAGGGTTGGTGGCTGCACCCCCTGTGGCTGGTGGTGCCGTGACAGCATCCACTAGTCATGGCAGAGGCTGCCCACATGTCTGTGGTGTCCAGGGTGCTGCCCTGTAATGTCCTGGTCCCCGTTCCATCGGCAGGGGCCCATACCTCCACTGTGTCCTGCACACCTTGCCGATGGTGCCTGGGGTGGTGTGTGTGGTAGGCACCTGCCTCAGTGCACCACCACCATGGGCTCCCTGTGCAGTGCCACCTATGTGTCTGTGTGTACCACTATTGTGCCAGGTGGCATGGGTGTGATGAGTGTGGTCTAGTGTCTGCCGTACCTGTGTGCCAGTTGCAGTGCACACTGACCCATACCATCCCTGATACGGTCATGGTGGTACAAGTATGTTGCAGGCTGTGTGTGTGCTTGTGTGTGTGTGTGTGTGTGTGTGTGTGTGTGTGTGTGTGTGTATGCATGCCACTGTTGGCCTTTCCATTGGTTTTATGTGATAAGAGTGCCCCCTTAATGGCGTGGCCCAAAACGGTGAATGGAGAACAGTGACCTCCGCATGGGTGACTGGAACAGAACGCCGAATGGCAGAGTCAGCGACTGTAGCAGGAGGTGTCTGGAAGGGCATCGCTCATATAGCGAGTGCCGCAGGGCAGAGGCAGCAATGGTTGATGCTGCAAGGGCAGCAAGGGAAGGGTGACACGGACCGAGTGGCAGCCAATGGCCACATCCCACTCCGTGAGTGGACAGGGGAAGCGGGCAGGCAGCACCGCCTGGGAGGTCTATGGGCAGGGGTACGGAAATGAGAGTGGCACAGCAGAGGAGGTATATGGAAGCAGTTCCATAGGGACCAGGAGATGCACAGCAGAGTGGCCTGCGCATTTTGCAGGGGTAGAAGGGAGGTATATGTGAGGGCACAGCCAGTGGGACTGACAACAGCAAGCCATGCAGAGGCTGACAGCTCAAAAGGGGGGGCATACGAAGCAGACAGCCCACTGACGGATGTGCAGTGGCCATGCCATGCGAGCCTGGGTCAAAAGGTCGACTGCAAGGGATGCGGTGGATGTGCGGATGCCTATGGCAGGGCAACTCCGCAATAGGTAGGGAGGAGGGTTGCCCACTGTGTACGTGTGGTGCTGCTGCAGTCCATGTAGTCGCGATGGAAATAAGCTCACAGGGGGCAGTGCATGCCAGGGCCACTAAGCAAATGGTCACACATGGAATGTTGTGCGGGTTGTTGTCCTGTGATTGCTCTGGTCTCTACTGTGGGCTGCGGGGTTATGCGGTCTCCCAATGTCGCCCCTCTGTCCGTGTCTGGACTTCCAATCCCTGTGTTCCCTAGCAGCGCCGCCGCCTTCGCTGGCCCCCTCTGGTGCCCGATGCCTCTGCCTGCTGTGGCCTTCTGTTCTGGCTGACCTGTGCTCGCTCTTCTGTGTGGCCTGTGTTCTAGACTCACCTCCCCTGTGTACAGGCCTGCTGGTGCTCGCAGTCCTGCCATTGGTGTGTGTAGGACATGCCCTTACTGAGCAGAATAGCTTTTCGCTCTTCCACTGTCTGTCTGCCATTCTGTGCACTCACTCTTTCAGCAGCAGTGCTTTCAGGATCACCCCCTCAGACCGCGCCATTGTAGGAGTGCTCTTCCTGGCTGCTACCCCTGTTCTGGTACTGTCCTGTGTCCACCATGCACTGCATGACTCTGTGACTACCTGTTCTCACCATAGTGCACCTCCCAGACACATACCTCCAATACTCACCTGCGGTTCCTGAAATTCTCCTGCACCAGCCTGCTGTGGTACTGCCTGGCCCATGCTGCCAGCTGTGGGTCCCGGTGGCCCATTGCAGGTTCTGTGCCATGGTCCTGTGGTGGTGCTTCTTCTCCCCCCCTACCCTCCTCCCCGGAACTGTCGCCCTCACTGGCCTTGACAGGTATTCCACAGCCTATGACCATGTTGTGTAGCATACAACAGGCCAGGAATATGCCACAGGCCTTCTCAGGGCTATACTGTAGGGCACCACCAGACCTACAAAGACACCAGAAATGCATCTTCAACATGCCGAAGACGTGCTCTATGATGGTGCATGTAGCGATGTGTGCCTCACTGTACTGCTCTTCTGCCTCTGTTCCAGTTCATCAGATGGGGGTGAGGAGCCAGGGCCTCAGTGGGTATGCCACGTTACCTGTGGGGGAGATTGGGTGGTCATTAGTACATCGGTCCCATGTGTGGCATGCCCCCTGTTCCCGATCCAGTCCACACTGGTGTGTGTGTGCATGACATCCACCACTGCCTGTGCCTCTCCCTTCCCTACATACCTACCTCCCTACACTGGTGACTGTTGAGGGCCGCTGTCTGCTTGTGGTGTGCATGTCTCTGCCACACATGCACCCCCATGGCACTGCCCCACACCTGCCGTGCATTGCTCATGTACTGCCCTGTGCCTGCAGGTGTCTGCCTGTGTCCCCTTGCACACCTCCACTGTGCCATGGCACCTGCACCTCCTGCGCATTGTGCATGTTGCTCTCCGCACACACACCCTCCTGTCCTGATGGTGGTACTCTGTCATGCAGCTGTTACCATGTCTCACACACCTAATAGATGGCCACTTGGTATGTTCCCTGCCTGGAACCTCCGGCAGAGGGCCAACTGCTGCCAGATGAAGGCATCGTGTGTGCTCCCAGGGTGCATGGTGCAGACATTGCTAATGTGCCCTGTGGCATTGCACACCACCTGGTAGTTCACTGAGTGGAAGCCCTTGTGATTGACATAGGTAATGGCCTCCTCACTGGGTGGTGCATGGATTACCTCATGGGTGCAGTCTATGGCCCCTATGACACTTGGCATGCATGCATGCCACCCTATAGAACCCCTGCATGGCTTCTGTCTGCTCTGCCTGCATGCAGGGGAACTGGATGTTTTCTGAAAAATGCAGTAGCAGTGCAGTGAGGGATTGTGTGAGGAGGCGGGAAGTGGAGGCCTGTGATACACCAGTGGTGTCCCCAGTGGGCCTCTGGAAGGTTCCCGTGGTGAGCAAGCACATTACTGTTGTCACCTTGGTCTCCACTGAGATGTCATGACCACGTGCAGTGGGTGCCTGCATTTCTACATGGCACAGCTCACAGAGCTGCCTCAGATTGGCCTTATTCAGGCAGTATCAGTCTAACTGTCTCCACATCCATCAGCTACTTGAATGACAGCCTAGGACGATACCACTGTGGGGGCATGCTGCCTACAGTGCCTTCCGCCTCCCCGTCTCTTCATCCTCATTAGTACACAGACCATGGCAAATGGTGCTGCATCCATGATGCTGGTGGTGGTGTGCTGTCTGTCTCTCTGTCTCTCTCTAGTTCTCTCTCACACTCTCCCACGCTCTCTGCCAGTGTGCAGGTGCTGCTGTTCAGCCGCTTACCTGCAGGTGGCTTGCACTTAAGTCAGCTTCTATTATACTTATCTTTTCATGGTGCATTTGGTATTTGTGCTGGGTTTGCTCTCTCGTCGTGCCATCGTTTAGCACTGTGAATCACTTTGTGCTGTGTATGCATGTGCATGCCCCCTGTATTTGCGCTACATATCATTTTGATGTGCCTACAATGCATCCGGTTTGGCACAAAGTGTCTAGAATGTGCCTGCTCATCCACCCTGTGTGTGAATTACTTCCTGGTGCATTTTCTGTTTGCATCAGCGCATCTCACTTGCACCCAGCACATCTCTTTTGTGAATCCTGCCCCTTATCATTCAAAAAGACTATACCTTACATAGACAGTAGAGGCTTAACTACTCCTAGTAAAATGATTTATAAACTCAAAAGGTTTTCTAAATAAGTAGTTAGAAGACAAGAAAAGCTAGAAAATAGCCACAAACACCTTGATCCAAAATTCCTGGTGTGATCACCCTTCTTGTCACATGGAAAGTCTCTGGGGATGAACAACACATGGGGCTCGATTCTCACAGCTCCCAGCATGGCAAAAGGGCTTGCACCACAAAGAATGGCACAAAGTGCCCCTTGCACCCAAAGATGTGCAGGGAGTGATTCTCAATGGCAGCCTGCATCTACTGCAGGCTGCCTGCTATAATGGGGGCTTGCACCACCCATGCGCCCAATAATGGGCTGTGGCATGGTCCTAGGGGGCTTATGGCAGACTCAGGCTGCCATATCCCCCAATGTGAGATTCTCATAACTCTCCCAGAGGGAGAAATTCTAAGTACCCTTAGAACATCCAAGGCAGGTCAAAGGGCTATTTAGAAAAATCTCCTCTGGGAGAGTTGCCCTGTTTGTGGCAATTTGTGGTAGCCCCCTCCCCCAGCTCTGATGTTCTGGTAGCCAAAATGCATAAAAACCCCATCCTGGTGGTCTAGTGGCCCTCCATCCCTGATCCCTAATGCCACTGGTGTTTTTAATAATGTATATATGCCCCCATCCCCGGTTATCTAGTGGCCCCCCTCGTCCTGATCCCCAATGCTGCCAGTATTTTAATAATGTATATATGCCCCATCCCTGGTGGTCTAGTGGCCTCCCTGCCCCAATCCCTGCTATTACCCATAATGAAATATAAAATTCAGATTCCCCTCCTGGTGATCTAGTGGCTCCTTGCCCCAATTCTCGCTGTCACTGTAGGGAAGGGGGTCCACTAGACCACCAGGGATTTCAGCATTTCTTTTAATGGTGGATTGGGGCTGGGCAGTCCACTAGACCACCACGGCATGTAAATATTATATTATTAATATTACTACTTATTATAATGGAATATTGGAGCTTGGGGGAGCTGCTAGACTACTAGGGAATATAAATATTATATTATAAATATTATTAATTATTATAATGGGAGATCAGGGCTTGTAGAGCTGATAGACTACCAGACACTGCTGGGGGACATTGCCACATGGCTGTCCACAGCATGCAGCAACCTGTCTAGGTGCTCCCTCTGTTTGGCACACCCTTACAGTTGCCACAAACCACAGGACTTTGCCGCTGGGTCAGTGCCTGATGGAGAATCAGGCGCAGGGTCTTTGGCGCTCTGGCGATTGGCGCAAGCCAGCTTTGGCGTGGTTTGCACCGAATTTTGACAATCAGGCCCTAAGTGTTATTCAGAAATTTCTAAAGGGAGTGATTTCAAATATCTCAAATATCACTTGTGCCATATATTGACAAATAATGCAGCTGTGTACTAAAAGACACAGAAGCCCCTAGATACAAGCCAAATTCAGCAACTCATGTAACGAGAAACATTCTATCCTATGGGCTAACGAAACCCATATTCAAAGTATTTTACTTATGGAATCAAAACACCAAAGAACAAAGCTATCCCCTCATTTAGTGTCAGTGGCTCAGCAGGTAGCACACTCGCCTCTGAGGCCGGGAGATCAGAGGACTGTGGGTTCAGTTCCCACATCTGGCACTTGGGTTAATATCCCAGTACTGACACTGTAGTGCAGCATGAGAGGGGTGCTGCACTTCTGAGGTGCCGTCTTTAGGATGAGACGTTAAACCGAGGTCCCATCTGCCTGGATTGGTGGTAGTTCAGGTGGATGTTAAAGATCCCATGGCACTTATCGAAAAAGAGTAGGGGAATTTCCCTGGTGTCCTGGCCAAATTTCCCTCATTCACTTAAAAAATATCACCAACAGCTTAATCTGGTTCAAGGTCAGTTGGCATTCATCTGTATCCCCCCCCCCGGGTCATGCCTGAAAATAGACAGGATCTGTCTAGTGCACTTACCCGGTCAACAAAACTAAATAAATGAATAAATAAATTATGTTTAAATGCAGATTTATTAATATTCTGACATAATGGCTTTGTCCTTACTATTCCCTAATTTTGGGTTGCATTGATGTCATTGGTCCGGTCCTTGTGCAGATAGTCTGGTGCTCCCTGGAATCTGGAGAGTTTCCTAGCTCCCCTGAAAGAGGCAGTGCTGACAGCACTCTTGAAGAAAGCTACCTTGGACCCCGACTGCCATGCAAACCAAAGACCTATCTCTAACCTTCTCTTTTTATGGAAGGTGATTGAGAAAGTGGTGGCAGCTCAATTGGAAAACCATTTGACCATCCATGATATCTAAGAACCGCTCCAGACCAGTTTTCGTAAGAGGCATAGTACCGAGGCAACGCTGGTTCGGGTGCTCAATGATCTCCTGATGGCGAGAGATCAGAAGAACCATACCACCTTGGTCCTTCTGGATCTCTCTTCAGCTTTTGACACCGTGGACCATGGGGTGTTGATAGGATGCCTGATACATATCTGTGGACTGTCAGGAACAGTCCTCAGGTGGTTTATATCTTTTCTCATATGTAGAGCACAGAAAGTGGTGTCTGGGGTTTATTCTTCAGGCCCAATTCCTCTGTCATGTGGGGTGCCTCAGGGTTCAGTGTTGTCACCCGTGTTGTTCACGGTGTATATGCTACCCCTCAGAGACATTGTAAGAAGGTATGGGCTGAGGTTTCACTGCTATGCAGATGATACCCAGCTCTACCTTTCTTTTGCACCCGACCAAGATGGAGCTCTCTCGGTCTTTAATAACTGTCTGAAAGAAATCCAGGAGTGGATGGATTCCAGATGGCTGAAGTTGAACTTGGAAAAAACGGAGGTACTGGTTGTGGACCCAGGTCGTCAGATAGGGGGGTCGGGAGTTGGTGCGCCCACTGGAATTTTTCTTGGTGGTGTCTCACTCCTGACCTCTGAATGCGTGCGTAACCTGGGGGTAATTTTTGATGATGGACTGACCCTACATTCTCAGGTGTCAGCTGTTGTCAAAACGTCCTTTTATCATCTTAGGAATATTGCCAGGATTAGGCATCTAGTTCTGTCTGATGACCTTCCTACTCTGGTCCACGCCTTTGTGTCCTCGTGCTTGGATTATTGCAACTCCCTCTACCTAGGGCTTTCTGGGGTAGAAATTCATCACTTGCAGCTGCTGCAGAATGCGTCTGACCATTTTTTGACAGGATCTTCTTGATCCTGTCATATTTCACCGGTGCTGCGCGAACTGCACTAGCTGCCAGTACAGTGGCGGATCACTTTTAAAGTCAGTTTACTGACTTTTAAAGCCCTTACATGGACAGGGCCCGGACTATCTTAACGAGCTCCTGGTCCCCTACTGCCCTGGCCGATCTCTCCACTCAGCCAACGAGGGGTTGCTAGAGATCCCAAGGGTGAATTTGAAATCATCTGTTGCAAGAGCCTTTGCGTATGCAGCCCGCACCCTTTGGAAATCTCTACCCCGTCGGTTACAGGAGTGCGCAACTGTGGAGGAATTTAAGCAGGGCTTAAAAACCTTTTTGTGGCACCAAGCCTTCTCAGCTAATTGAATGTTTTGTTTTTCTGATTTATTGTTATGTGATTTTAACCGATTAAATGTTTGTATGATCTTGATCTGTTTTTTATATTGTTAGGCACCTTGGCACTCGATAAGGCACCTTATAAATAAATGTATTATTATTATTATTATTATATGGGTGTGGTCACACCTTTTTAGTTTGGGTTGATACAGCGCTTCAATGTTAAATCCCAATTTTTGCATCTTAGTAATGTTGACATATTGTGATGAAATAGCCCAAAATTTGGTATGCACAGTCATTCTGCCAGTGCCTCGAGATGTGGAAAGTTTCTTGATGGCATCTTGTATTGTTTTTGAGATATAAATTGTTAAATAACTGAAAAAAACATACTTTTTTCCCCATAGAACAACATGGGATTTTTTGCCATCATCTAACACCCACGCAGAATGAAATTTTTCTCTGAAATTTTTAGAGATGATGTGGTGTGTGCCAAGGGTATGCCTTTCAATGGCTTGGTGAAAAAATATGCTACCATTTTTGAATTATAACAATTTTTGTGTTAGCTGCAAGACAGACATGTACTGTAAATGAAAACAGTTGGAACTGTAAATGTGCTGGTCCTGCTCAGAGGAATTACTGTTCGTGCTGTCAGTCATCTTGTTTTTCTAACAATTTGCAAAACAGTGTTTCACACAACTGCTGTGTGGGAAGGACAGCACAACACCTGTATTTAGGTCTCAGTGATATGCTTAGTTTGATGTTTGTCTTAAAATTAGTATATCTGCACAGCAAATATGTGATTTTTCACTGAAAATCATGTCCCCCGTCACTGGCTAATTACCGTTTGGTTTGTTTACCGTTTGAACTTCACTGTTTGAATGATGAATAACCAATTACATTTATTAATAGTTTGAACTTTACTGTTCAAATGGTAAATTCCTACATGGAGCTCTGGTAGTCCAGTGGTCCCTCCCACCTTCCTTGTTCTCCAATTGCTGTCCCCCTACCAAAACAAAATGTCCCTGGTACAAAACAAAATAAATAAATCCCTGCTGTGTCTGCCGTGCCAGTGTGCCGCTGAACTTATGGTCCTGAAGTTGCGTCATTGAAGGCAAGGCAAGGGGTATATTAAGGCAAGGCAACTTTTATTTCCTGTAGGTTCAGGGTGCTTTAATAAATCGACAGCCTGTTGAAACTTTAACAGCTGCAGGAAAGCATAAATAGCAGTTTGACATTGACAGGCAGCATCAGAATCAATCACCTCACCATCCGATCCCAACCCAGCCACCCTGACTCCATGGAGTGAGGCTGGCTGAGCTGGGACTGGGACTCAGAGCCCAAAAAAGTGATCCAGAGGGGAGACCAGACAACTTGCAGCATTCATTCATGTAATAATTTATTAAAAGAATGCAGCTTTACTGTCAAGTTGTGAATGAACTTAATGTCACTCCTCACTGTCAACACACAACATATTCCTGTCCAGTGTCTGACTCCAGTCCAAGAACCACAGCCATGCCACCACCACTCCCCCACAGTAAGATGGTGCAAGTCTCCCCAGCACTCAGAGTCACCAGAGAGTATCTGCACAGTCAACTGCCTGTTTGTAAACATTACGGAGGAGTAGTGGGACTCGGGAGTCTGGATTTGGACTGGAGAGAGCCCAAGTTTGCACTTTCAAATGCCCCTCAATATAACTTGCAACATAGACCAGATTGCAGTTGCTCTCTTTCCCTCTTTCTTACTTTCTCTAACCATTCCTGAGTGTTGAAGCCTGATTAAAAGGCATTTGAAACTTCAGTTAATTTTTTTATCCTACTAATATAAACATCAGTTGCAAACTAAGCATTAATTTCTGCCTCACTTCATTAGAGACTGGTGAGTATAGGTCCTATACTTGCTAGCCTCCAATGAAGTGAGGTAGAAATCAATGATTACTTTGTAATTGATGTTTACATAAAAGGGTACAGCAAAAGGTATCACTCTGTTGCAACACAATCCTGACAACCCCCCCACAGTCAGAGCCGTGGTCTGGACAGAGTGGGGCATGCAAGAAATAATAACCAACAGGGTGGGCAGTATTGAGCAATACCAGACCAGCCAAGGATGCAGCGTCGGGCCTTATAGCCCATGGAAGCTCCGGTATTGCCCATACCGACCACCCTGGAAGGTATTATTGCACTTAAAAAATAGGTAACTGTGACATTTTTATATGGGAGTTAATAAAATTTAAAAGAAAGCAAGAAAATATAGTAAAAGTGAGGTTTCAGTATTTTTATTGTGAAACAGTTCCTCTGTTTTTGTGGTGTTCAATGTCCTGCTGACCCCCCCAGAGGCAGTCTCTTGTTTTGCTCCCCTTCTTCAATTTTGCCATGTCTAGAGTAGTACTGTTTCTCACCATCATAATTTGTTGAAAAAAAAATGTTTTGTGATTTTGGAGGTTGCTTAATTTGGAGGACCCAGACAAGCTGCTGTGTACTGTGTGTGGCAGACTGGATTTGAGAGTGGTTCGGCGCCTCTACGAGCCATTTGGCACGTAACTTTTTTGAACCAGGAAGTGAAGATCGGAGAAAGTTGCGCTTTTAATTACTGATTGCTATATTACAGTGCTGTTCTTTTTTATTTTATTTTGGGTCAGTAACTAGTCTTGTCAGCAGAGATGTTATAAGTGTTTTACTGTTCCGGCATGTTTGGATGATGACGGCCGAACACCAGAATGGAATGTGTGTGCAGGAGAGAGAGAGAGAGACAGAGAGAGAGAGAGAGAGAGAGAGAGATATGAAGTGGCAAGGTGGCAAGTAAAAAAGTAAAATGTGGAAAAAGTATTCAGTGGGGCTAAAGTTGGCAGGTTGGGAAGTTATTTTCTAATGTATTAAACAGGTGTGACAGTGAGTTGGGAGGTATGACTTGAGCAGTGTTGGAGGGGGTAAGATCTCTCGCTAAGCGAGAGAAAAAAATGGCGGCTTTTTGAAATTGGGTGCCCAGTGCTTTAGCCAATTATCAAGCAGGCTGGGCACAATGATAATAGTGATGAGTCTGGTAGGGTTGGTATGACTGGGACTTTTAACTTACAGGGCTCTCACTGTAAGTTAATGTACCTCTGCCATCCAATGAAATTTCTTATATTTGCAAGCCCATTTTCTAATGGTAATTAAACAGCACAGTACAAGCAGGCAGCACATCAAAATTTGGAACAGAGCCTCAAGTCAGATCCTTACCTACCTACCTACTCCATCTCTGACTCTCCCCAAGTCATTCACTCATTCACTCACTGTCCGATCGCCCCTGACTGAAGATCATCATCATCATCAGATGCAGGTACTGTAGGTGGATCAGGAAGGGAAGGGAAGATGGGACGAGGGTGATGGGGAGGGCCTTGGTCACAGTCCACGGGGAAGTGCAGTATGTTTTATATATTGCTTAATTGTTACCAGACTGTTGGTTAGGTCCCAAGATGGGACTGGGAGGGAGTCAGGAAATTATCACTGTTGTGGTCAAGGTGAGGCAGGGGTACGCCAGCCAGTAAACAATCACAAAACAACATATGCTTATTGTAACAATAAGCACCACTTCTGCAGCATTCAGCATCAGTTTTATTTTTCAGTTGATCGTTTACTGGCTTAATTAAATAAAAATAAAAAAATTGAAGGGCATTTAACAGAGGAGGGACCAGGGCCAGGGTCCCCCTCCCATATACATCTTTGTCTGGTAGTCCAGTGGTCCCTCCCCTTCCCCTGTTTTCCAATCATCCTCCCCATATTTAACTATATTTCTTTAGAAGTCCAGTGGTCCATCTCCCTTCCACTGATGTCTGATTGCCATCTCCATAGCAAAACAACATTTCCCTGGTAGTCTGGTGGACCATCCCCCTATCATGATCCCGATACCACAAAAAAATTTCCCTGGCAATCCAGTGGTTCCTCTCCCATTCTCTGATCACTATCCCATAATATATATATTGCATTGGTAGTCCAGTGGTCCCTCCCCCTTCCCCATTATCTGATCGCTGACCCCATGTTACATGTATTTCATGGGTGGTCCAGTGGTTCCTCCCCTTCCCCTGTTCTCCATTCATGATTCCTGTGCTGCTGTTTATATCCCTGGTGTCTAGTGCCACCCCCCCCACCCACTCATCAGTGTCCATACCGGCACAAGGTCATATCACCGTATACAAAAACAGTGCAGTAATATACCACGCTGTAAATACAGTGGATACATTGCCGCCACTGTAACACAATGCCAAAAGAGAGTTCAGTGAACAAAATCCCCCCATTATGGGGGGCTCTGCCCCCTAACTCCTCCTGTAAATATAATCGACTCCGGGGGGGTCAGCATGGGGAAGAGGGAAACACTGGCAGGTGAGAAAAAAGAAAATTGCACAATGTGGTTTCGCAAAAGTCTGGGACCAGGATTCAAGCCCCAGTCAACAGACACATATCTACCCTGCACTATCATGGCTCATCCCACTGAGTCACGCCAGCAGCTTGGAGGACCACCTCCCCAGCAGAAGTCTTGACCTCTGTGTCATTCCTTCCCATCACCCATGTGTGACAGGATGCGAAGCTGCATGCTATATTTGTGCTTTGCTGGGTTTTGTACCCTGTCACGCTAGTACACCACACTATATGTGCTGTATGGTTTTGCCTACCCGGTCCTGTATACAGCAATATGACCTGGTACCGTCCATACTCTGTAATAAAGAAAACTGTCCCTCAATGTTTTTTTTCTTTCTTCTTGCAAAAAAGAAAACTGTTCCTTGCTGATCAGCCCCTCCCCATCCCCACCTCCCACTCAGCACTCTTCACCCCACATACCCCAGTACACTTCCACACACCCTCACTCACCTGAACAGGTCCCAGGTCTGAGATCCACTCTCCGATTGAAGACACATCTTGCTACTGGAACCTACGACTGCAATATAAGAAACTAAGGTAAATAAGGTTAGTAGTATAAGTTCACATATCTCATCAAATGTTAAATTTCAGCCAATCAATGCATGCCACGTCATTTGACAGGTGGGCGTGGCCTAAAATGGACCAATCAGAATCATCCCTTGTTAAACCGGAAGTCCCTCCCTAAAATGCGCTAGCCCCACCTGCTTCTGGCGGTAG
The DNA here is from genome assembly GCA_016271365.2 of Neoceratodus forsteri. Classification (NCBI taxonomy): domain Eukaryota; kingdom Metazoa; phylum Chordata; order Ceratodontiformes; family Ceratodontidae; genus Neoceratodus; species Neoceratodus forsteri. Next base: position 171,235,106 of record CM028131.1, on the reverse strand, counting down.
TGACACAACCTCGAACCCATGTCCTGCCCCTTGCGCAGGAAATGACATGCATTCGAACCCATGTCCCGCCCCTTGCGCAGGAAATGACATGCGTTCGAACCCGTGTCCCGCCCCTTGCACAGGAAATGACCCGCACTGAAACCCTGGAAGTGACATAACACCACCATTTTGTAAGCGTCTTACGCCCCTCATTCTTGTACACTCCTTGAACCCCTGCCACCCACCATTTTGTAAGCATCCTACGCCCCTCCTTCTCGTACACTCCTCGAACCCCTGCCACGCCATTCTGGCTGGAACCCGAGTCCCACCATGCTAGCTTGCACTCCTGTCCCCCCTCCTTTCTCCTGCACCCCACCATCCTGGCTCGAACCCCTGTCCTTTCACCACCATGCCCCACCCACCCCAAAAATCAGTTAGGGTTTGTGTAGTGTTATGTGTCCCTGTAGGCTTGGGGGTATAACTGCAGGGGCATGTGTGTTTTTTTATTAGATATTTTCAGAAAGAAGCATCTAGGAGGCAACCTGATCATGCAGAGGTTTCACAGATCTGTGTGGAGACCTCCCTGAGGGAAATTCATCTGCCTGTGTGAGTACCCCTTTTTCTGTTTTTTATAACAATATACAAAATAATTTAACATGCATCTGTAGGACTGTGTCAAACTTACATCAAAAGGATACCTTTATGTATATGCATGTAACATTTATAAGCTAAAACAGGGACCTCTGTGTAAATAAGATGGTTCAGCAGTTTTCTCTGGATAGCATTGCAACATGCTGGCTGTGTGTGTGTGTGTGTCCCTCACTAGGCACATAGGAAAAGCAATGTCTTTTATGTATGTTTAAAATATAGATGGGCCTTTTGGAGTCTATGGTCCTGCTGGATATGTGGTGGGTGGGTGGTGTGTGTGTGTGTGTGTGTGTGTGTGTGTGTGTGTCTCCCTCATTAGGCACGTAGGAAAAGCAATGTCTTTTATGTATTTTTAAAATATAGATGGGCTTTTTGGAGCCCATGATCCTGTTGGCTGTGTGGTGGGTGTCTTTGTCTGTTAAGACGTGACAAAACATCTGGGGCCAGATATTCAAAAGGGTTGCGCCATGCGCAACAGGGTTGTGCATGCTCAAGTCCTAAATTGCGCCATTCTGCGATATTCAGCAGGAGGCAGTTGCGCCACTGAAAACAGGCTGAGCAACAGCACAATGCAAATGAATGCATGCTCAACTGGAGGGGGGGAACCATGCATAAACTGCACAGCCTGATATTCAGCCGGGCTGTGCAGAGTTGTCAGGCGTATACCCCAACCTGCACCTGCAGGACTTTTGAGCCAAAAAAAGGCTTGAGTCGAGGCCACCCACAGGTGAGCTGCTGTATTACAGGGCGCAACACAACAGCTGCCACCTGTGGCTGGCCCCCAACTCAGTCCCTGTGCCCCCCCACAGCTCAATTGCGGGCATAGTGCTCCACCCACCAGCCCGATCGCGGGCATCAATGTGACCCCTTCTTCCGTTCATATCCTGGTGGTCCAGTGGACCAAATGCCCAATCGCTGGCAGTAAACTGAACCCCGAACATCTCCCTTGTGCCCGATCGCGGGCAGAAGTAAATTGAAACCCCCAAAACATCTCCCTGGTTCACAAATCTGGACTGTCATATGCGGTATGGCTTGCGCCCATTGGCTCTGCTCTGCACCAATGGGCGTGCAGCCCTACCTGGAAGTCGTCGGGCGGCGGGGGTGGCAGGCGGGTGGATGCTGCCACCCGCCGCCGCCGGGGAGCGGTGGTGGGGCTTCATGGGTGGGTGGGGTGGGGGATACTAGCTACCAGGGAGAGTATTTTGGGGTTCAGAATCACTTACTTCCCGCGATCAGGCATTTCAGTCCACTGGACCACCAGGGATGTGAACGGGAGGGGGGGGAGTTATTAAACATACCGCCTGTGATCGGGTATTTCAGTCCACTGGACCACCAGGGATATGTACGGGAGGAGGTGGGGGAGCCACATTGCTGCCGGCAATTGGGCTGCAGGGTGCGTCGGTCCCCGACGGCTGCTGCATGGCAGGGCGCCAGGCGCAAGTCCTTGGGGATCGGCGCACCTACATGCTAATGGCATGCAAATGGGGCCATAATCAGATGCAAATGGCCCCCTGCGCCTTGCATGAATTATGGCCCCATTTGCATGTCACCTTTTGAATATCGTGATTTGCACATGGCGCAATGGTACTTGTGCCACCGCAAGTTGAATGCTCCACTCTGACAACTTGCAGTGGCGCAAGTTCCACTGCACTACGCACAGTGGTTGGCGCGGGATATTCAAAGGAGTTGCTCAATAGCACAACTCCTTTGAATATCGCCCTGGCCACACCCCTGCGCAACTATTTTGCGCAGCACAAGGGCTTGCGCCTCAGAATGGTGCAGTTTGAATATCCAGCCCCTGTTGTTTATTTACACAGCCATGGCTACAAAGGACTATTGATTCTCTTTGGAAACATGTGTGTCTCAAGATTTTTTTGATTACAGGGTCCCTGTATTTACAGGGATCTGTAAAAATGTAGCTTTATGCTTTTGTTACAAAATAAATGTCTATAGTTACATTATCAAAAAATTAAAAAGTCATGTAGTACTAAATAGGAAAATAAATGATATGTTACAAAGAAAAGACAGAATGTAAAATGATAATGTTTCTCTTTCAGAATAATTTCAAAGCACACAGTCTTCTTAAAATGTATACAGCTTTGCTTAGAGTCGGTGCAAAAGAATACACACTTTGTGTGTGTGTGTGTGTGTGTGTGTGTGCTATGTTACACTAAATTACTGATTTAAAGGTTGCAGCTGTTTTAGAAAAAAGACAGAATTTCCATTTTGAATTTTAAAAACATAACTTAAGCTGGCACTCAACTGCCGTTATTATAAACTGTGCCTCTTTGTGTTTTAAGATTGATAAAAAGCATCTGTTTTAATTAGACTGTGACCAAAATTTTAGCAGAAAGACATTACTCTTTTCTAACCCCCCCCTGCAGTGTAAAAGACAAAAAAAAAGATGATTCTCATGCTATACTTTTTAACAAAATAAGTTTTATCTTCTGATTAGTGGTATGCAAGCTGTTTTACTGAATTACTAATTTAAAGGATGCAGCTGTTTAAAAAAAGACAAGATTTTCATTATACATTTTAAAAGCTAACTAAGCCATACGCTTATTTGGACTTAAAGAAGCAGTCTGCATACCTTTTAATTAGACTGTGACCAAAGTTTGTAGCAGAAAAGCATTTCTCTAATGCCTTCCAGCTGTCGCAGGAAGTGAAAAACAAAAGCCTACATTGAGTAGCCTAGGACATATATATTTCCCCGGGGGGGGGTTGATGGACAGTACCAGATGTTCAGATGTTTTTTCACTACTAGCTACGTACTTGGGGTGTGGTCTGAGTCATTTTTATATAAGCATTTCAAGATACCGGAAGCTAAAGACAAAAGAACAGAGTGAGACTACCAAAACTACTTCTTTAGCTAAAAGAATTTTTAAAAACATTTAACAAGCAACAATGGGGCCATGGGTTGTAAATGAGACCCTTATCCAAATGATTGAAGACCTGACTAATGCACAGTTTACCACTACAGAAGGTGTGTATTTTTTTATTTTTAACTAGAAATAGTAGATGCTGCAGGTTTTAGAGTTTAAATTTTGTCATATGAAAGTTTAAAATACTGAAAGTAGTGACAGGGGTGTATTTTCTGTTTTTAAACAGCAGCACAGCTACCCCCTGCAGGAGGGAGAGGGAGAAAGACCATTACATGAATGTGATGCTTTTCAAAGGCACTCAAGAGTTTCTGCTGGTATGAGTAATGAACAAAATATACCTTGCTTGACTGTAAATGACGTATAGCCATCTACGAGCAGCGGCTCAAGAGTTTCTGTTGGTGTGAGTACTGAACAAAATAGACCTTGCTTGACTGTAAATGCCATACAGCCATCTACGAGCAGCGGCACAAGAGTTTCTGACAAAGAGTTATTGAACCAAAGGTTTCAAGAAAGGGACATTGACATGCTCAATGTTGGGAAAGCCTATATTCTTAAAACAATTGATAGTTTGTTTAATGGCTTGATAATTGAGGGCAGATTATCTAGTGAGGATTACGATCATCAGATGTTTAAATCTGAGTTTTTTAAAAGTACAGGTACTTTATTGAGCAGTGTGCTTGCTTTAGTGCCTGCATCCAAGTTCTTATGCAAAGAGCTGAAAATGATGGCAAATGCTGCCCACATGTATGAAAAGTACAGGGGCTTGGAGGAAACAGTGGCCAAATATAAAAATAAAATTACAAAGAGAAAGCACAGAAGCTCTCACAAGCTGAGTACAAAGGGTGGCAGCACGAACAAAATGAAAAAAATAACAAATGGGGTCAAAAAAGAAAAATCTGGGTAAAAAAATAAAACAATCAGAGAAAATTTGATAAGAAGAGTAAAGCTTGCCAGGAAAATATTACAACGTAGGTTGTTACAGCATGTTGCTAATGTTCAGCAGTCTGAATTAGAAAACCATCATGATGATGAACTGGCAAACAGGTCGCCCCCTACAGTATTTTTAGAATCTGTGCAGCAATATGAACGCATTTTAAAAAAATGTAATGCTGCAGAATTTCATCAACGATATAAGTTTATAAATCTAGATAAAATAAAATATTTTACAGAGGCTATTGCTGCAATGCACCAGGCTATACAAAATTTGTTAAACAGTGCGATGAGAGAAACTCGGCCTGGAGACTTCATACAGGTAAGATTAAATGCTGCTTCTTTAAATCAACCCTTGTTCTCAAGGAAAATGCGCCCTAATGAGTTAAATGCTGCCACCTTCTTAGATCAGTTAGCTGATATGCTACAGAGCAATACGGAAACCATTACTGGAAATCACTAAGGAGTCACTAATGACTAACCATTACTGGAGATTACTAAGGAAATCATTACTGATGACACTATACATCTCATGTTAACTACTATCTGGAACCACCAGGGTTCGGGGGAGGGGGGGAGACGGACACTGAGCTCCATCTTGTATAGCAGGATTTTACAAAAAAAGAGACGATACTTGATTGATTTAAATAACAGAGATAATAGTTTGTGTTTTGGTGGCTCCATTCTCGCACTCTTAAATCCACATATGAGTGACAGTCAGTTGTTGAATAAGGCTAAAATATTGCATGCTGAGCTAGGTTTGTCAGACCAAACTCCTGTCACTTTTAGTGATGTGTCCCAGTTTGAATGTTTTTTAGGAGTCAAAATTAAGATTTTATATCATAATGAAGGAAACTGGCAAACATTTTCAACAGGTCCAGAAAGACTTCCTAAAACACTGTCTGTATTATTACACGATGGCCATTTCTATGGTATAACAAATGTAAAAAAATTCATCGGCACATGGTACCTCTGCAAATATTGTGATGTAGCCTATAGCCATAAGGGAAATCATATCTGTGCACAACAGTGCAAAGTTTGCTTTGACCCCAATTGTCTTGAACAGGAAACTGACACAGCATCATGCCCAGAGTGTAAAAAGATTTGTAGGTCTTTAGCATGCCTAGAAAGACATTTAGCTAGAGCTGATGGGAGTACAGGGTCTTGTAAATCCATGAAACTGTGTGAACAATGTTTTGTCTTTTACAAGGGATCTCATACATGTAAATTGATTCAGTGTAACAGATGTGGTTCTTTCATGACAGCAGACAAGCATCTGTGTTACATGACACCACTCACAGATGTAAAAATCTCTGAGAAATATATAGTGTTTGATTTTGAAGCCACACAAGAAACGGGGGTGCACATACCAAATTTTGTGTATGCTAAGCAATTAGATGGGGAGAGGTCCTGGGAATCTGAAGGGGAAGATTGTATAAAAGATTTTGTAGGACATTTTATTGATGCACCATTTAGACACTACACATTTATAGCACACAATGCCAAAGGCTATGACAGTTATTTTTTTGTTAGCCAGCTAGTCAAGGAAAGAATTGATATTAAATTGCTCACACAAGGAGGAAAATTACTCTGTGTCACAGTGACACCCCTACACATCAGATTTATTGACAGCCATTGTTTTCTTCCTTTTAAAATAGCAAAAATCCCTGCAGCCCTTGGATTTGAGAATGAGATTGCTAAAGGTTACTTCCCAATTTTTTTAACACCAAGGCTAATGAAAATTATGTAGGCCCCCTTCCCGATGCTCAGTTTTATGGTTCTGAATATATGCTACCTGCAGAAAAGCAAGAGTTTTTGCAATGATACCTAGCTAACCGACATAGAGAATTCAATCTGAAAAGAGAGCTATGCTACTATTGTCAGTTAGATGTTGAAATTCTTTGAAAAGCCTGTGTCAAATTTAGGAAAGAAGTGATGAACATGACAGCCAAAAGTATTTTAAAACAGTTAGATGGTGATACAGTGGAGTATGAAACAGTATCCTTAGACCCCTTCCAGTAAGTCACAATAGCCTCAGTCTGCATGGCCATGTACAGATTTTTATTTTTGAAAGAATGCACTGTTGCTGTTCTCCCCCAGACGACTACCACAGACAATTGAAGAGATACTCCACACCTGCTATTCAGTGGCTTATGTACATATCTGAGAAAGAAAACATTTATATTCAGCATGTGCTAAGGGGTGATGAATTTAAGGTGGGTCCGTACTTTTTGGATGGCTATTCTGTCATAAATGGAATACCCACAGCATTTGAATTTAATGGTTGTTTTTTTCACGGCTGCAACATCTGTTACTATGAGAAAGATAGAAACCACATGACAGGGACTAGTTTTGGACAGATATTCAATAGGACCATGCGCAAATTTCATTTTCTAAAAAGCAAGGGTTTTGCCGTTAGAGTATTGTGGGAACATGAATGGAAAGCAATGCTGACTACAGATCAGGGTTTGAATAATTTCTTGAGGGACAGGCAGCTACCACAGCCACTCGAACCTAGGCAGTCACTGTTTGAAGGGAGAGCAAATGCCATTTGTCTGTACTATAAGACACAGCCTGATGAGAAAATACACTATTATGATTTTACCAGTATCTACCCTTTTGTTAACAAAACCAAACAGTATCCAGTCGGTCATCCTGACATCATTTATGACAATTTTGATGACCTCACTCAGTACTTTGGTTTAGCAAAAGTAAAAGTCTTACCCCCTAGAGGCCTTTTCTTTCCAGTGCTGTCATCCAGGATTGGTAAAAAACTTGTGTGTTACATTATGTCGTGCATGCGCCGAAAATAGACTTCAAACAACATCATGCACACATGATGATGAGCAAAGGTCACTTACAGGTACCTAATGTACTGTAGAACTAAACATGGCACTGGAAAAAGGCTACAAAATCATTAACATTTATGAAGTTTGGCATTTTAAAGAGTCATGCACAGAGCTTTTTGCAGACTACATCAAGCTGAATCTAAAAGGCAAGCAAGAGGCATCTGGTTTCCCTTCATGGGTAAAAAATGAAGCGCATAAAGTCAGGTACATACAACAGTATTTTGAAAGGGAAAATGTACATTTAACCCTGCAGCCATAGCTGTTAACCCCACAAGGAGACAGATATCTAAACTGTTTTTAAATTCTCTTTGGGGCAAATTTGGGCAGACAGCTAATTTGCCGACCACGAGCATAGTAACAGACCCAGAGAAATTGTTTCAGTATGTCTTCGCCCCTTATCATGATGTCGCTTCATGCTTTTTCATCGATGATGAAACAGCTTGTTTAAGCTGGAAATATACCAGCGATCATTACCCAAATTCCAATAATATCAACATATTTATAGCTAGTTTTACAACAGCATATGCCAGAGTGGAACTCTACAACCTGCTAGATAGGTTACCTGACAGATGCCTTTACCATGACACAGACTCTGTCATTTTTGTGTCCAGACCGGGTGACTGGGCCCCACCTCTGGGTGATTATTTAGGGGAGCTGACCAGTGAAGTTCCTGCAGATGAACACATTACAGAGTTCATTTCTGCAGGCCTAAAAACTTACGGCTACAGGCTGTCCAGTGGAGAGGTTGTTCTTAAAGTGAAAGGGTTTACCCTTAATGTAGCCAGCAGTAAACACATTAATTTTGAAAGTCTGAAGGACCTGGTCTTTGACTATATGGGGTCACAGATCTCTAAAGAAATTACCATGAGTCAACCCAGCATTGTTAGGAATAAAAAGCAGTGGTCCCTTGAAACAAAAACGCTGTCCAAGACCCAGAGAGTAGTTTATGACAAGCGAGTTTTACAAGACAATTTTAAAACACTTCCTTACGGATACTGATTGTGAAAAATGGATATCAGGTTGCAGCATTCCTTTACTTGTCTGTTGGCTAGCCCCTCTAATAGTGGAAGAGCTTCTTTATAAAACAGTTGTTGGAACATGCTGATGCCACTTTATCACACAAGCCTGAAAATATTGTCTGGTTCTACAGCTGTTGGCAACCTTTGTATAATGAATTGCTGTTAACGTTCCCTCAGATTAAATTTGTGGAGGGTCTACCAATGTCATTAGCTGACAATGATCTCTTACCCCCTGGAAAGGTAAATTTTGTTGTTATAGATGATTTGATGGACTCTGCCTGTCAAAATAGTGAAGTGGAGTATGGGTTTACCAAGTACAGTTATCATAAACAGTTGACAATATTTTTAATTGTCCAGAATGTGTTCTGTCAAGGTAAAAAAAGCAGGACCATCACAGTAAATGCCAAATACATGATTTTGTTTAAAAACCCCAGAGACAAGCTGCAGATCATAACTCTGGCTAGGCAGATGTATCCTGTTCAGACAAAATTTTTCTTAGAATCTTTTGAAGATGCCACAAGAAAGCCTCATGGCTATTTACTGGTTGATTTAAGATCCAATACACCAGACTGTTAGCTAGCAAAACTCTTGTCACCAGTAAAATAAAGCATGTGCTCTTTCTATTCTTTTAAAAACACTATGACAACCACAAAGTGCAATGCATGATTATATTTTATTTATAAATACACACGTCATAACAGTATTTGAAGATTTACTTTATAATACATAAACTAATGCATATAGCTGCTACATACAAAAGGCATAACACATGGCAAGCATGCAATGATTATATAATATCTTGTTTTTCTACTCTTCCATTTTTACACACTTCACAATACCCAGAAACAGCAACTTTTGAGCTGCATGTTTTACACAAGCATTGGCATCGTCCACTTCCCCCTTAGTGATGAGGTGGGCACAATACATACACACATATGCCATACACCACTCAAAATAACAAGCCTGATTTTTAAGACAATCTCTTACATCTAAAATGTCATTCACCATGCATACTGCTCTACGGTTACTGTTTTCCATTACGTCAACATAGAGTCTCCACACAAGGGGTGGCAACTCTTTAATCAGAGTCAGCGTGTTTTCTGCCAGTGAAGCAGCAGCATCTTCAGAGCAGACATTTATTGCAGGCTGCTTTCCAAAGTATATAGGTTCCTTTAAAATGTTCCATCTGAAAGTACATTATAATACACTATTTAGGAAAAGCATATGCTAAATCTGGTTTATGAAACACAACAAAAGCGACAAAAGAAGCAAAATTTATGATGACAGACTCAGACCCCCCGTTCTGCAAACTAAACACTAAAAAGTCAACAGCAACTTTTGAGCTGCATGTTTTACACAAGCATTGGCATCGTCCACTTCCCCCTTAGTGATGAGGTGGGCACAATACATACACACATATGCCATACACCACTCAAAATAACAAGCCTGATTTTTAAGACAATCTCTTACATCTAAAATGTCGTTCACCTTGCATACTGCTCTACAGTTACTGTTTTCCACTACGTCAACATAGAGTCTCCATACAAGGGGTGGCAACTCTTTAATCAGAGTCAGCGTTTTTTCTGCCAGTGAAGCAGCAGCATCTTCAGAGCAGATATTTAATGCAGGCTGCTTTCCAAAGTATATAGGTTCCTTTAAAATGTCCTTTATCACACGGTACATTGTAGACATCAAGACTGTCTGGAATATTGGGAGCATGCCAGTACGTTCCATCTGAAAGTACATTATAATACACTATTTAGGAAAAGCATATGCTAAATTTGGTTTATGAAACACAACAAAAGCGACAAAAGAAGTAAAATTTATGATGACAGACTCAGACCCCCCCATTCTGCAAACTAAACACTAAAAAGTCAACAGCAGTACAGATAAAACCACAAAAGTGTATCACATCATAAGGATTATGCATAAACTCTATAGCAATTTTAAACATTGCTTCCTCAAGAGTAGCCCCCTCAACCTTAACATAATCCACAGTTTCCTTTTGGGTCCCTCTGGGAGACCATCAAAAAGACCTTGGCATGTCTCTAAAAGTACAGACGGTGCTTGTCCTGTAGGTAGATTTAAACCAGGTTGTTTAGCTCTGTGTCTGACTAGTTGGTAAATAAGCCTCTGGACGCACTGACAGGGTGTTTCCCATTGTTGTATACTCTGGAAAAAAACATACAGCACTATGTTTTAGTGACCTCTCACTGCATGGGGTGGTTTAGTAAGCAGAAAAAGCCAGGGTAACAATATGAACAATATTAAAATGGTAACAAGTAACAGTTTGGGGGGGGGTACATGTTTTTTAACAACATAAACAGGGTTCCTGAATTTCCTTATATAATTTTTTTTAAAGGGCCCTTTTTTGACCAGTGGATCATTTCAGCAAGCAGAGAAGCCAGGTTAACAACACTTACAATATCACAAGGTTTTTTCTGCTTTGTAGTACACACACATGACTATGACAATCATGATATAAAGTCCACAAAGACATTCATCGTCTTCCACGAATATATCGGCAAGCACTTTAACATTTTCTACAAGTGGCAACACCGATTCATTTATATATTTATCTGTATCCTCTCATACTTCTGGAAGGGCACACATCATCAGTTCAGAGGCTGCATGTATCTCACAAAGGCAAATGTCATACTGAGGTGAACCAATCAGTGAAGGATGGCAGTAATGGCTTAGGATCAGATACATAAGCCTTTGGATTCTCTCTGTACTTGCATCCCGCATGATTATCTGTAAAAATAAAATATGACACGTTTTGGTACTGAAATGTTTACACGTAGTAATTTGGGGTGGGGCGGGTGGGGGTAATTTTTTTACAATATAAACAGGGTTCCTGAATTTCTTTTTAGAAATTTTTTAAAGGAACCTTTGCTGACCAGACGGCAGGCATCTTTTTTAATTTCACTGTCTGTCTGCTGTAACATTTGCATAACTAACCACATGGGGTCATCGGATTTTCTCACATCACTTAAAACGTGACTTATAGTTCCCAGGGTACAATTGGTCATATTTAACCCCTGATGCTTCATAGCGATTGCCAAGATCACGGGCATGAGCTGCCCTATATTTATGGCTTCAGAAACATTTCTGTATGCTTCTTTAGACATTAAGTCATCAAGGATACATGAATGTTTTTTCTGACTTGGATCATCTATCTCACACCCAGGACAGGAATCGACCAATTAACAATGTATCACTCTCTGTATCACTGAGGCAATTACACCACGGATGGTATGATACATAACGTACTTACAATACATATCATGGTTAGTTTTGGGGGATTTACTACTGAGGCCTGGTTTTTCACATGAGGTCCCCTGTCTAATCTCAGTAGAAGAAGAAGAAGAGGGTTGGGTAGTGATCACAGCCTGTTCTATGACATTTTGAAACATTCTATCGCTCTCTGTATTTCTAACATACTGGTTCTCACACATCTCATTAACAACCACATTTGTATCTTTCACACAGCAAAGACAGTCGAGCAGTAGATTTGTGGAAAGTTGCGAATCCACGCTATCCGAATATGACTGCTGCTCCATCGCAAATCCTCCAGTCTATTGAAGTAAAAACAGAAAACAGTATTGGTCCTCTAACTCATTATAGGTAAGATTTAGTTCTACTGCTAACTCATCTCCCTCAGTTACACCATGTACGCATGTCACCACTCACATTTTTTTTAAATGTTAAAATACATTTACCTCATCAAGGCAACTCTTTTCTTCTTGTTCTTCTTCTTCTTCATTTTTCTTATCTTTGTTTTTCTTAGCCTGGGCTTGACTGCTTGTGGCTGCGAGGCTGCCAGGAAACTGGGGAGGGGTCTCAAGCAAGTAGCTACTTCTGTCACTTTCTCAGAAGTACTACCTGTGAGAGGCAAGGGAGAGCATAGGAGTGCATGCACCAGGAACTTTAACTCATGGTTGAAGAACTGGTGCTGTGAGGAAGGGTTTGGATTCATTGGTGACTGGGGACCCATCTGGAGGGATGGAGGTTTATTCAAGCCTGACGGCCTGCATCCATCCTGGAGGGGAATCCAAGCACTCAATGATAAGTTTAAATGCTACATTGACAAGCATTTAAACTAGCAAAGGGGTGGCAGGCCAGCAGGACGGTACCTACTTGCTCACCCCACAGCTAGTAATGGAACCAGTGAACCAGAGGAGGGCTATCTCTGCAAAGCAGTGTGCAAAAGATGGAGATTAGTGTCCAAAGGTGGATAAGCAGAAAAGGGGCAAAATTCAGCAGAAGGGCAGACAGCAAGGAGAACCAGGATAAATGACAACCAAGGAAGGGCTGGAGTAGAACAGTGAAGCAGTCTAGGAGGTCAAATCATGGAAAGCCATGTGTGCAAATGCCAGGAGCCTTAGCAACAAGATGGAAGATCTGGAGGCTGTCATGGTACAGTCAGACCTGGACATTGTGGCCATCACTGAAACCTGGTGTAATGATAACCATGACTGGGAGATGGCCATACCCTAGCTACAACATATTCAGAAGGAACAGAGCAGGCAGGAAGGAGGAGGAGTGGCACTGTATGTGAAAAAATGACATAAGGGCCACACAGATCCAGGAGGAACAAAATGGGGAGAGATACTGTGGGTTAAGCTGGAAAGGAAAATGGGGCCAGCCATCCACACAGGTGTGGTCTATAGACCACCAGCCCAGGAGGAAGAAACAGATAGGGAGCTGATGCTAGCCATCCAAAGGATGGCAGACAAGGTGAGGTAGTACTGGTTGGAGACTTCAATATACCAGATGTGGACTGGAGCATCCCAGCAGCAGCATCAACTAGAGCAGATTTATCCTGGACTCCTTCAGGGTGTCTTCCTCAAGCAACTGGTCATGGAACCAACTCGGCAGAAGGCAATACTGGACCTTGTGCTCACAAACAGGGACAGTGTGATGGGGTAACAGTGGGGAGCACCTGGGTAACAGTGACCACCAGTCATTGTGGTTTGAAATCACAGAAAGAGCAGAACCAAACCACATAAAAACACGTATCCTGGATTTTAGGGGCAGACTTTGGGAAAATGGGGAGATGCTTGAAAGAGGCATTAAGGGAATGGGACAGGAATCAGGGATTGAGGAACAGTGGGCAGTATTTAAAATGGGGATTATAAGAACAACAGAATTATGCATTAACAGGTTAGCAAGAGGAAAGAAAGAGGAGACCATTATGGTTTTCCAAAGAGGTAGCAAAGAAAGTGAAAGCCAAAAGATTGCATTCAGGCAATACAAAAAGACACAGGCAGAAGGGGATAGGAGAAGTACCAGGAGAAACAAAGGGAGGCAGGGAAGTCAGTAAGGAAGCCAAAGCTCAGACAGAAGAACACATTGCAAAATCAGTGGTTAAAGGGACAAACCTTTACAGGTACATAAGGAAAAAGAAGGACAAAGGGAGGATAGTGAGACTGAAGGGGAGGATGGGAGCCAGTGGAGGATGACAACAGTAAAGCTGACATATTGAACAGGTATTTCTGCTCAGTCTTTACTAAGGAAGAGGGGGTAATGGGTCTGAAGGGAGTACAAAGGGTGAGAATGGTGCAGAAATGGACACAAGTCCCTTTACCGAGAAAGGGTCCTGAAGGAACTGGAAGTAATAAGAGTTGATAAAGCAATGGGGCCAGATGGGGTGCACCCAGGGTCCTTAAAGAACTAAGAGAGGTGGTGGCTGAACCTCTGGCTATCCTGTTCAGCCAATCACTGGAAACAGGGAGGTACCCAAAGACTGGAGGACAGCAGATGTAGTCCCCTTATACAAAGTGGGAACAAAGAGGAAGCAGGGAACTACAGACCAGTCAGCCTCACCTCGGTAGTGGGAAAGATCATGGAAGCACTACTGAAGGAGAGATTGGTGGAACATCTGGTTGTCAATGGACTACAGGACTCAAGGCAGCATGGTTTCACCAGGGGGGTCATGTCAGACCAACCTCATTGAATTTTTGACTGGGTGACTAGGGAGGTGGATCAGGGAGGGCAGTGGACATGGCCTATCTGGACTTCAGCAAGGCCTTTGACACTGTGCCACATAGAAGACTATTACACAAACTGGGGAATATGGGTGTGGGCAGGACAGTAGTGTGGTGGGTAGGTAACTGGCTGGGTGGCAGGACACAGAGGGTGGTGGTAAATGGCTGTCACTCCACAGAGGAAGAGTGACCAGTGGAGTACCACAGGATCAGTGCTGGGACCGGTCCTATTCAACATCTTCATCAGTGACATTGCACAGGATCTAGAAGGCAGAATTTCACTGTTCGCTGATGACACAAAGCTCTGTAACAGAGTAGACACACCAGAGGGTGTAGACAGAATGAGAAGGACCTGCAGAAACTTGAAGAATGGTCAAGGGTTTGCAGTTGAAATTCAATGCAAAGAAGTGCAAGATAATGCATATGGGGCACAAAAACCCTGGCACAATATATCAGTTGGGGTGAGGATATAGCATGCACCAAGCAGGAAAGGGATCTTGGGGTTGTCATCTCTGATGACCTCAAGGTAGGGAAACAGTGTGACAAGGCATCAGGTAAAGCAAATAGGATGCTGGGATGTATAGGCAGGGGCATCACCAGCAGGAAAAGGAGGTCATAATTCCGCTATACAAGACACTAGTGAGGCCCCACCTGGAGTACAGTGTACAGTTCTGGAGACCACCTACATAGGACATAGACAGGGTAGAGAAGGTTCAGAGGAGGGCAAGAAAGATTGTGCATGGGTTGCATCACAAGTCCTATGAAGACAGGTTGAAGGAACTGAACATGTACTCCCTGGAGGAGAGGAGGGAGAGAGGGATATGATAGAGACATGCAAGTATCTTACAGGGAGGAACAGGGTGCAGGAAAACACTATTTTAAGCGAAAAGATGTTTCAGGACTAGAGGGCATGGGATGAAGTTGGAGGGAGGACGATTCAGAGGAAACATGAGAAAGAATTCTTCACAGAACGGGTGGTGGACAAGTGGAACACCTGCCAGAGGAAGTGGTGGGAGCTGAAACAATCACGGGATTTAAGAATGCATGGGATAGACATAAAGGAATTCTAGAGGTCAGGGGTAAGGGGAAATAGACTTCTAGGAAAACAAACTGAACTTACAAGCTCAAATGGGCAGACTAGGTGGGCCATAGGCCCTTATCTGCCGACACTGTCTATGTATCTATGTATCTATGTATATGTATGTATCATCATCCCCTCTTGGTCAGAGGCACCTCTTGGCTGTGTCTTGGATTTCTTTTTCTCAACTTTCTCTGATGCTTTTTTTGGCAGTGTCTCACTGACCATCTTCTCTGGCTCCCCCTTCTTGTCACTCTCTGTTTTGGGTTTCATAGTAACTTCTTTTTCTGCATCAGATTCACACCCCAGCAACTCTTCAAGGTCTTGCAGTGGTGTCTCTTCAGAAGGACAGTCAGATTTAGGATTTTCAGATTCACCAAACTGTTCAGCGAGTTTCTTTTTATGGCAGACACTCTTCCCTCAACAAGACTTGTGTGGGACATTCTTTTCATACCTCATGTAGTACACATCGTTGGCTTGGGTTGTGGGCCCGATAGCCATCTTCTTGCTTGGCTTTTCATCTCCAGACTTTTCATTAGGTGGTGTGACAATCTGGCCTGTTATGGGAGGTTGAATTGAGAAGCGCTGCGCTGTGCCATCTTCTTGCTTGGTTTTTCATCTCCAGACTTTTCATTCAGTAGTGTGCCAGTCTGGCCTGTTGCTGGGAGGTTGAATTGAGAAGCGCTGCGCTGTGCCATCTTCTTGCTTGATGTTTTTGATAATCTGCTCCAAGTCTATAAAACAGAATCTGAGGAATCGCTCAAAAAGCTGTGCCTTCTGGCTTTAAATGCAGGGTTTATATAACGCTTTGCAAGATGGACTGCCCCTTGGTAAAACCATCATCACACCCAATCATACTATACATAGTAACATGTGTCAGAGGCACATCTGTTGTAGCCCCCACTCCCTTTTTTAAAACATTATAAATATCACTCACATTTCATTCAGCTTTCTCCTTGAAGTAACACATTGCTGAGGGGTGAACTATAGGTATGTGTATTCCTTTTTTCTGATATATTTTATTCTTTTAATTCATGATGGAGTATAAATCATGAGTTTTGTGATTGCTATAAAATCACACACACACACACACACACACACACACACAGCCAGCATGTTGCAATGCTATCCAGAGAAAACTGCTGAACCATCTTATTTACACAGAGGTCCCCCATTTTAGCTTATAAATGTTACATGCATATACATAAAGGTATCCTTTTGATGTAAGTTTGACACAGTCCTACAGATGCATGTTAAATTATTTTGTATATTGTTATAAAAAACAGAAAAAGGGGTACTCACACAGGCAGATGAATTTCCCTCAGGGAGGTCTTCACACAGATCTGTGAAACCGCTGCACGATCAGGTTGCCTCCTAGATACTTCTTTCTGAAAATATCCTAATAAAAAAACACACACATGCCCTTGCAGTTATACCCCCCAAGCCTACAGGGGGCACATAACACTACATAAACCCTAACTGATTTTTGGGGTGGGTGGGGCATGGTGGTGAAGAGGGACAGGGGTTCAAGCCAGGATGGTGGGGGTGCAGGAGAAAGGAGGGGGACAGGAGTTCAAGCTAGCATGGTGGGACTCAGGTTCCAGCCAGGATGGCGTGGCAGGGGTTCGAGGAGTGTATGAGAAGGAGGGGTGTAGGATGCTTACAAAATGGTGGGTGGCAGGGGTTTGAGCAGTGTACAAGAATGAGGGGCATAAGATGCTTACAAAATGGTGGTGTTATGTCACTTCCAGGGTTTCAGTGTGGGTCATTTCCTGCACAAGGGGCGGGACACGGGTTCGAACGCATGTCATTTCCTGTGCAAGGGGCGGGACATGGGTTCGAGGTTGCGTCACTTCCGCCAGAAGTGGGTGGGGCTAGCACATTTTAGGGAGTGACTTCCGGTTTAACAAGGGACAATTCTGATTGGTCCATTTTAGGCCACACCCACCTGTCAAATGACGTGGCACATGCTGATTGGCTGAACTTTAACATTTGACGAGATATATGAACTTATACTACTAAGGTTCAATGTATTTCAAAGGGAGTTTCAACTTTCATACATAGCTCAGCCATTCTTTGACATTTTGACCACAAATTTTCAACATGACTATTTGGAGACCCCACCTCATGAATGGTAGCCAGTGATGATAGCGATTATAAATTAGCAACTGTAGAGACAGCGACTCATTTATAGCGCTTTCATCATCGGCTACCTTGCAAGGGTATTGATGTTATAGCAAGGAAAGCAACTGGAAGGGAAGGGATAGGGAGGTGTAGGGGAGGGATAGGAGGGAGGGTTTGTATGGGTAGGGGATCCTGCTGCAGCCAAGCCAGCTCTGTGGTGTGGTGGTGGGGAGGGTGGCTGGCAACGGTGCAGCAGGCACTGGGTTTGGGACCTGCTGGGGGCGATTGTTTTGCCACTGCTTGTGACTCTGTTTTTTTTGTCTGTGTTTTGCCCCCTGCTCAACATGCACCTCCCTGGAGTTAACAGTTCTTATTCGGGAAGTGCGGGGTAGAAGCCCCCCATGGGGAAGGTGCGGAGGGTGCAGCCCCCTGTAAAAACACTTAAAATAGCCAGAAGTCAGGTCGCTTGGGTTTGTATATTGCCGAAATGCTTTTCGGTGATATACATTCACTATGATAGTGAGCACTGTATTGCGATTGCTATCATGACATGGAACCCTCATGAACAACATGACTGTCATTATGCAACTCCAGCCCGAAAGGTGATTTTGTAGTCCGTTGGTAAATTCACCTTTTGGGTGGGATTTGATCACTTTTCCTGACCTTGTTCATGAGGTGGAGTCATAAGAAGGCTATATTGAAAATTTGGGGTCAAAATATGTAAAAATGGCAGAGCTATGACCATTCATTGCAATTTCTCTACACACGCTCATAGCATCAAAAATGTTTAATGTTTTGACCCCAAATTTCCAACATAGACTTCTTATTACCCCACTACATGTACTGTATGTCACAGCTGTCATTTTTTAAATCCTGATCAAAATGTCTTTTTTCACCTGTGGCATGGAATGGAGTTGTAGTTGCGCAAAATTATGTTTTAGTGGGGATTCAAAAATGTTCAGTATCGGATATATAAGGTGGAGTAATAAGATGTCTATGCTAACAATTTGGACACTGTTGTCCTATAAATGGAAGTGCAGGACCCTTCCACAGCAACATACATAAATGCGTCTATGAAGGGACGGGAGAGCAGGGCCTAAAGGACCCTGCACTCCCTCAGGTAAATAAGGATATGATTACACTATCTCAAAAAGTAAGGAAATTCATTGCAAAGAAACTATGTTAATTTATCACTTAGGGTTTAAGATAAAGTGACAAACATAGGGGAACATGATTTTAGGGTTTCCAACCCTACAACAGCTTTCCCACCCCTAAAGCAAATAAGGGGTATATTCTTCCTTGGGGTTGCCAACCCTAACGCTCACCACACTGTATGCACTCATGAAACATAACACACTTGTCCCCATCACATCATAGCTTTTCTGTTACTGCAGTGGGGTGTGCATTATGGTTGACAATCCCAAGGAAGACTACACCCCTTATTCATTTATAGGATAATGACAATCCTCCTATAAACAGGAAAAAGTCCAGTAACTCTGAATTTAAAGGGGAATTGTCAGCAATGGGAGCCTCACACCCAAGTGTGAGGCTGATTCCAATTTGCACTTCGTGTAAAAAAACAAAACAAAACATTTTATGTTTACTTACTGTTTACTGCAGTATAGTAACGCAACAGAGATACAGCGTAGACTGGGGGAGGTCAAGGCACTGTGGGTCACACTTGAGCCAGGCAATGGCCGGCATCCACACAGAGGTGAGCTACAGACCTCCTGCACAGGGGGGAGGAGGATAAGGATCTGTTGGATCAAATTCATGACATAGCATCAAAGGGTGAGGTATTACTGCTCAGTGACTTCAATATCCCAGACATGGATTGGACCATCCCAGCAGCTGCTTCATCCTGGAGTGGAGGCATCATGGATTCCTTACAGAGGGCAGGCCTCAGACAGCTGGTGACTGATCCAACTAGAGACAGGGTGATTCTGGACCTTGTACTAAATAATGGAGACAGAATCACAGACTTCCAGGTAGAAGGTCAGCTGGGATCCAGTGACTACCACATAGTGTGGTTTAGCATGGGGACAGAGACATAAGCTAGCTACACAAATACAAAGGTCCTAGATTTCAGGAGGGCAGACTTTGCTAAAATAGGGAGCTGTATCAAAGCGGCCATGGTGAGGAGGGATAAAGGGGGGAGTCAAGGAGCAGTGGGTACACTTGAAGAGTGCCATGGGGGAAGTGATGAGCCAATGCATCAAGATGGTGAACAAAGGCACGAGAAAGAGGAAATCACTTTGTTTCTCGGTGGAGGTGGGAGACAAGGTAAGGGCCAAAAGGGCAAATTTCAGAAAGTATAAGAAGACTCAGAGGGAGGAAGACAGGGCAGTGTATCTAAAGAATCTAAGAGAAATGGGAAAGGCTGTAAGGAGCACAAAGGTGCAGCGTAAGGAGAGGTTAGCACAGAGTGTGAAGAAAGGGGACAAGATATTCTATAGGTACATCAGTGAAAGAAGGAAAACCAGGGAAGGCATTGTAATGCTCAGAGGGGACACAGGGGAATGTAAGGAGGGAGACCTGGAGAAGGCGGAGATATTGAACAAATACTTCTGTTCAGTATTCACTGAAGGGGGGAGGGTCAGGGACCACAGCTGGGTAACAGATGCGAAGGGGGGGTGAGATCTAGACACAGATCCATTCACAGTGGAGAGAGTCCTTGAGGAGCTCATAAACCTGAAGGTGGACAAAGCAATGGGGCCAGATGGCATCCACCCAAAGATATTAAGGGAGCTTTGGAGGGAGCTAGCAGCACCTTTGGCAGCCTTGTTCACAGAGTCACTCAACACGGGAATGGTTCCAGAGGACTGGAAGAGGGCACATGTAGTCCCTCTGCACAACAGCATTAATAGGGACGAGGCAAGAAATTATAGGCTGGTCAGCCTCACTTCAGTAGAAGGTAAGATCATGGAGGCACTGCTGAAAGAAAGAAAAGAGGCACCCTTGGAATCCAGTGGTGCCCAGGATCCAAGGCAACATGGATTTTTGGCAGAGCGGTCATGTCAGATGAATCTGATAGATTTTTTTTTGATTGCGTGACAAAGGAAGTGAATTGGGGGGATGGTAGACATTGCCTACCTCAACTTCAGTAAGGCCTTCGACACTGTCCCACATAAAAGGCTAGGAATCAAGATGGGTACTCGGGCATGGGGCACAAGGTGGTAAACTTGGTAAGGAACTGGCTAACAGACAGAAGGCAGAGGGTGGTGGTAAATGGGATCCAATCTGGAGAGAGGGGGTGACCAGCGGGGTACCTCATGGATCAGTGCTTGGACCAGTCCTTTTCAATGTCTTCATTAGTGACAGTGATGAAGGACTGGAGGGAAAGGTCTGCCTGTTTTCAGATGTCATCATGATCTGCAACAGGGTGGATACTCCAGAAGGGGTGGAGAAAATGCAGAGGGAGCTGGGGAAGCTTGAAAAATTGTCTGAGCTATGGCAGCTGAGGTTCAATTCAAAGAAGTGCAAAATAATGTACCTGGGAAGAGGTAACCCTGGCGAGAACTATCAGATGGGTGAGGAGTTACTGACGATTACCAGGGAAGAAAGGGACCTGGGGGTTATCACTTTTGACAACTTAAAGGTGTCTAAGCAGATTACATAAGCTGCAGGAAGGGGCAGTGGCATGCTGAGGTACATAGGCAAAGGTATCACTAGCAGAAGGTGGGAGGTAGTGATGCCATTGTACAAAACACTAGTGAGGCCTCACCTAGAGTACTGCATGCAGTTCTGGAGGCCTCACCTTCACAAGGACATAAACGGGGGGAGGCAGTCCAGAGAAGGGCAACTAGGATGGTACAAGATTTGCACCAGAAGACGTATGAGGAGAGATTGAAAGACCTCAATATGTACTTGTTTGGAGGAAAGGAGGGACTGTGGGGACATGATAGAAACTTTTAAGTACCTTAAGGGCATTAACAAGGTGCAGGGGGGAGACATCTTCCAACATAGGAGTACAAGAACAAGGAGGCATGACATAAAATTGGAAGGGGGTAGGTTAAAGAGGAGTGTGAGGAAGTTTTTCTGCAAAGAAAGGGTGGTAGACACATAGAATAGTCTGCCACAGGAGGTGTTGGGAGCAAGCACAGTGGAGGGATTTAAATATGCCTGGGACAGACATAAAGGAACCTTACAGGTTAGTAGGAGTGGTAATAAGCCATGACCAGCTAGGGTCACAGGTTGCAAACAAATGTAGGGCTAAAGGGTGGAATGGATGGGTCTAGCAGTCCTTGTCTGCTGACAGTTTTTATGTTTCTATGTAGTAGAATATTTTAGGCTAATTTTACTGACTTCTAAGATTCCATTTCCTGTTACCAGAAATCCCAGAATCCCCTGTAACTGACATCAGAGGAGGACTGCAGAGTTTGGAGATTGTATAGCCTGGGTGTACATATTAAACATCTTGTAAGCTAAAATCATATGTTTGATGGTCCTGATATCTAGCTTGAGGAGAACAGCAGACCAGCAAACAGAAGATTACGGCTTATATTGAAGTTGCATATGTTTTGTGATTGTATTTTGTGTACATTTTTCTGATGTATGATTGGTTGTTGTTTTGGTTTGTTGTTCTTGTTATAAAAATCAGTAAAGCATGCTAAATAAAAAAATTACTGCTTTAAAAAAACTCTGACATTCACTTTAGGCTCTTGAATCTCCCACTGCTGCAGATCTTCTCTGATGTCATTTGCAGGGGAGTCTGGCATCTCTGGTTACAGGAAATGTCAGTGTACAGCATAAGTCAATGAAATTAGCCTGATACAATCTACTACACTGCAGTAATCATTAGGTAAACAAGCTCTGACAGAGCCACTATGACTGTGAATGCATTAACTAGATAAGGGTGTTTCATGGGCTTAAACATAAACATTTATTTAAAAAATATCAGATTTACAAACCTTTGAGTTAGAGACTAATTTACAAAGGCACCTCGTCAAAACTAATGCAAAGACAGCAGTTAACAAGTCCATAAACAATGACTCGGACAGCAGACAGTTATAACAATCATTCACTGGAGATACATGGGTAGCAGTAGATAAACATATTACATAGTTTAGGCACACAGGCACCACATCAAGAAGACCAAAGCAGTTCAAACAATATACAATAGCTAAAGTAAATAGACATCAGGAGTCAAAGAGAAGCCCAGAGTGTTCACATGATGGCTGTTGCACTAACTGAATCAAAGTATAGTACATTGAGAAAGGGCATATTTAAGCAATAAGGCACTACAGGGTGTGTGTTGTCATGTAATAATGTCACTCCTGGGGTGGGTTGAAGCACTAGGCGAAGCCGAGTATTTATTTATGTATTTATTTGTACGTATTTATTTGATCCACTGGATCAGCAATATTTGCACAAGCTGTGCCGAGTGCAGATATTACAGCACTGGTCCTGGTCTGGTGATCTGGATTTTACCTATGCCACACTGCATATGGCTTAGTGATGACAAGTTTCCTAAATACTGGTACCTTATCCAGCTGTGTTCTGCTTGGGTGTGTGTGTGTGTCTGTGTGTTTAAACATGTAACCTTCTATGGTCTATTGTATAGCACTGTGAATCCTAGCTGCAGTGTTTTTTTCTCTCTGCTGTGGCTAAGGAAGATACTGTAACAAGACACTGGCCTGCTGTAGGGGCTATTAGACATCAAACCAAAGGGTATGCTGTGAAGACTAACGTGGAGAAGATGCAATAAAACAAACTTGAATGACAGCCCCCAGACATCATAAAACACCCAGGGAGAATAAGAAAAACTCCTCTAACAGCCTAGGTAGAAAAAAAAACACTGGATTGAAGTGAGAACTCAAAACTGGTAGTAATACATATATAGTGTATGGTAGAATGTTGCTATGGGTAGAAATCCATAACTAGAATGGAGATGTTATGCTGCAGTAGCTATGTCATCACAGCTGTTATGCTGCACTAGCTATGTCACTACTGCAGCATAACAACTTGGAATGCTGCCACATAGTTGCTTTCCTCAATCCAGTTAAGCTGGAAGTTGCTGTTTTTTTAAACTTGAACTTGCAGAAACAACTGCAGCACACTGTGTCAGTAAAAAAATATAAAATGTTAAAATTTCTATTCTCTGTTGTCTTCTCCAGCTGGTTTTGTGTGATTTTCTATGCTGTGACTGCCCATACACTATAAAAGATTGTGTATGAGCAGTCATACACAAACAAGGAAATTCTTGTATCTTGAGGTTCCTTTGGTAACAGAGTACCTCTCGAGCTGCACTCTTGCAGTCATCTGTTACCAAGGAAACCTCTTGATACAAGAATATCCTTGTTATGTATGACTGCTCATACACAATCTTCTATATATAGCTATCTAACTGGGGTTTCTGTAAGAAAACAGCTGTTAAATAGCTCTAATTCATTATTTGTGTTTGTGATGTTAAAACACTCCTGCTAGCTTGACCTGATGTACAGAGAAAACAAAAATAGTGAATTAAAGCTATTTAGTACTTCTAAGTGCTTTTCCTGTGTGCAGAATTTCAGTTTGCCCTGCTAGTAATCACCTTCTTTTTTGAATCACAATAGTACCTGATAGCCCACAGCCCATTTGCTCTTCTCCCCACACCCACTACCAGCCCGCCCCCAGCAAGTTCATCTTTTGCCTGTGCTTGATCTTTTTTTTTTTTTTCAAACACCCAACTTCTCCATTAGCTCCTTATATTGTTTTGCCACTAGAGGGAGCCTGATTAAGTTTGAACAATTTGCTCCCAATACCTCATTTGTCACATTTCACTGCTCTCTAGTAGCTGTTTCACTTGGTGATCACCCCTCATCACCCCTCTCCAATCGTCAAAGCTATCCACCGTTGTGCACTCCCCAGATCAGCCCTCCTCCTCCTGCTCCTGTCAGGCAATGTCCACCCCAATCCCGGGCCTGGCAGCACTGGTCCCTCCCCTGAAATCTCCTGGGCTGCTGTTGCTTCTATGAACATCTGTAGCCTCCTGAAAAACTGGACTCTCTACACTGCTGGGTGGCCTTCCATAAACCTGATGTTGTTGCCCTGGTTGAAACCTGGCTGTCTCCCTCCACTCCTAACTCATATCTCTCTCCCGGCTACCTCTCCACGGTTGGACCGTGTTGGCAGGAGAGGGGGGCTGTGTCTTCTATTTGAAGGATTCTCTCATGGGGCTACCACTCCCCGCCTGACCTCGACCGTGAGGCCCAGGCACTTACTCTAAAGCTGTCCCCTGGCCCAGCTAGGGGCCCATTATTCCTAACCACCTACATACTTTCAGAACCAATCCCAGGCCCTGGGCCCACTAATTGACTACCTCACCTCCCTACCCAACTCGTCGGACCAAATCTTGGTGGGCAACTTGAATATAAACTGGCTCTGCCCCTCGTCCTCCTCCCACCATGAGGTTTTCTATTCAATTGACCTAACTCAACTGGTCACACAGCCTACTAGAAAAAACCTGGGGACAAGCACCCTCCTGGATGTGGTCCTCACCAACAGGCCAATCCGCATCCACAACATCCAAATCCTCCCTGACTGCCTCAGTGACCACTCCCCTGTGCTTTTCAACTGGGAAACCCCTCGGCCCTCATCCCCGGTCAAAACCACCTCTCGAAGGCGGCTTAGGCCTGGGGGACTCATAGGCCTTAAGTGCTTCCTTGCCCACACTGATTGGTCCCCTCTGATGAGGGCAACCAACATTGACTTGGCCCTGGCCTTCTTTGTAAGCACTTTCAACTTTGCCTGTGATATCTTTGCTCCCATAACTGCTAGGAGGTCCAAAGTGAAACATGCCCCTTGGATCACCCCTGCCCTACTGTGGCAACTTAAGCAATCGACAATCTTTGGCACCTTGCTGTTGCTACTGGCCGTTCAGCTGACGGGCGGTCCTATGCCACCAGACCAGTGCACCTGGGCCATCCATAAGCAAAGGCGGAATACTACCAAGCCTCTCTACCTCCCTGGGGAGCCCAGGTGCTTCTGGGACAACAGCAAGCAACTGAATGGTCACTCCAGTCCCCTCTCCTTCTCTTCTCAACATCAATGGTACCGTCTCCTCTGACCCTGCCCTCATTGCCACCCACCTCAATAACTCCTTTACAGACCTTAGCTCAGTACTTCCTGGTAACTTTTCAGTCCACCTCCTCCATCTGTACCACCACCCATTCGCCCCTCCTTCCACCTGCATCGTGTGCCATGCAAGAAGCTGGGCCTTAGCTAAAAGCCCTAAAGGTAACACCATCGTAATGACTCACTTGATCCCTGCCCTTTACGTCAGGTCCTGGATCAGGTCCTCACCTATTACATGCATTTTAACAAATCACTCTGTCTCGGACAATTCCCCTCTGCCTGGAAGATTGCCACAGTTACCCCTGTCCATAAAGGTGGTGACAGGACTCTTCCGGGTAACTTCGACCATCTCAATCCTCTCCCCCTCTCTAGGCGTTAGAGAAAATTGTGGCGTCCCAAGTCTCTGACTACCTCTGTAAGTACAATGTTCTCTGCCCTGAACAACACGGGTTCAGAGCAGGTCATAGTACCAATACAGCACTCCTGGAATTTTCCAACTTCCATGCCTCCTTGGACTCTGGTGCCCTGGCTGGTGCTATATTCATTGACCTGTCTAAAGCATTCGATACCGTTTCACATCTTCTTTTGCTCTCCACCCTCGACCTAATAGGCTTTGCCTCAGGACCTGTTTCCTGGTGCACCAGCTATCTCTCGCCGCTCCCAATGTGTGAAAGTCAGCGGTACTCTCTCTGAAACATGCCCCATTCGCTCTGGGGTGCCGCAGAGCTCAATTCTTGGATCCCTACTATTCTCACTCTTTCTTAACTCCCTACCCAGTAGTTATGCGGGTAAGATGCTTCTCTATGCTGATGATGCTGTTCTCGTTGCCTCCACAATGACCCGTACTGCTACAGAACTCCCTCCAACTAGTCTTTGACTCTGCAGCTACCTGGTTCACTGAGCACCGACTTGTTATCAACCTTAAGAAAACAAAAACGATGCTCTTCTCCCACCCCAAAATAAGTACAGCAAGTTTCCCTTAGCTGTCCACTCCACACCCAATCTCGTCATTGACCAGGTGCAGTCCTATAAATATCTTGGTATAACCTTTGACCCTGCACTTTCATTCCATGGACATATATCTGCCCTAAATTCTGTCACCAACTCACGGCTAGGCATTCTTTACCGGCACAAGAAATGCCTCCCTCCTGATGCCCTCCGCCTGGCTGTCACCTCCTCTGTCATGTCTCTCATTGACTATGGCCTCGGGTCTTGGCTCAGCAGATCAGACTGCCCTCAACAAGGTTCACCTCACAGTTAATAAGGCCTGCAGACTTATCACTGGTGCTCCCAGACTCACTCACACAGTGAGCTGTACACCCTGGCTACCCTACTCAACCTGGAAGAGCGACTCATGTATCAGACATGCCAGCTCACCTTTAAAGCCTCGTAGCCTATCCCCCATAGGCCTATCCAACTCCATTCACCATACTGCACCGACCCTGATCACATGCAGCCGTCAAGAGCTACCCTAGTTATTCGAGAGCCAGGACCTCTCAAGGTCAGAGGGCATTCTCCTACCGTGTGCCCCACTGGTATAACTCCCTCCCTGCCAGTGTCTCAAACTCACTAACCTTAGCTTGCTTTAAGCCCAGGCTCAGAAACCTGCTTAGCTCTCACAAATGCAACTGCCGCTAGCCTAGTGTAAAAAAATATATATATATATATATATATATACTCTGTTTGACAATGCTCACTGAGCAGCTCCCCCCCTTCCTTTCCCTACTAATTCCTCTTCCCCTATCTCCCTCCCTTCTACTCCCACCAGCTCTCCCCCGACCATAAGTTTTGCACCTTTTGTTATCTTTTGCTTCGTTGGAGATTGTATTCTATTGAAACAAAATTGTAATTGAACTGTAACTTTTTTGTTTGTAAGTACTGTGTCCCTTGTACTACTGTTCTGATGTCCTCTTTGTGACGAGGTACCTTTGTAAATGAGCCTCTGGCTCAAAGGTTTCTAAACTGATGTTTAACTAACTAAATAAATAAATAAATAAATAGTAGCTGTTGTCTTACAGAAACCCCAGTTAGCTTGCTCTCAGGTATCTGCTACACTAACTGTTGACATTTGTGCTCCCTGGATAAGAACAGTTACAAGGCTCTGCTGTTGCTAAACTAATTTTAAAGAAGTACACATGCTAAATCTAAGGGCAAGGCTACGTCACTTTCACATGAGACAGGGGGCATCGTAGGAGAAAGAAAGCCAATAAAACTATTTGTTATGGAGATCCCCAGGGGTCGTAAAACTACCATACAGCTAGCAAGCTAATTTAGGAAAAACCCCTAATAGCAGAGAAAGGGAAGGACACACTAGGATTTAACATACATATCAAAACACTCTACATATGTTTTTGCACATTCTGGGAGGACTACTCCTTTAAAAAGAAAAATACACTTCATTACAAAATGTGCCCTCACATGAACATGCATGATTTATCTGTAAAGAAAATTAAAAAATGTATTTCTAAATGCATTAGTAACACCAGTTGCTTTCAAGGTTATCTCTAAAGACAATTAAAAAAATGTATTTCTAAATGCATTAGTTACAGCAATGCTTTCAAGATTTTGAAACTACTAAAAGAAAAACTGTATGGCTCGGATATTCAAAGGGTTTGCATGCATGCGCAACAGAGGTTCGCCAGCGCCAAGTCTAATCGCCATTCGCGATATTCAGTAGGGATGCAGTTGCGCCACTGAAAACATGCTGAGCAACAGCGCAATGCAAATGAAGCATGCGCAACCGTAGGGGATGGATCCATGCGCATAAAGAGTGCAATCACGATATTCGCAGAGCGCACAATGCGCAACAATGGAATAGCCAGAAGTTGCTGCTGATGAAATGAGCCAAAATAAAAAGGCTCAAGGATGAGGCACAAGAAAGACAGGGAATGCTCATGAGGCAGCAACAGGTAGCAGGCCGCAGCAGCAACCAGTGCAGGCAGGGGAGTAGGCAGGACAGAATAGTGGCAGCCGGGCGCAGGGGCCACAGAGTCAGGATGCCAGTGGTACCCAGTGCAGTGGAGGTAGCAGTCAGGACAGCGGGGGAACAGAACAACAACAGCTGGGGGACACAAGCCAGGGAGATGGACAGTGCCACCTTCACATGGAAGCTGTAGTGAGGGGTGAAGGCATGCTGCAGGGGCCGTGGCCGTGGAAGGGCCCATCGGCGGTACACCCCCAACAGGCAATACCGTGCCCGCATCAGCTTTGAGCTGTATACGGATGCTGAGATTGTGGGCTGGTACTGCCTGAACAGGGCAATACTGAGGCAGCTCTGTGAGCTGTGCAGTGATGTGATGCAGGTACCCTCACGACGGAGTCACGCTCTGTCAGTGGAGACAAAGGTAACAGCCTGCATGTGCTTGCTCGCCACGGGTACCTTCCAGAGGCCAACAGGGGACACCACAGGCATAACACAGTCAGTCACATCACGCATCCTCACCCAATTCCTCAGTGCACTGCTGCCACACGCTGCGGAGTGCATCCATTTCTCCAACACCGCGGCAGAGCGTACAGCAAACATACAGGAGTTCCACATGGTAGCACGTATACCTGGCGTGCTAGGGACAATAGACTGCACCCATGTGGCTATTCACACGCCACCTGGCCCACGATGGGGGCCGCATATCGCAACCGGAAGGGGTACTCCAGTGTCAACTGCCAGGTGGTGTGTGATGCCACTGGGCGCATCATCAATGTCTGTGCCACGCATTCTGGCGGAGCACATGATTCATTCATATGGTACCAGTCTGCACTGTGCCATTGATTCGAGTGGGGACATCCCACAGGACACCTAGTGGGTGAGTATGCATGTAGGAGCGGCAAAGTTGGGGATGGGTGGGCAAGCCACAGGTGCCATGGGGTGGCACAAAGGGCTAGGGACAATATGGACCTGAACATGACACTACCTACACTATCTCCACACAGGTGACAGTGGATACCCACTCCATCCCTGGCTGCTCACACCCGACTGGCGCCCCACGACCCCATCGCAGCAACGCTTCAATGAGGCACATGCCGCCACACGCAACATCATTGAGCGTGTGTTTGGGATGCTGAAGGCACGCTTCCGATGCCTAGACACCTCCAGCGGTGCCCTACAGTACAGCCCCTCAAAGGCCTGTGGGATATTCCTGGCCTGTTGTATCCTGCACAACATGGCCAAAGACTGTGGGATAGCTGTACAGGTCGAGGAGGGGGACAGCAATGGGGACGCTGGTGACGCCGGTGATGATGGGGATGAGCAGCCCCCCCTTGGACGGCGTGACCCCCAACTGATCTGGCAGGCCCAGCTTCACCAGGACACCATCACAGAGGAGCATTTCACACAACACAGGTAAGTCATGGGGCCATGTGCAACCAACACTGTCTAGGTGCAACCCACATACACACAGGGTAACACACCAGGGGTGCATGACGGCAAGGGGAGTGGAAGGGTACAGGCGCACAAACACACCATCAGGGAGGGGTGAATAGTTACACACTACATGGACACACACACACACACACACACACACACACACACACACACACACACACAGGCACACAGTGCACAGGGGCAGTTGCACAGCAGAGCAGGAACAGACATGTCAAACACACAGATCCACAGACCACCCCCACCACCTGTACTGTCCATGTACGTGTGTCAGATGCTGGGCACCCTTGCACCCTGGTGTACAGTTCAATGCAGGCATTATCATGCACACGCACCTGTGGACAGCAGTTGGGTGGGTGTGCAGGTGGTCCGTGTGTCAGCGTGTTGGGCAGGGCACCCACCGGTGTAGTGCCCATCAAGACACACATTGCACACAGGGCAGCACCAGACAGGGCCCGCACTGGAGACAGGTCAGTCAGGTGGCACTGAGCCACGGCCACCACGGATGCATGGTCGGCCCCGCCGTGACCCAGCCGCACTGGCAGGCTGAGCATGGGCCACATGGGGTGGCACCAATGGATCATCAGGGGTCCCACTGCGTGAGTGCGACCTTGTCCGCACAGGGGTCTGCAGCATGCCAAACATACCTGCACCAGGGGTGCTCGGGATGCCCACAGCAGAACCTGGCATCGACAGGCTGGGTGTCACACGATGCAGGGAATGTGGAGTGGAGAGCGTACTGCATGGGGTGCGCAGTACAGGGGCACCTGACTGGGTGCCCAATGTGGCCATGACAGCGACCAATGCCTGGGTCAGCCTGTCAATGGCCCCGGTCACATCCAGCTGCATTTGGACCATCTCTGCCAGGATCATTGCATTGTCCCTGCTGTGCCACTCCACAGCCACACACAGTGCCTCCACAGATGTTGCAACCCGCATCTGCTGCTGTACTGATGCCCGCAGCAGGCGGGTGTGCTCGTCAAACTGGTTGTCTGCCAAATCGGCAACCTGTCCCCCAGGGGATGGAAGGGCCTGATGCTCAACACCCCTTGACAATGGGCACTGTTCACCAGGACCAGGTATGGGCATGTCAACAGGTGGTGTGCATATGCCACCGCCAAACCCTGTACCCCCAGACCTGGTGGGTGGCTGCCGCTGCTGCCCATCTGCCTGCTGTGCCCAAGGGATCAGTCCTTCCAATGCTGTGTCTGCAACAGTGCCAGGGACCTGCACAGCCACCGGTGCTGCCCCACCGGTGCTGACAGGCACAGCCTGGGACTGTGCTGATGTGCTGGCACACACGTTGGAACCCTCTAGGTCCATGGGCATGGGCTGTCCTGCTGTGTGTCCATTCTGTGACACACACGTGTCACTGCCCACAGTGGCCATTGCAGCATCAATGGTGCAGGTTTGTGCCACAGCCTCAACCACAGCGTGCTGGCATGCTTGCATGCCAGACCGCTGGAACACAGGAAGGGCAACCCCCACACCTGACTCACCGACATCGGAGATGGCAGCCAGGCGTGCACACTGGTGTAATGCATGCCGGCTACCAGCAGAGGTGGATGGACCCTCCTCCAACTCTGGCTGCACATCCACAGTGCACAGGCCCACCACCACTGTCCCCTGCAGGTGCACAGGATCTGTAACAGAAAGTGAGAACATGTTAGTGCATGGGATCAACCTTCCCCCCCCCCACCATGTCATACCGTGCAGTGATGGGCTTCAACCTGTCTGGAAGCCACCGCCTGGAACGCCCTCGATGGCACTGCACTGCATGGATGC
Source organism: Neoceratodus forsteri (assembly GCA_016271365.2). NCBI lineage: Eukaryota > Metazoa > Chordata > Ceratodontiformes > Ceratodontidae > Neoceratodus > Neoceratodus forsteri. The sequence continues at coordinate 171,203,392 of CM028131.1, read as the reverse complement.
AGCAAGACTGTCCTCCGCCGGGGTCAGCTGCGCCACCTCTGGCTTGCCCCAGCTGTGGCAGCGCATGCCGCCCTGAGTGCTGCCACCTTCTCCTTAACCCGTCTCCTGTCTGTCACCACCTTCTTCTTACATTCCTGCACGGTGCGCTGGTGGCTTCCGTGCAGGTTCACGGTGTGAGCTACCCCCTCCCATGCAGCAGCACGGGCCTGAGGGGTGCCCCGCTGTCCACTGAATAGTGGCTCCTCATCCAGGTAGGCCTCATAGAGTGCCTCTGTTTCAGCCTTTGTGAAGTTGGGCCTCCTCTTCCGCCCACCATTTTCCTCCTCACCCAGTCCTTGCTCGGCCATGTCACGGTCTGTATGGGTGGAAGAGGACACCTGTGACTGTGCAGTTCACAGCATTTTCCCATGACCATAGTCCATAACATCACATAGCATGCAATCCACCTATCACCTGCAGTAACCGAATATGGCCACTGCAGATCACTGTCGCACATTTATAGTGCAATGCATGCAAATTAGGAGTGGAGAAACTTTAATGGAATGTAAATCGCGCTGCTGCACATTTGAATGGCTGATCAGCTGATTTGCATATGATGGCTGAATATCGCGCTGTTGCGCCTTGCGCAATACGGTTGGGCCAGCTGAGCCTATGGCACAGTTCTGTGACTGCATAGTACACAGCACCGCGTATGCCCAGGTACCTTACGCAGGCATCTGCCGTGCTGATTATGTGCTGTGCACGGTCAGCTATACATGACACAGCCACCATTGTACCAGTGGCGCTACAGCACTGGTCACCACATGGCACTGTGGCACAACTGTGCAATAGTCCACTGTGGCACTGGCACACAGGCGACCACTCGCACTGGACATGTAGACGTCTGATGGCGCTGTGCGTGGCCTTGCGCCAGAGACATGACCTTGTGCCAGACCTTTGCCCCCTTGGCACTGTACGTCTGGCATGTGTGCAGCTCTATCGCACTGTTCAGTAACAGCATGATAGGGACCGACGGTGCTGCCTGAACAGCGAGATAGGGACAGACGGGGTTGTATTGCACAACATTTCCACTTGGGTTTGCCGCGCTGTGGAGCGCCATATTGCCTACTATCAAGTTGCTAACATGGCATGCAGGAGAGCTCCCCAGTGGAGTAGCTTGGAGGTGGCCAACCTAGTGGCCGTGGTTGAGCCTCACTATGGGCCACTGTTTGGGGGGGAACCCCTAGGCTTGGCCTGCACCCAAGTGTGGCAGCGGGTGGCCACTATGCTGGAGCAGGTCACAGGGTGGCGCAGGACAGCAGAGCAGTGCAGGCACCGCTACAGTGACCTGTGCAGGAGGGAGGAGGCACTGCTGGCATGCCTCAGGTCCCGTGCCAGGAAGGGCATTGTGCCTAGGCCAGGTGGGTGACCCATCTATGCACCTGTATTGTCCACAGGGGTATGACTGTGTATTGGGGCCAGAGCATGGGGGAGGGTTGTTCCATGGTTGGCTGTGTCAGTGTTTTCAGGTGTGTGATGCATGGGTCTGGCTGTGTGGGCAGGCACACTCATTGGTGCAGGGGGGCTGTCTGCATTTGGATCTCACTAATGTGCTTCTCAACATTTGTTTCCCACAGGTGTGGAGGAGCGGAGGAGGGCCCAGGCTGAGTCACACAGGGGTGCTGCAGGGGTGGCCGGCAGAGGAGGCAGTGGTATGGGCCTGCAACAGCAGCAGCAGCATCTGCAGCAGCCACCACAGCAGCAGCAGTGGCTGGATGAGGGTGAGTGTCATTACATCATGGATGCTATTGTGTGCAATGGGGGGGATGGGGCATGGCCACCATCCATGGACAACACTGCCATGCCCGTGATGTGTGACAGTCAGCACTGTCCAGTGGCACTGCGTGTCTGTGAGTGCGTCACTGGTGGTCCATGCATGCACTGGGCACATGGCTGTGACACTACCTTCCCACCATGTAGACATGTCACTGTACTGCCTTGGTTGAGCTGTGCTGGGCATGGGGGTGTGTGTGTGTGTCGTGGCACACATGGCTGTTGCTGCCTGGTTGGGCTTGGCCCATGCACGGTCACTGTGAGTGTGTGCAGTCCATCACAGGGGCAGGGCACTTGGCTGTATGCCATGCATACTGGGTGGGCTTCAGAGTTGTGTAAAGTCCTAGCCATTGATTCTGTTCCCTTGCCCTAGGTGTATGGCTCCAGTGCAGGATAGAGCAGGCCATCTACCGCCTGATGGAGGTGTCACAGGAGACGCTCAGCATCCTCAGGAAGATGAATCAGAGGGGTGTGGATTGCCGGAGGAGGCCACGGGGTCCAAGCCATCCTGCAGATCTGCAGTCTGGGGGGCAGTAGCTGCCCCACATCTACACCCTTTATCCTTCCCTCACACCCTGCCTTCCCTCACCAAGTTCTTCACCCCTACCCAACACCCACCCCTACCTTGTACCTGTACCCCACCCCTGTATTGTATATACATGTAAATAGTGCTATTGTTGTTCCTGTTGTTGTTGTTCTTCTGTTTTTCATTGAATATATATATATCTATTTTGTTATGAATACTGTGGTGGTCTCTGATTTGCAGCTGGCTATAGGTGCTCAGTTGCAGTGGTGTGCATGGCATCTGGTGTGGTGTGGTCCTGGGATTGTGTGTGTGTCTGCGTGGGGGGTGTCCCTGGTGTGGTGGTGGTGGTTTTCAGCCAGTCTAGCCGTGTGCTGCCCCACTCCACTGTGGGCTCCTGGTTGGTCTGGCTTGTATGGTTATGTGGTACACACGGTTGCATTGTGCCAGGTGGGGGGGGCATGGTGGTTCCGGCAGTGCCAGTCACACTCACTGCTCATGGGTGGTGTCTTGGGGTTCCAGAGCATAGTGTGCTGTGCACAGTGGGGGCTGTGGTACACCTGGGTTGTCCGGCCCCTTTGTGTGGCAGTATTTGCTTGCCAGTGGGTGTGCTGGGGTGCTGTGGCCCTGCTGTGCTTTGTAGGCTTGTCCCCATGGGCCAGTGGATTTTCCGTCCCCCCACAGGTGATGCTGTGCTTTAGGTGTGGGGGTGTGTTGTTAGTTCTACACTGTGTTTCTGTGCCCGTCTGTGGTATGGGTGGTGGACCCCTGCCTACCTCCCTGGTTGTGCAGTTCCATTGCTCTGCTGCTGGGGGGCTCCTGCTTGCGCTATGGTGCATCAGATTACTCAGCTGGGCTGGCCTGTGTGCTAGTGCGACATATGTGCTCCAGCTTCCCCTACCCGGTTGCAGCGCTATGGCGCAGGTTGTAGCGATATTCAGACATTGGCTGGTTGCGCAATTTGACTTGCTTCACGTTTGAATATCGCGTCTGTTGCACATGTGCACAATTGACCTGTGCTTGCTCCTGCTGTTGCGCACATTTTGGGCGCAGTTTGAATATCTGGGCCTATATATATATATATCTATATAGATAGATAGATAGATAGAATATGGTAAACACATACTGTTAATTCCAAAAGCTGAACTTTGTTTTTAGTATATAAATGTTTAAGAAATACCTGAAAGCTGTCTATTTTTCTTAGTTTTTAGACACTTCTTAGTTTTTCCTTTTGATACACCAGATGACTCTGATAATCATTTGTTCCAAGGGTTTTTAAGTCAGTTTGAAGGGCATTTTAAGTATCTTCTGTTCTAGTCCTTAACAAAATGCAGGGACTCCAGACTTGTTGTTCTGTTCCTTGGTCCACATCCCAAACATGTGAGTCTTCTTTCAGGATGATAGATCCACCTCATGCCCCTCCCACGTGAATAAAAAAAAAAGGTGGGATGGACCTTTTGGAGCTTCTTGGGTAGAGGTAGGGTGGACCTTACTTCCCCCCAAAAAAACAATGCTGCCTCCCACTACTCAGGTTCCAGTTCTTGTACCACCCATTTAAGAAAGAAAATAGTACCCTGCAACCATTGACTAACATGAAAGTATATTTATTTGAGGGCAGTAAACATTTCTTGGACTAGGGTAAGGCAGAGGAGACTATTTACACCTTCAGTCAGTTCCACAGACAGAAAACATGACATCACTCCTTTTGTACAAGCAATACTCCTGTAGGCTCCGCCCACAGTCGTAAAAAGTGTTTTTGCACAGAATGGGCTAATTGGGATCAGCCTCACACTTGAGTGTGAGGCTCTTATTTATGACAGTTCCCTTTTAATGGAGAATTTAGCATACTTGTCTCAACACCATTAGATAATAGAAAATAAATCAAACAAATGGGTTTGGTAGATTACACTAACACCAAAGGAAAGGAACAGATAGATATTGGTGGGATGGGGCTAGCTTATGCACAAGGTGAAGTGGTCCTAGATCATAGTCAGAACAATGTAACAGCTAATATGATTAATAGGGATAAGAGAATCAGCCCTAATAAACCTGAACAAAAAAATAATAAAAGGAGAAAATAAGAGAAAAAAGAATACCAGAAGCAAAAAGGACAATGTAGAAGGGGATAAAACTACTAAGGAAAATATTAAACAATTTTTTTTCAACAACTGGTAAGACTGGAACTCTTGAAATCAGCTAAGAGAGTAGAAAATGGAAACTAAAGCTTCAGTTGTGAATAAGACACATTTTAAAGAGACCCATGAAGAAAAGGATACTATAGTAAATTTACTCTCATTGAGTCAACAAGAAATACAGGAACTCAGATTTAAACTCTTTAGTCCATTAAATTTATCAGATAATAGTTGCAACTCTTTGACATGGTATCAGCAATTGACTTATGAGGAATTTGAGAATGTGGCAAATACATTCAGCTCATCAAACACAATTTTTGAACATCTAAACCAGCAAGTAAATAACATTTCTTCAGATCCTGATTTGCTTAAGCAATGCCCAACTAAGTTCTCTAAGTATGCTATTAAAGCGTTGGCGCACCTGCTCAAGGCAAATACTGTATTAGTGGAATCCTTGATGGAAACAAAATTAAACTTAAACTCATTTAAATACAAAATCTCTGACAAATCTGATGAACTTCAGCAAGAAATAATTTATAAACTGTGACAAAAATTAAAAATGTAATACTTCAACATTAGAAAATTCTGGTGATGCAGACCCAGTGGCGCTGAGGGCTGAGGCGCTGGATGCCTTACCTCGTGGCATGCCAGTGACCCAGGTTCCAGAATGATCCCAGGCCATTGGAAGTCAGCAATGGGGGGGGGCGGAGCTGGATGGAGCTGCTGATTGGCAAGCTCTCCTCTCCGGGAAGGGCTAAGGGCTCCCTCCGGCTAATGACTGCCACCTGGTGAAGGCTGGGGACAGCACGGGCCAGGAGAAGCCAGGTGTTAGGCTTGGGGTGGGAGGAAAGGGGCAATCACCAGGGCCATGGGACTATTGCATGCCTTCACACACATACATCCCACTCCTGGAGCCCGGGTGTAAAATGGAGGAAAATCGCTGGTGGCAGGATGGCGACCGACTCCTCACAGGCTCTGCTTCCAGGCCGGGCATAAGGTAAGCCCCAGTAATTCCGGGTGACAGGGCTGAAGGGGTTGGTCAGACGGGGGCCATCCGGAGGGGGTGTAAAAATTGTTAAATGTTAAAAAAGAAAAAATTACTCACCTTAGTAATGTTGTTTCTTCTAATGGAGTCTTGCTATATTATGACAATTGCAGTATGACCGCAGGTTAGAACTGCTCCGGTGGTGAAATACTTAACTTTCCATGCAGGCATGGAACTTAGAGCGCGAGCTCGGTTGAAAACTCTGTCTGTTGTGCTTCAAACGCAAACTGTCAGATCTTACGAGCTAAAACTCACTAAGGTTCTGTGTGGAAGCTGTAAACCTACACTAGCCAACTGGCTACTAACATAAATACTCATTTTTGGCCTAAAACAAAGACTCAAGTCAGGAGACCCAAAAATGCAAAAACACAACACCAATTCACCCAAAAAGGTCGGTGAAAAACAACAAGGTGGGCATCAAAAAAAAGTACCAACCCTGTACTGCCCACCCACATCCCCAAAACAGAGGTTCTGAGAGGGGCAGGTAGGGAGGGAGGTCATAATATAGCAAGACTCCATTAGAAGAAACAACATTACCAAGGTGGTAATTTTTCTTCAAACAACATAAAGTCTTGCTATATTATGACAATTAGCAAGACTACACAGCAGTACCCCATGGAGGAGGGACAGAACCTACCTAGAAAATAGGCTCTGAAGCACGGCTGTGTTAAACCGAGCATCACTCCTAGCCTGGATGTCCAGGGAGTAATGCTTGTAAAGTGTGAACAGTTTTCCAGGTAGCTGCTTGACATATTTCTAGAATAGGAATGTCTCTGGCAGCAGCCAGAGAAGCAGCTGTACTCTGGTAGAGGAGCCCTCAGGGCCTGAGGGGGAAACTTTACCCAACTTCTCATAGCAGAATTGGATACAAGAGACAATCCACCTGGCAATGGATCTTTTAGTGGCTGGCTTCCCTTTACCAACTTCGCCATAGGTGAGGAACAGTTGGAGGGAGTCAAACCTATGACCCTTGGTACTCTCTATGTAGTAACTAAGGGCTCTCTTCACATCTAGGCTGTGCAGCATCCTCTCCCCAGAGGAGGAGGAGTAGTCAGTGAAGTACACTGGAAGCGAAATAGATTGATTAAGGTGGAAATCTGAAACCACCTTAGGCAGGAACTTTCTATTAGTCTGAAGGACCACCTTATCTCTGTGAAAAGAGATAAACTCCTGCTCCACTGACAGCGCTTGTAATTCACCTATGCATCTGGCAGAGGTGATGGCTACCAAAAACAAAGTTTTCCAAGTCAAGTACTTGAGCTCAGCTGAAGACAGGGGCTAAAAGGGGGGTTGCATAAGCTGAGCAATGCAAACATTAAGATCCCAGGCAGGGGCAGGATCCCTGAATGGAGGGTTGGTGAAACAACCCCTTAAAAACTTGGAAAATACAGGATGAGCTGAAGGGAAGAGGATTTACCTGCTGAAATAAAAGCAGACACAGCTGCCAAGTGCACCTTCAGGGTAGCTGGTCTCAGCTCCAAAGAATTCAGGTGAACCATATAATCCAGGACTGTGGGTAGATCAGCAGAGACTGGGGAAATATGCTTTTCCGAGCACCATATGGAAAACCTTTTCCATTTGGAATTGTAAGTAGCCCTGGTGGAAGGCTTCCTTGCGGCCTTCAATATATCCATTACACCTTGGGAAAGGTGTAAATCAGCAAACTCTAACTCTTCAAGAACCAAGCCTTGAGATTGAGAGATTTGAGATTCAGGTACCAGACCCTTCCCTGGGCACAGGTTAACAGATTGTGATTCCTGGGAAGGGACAGGGGAGGATGGACTGCTAAGGACAGCAGGAGTGGATACCAGGGCTGTCTGGCCCAATCCGGAGCTATCAGAATGACTTTGCATGATTGGGATCTGATTTTGACTAGCACTTTGAACAGGAGAGGAAAGGAAGGGAAGGCATAGAGAAACTTCCCCTCCCAACTGAGGGCTAAGGCATCCAGGGGGAGTGAGCCCAACACTGGGGGACTGCAGCAAAAAAGAGGAAGTTGGTGATTTTCTGGGGCTGCAAAAAGATCTATCTGCGGGGTGCCCCATCTGGAAAATACTACTCCCAAGACCAGGGGATCCAGTGACCATTCGTGGTGGCCCTGGGAAATCCTGCTGAGAACATCTACCAGGACATTGTCCTTGCCTGGGAGGTGAACTTCCGTAAGGGAGGTGTTCAGGGAGTAAGCCAGAGACCACAACTTCATCGCTTCGGTGCACAAGGCCGTAGACCGAGTGCCCCCTTGCTTGTTGATGTACCACATTGTAGTGGTGTTGTCTGTTCTGACCTGAATACTCTTGTTCTGAACAGATTTGGAAAAAGCTTGAAGTGCTAGAAAAACTGCTCTGAGCTCCAACAGGTTGATGTGGAGCAGAGATTCCTGGGGAGACCACAGACCCTGGGTGGTGAGGTCGCCCATGTGAGCTTCCCAGCCCAAGAGGGACGCATCTGTAGTAAGGATTAGAGAATGAGACTGAGTGACAAAAGGAACCCCTTGTCTCAGGTTGCTCTGATCCTGCCACCACTGTAGGGCTTGGATCAGGGTTCGAGTTACTGGGATCAGCTTGGTAAGAGGATCCTTTCTTTGAGACCAAAAAGCTCTCAAATGGAACTGGATGTCCCTCATCTGAAATCTTGCTCCTTGCACAACTGCTGTGGAAGCAGCCATGTGTCCTAGGAGCTGCAGAAAATGCCTTGCTGGCTGGGAGACCTGCAGGGTAAATGAGGAGGCCAGGGAGACTAGGGTCTTTGCCCTGTCCAGGGGGAGGAAGGCCCTGGCTTCCTGTGTTCAGTTCTGCACCTATGAAGGTAAGAAGCTGGACCGGCTCTAGAACTGACTTTGAGAGATTCAGAAGGAAAACCTAGAGAGGTAAGCAGTTGCTGCGTTATCTGAAGGTGTAAATTGACCTGGTCTGGGGACTGGTCTGCTAAGAGCCAATTGTCCAGGCAAGGAAAGATGGCAATCTTTGCCTTCTTAGGTAGGCAACTGCTACAGCCAGGCATTTGGTGAATACCCTTGGGGCAGAAGTGAGGCAAGGGCATTGCTCTGAACTGGTAGTGGCCTGAGGGCAGCTCGAACCTGAGGTACTTCTGATGGGAGCTTCTGATGGGAATATGGAAGTAGGCATCCTTGAGGTCCAGGAAGCTAGCCAGTCCCCTGGTCTTAGAGAGGTAGGATAATTCCCAGAGTCACCATTTTGAACTTTGACTTTAAAAGGTGCTTGTTTAAATATCTGAGATCCAGGATGGGCCGCCATTCTCCTGTCTTTTTTGGGGTAAGGAAGAACCTGGAGTACAAACCTTTGCCCTGGTGTAGGGGAGGAACCCTTTCCACAGCTCTGAGAGCCAGGAGGGTAGAGACCTCTGCCTCTAGGGCGAGTGCCTCTGATGGAGTTGCAGGTGGAAAAGATCTGTTCTCAGCTTTGGAAATTTTTTGAAGCTGAGAACCAGTCCCTGGCTTACTACTTCCAGGACCCACTTGTCTGATGTTAAAGACTTCCAGTCCTGGACAAAGTAAGCCAGCCGGCCCCCTACAGGTAGAGGAGAATCGGCCCTGGCAATCCCATCAGGGTGTCTGCTTGGCAGGGGCTTTGGGCTGAGGGGTGGAAGCAGACCTGCTTGTACCCCGTCTGCCTCTCCCTCTAAAGAACCCCCTCTGAGCATAGGCGGAGGGGAAGCTTGGGCTTGGTAAAAAGGCCAATGAAAAGGCCTGCCCCTGCCTCTAGGAAGCTGCTTTTGAGGAGTGGCCTGCCTTTCCTTGGCCTGTGCACTCCTATAGGTGGTCCTATATTCATCCATTTTCTTCATGTAATTCTCTGTTTGCTCCCCAAATAGAAATTTCCCTAACAGGAAAATCCATGGCCTTAGACTGGGTATCCTGAGACAGGGTAGTACATCTAGCCAAGCCATCCTGAAGTGCCACAGATGTAGCCATGACTCTGATGAAACATCATTAGAGTCCACTGCAGCATGAAATTGCACCTTGATGCCTCAATACATCCATAGCCACCTGTTCCAGCTCCCTGGCAAGCTGGTCAGGGACTTGTTTCGCTAGGGCCAGCACAGTATCCCATCTGGATTTCTGGTACCTAGCAGCATAAGCCATAAAATTTGCTTGAATGAGTCCCAAAGATGCTGCCATGTACTGTTTCTTTGCCATAGCATCAATCTTCCTGGAGTCCTTCTGGGGGGGGTGAAGCTAGAGGAATATTAGCCTTGTCACAGGCTGCAGCCTGCACTACCCCCACATGGCTGCATTGTTGAGTAAGGAAATCAGTGTCGGAGCCTGATAAGGTATACCTCTTGTCCATCCTTTTATCCACAGGAGGTATAGTGTGAGGAGTTTTTAAAACTTTTACTGTCTGTTTCCGAAAAGATTTATGCAAAGGAATAGACAGTCTCCTAGACTCTGGAATATCCATCATTTCTACCTAATCTGGCTCCTCTTGGTCATCAACAGCTTCCTCAACAGGGAGCTGGAGAGTTTCAGCAACTTTTTTATAAAACATGAAATGAGAAGGGGACTCGGAAAGCCTTGGAGGAGAAACCCCTAGGGGTCTATCTGGAGAGATGTCCGGATCAATGGGCACATCCAGATCTTCAAAACCATATTCACTCTCCTCATATTCCTCTTCCCCCTTCCCCGGTTCATAAAAATCCTCAAAATCATAATCCTGAACCGGTGGAACAGGCCGAACTGAACGCTTACCTGAAGGTGTCGGTTCGGTCAGAACCGAGAGAGAGACTGGACAATTTGAATTGTTTTAGCTATTTCCTCGGCAGTTGGGGAGAGAACTTTTGGCTCTAGCTGACTTTCTAGTCCTTTTTGCTGGAACCGGCTCCTCAGAACCGGCTCTCCGTTTGCCCGAGGAAGTATCGCCCTGGTCAGAGGGCACTCCCTCCGGTTCGGTTGGCACCGAACCGGGCTGGCCATCCTGGTCAGCGGACTTTTTGGCCTCCCTTTCCCTGAGCCTACCAACTCTCTTATCTATGGTGGCAGCAGGGAAATTGTGACAAATCTGGCAGTCTGAATTGAGGTGGTCAAACCCCAGACAATAGACACATGTGGTGTGTGGGTCAGCCTTAGCAAAAGCTTCCCCACAAACACTACAGTGTTGAAAACCAGTGGGTCCGGTTTTTCTTTTGGGTTTCTGAGACATAATGCCAGCCTAACCAACTTGCCCGTTTATGGCAATCCACCAAGCAAGACACCCTTATCGGTTCCCAACCGTGTCACGGGTCATGGAAAAAACCGTAATGAAATCTGTTTTTTTTAGAACCGATAAGAACCGGGAACTGCACTCTAAAAAAGGACTAGAAGATTTTAAATACAACCTGATCGGTTCAAACCGAACCGATAAAGAATTACAAGTTCCACACAGAAAAAATAAATGTAAAACCTATCTATTACTTACATTACCACAGACAGAGCTTGAACCAACCGGTTGCAGTTTAATTTTGGCTAAAACCGAAAAATAATACTTTTAAACCGACAAAATAAACCGAGCAGAAGGAGAAATCTCCAGAAGCGACTGTTCAGTGAGGCGGAGTAAAGAATCTGACAGTTTGCGTTTGAAGCACAACTGACAGAGTTTTCAACCGAGCTCGCGCTCTAAGTTCCATGCCTGCATGGAAAGTTAGCTATTTCACTTCCGGAGCAGTTCTAACCTGCGGTCATACTGCAATTGTCATAATATAGCAAGACTTCATGTTGTTTGAAAGAAAAGTCTGGCGACACCTTAAAATAAAACAAAAACAAACAAACCAAAAACTAGCAAGGAAGCTAAAAGAAAGTGGGAATAAAAAGAACAAAAATAATGAACAAATAATTCCAAACTATCTGGATTCCAATAAAGATGTGTCCCCTGAAACAGTAAAAAAAATGAAAGAATCCCTCAGCAAAAAAACAAGACTGAAGTAGCTAATCCAACTGACAGTCAGATTTCCTGGTACAAGTCTTGTTACAATTTTTGTCCTTAGGAACATATGCTTGGAATGGTAGCACGTCAAGTCTGCGGCAGACAATACTGTGCAGTCAGAAACAGTGCAGATAACACCGCACAAGTCAACACAGCATCAGGGACTACCACCCAAAAACAAAAAAACAAGTAAGTTAAAACATCTTAGTTTCTTAGTTTTCTTAGTTTATTGTTCTAGGAATTATTACCTTTGAGCCAATGGCTCTTTTACAAAGGTTCCACATCATCAATGTACAAACAAACAAGACGTTACACAGAATGGTCAGCAAATTATAAAGGTTTCTATAAGCCAGTATAATACAGCACATCACAGGAAATAAACAAAACATTGGAGGAATGGTCAAGGTGGGAAGGGTAGGAGGAGATATGGGGAGGGGAGCAGACTTAGAGTAGTTAGAGGTACTCAGATACCTTTGTCAAGAAAGGAGCAGAGGAGGAGGAGGAGGATGAAAAACAGTAAAAACAGCCATGAGGGAGGAATCATTAGTCAAGGCAGTCACAGGAGCTAGAGGCTGAGAGGTGAGAGTAAAACATAGATTTGAAAGCTCCTAGTGACGTGGAGGATGTAATGAGCAAACTCAGGGCATTGTACCAGCTGGGGGCACGATAGGCAAAAGATCTTTGGCCCTGTGTGGTCTGGAATCTGGGGACCTGGAGAGGCTGGTGTTCCAATCTTCTGGTGGGACGGATGCTGGTATTCAGGCAAAGTAGGTCTTGGATACACGGCAGAGTGCGGCCCAAGATGGATTTTTTTGCCATCAAGCATGTGAGGTACCTTATGCGATTTGAGACTTGCAACCATCCTGTTTCAGTGTAGCACTCACATGTATGAGTAAGTCTTTACGCTCCAGTGAGCAGCCGACAGGCCTTGTTTAGGGTGGTTGTGATGCGCCTTAGTGCGGTGGTAGTGGCAGAGCCATAGATAATTAAGCCATAGTCTATGATTGAGATGACAGAACTTTGGATAGCAATCCTCAGAGCAGCTTGGGTAAGGAATTGCCGGTTTCGGAACAGGATACCAATGCGCTTGTTCACCGTTTTTGCTGTGTTATCAATGTGGGTCACAAAGGTAAGACCTTGATCAAAGGTGATTCCAAAGTATTTAAATGTTGACACTTGTTCAAGGGTATTTCCTGGGTATGTTTTGATAGTAAGTGGACTTTGTCTTTTTCTGTTTTGTGGACTGGAGAAAAGCATGGATTTTGTTTTTTTGTGATTTAGGACCAGCTTGTGATCTAGGAACCACTTTTCAACATTGGAGAAAGCAAGTTGCAGGCTCTGGAATAAGGGTTTCAGGTCCTTATGAGAGGAGAGAATCACAGCATTGTCAGCATAAAGGATTATTTGTTCCAGGCAGGATTTGGGGAGAGAGTTTAGGAAAAGGCTGAAAAGGAGGGGGCCCAGGATTGACCCCTGTGGAACACCTGAGAGGACCAGTTTTGAGTCTGAGAGAACTTCTGAGATTTTTACTGATTGAGAGCATTGGGTCAGGTAACTTATAACCCAGGCACCTGGTCCTTCTGAGAGCCCAAGACTGTGTAGTTGTGTGATAAGTAAGCCATGGTGAACAGTATCAAATGCCTTTGTTAGGTCAATGAAAACAGCTCTGGTTTGATATCCTTTGTCTAAGGCAGTGTGAATTTCTCCTGAGAATTCCAGTAGGGCTGTCAACGTACTGTGTCTTTTTCTAAATCCATGTTGCTGCAAGCAGAGTATGTTTACTTATGCAGGTAGTCTGAGAGTTGGTAAGCCACAATGTGTTTGAGGGCCTTGGAGAGGGGTGGAAGTATAGGTATAGGCCGATAGTTTCCTGGTAGGGATTTGTCGCCACTTTTGAACACTGGTGTGACTATAGCAGACTTCCATTTGCTGGAAAATTGACTAAGGCAGAGGGAGAGATTGAAAATGGGCAGAATGGGTGCACCACTCTTCCAGGGTAAGGGACAGAATTTTAAGATCAATAGTATCACTGCTTGCTCTGGATTTAGAGATAGCCTTTTTTATATATTTGTAGACTTCATGTGCCTTAACTATTTTGAAGTGGAAAAGTGGTTGGTCAGGTGAGGCAGTAGGAGATGTTGGTTTTGGCGAGTCCATGTCAGAGAAGAAGTCTGGCGGGAGGACCCCACTGAGGTCAGTGAAAGTTTTATTTAAGGCCTTTGCCATGACCATTGGGTCAGGGTAGTGGTTCCATTGACAGTCATTATAGTAGGAGAGGATTTGGACTGTTTACCCGTGATATTTCTGATGTTGTCCCAGAATGATCTCCAGTCACCCCAGGAGTTTGCGAGGGCATTTTTGAAATAGGAGCTCTTCATTAGTTGGATTTGTTTGGTACATTGATTTCATGCCTGTTTATACTTCTGGATATCCGTCAAGGAGCCTGTGGCTCTGGCTATGGCCCAGAGGTGGTCCTGAGCTTTGAATTGGGCCAGTAGTTTGGCCGTGAGCCAGGGATTTGAGAGCGCTTTGATTTTATGCTTTTTTACTGGTGCATAGGTGTCACAGGCAGTGTTGAAAGTTGTGATAAAATAATCTAGGGCTGCGTCAACATTTAGAGTATTGTATATTGGGGACCAGTCTTGCTGTAAAAGACAGGTCTTGAGCTTAGTAAGGTTTCCATAGGGTAGCACTCTGCTTGAGATGGTTTTTGGAGGTGGTTTTGGAACTTATTTGTCCAGGTACAGATCACAGGGGAGTGGTCACTGAGAGAGTCCAGGAGAACAACTGTGTTTTTTATGCGGGCTGGGTGGCTAACAAGGATCCAGTCAATGAGAGTGCAAGTTCCAGTTTTGTAGTTTTTTCTAGTGGGGGAGCTCACCATCTGCATTAGGTTAGCTGCTAGGATAGCATCCTTGAGGCACCCAACGTCTGATGCAAGCCAATTTATATTAAAGTCACCAAGGAGAAGGAGCTCGGTGTCAGGTGGTTGCGATCTTACAAATTCAAGAACAGTCTGGAGGCCAGACCCTGGATCTTTAGGAGGGATATAGACAGCGGCCACAGTAAGCACTTTATTTTGGGCACCAAGTAGTAGGTTGACAGGGAGAAATTGCACAGAGGAGTTAGTGGTGGAAAAGCAGATAGGGTGGCTAGAGAGGTTGTCCTTAATGTAAATAGCACACCCCCCCCCATTAGTCCTGTCCAGTCTGAAAATATTGTAGCCTTGTAGTGAGATGGCATGGTCCGGAGTGCTTGGTGTCAGCCAGGTTTCAACAATGGCTAGTATGTTGGGATTGTGTTGACTGGCAAACACTTGAAGGGATGCCAGTTTTGGAAGGAGGCTACAGATATTTGAGGTGGTGATGGTGAGACCCCCCTCCATTTTTGCTAGATTTGTTACTCTGGTAGAAACAGGGCCAGGGTTTGGATGGACACTTCCTGACATCAGAAGGAGGAGGAGCAGGAGTTTAAGGGACATCTGCCACAGCTCATAGCATAACATGCAATGCCTCTGTTTCTTGTTAGTTTGAGTACAGTATAGTCATTTAGGGTCCCAGCATAGGGTAATGGCTAGGAGCAGGTGTTTTGTCAACTTTCCAGTGGCGTGAGCTGTCATTTGCACCCAGTCCTTTGTAGGAGGGTGCCACAAGTGAGGGTAGGGAGGATTTGCCATGGTGCCAGGTTGCTGGTATCGAGCTTGAATGGTTAGTGTGAGAGGTAGAGGAAACTGCAAATGTTTACTGTAGCAAGGGTGAGTGTTCCTGAGTGACTCATGGTGAGCTACTGTGGACCAGAAAACTGATTGTTACTGTAGAGCAAAGACCCAGAAAGTGTTAATTTCCTGAAGGTGATAAACATTAGCCTAAGGCATATGCAGGATGTAAAAATCCTTTGTTAGAATCTTCCCTTTGTTCCCCAAAACAGTTGTGAATAGACCTCAAAGACAAGCACACATCCTTTAAGAAAGTCAGATGGAAATGTGGATTCAATGCAGCACTCCACAACCCAGAAACTTGTATAAAAGATTCACTGACCTCACTTTTGCTTTTTGATGTCTTCCAAAAACGTTGATTTATGATGAGAATGCCTATACCTGGTGGCAATGTTTTGTAGTTTCTTAGTCCAGGAAATGTTCATAGATGTTATGTCCAAGAATGGTCCAGTTCCTCCAAGTAGAAACACATGAAAAACTACAAAAACTAAACTACTGACAGAGACAAACACAAATAGCCAGCTACTGTATGTCCCTCCTGAGGCAGAGTGAGGTAAAACATTTCACTGGGGTGGTGGTCCATGGTAGCATGGTGCTGTAATAGTAAATCTACACTTCACCACTGATTCACACCATGTTGACTTGTGCGGCGTTGTCTGTGCTGTTCTGACTGCATGATATTTGCTGCGACTGATTGACATGGAGCCGGTTGGAACCACAAATGTAGAGACACCTTTGATAGCTGATTCATTAACATAGCATAATTCATGGGGTGCTCAACAACAAAATGTTTATTCTGTTGCTATCTGTTGAGACCTAGGTAGTGCTACTGAAAATGTGAGATTCAAATTGTCTGGTGACAAAACTGTACTTTGCTCATCAGATGTACAGTATACTTTAAATGAAATGAAAGAAAGCTGGCATGGTGGCACTGAGGGTTGGGGCACTGGACAGCACAGCTCATGCCGTGATGGTGACCTGGGTTCGGGAATGGACTTGGTTCACTCTAGGGTCAGTGAGAAAGGCTTGAGCATCCACCAACAGCTCTTCTTCCTTGGGGAAGGGGGACAATGCAACGTTTTGTAGACTGACACCCAGTGGAGGCTGGGGGTCAGCACAGGCACGCTGCACAGAATGGGATGAACGCATGCACAGGACATAAGCTGCCTCCGCGGAGGCAGAGGCAATCACCCTACCCATTGCACATGCGTGGGTCTGGGAAGAAAACTGAAGGGAAAAGAACAGAGCTGGCAGGATCTATGATGACCGGCTATGCCCGCATCAGCCCACCCCCATAGATCTAGATTTTGGCTTCTGGGGTTGGGGGGAAAGTTGATGCTCCTCTCCACTGGCCCTGACACGGGGGGAGCACCCATTGGGGATTCACTGGGTGGGACTGGTGTGGGGTTGCCTGGCTAGAGAGATGAGTTCCCTCCGAGGGAGGGGCCAGAGCCACTTTCCAGTTCCCTGAAGGAGGGATAAAGTACATACAGAAAAAAATGAAATTAAACAAGTGAGTCAGTGCTGGATTTTATATTATTTTTATGTCATACAGAATTAGGAATTGGTAAAGCAAAAGAAAATACTTTGACAGCATTTAGAGATTCTGATGATATTGCTGTGCTTGTTTATTTTCTAGTCTCTAATATGGGAATATCAAAATAAATATGATTCAAAAATGAGAGACTCTCTCAATTGGGTTTTGAGATACCCTCACCAGTCACATGGCACTCTATTGACACTATAATCTTCTGCCATAGCTTACTAGGAACAAATAGAATACAATGTTTTTCAATATGCATTGGTATCTTTTAAGTGGAATTTCTCCTATAGAATGAACTATGCTAATCATGTTACAGGGCAATATAAAAGTCAAATAATCTTATTGTTTGGTATGGGAAAACTAAGAAAAGAAAATACTCTAACACTAACAGCTGCAATCTGTTTCTTATTGTCCAAAATCCTTAAAGTTAAACTGGGTAACATGGGAGTGGTTAGTGTTAAGTAGGTAAATATGGAATCTGATACATGGTCAGAAAGATTTAGGCTTAAGAGACATCAAGCTTGTGCAAGAGACTCTGGATAATGCTCAAGTTGGATCAACTGAGAATTTTAATACAGTAGCAGTCTAGCAGATGGTTATAAACATGTGAGAACAAATGATGTTACTAACTCAATTCAAACAATGAGGAAATGACTCACTGATACTAATAATAATCTTTCACTGAACTGAAATAACAAGTTGGATTTTTCATGTTCTGGAAACACTTTCCTCTCATGGAATATTACTGGACTCGCTGGGAAACAATTGGTCTCAGAATCGTTGCCTTATATGTACCATTTTACTACAATCTGTTTTCTATAAACTTGGTACCCTGAAGAAGCTGATGTTAATGGCTATGAAGCTATGTGTTCTCCTGCAACCAAATCTAACAATTTGGTTACCATATAAGAGGTTTAATAACACATGTCAAGATTAGACCAGGAGCTAGATTCACAAAACTTTGCCCCAGTGAAAACCCAGTTTGCATGGCACAAACTGGGTTTTCTGCCAAGTTGGTATTTAGAAAAGCCCAGTTTATGCCCTCAAACCAAGTTTGTACTAGGATAAAGTCTGAAGGGGGCACAAAGCAAATTTGGGTGAGCCTGCATATTGGCACAGTCCCAACCACAACACATTTTCTCCTCACAAGGACCGTTTTTGTGGTTCTTTAGTGTGGAGAAAATACCACCAAGGAAAACTTCCTCTTAATTACATGCAACCATAGTGGTTGGTGAAGGTACTGTGGTCCCCTCACCAGTTACTGGCCCATTAGTAAAAAACAAACAGCTCCCTGGTGGTCTAGTGGTCCCTCCCTGTCTCCAATCACCATCCCTTTAATAAAAATATTTTGAAGTTGGTGGTGGTGTAATGGTTCCCACCCTGATTGCTGACTGCCACCCGACATGTTAAACATAAGTTTTCCTTGGTATCCAATGGTCCCTCCTGCCACCTGATCACCTGCCCAAAATATAACAACCATTTCCCTGGTGCCCAGTGGTCCCTCCCGCCATCCGATCACCTGCCCAAAATATAAAAACCATTTCCCTGGTGTCCAGTGGTTCCACCCCCACCCCCAAACATGCCTATGCAATAGTGATATGTCTCGTGTGTTCAGTGGTCCTTCACCCCATCTGCCAATCATCAGCCTGCTTTGAAAAATATAAGGTATCCCTAGTGCTAGTGGCCCCACAAACACCCATTTCTGATCGCCAACCCCATTTAAAAAATGAATAATCCCTGGTGGTCTAGTATCCCACCCCTTGCTGATCACTGGCCCGATCCAAAAAAACAATAATATGACAAACTTCCCCATTGGTACAGTGGTCCCTTTCCCCCGCCAATAGCTGCCCCAACCCAAAGACATATAGAACCTGGTGGTCTAGTGTTCCACTCCCTCGCTGATTTCTGGCCCCATATAAAATAAATATATACCCTAGTGGTCTAATGGTCCCTTCCCTCATGGATCACCAGCCCCACATAAAAAAAATATATACCCTGGTGGTCTAGTGGTCCCCTCCCTCATGGATTGCCAGCCTCATATAAAATAAATATATACCCTGGTGATCTAGTGGTCACCTCCCTCACCACTCACCAGCACAATCCGTACAAATGTAAACCAGATTGGGGGTACACTGGACATTAGGGACAATATTTTACATATACTAGACAGATGATTGGGAAGGGGAGGAACCACTAGCACCAAGGACACTATGCAGTTTATTACAAACCACACACTCTCCAACTGTGAATAGCAAGATATCATACCTGTGCAACCACAAAGCACAGTGCAAACTTTGTGTAGTGCTTTGTGAGTTTTTGTGAATCCAGCCCAAGGGATCAAACTGCTAGAAAAAAAGTTGAAATTGGTAATAATTTTGTGATAATTCTTCTTAAATGGGATGGTATTTTGATCTTTCTTACAAATGTGTAGGTTCCCCCTAAACATTCATTACAACATAATATAAATCTGTAATCGAACTTGAATTTAAATATAGCATCTGCAGTGATTAAACACCCCTCAGCCACTGTTTTAATTGCACAAGATTTTAATGCTGGACTCTAGACTTTGATAATATTGAGAACTTTGAGCACTTCATAGAAACAACTCATAATTTACAGGAAAAATACTAATCCATGTCTCAATGATATTGGAGAATCTCTAATTGAGCTTAATAATGATAATCCTTTAAATATTTTAAATGGGAGACTAGAAGGAGGTATGAAAGGGAATGTTACTTATTTGGGTTCAAATCATCAGAGTACAAATGATTTTTCTCCTATGCAGTATGGGAGATATTTAATTATTCATCAACATATATAGAGAAATGAGAGAAGAAAGTGATCTTACATCTTTAGAAAATAGGCTTTAAAATGCAAGAAATGTGATTGGCTGCCAGGCATTCCAGGGGTTTCATTAACTTACAGTTATATCCTGGTAAAAACAAGTGCCAGGCATGACAACCCCATCACAGCTATCATGATGCCAACAGAATATTCAATTTGAAAATGCCAAAAATGTTTTCTCATTTATTGAGGCACTTGGCAGATGTGCATGCCCTTCGAGTCTGTCTCAGATTCAGTTCTACAAACAAAGTCACATTTTACAGATTAAAAAAAAATAAATAAATAAAAGGTATAAAAATCTGAATATTTGTTCCACTGTGCAACTAAGCTTTGCTTTCCTCTATCCAAAACAAACATAGTATTTTCTTTTTTAATTCCTTCCTCTGCATGCTGTGCATCTTTTCACTTCATTGATTCCCTCCCAGTCTTCAAAACAGATATTCTCTTCATTATGTTTCAGTACACCTATCAGCCAGAATGGTTCACCCATGCTGTTGTGAAAATCATGTTGATAAAGCTGATTACAGCACAAGGAATATGCTGCCTGGCATTACAGCACCACACATTACATCTTCCAGGAGCTACAGCACCAAAGCACCCTCCTGGGAAACAGCTTTTGAGGGGGGCTTTGTCCCCTGTGCACCCCTCAATGTGGGAGGCATCACCACCGAACACCCAAAAACTAAATATAACCTCCTCTGGGGTGGGCATGCACTGGTGGGGGCAGAAACTGTGTGGACACAAAGGACGGCATCAGTAAGGGGTGATCTAAAATCAAGATAGCCCCTGTCACTGTTGCCCTTTTTGCGGCACCCTAATTATGGCACCAATATTCAGTCGCAGCACTAACAGTATACTGACAGAACAAAACATGTAAAGAAAATGTCTAATCTGTTGAAGGAAAAGACCGGCTACCTTGTTTGCACTCTCCTGTGGGCAGTGTTGGATAAGTTACTTTTAAAAAGTAATCAGGTACAGTTACTAGTTACTTTCAAATAAATTTAATCAGTTACAGTTACTTATTACTTTTATATAAAAAGTAATTAGTAACTGTAACTGTAATGCATATTACTTTTCATATTACTTCATATTGCTTTTGTTAACTTGGTTGTATTTATTCATTGAACATAGCTGTGTGCTCATGAAACCCCAAGAAATGTATAAAAGAAATAAAACAGATTTTAAAGACAATGAATGTGTTCATTTCTAATGCAGTACCCATCTGACATTGCCAGTCACAACAATCCCTTTACATTTCCATAAATAAGAGCTCTATTATAAAACACTCTCACTCACCCTGCATCTACTGTTGCCCTCCACAATATTTGCCCTCCCACAGCTGAATCCTGGCTTTGCCAGCCACTGCTGTCCCTGACCTTTTTCATTTCCATAACACCCACACTCACCCTCCAATACACACATTATCTGCATCTAGTGCCAATGCCCTTGGTGATCTTTCCCATACAGCTGCATATCCTGACAATGCCAGCCACAACTACCCCTTTAAATCCCGCCCTTACCTCACTGACACACACCCTGCTGCATCTCCTGCAATTGACAGTCTTTCCCCCATCTAGACTGTATTCTCCTCCTGACTATGCAAGAGCCACAAATACCCCTTTAAATTTCTATAATTAAATACCACCCTCACATAGCTCCCCCTACACTCACACACATGCATCCTGCAGATCTACTGCCCTTCCTTACCTTGGTGATATTTTTCCATTTCCCCACAGCAGCCAGAATCCTAACTTTGCCATTGCCAGCCACAGATTCACCCCACATCACGTACAATAAATTCCACCAGCACACACCTGTGTACCCCAACAAAATGTAAACTCTTTCCCACAGCTGAACCTTGACTTGCCACTGCCACTGAGACCCAGTTATAATTATAACTAAGTCTGCCATGACTATTATGCCACTGCCAGTATGCCACGACTGAAATCAGACAGTGTCACTTACAAAAATCAAATTATCACACAACACAAAACACTTGTTGCTCTCCAGTACATACCCATTTGATGAGGATGTTCTTTGAGATGGGACTGGTGATGGTGATAGACCTGGCAGGTGTGTGGATGAACAATCAAGCAACCTGCTGTGGCAGCTTGGCACATGTGGTGTTGAGGGAAATGGGCCCTGAGCCCTGCCTGCAGATGGACTACTTGCCTTTTTCATACAACAGCTATGCTGGCCCTGATTCCTTCAGGGTTCACAATGGCAACCATAGAAAGCCACAAATTATGACATGCAGGGGTGTAGCAAGCTACCAATAAATTGCATATCAACTGGTCAATCCGTTGCCCCCCTCAAACAAATTTCATCAATTCCTATAGAGATTATTAGCTGTACCATGTAATGGAGCACAAGTAGTATAATTTGTATATCAAATGTTGCAAAATGGTATACTTTAATAATAAACTGACAAATAAAATGATGTTTGTTTACTTGTATTTCCACAGCACATGTTACAGATATGAAACAAAATGGTAGTATTAAATGCATGCTGGAAATAGAAAATAGAGTTAGAATCAATGTTTCAACCATAGGTCTTCTTCAAGAATTATTTAAAAGAGACAAAGGCAGTAAGGGAAATAAGAGACATATTTGTGAGGAAAGAAAATGGGGGACCCTGTAGGAGAAATATAAAATAATAATTGGGTGGTGTGTTTAACAAAATTTTACACACACCCAAAGTGCTGGATGCTGCATAAATCCCAAAAGTGAAGCTCAAGGAGTTTATTTAAGTACCCAACAGTGAGGGTGTGTGTAAAATCTTGAGTTATTCACACCACCCTATGTTTTATTTTATATAATTGCTGGGGAGCATTTTTTTGCCCCAGCAATTATATAAGATAAAACCACAACCCTGTGCAGCCACTATCCCAGGGTTTCAACGCAGTCCGCTACTCAGCTTTGCTGCTGAAACATTTTCTTTCTCCCTATTTTCATTGTTTTTGACAGCTTAAACATAACAGTAGACATAAACCAGTTTTTTCATTTTCTTTTCAGTTAACTTACCACCGAGTGTCAGTCACAGTGAAATGTGCAGGTGTGCAGTGCTACACAAAGGCAGAGAGGGCGAGAAGAGCTCTGGCTGGCATGCACATTGACCAAGAAAAAGCTGTTGTGTGTTCACTGTTATAACCCATGGGCTATAATGGGAAATTATAACCCAGTTTTCCTTAGGGAAAAAAAAGCTAGCCAGCTATTATACAGATAATAAAGTATGGGGTGGTGTGTATAAGGAGAAGTTTACACACACCTGAGGGGTTAGATGCTACATAAACCCTGAGAGTAAAGCTCAAGGGATTTGTGCAAGCATCAAACCCCGAGGGTGTGTGTGTAAACTTTGAGTTTACACACACTACTCCATATTTTATTTTATATAATTGCTGAGTTTACATTTGTCCCCACATCAGTTATATTAAATAGCAGAGGTTCTGGATGGGGACCACACTCTGTTTTAATTTTTTCATTGGTTGATGGTGCCAGATTTAAAAAGTGGTCCATGGTGTTTATTTGCCCCTGCAGATGTTGAATGTGATCAGAATTATTTGAAAAAAATATATATATATAATTTACCGACGAGTTACTGTGGCGGATGGCAGTTTACTTTTTTGGCGAGCAGGCAAGCAACGCATTTGGGAAGCGACAAAGTCTGATAGGCACATGTGCAGAGTGAGGGAAACCGTGTGTGTGTTTGCCATTATAAACGCTTTTTTATAATAGCAAATTGCGCCATGGTTTCCTTATGGGAAAAATTGGGAGCCAGTTATTATAAAGTGATAATTGGTAAGTTAAGAATAGAATCTGGAAAATGAAAAGGTGATGATAGGTATGAACAGGCAGAGTAGAAGTGAATGGGCTGAGGAGTCTTTAAGTTGGGCCTAATTAACAGGACCTAGTAAAAAGGCTGAAAGGTGAAAGCTATGTGTGCACACTCATTTTCATTTTCTACAGATGAAAGAAATACTCAAACTGGAGGGGCCAGTGATTTACACCAGATATGTGACAATTGATACAAGGACACCCAGTGCAATGACACCTCACCAGAGCCATTCAGCATAACAATATTTTCTGTAATGAGACAACCAGCAAAAACAACCCCAACACCCAATGACAGTGAGACTGTAACCATGTACAAAGCAGTGGTGTGATAATTGAGGCTACCTTGTAGTTATAACCACCGTGTTAGAGCAAAGATCTCATAGGACAAACCAGTATTAGGTCAGAATTCCTAGGCTTAATGTTACAAGGCTGCATGTCTTTGCTCCAGTTGCAGTGCCACAGGTTTACAACACCCCGTACCTTTGGCAGCTCATAATACTTAGACACTGTGACTACTCAAACCTGAATATCAGCAAGGGTACAAAAAAATGCCTCCTCACAGCCATGAAATTTTGCTTAAACTTTTTATCATGAAAAAAGGCAAAAAATGATTGCCAACTTGCATTCAATGTACAAGGTGAAGATGCTGGGTGCTCAAGCTGTGCTTGTCAGAAGGCAATTTGATTAACCTGATGTTGTAATAAATCAAGCATGCAATCAGTTGAGCAGCCTTTGTTTATACTGAAACCAGAATATCAAAAGACACCTGCACAATCTCTGGATTTCTGTGACGTGATGAACCTGTTGAGCTTCATTCTTGTGGATTATGAAGTCACAAGAACCCCTTGATGGATAATGGATTACAGCAACCATAACAAATGGATGCCCATCTGTTTTTCTATGTATATTACTATTTATATTACAGTAACTAGTTACGTTTAGGGAAAGGTAATGTAATTACAGTTACTCATTACTTTATTTTAAAAGTAATCAATTAGTTTTACTAGTTACCTAGAAAAGTAATCAGGTTAAAGTAACTAGTTACTACCCAACACTGTGTGTGGGTGTATATGCCCCCATTTAACATTTCTGCATAATAATGTATTTTTTCTAATTACATTTTTAACATTTTTGGCATTAAAACTTGCATTTAAAAAAGTGCTTGAAAACTTCCATTTAACAAGGCTTCTGTCAGCCATCTAATGAGAGCTCCGTGCTCCCATGCCTGGATATAATAAAATACCCCTGCTAATCAGCACATTGGCCAGTTGGGCACATTAGCATATCCTGGGTGAGGGAGTGATTGATTCCAACAAGATGGTAGCCTAGCTAAACAGAAGTTTTCGAGTACTTGTTTAAACTTCAGTTTTAATATCAAAATGCAGTTAGAAAATGTATTTTTTTACACTGAATGCTAATCGGGGCCACAAATATGCACTGGCAGGAGAATGCACAAAAGTAACTGGTGCTTTTCTTTAAACTACACTTACACTGTCTGAATCTGCATCAGTATGGTGTGTTTTCAAAACCTAGAATTACCCTCTACCCATGCTGAACAGAAAACATCTTATTTGTCTATTTTGGGGTGTTTGTTTCATGTATACAGTATTTTTCATAAATGTACTATATTATGGTCAAATACCAGCATAGTCGAATACCCAAACACTGTGCAATTAAATATCTGAATTCTCCTGGAGTATTCGCTGAATCTTTAATGAGTATACATATATTTGCACACCCCTAGTATAAATAATTATTCTCAAGTTTTCTCTGGGATAGCAGGTGCTCTTTAAGCATACTTTAAAAAAGTGATTGCAAAAGCTAGTTTTCTGCTATGATTATGAAAAATATTGGCAGAACTGTTGATTTTGGTTTTCTGAATACTTCTTCAGCTGTGTACTGCATATCTACATTTTTATTTGTATTCTTACCCTCCTTAAGTGCTCAATATTCTTTCTATGCAAAAATGAGGTGACTACGTGTTTTTCTTGAGAAATAATTATTTTAAAACTTTCATAAAATTCTTAAATGATAATGGAAACTTAAAGTTTTACCACCACAATAAACTGGAAGACATCTTGCATCGATCTGGAAGAAAAAGAGGTGCGGTCAAATTTTAACACATTTTCATTGCACTGCTGCTTTAAGTGCTGCTTAAGTGATTCCTGCAGTGCAGAGTCTTAAAAATGCACAGAGGTGATATGCTATTTTGTTTATTTATTTATTTCTTTATCAATTGATTGATTTAAAAGTTTTACCAGGAAAGACACACAGAGCTGATAACAGCTCATTTCCAGATGTGTCCTTGGGGAAAGGGGAGAGGGAGATAGCTAATTATTACAACTAATACAATAATCAGTAAAATGCAATACTTCGTAATAAGACAAACATAACTATTAATATGAAGGCAAATAGCAAATGGATATAAGAAGAAGATCAATCAATCCATCAATCAATCAAAATCTATCAATCAATTAAAATCTTTATTTAGCCAGGCGAACACCAGTGAGCAAGCCCATTTTCGAGATGGACCTGGGCAAGATACATGAACACTACATAAAGAGAAACACAAACTTACAGAGCCATTACATAGAACAGGGATTACACACAAGAGGTTAATAATAGCACTGGAGTACATTTATACAGTGAGACAGAAAGCTAAATACCATGTGCTACAGAACTTGTGCTACAAAAGATACAGAGTAAACCTGTACAACCATATATATATATATATATATATATATATATACACACAGAGTTTTCGTGGAGCAGGTTTGGATTCAAGTATTAAGTATGTAGTGCAAGGAGGGGCATGGGTGTGGAAGGAGGAGAAACTCGGGAATGAGAGCATAAGTGCAGGGGTGCCTGAGGAACTTTAGAGCAGCAGAGGCAGGTGGCAATGGTTATAGAGCTAGGTGCAATACACCAGGAACAGGGGCTAAGGGTAACATGCTAGGAAGTGTAATATTAGTAGATGCCAGAATGACTCAAAGAGGGAGACTGTAACTTAGATTGGGTGGAACTATCAGGTAGGGTACAAATAGACACAAACATATTGAGTAGTGAAGGAGGAGTACCAGGAATGGAATGCTCTTGACAGGGCTAGAAACTGAATCTGGGGAGGAGGAGATACTAGGAGGCTATGACATCAAGGGAAGCAGTTACAGGATTCCTTGAATGAATGAGAATATAGTGCTTTGAAGGCTGATGGTTTGATTGGGAATGCCAGATGCAATGTTTTTTGCAGGTTGTTCCATAGTGCGGGTAGAGAGTGATTAAGGGCAGACCTTCCAAAGCGTGACTTGAACTTAAGTACTGCAAGCAAGGTGTAAGTAAAACTCTTTAGGGCATGCTTACCTACTGCATTTAGAGGAAGACAGTCCAAGATATATTGTGGCAGTAATTTAGTAATAGCCCTGTGGGTCCAGAGGGATGCATTTCTTTGTCCTCTGTACCCGAGGTATGACCAACCTTCTGCAGCATAGAGGGAGCAGTGATGAGTAGAACAAGGACGTCCAGTAATGAATTTTAGAGCTCTATGGT
Organism: Neoceratodus forsteri; assembly: GCA_016271365.2. NCBI lineage: Eukaryota > Metazoa > Chordata > Ceratodontiformes > Ceratodontidae > Neoceratodus > Neoceratodus forsteri. The sequence goes on along the minus strand of CM028131.1, from coordinate 171,176,486 downwards.
ATAGCATGTCAAGTTTGGCCTGAGCAGTGGCAGTGCTTTGGCTATAAAGAAAGTCTGCATAATCCAATAAGGTGAGGAAAGTGGTTTAGACCAGTCTCTTTTTTGCCTCCAATGTTGGTAGGTTTTTGATCCTGTAAAAGAGGCCAAGCCTCTGCCTCAACTTGTTTATCAGCTCATCAGTGTGATCATTGAAGGAAAGCTTTTGGTCTATCCAGTCCCCCAGGTATTTGAATTTTATAGCATAGTCCAGTGGTTTGCCGAGGAGCATATGAATCTGAGGTAAGTTACCTTGAATTGCAAGGTTATTATCATTTGCAAAGGGAGAAAAAAGCATCGCCTTTGTTTTCTTTGTGTTCAGGAGAGTTTCTGTTGCAGGAGTTGTCATTGTAGCAGGTTAAATTCCTGTTGAAGATCCCTGCAAGCTGCTTCTGGGGAGGACCTTTCAATGTAAAGTACCGTATCATCGACAAAAATGTGAATGTTAGCAGCTTTGACATCAAAGTCAATTCTGTTTATGTATATTGCAGAGCAATGGACCCAGTATCGAGCTTTGTGGTACACCCCTCAGAAGAGGTTTCAGGGATGAAAGCTCCCCTCCTACCTTAATTTGCTGTTGCCATCCTGTAAGATAGTTCGAGAGTCATCTCAGGGATAGGGAGTCCAGGCTGATGTTTTGGAGGGATACAAGGAGTAGATCATGGTCAACAGTATCAAATGCCTTGATTAAATCCAGAAATATGGCGCATAAAATGTTCTTAGTATCCAGGGCACACTGCCAGTCATTGGCCACTTTTGCAAGGGTAGTACTATGATGTGGCCTAAAACCAGACTGTAGGGGGTTTAACAGGTTAGCAATATCAAGGTAGTTCCTGAGCTGTGTACTCACTATTTTCTCCAATAATTTGGATAGGGTGGCGAGTAAGGAGATTGGCCTATAGTTGTTCAGGTCACAGGGGTCTCCAGACTTGAAGAGAAGGATTATGTGGGCAGTTTTCCAGAGGGAGGGGATAACACATTGTGAAAGGGAGAGGTCAAAGAGATGCGTGATAGGCACTGCCAGTACACAGTGACTCAGCTTCAAGAAGAAGGGGGTCTAAGAGGTCAGCCCCAGCACTCTCCCTGGTGTCCAGATGTAGGAGAAAATCCTCAACTTCCTTTAGAGTAGTAGGCTGGTGGGAGAATGCCATGCTTGTAACTGGAGCTGATGCATCCAGTAAGCTGAGTTGTGACCAGAGGGTATTGGCAGGAGAAGTATCGAATGCAAGTCCTGCAGTTGTGAAATGATCATTAAAAGAGTTGAGGATGGAGGATTTGTCAGACACCACAGAAGCACCAGTTGTGATTTTTATAGGCAGGGTGTTAGGAGCAGCATGACCTTCAAAATCCTTGATAGTTTTCCAAACTTGGCTGAGGAATTGGTGGAAGAGTCCAATTCTTTACGTAGATAACTAACCTTGGCCTCTCTAACCAACCTAGTACAATGGTTTCTAGCTTTTCTAAACAAGGCCCAATCTGCAGGGAGTTTTGTTCTCTGAGCTTTTTTCCAAAGCCAGTCTCTGTGCAGAAGAGAGGCCTTTAACTGCTCTGTAAACCATGGGCATGTTTTTTTCTTAGAGAGTATTTTGACCAGTGGCACATGCCTATTCAGTGCCCCTAGCACAATCTCCTGAAAGATATCGTAAGCTGTAAGTACTGAGTTTGACAGGTAGAAGTCCTGCCATCTCAAGGAGTCATGCAGATCAGAGAGAAATGCACCAATATCCATGTTATGCCATTTCCACCTGAGAGAGAATGTGGAAAAGGAGGGTACTTTGGGGATGGATCTTACACACGCTATGAAGCAGTGGTCACTAAGGTCAGAGAAAAACACTCTGACATGGGAAAACAGATGTGGTGTGTTTACTAATAAAAGATTTAGTAGAGAGCAATTGTTTGGGTCTTTCTTATAAGGATGCATTGCCTCCGAGATGAGTTGTGAAAGTCCAAAGGAGTCACAAAGAGTCCTGGGAGGTAAGGAGAAGTGGACGACCAGTCCAAATTAAGGTCTTCTAATATAATAATCTCTGACTGCAAGGATCCCAGCAAATTAGTTAGATGATCTAACAACTGTAGACCCACAGAGGGAGGCCTATAGCATCCTTGGATGCAGAATGAGATAGAAGAGGAGAGCTTGACTTTGAGAGTCAGACTTTCAAATTCCTTGGGGACTGAAGTTGACTCTATGACAAAGGCGGAAATTTTATCCTTGACATCGATGGCAACTCCTCTTCCTCTGGAAGGCCTATCGGTTCTGAATAAGGAATATGATGGAATATTCACCTCCCAATCAGACGTACCTGGTCAGAGCCAAGACTGTGATCACAAATACATCTGGCAGCATATGGCTAGACCAGGCTTGTATTGAAGCAAACTTTTTTAGGAGGCTACACGCATTAATGTGCATGAAGCTCAAGCCTTTGATACTGGCTAGGTCAGCAGGGGATAAAATAGTTGCAGGGGGACCAGGATCGAGCTCAACATTTCCGGAGCATAGCAATAGGAGCAGCAATAGTTTCTTGGTAGCTTCAAGGAGTAGTCTATGTGCTTTGGGTTTATCCCGCTTGGTACTGCTAACATTAAGCTTTGGGGGAACCCTGAGGCAGTTACTTAGAGGGGCTAGTGATATGTAGCAGAGTTCCCAAGCTGTAAAAAGCAGGAAATACTGGGGGTTCATTGCAGAGGGGCATGGGATCCTATCCTCTATGGCACGTGCAGTTGCAGTACCAACTCGCCAAGCCAGTTGTAATGCACATTCTAAGGTAGGTATCAAGACCGCCAAAACACAGGAGTCTGAGGAGTCAAGAGGTTCATGGCAGACCAGGGTGATACTGTATGTGACCACGCTGAAGGGAAATTGGCGTGGAGTAACACATGAATCTATGATGCATAGCAGAGTAATATGCATGAAAAATAAGTAGGAAACCCCCATTCTACTATATAATGTAATGAAAAGCACAGGAGAGAACATTTTTGGATTTGAAACTAGAATCATCAGATAATAAAATGTCTTCCTTATAGACCAGCAAGACGACAGCTGCAGAGAAGGTGGAGTAGAGTTTTGGATCAGGAAACAAAGACAAAGTAGTTACTATGAGATTAACACCAGCAACTGTTAGGCCCTATAACTGCATTTTGTGTCTTTAAGGGGAGTTGCAATATTAGTGAGAGGGGAGGATGAAGATTGCCTAGTGGCGGTGCCGCTGGGGAAGGGAGAGTATTTAACAAAGGCTGGTGGCGGGGATCAAAGCTGGAAGGAGAGAACATGAAACAGAAATGGGAGTAGTTGCAGGGCATAGCTTACAACTGTAACACAAATGGAACCTGATCTAGACAGAGAAGTGTTCACAAAAAGCTGTATCACTTTAAATTTAGTTTCTGATTCAGGGTAAAATACCACAGGACCTTAAAACAAAAAGAGCCGTAATACTTTAAAACATAAAAAACATGCACTCTAAAAGATCCTCCACTTGAAACTACTCTTATAGTGCAAAATTTCTGTAAACAGGCTTAGATTCCCATTTAAATTAGTATTCACAGGACAATTTTTTGAAACTTAACCAGTACCAGAATCAGTAAATAACATTAGCTTAAAGTCCAAAAGGAATGGGAGTAGCAAAGAATTAAAGAAGTGGAGCAGCCAATCAGCAGGCAGAGTCGATGGTTCCGGCCAATCGGCATGGAGACGCCAGAAGTTTCAGCAGTGTACCTTCGGTCTGGTGATTGGTGGGCAGTACAGTGAGGAGGCAGACGGTGGACAGTGGGGACTCGCCAGGCTGCTTGCAGCAGAAGAGGCACCCGTGTCAGGGATGAAGCTTTGGTCTGGTGATTGGCGGGCAGTACAGCAAGGGGGCAGCTGGCAGACAGTCGGGACCCACTGGCTGCTTGCAGCAGCAGAGGCATCCATGTCAGGGATAAAGCTTCAGTCTGGTGATCGATGGGCATTACAGTGAGGAGGCAGCCGGCAGACAGTGGGGACCTGACGGGCGCTTACAACAGCAGAGGCACCCTTGTCAGGGGTGAAGCTTTGATCTGGTGATCGGTGGGCAATACAGCAAGGAGGCAGCTGGCAGACAGTGGAGACCTGTTGGGCTGCTTGCAGCAGCAGATGCACTCACATCAGGGGTGAAGCTTTGGTCTGGTAATTGGTGGGCAGTACAGTGAGGAGGCAGCCGGCTGACATTGGTGACCCGCCAGCCTACTTGCAGCAGTAGAGGAACCCATGTCAGAGGTGAAGCTTCGATCTGGTGATTGGTGGGCAGTACAGCGAGGAGGCAGCTGGTGGACAGTGGGGACCCGATGACTGCTTGCAGCACCAGAGGCACCTGTGTCAGAGGTGAAGGTTTGGTCTGGTGATCAGTGGGCAGTACAGCAAGGAGGCAGCCGGTAGACAGTGGGGACCCACCAGGCTGCTTGCAGCAGCAGAAGTACCCGTGTCAGGGGTGAAGCTTTGGTTTGGTGATCAGTGGGCAGTAGAGTGAGGAGGCAGCTGGTGGACAGTTGGGACCTGCCAGGCTGCTTGCAGCAGCAGAGGCACCCATGTCTGGGGTGAAAATATCTCTTCTCTTATACAGTATCTAAAGAAGGGAAAAGCAGTGGAAAGGCATGAACAGGGGAACACTAGTGAAGAAGAAAGGGTCAGAGATAGTTGCAGGTAGGATAGCGAAGGTCATAACAAAGAGACTTTAGGGAAGGAGGAGAAGATGTGGAACTAATTGAAAGGGGAAGGGAGAACCAAAGTTTAGGAGATCAGTAAGGAAAAGCAGATTGACCAGCAGTAGATTTTCTAAAAGGAATAGAGAGGGAATGGGAAGAATTGTTGCAGAGAGGGTAGTAGAAAGAAGGAGAAAGAGGATAGAAAGGATTTGAGATAAGCAGAAAGAATGGCAAACCCAAATTTAGATAGAAAAGATATACAATGGGAAAGGCACCGATCATCAAGAGAGGTGAGAGAAAGGGCTGAGTAAAGAGAGCAGTAGCGAGTACAAGCGAGGCAATCTAAAGCAAAAAGATAAAAAGAATGAAAAAAGGGTTCAGTCTGGCAAGGGAGGATTTATCAGCTCCACAGTAGACTAAATCACCATAGTCAAAGATAGGGAGAATCATTTTTAATATAATTTCTCGGTGGGCAGGAAGCAAAATACTCACCTTATTCCTGTACAATGCTCCGAGCTTAGGGTGTAGCTTATGGTGAATTGCATCAATATGCACCTAGAAATCAAGATGCCAGTTGAGGCAGATCCTGAGATTCTTAAAGCAGGGAACATCCTCAATTTTAGCACCATCAAGAGTATTAAACAGTGGGAGAGAAGCAAGTCTGGCAAGCCTCTGACTGGTGTCAAAGGTCATGGAGGCAGTTTATTTGGCATTGAAGGACAGTAGGTTAGAACTGAACCAGTGTTGAATGTTGTCAAAATCCAACTGCAGCCAGGAGGAAAGGTCATGGGAAGAGGAGTCAGAAGCACAAACAACTGTGTCATTAGTATGCATATGAATGGATGCAGAGAAGCAGATGGTTGAGAGGTCATTTAAGAATATAGAAAAGAGAATAGAACCAAGGACAGACCCTTGAGGTGCACCTGAGGTAATGGGAAGTGGGATGAGATGGATTTTCTAATCTGGACAGCTTGAGACCTTCCTTCAATGTAAAAACGAACCTGACTGGTAGAAGAGTCAGAGAGGTCTGCTGCTTTATGTTTGTCCAGAAGGAGGGGATGTGCCTCAGTGTCAAAAGCTTCAGCAAGATCAACAAAAATGGTAGAAGTAATTAATCATTGATCCATATCTGTGAGTATGGAGTCAGAGAGCTGAAGGAGGGAGGTGGAAATGGAGTGGGATTTCCTAAATCCAGACTGCAAAGGTATGAAAAAGAAGGATTTTTCAAGAAATGAGAGCTAATGAGGCAACAAAGGATCAAGGGCAGACTCCACACATGGTCACATGGTAACTGTCTTCATGAAGCACCTAAACACTGTTCTTCACACTTGTTTTTGCAGTATTCTATGTAACTAGAATTACATTTTCGCCACCGTGCTTGACCTACCATTCAACTGCACTTAGTTATATATTTATATGTACATTAGTCATGTGTGAAGATAACTATGTTATTCACTATGTTATTCTGCTGCAAATCTGTTATGCTTTCATTAGTCTTTTACCATGTTATACCGTACTTTAAAACTGCCTTTCTGCCTATTGTAAGCTATCTGTCTGGCCAATGTTTTTTTGTATTCTATTTCTAGATTCTAAGTAGAAATAACATCTTCTAAGTGTAATAATGTGTTATAAGTGAAATAACACATGTTCTAACTGAAAATAAAAATATTTATCCCAAAATAACATGATTTATTTGCTCAATTTATTCAGCACTACTGTTGCCTTCTCTGCCCACATTGATGCCATCCATACCAAGCTTCATTCTAGACTCGGTGCCCTGTACCGTCACAAGGACTGTCTCTCCCTCTAGGTCTACTGTGAGCTGGTTACTAAAATGGTTCTTTTGTTCTTCAACTATGTGGACATGGTCTATAGTACCATCACTTTTTCCTGCCTTGCCAGACTACAGTCTCTCTACAATGCCTTATGTTGTTTTGCTACCCACTCTTCTCCCTGCACTCTACATTACTCTCCCCATTCCTCCCTCTCCGTCCTCCAGCTACCCGGTCATCGCAAGTCCTACTGTGCCTCCTTTATAGCCAAATACTGATTTGGGTCCCTTCCTTCCTTCCTACCTACCTACCTTTCTTCACTACTCTCCCCTGTGCCATTTTCTTCTTACCCTCTGACTCCAGGGACTCCCATACCTTCTTCATCCCCATCCTCTTTCCTCTGCAGATCAATCAGCTTTCTCCTAGCTCTTCCCTTCCCTCTGGAACCAGCTCCCTTCTTCCCCAAGTGTCTCCCCCTCACTTCCTGCTTTTAAATGCCAACTAAAGCATATTTCTGCTCCTCCCGGTTCCTGCAACCACCCCCCTTGACTCTTTCCCCCTCTCTTCAATCACCCCTCAAGCTTGGTCCCACCATGTGCTGCTGCTGCCTTTGTGACTTCCTCTTCCATCAGTCCTTGCTGTGCAATGCTTGCACTGTCACCTGCTCCATCAGGCACTGAGCACTTTTGCTGACTCTCTTACGAGTGTCCATTTATATTGTGGTACACACTGCTGCTGCTTTTACATGCAGTATCTCTGTGCTACATCAGCTGTTTCGATGTCTATTGTAACCACTATTTGCTTTATTCTGTTCTCAGATGTTTTTCTGTTATCCCGATACAATTCTCAGATGTAAGTCATTCTGTCTGTATCCCCCTCCACGGGATCACACCTGAAACCTTGGCTCAGTGAGCCTTTCCCGGTTACCAATTTTTAAAAATATAAACAAATAAATATGTAGGGAATATTCTATGAGGTAACTTAAACATGATTGTTTTTCACTGCAGAATATTGCTGTCATTGTTCCCTTGCAATGGGTGGCTAAGTGGCTAAGCTTAGCCATGAGTGCAAGGGAGGAATGAAATCAACGGTCTCACTAAATGGCAATTATAGCTGAAGCTACCTCTTAGAATGTTCTCTGTATACCATGAGATTTAAATAACATAACTACTAGTAAAATAACATTGAAAGAAGCCAATAGTAGAGTCAGCCTGGTGGCACAGAGGGCTGAGGCACTGAATGCCTTTCCTTGAGCCACGACGGTGACCCGGGTTTAGGAGTGAACTCGGGTTGGTGGGGAAGGAAAGGATCGAGCATCCGAAAGATAGTTGTCCTTTCCTGGGCGGGAGGTGTAGCAGATCATGCTGTCTGATGGCCCCCAGTGGAGACTGGGGGTGTAGCAGCAGTCAGGATCTCCAGTAAGGGGATTGGCTGTGGAGGCATTCCAGTGAATGTATGCGGAAGCATGCACGTCTCACTCTGGTACACGTTGCACAGCTGAGCCTGGGGGAGCAGAAAAGTGGAAAAACCCCAGTCACCTGGTAGGCAAAGGTGGATCCAGAGGGATGGCTCCCATGCACAGTTCCAGGTCCTGCCGGCCAACGATTGGTTCTTCCTCTGCTCCTTGGTCACTCTGATAGATTGTAGATAGAGCAAAAGTAGTAGTTAGAGGTCCCATCACAAGGGGCTCAGAGGCAGGGGGTTGGGTGGCCAGAGGAGTTGGAGAGGGATGGGCTCAAGCCAGGAGTCAGTAGGAGGGCTTCAGGAGTGTGGGAGAAGGGGTTACCTGTGCAACCACACTGGAGAGAGGCCAGGAGTCCGGTGAAGAAAGAAGTCAATAGTAAAATAACATGATTTTTCAATGTTATTTTACTAGTACCTACTGTGTATTGTATATTGACAGGTAACATACTAATATTTATTATTTAGTTTTGGTTGACCAGGTACTGTAAGTGCACTAGGCAAACAGCTGCCTATGATCAGGCATGACCAGGGAGATGACATACAAGCAATGGGTATCCTGTGAACACAGCAACCACGACTGAGCGACTTCAAAAATTACAACTTAATCATGGTGCCTGTATTCTGGGCAACCTGGCAGGGTAGCAACAGGATACCATGGTGGGCAAAGAAGGGCGACAGGAACTATACACGGGTATGGGGGAGTGGGACCACACCTTGTGAGGGGCAGAAGGGGAAGGGGAAGGAGGGTATGTGGGAGGTAGTGTGGTGGTTGGCTGCTGAGCTGGCCATGTGGTGTGGTGGTGAGGGTGGCTGACTGGCTTTGGGAGGGTGCCAGGTTCGGTTCTGAGGCAGGCATCACTTTTTGTGTTGGAGCTGAGTTTTTAATTTTTGTAACACACCCCTCACATGCACCCCCCTAGAGTTGAGAATCTGTAGATGGGGGGTGCAGCCCCCACATCCGTTAAAGTCACGGTCACAGCCTTTGAAGTCGCCATGAGTGTACATTGCCGTTATTTATTTGCGTCAATGTACACTTGCCCAAACAGCGATCGCCCCATTATAGCATGGAACCCAAGCAATGCATTAGAAAGAAAGGTACAAGACAATAACATTTTAGGCAAAAGCAAGTCAATGAACAGTACAGCATTAGTAGAAAAACAGCATGTAATACAGTTAATGTAAACAGAAACAGTGAAAAGCTTCTGCAAATCCATAGGGGACAGGAGAGGTTCAGATTCAAAGAGAAATAAAAAGCCATGGGTATAACTTAGCAAATTGTGTTAGCTAATGTAATTGAGCAGATAAACGCAAAATCACCAGTCTTAGCCAGGTAATATGAATCAAGGTTCGGATCACTTAAACACTTTGAGTAAGTGTTCACGGTACCTACTGCAAAACAAAACTGTGTAAGGACTTTGTTGAATCTCAGCTGGAATAGAGTTCTATTGTCTTCTAGGTCGCAACCACTTCCTTCAGCAACACAAATGAGGTGAACAGCATGCTTGGAGGAAACAGCCACAGCCATGCATTTATTAATACCAGCCATTTAGTTCAATATCATCAAATATACAATATGAACCATATTGGCATAATGTGTACAGCAGGGTAGTCACAGCTAATGAATTAATTCATTTACATAAAATGTATAGGCCCTCCCTCCCCTTTGGAGAGAGCCGACATACTGATTATCACTTCCTGAAGCCTCTAAGTGTCTAGATGTGAGAGGTGGCTCTGAACAGGCCAGTCTGTAGAGCACCTCCCCTGTCATGGGTGCCTCTGATTGGTGACCTACATCAGTGAATTATTCTTCACCTCTAGTTGGTACCCCAGTACAAGCCAGCGAGGCCTCACCTCTCCCTAGACTCAGGGTCCACCTGAAATGGAGCAACAACCCTGTTAACTCCCCTTTATAATGCTGTGCAACTGCCATGCTGCCAAACATCTACAGTGCTCTGCTGCTGTCATGCCTACATGGCTGTGATAAACCTGCTTATTAATTGGTTCTACCCCGGAGCCTTCTTTGGCACCAGGTCGGTGACACTCAAAGGTTAGTGTAAGGGGTCTAGTCAAAGGGCCCACTAACCCTGCCTAGTGTTTCCTCTTTCTCCATTTTTTTTAACTATGTCCAGCCAGTCCCTGACAGATTTTAGATTCTCTGACTCGTAAACATTGCAAGTGACTATGTACGAGATCCTGAAGCCCTGAGCAAAACCCTCTGCCAGTGACCAGGTGGCCTTCCTGCCTCGATGTCTCTGTAACCAACTCTCAACATGCTCCACTGTTATTGGGGCTGAAAGGTTTGCCCAGTCCTTTCTGAAAGGGCTATGGACTAGTCCCTTTTGTGCATTGCCTGAAGGGGTGGTTCTTACCACAAGCAAAGCATTCATGCTTGCATTTTCAGGCCTCCAAATTGCATTTCCCATGGTTGCAGTGGTAACACAGCCCACCATTCCCCCTCTTTTCTGAGTTCCCTGCTGATGAACCTCTACTCCCTGATGTAAAACCTGCCTCCAAGCCACTGTCCGTATCCGTACTCTCCAGCCCCAGCTTTTATGGCCTACAGAAGAGGATGATCCCAGGCCCCCAGGCCCTGCTGGTATCATTCTGCTTCCTCCTTTGAAACTCCTTGTCATATTCCAACCATCCCCAACCCCCTTTTGATGCATGCATTGCCATGTTGCAGCTATAATAACTCCACAAACCCTGGGCCTTTTGTGGACACAATTCTATTAACAGGCCAACATGGATGGAAAAGCCCACCTTCCAGTTCTCCCAGTTGCATTGAATAACTACCTTACACTTCTGCTCTACCCCATCCCCATTTAATTTTTCCTTCTCAGAATCCTTTTCTATCTCTGGCTCTTTGGGCCTGTTGCATAGTGTGAAAACATCCACGAGTCCCTCTCCAGCAATCTCCTGCTGCACCTTCTCCAGCAAGTGAGATCCTATTAGCTCAGCGATAGATATGTATGACCCCTGGACCATCTGCTCAGCCTGCTGCTGCCCCAAATCCCCTGCCCTGATGGCCCAGTACCCTGCCCCCATCCCCCCTGTGCCTCTAGCTGTTTTTTCTCCTTTTGTGCCATCAAAGCCAACAACTTGTCCATCTTTTCCTCTAGTATCAGTGGAGTGCTGGTAGGAGCCACCATCTGAGGCAGTGAACTTGTTTTACCTGGCTGTGGGGGATTGTCAGGATGTGGGGCAGATGGGAGTGACAGAAGGGGAATGGGCAAGACCAGCTGTGGCACCAACAGTGGGGCCAATGGGGTTGGACCTAGAATAATTGGTGCTGGCAGTGGATTCACAGAGCCTGGCAGTGGCCCTGGCACTGGCATTGACACAGACCCTAATGGCAGGAATGGGGCTAGTTGAGGTCCCGCTGGATAGGTCTTTCTCTACTTTTCTGGCATACAGATTTAGTCTTTGCTGTATTGGTCCTTGTAAGAACAGATCCAGAAGCAAATGATTTGACATCTTTTATTGGCCTAACATAGATGAAACAAAAAGAACAAAGTGCTTTAGCTTTCAGACCTACAAGTTCTTCCTTGGAAGCTTAGTGACAGTTATTTAGAAAATCCCAACTTTTAACACCCAGATCATACAGAAAAAAACAGAAAAAATTCCCATTGGTTCAAAATACTCATTTAAAAAAATAACAGAAGAAAATGTCAGAGAGGCTGAATAGTACCAGTTCACCTTCAGCTGAAAGGGTCTAAATGTTAGATGAGCTTAGGGCATAACAACATGCAGTGAGTACACGGCACATAAATTCAAATGACTTGAGATATTTTCAGAATAAGGCAACAACTATTCGAGTAGAGAGCTCGGAAACCCAATTATGAGTGTCACAGTGTGTATAAGAATGCAGTTACTGAAAAGCAAAACCTACCCAGATTAAAGACATGCTAAAATTGTAAGGTAAAAACAAGCCCCACAAAATAGAACTACAGAAAGTATCTATATATGGCATATAAAGAGTAAACAATAAAGTTTACCTAAAGTAAGCAATAGTTTCACACTATATGGAATGCAAAACTTAGCTGGAACCATTACCCTACTATACTCTCAAACTAGTTATTATGCCCCGTAAACCTTAGGGCCTATAGGGTAGAAACAGGAGTTTATAAATGATAATATAAATTGGAAGTATATAAATGATAATATAAATTGGCAGTATAAATGCCAAGCAAAAAACTACTTGTCAAGGACCACCAAGAAATGTTATTTGAACACTGATTGACCATGAAAACGGGTCTTTTTTGGCACATGGTCCTATCAGTATAAGTAAAACAAACAAACAGCCTGATATGCACATATTTCAATAAACTCTCAGGGCTGGATATTCAAATTGCGCCATTCTGTGGTGCAAGCCCTTGCGCTGCTCAAAAAAGTTGCGCAGGGGTGTGGCTGGGTTGATATTCAACGGAGTTGCGCTATTGAGCAACTCCTTTGAATATCAACCTCCGGCCACAGCCACTGTGCATGGTGCAGTGGAACTTGCACCACTGCAAGTGCTCAGAGTGGAGCATTCGAGATGAGGTGGTGCAAGTTCTATTGCGCCATGCGCAAATTTCCGATATTCAAAAGGTGACATGCAAATGGGGCCATAAGTTATGCAAGGTGCAGGGGGGGCCATTTGCATCTACCTACAGCTCCATTTGCATGCCATTAGCATGCAGGTGCGCCGATCCCTGACAACTTGCGCCTGGCGTCCTGCCAGGCAGCAGCCATTGGGGACTGACGTCCCCTGCAGCCCGATCGTAGGCATGAAGTAATTCCCCCCCCCAACTGGCCCGATTGCGGGCAAAACAGAACTGAAACCCCGACTATCCTGATCACGGGCATAACAGTAATGAAACCCCGACTGGCCCGATCGTGGGCATAACAGTAATGAACCCCTGACTGGCCCGATCACGGGCATAACAGTAATGAAACCCCCGACTGGCCCGATCACTGGCATAACAGTAATGAACCCCCGACTGGCTCGATCATGGGCATAACAGAAATTACCCCCAGCCTGATCACGGGCATAACAGTAATGAATCCTCGACTGGCCTGATCGTGGGCATAACAGAAATGACCCCACAGCCCGATCGTGGGCAGAATGGTGTTCAGCCCCCAAAGACCAATATCCCTGGTGGTCCAGTGGCCCACGAATCGATCACGGGCATTAGAGTCAAACCCCCAAGGTTCAACTTCCTGGTGATTAAGTGGCCCCCACCCACCCACAGAGCCCCACCACCCGCTCCCCATCAGCGGTGGGCGGCAGCACCCTGCCTGCCTGCCGCCTCCAGCCCGACTGACTGCTCAGCAGGTGTACCCCTTGGTTCAGAGCAAGAGCCAATGAGCTGCAGCCCTATACAAGGCAGTCCAGATAAGTGAATGAATGAATTCACATATCTGGACTGCCTTATATATTATGAGCTGCATGCCCATTAGCTCTTGCTCTGAGACCGGTGGCGTGCAGCCCTACTGAGCAGTCAGTCGGCGGGCGGCTGGGCGGCAGTGGGGGGCGCTCCGCCCACTGGCTGATGGGGAGCGGGGCGGGGCTCCGTGGGTGGATGGGTGAGGGGCCACTGAGATCACCAGGGAAATTGGACCTGGGGGTTGACTCTAATGCCTGCCGATCCAGGCTGAGGGGTCATTTCTGTTATGCCCGTGATCGGACCAGTCGTGAGGATGAGATCTGCCTGGGATCGGGCTGTGGAAACAAGGAACAAGTGGAGGGCCACCTACAGGTGGCAGCTGCTGTGTTGCACCCTGCAATGTGGCAGCTCACCTGTGGGTGGCCCTCAACTTACTCCTTTTTTTCGGCTCAAAGTTGTGCAGGCGCAGGTTGGGGGTTGCGCCTGCACAACTCTGCACAGCCTGGCTGCATATCGGGCTGTGCAGTTTATGCATGGTTCCTCCCCCTCCTGTTGAGCATGCCTTCATTAGCATTGTGCTGTTGCTCAGCATGACTTGGGGGGCACAACTGCCTCCTGCTGAATACTGCAGAATGGCACAATTTGGGACTTGCACAGGCGCTACCCTATTGTGCATGGCGCAACCCTTTTGAATATCCAGCCCTCAGTGTATAATATAACAACTTGATGCACTGAAATGTCTATGGAATCTGAATAAGAAATCATAGGAATAAATCTTTCACCCCCCTACCAACCCCCCCAAATCCGGGGATAACTAGTTAAGGAGATATATACATATACACACACACACACACACACACACACACACACACATATGCACTCACGCACACATGCACGCACACATGCACACACAGAAAGATGTTGGTTAATGCAGGTGATATCCTTAGAACTGTTTTAGAACACAAAATCATGTGCACATAGTACAGCAGAGCAATGGGACAGACTTTGAGCGATCTAATTTACGTGCAGTACAAATACTTGGGGACCCAGGATGGACCCTTACAGAACTCCCCACAAGTGTCGGGGCAGGTTCAGACTGGGATGATCCAAATTTAAAGCGCCACCGATGCCTCAAAGAAAACTTTAAAAAACATAATAATTAGGTACAATTTTGCTTGCATTCCATTTATATTTTATATATTTCTGCTCCACATAATTTATTACTAAGGAAGTATGTACGAATATATGATTGTTGTCCCTTGGAGTTTATTTTGAGTTCATCTGCATCTATAGCTTACTCCCTACTCCAAGTAATAATCCTCTGTTGTGACATCACAGCCTGTTGCCATGGGACTAATTGTGAGGTCATAAGTAGTGCTATATGACTTCAGGCAGGTGGGGAGAAAGCAGCAGGAATTGATGAACTCTTCAGGAGCAGAAATCCTGTTTTCATGCAAATCACCTCAGTAATAAATAATGGGGAGGAGAAATACAGAACTAATGGGAAATACAAGCTGGACTGTGTCTAAATATTATGTTTTGTTAAAGTTCACCTAAATGTGTCACCAGCTTTTTAACTCTTTGTGATCTGTGAACTAAGTCATTTCTGAATCACAGGAGTGCAATGGGAGATACACCCAGACCACCAAGTTTTTCCAACACAAGAGGTTAGTCAACAAGGTCGAAAGCCTTTGTTAAATCAATGAAAACAGTGCCTGTATGGCAGCACCTGTCCATATCTGAAGCTATATGGTTTGTGAGTGAGAGCAGGGGAGCAGTAGTGCTATGCCTCTTTCAGATACCATGCTGCATAGATGAGAAGTCATAGGCAGTAACGTAAGTGGTGAGCTGGAAGGAGACAATTTTCTCTAGGATTTTGTGGAGACAATTTTCTCTAGGATTCTGTTTAGCACTCAAAGTATGTCTATGGGCCTGTAATTACTAATCAGTTTGTGATCTCCTTTCTTAAAGATGGGCACAACATTGGAGATTTTCCAGAGATCAGGCACCACACCAAAGGAGATGGATACATTAATAAATCTGGCAGTTCGAGGGGCAAGTTCAAAAGCTGCTAGCCTGAAAAGGCAGGGCTCAATGCCAGTGCAGACTGAGGATTTCAAGAAAGGAAACTGCAATAGGAGTTTATGGACCTCAGGAGTGCCAACCTTCTTAAAATAAAAAGGTGGACACCCAATGGATAGGGAGGTATGAAAGGAGCAGTTACTGTTGAGAAAAGGTGTAGATGCTGCTGGGAAGACCTTGGAATATGCAGAGATCAGAGAAAAAACTGTAGAAAACATTGGCTGTGATGATAATACTTGTAAGGAATAAGAGACGATGAGGTGTGGTTTGTGGACTGATAAGAGCACGCCACAGGTGCGTAATCAGGCATGAGGTGCTTGCGCCGAGTGCCTTTAGCACATGGGAAGTGCTCTTATCAGCCCATGAACCACACCTCGGAGTGTCTTATTCTGCTTAAAAATGGACCCCCAAGTAAATATCTAGAAAAAAAAAACACAAAAAGTCAAACAAATGTGAAAAAGGAGATTTTCATAACTGAAATACTAAAAAATAGTCCCCTTATTAACTTCTGAAGTGTGTTGTCACCAGTAGAGGGTGACACACACACACACACACACACACACACATATGCACACGCACATGCACACACACAACCCCCCCATGAACTCTGGTTTTAGACCGCCCCCTACACATGCATACATTTCAATAGAGGGTGCCGTTGTACCAAGGAACACTCACAGGGGCATACTCCCCCTCTCCCCCAGACAGTATTTATGAGCACTGGTGTTACTTATATTGTAAAATGGGTATGCTTGCTTAGACCCCCACCACATACATTTTCTGTACCCAGGAACACTTGTAGTGGCTGTTGGATTGCGAGTGACCAATTGAATTGACAGTGAGCGTGACTCTGGCTAGCCACCATATTTAACGCTTCCCTGACTGCAGTTTCTGAATATCAGGCTGCCATTTTTTTAAGCCTTCTATGATACCGCCCCCCCCCCCCATCTCTGTTTCGGCAGCTTGCTCTGCTTTGCATGCTAAAACAGTATTTGGGAATGTTCAAATAAATAAGAAAAATCTTCTTTAAGACTGGGTGGAGGAGAGGGATAGGATCGTCTCTGGTGACTTGTGGAGGAGCGGGTATGAGCTTAATCTGGAAACTGCTGCCCGCACGATGCTCACTGGATCAGGTTCTCTTGGCAAGTTGCAGAAGTAAGATTGTACCTGGGAAAGAATAAATACATTTTCCTGTGGTACTTTTGTTATTTTGTCGG
Organism: Neoceratodus forsteri; assembly: GCA_016271365.2. NCBI lineage: Eukaryota > Metazoa > Chordata > Ceratodontiformes > Ceratodontidae > Neoceratodus > Neoceratodus forsteri. The sequence goes on along the minus strand of CM028131.1, from coordinate 171,159,893 downwards.
GAAGGGGGGAGACATGGATGGGCAACAGATCATTTTAGTTGGTAGGGCAGAGAACGGCGGGCAAATGTGCATCAGATCTTCCTTGTTGGCAACAGGATTTCTGTTGTGTGTTGAGTCCTGTGTGGCTGAAGAGGTACAGGCTGGGAGGTTATGGGCTGATAAGGACATGACCAAAGGTACTTCTCAGTCAACTGGGACCCAGAAAACTCTCAACCCATTTTAAAAGTACAATTAACATCATGTCAGGAGGTAAGTGATCAGCAATTGCGCCCAACATTGTTTAACATGTCTCCAAAATAGCCTATTGTTGTGAGCGGTAGAACTGAAGAGCTGCTTACAATGACAGCTTTCATTATTTCTAATAGCTCTTTTGCACATGTTTCTGTATTACCTGCATAACGCCCGGTCAGACTGAGAAGAGGAGCTTTATAAGCAAGCCATTTTTTGTCCCTATCCTTAGGCTTGGAGAGGAGGTGGCAGTCCAGGAATTTAGTTTCTGGCCCTCTAACACTTCTCTGTGTAACATGGAAAATATCACCTTTTGTGCTGCATAAATATATTTTCCTGCATTTCCATTTGATGAGTCCAGTAATACACTCCTGGTGGAAACAAAGTACATCTTCCTACCTTGCAACCAGGTTATGTATCAGCTGAAATTAGTGAACATCCGGTCATTTGTTATTATTGCACTCATGTCCCCACCCGTAACATATCCTCTGAGACCACCTGATGAGTAGCCTCTCACCAACTGGGTGTTGAAGGACCTGATGGAATTGTGGGAAAGGATGAATATGATGAGTAAGGAAGCAACAGGAATTGATAATGTAGCTGTATTGTTACCAGAGATTTCTACAGAATTATATCATGTACTCTAATGAAAAGCCAAAATCCTCTGTTCTCATTGGCTGGCTGGCACCTTTCAACCATGGTAAATCCTATGATATACACACGGCAAAGAAGCCAGTCAGCTGCATCAAAACCCGACCTTGAAATCACTCTGACATTCATAAAAACAAATGGCAAACACACAGCCGGTACAACTGACCCATGGTCAGTAGCCGTCAATGTCCAAACCACAGCGACTGTGCCACCGAGAGACAAATCAGTGTCCTTTACCAGCTGTCAGAAAAAAAAATTAAAATTGCTAACTGCCTCTCATGGCTGCTTGGGATCGCGGACTTCTGCTTGTTCAACAGCGCTGCTGCTCTATACTGTTCCAGCGCAATTAATTAAACTTCCTGCGTCACAGCGGAAGTCCCCCAGCAGCAGCATTTATGTGAACTGTAACAAAAATTCCACCAAAAACAATCAAATGTCAGACATGCAACCTCTGTCACAATAGTTGTCCCCTCTTGTACTCCCAAACTGTGAATTCTGTCTCTGGACAACCACCCTCTGTAATTGATGTCAGCACTGCTCGGCAGACGTCAGGAGGCTGGATTACCAGTTACAGATCCCTAGCTACACAGGACTATTTAACATTGTGCAAAGACACCTCACCTAAAAAAATCAATAAAAAACATTTTTTCTTAACTTTTTAATATATTTTTGTTAATCCTTCACTTCTTTTTCCTGGTATAATCGCAATAAGCCACTCAGAGGATGTGGGTTATGGGGAGATTTACCACAGCTGGCAGGGATTTACCCACTCGACTGCGCCTTGTGGGCAAACCACTCCAGCTGTGGTAAATCCCCCCATAACCCACACCCCCTCATGGCTTATTGCTTAGCTCTTTTATTAGTGTTTGCATTGCTAAGATACAGACATTTATTTACACAATTATTTATATGTTTTATTTTATTATTTATTTATTTATTTATTGAAGTCTTGGATGACGCCTGTGAGCAGATGCTTGTTGAGAGGTTCCACATCAGATACATTAATACAAGAAGACACAATATAGTTACAGTAAATTATACATGCAGAGCACAACAAATTCAACAGTACAAGGGTTGCAATGACAAGCAGTTCACAAATTGTGCTAAGACATTGTACATGGTATGCCAGCATCCTGCGGAGGACAGTGAGTGAGAGAAAGACAGAGAGAGAGAGGCAGACTGTTAGGGTGAGGTAGGGAGGGGAAGGGCGGGGCAGTGGGAGCAGGGATAGGGAGGGCAGGGAGAAAGAAAAGAGCCAAGGGGTAGGGGAAAGGGGGTGGGAGGCAAGTGCTTGGGCAAAGACTTAACCTGGCAGGCCAGGAGTTGGAAGCGCTGAGCAGACTAAAGCAGCTGGAGCAGACTAGCAGGGGCACCTACAGGTACTACTGATGGTGAGGTGTTGATGGAGTTTGTGCTTAAAGGAACCAAGGGTTGTGGCTCCGGCGATGTCAGGTGGTAGACCATTTGTCCACAGAGGGGCCCGGTGAGCTTTTTTGCGAGCAGCATGTTTGATGAAGTATTCTGTCCTTCAGCTGAAGCCAGCCTGATCATGCATAAAGCTCACAGGTGTAGGTGAGTTTTGGGGCATTAGTGAGCAGTCGGCAGGCTTTGTTTAAGGCTGTTGAGAGGTGCTGGACCACTGTGTCAGTAGCGGAGCCATAGACAGCTAGGCCATAGTCAATCATAGTGGTGAGTGAACTTTTAATTGCCAAGTTCAGAGCTTCATAGGTCAGGCAATGTCTGTGCCTGTAGAGGATACTTATCCTGGTGTTAAAGGCTTTGGCCATGGTGTCAATGTGCTGTGTGTAACACAGGGCAGTGTCCAGTGTGATTTCCAGGTACTTGAAATGGAGGACTAGTTTCCAGGGTGTTACCAGAGTCATTCTGAATTGCCAGGGGATAGCCTTTTAGCTTGTTTTAAGTAGTGGCGAAGAGCATGGTCTTGGTCTTTTCATAGTTCATAACCAGTTTTTGCTCTTTGAACCATTTTTCAGCCGCTGCAAAGCTGCTCTAGAGGTTGTATTCCAGAAGTGCAGGGTCAAGGTTGCTAGTAAAGATCACCACATCATCTGCGTAGAGGAGCATGCGGCTATTGCAAGCAGCTGAGCGGTTGTTTAGGAAGACACTGAGGAGTAACAGACCGAGTATGGATCCTTGTGATACCCCTGATCTGACCGGTCAACTTTCTGATAGGATGTCTCCAATCTTTACTTGCTGTGATCACAGGCTAAGGTAATTACAAAATCATGCTATGGTTTCCAGGGCTAGCCCTATGTCCAAGAGCTGTTCAAGGAGAAGGGCATGATGGACTGTGTTATATGTGGGGATTGGGAACCAATGTAATGCACAGTCATGTAAAATGTGTCAAGCAGTCATGTTGACTATGATCTCTTAGACCCATTTTTATGTTTGCATGTGCAAGAAACATCTTACGACAGTACTACATTTCAGATGTGTGTCAGTATTGTGGCCAATACAGTGGACACTTTACTGGATGTGTCCCTCAGCTACCAATCAAGGGGGAAGCTGCCAATGACAGCAGCTTCAAAGAAAGCCAAGGAGTTGACATGAATCTGCCGCTTTAATCACGGACAGTTTTGTTATTGCAGCAGCACCTCCTCCCTCCCTCACAACCTTGTCAGCTACTGCTTCCCAGCACTCTGTCCCTGGCACTTGCTCCACCAATAACTTGTTTGTTCTGTGTGACTTTCCTGGTGAAACAAGTAATGAGCTGCGGCTCCTGCCACCCACCACACACTCCAAGGGATGCCAACATCAGGGTGCCCAATCCCTGTGTCGACATGTATCCCCCCCTCCATTAATGTGGCACACTGAGAGCCCACCCGCAGTGTGCCAAAATGTTTCCAACACCAGGGTGCCCACTCCCAGTGTCAGATATGCCCAATAACCTGTCTGTAATCTGCCTACATCGGGGTGCCCAATCCCTGTGTTGGCATGCCTACTCCCACCACCACTATTGTGGTATACTGGGAGCCCACCCCAGTGTGATGACATTTTTTTTTTAAAAACTTGTAAAAGAAAGAAAACCGTGCCCCCAATGTCTTTTTTTTAACCTGTAACAAGAAAACGGTCCATGGTCCTCTCCCAGTCCCCATCCTCCCTCCCACTGAACACCCACTTCCCGCACCCTCCTCACCCATACTTACCCTCCAGAGGTCAGAGCAGTGATCTTCTCTGGACCAGGACACATCAACACTCTTCAAAGCCGAACTGTGAATTGAATTGGGTAGAGCTGAATAATGGGGAGTCAGTGGTGGGTTTCAACTTATCAGTGTTAATATCTCAGCCATTTTTAGGAATTGTGGCTCTAAATATTCAACATGGGGTTCTTGGGACTTAACTCAAGGAACATGTCACTGTCATTTCATATATTGCTCCAAAAGGTGATTTCGCAGTCACTGAGCGGAATCACCTTTCAAGGCAGATTAACGAATTACAGTACCTATGTTCATGAGGTGGGGTCCCAAAAAACCCATGTTACAAATTTGGTGAAAAATTCCAAGAAATGACTGCGGCACGAGTGTGCTTTGCACATTTTCTACACAAGCTCTTAACTTCACCAATTTTTTATGTTTTCAATCCACATTTTCAACATTGCCATTTTTCACTCCTCTTTATGACCAGTATAGCTGTCATTTTCACATCCTGCCTGAAATGTGTTGTCACAGCTGTGTCGCAGAATGGCACGGTTGCTGTGGGAAATTGACTTCCAGGACAGAGTAACAAAATCACTGTACCACTGTTCATGAGGGGAGGTCCCAAAATTCCCATGTTGAAAATTTGGTGAATTAATTCCCAAAAAAGGATTGCATTACAGGCATGTGTTGCGCAGTTTTTGCACACGCTCATAACTGCACTAATTTTTCATATTTTCACTCCAGATTTTCAACATTGCCATTTTTTCACACCTCCTCATGAACAATACAGCTGTCATTTTTCACATCCAGCCTGAAATGTGTTTTTCCACATGTGGCACAGAATGGCGTATTCACTTTGCAAAATCACCTTTCAGGACTGAGTAACGAAATGATGGTGCCACTGTTCATGAGGTGGGGTCCCAAAAAGCCAATGCTGAAATCTGGAGAAAATACCACCCATCATCTGGGTGTTAGGTTTGTTAAAGTCCACTCCTAGAGACTGGCATCGGGACGGATTGGGGGGTCATCAGTCAAAATGTTTTTCCACCACCAACGCCACCACCACCCTGCAGCCAGTGACAGGCACTGAGGTGTGCCTTGGGGTCTTCGGCCCTAACATTCACCCCATTCTTCTATACTGCACCCATCTCAGCTTATTTCCTTATGGAATGGGATGAGCATAAGGGCTGAAGACCCCAAGGCACACCACAACACCTGTTGGTGTCTGCTGGGTGGAGTGAGGTGGAATTGCATGAGCATTATGTCTGATGACACAAAGACACACCCCCAACGCCTGTCAGTCTCTGCAGGGTGGGGGTTGGCATTAGTTCAGTACTTCACTGCCATTCCATTTGCACCTTTTTAACTCCTACACTACCAATGTAGTGTCAGCATGGCTCAGTTGGTAGCACATCCGCCTCTGGACCAGAAGGTCGTGGGTTCTTGTCCCACACTGGGATTGGACTTGCACCTAAAAATCGCTGGCATCTGAGTGCAGTATTGGGGGGTGCTGTACTGCTGGGGTGTGCCTTCCTGTGGATGAGACGTTAAACCAAGGTCCCTTCTGCCCATCCTGGTGTTGTCCTGGTGGGTGTCCAGGTGAAAGTAAAAGAACCCAGGGCACTCTTCGCAAAAGAGCAGGGAGCATTTCTGGTGTTGTGGCCAACATTCCCCTTCCCATAAACTGGTTCATGCAATTATCCAGGCTGCATGTGGGTGATGATGTGTGATATGGCCACCACCACACATTCAGTCACTTCACTACTAGTCTAGCATTGCTTGTAAAGTGATTTGGGATACTGTGTATGAAAAGCGCTATATAAATGTTGATTCTTCTTCTTCTTCTTCAGTGCCAATGTGAGCGAGCAAACATTACGCATGACAAATGCTTGTATAAATCAGTTACACTCTCCTCCCAACAGCAGTTTATGAAACTCAAGAGCAATGCCCCAGCAGTTTTAGCAGTGCTAGCTTGTCCTCAAGAGAATGGGGTTTGTATATGGTTTGAATGCTGCAATAAATGAAGTGCAATTAGACCATGGTTTCTCCCTAATCACTGCATCATTTTCTCAGTGAGGGCACTACTATTTGTTTGAGGGAACTGGAAGTTCCCTGGTTTATTCATCTCTTGTTGAAATAGTAATTACAGTTTAGCAAATTCAACAACAGGAAAGAAGGACAATATGTTTGGATAGATTTGGCAATGTCAGCAACAGTGGCACTAGCAGCTGGTGCTGCTGGTGGAGACCGGTGCTCTGAAAATAAAACGAAACATAGAAAAACCTATCCGTCTTCTTCAATCACCACAGCTGACTTGTTGGCACTATTGGTTGCTTCACCCCAATATCCTTTATATGTGATGAGTTCCTTCTTTGGATATCAATTAATTTATTTTTAAGCGTATGTGATGAGTCCCTTCTTGCCTGTCCATTAATTTATTTTTAAGCAGTGCAATGGTGCAGCACACCCCTCCTCTCTCTTTCTGTTTTGCACCCAGTTTTGACCCACTGCCCATCATTCAGCAACTGTCAGTTTTACAAGCCCATATAGATGGCCATGGTGTTGTTACATATTGGGCAAGAAAATACCCATTTCATTGTGGTAATATTTTTGGGACTACTCATCTTTCACAACTCCTGCACCTTTGTGCTACAGTGCATTTCCTCTCCTATACATGATGAGAAAAAAACATTAATTGAATAAAAGAAAGTGTAAATGTATTTATTAATCTGTCTGTATGTCTGTCTATCTAGCTATCAAAATAAAAAATAGTCCTCACTGTGCCCTTACTTAAACCTTACAAACTACTTCCTGAAAGTGTACTATTCACTGTGAGGAAAAATGGACACTTTCAAAAAATGCATTTAAAGTTCAGACCTTTATGGGTGATCTTTAACTAAGTAAAGATATTTTAGGTTGTGAAGTACAGTAATGTGCTCATTCCCCATTATCAAGATTATAGTTGTTAAAAAAATTATTTTTTTTTAAAATGTGCACCTTGGAGAAAAAATGCACTTACTGCTTTAAAAAATTTCTAAAATGAAATGAAGTCTGATTTTTGTGATTTTTCCACAAAAAAAAAGCATAAATGTGAAGTTGGCAATTGCTTGCAATTTTGCAAGTGTAATAAATATTTCACCCAGCACTATCCAGATGCACATGGGATGGGAATTTTACTGAACTGGATGCAGCACTCCCGTCCTTATTTCGGTTGCATGCTACATTCAGACAAATGTAGTATATGTAAGTAATAAGCCACAGACTGCTGTGCATTGTAGGATTTTAATGCACATCCCAGGGGTGTAGCAAGGCTTGAGGCTGCAGGATGAGAGTCTTTATGTCCCTGGGAAGTGTAGTAAAATCCTATGATGCACACCCTGGAGGGGCTTTTTACACTTATAAAATGGCTCTAAGTGTGTTTCTTGGAGAGGAAAGTGAGATTTGGCACCTGACCAAGTGTTCATAGAGATTTAATGCTTGGTCAGGTGACATTTCTCGGCCAATGACATTTCTAGATTTTTTTACTTGCCATTTTATAATTATAAACATCTCGACACATTAGCAACATAGAAACATAGAAGTTGATGGCAGATAAGGACCACAAGGCCCATCCAGTATGCCCATTTTTTCTACTTTATGAATGTGCCACAGGTCTGTACTCTGTCAATGGCCTATTTATTCATACTCATCTGTATTGCACCCTTATGCCTATCACATCCCTGTTTGAAGCCCTGCACTATATTCATATCCACCACTTCCTGAGTTAGGCCATTCCATGCATCCACCACCCTTTCTGTGAAAAAGAACTTCTCACATTACCCCTTAATTGGCCTCCATCTACTCTCATGCTATCCTCTTGTCCTGCAATTTCTCTTATATTGAAACATGTTAGGCTCTTTCATCTTGTTAATGCCCTTAAGATATTTGAATGTTTCGATCACATCACCACTCTCCCTCCTTTGCTTTTAAGTATACATATTGAGCTCCGTTAATCTGTCCTCATACATTTTCTGATGCAGTCCCTGCACCACTTTGGTTGCCCTTCTCTGGACTGCCTCCATTTTGTTAATGTCCTTGTGCAAGTGCAGCCTCCAGTAATACATGCAGTACTCAAGATGGGGCCTAACCAGTGTCTTGTAAAGAGGGATTGTTACCTTCCTCTTACAAATTGCGATACCCCTACTAATACATCCCAACATCCCTCTAGCCTCACTTACTGCTTTAGTGGTCTGCTTGGATGATTTCAGGTCATCTGTGATGATGATGACCAAGTCTCTTTCTGCCCTTGTGATTGCCAGCAACTCCCCTCTCAACTTATATGTTGCTTCAGGGTTTTTCTTTCCTGTGTGCATGATCTTGCACTTCATTGCACTACCATGAACCTCATCAGCTTTTATGTGAAAGCCAGCAGGTCATTAGACCAATGTATTCCAGTTGATGTCATATTTCTTGACTTTAAGAAAACGTTCGATAAGGTCTCACATAAAATCCTTGTAAAAAACTTGCAGAGCACGAACATGGATCTACACATAATAATGTGGGTCACAACATGGCTAACTAAGAGAACACAGGTGGTTAAAATTCTGGATGCATATTCAAACCCTAAAGCAGTGACTAGTGGGGTTCCTCATGGTTCGGTACAGGGGCCAACTTTGTTTGCCATTTTTATATCAGATTTACAAACAGAGATAAAATGGCATATAAGTAAGTTTGCAGATGGCACTAAGGTATGCAGTGAAGTAAATTCCACAGAGAAAATCATAGCATTACAAAATGATATCACCACATTAGAGGGATGGACAAAAAGCAACCAGATGGCATTTAATGAAGAAAAATGTATCATTATGCATCTTGGGTCCAAAAATCCTCACATAAAATATTATCTAAATGGTAAAGAGCTAAAAACAGTTAAAACAGAAAGAAATGTAGGAACTGTATTAAATGATCAACTAGTACCATGGGAACAGTGTAGACACATCACACAAATGACTAATAGTACATTAATAGCTGTAAAAAGAGTGTTTTCTTGTAAAAAAGAAGCATGTATTTTACCACTGTATAACTCATTTGACCACACCTCAACTATGATGCAGCCTTCTGTGCACCATATCTTACAATGGACAAGAAATTACATGAGTGTCCAAAGAAAAACAACTAAACTGATTCTTTGATTAAAAAAACATAAGTATGAAGACGGGTGTAAGGAACTAAATCTGTATGACTTGGAGACTAGAAGGCAGAGGGGTGACCTATTATTATTATTTAACATTCTAAAGGATAATACCATAATGGAAGAATGTGAAATAAAATATGATAATAAAATAAATGCATTAAGATGCAAAAATAAACAGATACATGTTCATAGGGCGGCAACAAACAAAAGTATTTTTTCGCCATCTGGGCTATCAAACTCTGGAACAGGCTCACACAATTTATAGTAGATACAACCAAATTTGCGCAATTCAAAAAACACCTAGATAGGAACTTTCTTTTGGGCTCTTAATTACCATTCTCCCATATGGTGTGGGGAGGTAGACTCGATGGGTCATTTGACTTTCTTCTACATAAAAAAAATGAGTAAACCATGTAAAACCCCAGTTGCCACTCTTCCGACCATTTTGCAAGTTTATCCAGATCGCTTCTCATTCTGACCACCCCATCTGGATTATCTACTCTGTTGCAGATCTTGGTGTCATCTGCAAACAGACAAACCTTACCCTCCAGTCCATTTGCAATGTCACTGATGAAGATATTGAAGAGGACTGGCCCCAGGACTGATCCCTGAGGTACCCCACTTGTGACTTGCATCTCTTCTGACTGTTTACCATTTACCATCACTCTCTGTTTTCTGTCTGCCAGCCAGTTTGCCACCTAGTTGACCAACCTCGAACTCACCCTGAGCCTACCTAGCTTATTAATCAATCTTCTAAAGCTTTGCTGATGTCAAGGTAGGCAACATCAACTGCACCCCCTTGGTCCACCACTCTGGTTACCCAGTCAAAGAAGTCTATGAAATTAGTTTGACAGGACCTTCCTGTTGTATACCCATGCTGTCTTGGATCCTGTGCGCCTATGGATTCCAGGTGTTGCACTGTCCTTTCTATAAGGAGTGCCTCCATAATCTTGCCCACTACTGAGGTAAGATTGACTGATCTGTTGTTTCCTGCCTTCTCCCTGCTAGCACTCTTGTGGTGCAGGATCACATGAGCCCTTCTCTAGTCTTCTGGGATCTCTCCTGTGCTCAGAGACTCACTAAACAGTTCTGATAATGGCTCTGCTAGTTCCACCCTTAGCTCCTTTAGCACCCTAGGATGTATGCCATCAGGTCCCATTGCCTTTTCCACCCTGAGCTTAGCGAGCTCTTGTAGGACCCTTTCTTTTTTGAAGAGACTAGTGCACACCTCCCTCCCCATTGTCCATGGTGCTGAGCTGTGGGCCATGCCTTACCTTCTCCTCAGTAAATACTGAGCAGAAGTATCTATTTAGGATAGATGTTTTTACTTGGTTCTCCCCACACACCCCCTTATCCCCTTGATCTTAGCACGCCTCCTGAGCTTCTCCTTCACTAATGTAGCTATAGAAAGTCTTGTCCCCTTCTTTTTCTGTCCATGTTAGTGTTTCCTCGGTTTGGGCCTTTGTCTGCCTTGCTGCCTTCCCTATTTCCCTTAGGGAAGTTTAGTATACCTCCCTATCTTTGCCTCGCTGGGTTCCCGTATAGTTCCTGAAGACCAGCCTTTTGGCTCTGACTTTTTCTGCTACAGCTTTTGAGAACCAAAGTGGTTTTCTCCCTTCTTATGCTCTTGCTTTTCTCTCTAACACAATGGGATGTTGCTTCAAGCATTGCATCCTTAATGATTGCCCACTTTGCCTGTACTCCCTCACCTGTATTTCTTCTAACAGGGCTAGCTTAACTCTGTTGACCATCTTATCAAAGCCCACTCCTCTAAAGTCCCACATTTTTCCCTTGGAATCGGATGATTTAGTTCTAGTGGCCAAAGTGAACCATACCATGTGATGGTCACTGACCCCCAGGTTACCATCTACCTGGAGATCTGTGATCCTTTCCCCCTTAGTCAGTACTAGATCTAGGATAGCCCTGTCTCTTGTGGGTTGTTGTACCAGTTGTTTGAGGCCCTACCCCTGCAGGGAATCCACTATGTGTTTAGTTCTGGCGGATGTTCCTGCTTTAATTGACCAATCTGTATCTGGCATATTGAAGTCTCCCATTTTCAGAACCTCCCCTTTAGCTGTCATGCTTTGTATATCTTCTAACAGTAATGTGTGTATGTCCTCCCCCTGGTCTGAAGGCCTGTAGACAACTCCAGTTCGTACGGTTGTCCCATTTCTTGTTTCCATGGTGACCCACAGTTCTTCTGGCTCCTTATGTGTATTCTGAATTTCTGTAGCTTTGATATTTTCATTGACATAAAGGTCCACTGCCCCCTTTCTGCACCTTGGTCTCTTCTGTACAGTACATAGTCAGGTACTGAAGTCTGCCAATTGTGGGTACTGGTGAACCATGTCTTGTTAATTTATAGCCTCTGTCATTGTTGCCTTCAGGTCTGGGATCTTGTTTCCCAGACTACGGGCATTTGTGTACATGATTTTCCATTGGCCAGATTTTGATGCGTTAGTTGTTGGGCAAGGTCCAGCATTTCCCCTGCACATTGTATGGGGCGCTGGACCTTTTTCCTTGCCTGGTGATGCAAATGAACTACAAACATGCTGAACTCCTGTTTGATCATTAGCTGAGGGGGGAGGGGTGTTCCTCCCATTCTCAGAGTCTACAGCAATTTTTGCTGCAGCTGTGGGAATCACATCCATTTTATGGACGCAGATGCAGACTTCTGCCTGGGAAGTTAGGACAACTTTTCTTGGTCTAACTTCCTGGGCAGATTTCGGCACCCCCGTGTTGTTTGAAAATGCCACCCATGATGTTTATCATTTGGAACCAGCATCTTTTAGTAACAGCAGAGATTTGAGTGGAAAATAACAAATCAAATACTGTGTGCAAACGTCTTCTTTAAAAATTGTTAGGTGCTGAGAGCAAGTGGAAAGGGGCAGTAGAAATGCAGGATCATTCATTCTTTCATTCCTTCCATTTATCTGTAGGCAGTAACTGCATCACAGGCCTCTAACATCTTGGTTTCTGAAGCGCTTTGAAATATTATGAGTATGGAAGTCTCTTGTAACATAAAATTCTATTCTGTTCTATTCTGGTCTCTGCCCCTGACCACTTTGCTTTTCTGTGCCACACAGTACATGTAAGAACATTGTGTTCAATTATTGCTTTCCTGGAAACATGCTGTCTTGCTCGGTCTTATGGCTATTATAACTATGTGAATTGCTGCATAATGCTCTAACCAGCAGATCAGCATAAAATGCAGATACCGTAGTTGTTCAGTGCAACTACTACAACAGTAATTATTTAATTCCAGTTTGACACTCACTAGCTCTCTTAGATCAGTTCCTAAATCAGCTTTCTAAACAGTTAAATCTGTATTGGCTTTTCTGAGGCTGCTGCATATTCTTATTATGCATTACTGTAGGTTAGCACAGCTGAGATATAATATCCAGTTTTTCAGTGGGGCCTTACTACCATATTGCTTCTTACTAGCTGGCTGGACTGAATTACATGGAGGTCAAGTGACTTGGTGAAGTCTTACTAGTGAACCAGTGGCTGTGGTCAGATTTGGTACTGGAATCTACACTGTTTGCTGTTTATTTGTTCTTGCTAAGAAAGTGGACTTCCTACATGCAATACAAATACTGTCTCTACAAAGCAATATTTATATTACGTTGAGGGTATTTGTACATCATTTGGGGAATATTCCTGTACTGTATTTTGTAACTTTGTTAATGGCTCGAGTAATTTACTCTGTATTTGGATCACACAAGTATAGCATACAATTGACATGGATATTCAATGTTGTATATTTATAGTCATTAATACTGTATGTGTCTGTACTCAGGTATTACTGATTGGTAACTTGGAAAATATTAATGAATCCCTATCTAGGATAACACAGGGTAGGAGTTTGTAATCAAGATAGTATATAGGAGGGTAATATTCATATCTGTGATCAATTAAATTAAAGATCTTGCAAAGGGGCCCTAAAATAGTCATGTACATTTGCTAAAAGTGTAGACCTTAGGGGAATGGGTATAGTTAGCTGCAGGGTATGTGGTGCCTCACTACTCAAGGGTACACTGTGGAAGTTTGGGTTCTCCCTAGTCTGCAGGATGATGGCTGGAATCCATCTGACTGCAGCATGGGTCATAATTAAGCAGCTGCAGAGCAGGTCAGAATGCAGGTCAAGGGTGCCAACTGCTGCTCCTGTTCCTCAGTGATCCCAGGGGTTCCCAATGGGGTTTGAAAGGCACTGTAGTGAGCATGTAGGGAGTTGATAGGTGGCATCACTGGGGCTGGAAGGGGCCCTGGAAGTGTAACTAACAACTGTTCCACTGAACAGAGGGTGGTGGTGGTGTGCTTTCTGCGAGGGGCAACAGCATATATGCTTTCCCCCAGGGTAGATGGGCTGGTTAGAGAAGTGAGAGACATGCCAGACACTATTGTTTATATTCATATGGTGACAAATGATCTGGCAGGAAGGCTGCGAGGAGCTGTAAAGGCTTGCTTCAGAACATGCTACGCTGGGGACTGGGGATCCACCTGGAGGGATAACAGCCTATACAGGGATGATGGCCTGCATCCATCTGGGAGGGGAACCACAGCCCTCAGTGAATGGTTCAAATGTTACTTTGTTAAACTAGCTGAGGGTGGTGGTGGAAGGAATTAGGAAGGCATAAGCTACACCCCCAGAATGAAGTAGAGAGTAGGGAGGAGCCTAGGCGAGATGCATCCCCAAGGGTACAAATTAATAAAAGAGGAAGGGTGGTAGAAATGAAGGGGGATGGTAATTAGAGTGTTAAAAAGAGAGGAGGGAAAGAGGGAGGGCAACAAAGGAAAAAAGGGAGTTAGCAAGCAGAATGGTAACAAAATCTGGAAGGTCATGTGCATGTATGCTAGTAGTCTAGAAAATAAATTACCAGACCTAGAGGCCATCAGGGGCAGATGCTGACCTGGATATTGTGGTACTTAATTAGTCATGGTGCACTGAAAACTATGACTGGAACATGGCCATACCAGGCTATACTCAGTTTAGAAAGGACAGGGTGGGACGAGAAGGAAAGGGTGTGGTGCTTCATGTGAGGGAAAGCATAAAAGTGATGGAGATACAGAGAATCCTGGTGGGGGGGCAGAGGCACTGTAGGTCACCCTGAAGATGGGAAACAGAGCCACTATTCACACTGGCATGATATACATACTGTACCTCCAGCACAGGTGGAGGCTTTAGATCAGGTAATGGTGGAAGCCATTAAAAAGATGGAAGAAAAGGGGAATATGCTGCTGGTGGGGACTACAGTCTGCCAGATGTAGATTGGAGCATCCCAGCTGCAACTTCAGCTAGGAGAAGGGACATCTTGGATTTCCTGCAGGGGGCGCTCTTCAGGCAACTAGTCAGAAAGCTCACTGATGATGGGCAATGCTAGACTTTGTGCTCACTAACAGAGACAGTGTTCCAGACATCGAGGTGGAGGCCACATGGAGACTAATGATTACCATACAGTGTGGTTCAAACAAAGGATGGCTGTAGAATAGAACCACACAAGGACAAGGGGCCTGGACTTCAAGAGGGCAGAATTTACATATAAGGGTGAATGCTGCAGGGATGACCTGACAGGGGAGTGACCTCAGTGGGGGTGGGGGTGGAGGAACACTGGGCAAAGCAAAGGAGGGCATAGTGAAGAAAACAAACTTCTGTATCAAACAAGTGAGCAAAAGCAAAAGGAAAAAGAGTCTGCTATAGTTCTCGAAAGAGGTGGTTGAAAAGTTAAAGGCTAAAATGGTTGCATTCAGATGGTATAAGGTGACACAGAGGGAGGAGGACAGTAAGGTGTATCAGAAAACATAGAAGGAGGTAGGGAAAACAATAAGGAGTGTGATGGCACAAACTGAGATGAGAGTAGCCAAGGTGGTAACAAATTGGGACAAGTCATTTTTTTAGGTATACAAGTGAAACAAGGAAGATCACAGGAGGGATTATCAGGTTAATAAGGGAAATAGGGGACTGTGCAGAGGAGGACCAAGAAAAGGCAGATATCCTGAACAAATACTTTCATTCAGTGTTCACAGAGGAAGGAGAAGGGGGGCCCACAAAAAGTAACAGGAGCTTTGGAGGGAAGGAGTTGGACACTAGTCATTTTTTGAAGGAGATAGTCCTGAATGGACTCACAGACCTGAAAGTGGAAAAAGTCATGGAGCAAGAGGGGTGCTTCCAAAGGTTTTGATGGAGTTCAGAGAGGTACAGACTGCACCTCTGACAGTCCTATTTAACAACTCACATGAAGCAAGAGTTGTTTCTGATGACTAGAGGAGAACAGATGTAGTCCCACTTTACAAAAGTGGTAGGAGGAAGTAGGTTCACAACCATAGACCAGACAGCCTGATATTGGTTGTTGGGAAAGTTAATGGGATCACTGATGAAGGAAAGGATTGTGGAATATCTTGAATCCAATGGGTCACAAAACCTGAGACATTATGGATTCACCGGGAAGGGGGGCAACGTCAAACAAATGCAAAAGATTTCATTGACTTGATGACCAGGGAATTAGATCAAAGTGCAGCAGTTGGCATGATGGTCTACCTAGATTTCAGTAAGGCTTCTGACACTGTTCCACGTAGAAGACTTGTTAGGAGGCTGGGCAGCTTAGAGAAGGGTCCAGAAGTGGTAACATGGGTAAGAAATTGGTTAATAGATAAGTGACAGAAGGTGGTGGCAAATAGAGTTGACTCCAGAGAAGGGAGGGTGAACAGTAGTAGGACTGTCCTCATTAAAGGGACACTGTCAACCCCCTTAGGTCTCAAAGTGTCCCTAGTTTATTTTTATTTTTTTTAACTCTATTTATGCCTTCATCTCATAGAACTCTCTCAAGTATCCTCTAATGATCCCAACTCTACCTTTGTGCCTGAGAGGCCTCCTGTTCCTGGAACCAGCCCGGCTATTCTCCCGGCTCTAAGCCCCCTGAGGTAGAGCTGCCCTATCCGCCCAGGGCGCTCTATCTAGAATTCGGGCCAGACTGGGCTCAGCCCAGGAGAGGAGTGCAACTGGCAGTGGAGTGTGTTCAGGAGAGTGGAGGTGCCGTTACCGATCCATGAGACAGGGTGTTTTCCTTAGTTACGCCCCAGACGTGGGATGTGAAATGCTGTACATCCCGCAACATGAGTGCTCCCACCCACATCCAGAAGACAGCTGCCCAGCGTCTGCCCCATTTGTGAGCCCTTGTGTGCTGTAGTGCCTCCGGCCTCCACCAGGGGCTGCTGCTGCATTGGACTCCCCTGGATCCCTCTCGAGAGAGAGAGAGAGAAGAGAGGAGAGCAGTCCTCTGGATGCTCGATCCTCTCTCTCCCATGCTGACCCCCTGCAGACTGGGCTCATTCCTGAACCCAGGTCGCTGGTGTGGCGCGAGGTATGGCATCCAGCACGTCAACCCTCAACGCCACCAGGCCGACATGTCCCTAGTTTAAAAAACACATTTTATGATTGCTAGAATTCTGTGAACAATTTTGATGTAGCTGGTAGTTTGATTCTGACTCCTATTTTCTTTAAAAAAGTGAATAACAGACTGCCCAACATACTGGTGTTACACTACCAAAACAGGTTTGTTTACATTCCTTGAGCAACTCCAAATGCATCTTTCTTGGACTTGGGAACACCCACAACACAGTCTAGCCCCTCGTGATGCAGTGGGAGTATAGAAGGCTACTGTTTCATGAGTGACTGCACTGCTTGGGTATGTTTCTAATGCTCAGGAGGCATGCAGTAAGAACAGAACCAGGACTGTAAACAAAACAAGATTGTTTATAAATATACATTGCCATGCATTTCAGTTCTACTAAACAAGGAGACAGACAAAACAAACTGCAACAACAGTGAATTTTGGAGAGGGTAGGTAATCATAAAATGTGGGATTTCAACTAGAAATAATATGATGAAAATCAGGTCGACAGTGGCCCTTTAATGTCTTTGTAAGTGGCATTATATTTCATACATTTTACAGTACTCCACAGTGAAAACCAGTGGGTATTCCTCGTCCATCCTATAGGTTGATGCATGATCCAATCAATCAAAGTGGGCAAGGACATACCTCTCTGCTCATTAAAATATCTGCAGTTTACTTCGTGCATCAAGATAGGTTGGTCACATCCTAACTGCTCCCAACAGCTCTCAACTTTCAACAACTTTCACCATCATTACAGGTACATTTCCTTTTATTTCTAACTAACACAAGCAGCCTGGTAGCCAGCATAGCTCAGTATAATGCTAACTGTATGCAGTCCACTGTAAGCAGTGTCTATCTTTTACTTCAGGCAACCTATACATTCCTAAGGGATTTTGCTCAGACAGAAGCAGCTAGGCTAAAAAAGACTATCAGATTCTGTGGAATAACCTATGCAGCACTGTGCAGGGGACAGGTACCCCCTCCCGTCGCAGGCTCCTGATCCCACAGTGTCTGCCCACATCAGTCTTTTGTACAGCTCAGGGCTTGGGTCCCACTCCCATAGTGATTCCTACCCTCTGAGAACCCCAAACACTCCACTCAGAGAAGCCCATCCAACAGCAACCGCTTTGGGCACCGCCAACAAGTCAAATTGCTCCCGCAGGAAGAAAGGAACGTGGAATGAGGGCTTCCTGTAGTCCCTCACCTAACCACAAGAATCTGGGGACATTTAAATGCAGCAGCAAGCAGTCTACCTGATACATGTGGTGCTGCTGCAACTCTGTGCTCTACCCTGTGGAGTGTGAGCAGGGAAACAACCAGGTCCCTTCTTACTACCCTCGGCATTTTTCAGGCACCGATTTGTGCCAATTTCAGCCTCTTCCTGTAGTCCCTTTGTCTCGAAGGGCCATAAATCCAGGTACTCCACCCCCGAGACAGATCCCAGCCATGTTCCCTTTCACCCTTCCCCAGAATGTGGAGCCCATGGTGCTCAGCAGCTCTCATGATAACTGGATCCATAGAACTGGAGGGGCATGAAAATCTTGCACAAAATCTCATGTGATTTCGGCGCCATTTGTCTGGGACAGGCACAATATACAGTGCTCCAGTCCTTGTGGTTTCCTGTGAGAACTGCCTGCCACCATCTTGCTTGGGTCCCTTGTCAGCCAATTCAAAAGGCTTTGTCCCAAACTGAAGGGACAATCAGCAGCTGCAGCATCTTTAATATAATGCAGCATAGGGGCAGGTACCCCCTCCTGTAGCGAGTCCTGAACCAACATTAGCCAAAAAGCCAGCTTCTGGCCTAGGGTCCCTCCCGTAATGACCCCTACCCAAGTACAACAGCCAACGATCTAGCAGAGGTTCCCCCTACAGCAACCTCCCAGACCCTGCCATGTATCAGACTACAATCCCTAAACAGCATGGGATGAGGGTCTCCTGCAGCCCCTCCTCCAAATGTTGGAGTCAGAGATACAAACATACAAAGCTATTACTGGGCCGCATGATACATGGGCAGGCAGTATAGCTTAGAGGATTCAAGCATCAAGCTGTAGTTCCAATAGCCCTGGGACTGAATCTCACAACAGCCACTCACACATTGGGAAACTGTGCCTGTAATTAAGTAATTTGGAGCAGCATATTTTCTTTCATTTAAAATACCTCAGCTATTAGCTGCACCTCTGAGCTATCTCTGGTCGCATCACCAGGAGAGCGAGCTCCAGGAACCACGCCTGTGTCACCATTTCCTCTCTGAATCACATTCACACCATTCCAGAGCTCTTCATGAACTTTCCTTGTCCCAGGGGTAATAAATCCATGTCCTCCATGCCCCCGAGACAGCTCATGGCCATTTCTCCCTCTTTCCAGTTGAGTCTGAGAAGCCCCATAATGCTCTGAGGCCTCCTTTGAGAAATGGAGCCGCAAGAGCTGGAGGGGCTTTGCAACCATGCATGTAATCACACAAGATTATAGCTCCATCTTGATGGGGACAAGAATACATAATTCATTGCTCCCAAACCTCTCATTTTCCCATGATAACTTGTCGCCACTATCTTGCATGGGTCCCCTATTCTAAACTGCAGTCTTTCCCCAGTCACATACTCCTGCCCTAGACAGGCACTCTGTATCTTTGGGGGACACTAACATGCCCAGGAACAATGCTGAGCAGGGAGGCAGTATAGCACAGTACTTTACACTCTGAGCTAGAATCCTGGGGACTTTCTTTTGAATCCTACAGCTTTCATGTGAGCACAATACCCAGTGAGATGCAGAATAAATGTGCCAGGCAGCACGTAACCTGTGGTTGTCTTCAGCATTTCATCTGACTGCCAAACATGACTATCAGGCAAGCCGGTTCTGCTCAGGGTCATCCCCCCAGGTGGAGTAGCTTTTTTCCCCCTGAGGAGTTTTCCCACCCCCTTATGGAGTAATAGACATTGACCCAATGAATCAGACAGCATCTCGCAGGCATACACTGTCACCTCCCTGATAACCTCCAAGGCTCAGCTCACTGGAAGTACCGCAAGACCATACTTCATAGGGTCTCACTCAGGATGAGCACAGGGCAGATGATGGCTCCCTGTCGGCAAGGAGCCATGGGAACTCCATGCCCTGGGCAGGACCACTCAAAGATCAATGGCCATTCTCATCTCCACTGGGACATATTTAACCAAGACTATAATACCATCATACCCAGCGTCCTTTGCTGGGGGCAGGCAGGCTAACTGGCTGACAACACTGTATGCAGGATGCCTTCCCAACAGTGGCATCAGAGTCCTCACATGAGGTAAGCAAGGCCAGCGCAGTAAACAGAGGGGAGTGCTGACTGACTGGCCTTACACCGTGGTCAGGATATAGTCCATTACCTTGACTCATGTTTTGGATGTCCCATTAGCCGGGCCACTCACTACGGGTGGCCTTCATCAGTCCTGACCTCAACAGCCCTTGTCTGTCAGCATCCTCTGACCCCCTGGGGCCATTCTACACCCTGTATTGGAACTGTTCCTCCTATGCTAGTCAACAGCCCCACTACCTGAGAGCTGGCTATATAACCAGCCAGACAAGTACTCCTGTTACATGACTGGTTGTGACCAGCACATTCCCTTACCTGGGGGCTAGGATGTTGTGATCAGAGCCAGGACAGAACCATGACTAGAATCTGGTTGGATGGGATGAGACACCTCCTGAGCGGATGGCTCCCTGAGTCCCACAGGACTTCATTTCCACACTGGGGGTTAAAGGTATCAGATATTACATGACCTGCTTTGTACTTTCATGGGCTCAATGCCCCTCAGCCCCATCCTGTCCTTCAATCAAAGAATGTAGTGCAATCACCTCTCATAATCTGGAGTATCATATACCTCACATGCCTTGGTCTAGAGAGATTAAAATGTATTTTTTCATCACCCTCTATTCATAGATGTCCACATCGGTGTCTGGTAATTGTGGCCACAATCCACCTGACTGGGATGAGATGTTCCTACCCTTCAGGTAAATTGCCACTCAGACCTCTCACTAGGGACACTGCCCTTAGTGGAACAGGGTGTCAAATGGCTCTTGTCTGGGACAGCATCTTTGATACACCTGCCTACTGTTTTTGTCTGGCAGCAGCACTCCGAGTATTCACCAAGACTCTGGGAATCCGAGCAACGCATCTAAGGCAGCAAGGGGTACACATCATTCTATGACTGGACGACTTCAGTCTGGTGACCAACATAGCTTGATGTAGTCACTAACTGCATGCAATCAAGTAATTTGTAGCAGCATCTCAAATGTGATCCAGGTAACTGTATTTCAATACAGCAATAGTTAATTTAGACCAGAGCAACTGGGGCTTAAAGATAACAGAATAATCTGTAAAGGGGAAGGTACTCCTTCCAGTATCAGGTCCTGAGCCTACTAACTCTATACAGGACATTAATAATTCTAGGCTGCAGCAGCTGGGCTAAAATGCAACAGAATAATCTGCAAGGAAAAGGTACTCCCTCCAGTAGCGGGTCCTAACCCAACAGTGGCAGCCTCCCACAATGGAACAGCATAAAGGCTGGGGTCTTCCCATAGCGACCTTGCCCACTGAAGAAATTAAGCCCAAGCTCTCATGGCTTGAAAGGGATCCCTCCAATAGCGACCCTCCCAAGATCGCACCACAACAAGCAATTACCAAATTACCACTCCATATTTTTGGACCCCAAGGCACTGGAACTAGATACCCTCTCAGTCCCATGGACTTTCAGATGAGCCTGTATGTTTCCACCTCTCCCAATGATATCCAAGGTCTTTCACAAACTTCGAAGCCTGGGGGCGTCAGTAGTGATGGTGGTACCCAAATGGTAAAGGAGACCATGGTTTTCACTCATTCAAGCAATAGCTGTGAGCCCACCGATGGCCTTATCCCAGTGGCTAGATCTCCTGTCCCAAGGACCAATCCTCCACCCAAACCAATCCAGCCTGAATCTGATGGCCTGGCTGTTGAAAGGAACAGACTGTCGAACCTAGGCTATCACACAAGAATGGTGAACCGCCTGGTGAAATCCCGGAGACAATATACTAACAAGACTTACCACAGACAATGGCAAATCTTTCACAAATGGTGCAAGGAGATGGGAGCTTCACCATCTATGGCAGGATTGTCACAAATTCTGGATTTTTTTAAAATGAAGGCTCCACTAAGGGCCTAAGCCCCACATCACTCGGGACTCAAGCATCAGCAATCTCTTCCATAAGGGATGCATTGCCAGGAGTAGGGCACACTGTCTCACGCCCAGATACAATCAAGTTGCTTAAAGCTATAACAGTAGATTCACCAAGGGTCAAACAGAGGTGCCCACCGTAGCAAATGAATACAGTATTAGGTGCCCTACAATCCCCCACTCTCCGGCAAGACTCCCTTCACTGGCATACACTTAAAACAGCTTTTCTGGTTGCAGTGTGCTCTGCCAGGAGGATAGGTGAGATACAGGCCTTATCAGGTAGGGGGGCACTTCATAACGTCTCACAGTGACAGGGTCATTCTTAGGACTGTACCTTTCCTTTCTGTCCAAGGTGGTAACCACACATCACAGGGACCAGGACATACTACTGCCCTACATAGAGATAGGTGTCACCACAGATATGTCTTACCCTCATCCACTAGATGTGGGTCATCAACTGAGGAAATACCTTAGCATGACAAGTGACATATGCAAGACAGACTGGCTGTTCGTCCTGATCAAGGACAGAAAGTTGGGCAGAGCAGCCTCTTAGGACACCATGGCTAGATGGATTAAACAGACCATTAGTGAGGCCTACAGGGCAGCAGGGCAGGCCCCACCCAAGAGATCAAAGCACATTTCACCAGGGCAATTGCAACATTCTGGGAGGAGAGAGGGAATGTGTCAATATCAGACATTTGCTCAGTAGCCAACTGGTCCGGTCCTCAATACATACAGACACCAAACATTACAGGCTAGACGTAACGTCTGCTGAAAGGACAATTCTTTGGCTAAAACCATACTGAGGGGAGGAGCTCAGTCCATATAACAGCATACTAATCTGCCTTATCTTCACCCACCCAAGAGTAATCATTTTCTCTATATACACTGCTACTAATGTCCCTCTGATTTTGACTGCGGAGTACTATAAAGGGTATGACATATAATGGGATTTACTCAACTGGTAAAGGTGATTGTATGAGTACCCTTTATAGTACTCTGCAGCCCCGCCTGGGACGGCAGATTACGCCAAGGGTTGGGGTCAATAAAGGGCACTAATGTCATGTCATCTGAAGTCCAGGACCATATTAGTGAAATATATCAATTGTTAAGGTTTAGGCCCATGTCATATGGCCTATAAGATTCATATTATAGCAAGAAACGATTGCAGTTCAATATCACGTAATGAATACATAAAAAAAAAAAAATGTGTGAGTACTGAACAACACCTGAATAAGTTTTTCTGTTATCTTCTATACCATAGTAAGGGCTACTAGGCACTAGCTAGAGAGGACATCACTCAAGAAAGAGGTCATCTTTCTTGTGACTGCTTGTCTACTGTATCTCCTCTCCCGGCTTGTATGTCTATGTTTTTTCCACAGTATGGCTAGGGAAGAATCACACTGGAGATATTCTGATGAGTATAGAGGTATGTCCTTGCCCTCTTTGATTTGATTGGATCATATATCAACCTATAGGATGGACGAGGAATACCCACTGGTTTTGACTGCAGAGTACTATAAAGGGTACTCATACAATCACTTTTACCAGGTGAGTAAATCTCATTGCAGATGAACTGAAAGGGAAGGTCTGCCTTTTTGCAGATGACACCAAAATCTGCAATAGGTTGAACACTCCAGAGAAGGTGGAAAGAATGTGTAGAGATCTGAGACAAATAGAGGAGAGATCAAGGGAGTGGCAGCTGGCTTTCAATGCAAAAAAGTGCCAAATCCTGCACTTAGGATACAGAAAGCCAGGGCAGAGTACAAAATGGGTGGAAAGTGTTGAGCTTACTGGCAGACTAGATGGGCCTGGTGGTCCTTCTCTGCCAACAATTTCTATGTTTCCATGAAAGATAGTGATGACCACTAAACAGGAAAGAGGCCTGCATACTGGTAAGAAAAATTAAAGAGATGTATGCTACAAAAAAAAGACATCAGAAAAGACTCAAGATATTTCTGTCCACAGTGTCGCAAAGAGCCAGGCTCTTTAACAAATCATAGGAGGATGGGGTGGCACCTGAGGACTGGAGGAGGGCAATTGGGATTCCACTTCACAAAAGTGGGAGCAGGGCAGAAGCGGGAAACTACAGACCTGTTAGTTTAACCTCAGTAACAGGGAAAATGATGGAATCACCTCTGAAGGAAAGAATTGTCGAGTACCTAGAGGTCAGAGGGGCACAGGACCCAAGGCAGCATGGTTTCACAGCAGGAAGATCATGCCAGACGAATCTAATAGATTTCTTTGACTGGGTGACAAAAGTAGTAGATCAGGGAGGGGCTGTGGACAGGGCCTACCTAGACTTTAGCAAAGCATTTGACACAGTCCCACACAAAAGATTAATATACAAGTTAGCCAGCCTGGGAGTGGGTCCCAAGATGATAGCCTGGGTAAAGAATTGGCTGGAGAATAGGACACAGAGGGTAATAGTAAATGGAGTCCACTCTGAAGAAAGGGGGGTTACTAGTGGGGTACCACAGGGTTCAGTATCAGGACCAGTCCTCTTCAATGTCTTTATAAGCGACATTGCAGAGGTACTGGAAGGAAAAGTATGTCTCTTTGCAGATGACACAAAGATCTGCAACAGAATTGATGCACAAGGTGGGGTGGAAAGGATGAGAAGGGACTTGGCAAGGTTAGAGGAATGGTCAAATGTATGGCAGCTTAGATTCAATGCTAAGAAGTGCAAGGTAATGCACCTGGGAAACAAAAACCCAGGGGAAGAGTACACAATGGGGGGCGAGATACTAACAACAACAAAAATGGAAAAGGACCTGGGGGTAGTCATATCAGATGACATAAAGGTGGGCAAGCAATGTGAGAGGGCAGTAAGAAGGGCTGGGGGATACTGGGATGCATAGGGAGAGGCATCACCAGTAGAAAACAGGAAATTGTTATCCCTCTGTACAGACAGCTGGTGAGATCCCATCTGGAGTATCGTGTGCAGTTCTGGATACCCAATCTCTGCAAAGACATAGACAGGATGGAAGCTGTCTAGAGGAGGGCAACTAAAATGGTGCAGGGTCTGCACAGTAAGACATATGAAGAGAAACTTAAGGAGCTTAATATGTATAGCCTCGAGGAAAGGAGGGAGAAGGGGGATATGATAGAAACTTTTAAGTTCCTCAAGGGAATCAACAAAGTCCAAGAGGGTAGCATCTTTCAGAAAAAGAGGTGTGCAAGGACAAGGGGGCACAATTTGAAGATGGGAGGGGTGGCTCAGAGGTAATGTAAGGAAGTATTTTTTCATAGAGAGGGTTGTGGATGCATGGAATTGCCTTCCAGAGGAGGTTGTGGAGTCAAAAACAGTGGTGGAACTCAAGCATGCATGGGACAGTCAAAAGGCAATTCTAGGGGGTAGGGGTAGGAAAAAGTAGTCTGCTGATTAACTAGGATCTGCAGCTTATCCATTAGGTAGGGAAATGGGCAGACTGGGTGGGCCAAGTGGTCCTTATCTGCTGTCAAATTCTATGTTTCTATGTTTCAGGCCTGTGCCTGGAAGACTGTTTTGAGAAATACTGGACCACACAAAGCTCATTTACTGGAATAACTAATGGCTGTTACAAAAGTTCATGCAGCATGGAAGAAGAAGGCCAAAGCAGTCTCTTGGTAGGTTACAAACATGTTGGGGTAGGTTATTGTTTTACCTATCTCAGTAACCACAAAACTTTGTTCAAGGGACCTCAGGCTATGGCTTATAACTGACAGAGTGAGGTAGGATCATTCATACTAAATGGGAAGGCTGAGGGCTGTCACTTTACATGTTAAAACCTTTAGGAGGGCAGGTTATTATTTTACTCATTACTGCATCCACAAAACGTGTTTCAAGAAAGTTAGGCTATGGGTTAGAATTGACAGAGTAATGTACTTTATGCCCTTTCAGCCTCTATGGGAAGAATAGTTTGAGGCTGTCACTTTATAGGTTAAAAACCTTTTGTTGGAAGGTAATTATTTTACCCATCATAGCACCCACCAAACATTATTCAAGGGGCCTTAGGCCATGGTTTAGCATTCACAAATTATGGTATCAGCTTCCATGGGAAGAGCAGACCAAGACTGTCATTTTATATGCTGAAAAACTTTGGGGAACAGGTTTAGCCATCTTAGCAAAGGAGGCAGGAGTCATATACAATTTTTTTTATTAGTTTAAAGGTACTAAACAGTTCAAGGAATGTTAAGTGCTCAAAGGTCTGTGACCATTAGAAATGGGTGATGTGTCACAATAGGAAAATGATTTATTTTCTGAAAATGTAGAAAATAAGAGTAAGGACCAGGCATCCCCCTGTGTCTAGGGGCATAAGGCGGCATCTGTTACAGTGTCAGAGAAGCACCCATCTTATGCCACAGAAACCAATACATATTCCATTACCTTTACCACCTTTGGCCTGGTGCAATATGGCACCTTAACCAGGCTTGACTACTGCAACATTCTGTACTTCATGGTCAGTGGAGGGACTCTCCACTGGCTGCAACTGGTGTAGAACACAGCAGCCAGGTTCCTGACAGGCCTGTCTAGGTCAAGTCACGTGACCCCAGTCCTGCAAACTCTGCACTGGTTGCCTGTCAGGTGGAGGATCATCTTCAACGTGGCCTTGCTCACCTACTGTATAAGGCCCTGTATGGACTGGGCACTGGCTACCTGGCTATCTCCTCTCACCTGCCACCTCAGTCCACTCCCTCCATTCCTCCACCAGGGTTCTCCTAGTAGTTCTGAGGACCAGGTTAAAAATGTCTGGTGACAGAGCTTTTGAGGTCACAAGACTGACCCTCTGAAACTCGATTCCCATCTTTGTTAGGGAGGCTCCAATGGTGGAGGTTTTTGAAAGGGGTCCAAATGTTCATCTTTTCAAGCTTGCCTTCCTGGTTTAATCAGAGTTGTTAGATTTATATTTTTTTGACTATATTTATTGGTCTTAATTTGCATTATATGTTGTATGTGGTATATTATGTATTCTTTACTGTGGATTTATTTTGTATTACCCTGCCTGCTTTTATGTAGGTTCCCAGAGCCTCCAGGATTGGGCACCATATAAATAAATGTGCCTTGCCTTTCCTAGCCATACACTGGAGCACTAGTAAACAAAAGAAAACACAAACTGAGTTCCAGACATGGAGCTAGGATTAAGGAGTTCCGAATACGGAGCTGGGATCAAACTGGGTGTGTATATTAATGCAGCATTTAGGGTTGAGGCTACAGCAAAAAAAGTAGGGACATGTGGCTTTAGTGTTTTTACCCTAAAAACCCCACCTCCACCCCTGAAGCAAATCAGGGGTGCAGTCTTCCTTTGAGTTGTCAACCCTAAAGCTCACCCCACTAGGTGTGTATCTTTTCCGGAGTGTATGGAATGGGGTGATCATATTCAAGTCTGAACACAACAAATGAATCACCAACCATTATATATTTACTTAAAGCTTTGGATTACATTACCTTTGAGCTAATAGCTATTTTTACAAAGGTTCCATGTCAAAATATATGATATAAACAGTCACTGTTGTGTACATAGGTTTCTAACATCCAGTACAACTTAACATAAGTAGCTAATACTAAGCTTAAAGTAGGTTAATATGCAGTAAGCAAATGACTGGCCCGGTAATGCTGAGGGTTGAGGAACTGAACGCCACACCTCGCGCCATGCCACTGACCTGGCTTTGGGAGTGGACTTGGGAACCGGGGGTTGGTTGGGGAGGAGAAGGACTGAGCATCCATCTGACTGCTCTCCTGGGAGAGAGGGGGGCCTATGTCCTACAGTGCTAGTGGCTCCCAGTGGAGACTGGGGGCATAGCAGCTGGGAACCACTTATCTAGGGGTGACGTCAGGTGACTATCCTGTGATGTGGACGGGATCATCCATGTCTTGTGCTGGATGGCATTGCATGTCCTCAGTTGGGGAAGGGAGTGAATAAAGTAAAATCCATGCAACGAGGAGGTGAAGGAGGAGCCCTGTGGCCATGCCAACATGCCCAATGCTGGCCTAAACCCAATACAGCTCTCTGTGGTCCATGCCTCTCTCAATGGGCCTGGTGGAGAGGGGGGACCAAGCATACCAGATTTTCTGGTTGAGCAAGGGTTCAGGCAGGAGATGGAGGCATGAGACCCTGTAGGCCCTCTGGAGAGATGCCTCAGAGCAAGTGTAAGGAGGAAAAAGAGACTACCAAAAAAAAATATGCAGTAAGCAGCCTTAGGCCTTGTAATAATAACAGTTTGCTATACATCCATTCAATTAGGTGAAGAGGTTTCATAAAATGTCAGGAGCCTGAGGTGGTAGCTATAGGGTGGGTGCCACTAGGCACTAGGGAAATAAACAGTGAATGAGGGGTGGTGATTGGAGGGTGGGTGGTGCCACTAGACACCAGAAAAATGACAAATATTTATGGCAGCAGCAAGCAGATGGTGGGTGGAGCCACTAGACACCTGGGAGAAATATTTTAAAATGATATATTATGTAAACCAAAAATACGGGGTGGGCAATTGGAGTGTGGGGGTGAGAGGGTGCCACTAGACACCAGAAACAAATAGTGTTATTATGGGGATGGTGACTGTAGGATGGGGGTGCCACTAGACACCAAGGGAAGATGCCAGCAAACAAAAAAAAAAGGATTTTCCCATCACAAAAATGGATCTTTTTTGTGACTCGTGATATGAAAAAATAATCTTTTTTTTGTGTCATGCGATGTGAAAAAAGATTTATGATCATACAAAAATCACATTTAAAGGCATTTCTTGAACAGTTAAGTGCAGAATCTACCTATGGTGGTTCCAATAAGCAAACTACATGTCTTAGTTATTCTCCAGAATGTCATTTATGTGCTTTTTTCAAATGAGAATTTTTTGGAAAAATAGAAAACAAGATGGTGGCTAAATGAAAAAGGATTTTTCTGTCATGAAAAAGGATGACATCATCATGGAAAAATATTATTTTTTTATTTCATACAGCTATCTTGAGATGCTTACTGAGGATACTCAGAATCAAATTATGAAAATTTTAAAATTAAATAACTTTTGAATGGATTAATATTTTCTCACCACACCAACAAATAGCTCATCTGTGGGCCAGCCTCTTTCTACTTAGGAAGTTTCAGATTAAAATCCCAAACCATCTGGGCAGTACAGGTGTCAGATGAAAACTCATTAAAACCAATGGGAAAAAAGTTAAAAAAATTAACACATCCAACTGGAACGAAACTTGGCACTTTCTGAGATCTACTGCACAAGACTCAGCATGCAAAATATTGTGCAACTCTGTTGAACAGTTGCAAAATTATTAACCTGCAAAGTTGGGGTTTAATATTAACTGCCTACTCAGCCATAAATATAGGGGCCAACCTATAAAATATTCCTTGCAAAAAACTTTGTTAATGCAATAGTTAGGATTGAAGCCACAAAAAAGGGAAATGTGGCATTAAGGTTTCCAACCCTAACACACCACCCCCACTCTGCAGGCAGCAACAGGCATGGAGGGGTGCCTTGCAGTTGCAAACACTAACACCCACTCACTTCCATGAGTAAATAAGCTGAGATGAATATGGTATATGAAAATGGTGAGAGTGTTAGGGTTGACAACCCCAAGGCCCACCCCATGCCTGTTGCTGCCTGCAGGGTGGGGGAGGGGTGTTAAAGTTGGACACCCTAACACCATATTTCACTACTTTTGTAGCTTCAACCCTAACTATTGCATTAGCAAAGTTTTTTTGCAACAAATTTCCTTACTTTTTGAGAGACTGTAAACATATCCTTATTTGCCTGCATCCGTGCACTCACATCAGTCCATAATGGTGTTGGTATTTGCATGTGGAAGCACAGAAACCTCTGGGCCTTGTGCTCCCATCCATCCATAAGTTTTGAGATATTGTAACTGTATTCTGATTTCCCTGTGGGAGTGCGTGGTCCACTGAGCCCTGCACTCTTATCAGTCCATAATGGTATCCATATTTGTGTGTCAGAGCGCAGGGCTGAGCTCCCATCCATGCATAATTTTTGAGATAGTATATCCTTATTTTTGAGATAGTGTATACTTATCTACCTGTGGGAGCACAGGGCCCTCTGGACCCTGTGCTTCCATCCCATGGCGAACAGCACCAAAGAAACACCTCATAGTGCAATGTTATCATATGGGAAACAGAGCAAAATCTG
Organism: Neoceratodus forsteri; assembly: GCA_016271365.2. NCBI lineage: Eukaryota > Metazoa > Chordata > Ceratodontiformes > Ceratodontidae > Neoceratodus > Neoceratodus forsteri. The sequence continues at coordinate 171,129,976 of CM028131.1, read as the reverse complement.
AAACCTGTACAACTGCTCACCAGATTAATATCTTTTCATCAAAGCAGCAAAATGCACGTCTGTGGGGCAAGACCTTTGTAACCTGAACATTTCAGACTACAATTGCAAACCATTTCTCCACAGAGGAGTGACAAAGAAACAACCGTGTACACCTCACATTACAATGTCATCCTAAGGGAAAAGAAGCAAAATTTAAACCCACAAAACTCCAGAGCAAAGAAGACAATTTTCAACAAACCTGCCAAAGGCACATCTTTGGGGCAAGCTCTTTGTATCCTGAACATTTCAGACCAAAATTCCAAACCATTTCCTCAGAGTGCAATTGCAAAGAAACAGCTATGACAGAATTCTTTTTTTGCAAATTGCAGAACAGGATCTTTTTTTGTGTTTCCTTTTTGCAGTTTGCAGAAAAAGAAAAATAATTTTTCACAGATTGCAAAACAGGACCCTGTTTTGTGTTTCTTTTTTTGCAATTTGCGAAAAAGGATTTTGACATGTCCAAGGAACACATTTTCAGGTGATTTACCAGAAAACTAACAGCAAAATCTTACAGAATGGATCACCATTAGCAGAACACATGTTGGTTACTTGTGAAAACATAATTTTTTTTAATTATTTAATTTTGTTTTCCGTGCTAAGAGAAAACAAGGTGGCAGCAGCAAGAAAAAAGATTTCCCATTTATGACACAGGATGACCAGTTTGCAAAAAAGGATTTTACATTTGCAACACAGGATCCTTTTTGAGGCTCACATCTAACTGGAGAACCAAATTCCCAAGCCATTTTTGTGCTGCAGCATGACAAGGCAATGACCCCCCCCGGTAATTTTTGAGTTGGTACTTTTTATTATTGCTTTCAGGTAAACAAAGGTATACAAACAACAAACAAGTAGGCAGTGAACAGGAAATGATCAAGCAATACAGAGCAGTTCCAGGCCAAGAGAGTAGTACATGTAGAGCACAAGTATAGATATAGACTAGTAGCCAGAGTGTATCCAGAGTCCACAAATGAGGTCTAGGGATATAACACTAGGACATCTCCACCTAGATTATAGATAAGTGTAGAAAGAAAAATATTAAGGAGGTGTTACAATTATTCATAAGTATCTGAAAAGGAGTCCTGGTGTAAGGTATCTACCTGGAAGGAAACAAAGAGACATCAGAATATACAAACACAGTGTTTCACATGCAGACATCCAATACGCAAAGTCGGGGGAGAATAGGGTTACATAATAGATCATGAAGGGCAGAGGTGCAGATCCCAAACACCTAGTAACAGGCATTTACCATCAACAGATAGATGTACCACTTAGAATTACTAAAAGGATTCATCCTATGCCAATCTTCTTATGCACTAAGTGCCAGACATGCAATAAATTAGCAATGGTGGGGTGAGGGGACAGACTTTTAGGGAGGGGGTTGTAGAGCAGGAGTGGAAGAGAGTGCACCTGGGCAATATCAGCCTCCATTTGCACCCACTGGGGTGTATTTCTTCCTGTGGGGAGAGTCCATGCCAGAGTTTGGGCCATAGAGAAAGCCCACTTATATCCATCTATCCAGGGGGCCCCCCCAACCGCCGTGCTGCCAATGCGCTCTTAATTTATTTCTTCTGTAGCGGAGTTTAGCACCTTCCCAGATAAAACTGGAAAATACTTTGTTGATAGCTTTCACCCACCATGCCATAAGAGCTATAGGGATGTATGAGAAGATATACAGAAGCTTGGGGGTAGCCATCATCTTTAAAGCTGAAATTTTACCCGCTAGGGTAAGGTAGAGTTTTTGCCAGCGATCGCACTCCATCCTGATGTCTGCTAGGAGGGGTTTTAGGTTGAGATCCCAGATATTGGTTAAATCTGGGCCCAGAGAAATACCTAGATACCTCAATACCTGAGGAGTCCAGTGGAGTCCTAGCCCTGAAATCTGTGCCTGTGTACATAAGGAATTTAGGTTTAAGACTTCCATTTTGGTACGGTTCATCTTGAGCCCTGAGTAGGTGGCAAATTCGAATAGTAGAGATAGTAGTCAGGGTATAGATGTGGAGGCATCTGCAAGAGGAACCAAAAGATCATCCGTTTACATGAACATGGAGAAAAGGGTGCCACCCACGTGAAAGCTTCTAATGAAGGGAGAATGACGTATGGCAATCGCTAGGGGTTCCACCGTTAATATGAAAATTAGGGGTGAGAGGGGGAAACTCTGCCTCATACCCTTACTAAGAAGGAAGGGGGTGGACAGGGTAGAAGTGGTGAGAACCTGAGCTGCTGGATTATTATACAAGGCTGCAACCCAATGCCAGAAATTATGCCCAAACCCTATCTCTGTCAGCACAAGCTGCAAGTAATCCCACTCCAGGGAGTCAAAAGCTTTCTCGAAGTCAATAGCTACTGCAGCAGCTGGGGTAGCACAATCTGTGACATGGGCTAAAATATTGATCAGGGATCCGATATGATCTCTACTGTTGCAGCCCGGGACAAATCCTTCCAGGGAGAGGTGAATAAGCATAGAGAGAAGGGAACTAAGACGAGTAGCTAGAATCTTACCGAATATTTTACTGTCCGAATTGATGAGGGAGATGGGGCGATAGCTCGGGAGGAGCATGGGGTCCTACCCCTTTTCAGGAAGATGTTGTAATAGCTTCCCGGAGAGTCAGAGGGAGGGATCCAGTAGTAATGGTCTGGTTAAACATGGTGCAAAGAAGAGGGACAATTTGGGAAGCTACGAACTTCCACAACTCTGGGGGAAACCTGTCCCCCCCAGGTGCCTTCCCTCAGTTTAAAGCACCGATAGTTGCTGATACCTTTGGGGGACTAATAGGAGCCTCCAGTAGCTCCAGCTGCTGCAGGGCCAAATGAGGGAGGGGGAGTGCATCCAGGAACCTCCACACTGTTTGGGGTTCAGCCACTCGAGAGGAACTGTACAATTCTTTATAAAATTCTGCCATGATCTCATTAATTTGCTCAGGACCCACTTGAACAGGCCCACCCCATCATTTCAATGCTGCAATATGATGCTCAGCCTGCTGCTTTCACAGCTGATAAGCAAGCACTTCCCCCCTTCTTCCCTCCCTCCCAATATTTACGGTTTAGCCTTAGGATGGCCACCTCAGCCTTCCTGGCCAACAAGTCATTGCTGTGCATCCGAGTCTGGGTAATGTCCAGGCGAAGTGAGTTAGCATGCTGGGATTGCTTCAGCTGTGCTTCCAGACCTACCAGCTGAGTCTCCAAGGTTGTGAGATGTTGCTCTCAGTGGCATCTATGACTGGCAGAGAACCCCATGATGGATCCTCGAAGGGTAGCCTTGAGCACTTCCCAGACAGTGGCAGGGGAGGACTCAGTAAGGGGGTTGTCCAGCAAAAAGTTGGATTCTTATATCTGGAGCCACATGGGGAAGTCTGGATCTCACAATTACAGGGGATCTATGCACCAGCTTGTAGAGTGGGGGGATTGAGGGACATAACACTAGCTGGAGTTGAACAGGGGCATGATCCAAAATGACTATCAGGTGAATTTTGACAGCTAGGGAGGCATTCATGATCTGGGGGGATACCAACCAGAAATCCAGCTGGCTAAATGAGTGATGAACTGGAGATAGGAACATATATAATCCCTGTCCCAAGGATGGAGGATTTGCCATGGGTCCTGAAGCCCCAGGTCTGCTGCAAGTTGAAGGAGGGCAAGGCGGGAGCCTGGATGTTGGTCAGGACAAGTAGAGCTCCGGTCGAGGACCGGATCCAGTGGCAAGTTAAAATCACCGCCGAAAATGATGAGGATATTTGAGGTGGCCAAAGAGGTAATTGCCTGAACAAGGGCATGGAACATCTCAGGCTGATCCTCATTAGGGCCATAGCCATTGGCCAGAATTAGGGGGCCTTCTGGGTTGGACATAAGAGCAACAACCCATCTACCATTGGTATCTCACTTAGTTTTAGTGGGGACCCATTTGAGGGACTTGTGTAGTAAAATGGCAACCCCACAATTATGTGTCAGGGCAGATGCTGAAATAACTTGGCCAATCCAGGCTCATTGCAGTTTAATATGATTTGTTTGACTAAGTTTGGTTTCCTTTAGCAGGGCGACCTCATCTCTCAGTATCTTAAGGTGGGTCATCACCTGGGTACGTTTCACTGGGGAGTTCAAGCCCCTTACGTTCCAAGTGATTAGGCATAGATCACCCATAATCTTGAGGCACAAATGCATGCTTATTAGAGGTATGGAGAGAAAATTGCATAGAGACCAAGATCTGAGGGCACTTCTTCCCAGTTAGTTACAAACCCCAATCCCCAAATGGGGACCCCCTATGGAGACGGCCCATGGCAAAGCCAGGGCAAATTGTCTGGATGTGAAACTGCATGCTAAACACAGAAAAAACATAACACCAAACACATACAAAACTAATTAAACTATATACAGTGAAAGGCCAAACTATGGCTAGTAGAAAGTTCAGAGGCAAGCTGTCGGCAACCAATGCTGCAAGGTACCCTCTGATTCCATAGGGGTGGCAATGATAAACATATTGCTTAGCCAAAAGTAGCTATATTCCCTAGCTTTGGGGGAAAGAAAAGGATCCCACAATCTGAAGGAAGGTAAGGGCTCCAGATATTAGTAGAAGCCACTGAGATACAGCTGTCAAGATGCCGTCCCACAGAGAGAGGCAGAAGGTCTGGAGTGCATATGGCACAGTCTGAAGCATAGGCCACATCAAGCCTAGGCCTGATAGCTGGCCAGGAAGAGGTCAGTATATACTTACAGTCCAGCAAAACTCCAGACCCAAAGGATGGAGGGTAACTAATAGTCAGCAAGCAATCCTAATTCCCTTTAAGCCTTTCCCAAACATAATGCAGTACTTAGCTAAACTCAGCATGAGATGGCCTTGTCCATCGGGGAGCTAGCAGTGTCCACAACTTGTTTATGTTGGCTGTGGCAGGGTGATGTCTTATGGCTGGGCAAGGGGGAGGCTTCATTTGTGTGGGAAGAGTCTGCCACAATGTCAGTCCAGGATTTGCCTTGGGAATCCTCTGGTGCTTGGTCCACATCTCCTGGAGGTGCTGATTCACTATCCATTCCACCTGGTGCATCAGACTGTTCTGTTAGAAGTGACGCATATGGGTTAGGAGTAAAGTATGCTCTAAGATCAGATGGCTTCTGTCCGTGAAGATCATCTTCTGCCTTCAGGCTGAAGGAGTTGGCACATGCAGCCAGGTGTTGCCATCGTGCATGTCAAGAGGAGAAATGTTGCTTCTTAAACCGTGGAGGGAAAGAGACCTCAAAGATCATAACTGAGGGCTTAGTAGGGGCTTCCTGAGGTGTCGGTGTGTTGTTTTCAGGCACCTGTGGAGAGGATAAGGGGGTCGAAGCCTTTGGAGAATCTCCCCCTCAGAAGTTGGCTGGATGCTTGTCCTGTAGAAAATCCATTAGGCTCTCAGGAGTAGAGAAGTGTAAAGGGGCACCATTATAAATGACCCGCATAGTCTCAGGGTATCTCAATGAGAAGAAGTACCTGTGTTAGTGTAGAATCTTCCTGGCAGGGGCATACTCCTTTTGATGCTCAGAAAGTTCGTGGGAATAATCCTGAAAGATTTGCACCCTGTGTCCCTGCCATAAAATATTGTTGTTGTTCAAGGCAGCCGCCGCAACTATTTCCCTCTGTTGGAAATCCAAGAATCTTGCAAGTAAGGGCCTGGGCCACTCACCTGGCTTAGGTGGTGGAGCCAGAGAATGAGGGGCCCATTCAATTTGTTATCTAAAATCTTCTGGTAGGCCCAGGAGGGCAGACAGTGTGGTCTATAGGAAAGAAACAGCATTATTCTGCTCAACACCTTCTGGGAATCTTATGAATTGCAGGTTATTATGGCAACTTCGATTCTCGAGGTGGTCAACCTTGTCTTGCAGCTGATGGATCATCTTAGCCTGCTCTCTCATGGTGGCCATTAGTTCTTGCAGGGCCGCATTATGGCAATCAAGCCTGTGTTCGTTATGAAAGATGCAGACTTCTATGCTGTGTAGAGTCTGAGTGGTAGCATTCACTGCTGTGGTAAGTTGGGCCATTTGAACCATAATTTGGCTAAACATAAGTTCTGTCTGGGCATTATCTCCAGATGCTGATGGTGAAGAGGCCATGCTTATTGTCAAGAGGCCACGTCGTGGAATTGAATCCCGGTACTCCAGCTCGGGCAGCACGTGCAGATTTTTCAGTTACCTAAACATGCCTAAGAAGTACAGTTGGTTAGCTAGGCAGGTCTACAGGTAAGAAATAGGATTTGCTGTAGGAAAATGATGGATTTTAGCTCCCAAACCTGAAGGCTACCTTTAAGCATCCATACTCGGCGCAGCGCTCATACCCGGTAGCTTTCAAATTTTTTCACACTCGCATCCACATTCTGACCATAATGAAACTTGGCATATCAAGAGACCCTCAGTCTCTATGGCACGTGCAAAATTTCTTCTAAATTGGTTGAACGATTGCAGAGTTATAAAAGTGCAAAAATTTTGAGTTTAACATAAAAGTGACTGTTCAACCCTAACTACAGGGGTGCGACTGCTCCCTATAACATGTATATATATATATATATATATATATATATATATATATATATTAGAGGCAAAAACTCAGTTTAATGCATTAGTTAGGGTTGTTCCACAGCGACAAAAGTGAGGAATTTGCTGTTAGGGTTGAAAACCTCTTGGACCCCTCCCCAACCGGCGTTGGAGTGCGCTTGGATTGTCAGCCCTAACTCTCACCCCATGACATGTGTAAAGCAGCAGAAGTATAGGAGAAATGGGTGAGAGTTAGGACCCACGATCCCAATGCGCACCTCAATGCCAGTTGGGGGTGGGCGGGGGTCCAAGGGGGTTTTCAACCCTCAACAGCTTAATTTCTCACTTTTGTCGCTGTGGAACAACCCTAACTAATGCATTAAACAGAGTTTTTGCTCTCATTCCCTTCTTTTTGAGAATGATAATGAGAAATAGTGAATGTAGGGCCCCGCGCTCCTGCTGCATAATGCGCGCTCCCGCCACATGATGTGTTGTGGCATACTAACAGGGACAGCAACGCAAACAGAAATTCTAACAGTGGCACACATGGTAACACAAGCACGAATGAGAATAGAAAGGGTTACGCACATGGTGGCGTAGTCGGGAATGGTCTGCCACGTGATGTGTTGTCACATAGTAACATGGTGCCTGCAAACAGAAATGTCAATGGGCATGGTGATGTAAAGTGAAACAGTAAGATAAACAGTACTGTAGACAGAAATGGCAAAAATAACAGAAACGCAAGCGAAAATGAAAACGCGCAGGATAACGCAGTGCGGTGGCTAGACGTCAATGGTAAGTGAAACGGTACGGATCCGCAAGCAGAAAGGGCAACAGTAACAGTAATGTAAGTTCAGGCTGGTTTTCCCCAAAACCTGCATTGAGAAAGACAGTGAGTACAAATAATGTATGCAAAATAATGAGTATCGGCGCAGAAAATGAGATCTTGGAATACTAAATACATTATATCTCAGGAACCGTACGACGTAGAAAAAAATTTTTAAAGTCATATTATTTACAACTGTCCTGGCTAATTTGAAGCTTAGCATGGGGCTAAGAAATTTTCCAACGAAAAGTCCGTATCTCGCACCGTTTCCGAGATACGGGCCCTGAAAGGTGCAGCAAACACCATAATGTTATCCTACGGGAAAAAAAGAAAAGTTCGGAGCACCATAACTTTGCCTCCCTGTAATGTTTTTGCACCAAACTACTGAAAGGCACATCTGTGGGCTGTTGGCTGTCTTCCTTCCAAATTTCAGGAAAAAAGACCAAACCGTTATTTTGCAGCAGGGCTCCAAATGATTTCTGTTAAGTGTCGGGCGCCGTAATGTTATCCTATGGGAAAAACCATCAATTTTGGAGTGCCGTAACTTTGCCACCATGTGATATTTTTTCACCAAACTACTGAAAGGCACATCTGTGTACTGTTGGCTGTCTTCCCTCCAAATTTTAAAAAAAGACCAAACCGTTATTTTGCAGCAGGGTGCCAAAGGATTCCTGTAATGCTTCGGGCGCCGTAATGTTATCCTATGGGAAAAACTGTCAAATTTGGAGTGCAATAACTTTGCCTCCATGTAATATTTTTCAATACAACACTGAAAGGCACATCTGTGAGATGTCGGCTGCGTTCCTCAAATTTCAGCCCAAAACTCCAAGCATATTTTTGAGTGCAGTGCCAAGAATTGCTGTCATTTTCCCACAGACTAGAAAATTACTGTACTTAATTCATAAGCTATAAAAATTTTGACTTGCTAAACTGACAGAATTTGTTGAAGTACTTTTTCAGAAATTTGAAAAACATATTTCTGGGGTGTTTTACCAAATAAAAGCCATGGCAAGCATCCTCAGGGCCCGACTAGGTGAATACAAAAAATTAGGTTGCTAGAGGGTCCAAATTTAAATGCCAACCATTTTTCTGATCACCAACTGAAAACAAAATGGCTGATTTGCGAAAGTAACAGGCCCATTTGCAAAAGTAAAAATGCATTTGCGAAAGTGTTGAACTTTTTGTTAACTTTTCCCATTGACTTATAATGGGAAACTGTTTTTTGAATAACTTTTGAACCGTTTAATATTTTTTCATGAAATCTTGAAAGGCACATCGGGGACCCTGGATGCACGTTCCCTGAAGATTTTGGGCAGTCATGCAAACCGTACGACCTGTAGGCGCGACCACAGAATTCCAGAAAAGCGTAAACGCGCGCACAGATCACACTTAATAACTCCGCAGCCGTATATCCGACCAGTACAAAACTTGGCAGATCCCAAGGCCTATGGTTCTTAATCATAAATTCCAAATTTCAGGCAAATCCATCAAACAGTTGCAAAGTTATTAAGGTGCAAAGTTTTGGGGTTTAACATAGAAATGGCTCCTCAACTCCTAACTATGGTAGCACTACCCGTGCTACCATAATATATATATATATATATATATATATATATATATATATATATATTATACAGCAGTGTCAGTGGCTCAGTAGGTAGCACACTCGCCTGAGGCGGGAGATCAGAGGACTGTGGGTTCAGTTCCCACATCTGGCACTTGAGTTAATATCCCAGTACTGACACTGTAATGCAGCATGAGAGGGGTGCTGCATTTCTGAGGTGCCGCTTCGGATGAGACGTTAAACCGAGGTCCCATCTGCCTGGATTGGTGGTAGTTCAGGTGGATGTTAAAGATCCCATGGCACTTATCGAAAAGAGTAGGGAATTTCCCCGGTGTCCTGGCCAATTTCCCTCATTCACTAAAAATACCACCAACAGCTTAATCTGGTTTAAGGTCAGTTGGCATTCATCTGTATCCCTTTCCCCGGTCGGTGCCTGAAAATAGACAGGATTTGTCTAGTGCACTTACCCGGTCAACAACAACTAAATAAATAAATAAAATAATATATATATATATATATATATATAGATATACTGTATGTGTATATATATATATATATGTATATATATATATGTGTGTGTGTATATATATATATATATATGTGTGTGTGTGTGTGTATATATATATATATGTGTTTTATATATATATTTGTGTGTGTGTGTGTGCATATATATATACATATATGCCAAACAACTCCATTTAATGCATCATTTAGGGTTGTTCCACAGCGAAAAAAGTGAGGAAATTCGATGTCAGGGTTCCCACCCTCCTTGCATCCAACCCCCGCCCTTCCCCCACCAACAGACATCGGGGTGTGCACTGGGGTCGTTGGTCCTAACTCTAGCTCCATCCCATGTGTAAACAAGCTGAGGTGGTGCAGTACAGGAGAATGGGGTGAGAGTTAGGACTGATGACTCCAACGCACACCCCGATGCCTGTTGATGAGGGTGGGAACCCTAACATTGAATGTCCTCACTTTTGTCACTGTGGAACAATCCTAACTGATGCATTAAATGGATTTATTTGCCATGAATTTCCCTTCTTTTTGAGAATGAGCACTATAAATAGTGAATTTTTTGTCACATAGTAACGGTAACACAAACGCAAGCGCAAACAGTAACACACATGGTGATGCAAAGGTAAATGGTAATGTAAACGGTAAGAGAAACTCAAGCACAAACGTTAATGAAAACAGAAATGGTAACGCAAACACTAATGGCAACAAAAACGCAAACATTAACGGAAACAATAACGTGAAGGGTAAAGCTAACGGAAATACAAACGGTAAGAAAAAAAATGGTAACAGAAACGCAGATAGAAATGCAAATGGTTAAGGCAATGGCGCCGCAGACAGAAACAGTAATGCAATCGACAACAGAAATGCAACTGAAAATGCAAACGCTAAGGGCAATAGAATCACAAACGGTGACGAAGATGCAAACAGTAAGGGTAATGCAATTGGAAACAGAAACAGTTACAGTAACAGCAACGATGACGCCAAAGTGAACAGTAACACAAAGGGAAATGCAAATGCAAGCACATACGGAAATGCAAATGGTAATGCACGCAGGCATGGTACTGCAACTGGAAATTCAAATGCTAATGGTAACAGCAATGATGAGGTCAAAGGAAACACAAATGCAAGCGGAAGCATGTACGCAAACGCAAATGGTAATGCACACGGTGACGCAAAATGAAATGCAAACAGAAACAGTAATGGAAACGCAAATGGTAACAGTTATGCAAATGCAAGAGCAAATGAAAACACAAAGGTAACACACACCGGTGGTGTGAGCCGGGAACGGTAATGCAAACGGTAATGGAAACACAAGTGGAAACAGTGGCTCGGATATTCAAACTGCGCCAGGCTGTGGCTCAAGCCTGGGCACAGCTCAACTTTGTTGCGCAGGGGTGTGGCTTGGGCAATATTCAACGGAGCTGCGCTATGGCTCAGCAGCTTTGAATATCGCACTCTGGCCACCCCCACTGTGCATGGTGCAGTGGCACTGTGCCAGCGCAAGTGGCCAGAGTGGAGCATGGAGATGCGCTAGCAGAAGTGCCATTGCGCCATGCACAGCACCTGCGACATTCAAAAGGGGACATGCAAATGGGGCCATAATTTATGCAAGGTCCACATGGGGCCATTTGCATGTCATTATGGCCCAATTTGCATGCCATTAGCATGCAGGTGCACCGATCCTCGACGACTTGCGCTTGGCGCCCCTCCAGGTAGCAGCCATGGGACGCGCCCCTGCAGCCTGATCACGGGCATTTGTCTATAAATAACCCTCCTCCAACATCCCTGGTGGTCCAGTGGACTGCTATGTGCCCGATCATGGGCATCGGTATTATAACCCCCTTACGTCCAATATCTCTGGTGGTCCAGTGGACGATCGCTGCCGATCGTGGGCATCTGTAAAGCATAAAATATTCCTATTACCCTGGTGGTATAGTGTACCCCTCCCCACCCACCCACTAAGCCCACCGCCCTCCCCGGGTCAGCTGGCGGGTGGCAGCACCACCCGCCTGCCGCCTCGCTGCCAGCCGACTGACAGCTCGGTGGGCTGCACACCCGATGGTTCACAGCTGAGCCAATGGGTGTGCAGACCACTCTCATCTTCTAGTCCAGATATGTGAATGAATTCATTACATATCTGACCGAGTACGTGGAAGCTGCATGCCCATTGGCCTCGCTGTGAACCACGGGTGTGCAGCCCTACCGAGCTGTCAGTCAGTGGGTGGCGGGCAGCAGACGGTGGTGCTGCCGCCCGCTGGCTGACTGGGGAGAGGGGCGGTGGGGCTCAGTGGGTGGGTGGGAAGGGGGTGCACTAGACCACCAGGGTAATAGGAATATTTTATGCTTTACAGATGCCCACGATCGGGCAGCGATCGGTCCACTTGACCACCAGGGATATTGGGCATGGAGGGGTTATAAGACCGATGCCCTCGATCGAGCACATAGCTGTCCACTGGACCACCAGGGATGTTGGAGGGGGGATTTAGCTACACGGATGTCCTCGATGGGGCATGGGGGGCACCACCAGGTGCGGCAGGAACTCAGGTGGCCACCCACAGGTGGCAGCAGCCGTGTTGCACCCTGCAATATGGCAGCTCACCTGTGGGTGGCCATCACTTGTTGCTTTTTTTTTTGGCTTAACTTTGTGCAGGCGCAGGTAGGGGTTGTGCATGCAAGACTCTGCACATCCTGGGCTGAATATTGGGCTGTGCAGGTATGTATGGGCACGCCCCCCCCACCTGTGCCTGCATACATTACTGATGTGCTCTGGCGCATCGGTATTTGTGCGGTGCACTTTTCCCTTTTGAATATCGGGCCGGGGTGCATCAGTGGGTTGTGCATGGCGCAACACTGTTGCGCCATGCGCAATCCTTTTGAATATCTGTGCCAGTAAGTGTAACAGTAATGAAAGCACACACCCTTTTTTTCTCCAAAAGCTGCATAGAGAAACACAGTGAATGCAAAGAATGTATGCATAATAATGGGCCTCGGAGCAGGAAATGAGCACTTGGAATGCTAAATTGCTTATGTCTCAGGAACTGTATGACAAAGAAAACAAATTCAAATTTCATATGATTTATGACTTTCCTGGCTAGTTTTTCACTTAGCCCCCTAATGTGGGGGCTAAGCATTTTTCTAACGAAAAGTCCGTATCTCGAAGCATTTCCAAGATACAGGCCCTGAAAGGCGTGGCAGACACCATAATGTTCAGTGTATGGGAGAAAGTGTCAACTTCAGACTATTGTAACTTTGCATCCCTGTAATATTTTGTCACCAAACCACCAAAAGGCACATCTGTGGGATGTTGACTTTCTTCCTTCCAAATATCAGCCCAAAAGACCAAACCATTCTTTTGCAGCAGGATGGCAAAGAATTCCTGTTATTTTGGGCATAGTGTCGCAAAGTAGTGTCGCAAATCATGACAGTTTTGCAAAAAAAAAAATCACAAAAGTGTCACAGGTGTGACACTACAGTTTACAAGAATTTCAAAAACATGTTTCTGGGGTGTTTAACCCCCCCCCCCCAAAAAGACATGGCAAGCATCATCAGGGCTTAATTAGGTGAATACAAAAATAATTGAGTCCCTAGAGAGTCCCAAATTTAAATGGCAAGCATTTCTGTGACCAGTAACTGAGAAAAAAAAATGACTGACTCAGGACACTACAGAGGTAATTTGTGACACTAAAAACTGCATTAGCGACACTGTCGAACTTTTTGTTAACTTTTCCCATTGGCTATAATGGGAAACTTGTTTTTTGAATAACTTTTGAACCGTCTAATATTTTTTCATGAAATCTTTGAAAGACACATTGAGGAGCCTGGCTGCATGTCCCCCTGAAGGTATTAGACTGGTTGTGCAAACCATGTGACCTGTAGGCACGAGCAAAGAATGCACAAAAAACATAAACGTGACATGGAATGGTGCTTTATAGCTTTGCAACTGAATATCCGACCATTACAAAACTTGGCAGATCCAGAGATCTATGGTACCGCTCTGAACCTGCAAAATTTCAGGCACATCTGTCATATGGTGGTAAAGTTATTAAGCTGCAAATTTCACACTTTAGCCTAAATGGGGTGCTCAACCCTAACTATAGTGGCACCACCATGCTGCTGTGTATATATATATATATATATATATATATATTGTATATATATATATATATATATATAGGTCATTTTCAATATGTTATAATGCATCAGTTAGGTTAAAGCAGAGTGAATGAGATGTTAGTTGAGTCTCTCCCTTTCTCACTTCACTTCATTTTTCAGCAGACCGTCAGATGATGCGGTGCCATGGGACATCAGGCCCAACTCTCACCCCATTCCATGTGTAAACAGGTTGACATGCCACAGTAAAGTTGATTGGGGTGAGAGTTAGGCCTCGTGACCCCATGGCACACCCCGGCATCTGTCGGTCTATGGAGTATGGGGGGTGGGGTGGTGGGAGGCTAGGGGCTCAACCCTAACATCTCATTGCCCCACATTTGTTGCTTTAATCCTAACTGATGCATTAACAAAGTTTTTTTCGATGAATTTCCTTACTTTTTGAAAAAGTGTAATATAACTAGTAAATGGTATGTGTTGGTGGGCCCTGCGCTCCCACCACACTGCCGATTTGTGCATAATGATATGTGTCTGTTGGAGTGTGGGTCCTCTGAGCCCTGCACTCCCACTTACACATAACTACGTAGCCATACAGCAGCCCTATAGGGCAAGGGGCACTTGTAACACTAATTTGCCAATATCTTAGCAACCATAGCAGCTACAAAAAAAAAAAACAAGTGTAATCATGACAGTGAAACCTCCTCATGAGATTGTTGATGAATCTGTATCTCACGTCATTTCTGAGATACGGGCACCGAAAAGCAATGTGGGTGCTGCAATGTTATCCTACAGGAAAAATGTCAGCTTCGCTATGGCATATCTATGGAACTGATGAATTTTTTTACACCTAAACAGCATAATTCACATCTCTGGAACACCTCCTTTAAAGCCTGCAAATTTCAAGCCAAAAGACAAAACCATTTATTTGCATTGTAATGTACCTAGTGACTAGTACGTGTTGGTGTAAGCACGGGCCCTTCAGGCCCCGTGCTCCCATCAAACCACCCATTTGTGCATAATGATATGTATCTGTGGGAGCGTGGGCCTTTCAGGCCCTGTGCTCCCACTTACACATAACAACAGAGTGAAACAGTAGCCAAATAGGCCTAAATAACCCTTGTAACACTAATTTGCCAATATCTCAGTAACCATACAACCTAGGAGAAAAATTCCACTGCAGGTGTAATCTATGACTGTGAAACTTCCTCACATGCTCTGTGGGTAGTGAAAAATCTGTATCTTATTTCATTTTTGAGATACAGGCACCAAAAGTCACTAAGGGTGCCGCAATGTTATCCTATGTGAAAAATCTTAACTTCGTAATGACATATCTATAGAACTGATACATTTGTTTACACCAAAACAACATAACGCACATCTCTGGGACACCCCCTTTATATCCTGCAAATTTCAAGTCAAAAGACCAAACCCTTAATTTACAATGTAGTGGGAAAGTTTTTAAAAGTTTATAAATTCCTAGTTCATGAGGTAGCAAAATCCCCGACTGAGAGGTCAGTCCCCATTCGCAAACTGTCAAAATCACTATCTGCAAGAAATCCTTGACAGTCAGATTTTGGCCATCTGGTCCCTAAGTGATTCAAGGATTTTGCTACCTCGAGAAAGGGGATTGCTCACGGACGGGGATTTTGTCAGCCCACAAATGGGGATTTTGCCAGCTCATGAAAGCGGATTCAAAAACCAATCCCCTTTTGTGAGCTGACAAAATCCCCATCCACGAACCAATCTCCTTTCGTAAGGCAGCAAAATCCTCGACCATGAGTCAATCCTCATTTATAGGAAGGGACATCTGGTCCCTAACTGATGGTCAAGGATTTTGCTACCTTGAGAAAGGGGATGGCTCATGGATGGGAATTTTGTCAGCTCGCGGATGGGGATTTTGTCAGCTCATGAAAAGGGATTTAAAAATCCAATCCCCTTTCGCAAGCTGACAAAATCCCTGTCCTCAAGCTGATTCCCTTTTGTCAGGCAGCAAAATCCTTGACCATGAATCAATCATCGTTTGTGAGAAGGGCCATCTGGTTCCTAAGTCAGGGTCAATGATTTTGCTATCTCGTGAAAGGAGATCGACTCGCAGACTGGGATTTTGTCAGCTCACGAAAGGGGATCAGAAGCGAGCCGCGAACAAAGAATTTCTAAATTTAAAACATCCATTTTTTGGCCAAAATTAAGCAAACCAAAGGTATAGGTTTGTAGAAGGTGCCACTCTGAACAAAACCGATGCCTTATTGCAACAAGAAGTCACCTGTAGAGGAAGCTACAACATTTTGTTTGGAGGAAAAAATGAAAACAAAATGGTGGCTCACGAAGGGAGTTTTCCTCACAGACTAGGATTTTTTAAATCCCCTTTCATGAGCTGACAAAATCCCTGACCATGAGCCCTATCCTCTTTCACAAAATACACATACAAATCTTGGAGTAAACTGAGCATGCTCAGAATCCCAAAATTAAAAATTAAATAACTTTGGAACAGATTAATATTTTTTAACCAGACCAACTCTGAATTCTTCTTTGACCCAAAGTCTTTTGACCTTGAAAGTTTCAGACCAAATGACCAAAGTGGTGAAAAATGTGTTTTTCAGTGCTTTCCTGAACAAAGAAATGTATGTTCAACCAAAACACGACTTGACAAATCAAGAGATTTACCACAGCAGACTGCACGTTTCAAATTTCATGCAAATCCATTGAATGGTTGCAATGTTATTAATGAGCAAAATTTGAGGTTTAGCATTAAACTGCCTACTCAACCCTAACTATACTGGCGTGACTGTGCCAGTATACTACTGTATATACAGTATATGTATATGTATATGCATATATATATATATATATATTTATTTATAGTAATACCACGGGATGAGAGCTTTCTCAGTAGGATATCCTGTGTTATTTCCACTGGAGTGAGGCTAAATCCTGATGACATCAGCAGAGTGAGGATATCAACATTTATCCACACTCTGCTAATGTCACCAGAGTGAAAATATCTGCACTGCAGCTTGTAATCTAAAGGAAACTGCTTCAGAAAACAGTTTCTCTTTCTCACTGAATCTGCAACTTACTCAATTAGCTTTGCAAAGCACTCTCACCTGTGTCCCATTGTGTTTCTAACACTCCTAGCCCATTACTGTGCTGATCTCAGATTCAAAACAACCTGAATTCTAAATGAAACTCTTTTACAAAGCAGTTTCTCTCTTTCTCTCTCAGTGCTACCTGCAGCAGTTTACCTTTCTCACTGAGCCTCTGACTCACTCAATTAGCTTTGCAAAACACACTCACCTGTATTTCTGACTCCCAGTCCATTCAGAACACATACACATGCACTGACAGCACACACAGAATGAGCAGGAGAAACACAGAAACAGAAAAAATGTTCCTAAAGCTCTCACCCCTGTGGTATAAATCGTACACATGATGGGCAGATCATGGGATAAGTACAATATTCTCAGTCCTGCAGAGTGAGCTGTGCATTCTCATGAGTGCCGAAGGCACTCTTGAGAATACAGAGCTCACTTAGCAGGAGTGAGAATATTTTCCATATCTCACTCCTGCCCATCATGTGTCCCCTATACATACACACACATATATGGGATATTCGGGGGGTCAGTGTGTGATAAAGCACTTATCTAGTACAGTTGACAGTGACCTCAAGTAACCTCACGGGTGCCAAATCATGAGTGAGAGTTACGAGAGGTCGCTGTCACTTGTACTAGATAAATGCTTTATCACACACTGACCCCACCGCATATTCAATTTATGCAGCAGGGAGAAGGTTGTGTTGCAGATTAAGTGTTTATCCTGTGTGTAGTTTGTATAATTATTTTTATTTTTATCAATGCATAAGGTTTTATTTTTTTTCATGGTTCCTTTCCGCTCATTATTTGGTGTGTGGACTTGACGTTGTTATAAAAGGTTGCACACTGATTGGTGGAGGGAGCAGGATTTTGTTTTAAAAAGTAAAGGAAACAAGGTGACTTTTGTTAGTGAGTGTGGCATCTCCTGGGCCTGGTATAATATAATGAGAGCAGGATTAAGCTCTATTTATGAGTTTTCTGTTATTTCTTTTTTTAAAAAAAGATCAGAATTTCTTTTATGATGCTTGTTTTGCGGTCAGGGTGGGGTGGTACAAAAGTAGTTGATGGAAGTGGTTCTTATTAAAAGCGGCAAAGGCAGAGTGTCTGGTGGAGTTGCAGTGAGAGAGTGGAGTGGGGTGGAGCAGAAATAAAAAGACTTATTTTAAAAAGGTATAATGTTATTTGCTACTTTTGCAGTTTGAGTTTTCTGTTGCAATATTGTGTCTCAGAGGTTTGCTGAAGAGCAGGAACCGGGGGGTAGATAATACTGCAGAATATGGAAGAAATGGAGAAGTAGTGACAGCAAGAGGGAGACTGCTGACGCAGCTACTGTGTGGATAAATGGAGTGTGATGTACTTACTATGATGATAAATTTATCACCATAGTATCTTAGATAACTGGTTTTATTTTACAGTTTTTAGCTTGACCCCTGTTGCATAAATAGATACGTGCGCACACGCGTGTGTGTGTGTGTATAGGGGATATGACATGGCCTGACTGAAGATATCATATTTATCGTCACAAGAGGCCAGTGATATCATATCTCACGAGTGGCTTCGCCACTCATGAGATATCTTGATGTCATTGGCCTCGAGTGAAGATAAATATGATATCTTCAGTCAGGCCATGTCATGTTCTGTTTATACACTGAGGCCCAGATATTCAAAAGGGTTGTGCCAGTGCAAGTCCAAATATGCGCCATTCTGTGATATTCAGCGGGAGGCAGATGCGCCCCCAAATCACGCTGAGCAAGAGCGCAATGATAATGAATGCATGTGCAACTGAAGGGGGAGGAACCATGCATAAATGGTGCAGTGCGATATTCAACAACATGCGCCATGCACAATAGGGGAGCAAGCGGAAGTTGCACGATAGCGGAAATGAGCCAAATTAAAAAGGAACAGTGGAGAGGTGCAAGAACACTACAGGGAAGGCACATGTGGCTGAACTCTAGCCAGAAAAACAGGGCAGGAGGGACCCACAGGGTGGGACAGGGACAGGGCACCCTGAACCCACAGGCACAGGGACAGTGTGTGGAGCCACAGCCACAGCCAGTGCAGAAGGGGGAAGTGCCACACAGCACTAAGGCCACCACAGGAAGGTGTTCTCTGTGCAGGGGAAGTAGCAGCCAGGACAGCGGGGGGAACACAGAAACAGCTGCCGGGGAGGGAACACAAGCCAGAGAAATGGCTAGTGCCACCATCCAGATGGAGGCAGTAATGAGGGGGGTGAGAAAGCAGACAGCAGGGGGGCATGGCCGTGGAAGAGCCCTTCAGCGGTATACCCCCAACAGGCGGTACCAAGCCTGCACCAGCTTCGAGCTGTACAGCGATACCGAGATCGTGGGCCGGTACTGCCTGAATCAGGCAATTCTGAGGTGGCTCTGTGAGCTGTGCAGTGATGTGATGCAGGCACCCACATGACGGAGTCATGCTCTGTCAGTGGAGACTAAAGTGACAGCTTGCACATGTTTGCTTGACACGGGTACCTTCCAGAGACCAACAGGGGACACCACAGGCATAACCCAGTCGGCCGCGCCATGCCACCACCAATTCCTCAGCGCATGCCGCCACATGCCGCGGAGTACATTTCTTTAACATGGCAGAGCGCCAGCAAACATGCTGGAGTTCCAAGGGTAACGGTGCCGGCGCAGGTGCTAGACTGCCCATGGCCCATCCACCATGGCCCGAGGGTGCTGTATCAACGGAAGGGCTATGCAAGCATCAACTGCCAGGTGGTGTGCGATATCAAGGGGTGCATAATCAATGTCTGTGCCACGCACCCTGGGGGAGCACATGATGCCTTCATCTGGCACCAGTCAGCACTGTGCCACAGATTCAAGATTGGGGACATCCCCACTTGCCATTTAATCGGAGAGTATGCAAACTACATGGACAAACATAGAGCTTGGGAGGGGCATGGTCAGAGGTGACATGGGTAGTGGCTGATATGGCCCAAGGCAGGGTGACACTGATCACCAAACTAACCTCCACCCTCTACACATAGGTGACAGTGGATACCCACTCTCTCCCTGGCTGCTCACACCATACCAGAGGCCCGCGACCCCATCGCAGCAACACTACAATGAGGCACATGCCACCACATGCAATGTCATTGAGCAGGTGTTTGGGATGCTGAAGACACGTTTCTGTTGCCTGGGCACCTCTGGTGGTGCCCTACAGTACAGCCCTCCAAAGGCCTGTGGGCTATTCCTGGCCTGTTGCATCCTGCACAACATGGCCAACGACTGTGGGATAGCTGTACAGGTCAAAGAGTGGGAGAGCGATGGGGACGATGAGGACGCCGGTGATTATGGTGATGGGCAGACCCCCCTTGGGCGATGGGACCCCCGACTGCTCCAGCTGGCACAGCTGCACTGGGACACCATCACAGAGGAGCACTTCAGCCAACCCAGGTAAGTCATGGGGCCATGTGCAACCACCAGTGGCAAAGGCACAACCCACAAACACGCATGGACACACACCAGGGGTGCATGCTGTCAAGGGAAGTGGTTGAGCATGGAACCGCACACACCGCCAGGGATGGGAGAGGTCTAACATGGCATGTGGTCATACACACACACACACCTCACAAAACATGCACAAAGGGTAGGAGGCACGCCGACCCAGACTACCACCCCTAGACACACACACATGTCCACAGACCACCACGCCCACGTCATTGTGCATGTGTCAGATGCTGGGCACCATTGCACACTGGTGTACAACGCAACGCAGGCATCATCATGCACATGCAACAGTGGACAGCAGCCGGGAGGGTGTGCAGATGGAACGTGTGTGTGTAGGGCTAGGTACCCCACCAGTGCATTGCCCGCTGAATGACACAATGCACACAGGGCAGCATCAGACAGTAGCCATGCTGGGAGACAGGTAAGTCACATGCCACAGTGCCACGGCCACCACAGATATGTGGGCAGCCCCGCTGAGACCCGCCAGCAGTGACAGGCTGACCACTGGCCTCATGGGGTGGCACTGATGGTCCCCCAGGGGTTCCACTGCGTGAACGCGACCGTGCCCGCATGGGGGTCTGCAGCACACCGAACATGCCTGCACCAGGTGTGCTCGGGATGCCCACATCTGAACCCACTGTCGACAAGGAGGGTGTTGCACAACACCGGGAATGGGGGGTGGACATTGCACTGCGTGGTGTCTGCGACGCATGGGCAAATAACTGTGTGCCCATTGTGGCCATGACAGCTGTGAATGCCTGTGTCTGCCTGTCAATGGCAGCGGTCATCCTCCCACAACCGTCCATCCTGCCAGGAGCAGAACAGTGTCTCTGCTGCCTGCTCCCTCTGCCTGGCACAGAGCTGCACTCAGTGCATCCACCGTCTCAACGTTGCATCTGCTGATTGACTGATGCTTTCAGTATGCGGGTGTGCTCATCTAACAGGTCATCTGCCTGATCTGCATGCTGTCCCGCAGGATGTTTGCAGCCCTGATGCTCATCACCCCTTGAGGGTGGGCGCTGCACACCAGGGCCAGGCCTGGGCATGTCCACAGGCGGTGCACTGACACCACTCCCTGACACTGTACCCCCATGGCCATTGGTCAACTGCTGATGCTGCTCCTCTGGCTGCCACTCTCCAGGGCTCAATGGTGCCACCACAGTGGCCACAACAGTCCCACTGTCCTGGATGCACACCAGTGCTGCCCCACTGGTGCAGACAGGCACAGGCTGGGACTGTGATGGTACGCAGGCCTCCACGGTGGCACCACCCACAGCCATGGCTGCAATGTCACCTGCTGTGTGGTCATCCTATGGCACACATGTGTCACTGCCCATGACGTTAGCTCCATCATCCTCGGTGATGGATCCGGCACCAGCCCAAGTCTCAGCATGCTGGCATCCATGGATGCTGGCATTCTGAGACACGGGCAGGGCCTCCTCTGCACCTGCTCCACCAACATCAGTCCGGATGTCCAGGCGGGCCCACTGTCACCCTGAGCCCCGTATTCCTGTGGAGGTGGATGGGCCCTCCTCCATCTCCATGTTACTGGCCTCAGTGGAGAAGCCCACCACCGCTGACCCATGCAGATGCTCAGGAGCTGTAAGGGAAAAAAAAGTAGCATTATTGCATGTGACCTACCCTGCTCCCCCCCCCAATAGACAGTCCATGACCTACCATGCAGTGACGGGCTATCACCCATCTGGAATCCACTACCCTGAACACCGTCAATAGTGCAACACTGCATGCTGCCAGCAACCTGCTCTTCCAGTGGAGTCAGGTGTTGCACCTCAGGCTGTCCCCCACCGGTCGCAGACCATGCTGCCCTGATGGCAGCCACCTTCTCTTTAATCCTTTGCCTGTCTGTGCCCATCTTCTTCTTGCACTCCTGCACGGAGCACTGGTGGCTGCCATGCAGGTTTACAGCATGTGCTAATGCCTCCCATGCAGCAGCACGGGCCTGTGGTGTTCCCTGGCGTCCACTGAGAAGCGGCTTCTTGTCAAGGTAGGCCTCAAACAGGGCATCTGTCTCGGCCTTTGTAAAGTTTGGCCTCCTCTTCCTCTCATGACTCTGTTCCTCTTCCTCCACCACACGATCAGTCATGATTCATCCTGTGAGAATGACAGGGGTTACCTGTGAATGTGCAGTCCCATGCATGTCCGAAACACCACAGTCTACACTCTCAAACAGCATGCAACTCACTGCAATAGACTGCAGTAACCAACTATGGCCAGTGTAGCCCAATGTCGCATTTTTATAGTGCAATCCATGCAAATGAGGTGAGCTGCATCTTTAATTGGATGCAAATGCAGTGACTGCACCATTGGATGGCTGATTAGATGATTTGCATATGCCGGCTGAATATCGCACTGTTGTGCTTTGCGCACTAGTGTTGAACGTGCTGAGCCAAGGGTGTAGTTCTGTGACATGCACAGTACACACCTAACTGCGCATGCCCAGGTTGATGACGCAGGTGTCTGCCATGCTGCTGATGTGCTGTGCATGGGAGGCAATGCAGGGCATGGGCACCATTGTGCCAGTGGCACTACAGCGCTGTTCACCTATATGGTGCTGTGGCACTGGGGCATCGTAGGAGCACTGGGGCAACAGCGCTGTAGGCCACTACAGGAGGTGGCACACAGGCACCCAATCGTGCTACACGAATTGGGTTCCAATCATGCTGTGGCTGTCCGTGTGCCAGAGACCCTTGACCCTGTGCCCGACCTTTGCCCCCTAGGCGCCATGCATCAGGTATGGATGCACCACTATCGTGCTGTTCGGTGACAGCGTGATAGGGAATGGCAGTGCTGTACCGAGCAGCATCTGCGCATGGCAGGACCGCACTGCAGAGTGCCATTTTGCTTGAACCAGACAGCAGAGATGGCGCAGAGGCGTGCTGTGGTTTGGATCCAGGTAGAGCTCGCCAACCTGGTGGCGATAGTTGAGTACCATGCTGGGGCTTTGTTTGGAGAGACACCCCAGGACAGGGCCAGGAGTGCGGTCTGGCAGGAGGTGGCCAATGCCCTGGAGGAGGCCACCGGTATGGGGTGGACGGCGGAGCAGTGCCGCCACCGTTATGGGGACCTGAGGTGGAGGGACCTAGGCCTGCTTGCCCACCTGTGGGCATGTGCCAGGAGGGGCACAGTGCCACGGCCAGGTAGGTGCAACATCCATACACTTTTATCGTCCATATGGGTATCACGGTTGCATGTGTCCGACACATGGGGGGGTATGGTGGTGGTATCGGGTTGTGGGATGGATGGATATGGCTGTGTGGGATTGCACATACATGGGGGTGGGGGGACTTTGCTACCAGATTGTACTGATGTTTCTCTCTCCATGTTTGCACTTTAGGGCCAGAAGAACAATGGCAGAACAGAGACAGGAGGCGCCGCATGGAGGAGCAGCGGGACAGGATGGGTGATGGTGGTCCGCGGCACGTGGACCAGCCTGATGATGGTGAGTGCCTTACATCCATGATTACTATTGCATGCTGTATAACTGGGTGGGCAGTGGGGCATGGCCACCATCCATAGACACCACTGCCATGCATGCATCTTGTTACAGTCAGCACTGTCCAGTGGCACTGCATGTCTGGGAGTGCATCAAAGGAGGTCCATACATGCACCGGACACATGACTGTGGCACTGCCTTCACACCACATAGCCAAGTCACTGTACAGCCATGGTGGTGCTGTGCAGGACATGGGCAGTGGGTGTGTGCAGTGGCCCACATGGCTGTGGCTGCCTGGGTGGGCAGGTCTTGTGGACATGGTCACTGTGGGTGGTCGCACACCATCACAGGGGCTTGGCACATGGCTGTATGCCATGCACAATGGGTGGGCTGTAGGGGGATGGACAGTCACACCTATTGACTCTGCTCCCTCATCCTAGGTGGCCGGCGACTCCTGCAAATACAGCAGGGTATTAACAGGCTGCTCCAGGTGGCGAGGGAGACATTGCAGCTCCTTCAGCGCATACACCGCCACGGGGTCAGGAGGAGATGGAGGAGCACACATCAGCACCAGAAAGAGGAGGACCGGGGTGGCCGTTGATGTCCCCATGGCCCGACTACCACCTTCCCCCCTTTGACCCACCCTCACACCCCTTCTTCCCTCTCCCATATGTTCACCCCTGCTCCTTACCCGCCCCCCACCTGTTATGTGGCCCTTCCCTCCCCCTTGTAAATAATTGTACATAGTTTTTCTTTACATCTTTTAAATATATGCATTTTGTTATGACAACTGTGATGATCCCTGATTTGCAGTGGGCTACAGGTGCTCAGCTGCAGCGGTGTGCATGACGTCAGGGGTGGTGCATGCATGGGCGTGTATGTGTGTGTGTGTGTGCAGAGGTGAACCCGCCTATGGTGTGGGCAGGAGAATCAGTCACTGTCTGTGGTTTGTGTGTTGTACTCTGTGCACTGGATGCCTGTGTGCAGTGGTCCATGGGGCCTGCACTGTGTGCATGGCACCTCTGTCAGACCATCCATGGCCTGTGCAGCTGACACCCTTGCATGTCTGTGATATGCACGGTCTGCTTGCGTGTCAGTGGTGGCTGTCCATGCTGGATAACAACTGTACCCGGCACAATGCCAGGTTGTCTACCATCACCAGTATGGTGCACGTCTGCCTCCGGTGGCACTGTGACCTCCGCTGTTGTTGTCCCCCCTCCATGCTGTCACTTGTGTCTGTTGCAGGGGATGTGCTCCAGTGTCTGTCACTGATGCTCCAGCAGCATGCTGATGGCATACAGCTTCATGGTGCCTGTGCAGGATGGCTGGCACACCTGTGCACTGTAGAGGTGCTGGCTGTGTTTACACATCAGCCATAGGCACACGCCAGTGGCTTGGTTGACCCGCTACTGTGTTCCTGTGTTGGTGTGCCCTTGGGTATGGGTGGGTGTTTGTCCATGCAATGTGTTGCATCCTGTGTGGTGCATGCCTCCATGCTACACTGTGCATGTCTGTGCTGGCTGTTGTGGCCAGTGCTGGGATGGGATGTGTCCTTGGGAGGGTGTGCAGGGTGCTGTACCACTGGAGGTGGGGTCCAGGGCATGCCCTGTCGCATGTGGGGTACCTCGTGTGCTGACGCATGGTTGGTCTCTCAGCTGTACCTCTGGGGGGATATGCAGGGCGGCACTGTGTATGCACCTGTTGCATCGCTGTCTGCTGCCGCCTGCTGCAGGGTGCTCATGGTGGGGCTGCCTTGCATGGCTCCATGGTGCACAGGGTTGCATTGTCACAGTGGGGGTGGTGGCATGCATGGGGTGGCCTGCACTGTTGGGTGCTACTCCTGAGCAGGGTGTATCGGGATCATGGCGCAGGGTGTGCTCTGCATTGGTGGGATGGTGTGGTATGGGGTGGTCGGCCCTCCTTGTGTGCCGGTCTCAGCTTGCCAGGGGGTGTGATGGGGCACCATGGACCAGCTGTGGGTTGGTTGCTGGTATCCATGGGCCAGTGGTTATTCCAGCTCTCCCCCAGTTGTGCTGTGCATGGGGTGTGGGGGATGATGTCTGTTCTGCTGTGTATTCCTCTGCCTATCTGTGGCATGGGTGGTGGGCCCCTGCATCCCTGGTTGTACTGTTGCATTGCTGCCCTACTGCAGGGGGCATCCCAGGTTGCGCTATGGTGCATCTGGACTGCTCAGCTGAACATCCCTTGTTGCGCTGTGGTGCATCAGATATGCTCAGCTTCACATCCCTAGTTGTGCTATGGTGCAGGTGGTGCGATTTTAATTGTCGGCCGTAGGCGCATCTTGGCCTGCGCAGTTTTGGAATATCGCGCTTCTTGTGCATGGGAGCAGTGGACTTGCGCTTGCTCCTGCTGTTGCGCACTTTTTGGGCGCAGTTTGAATATCTGGGCCTGTATGTTTTGCCCCTCCAACACAACCCACCACATACTCCTCTCAATGCATTGGCCACATAAAGGTGATGGCCCTAGCAATACAACTCCTCTTACAGGAATGCTGGCAAAACAACAGATGCCATTTGTTGTTTAAAAACATTTCTGATGGAGCTTGCTATTTATGGTTATTTTTAAAAAAGACTTATCTGGTTTATCCTGCCATGCCCCCCCCAACACGTTCTTCACAGAACGAGTGGTGGACAAGTGGAACACCCTGCCAGAGGAAGTGGTGAGGGCTGAAACAATCACGGGATTCAAGAATGCATGGGATAGACATAAAGGAATTCTGGAGGTTAGGGGTAAGGGGCAACAGACTTCCTGGAAAACATAAACTGAACTTACAAACTTAAATGGGCAGACTGGGTGGGCCATAGGCCCTTATCTGCCGACACTGTCTATGTATCTATGTATGTAACACAGCTCCCCATACCTCCATCCCCACCCACCAAGACAAGAAATGACATAAGGTATTCAAATATCTGGTTGATCCTGTCGGTTTAAAGTTATTTACAAAAAAAAATTATCTGGTTGATCCTGCCATTATTTTTGATGAAATTCATATTTTAAACGCTTATCTGGTTGATCCTGCCTACTAACACTTTCTCTTTCTGTGTAAATATATAGCATTAATTGAGACTATTCTCACTGATGAGCACTATATTCTTTCTGTGAGGTTTTCTAGTAGTTTAAAAGTCAGAAAATTCTGTGCTTTATGCACAGCTTAGTGTTCTTCACTGGACAAGCTGGGAGCTGCACACAGACTGGGCGAGGGGTCGTGGCTGGGACAGTGGAGGGAGGCGGTGTCCGTTGCTGGACACTCGCGCTGCACTCTGGTCCAAAACCCTGGTGTCACCCTTCGATCTGTGTTGATCGCGGTTGTTCGGTGGCTGCAAGCTGTGCATAAAGCATGCGTTTTCTGACTTTTCAACTACTAGAAAACCTCACAGAATATAGTGCTCATCAGTGAGAATAGCGCGACTCATTACGCCAGACATTACACAGAAAGAGAAAGTGCTCAGAGTGGCAGGATCAACCAGATAAGCATTTAAAATATGCATTTCTTCTAAAATAATGGCAGGATCAACCAGATAATTTCACAGATGACTGACAGCTGCGTGGGGGGGGGGTGCTGCATGGGAGGGGTGTTGGGGTAGAGAGACAGCCACAGGCAGTAGACAGCAACAGGAAATTATTTCAGTTTCATTGTGAAGACGTATAGGAATGTGAAGATAAATGTATGATGTATAGGAATATGAAGATAACAATGTTTTCTTCACTAGCCAGCTCAGATATAATTTTTTACACTCTTGTTTATCCAAAAACATACATTGTATAAATATATATACATATACATACACACAAAAAAAGTAAAAAGGAAATCAAAATAACTTCTGATCATAGGAGACTCCATGATTCGGGGAAATGATACCCATCTCCAGCCAGGGGTAATGGTCAGATGTCTCCCAGGTACATCAACATGGAGAGACACTGACCGCATTGCTAAAATTGTTCACAAAGCAGGAGAAAACATTGACGTCCTGGTACACATAGGGACTAATGATCTCGCCAGCTGATCAGTTGTGGAGACCAAGAAACACCTGACCAGGCTGGGTGACAAACTATCATCCATTTCGTCCGATATCTCCTTCTCTGAAATCCTGCCAGTCTGGGAGAGGGGGCAGATGGACAGAAGGTCAGAGAAGGGGAGATAGGGGATCTAAACATGTGGCTAAAGGGCTGGTGCCAGGAAAAAGGACACAGATTTGTAGGGAACTGGCAACAGTTCTGGGAGTGAAAGTTCTTTAAATCTGATGGACTGCATCTGACTAAAGAGGGAGTCAGTGCATTGGGGCAGAAGTTTGACGTTTTTGCAGAATATTTAAACTAGCAAATGGGGAGAGGGGTGCAGCACCCCATACGTCGAATGGGACGAGCACCCCCACCCCTCAGCTAGTGGCCAAACAGGGATTCAGCATGTTTGCAGTTCATTTGCATCACCAGGTAAGAAAAAAGTTACGTCTCCCCATACAACACACAGGGGAAATGCCAAACCTCACCCAACAACTAACACACCGAAATCTGGCCAATGGAAAATCATGTACACAAATGCTCACAGCCTGGGAAATAAGATCCCAGACCTGCAGGCAATAATGTCAGAGGCTAAACTGGACATAGTAGTAATTAATGAGATGTGGTTTACCAGTAACTACACTTGGGAGACTTCAGTACCTGGCTATGTACTGTTCAGAAGAGACCGAGGTGCAAAAGGGGGTGGAGTGGCCCTGTATGTCAATGAAAACATCAAAGCTACAAAAATTCAGAATGCACATAAGGAGCCAGAAGAATGGTGGGTCACCCTGGAAACAGGAAATGGGACAGCAATAAGAACTGGGGTTGTCTACAGGCCCCCAGACCAGGGGGAAGACATAGACACATTACGGTTAGAAGATATACAAAACATGACAACTAAAGGGGAGGTTCTGATAATGGGAGACTTCAACATGCCGGATACAGATTGATCAATAACAGCAGGAACATCTGCCAGAACTAGACACATGGTGGATTCCCTGCAGGGAGAGGGCTTTAAATGACTGGTACAACAACCCACAAGAGACAGACCTATCCTAGATGTAGTACTGACTAACAGGGAAGGGATCACAGATCTCCGGGTAGAAGGTCACCTAGGGGCCAGTGACCATCACATGGTATGGTTCAATTTGGCCACTACATCTAAATCATCCCATTCCAAGGCAAAAATATGGGACTTCAGAGGAGCTGACTTTGATAAGATGGCCAACAGAGTTAAGCTAGCCGTGGCAAAAGAAACACAGGTGAGGGGGTACAGGCAAAGTGGGCAAGCATTAAGGATGCAATACTTGAAGCAACATCACTCTGTGTTAGACAGAAAAGAAAGTTCAAAAGAAGAAGGAAACCACTTTGGTTCTCAAATACAGTAGCAGAAAAGGTCAGAGCCAAAAAGCTGGCCTTCAGGAAATATAAGGGAACACAGCGGGATGAAGATAGGGAGGCATACCAAACTTCCCTAAGGGAAGCAGGGAAGGCAGTAAGGCAGGCAAAGTCCCAAACTGAGGAAACACTAGCACAAACAGTAAAGAGGTGACAAGACTTTCTATAGATACATTAGTGAAGGAGAAAGTCAGAGGAGGTGTTGCTAAGCTCAAAGGAGAAAAGGGGCATGTGAGGAGGAGGACCTGTAAAGCATCTATCCTAAATAGATACTTTTGCTCAGTATTTACTGAAGAGAAGGTAGGGCAGGGCCCACAGCTCAACACCATGGACACAGTGGGGAGGGAGGAGGTGAGCACTACTCCCTTCACAAAAGAAAGGGTCCTACAAGAGCTCGCTAAGCTCAGGGTGGACAAGGCAATGGGACCTGATGGCATACATCCCAGGGTACTTAAGAAGCTAAGGGTGGAACTAGCAGAGCCATTAGCAGAACTGTTTAGTGAGTCTCTGAGCACAGGAGAGGTCCCAGAAGACTGGAGAAGGGCTCATGTGATCCCGCTCCACAAGATTGGTAGCAGGGAGGAGGCAGGGACCTATAGACTAGTCAGTCCTACCTCAGTAGTGGGCAAGATTATGGAGGCACTCCTTAAGGAAAGGATAGTGCAACACCTGGAATCCATAGGGGCACAGGATCCAAGACAGCATGGGTTTACAAAAGGAAGGTCCTGTCAAACTAATCTCATAGATTTCTTTGACTGGGTAACCAGAGTGGTGGACAAAGGGGGAGCAGTTGATGTCGCTTACCTTGACTTCAGCAAAGCTTTCGACACTGCTCCACATAGAAGATTGATAAATAAGCTGAGTAGGCTCAGGGTGGGTCAGAAGTAGGTCAACTGGCTGGCAAACTGGTTGACGGGCAGAAAACAGAGAGTGGTGGTAAATGGTATACAGTCAGAAGAGATGCAAGTCACAAGTGGGGTACCTCAGGGATCAGTCGTGGGGCCAGTCCTCTTCAATATCTTCATTAGTGACATTGCAGATGGACTAGAGGGTAAGGCTTGTCTGTTTGCAGATGACACCGAGATCTGCAACAGAGTAGATGATCCAGATGGGGTAGGCAGAATGAGAAGAGATCTAGATAAACTAGCAAAATGGTCAGAAGAGTGGCAACTGGGATTTAATGCAAAGAAGTGCAAGATCATGCACATAGGGAAGAGAAACCCTGAAGCCACCTATAGACTGGAAAGGGAGTTGCTGGCAGTCACAAAGGAAGAAAGAGACTTGGGTTTCATCATCACCGATGACCTGAAACCATCAAAGCAGACCTCTAAAGCAGTAGGTAAGGCTAGGGGGATGTTAGGGTGTATTAGTAGGGGTATCACAAGTTGTAAGAGGGAGGTAATAATCCCTCTTTACAAGAAACTGGTTAGGCCACATCTGGAGTACTGCATGCAGTACTGGAGGCCACACCTTCACAAGGACATTATCCAAATTGGGGCAGTCCAGAGAAGAGCAACCAAAATGATGCAGGGACTGCATCAGAAGACATATGAGGACAGATTAAGGGAGCTCAATATGTATACCCTTGAGCAAAGAAAGGAGAGAGGTGATATGATCGAAACATTCAAACACCTTAAGGGCATTAACAAGGTGAAAGAGTCTAACGTGTTTAAATATAAGAAAAATAGCAGGACAAGACGACACAGCATGAAATTAGAGGGAGGCCGATTAAGGGGGAATGTGAGGAAATTCTTTTTCACAGAAAGAGTGGTAGATGCATGGAACGGCCTACTTCAGAAAGTGGTGGCTATGAATACAGTGCAGGGCTTCAAACAAGCATGGGATAGGCATAAGGGAGCAATAAAGATGAGTATGAATAGATAGGTCACTGACAGAGCAAAGGCCGATGGCACATTTATAAGGTAGAAAAAGAAATGGGCAGACTGGATGGGCCGGCCTTGCAGTCCTTATTTGCCGTCAACCTCTATGTTTCTATGTTATATATATATATATATATATGTATATATGTGTGTGTGCGTGTGTGTGTGTATATATATATATATATATATATATATATATACACACATTATAAGGGCGTGGTCACACCCCAATATTTAGGGTTATGAAGGCACTTCTATATTAAACTTGAAATTTTGCATGTTAATAACTTTGGACCCGTTCAATGGATTTGCTTGAAATTTGGAATGCGTGGTGGGGCATGGTAGCTCTCTTGATCTGCCAAGTTGCGTTTTGGTCAGACTTATTGTTTTTGTGTGGCAAAATACTAAAAAATGCACTTTTTGCTAGTTCTGAGGGCAGTTTTTTGATTTTGTCCATGGCGTTGCGTGGCCGTCATGTGGTCTGCTGGTCTGAAACTTGGCACATAGAAAGATCTTGGGTCAAAGAATATGTCACGGTTTGTTTGGTGAAAAAGTATTTATCCATTCAAAAGTTATTACACTTTTTAGCTCCCATTATAAGTCCATGGGAAAATTTATATGGTTATTTTGCGAAAGAAGAATGGGGTTTTGGCCACATGATCAAAGAATTTGCAGGCTCGCGATCAAAGAATCTTTGATCATGAGAAATTTATTGATTGTGATGGCCGCCATCTTGTTTTCAGTTAGGGGTTGGGAACAAAGTTAATATTTCACCCCACGGGTGACTTGTGAAATAATATTTATTTATTTAAGAGTTTAACCAGGCAGGCATACTGAGCGACTAGCCGCTCGTTTCCAGATGCGACCCTGGGGGAAAACCATGGGGAACCTAATGGCAAGAAAAAAACAGACACAGATATTAATGTACAGAAAAATGGCGCAAAATAAGATGGACTATACATGGTGGTAGCTAAGGTACTTTACAGTTTAGGTCAAGATAGTCAGACCAGGAGACATTTAAACATAAGCTGCATCATTGTAGAGAAAAAGGGTAGAGTTTTAGACCTCCATAGCACCAATAGGTGAGGAGTTTGAGGCTCAGGAGACTTTGAGGGTCACTAGGGAGTAGGTAGGTTGCAGGCGCAGACAGTGAGAAAGTGTTCCTGGAGGTGGGAGTTGAGGTGGCTGTAACTAGTGATATGACGGATGTCTGTTGGTAGGTCATTCAGAGTTTAGGCAAATGGTAACTAAGTGCAGACTGACCCATAGTAGTGCTGGCAAGAGGGGTATGGAGGCGCCTATTATCGAGTGTCGCAATGAGTAGGCCGCCCTGGGTTGTGCAGTTAAGGTGGTATCAGGTAGGGTGGTAGGGTATGGGACCAGAATTTAGCAGCAACACGTGAGCAATGAATTTGTCCGCGGGATGAGAGTGAGGGAAAGGCAAGAGAGCTATAGAGGTCGCAGTGGTGTGTGAGTTTAGGACATTCCAGTATGAAGCGGCAGTAGGAGTGAAAGAGTGTGTCCAGGCTGGACAGGGTGGAGGGTGGTGCGTTGCCATAGACAATGTCCCCGTAGTCAAAGATTGGAAGTATCATTTTTTGCATTAGTTCTTTCCTGACCGGGGTAGGCAGGCAGCCTTTGTTCGATGAGGGCCCCAATTTTGGAAGCAATTTTATGCAGAGTCAAGCGTGAACTGATTAGTCTAGGTATTGGTCAAGCCAGACGCCGAGGTATCGGAACGAGGTGCAAGAATCAAGGGGGGTATGATCCAGCGTTAGGAAAGGGGGGCGGATGGTGAGCCATGAGAGACGAGGTTGTGAGCCAAAAGTTAGGGAAATTGTTTTTTTAGCATTTAAGAAAAGCTGATTTGATTTGAGCCAGAGTTGAACAGCGTTGAAGTCATGCTGCAGCTGGTCATGCACAGCATCTGCAGATGGGCCGGTGTTGTAGATCACAGTATCATCTGCATACATGTGAATGGCGGAGTGGGAGCATACCTGTGGCAGTTCATTTAGGAAAATAGAGAAGAGGATAGGACCTAGGACTGAGCCTTGAGGAATGCCCATGGTGATAGGTAGGGGGGGGTGACGTGCTGGGGCCGACTTTCATGGATTGCAGTCTGCCCTGCAGGTACACCTGGAACCAGTTAGTGGCATGGTCGGATAGACCAGCAGCCTTGAGTTTACCCAGAAGTAGTGCATGGGAGACAGTATCAAAGGCTTTAGCTAGACCAATGAAAATGGCCGATGTGATATGGCCTTTATCCATACCCACGAGGATGTCATTTGTGACTCTTAGGAAGGAGGTGACAGTGGAGTGCGATTTTCTGAATCCTGATTGGTAGGGGGTAAAGAAAGAGGACTTGATTAAGAACTGGGAAAACTGAGCAAGGACAAATTTTTCTTGTATTTTTTGCCAGGGAAGGGAGGAGGGAGATGGGGCGGTAGTTCCCCGGGGCAGAGGGGTCCCCTCCCTTTAGGTAAAGGGACGACAGTTGCCAACTTCCAAGCTGAAGGGATTGTAGATGTAGCAAAGGAGCGGTTGAGCAGGTCGGCTAATGGTATGGCAATAGCAGGGGCCGAGAGCTGGAGTAGTTTGGAGTCCATGCCAGAGGGACATTTACCCTTGTTGGGGTTTAGGTTTAGCAGTGCATTGTAGACATTGGTCGGGGAGACAGGTCAGAAGGAGAATGCGGTGGGGGGGTGCGTGAGGGAGAGGAATCGGGGGTCACCTTGAGAGGGGATGAAGGTAGGCTCTGTACCAAAGAGGCGGCACTGCTGGTAAAGAACATGTTGAAAGCCAAGGCAACATCTAGAGGGTCAGAGATGGTTGTGCCTAGGATGGATAGGGCCGGGGTGGGTGGTTGAGCAGGCGTGGATAGGAGGGATTTAATAGTTTTCCAGAAATTGGTTGGGTGATTTAGATTAGAGCTGAGGGCCTGCGAAAAGTAGCTCTGTTTAGCATGTCTAATCGATTTTGTGCACGAGTTCCGTAGGCCACGATAAGATAGGAAGGCTTGAGGGGAGTTGGTCAATTTGTATTGTTTCCAAGCCTGATCTCTGGTGCGGCATTTGCTGATAAGGTCAGCAGAGATCCATGGGAGGTGGGAGCCCCTTACTCTAGTTTTTTTTTGCTTGGCATGCTAATATAGGCATGGATTTAGATCAGGGGGCTTCCCTCTATTGACCCATGCCTCTGGTTTATTTTAGTTTTAACAAAAAATAGCCTTTTACATTTGTACAATCTTCCGCCATGGCTCGCTTACGATCTTTGGCCTCGAGCCTGTAAAATCTTCGGCTATGGTTGCAGCCGATTATTTTGTAGCCTCGCAGTCAAAGAATTAAATAACATGGACATGTGAAAAAAGATGAAGCGTGAATGAATCTGTTCAAATCTGTTGAGGCATCCTCCACTAACATCCATACTGGGACAGGAATCAGGCTAGTAGTTCAATGGGACCAAACTGGTGCCATTGGATCGGGCTAGTTCACTGTTACAGGCTAGTGCAGTGAGACTGGGCTAGTTTAATGGGATTGGGCTGGTATAGCGAAATGGTACCAGGCTAGTAGTTCAAAGCACAGTGTTTCACAGTAGCTGAAATGACTTTTCAGAAAAAGTAAGCATAGTGCTCTTCGGTCATATATTTTTATGAAGACAGGTGCATCGCTCTGGACCAGCGGAATGGGTGGGGGGTGTTTTGGAGAGGGTTACAACTTTTGGCACATAACTTGTTAGTGCTGCCCTTGCCTTGTCATCCCCTCAGTAAACCTTATACATGCAATACATGGGGTTGGAGGCTGAATCAATTGAACACCTTCAGGAAACAGTAATATCTGTGTATAATAATTGTATTTCAACCTGCCGCCTAACTCTCAACCTGTCCTCGCCCCAAAATGGGCCATTCACTGTTCGTCAAAGTAAAAACTGAAGGTATGGGATCCTGTCTGTCGGCCTGTCCTCACCCAAAAATGAGCCACTGTCTCACCTCAAAGACTCTGAGGGGTACAAAAAGCATTGAAATGTCTCCCCAAGACACTGTGATTGTGATTAAAAAGGGTGCTCTGCTGGTCAAATAAAATGAATAATAAAAAAATTCAAAGCACTTTATTGCTTAAAAATTCAAGGTTATTACACTCGCCTTTCTGCCTAATCAATTAAAAATGTGTTCTTTTGTTTCTAAGTTTATAGAAAAAAAAATGATTTTTCAACAGTTGAAACCCAATTATCATTTTGTACAATTTACAACTGAATGAGTTTTTTCTTTAGCTCAAGGTGATTTTTCCAGTATTTGTTTTGTAAAAATAAATCTTTCAGATGGCTGAATCTTTTTTTCTTAACTATATGCTTTTCATGTTGCTTGTTCTGATGGCGGTTCTCATGCCTCCCACCCCCCCCAAAAAAAATGAAAGTATATTTAAGAAGCACAGAGGCTTGAAAAGTAACTCTCTCTCGCTACCTCGGCAATCATGAGCAGCATGAACAAGGAGCTGAAGTATATCCTTTATTCATGGTAGAGGATAGAACTCTAACTGAAGTTTAAGGAATTCTGCAACTGAATAGGTAGTAGACCTGTTTTTAAATAAAGACACAAAGTAATTGCTAGAACGTGTTTATTACTTCGTATCTGGGCATCCCTCAGTGAATTCAGGAATTCACAAACATAAACAGTGGTCGTGTAGTCCAAAGCATGTTTTAATTGAGAATGTGAACATAGAAAACCTAATGTTAATTATTTTAAATCATTCAAAATTTAAAATTTGTGATATTGGGAGATCCATGTTCTATGCGGGGGGGGGGGCATCAAGTAATGATTTGCAAATATTTATTTTCCTTTTTTTTTGTCATGTCTGATCTGTTTCATTAATTGATTAGAATAGTGTTGTCTATCTAAAACGTGTAATTTTTAAGTCTGAACACACTCGCATTTTGCAGTCTGTCAGAAATAAGAACACTGTCAAAGTCTCCAGTCCCGTTGTCAGCGTCATTAACATGAAATCAATTTTAAGATAAAAACTTGCAAGTACTACTATTTAATTATTGTAATAATTTACATCAGGACTACAGCACTCATGTACTGCATCTGATGATTTCGTGTCAGTGATGCAGATGGGTCTACACCAAGTTCTCTATTCCGGATGCTCTTATATATGTGTATCACACCCTATTCTTGCAAGATCGTTATTGGGTAACTGACTTTGTAAGGGATATCTCTGATCATTATCCGCCAGTGACACTTTCATGTACATGACATCAATCCAATGTATCCTGACACCTTCTTACCTGTAGAGGGCCACCAATGTGTTTGAAAGATTTTCTTGTTTTATTAATGAATTCATCTTTTGTAGTGTCTCTCTGTTGTTTGCCGTCCTCCCGAAAACATAAACAAGCAGCACTTTACCATTAGTATGCAGAGAATTTATCGTTTTTTTTTAATGTAATAAAGTTAATAGCTACTATCAATGTTCACAAAGTCAGCAGTTGGGTTTGTTGCTGTCACCCTGTCCACTGAACACACACACATACACATTGCAGAAGCCCCAAGCACTTTCATTGTGGGCATGTTGAGTGTTTTTATTTATTTAACCAAAAAAAATGGATCATCATTTACACACAAGCCATAGGTATGGATAAGCACAGTTTGAAGACAATTCTGATGGAATGTCAGCAAGATTGTGATCGCCAGTAAGAGGACTGAAATACAATTGGGATTCAGGAAAAGCAGAAGACTGTGGGTTGTTTTTATTTTGTATATATGCTTACTGGTGCTACAGTCTTATTTTCAGTTGTGAGCAGGTAAATTATTCCTTCTGTATGTCCTGGTTTCCTATACTGAAGCATAACATGATTAACTGCCCGAGAGGGACAGAAACAGCATGAATGGGTCAGTGGCAACATTTTAAGTGGTAATGTTTAAGAATTATTCTGTCCCTTTAAATATCTTTGTCCTGTGGCGATGATCCCTCTACTGACCACATGGCCATTCCAAAGGGGGGGCTCACTCTGAGGTGAATGTCAACTGTTTACCCGGCTTTAATTTTTATTTTGTGACCTGCCCAGTCCACTACCAGTAAAGTGAAACAGTTTTGAGAATGGTTGTGGCTTGAGTCACGGTGTGGTCAGGACAGTTGTGCTCTCTGGAGGTGGGGGGGGGGGATGTCTCTCTCTCTCTCAATAATTGAGATTTTATTTGTTCCTACATTTATACTTATTTACAGGCATTTTAATCAGAGCACACAGAAATACATACTTTCTGGTTGATGCAAGTGGGCACAGGCATGCATTCATGTAGATAAGAGACCTAGTTATGCTGCAGAACTATACCTACCCTTATAGAGATCTATGTTTGCAGCAGTCACACAGCACCTATTTTATTATGGCGTTCTTATCAGTAACCTGACTGGTTGTTGAGTACTGTTTCATAATGGAGCCCCAAGTTACTTCAAGGCTAGCTGCATATAACGCTGAGCCACTTGTTCTTTTCATCTGCCACAATTTTTGTCAATATTTAATTTTTTTATATTGTCAGACTCGGACCTGCATGGGCTGCAGCATATTTGTTTTTGTAAAGTGAAGCACGCTTTCCATATGGACTGCTACACTGACAGACATTACAATTACGCATTAATGCACTTCAGCTTACCCCGGGAGGGGCCACAACACCATGACCTGCCTGTCAACGATGGAAGAAGGTGCTGGCATTGCTGACATTCCTACCCTGGCTTACCACCCCAGGGCGTGATTCGGGGCCTGTGGTGGTGCTGCAGACTGTAATTCAGTCAGTGGAGTGGAACAACGGCAGAGAGTCATAGAGGCAGGCATCAGAACTGCAAGCGCTTTTCTTCCTTTGAGAGGGCACGGATGTGCAATGACATCCAGCATCCTCCCGGCCCCCAGAACGACTGGACAACCTGGTTACTGCACTACTCCTGGCATCCACCAGGGGTCCGTCGTGCACCAGCCGTGCACCCATCCCTCCCCTTTGGAGCAGAACAGCAGTCCACATGCTGCTCCATCCTTCATCCCCCCTGCCTGACCTCCAATGACCCAGCTATGCATATGGGCAACTTGGTGGGCATGCAGGGTGTATAGCTATGCATATGGGAACTTGGTGGGAGTGCTGGGTCCGAACCAATACATGTTTTTTTGGTAGTTATAATGCGCTTTCTCAAAAGGTAAGGAGATTCTTTGCAAAAAACTATGTTTAATGCATCATTTAGGGTTAAAGCAGAAAAAGTCTGGAAATGAGAAATTAGGGTTGCCACCTAAGCCCCCCACCCACCATCCTCCACAGACTGACAGACTATGGGGTGTGTTGTTGGGGTTGTGAGGCTTAAATATCACCACATTCTCCTTTACTGTAGCATGTCCACTTGTTTACTCATGAAATGGGGTGAGAATTGGGCCTCACAACCCCAATGACACACCTCATCATCTGTCAGTCTGTGCAGGATGGTGGGTGGGGGGGTTATGGGGCAACCCTAATGTTCTGATTTCCTGACTTTTTCTGCTTTAACCCTAAATAATGCATTAAATGTAGTTTTTTGCAAAGTATATATATGTGTGTATATATGTATGTATATATGTGTGTGGGGGTGTGTGTGCATATGTGTGTATGTATGTATATATATATATATTTTTGGGGAGGCAGTATAGTGCAGAGGTTTAAGGCTCTGAGCTGCAAATCTGGACACCTGGATTTGAATCCCACAGTCCCGACTTGCATACTGTGTGACCCTGAGCAAGTCACTTAACTTCCGTATGCTCCCAGGTTGCACCTGAAAACAAGCTTTCAGCTAAGTCGCGTCTCACCTGGTTAAACAATTGGAATATATATATATATATATATATATATATATATATATATAGTGCTCCTCTGTTATCTGCCCACTCTGGTGGATAACAGAGTGTGCAGAAAATAGAAGGTAGTGCGCACCCATGTACTAGATGCTGTACAAAAGCAGTTGAGGTGCTGTGCTGGTGTTTGCACTACTAATTACTGCACACATGACATGACACAAGCCATATAACTGTTTTCTGGGTCAGTTGTGTATTAGTACAGTATATAAGTAAAAAGATTTATTGTGAGGAGTTTTTAAAATGCTTTTAAAAACTGCATAAACAGTACCATAATAAATATGTTTTGGTAAAGTGCACTACAGATGGAGCAGAGCAGCATGTTGTACAGTACTGAACTTCAGACCAATTTAAAATAATCAGTGATTGCCATTTGTTTTGCTCTGGTAGATGCAAGTGTTTAACCTGGTAGTCAAGGAGCAAGCACGTCTGAATATCAGGTTCTTCAGTGAGCTCATTACATTCTAGGAATCTGAGGACAGTGTTTATAGCCTCCTTGGCCTCATGCACTCAAGGAGCTTTTTGTTCCTGTTTATCATCCTCACCTGTAGCATCATCAGTGCCGTCCAAAGGATCCTCTTTGTCCTTTAAATTAGCAACTATACCAACAATGTCATCATCAATTACATGTTCAAACAGCTCACATTCATTTTCTAAAGACATGTATTCTGCAGCAGAGATGTGCATGTCTGACTGTATGAAAAGAGCACCTGCCACAGTCTTAATTAGATCATTTAGTTCACTAACATCCTGTTCGGGTGTTGTTACACCCCCAGACCAAGGTATGTTACCAGTATGGCACCAGCAGTTTTTAATTGTGTCTGCTGTGACAGAGTCCCAAGCAACTTTCAAGAACCTTATGGCATCACTGATTAACCAATGCCTGTTCCTGGCCACTGTCTACTCAGTCAGTCAGATACTGTAGGTGTTGCCTTTGACAGTGGCCCTTGGATGACTGAATTATGCCTGCATCAAGTCGCTGCAAATGACTAGTGGTGGTGGGTGGGAGGAAGTGGATTTTTACATTGGCAAAAGATTTTGACACAATGGCCCAGATATTCAAAAGGGTTGCGCATGGCGCAACAGTGTTGTGCTGCAACCAACTGATGCGCCCGAGCATATGTCTGTAAGGGAAAGAGCTGCCGCGACAAATTCGGCGTGCTGAGCGAATAGTAATGTATGCAGGCACAGGTGTGGGGGGGGGGTGTTTCCATGCATAACCTGCACAGCCCAATATTCAGCCCAGGATGTGCAGAGCCATGCATGCGCAACCCCTACTTGCGCCAGCACAAAGTTAAGCCAAAAAAAAAGGAACAACTGATGGCCACCCACAGGTGAGCTGCCACATTGCAAGGTGCAACACGGCAGCTGCCACCTGTGGGTAGCACCCGAGTTCCGGCTGCACCTAGCAGCACCCCCATGCTAATCGAGCATGTTTAAAGAATGTCCCGTCCTATATTTCTGGTGGTCAGTGGGACCGAATGCTGCCAATTGTGGGCATCTGTTTTATAGAAAATTTCCTATTACCTTGGTGGTCTGAAACTCCCCACCTACCCACTGAGCCCACTGCCCGCTCCCCTGGGTCCAGCACGGCAGGCGGCAGCACCACGCCTGCTGCCCGCCCGTCTGCCGACTGACACCTGGTAGGCTGCGCGACCATTGATCACAGCGTGAGCTAATGGGCGGCAGCC
The DNA here is from genome assembly GCA_016271365.2 of Neoceratodus forsteri. Classification (NCBI taxonomy): domain Eukaryota; kingdom Metazoa; phylum Chordata; order Ceratodontiformes; family Ceratodontidae; genus Neoceratodus; species Neoceratodus forsteri. Next base: position 171,089,576 of record CM028131.1, on the reverse strand, counting down.
TCCGTCACTACACATTCCAGATATGTGAATGATCATTCACATATCTGGAATGTGCAGTGGTAGGGGCTGCATGCCCATTGGCTCACGCCAGAACCAGTGGGCGGCAGCCCTACCGAGGTGTCAGTCAGCAGGCAGCGGGGCAGCAGGCAGGTGGGGTGCTGCCGCCTGCCAGCTGACCGGGGGGAATGGGCTGGTAGGGCTCAGTGGGCGGGTGGGGAGGGGGTACCCTAGACCACCAGGGTAATAGGACGTTTTATGTAAAACAGAAGCCTGCGATCGGGCAGCATTCGGTCCACTGGACCACCAGGGATATTGGACGGGGGGGTTTATATTTCAACAGATGCCCACGATCGGGCACATAGCTGTCCACTGGACCACCAGGGATACTGGACAAGGACCTATATTATGACAGATGCCCGCTATCGGGCAGAGAGCAGTCCACTGGACCACCAGGGATGTACGATGAGGACTTTCTTTGTAAACAAATGCCCGCGATTGGACTGCAGGGGGCAAGTCGTCGGGGATCGGCGCACCTGCATGCAAATGGTATGCAAATGGGGCCATGTGCACCTTGCATAAATTATGGCCCCATTTGCATGTCACCTTTTGAATATCGTGGGTGGTGTGAATGGCGCAATGGCACTTGCGCTAGTGCATCTCCATGCTCCACTCTGGCCACTTGCGCTGGTGCATTGCCACTGCACCATGCACGGGGGGGGGTGGCCAGGGTGCGATATTCAGTGCAGAGAAAGGCTACCAAGATGATACATGACGCAACAGAATGTATGGAGTGAACAGAGTTTGGTGAACCTGAACATGTACTCTCTGGAGGGGAGAGAAGGGAGAGAAGAGAGAAGGGGGATATGATGAAGACTGTTAAATACTTTAAAGACATTAACAAGGTTGACAGAGGGGATCTTTTTCTACTGAAGTGAGAACTAATACACCTTGTGATACCAGAGTGAAGAGCAAAGCTAGAGAGGTCTCTATGATGTCATTAACTCTTCAGATGGAAACACAGCCTTAGTTGTGGATGGTCACCCATCTGTATTTTATATAGTATATGGTTGCCCTTGATTTTTTTTTCTTTGGTTTGTAGTACCTTCTGTGTTATCTGGTGCTGCACCTGCTTACTCCAGCTTCTCAATCATACTGTATTGATTCGAAGAACTCCTGTGTGGCTGGCGCTCACTAAATTCATGCCACCATGTTTTTATTATTTTTCCCATTGGAGCCACATTGAGTGAGTCAGTCAGGTGGTAGGACAACATTGAAAAGTTGTTGTGCTCTTCATGTGACGTCAGAATGATAGTTCAAAAATGTTTTTGACCTTTGATCTGCTCTACAACAAGATTTTGAAAGCCACCATTTTCTATGCATAATAAACCCTAACCATATACTATATTACAATTCACTTTGAGGATTTAAAAGAGGGAAGTATAGATTCAAGAGGAAGGTCAGGGTGACGGGAAGGGGGTTCACAGCAACAGGTAGAAAACATGCCTGAGCTCTGCAGTGAGCAGATTTGTTAGACCTTCAGGCCTTCTTACGTTGGCATTTCATATGTACGCTCATAGGCACACTGATGTGTCTGAGGACAAAACATGTGTCTGTCTTCTCTTCTCAGTTTTTTGCAGATTGTGTTTGAGGCCATATAGCACCATGCAGTCCTGCTTACACCAGAACCAGCAGTAGGAGGAGAAAGTGTATGGAGGGAACTTTTTTTGCAGTGGACAATTTAACCCATGTATAACTAGACTCTCATTTCACCCAGCTTGAGGCCAGTTACTAGAAAGCATTTAAAGAGTTAAACCTGACCCTGATGGTTGTTCTCTAGTGGGCACCAGCTTAGGGACAGGGCTGGATTTTCAAAATGTGGCATGGTGTAGAGTTTGTGTCAAGCCTTGCACCACTACACTTAGATTTTGGCAGTGTGCCAAACCCCCCTCACACCTGTGCCTGATTTTACAATCTTGGGCACAGTTGTGACAGTTTCTATGATTTATGGCAGCTTGCACAAATGTCTGGTGCAAGTTTTGTAAAAAAGGCCCTCGGGACTGCTGCAAGCAAGATCCACAAAAAGTTAGTCTAACTTGCGGCAATTCACCCAAGGCATAGAAAATCCCGATCACTGGTCAAGAGAATGCTGCATGTCCCATGTGCCATATGTTTGGTGTACTGGGGGCTTGCAGCATTCTCAGGGGTCTGAAAATCCTGCCCCAGGTGTCTGGAATTTGTCATAGAAGTAGTAGGTAAAATGCAGACCAAGCCCACAAAGGTGTAGCAGCCAAAAACTGATCCAGAAAGAGTGAAAAATAGCTGTGACACAAAAAACAGGTACACATAAAAACATAACATAGAAACATAGACTTTGAAGGTGGATAAGGACTGCTTGGCCCACCCAGTCTGCTCATTTCCCAACCAACTGGATAAGCTGCAGATCATAGTTAACCAACATCCTACTTCCTCCTATCCCCCCACAAAAATTGCCTTATATCTCATGCATTCTTGAATTCCCCCACTGTTCTTGACCCCACAACCTCCTCAGGAAGGTCATTTCATGTATCCACAGCCCTCTCTGTGAAAAAATACTTCCTCATGTTGCCCCTGAGCTGCCCCCCCTCTATCTGCAAACTGTCCCCCCTTGTTCTTGGACATCTCTTTATGACAGATGCTACCCTCTTGGAATTTGTTGATTCCCTTGAAGTACTTGAAAGTTTCTATCATGTCCTCCCTCTCCCTCCTTTCCTCAAGGGTACACATATTAAGCTTCTTTAGTCTCTCTTCGTATGGTTTCTGGTGCAGATCCTGCACCATTTTAGTTGCTCTCCTCTGGACTGTCTCCATCCTGTCTATGTCCTTGTGGAGATGGGGTCTCCAGAACTGCACACAGTACTCCCAGATGGGGTCTCACCAACTGTCTGTACAGAGGGATGACAACTTCTTGTTTTCTACTGGTGATGCCTCTCCCTACACATCCCAGTATCCCCTGCCCTCCTTACTACCTTCTCACATTGCCTGCCTACCTTTAGGTCATCTGATATGACTACACCAGGTTCCTCTTAATTTTTGTAGTTGTTAATACCATCCCCCCATTGTGTACTCTTCCCCTGGGTTTTTTGTTTCCCATGTGCATTACTTTGCACTTCTTTGTATTGAATCTAAGCTACCATACTTTTGATCATTCCTCCAATCAAGCCAAGTCCCTTCTCATCCTTTCCACACCCTTTGTGTATCAACCCTGTTGCAGATCTTTGTGTCATCTGCAAAGAGGCATACTTTTCCTTCCAGTCCCTCTGCAATGTCACTTCTAAAGATATTAAATAGGACCAGCCCCAGTACTGAACCCTGCTGTACCCTGCTAGTAACCCCCTTTCTTTGTAGTGGATTCCATTTACTATTATCCTCTGTGTCCTGTTGCCCAGCCAATTTTTACCTAGGCTACCACCCTGGGATCCACTCCCAGGCTGATTAACTTGTTTATTAATGTTTTATGTGGGGCTGTGTCAAATGCCTTGCTAAAGCCTAGGTAGGCCATGTACACAGCCCCTCCATGGTCTACTACCTAGGTCACCCAGTCAAAGAAATCTATTAGATTCATCTGACATTACCTTACCACTATGAATCCATGCTGCCTTGGGTCCTGTGCCTGCTGGCCTCTAGGTACTTAACAGTTCTTTGTTTTGGAAGTGATTCCATCATTTTCCCTACCATTGAGGTCAAACTGACAGGTCTCTAGTTTCCTGCATCTGCCTTGTTCCCACTTTTGTGAAGGGGAATCACATCCACCTTGCTCCAGTCCTTAGGTACCACACTCTCCTCCCATGATTTGTTAAAAAATGGTAGTCAGTGGTGTCACTAGTTCTCCCCTTAGTTCTTTTAGAATTCTGGGGTGAATCCTATCAGGCCCCATTGCCTTGTCCACCTTGAATTTTAGGAGTTCTTTCAGGATCTTTTCTTCTGTGAATGGACTGGTATTGACCCCCCTATCCAGAGTGCTTCTATTGTTTGGTTTAGGTACATCCCCCTCCTCCTCTTTTGTGAATACTGAATTAAAGCGTTTGTTCAGTATCTCTGCCTTTTCACTGTCATACTCCCCCCATCCCCCTTTTTTATTATGCCTCACTATCCCTCCCTTGGTCTTTCTTCTCTCACTAATATACCTTTAAAAGGTTTTATCCCCCTTCTTAACTGAGTTTGTTATTTTTTCCTCAATTTTGGGCCTTTGCCATTTTGACTGCCTTTAATTTATTAACAGAATTACCAAGGGTACAGACAGATCTGGGCTAACAGTGCTACATATCAGCTCTTGAAGCTTTATCGGGGCAGAGTTAACACAGACCATGCTTCTTTAACACCTCACACGATTAGCAATTCATTATTCAGTCACGTTAATCAATTTAGGAGTGCAGAACAGGTAATATGAATACATTGCAACAAAGTACAAAAAAAAATAAAAATAGGAATGCTGGCAGATATATTGTCAAGCAAACTAAACCTGGGCATACAACACTGGGCACCTTCAATGCTTTGTATTGGCCAAAAGCCGAGTGACAGGGGACAGGAGCCTGGTGCTGCTGTGCTCACTTTTATTTTCCCTAAATTAAAACCTTTATTTCTGCTGGGTCGAGTGGTTGCTAAGCAGAGAAGGACACAGGAAGTACTCCAGACCTGTAGTTCGGGAACGTCTGAGTAAGAACTACAGGGACAGAGTAGTTTTATTATTTTTAAAGTTGGAGACCTTGGGAGTGTGAAAAGGGACTCCAGTTCTGTTATCTGTCAATTTGGGGGACTTTTACAAGGTAGAAATCATCTTGAGACCTTAAGTCTGTGTGGGAGACCTGTGGTAACTTCCGGGTCATAGCTGATTTAAGGGGAGAGGTAGCGAGCGCCATGAGCTCGAGCATGTGGTGCCTGCATGCATCCCCATGCATATTATGCGTGTTGGGCATAGGGAGTGAGGAATCAAGAGACATACAAGATAAGGTAGGACTAATTTAACAGAGACTATGCTGGAACAGCTAACAGTGCATGGAAATGGAATCAATGTTAGTTACCTTATGAACTGGGGAACTGGGAATAAAATGTGTAGACTATAGGAACGTCTCCATGAAAGAAGTACAAGAAGGATTGAAATTATTTGTTTACAGTGTATTGAGATTAAGGGGTTGAAGACCACTTAATGGGTCTGGAACTACAGCTTAAGTGTTTGAAACAATATGGAAGTAATGAGGAGTGTACTCAGGAAGTAAAGCAACTAGAACAGGGCAAATGAGCATTCATCCAAACGTAATAGGGACGAACTGGAGAAGCAGGATGGATGAGATGCCCCATTGCAGGTGGTAAAAGGTAAAAAAGGGAGGAGAGCTATGAAACAACAATACCCCATGCAAGATATGTTAGATCCTCACAGTCCATTGTCCCTAATTGGCAATATAATGGAAAATGCAAGTCCTGATAAACAGGAGGGGATGCTTGTTGATGGGACCTTAGAATTGACAGAAAGTTGTGATATTCAGTATTTCATCCCTACACAAAATAGTTTTACCCTCTATCTCAGTTGACAGAGCTGGAAGAAAGCATAACCCTACATAGTGGTCCTACCCTTGGATATAGTGGGGCCCAGCCTGGGAACTTAGTTGTTATGAGTCAAGAAGAATCTGTGACACAGACAGACCATGTGAAAATCTGGGTAGTAAATGAGAATCAAGATGCCCCTGTTATGAATGCAATTAATTCCCATATTATCACGGGTTGTAACCAGGCAGATGAGGGAGGGAACATGAATATGGAGGTAGAAATACCTGAAGAGACCATAAGAGTGTCTGGAGGTCTAAACCTCACTCTCGGGTTATTGGATATAATGGGCATGCAAGGAATCATAGACACATTGCATAAGAGTAATAAAGCTTGTTTATAACTACCAAAAGGAAAATCACAGTTATAATAATAATAATAGCTTTATTTCATTTAAGCACCTTTCAAAATATCAAGGCGTTTTAAAATAAAATCAAACAGCAATAATAAAATCAACACAGATAATAATAAAATAATAAATATAGTTTGATAGGTCCCTTTATACAGTACCAAAAGAGGCCTGGCGCCACAAAAAAGTCTTCAATGCCCGTTTAAAACCCCCCACAGTTGCACTCTCCCGCAGCTGACAGGGTAGAGAATTCCAGAGGGAAGGGGCCACATACATAAATGCACTGGCCCCAGAAGATTTTAAAGACACCCTCAGAATCTCTAGCAACCCCTCGTCAGCCGAATGGAGCTGATGCTCAGGGCAATAAAGTACAAGAAGCTTTTTCAAGTAGTCAGGGCCAAGTCCATGTAGGGCTTTGTAAGGCAGTAAACCAACTTTAAAGGTGATCCACCACCAGATCGGCAGCCAGTGCATCTCACGCAGCACAGGTGTAATATGAGAGGATCGAGACATTCCCATCAGTAAATGCACTGCAGCGTTCTGCACTAGCTGCAGGTGGCAGATATCAACCCCAGGTAGCCCTAAGTACAGGGAGTTGCAGTAATCAAGGCACGAGGTCACAAAGGAGTGGACCAATGTAGACAGGTCCCAGGATGGAATGAGGTGCTTGATCCTGGTGATGTTCCTAAGGTGGTAAAAGGAAGACTTGATGACCGCCGACACTTGAGACCGTAAAGTCAGCCTGTCATCAAGCACCAACCCCAGGTCTCACACCTGTTCAGAGGAAAGGATCTGGGAGCCCCCCAGAAAAAGTCCAGAGGGCTGACCAGCCCTCATCCCCTCTATCCGGTGACCCGGGTCCATAACCATCACCTCGGTCTTTCCTGCATTCAACTTTAGTCAGCTCGAACTTGTCCAATCCTGAATTTCAGGGAGACAGTTGTTAAATATCGAGACAGCACTATCCTGGTCAGGTGCAAAATACAGGTACAGCTGGGTGTCATCAGCATAGCAGTGAAACCTTAGCCCATACCATCTTACAATGTCTCTGAGGGGCAGCATATACACTGAAAACAACATGGGGGAGAGCACTGAGCCCTGAGGCACCCCACATGACAGAGAGAGTAGGTCCAAAGAGAAAATACCAGACACCACTCTCTGAGTTCTGCCATTAAGGAAAGATGTAAACCATCTGAGGACCATACATGTCAGGCTACAGATGGATCTCAAGTGCCTAAGCAGCACCCCATGGTCCACAGTGTCAAAGGCTGAAGAGAGAGCAAGTAGCACCTGAATAGAATGGCATCTCCAATCTTTAGCCATCAGGAGATCATTGAGCACCCAAACCAGCACAGTCTCGATACTATGCCTCTTTCAAAAACTGGACTGGAGAGGTTCATAGATGTTATGGATGGTCAAGTGGTCCTCCAACTGTATCGCCACTACTTTCTAAATAACCTTTCCTATAAAGGAAAAGTTTGAGATAGGTCTGTAGTTGGCCAGAGAGTCCGGGTCCAAAGAAGCCTTCTTCAGGATAGGTGTTACCACAACCTCCTTCAGGGAGCTAGAGAACTCACCTGAATCAAGGGAGCACTGGACTATCTGTACCAGGACCGGACCGATAACATCACAACAACCCATAGTCAGGGTAGTTGGGCTCAGATCCAAACTACAGCATGTAGGGTGCATACTCTGGACAATCTGCATGACATCCATGAACTCCGACGGGTCAGTTGTCTTAAGCAGTTCTTACCATTAGGAACTGGGAGCCAAAGCTAAGCGTTCCCTATACCTCGAGGAATCTCTGTGTCTCCTGGGGTCTCCGAGGTAGAAGACGTAATGTCTTACATTATATACCTAAGATAATTACCATGGTTACTGTATGATAGAAACATTTCTAATTACAGAGATGAGCCCTATTGGTTAAATTTGAGGTGGCTCCTCAGTCCAAGATAACATTATACAATTTTGTTATAGCCATCACTTTGTTGAAACAAAGAGGTACAGTTTGTACATAGCTGTGTAGTAATACAAATCATCAGAAAATGGCAATGCTGACTCATATATCATAACACTATAAGGACACAGGTGTTCTAGCATCTTGTAAGCAAGAAATACATATGTATATTGGAAAGTAAAGTGTATAGCAAATACATGCATATATATCCTGACATCTACTCTTATATGGTAGATGCCCTTAGCTCTATATGTTAGTATACCACATACCTAAATGCTAGTTGTTTGTGGTGTACCTCTGGGGGTACCAATTAGGGTGCAGGGACCTCGTGTAACAAGAGGATTTATTATAGGTGATGCTATTATAAGATTTACGGATGCTTACACTACCAAGCACCATAAGGAAGTAGTTACAAGTTCATATTTGCCTGGGGCCAAGTTGTGTGATGTAGGGAAACTACTTCCGGCCATGGTGAAAAGGAAAAATGATAGGCCCATTATAGTTATACATCCAGGAACAAATGATATCAGGCACACAAGGGAGGATTTGATATATTTGGAATTGTTGAATATTGTTAGGATTATAAAGTCTAGGGGTCATCTCAGAGATTTTGCCAGTACCCAGAGCCTTCCAAGTCCTGAATCAAAAGATTCGAAGAATAAATAATTGAATCAGGAGATGGTGTGTGATGAATCAAATGCACTGCATAACATCCTGGGAAGATTTCAGTAGCCAAGATTCTCTGTGCAATAAAGATGGCTTTCATTTGAGTAGAAAATGAAGTAAGGTACTGGGAGAACTTTTTAAAGTGGCAATTAATAAAAATTTAAACTTGGAGGAGGGGGCGAGGCAGGCTCAGATTTGAAAGTAGTGGCCGCAGTGAACCCCGGTCATGGAAGAGGCGCACCAGGGAACGAGGTATTTGGTGTTGTACTTTGTGCTAGCCCACCATCAGTTATGAAACACAGTAGGGAGAAAGTTTATGATAATATCAATGTGTTACTCCTGAATGCAAGAAGTTTGTGATATAAAATACATGAATTTAAATATGTTATGATTACCAAGGGAATTGATATATATGCCATAACTGAGAAATGACTAAAGCCAGATGACTGGGAATCACATATTGAGGGTTACGAGTTTTTCCATATTGATAGGGCTTCTAAAACTGGTGGTGGTGTCTGAATTTTTATATTTGAACATCTGAAGCCACAGGAAACAAAGTTTGATATTGATGGTATTAAGATTGAGCAGTTATGGGTTAAAATAAAGTCATCTGCGAAGGAGATTTTGGTGGGAGTATGTTATAGGGCACTAGGGTTAAGTGAGGCTGAAAACATTCAGTTTATGGAGATCTTAGAGGCAGTGAACATATTTAATAACTGCGTGCTGTTAGGAGATTTTAATCTGCCTAAAATTGATTGGGAATTGTGGCAGGGCAAAGCAAATTAGACACATGGTTTATTGAGTCCTGTAGCAGCAATGATCTTGAGCAATTTGTTCTAGGCAGTACTATGAATGAAAATATACTCGATTTGGTCTTGAGTAACATGGAAGGAAGGGTATGAGACTTAGAGATACACCCCCCCTTGGGGGATTGTGACCATAACATGCTTACACTTTCAATCAAGGAGTCTACCATAACTGTTTTTAGGTGTTCAGAAATCAGGAACTGTAAGAAGATCTATGTGACTGGGATGAAAATAATTACAGGGGACATGGGACTGGGAAAATGAGTTAAAAAGTATAAATATGGAGGAGGCTTGGAAGAAGTTTAAGAATAAAACCAACCACTGCATAGACAGTTATGTCCCTGTGACAAAAAAATACAACAAACGTTGTAGGATTCCCATGTGGTTCTCACATAAAATTTGGAAATTAGTAAAAAAGAAGGAATAAGGCATATAAGAGGTACAAAAAAATTCCCACTACTGATAAATTTAGGAAATATATCACAATAGTTAAGGATTGGAAACTGGCTATAAAAAAGGCAAAAACAAATGCAGAATGGGTGGTAGCCAGTGCACATGATAATGGGAAGCAGTTTTACATTATATTGGGAGTTTTAGGACTGAAAACAAGTAATTGACTAGTATTGTTGATGGGGAGTCTGTTCTTGATAATGAAGTGGATATTGCAAACAAATTAAATGAGTACTTTTTTAGCAGGTTATCACAAGCAGGATGCACAAAGCTTGACTAATTGTAAGATTAGTAATAGGAGCATTGATTTTGTAATTACAAGGGTGGAAATATATGAGAAGTTAACAAGTCTGAATGTGACTAAATCAAGTGGACCTGATGAAATTTATCTGGCGCTCTTGAGTAATTTGGCAGAGGAACTGTCGGGTCCAATTACATTGTTGTTTAATACGTCTTTGACCTCTGGTGTGGTTGTACAGGATTGGAAGGTGGCACACATAACTCCTGTGTTTAAAAGAAAAGGGAATAAGTCACAGGTTATTAATTATCGGCCCATAAGCATAACTTATCAGGTCGGTAAAATACTGGAGGGCTTCATTAAGTAGTTTCTGATTAAGGATTTAAAAAAGGTTAGATATAATGGATATAACCCTGTATGGTTTCTATCAAGGGAGGTCATGTGTTACCAACCTCATGGATTTCTTTGAGCTGGTTAGCAGAGCGCTGGATGAGGGACTCCTGGTTGATGTGGTGTATTTAGATTATAGTAGAGCTTTTGACTCTGTGTCACTTCCCAGGTAATTGGAGCTGTTAGGAGAAATAAGAGTAGATCCCAGCCTTATAAAATGGATTCAGTCATGGTTCTTGAATAGGTTACAGTGAGTATGAATAAGTGGGTTCTTCTCTGAGTGTAGTGTGGTGACTAGTGGTGTGCTTTAGGGATTGATTCTGGGTCCCACCCTGTTTTCCATCTTCACTGCTGGTATGCAGGGTTAAGGGTGGTGCGTGGATTCAGACATATGCTGACAACACAAAAGTGGGTGCAACAGTAAATAATGCTGAATCCATACAACAGTTACAGAAATTCTTGAACCACTTGCAACAATGAGCAACCAAGCATAGGCTAGTATTTAACATAGATAAGTGTAGTGTAATGCACTTTGGTCACAACAACCCTTTAGCTGAATATTTTCTAAATAGTAGGATTCTAAGTGTCACTACTTGTGAGAAGGATCTGGAAGTATTTATCACCGATGATTTGGGATTTGAACGTCATAACTGGTAGTCGATTAAGAAACCCAATAGAATTATGGGTAACATACTTAGAAATATACGTAGTAGGAGAAGGGAGGTTTTGGTGCCTTTGTTTAGAACACTGGTTAGACCCATTTTAGAGTACAGAACTCCATTCTCAACACCACAGACTGCTAGCATAACAAAGTCTTATGAATGTATGCAGAGGAGATTATCACAGAAAGCTGTCCAGGGTAAGGACACATGTTGTACAGAGAGGTTGGAAACCCTTGATCTTTTCTCCATGACTTATAAGAGGGTAAGAGGTGATTTGATCTACAAATATAGAGCCTTTTCGGATGATAGCCTGTTGGAATCTGTTGACCTATGTAAAAAATTAAAGACAGAAAGTTCAACTAAAGGTCATAATAAACAATTAAAGGGTGATTTTTTTTAAGACATCTAGGAGAGGGGCTTGGTTTAATCAGAGAGTTGTGAATGAGTGGAATGCACTGTCCAATGAAGTGGTCAATGCACCTACACTTGGTACATTTAAGGCAAGGTTGGACATATTCATGGGGGGTAGGACTAGAGAGTTTTTCCACTAATTCAGTGGTGAGTCTATTATGACCCTTGTGGTCACTTGAATTGTATTTAATCCTATGACCTATGACCTATTAATACTAATCCATTAGTTAATATAACTTACATAAACTGTAATGTATAGAAAAGTATGTTAACAAAGCCCATGATATTGAAAGGGTAAAAAGGAGAGGTGGGGCGGGGAAAGGAGGGGAAAGGGCGACAGAGGAGGGAGGGAAAAGGGAGGAGGAAAGGTATCCAGTTGTGATTTAATGTAGTGCAGTAATTACATTTATTTACCTGCATACACTGCTGTCTGTTGTACTTAATTGACAATGTTGTGGCAATGTTTCATTTATACTGTTGCCCTTTTCTGATACCATTTCTCATGTTGAAGCCTCAGTGGAGGCGATGTGTAGGGGTATTAGGCTGGCTCTGTCTGTGCCTTTGGTAATTTTGTTAATAAATTAAATATAAGTGAACCTGACTGGTGTATGTGCAGTTATTTTTTGCTCTGTCTGAGTTTGTGCCAAGAGCTTACTTTCTGAGCCAGCAATGGGAAGCAAGGCAATCTGTGGGTCCATAGGGAGCAAGAAGGGGAGAAGGATGGGAAGAGCCCAGAAAAGGAACAGTGAGAGTGTCCAGCCACCCTGGCTGTGACTGAACTGATGGGGCCGGTGGCATCAGGGGTTGTGCCAGGGTCCCAGGGCAGGGTGGCACTGGTTCCCTCTCTAGAGCTCTCCTGAGGCTCAGGATCCTGTCAGGATCCCAATGGGAAGCAAGGCAATCTGTGGGTCCATAGGGAGAAAGAAGGGGAGAAGGATAGGAAGAGCCCAGAAAAAGGAACAGTGAGAGTGTCCAGCCACCCTGACTGTGACTGAACCGATGGGGCCGGTGGCATCAGGGGTTGTGCCAGGGTCCCAGGGCAGGGTGGCACTGGTCCCCTCTCTAGAGCTCTCCTGAGGCTCAGGATCCTGTCAGGGTCCCAATGGGAAGAACACATCCAGAGCTCCAATAAAAGGAAGTGGACTCCATCCCCATCCAGCCTTGCAAGACAAGATTGAAATCCATTGACTGCAGAGAGTTGGGAAACACCACGCCTCAAGGGAGGTCATTGGGATCAACAATGTCAAAGAGTCACAGTGTGCAACCTGCTTGATTCCAGCTCCTAGTATGGACCTTCAGTTGTGTGTAGTCTCTTGTTTGTGATACCTTCAGGTGTGTACTGGTAGTCTCTAATCCCGACTGCTCTGACTAGGGTGGCAAGGTAAAGTTATAGGTACAGTGTTTCATGTCATGAGATGGGTCTCTGCTGAATGAGAGATGCCACCATATACCCCAAAACACAAGGGGGTGCCAGCCCTTCAACATGTTTAAAACCATGCAAAAAGGAGGAACAGGTGGCTAATAGCATGAAAACTGGCACCAACTATTAAAAAATAATACAAGCCATACAAAAAAATAGGGCAGCTCTGTCACTTTAGAGGAAAAGACCACAACGCTTGGTCTCATTAAAACTGTTTAATAAATAAACTAGAGACACACATGTAATAGCAGCATCCCTCTCCCACATACACAGCCAATGTTTTGCATCATTCTGATACTTCTTCCAGGTGTGGCTTGTATGCTTGTAACAACCATATTTAAAGTGATTCCTTAAAGGACTAGATGTCAATTAAAAAGACTAGTATAGCAAGCACAGTCAAATATTTAAAGTGGCAAAAAACAGTGCAAATAAACAGTGCATGTGGACAATATCTAAATCCTAATAATTAGATAAAAACAGTACAAAAATGTAATTTAGAAAGGCAAAGAACACACTGCTCAAGCAGCACCCCTCTTGTATTCCTTGAGTACACAGAGGCAGACAATATAGTGACACAATTTCAAGTTCCAGCACAAACACGCACATCAGCACAAATTGAGGCCAAAACAGACAAATGGAAAATGCTGTTAATGATTTTGTGGAATTGCTATTTTTTAGACAGGGAGATGTTAATCCATTACTGTCAAAAGGAACTGAAACTAGCAGACCTTTAAATCAAGTACCACATATAAGTGTAATAGATGATATGCCCATAACTATAAAGGAAGCTTTTGTACAACTGGAAAGAGCAGCTCTAAAAGCACGCAGGCTCTAATGGCAATGTGTTACACTGACTGCCTATTTGGAGGTCAATACAGCACTGCATGGCCTGCACTTTAATAAACAACCTGCTTTCAGCCTGGAAAGGATGCAGTTTCTTACAAACTGGCAAACACATTGTCTTAATTATAGCGCTAGACTGATACACATCATTTTTAAAGAAGCAGAGGAACAAGAAGCAGAAGTTAAGGAACAGATTCTCTCTAAAGAGAGACAAGTACAGACATTTGCAAAAGGTGCTGAATATTCTAGATATAGAGAGCTTCTTGAGAATACAATAAACAGACATGATATGAGAATTAAGAAAGTCAAGGAACACAAGTTTGAAAGAGACAAAAGAGATTACCTTCAGGGGTACATATTTGAGTGGGGAAAAAGCAAAAATACAAATTATAACCCCAGATCAATTTTGAAGAAAGCCAATCCTCATGCTGATACATACAGTAGTGGCTCAGAGTCAGAGTCAGAAGGAACAAGTACTGAAGAAAATTCAAGGGATAGTACTATGATAGTAGAACAGCATTTTTTAGCCAAGGAGGGGGTGGAATTGATTCTCCCCCCCCCAATCAGCAAGTTTCAGCAAATCATGCACCAACAGCAAGGGGACAAGTAGGATCATCACAACAAACAGCTGTCCTGAATGTGTTGACATCCATGATCCCCCCATCAGGAACTGCAGCAACCACAAGGAACATTATCAAAAGTCAGCTACCCAAAGCCTCTCAAAATTCCAGTTGAGAGAGCTCTGAGATGCAGCCCTCACTTTGTACAGTTACAGATAGAAGGAGGCCGACAAGGAGAGGAACCAGAGGAAAGGGGAGAAGGAAGAAACCAAGAGCCAGGCAGGCAATGGAATCAGGGGAGGGGGCAGTACTTCAGGAGGAACATCCGCTGGAACAAATAGAGGAAACTCTGGTGGTGAATATCTCTAGTTATGTTTTAACAGAGACCGAAAAAAGAAAAAAAGTTTAAATTATGTACCTACTACACACATGCATGAATTCAATGTTATGCTGGATCTTCAAAAAATGTACCCACAAATAGACTTAAAAGTGATGTTCTAAAAGGAGAACCCTGAACCAGTTACAGGTTTGAATCTGCATACTTCGCATGGATTGAAGAATCCATCTATATTTATCCCACAAAGCAATCCGTCTGTTTTAACATTTCAAAAAGCCTGTGAATGAGATCTCTCACAATATTTGGCAAATTAACCAAATTTAAGGTATGACAACTGCTCCCGCCGAGAGTGAGAAGCCTTGACCAGCCTTGCCAATAACACCCAAGTAGAAATAAAGAGTGCCGATAAAGGTGGTGCTATTGTCATCATGGACAAAGTTAAGTATGAGTTAGAAATGCAGAATCAGTTACAGAATGCAGACTTCTACTTAAAATTGTCTAGAGATCCTACTCTAGATTTTAAGAAACAGATCAATGAATAGTTGCATGATGTGTGGGTAAGGGGGACCATTACAAAACAAATGTATGAGTTTATGGTAGTAGAACATCCTGTCTGTGCTGCTTTGTAAGGACTTCACAAAATACATAAAAATCTTTTGGAACCCCCTTCAAGACCAATTGTAGCAAGTATTGGCTCTGTGACTGAATCACTTGCCCAGTTTGTGGACCATTTCATTAAGTCTGTGGTCCCTCTTTAGCCAGTTCATATTAAAAGATACTACCCATGTTTTGAACAGTTTACAAGATTTACAAGTGACTGATGAAGACATTTTTGTGACCCTTGATGTTAGTTCTTTATATACTAACATCCCACATTTAGATGGGTTAGAAGCATTACGTAGTACATTTTACACCCAGACTGGGTACATTAATGCCTTCATTGAATGTTTAGTTGGGTTAACAGAAAAAGTTCTCTGCTGTAACAGTTTTATCTTTAACAATATACATTTTTTTGCACATTAAGGGCATTTGCACCAAACTATACGAATATCTATCTGGCATGGTGGAAACGTCAGTTTGTGTTATCAAATTTAAACCCACATATGAAGTACCTTTTTCTTTATAGGCACTTCATTGCCGATATTCTTTTGGTGTGGAGGGCGTCCCCTTTAGGCTTCTTAGAGTTGGTTCCTTATTTGGAATTGACCAATTGTAATTTGAGATTTTCTCAGTGTACAGATTCTTTGGAAATTCAATTATTGGATTTGGAAATCTCTAAAAATGGCATGGGAGGCATATGAACTAAACTACACAGAAAACTAACTGCTAGAAATGCCTTACTACCATATGAAAGTTGTCATCCTGGGCATATTTTGAAGAATATACTGAAAGGGCAGATGATGAGGTTAAAAAGAAAAACCTCTAGTCAGGATCAGTTTGAAATGGATGTGAACATCATGGCAAACAAGTTTAAAGATGGGGCTACAATGAAAATGAAGTCTTGTTGGCACAAAATTCTGTATAGAATATGGATGGAAATAATATTTTAAAAACAAATGACAAGAAAGATACTAATGGTGCTTTGAATTTTGTTAGAGTATAATCCCCAAAACCATGTAATCAGGGATATTTTAATAAAGAGCTGGGATATTTTGAATTTGGAGCCACATTGAAACACATGGTTAACCCCCCCCCCACAAGACTGGTATATAAAAATGGTATGAATGTTGCTGATCGAGTGACTCGAAGTTTATATGTGGCACCACCTGAAAATGAAACCATTTTGCCCAAGCTTCCAGATGGAACTTTCCACTGTGGCAATTGCTTATTTTATGGACATTTAAATACAGGTGGCACCTTTAGACATCTGACCACATGTAGGCTCTACCACAATAAGCATTTTGTTATCTGCTCCTCAGAATATATTGTATATGTAGCTGAAAGTAGTTATTTGGACTTCTATGTTTGAAAAACAGAGACATTTTAAAACAAGAATTGCAGAACATCTTAGGAGCATTAATAACAGAGACAAAAATAATGCATTAGCTCTACATTGTATGACTGAAGGGCCAGAACGTATCTTTAAATTCCAGGCTTTAGAAAAATTGTCAGCAAATGCTCAAGGGGGAGGCTTGGATAATAGACTTTTGAAAATTGGGAGTACATGGCAATATGAATTGCATGCCCATATGAACAAAGGTTTAAATGCCAGTTTTGGTATTGTGCTATTTTTGAAATATAAGTAGTGTGTTCTTTGCCTTTATAAATGAAATTTTTGTACCGTTTTTGTCTGATTATTAGGATTTAGATATTGTCCACATGTACTGTTTATTTGCACTGGTTTTTTTTTGTCACTTTAAATATTTGACTGTGTGCTTGCTATACTAGTCTTTTTAATTGACATCTGGGGCCAGATATTCAAAACTTTGCCCAGGGGCTAAATTAGCACTGCACAGTGGGCAAACTTAGCCCAGAGCAAAAAGTAAGCTATATTCAAAAGGAATAGCCTGGGGCAAACAGCTTCTGAATATAGCACGGGAATGAGGCTGAGCAAACTGGGCTGGGCGTGCAGGGCAAACTTAGCCCTGGAATAAAACAGCTCAGAATATACTGTAGGAACCAGGAAGTGCAAACCACAACAGAAACACAGTGCATAGCAATGTGAAGGTAGGTAGAGGTGAACTATATGGCCAATGTGTGTGCCAGCAAATGCGTGGGCCCAGTACAGCTGTAGGTAGCAGCGCATGTGAAACTACAGTGTTCAAAACTGTATAATATTCCCCGAACTGTTTGTGCAGTGCTAACACATTTGTGTGGGTTTAGCGTGAAGCTAAACCATTTTGCCTGGTGCAAACACGTTTGCCCAGTGCTAAACTTTGCCATATTCAAAAGTGACATGTAAATACATAGATACATAGACAGTGTCGGCAGATAAGGGCCTATGGCCCACCCAGTCTGCCCATTTAAGTTTGTAAGTTCAGTTTATGTTTTCCAGGAAGTCTGTTGCCCCTTACCCCTGACCTCCAGAATTCCTTTATGTCTATCCCATGCATTCTTAAATCCCGTGATTGTTTCAGCCCCCACCACTTCCTCTGGCAGGGTGTTCCTACTGTCCACCACCCATTCTGTGAAGAAATTCTTCCTCACGTTTCCTCTGAATCGTCCTCCCTCCAACTTCATCCCATGCCCTCTAGTCCTGGAACATCTTTTAATTTTTTATCTTTTACCTACTTAGGTAGTCTCTGGGCAAACATCCAGATAAGCATCTCATTATGCCCTGATTTGCATGCAGTTTGCCCAGTGTTACTTCAGGGTCCCACAGCTCCATCTGTAGGTCAGTCTGGAAGTATAGCGTCTGGTCAGGTCTGACCACAGCTCCACCTGTAGGTCAGTCTGTTAGTGCATGATGATAGCTATAGGGTACATGTAAACATTATAGCAAAGCATAGAATATTGTACCCCAGGGGACAACACAGCATAGGCACAGATGGTGGTGGTGCTGCATGCAACTGTCACACTGTAGGTCATGCTACAGTGCACAGCAGACACTACAGTAGCAAGGGAGTCAGTAGTGTGTGGACACAGCACTGCCTATGGTGTGAAGGGCTGTGATGATGACTGCACTATACACAGTGACAGGCCCAACATGCAGGTGTTTATTGACAGTGGACATTATTGTTACGCTGTCGTGTGACCCACAGATGCTGCACCTCTAGCATGGGATGCTCACAGTGACATATATATATATCCGGCTGTGCGTGCAGTGGCAGTTGTACAGCTGTGCAGTATGTGGCCGGGGGGGCATATATGATCAGAAAGGCACACTGGTGTAGGGGTATTCTCAATACTGGCCCATGTGCGCTGCATGATGTGTCCCAGCATTGTGGCCACACCTGGTCTCCAGTGCAGCCTGGCCACCCGTACACTGTCCTCTCAACATCCTCCATGCCCACAATGCTGCATGTGTGTGCTGGCATCTGCTGGTGTCCATGGTAAAGTGGTCTGTAGGTGTGTGAGTATGGCCACACTGCTGTGGTGTCCACTGGTGGCCAGGTCACCACTTATTGCCTGGCATGGCTGGGACTCATGGTAGATGATGGTATCATTGTGATGCCATCTGTGAGCAGCATGTTGTCTCTTTGTCTGGCTTTGTCTATGTGTCATATTGTCTTGTTAGGGTTGTACAAAGCCATGCAAAAGCTATGCAAATGCCGCATAAAGTCAAAATGTTGCGCAAAGCTGATTGCCCAGGGTTAAGACTACTTTTTCCTGGGTGGTAATGTGCTTCATGCTAAGTGTCATGCTAAGTCATGCAAAATCACTTTGCATGGCACTAGTCGCTGAATATAGCATTGCACTGACATGCCCCCTCACTTCACTCCTTACATACATTATGTTTTGCCTGGCGCTAATGAAGTTTGCGCACGCTATTTGGCTTTTTGAATATTGCGGACCCGAGCTAATCCTGCGCTAAACCTGCACAAATGGTTTGTACCCAGCTCAAAGTTTTGAATATCTGGCCCCTGGTCCTTTAAGGAATCATTTTAAATATGGTTGTTACAAGCATACAAGCCATTCCTGGAAAAAACATCAGAGTGATGTCAAACATTGGCTGTATACGTGGGAGAGGGGTACTGCTATTACATGTTTGTCTTTAGTTTATTTATTAAACAGTTTTAATGAGACCAAGCATTGTTGTCTTTTCCTCTTCATGTTTAAAACCAGTATTTTCTGCAGCTTCTGAAAATATATACTTTGCTTATGGTACCATAGTGTCCTGAATGTCTATAGGCCAGAGAATCAACACTGTGTGTTTTTCTTTTATGGACCTATTGTTTTCCCCTTTAAAATACAGTTAGTACCCTATGTGTTTTGGTCTTATTTTTGACAGACTTCTGCAGTTAATGTACATAAATGTGATAAAATACACTTAGATCCATTTGTGTTCCAGGCTTTTTTGCCAAATCTCTGTGGTAGAGGTACATAAATGCGGTACAAATGAAAGCAGTATATAGAAACATAGACTTTGTCAGCAGAAAAGTACATGTTGGCCCATCCAGTCTGCCCCATGTTTTCATTGCCTTTTCTGACACCTCCAACCCTATTTGATCTCCGGTCACCCTCCTACCTCCCTTTCCTCCTTCTATTATGTCTTTGTGCTTATATCATGGATGCTTGAAGCTCCTGCACTGCTCCCCTCCATCACCTTTTCTGACAGGCTCTTCCAGGCATCCACCACCCTTTTGATGAAGAAGTGTTTCCTCACATCCCTCTTAAACTCCCCTCCCCAGGCTTTATCACATGCCCTCATGTTCTGATCCTTTTGCTCCTCTGAAAGCAACTCCCCACCTGCACCTTGTTCATCCATGTGAGTTACTTACAGATCTCAGTTATGTCCCCTCTTGCTCTCGTCTCCTCCAAGGAAAACATATTGAATTCCCAAAGCCTCTCCTCATATGGCTTCTCCTGCAACACACACAGCATTTTGGTAGCCTTCCTCTGGGCTGCTTCCACCCTGTCAGTGTTCTTGCAGTGGTGTGGCCTCCAGAACTGGAAACAGTACTCTAGGCGAGGTCTCACAATGGAACAGTGCAGTGGCATCAACACCTTCCTCCTCCTGTTAAAAATCAAATCATATTTATTTATAAAAGCACCACCTTTCCAAAGATCAAGGCACTGCATTGGAGCTGGGAATCATCAGGAGAGGGGATCCCATGGACCTCCACCCCACCACAGGGATATAGACGAACTTAGGCAAAATAGGGGTTGGAGTGAAGGGTAAGGAAGCAGGAAGGATAGGAGCAGCATGGAGAATGGTTTCACTAAATGCTAGGAGCCTAGGGAACAAGTTGGCAGAGTTGCAGGCATTGATGGTAGAGGGGGAGGTGGACATAGCTGCCATTATTGAGACATGGGCAACCAGGCACCATGACTGGGACCTAACCATCCCAGGGTACTAACTATTCCGGAGGGATAGAGATAAAGGGAAGGTGGGGGGCCATTTATGTGAGAGAAGGAATCAGATGTAATAGGGAAGAAGGGGAGGAGGGCAGGTCAGAAGTAATCTGGCTGCAACTACACAGCCAGAAAGGGATCAAGATCTGTCTGGGGATTGTTTATAGACCTCCGGCCCAGAAGGAGGAAGTTGACAGGGAACTGGGGGAGCAGATAAGGAGGCATAGTGGTAAAGGGAGCACAGTGGTGGTGGGGGACTTTAATCTACTGGGGTGGATTGGAGCATCCCAGCAACCACTTGTGCCAGGGAGCAGATCCTCCTGGAAGCATTCCAGGATGGCTTCCATGCCCAGAGGGTAATGGAGTCAACAAGGAAGGGGAATACACTAGACCTGGAACTGGAAGATGGAGAACAGGTCAGAGGTGTAAGGGCGGATGAACATCTGGCAAGCAGTGCCACCGCACAGTGTGGTTCTCAATCAATCTGGGTAGGGAAGTAGCCACTACAAAAACTAGGGTCCTGGACTTCAAAAGGGTGGACTTTGGCAGGATGGGATACATACTGGAAAGTCATATGGAAAGCATCCACCTAGAAATGGACATCAAACAAAAGTGGTCAGTCATCAAGGCAGGACTGGCTGAAGCCACTAAAACTTGTTTCAAGAGCCAGAGCAAGAAAGTCAGGACCAAGAAACCAAGTTGAATGAGTAGACAGGTAGTGGAGAAAATGAGGGAAAAGAGGAATGCATTTTGGACTTACAAGAGATCCAACAGGGCAGAAGACAGAGAAGAATATGTGAAGAAATCCAGAAAGGTGAGCAGAGTGGTAAGGGCAGCAAAGGTGGGTAGGGAATGGAGGTTAGCGGAGGGGTTAAAAGAAGGAGAAAAGGATTTCTTCAGATATATCAGAGAGAAGAGGAAGAGCAAGGATCAAATTGTTAGGATCAGGAGGGGAAGTGGGAGGGTAGTAAAGGGGGCTAAGCAGGCAGAAGTACTTATTGAATACTTCTGTTCAGTCTTCACCATGGAGAGAGGTAACCCTGCGGCTCTCAAGACATTTACATTGCTGCCCGGCTAAATTTTAAGATTCTTCCTGTTGTGCTGCCCTGTGAGAGGTGGAGAAACTGATATCTAAAGCCACCTATGCATGCTGAGTCCCCGAATTTTCGGAGAAAACACGGAAGTGAAATTGACCACTGAACATCACTAAAGGAGGAGGGGCTGCACCACATAAAGCCCGCGCTGTTGTTTGAACTGCTCAGGTAACGTTGTGGCTCTCGAGACATTTACATTGCTGCCCAGCTAAATTTTAAGATTCTGCCTGTTGTGCTGCCCTGTGAGAGGTGGAGAAACTGATATCTAAAGCCACCTATGCACGCTGACTCCCCGAATTTTTGGAAAAAATGCGGAAGTGAAATTGACCATTGAACGTCACTAAAGGAGGAGGGGCTGCACCACATAAAGCCCGCGCTGTTGTTTGAACTGCTCAGGTAACGCTGCTGGCTCTCAAGACATTTACATTGCTGCCCAGCTAAATTTTAAGATTCTGCCTGTTGTGCTGCCCTGTGAGAGGTGGAGAAACTGATATCTAAAGCCACCTATGCACGCTGACTCCCCGAATTTTTGGAGGCGGAAGTGAAATTGACCACTGAACGTCACTAAGGAGGAGGGGCTGCACCACATAAAGCCCGCACTGTTCAAGCGCGAGCGCGACAGCGTGAGCATGAGTGGGGCGAGCGCCACTCGGTAATAAAAAGTAACATTTAAAAAATAAATAGAGTTTGATTTAGCAACTGAAATAAGTGTGTAAGAGTAATTTCACAGTAATTGAGAAGCTATGTAAAAGCTGCATACTCTGCTTAAATAATTTTAAGAGTTTTAGTATAAAGCTATTGATAGTTATTGAAAGAGTGAAACTAAATTCAGTTGAAGGGTAGCGACTGTATCGGGTTACCATAATTTTGAGCTGCATTCTCTGGCCATGAAATGAAGATATTTTGTTAAACTAACGGTATTACTGTTGTGTATGACATATTTTTGTCACACAATGGCTCAGAAATACCTAGGGATACAGAGAATAGAAACAGCTTATATTTGAAATGTAGTCAACTAAGTAAGAATACTTTAAGTATAAATAAGTTAATGAGAGGGAGAAATCATTTTAAGATGGTAAGGCAGCAAATTTTAAATGCTTTCAGGCCAGTTTTTTGTGGTAAACTTTCTTCCTATGATCAGGCTGTTTTGATATCCCTAGTATTAAGTGGGGACATAGAACTGAACCCAGGGCCAAGGGATGGGGCCATTAGGATTATTTTAGATAACGCTAGAAGTTTAGTTAAAAAAATGGACCTCCTTAGAGCCTGGGTAGATTTAGAAAGTCCTGATATAGTAATTTTAACTGAGACTTGGTTAACAAAAGCAATTCCCCAAACTGAAATCGAACTTCATGATTTTTATTGCTTTAGACAGGATCGTGGGTCTCGGGGGGGGGGTCTTAATTTATCTTAGGCACAGTTTAGGTCCTCTGAAATTATTTACTCTGGGAAAACAGAAGGATAGAATGTTTATTATTAAAATTCAGATGATTAACTTGATTGTGGGAGCTGTATATTCACCACGAAGATAAATACTAAGCATTTTAAAAGTTTTTCTCATTCTATTATGAAATATATAGGTCAAACAAATGTTGTGTTAATGGGTGATTTTAATGCTGCTTGGGGTAGCCCAAGAGGTAGGGTCTTGGAAAACTCAATGAGATGTTTGAATCTGTTACAAATTATCGACTTACCCACAAGGAAAGGGAAAATAACTAGTAGTGGGAATATACTGGATTTGTGTTTTGTTTCTGCAGAAATAGGTAATAACAAGTAAGGAATGTTTGGGAGCCAAATTTGGGGGATCATAACGTAGTAAGGTGTACAATAAATCTAGAATTAAGAAAGGTACCAGTAATTAAAACATCTGTTGAATATAAAAGAAATTATGCTCAATATAATAAACAGCTGTTTTGTGAGTATTTACAGAGACAACCATGGCATAGAGTTTTTTTAATTCCCGACCTGAATTTAGCTATTCAGGAATTTACAATAATGTTTAATGAGGCATGTGATATGTTTACGCCATGGAAAAAAGTTAATCAAAAACAGAATCATTTACCCTGGGTGACCGTAACCATAAGAAAATTAATTAGATCAAAAAACCGACTATGGAAAAAAGCAAACAAATCTTTAAGATCTGATGTATGGGAAAATTTTAAAAAGGTAAGGAACAGAGTGGTTCAGGAAATAAGGAACTCTAAGGCCTCTTATTATAAACAAAGAATTAAAGAAGCAAAAGATCCTAGGAACTATTGGTCACTGATAAAAAATTTAGCAAATCCTGTTAAAAATCAAGTAGAGACAAAATTAAAATATAATGGGAAAATATTAGAAGCTGATAATGTTGCAAAGCACTTAAATAATTATTTTATTGAGCTCCCAGATTTAAATGTAGGAATCGAAACTCATTTGGGAAAAGTTCAGTTTGTGGACCAAAAAAACGATTTTGAAAATTGTAAGGAATATCAGTCACCAAAGTTTTGTTTTAAAATAGTGACCACATCTGACGTATGTAAGTTAATAAGAAATTTAAACATAAATAAAGCTTGTGGCACTGACAAAATAGAAAATAGATTATTAAAAGAAGCTGCCCAAGTGATATCCCACAGTACTAAGGGATCTCTTTAACTGGAGCCTAAGGAAGGGATTATATCCCGTATTATGGAAGAAGGCCAAAATAATTCCAATTCACAAGGGGGGGGGGATTCATTGGACACTTCAAATTATCGCCCAATAGCATTATTGTCAACAATCTCCAAATTGTTGGAGCAGATTGTCCGTGGGCAACTAACTACATACTTGGAGAAATACCAAAAAATTACCCCTTTTCAGTCAGGCTTCAGACAGGGTAGGTCCACAGCTACTGCACTCACTGATTTTTTGGACTTAGTTGCCACTCCTCTGGCAGAGAGAAGATCAGTGGGTGCAGTATATGTGGACCTATCAAAGGCGTTTGATCTAGTAAATCACCATGTCTTGATCGAGAAATTGAGATGCCTGGGAGTGGATGATTAACCATGTGGTTGGTTTACATCATATGTAGAAGATAGAACTCAGTTTGTAACGGTAAATAGATACAGCTCTAGCTTGGGTACGATCCTGGGCCCCCTCCTGTTCTTAGTATATTTGAATAATTTACCAAGAGTAATTAAAAATTCACAAATTAGATTGTACGCGGACGATACTGTCTTGATTGCATCCGGTAAAAATGTGGGTGAACTGGAACAGAAATTGCAGGGTGATTTCCTAAACATGCAAAAATATTTTACAAATTTTGGTCTATTGATTAACAATAAAAAAACCCAGACGATGTACTTTGGTTCAGAGAAGAAGGATAGTGCGGGCACAAACCTGATAATTAGGACACAGGATGGGAAAATATTAGAGCAAACCCAGCATTACAAATATCTGGGGGTCATAATCGACCAGGAATTGAACTTTGAACAACATGTGACTGAACTTATAAAAAAAAAAACCCTCAAAACTAGGGGTTATGAGGCGCATATCAAATTGTTTAACAAGGGAAATGCGACTGAGTATAGTAAACCAACTACTTCTCCTGTGATTGATTACGGTTGCCATATCTATAGACACACCTCAAAAAAACAAGTACACAACCTGGATGTTTTAAATAATAAATGAGCTAGATTTGTGTTAAAATGTGACTTTGGTACCCATCATTGTGATATGTATTCAAGGCTGGGATGGAACTCATTAGAACAGAGGGCAGAGGTTTTTTGGTTAACACAAATAAAAGGTTTACATAAGAGTAATTTACAAAATCACCTATTGTACAATTTAAAAAAAACGGAACATGGATTAAATTAACGAAATTCTGGAGCGAGAGTATATCTCATACCAAAAATTAGAAACAGATATAGCACAATGACTTTTCAGTATAAAGTTTCAAAGAGTTGGAACAGGCACCCCACCCGGGACACAAATCTGTCATTATCAGAATATAAGACAGCAGTGAAACAAGAGCTGCGTTTTAAATGTTTGTGTAACAGGTGAAGTTTGATTGTTATGAATATATGATGATTGGCTGTTTATATAAATGAAATGACTGTATGTACTTAATTGTATGATAATTGTATTTTTATGGTGTGTATTGTGTATATTTATTTTGTACAAATACAGGGATGCCTTGTAAATAGGGATTCTCGAATCCCTAATGGCATAATTTTCTGTATAAATAAAATTTTACTACTACTACTTACTACTAGATGGGCCCGTACCTGAGAGGAAGGATGAGGTGGAAGCGGATGGGGAGAAACAACCATGAATGGGGAAATCATGGTGGAAAGGGTGAGGGAGGGCCTTAAGTCCCTGAAAGTAGACAAGGCACCTGGCCCAGACGGAGTCCACCCCAGGGTACTGAGAGAGTTGGCAGAGGTCCTAGCAGGGCCATTGGCGGACATGTTCAATACCTTTCTGAACTCGGGGTGCATGCCCAGGACTGGAGGGAAGCACATGTGTTACCTCTCCATAAGAGTGGGTCCAAGGATGAACTGGGGAACTACAGATCAGTGAGCCTTACTGCAACTGTAAGAAAACTGAT
The DNA here is from genome assembly GCA_016271365.2 of Neoceratodus forsteri. NCBI lineage: Eukaryota > Metazoa > Chordata > Ceratodontiformes > Ceratodontidae > Neoceratodus > Neoceratodus forsteri. Next base: position 171,063,297 of record CM028131.1, on the reverse strand, counting down.
GGAGACAATCTTCAAAGAAAAACTGGTGCAATTTCTTGAGGATAACAATTTCCAGGACAGTAGGCAGCACAGGTTTGTCTCAGGCAGATCCTGCCAGATGAATTTAGTTGATTTTTATGACTGGGTTACAAGGGCACTGGTCAGAAGACATGCAGTGGATGTCCTCTACTTGGATTTCAGCAAGGCCTTTGACTCCGTGCCACACGGTAGGCTGATTTAAAAGTTGAAGAGTCTAGGAGCAGGGAGGAAATCAGTCGAGATCTGGCTGCAGGGTAGACAGCAAAAGGTAGTAGTGGAGGAGGGGAGGCATCTGAACCCAGGGCAGTAACAAGTGGTGTATCACAGGGCTCTGTGCTGGGACCGGTTCTGTTTAACATTTTCATAGCTGACATTGCAGTAGGGATTAAGAACAAGATCAGTCTCTTTGCAGATGACACAAAGATTTGTGCTGAGGTAGATGGGGGGGCAAAAGTACTTCAGGAGGATTTGGCAAAACTGAGGAATGGTCTCACACTTGGCAGCTTGGTTTCAATGCCAAGAAGTGCAAAGTGATGCATTTAGGAGGCAAGAACTCAGGACACAACTACTGGCTGGAGGGTGTCCCATTAACAAAATCCAAGGAGAAGGATCTGGGAGTGCTATTAACCAGGGAGATGAACCACTCTGCTCAGTGCAGGAAGACAGCAGTGAAGGCAAACAGGATGCTAGGGTGCACAGCAAGGGGGATTACTTCTAGGAGTGGGGAGGTCATCTTGCCCCTGTACAGGTCCCTGGTGAGACTGCACCTAGAGTACTGCATGCAATTCTGTTGCCCCTACTCAAAAAGGGACATCAAACTACTGGACGGGGTACAGAGCAGGGCAACAAAAATGATCCTAGGGTTGGGGGACAGACCATATGAGAAGAGACTGAGAGAGCTCAGTATGTATACCCTGAAGGAAAGAAGTGAGATCGAGGATATGACTGAGACCTTCAAGTACCTGAAGGGCTTGAACAGAGTAGACACCAAGTGTATGTTTAATCTGAAGGGTGGAAGGGAAACCAGGGGACACTCTATGAAGTTGGAAGGGGGCAGGTTCAAGAGGGAACTGAAGAGGCACTATTTCACAGAATGGGTGGTGGCAGGGTGAAACGCTCTGCCAGAAGAAGTCGTATCACTGCAGAGTGTTGGGGGCTTCAAGAGGGGTTTGAGAGATTCAAGGGGAGAGTACAAACCGGGAGGGATGGGGAGGGCATATAGGGAGGGAGCAGCTGCAGTGTAATAGACTAAAGTGCTGCACACTCGAGCAGACTAGATAGACTGGATGGCCTGTATCTGCTGGCAATTTCGTATGTCCATACATACACATAAATCAAAATAAGAAACATATTAAAATCCAGATTCATACAATCATGCATTATAATCTACAGCATTACTATATATTTTCTCATATATTATTTTATTAATTTCATCTTTTATGTATACAAAATCAATATGCACTCATGTACACCACTCACATAAACCAAATCATGATACGTACATGAACCCATAAGCCACAAAGCCCATCATAGGTACAAAATCTTTAAACATCAATTCAAACATCATTTTCCTTAGTGCATACCTTTAAACATAAAAAGATAGACCCAGACCAAACAAGGGGGGAATGAAAAATAAAACATACATGATTGGTACAAAACCAATGATAGCAGCCTTATACATTTAACACGCCACAAAATTATTATTTCGTCATATCAAATGCCTCCCCTAAAGACCTCATTACTTTTAAATTTTAATTTATTTCATAATACCCTCCAAGTCAGTCAGTCCAATTAAGCAAACCTTAAATCCTTTATAGATCATTTTTTTTTCCTGATTCTCTAGAATTTCATGTTCTGGCGATGTAGGTGATAAAACAAGTGACCCCTCAATCCCCTGGGTAGAATAATGAGCGTGAAGATAAGCAGTAAGCTGGTCTACATCAAAAAACATGTTAACTTTTCCACCCTTAACAACTTTTACCTTGGCAGGTGTCAACAAAGAAAATTGTGCACCAATTTCCAAAATTTCTTGGCCATATGACAAAAATGTCCTCCTCCATTATTGTGTAGCATAGCAAAAGTCGGGTTAAATATAGTACTTGGAGCCTTTGTATTCCAAAGCCCCCCTGAGCCTGGCTAGTTTAAAGATGTAGTCAAGATCGGAATCAAAGCCAAAAGTCACTAAAATTGTTGTTTTCATTGGGGATGTTAAATTTCTCTCTTGTTTGAATAATCGGAAAGCCTCCACAATTAGAGAGGGATTCTCCTTTGGTAAATCAAAGGTGGTGATCAGTATATCTTTAACTAAGTCTCTTGTAGAGTCAAAATCTGTCTCCAGCTGATCTGGAACTCCCAAAATTTGAATGTTTTTATATCGTAACAGATTTTCTGCACTCTCTAATTTTCTATTTATATTAAAGTTGTTCCACATCAGGCTCACACAGTTCACTTCTATGGTCATTGATTTAGCAGCATGCTCATCTAATTTTGCAGAATTATCCATAGTAACTCCCTTAGTCGCCTCTGCCATAATTTTAACATTACTCAATTCTGTTTGCAAAAATTCTGTCTTTTTCATCAATGCCTCATATCGACGGTCACTGCATTCAGTCCATGCTAAGATTTTCTCCAGCGTTAAACCCAGTTTCTCCATCATATACCCTCCCCCAGCTTCAACAGGAGAGAATGGTTGAGAAGGGTCACTTTGGAAATGCTTTGGTTGTATATTTTGCTGCCTTCTTGTTGTAGATACTGCATTACTATACAATAAAATATCTCAACTAATGCCCCCCCCCATATGCACCCAAGCATCCCACTAGCTTTGCCTATTGCTTGTTCAGTCTGCCTTGACACCTTGACATCATCAGACATGATTACCACAAGGACCTTTTTTTGTTTTGCTTGGTGACTGTCTGTCAGCACCCCTTTTCTTACATATTGCTCCCAAATTTCCCTGCCCCACATGCATGACTTTGCACGTTGTAGCATTAAAATACAGCTGCCATGCCCTAGACCATTCCTCTAGTTTTTCCAAATCCCTTCATATTCTTTCCACTCTTTCCTGAGTGTCCACCCCACTGCAGATTTTTGTGTCATCTGCAAAGAGATACACCTTCCCTTCAATTTTTTGAGCAATGTCACTTTAGAAGACATTGAAATGAACTTGTTCCAGTATTGGTCCCTATGGTACCCTGCTAATCACTCTCCCATCCCATGAGTGTCTGCCATTTACCACCACCCTCTGCCTCCCATCCTTCAACCAGTTTGATAGCCAGCTTACCACTTTCTTCCCAACCCCTAGGCTTCTTAGTTTCTTTACTAGCCTCCTGTGCAGTACAGTGTCGAAGGCCTTTCTGAAGTCAAGATAGGCTACATTCACTGCCCTCCTCAATCTACCTTCCTTTTCACCCAGTCAATGAAATCTGTGAGATTTGTTTGACATGACAACCCTGTGAAACCATGCTGCTTGTGATCCTTCAGCCCATATACCTCAATGTACTCCATCAGTCTGTCTTTCAGCAGGGTTATTTTCCTCACCACGAATGTGAGGCTGACTGGTTTATAGTTGCTAGCCTCCTTGCTGCTGCTGCTCTTGTGCAGAGGGACCATATTGGCCCTTCTCCAGTCCTCTTGAACTACACTCATCTCAAATAGGTTGCCAAATAATGTTGCCAGGGGGCGACTAGTACTTTGCTCAGTTCTTTTTGAACCCATGAGTAAACCTAACCTGTCCCATTGCCATATTCTTCTTAAGGACTTCAAATCCTTCCAGACTCTCTCCTCCAAAAATGAACTTGTGTCCATGACCCCGCCCCCCCAGTGCCTTCTGATACTTGTTGGTCCACCCTCCCTCTACTATGAAGACTGAGCAGAAGTGCCCATTTAAAATTTTAGCTTTTTCCTTGTCCTCTTCTGCTCAATCCCCACTACCCTCCTAATTCTCACTATCCCACCCCCTTACTTTCCTGTTTTTACTCACGTACAGTACCTGAAGAAAGTTTGATCCCCTTTTTTGACCTCCTTGGTGATCCTCTCCTCTGTTTGTTCCTTTGCTGCTTCCTGCCTCCCTCTGCTTTTCCATATGTACCTCCCAGTCCACCTCAGTCATGTTCTCCTTGTACTCCCTAAATGCTGTTTTCTTTCTCCTTTACCAACTTAGCCACATTCTTTGAGAACCACAGCAGCCTTCTCCTCCTCATCCCCTTGCTTACTTCCTTTGAACAGCAAGCTGTTGCCTTAGTTAACACTATCGGTAGAATCCAAGAATAATGTGATGTGTTTATGTACCTGCATCCTATTATATATAGATATATGGTTTGCAATAGTGTGAAAATTGTGCAAACTGCCATTCTTTTTCATAGTTGTACCAAACATAGAGGAGTATAAAGGATAGAAAACCTTGGATAGTGGGCAGTATTAACTATGTTTAAAACCTGCATTTTGCTCTGTTTCAGAAAATGTATGCTTTTCCTATGGTAACATGACATTCTGGGGTTTGTTAGATCAGAAAAACAATGCTGTGCATTTGCCATTATGGACGCATATTTTCCCCCCTCTAAAATACACTTAGCACCAGTGTGTTTATCATTTATTTCTGCCAGATCTCTGATGTAAAGGCACATAACTTCGGTACCAGAGTAATGAGTACTCTCTCCACAAACTTGGTGTTCATATTCTAGTAGCCTATGTAACACAGACATTTGGTTTGCTAAAATGTGACAATCATGACGTTTCCATTAGTATTCACTGCTGCACCAAATGTAAAGGATGTTTATGGGTAGTAAATATTTAGGTAGTGGGAATTGTTATCCATGTTTACAATCAGTATTTTGTGCAGTTTCCGAAAACATTGACTTTTCCTATGGTTCTATATGTCCTGAATGTCTATAGGCTGGAGAAACAATGTTGTGCATTTTCCATTGTGAACCCAATGTTTTTTTTTTTTATTTCACTTTAAACTACACAAAGGGCCCTATTGTTTCAAGCTTATTTTTTGCTAGACCTCTGTGGTACAGGCCCATAAATATGATACTGGTGAAAAAATGCTGCTTGCATAATCCAAAAATTCAAGAACGTGGCATTCATTGTTTTGAGCAGTTTCAGAAAATATATACTTTTCTGGCAGTGCCATAGGGTCCTGGATCTACAGGCTAGAGAATCAATGCTGTGTGTTTTCCATTATGAACCCAAACTGTTCCCCTGTGAAATACATTTGCCACCGTGTGTGTTCAAGGCTTACTTTTACCAGACTTCCGTGGTAAAGGTACTGTAAAAGTACATAAATGTGGTACCATTGTAATCAGTGCTGTCTTTCTGGAATCCAAAAATGGGGTGTTCACATACCTTCTGCCAATATTACAAAGACATTTGGTTTGCTAAAATGTGAAAATTATGTGAATTCCCATTATGTTTCACAGTTGTAACAAATATACTAAAGTATACTAAAAGATGTCAGTACACCCATAAAACTTCTTGTGCATGTTGGAACAAACGATTTGAGTCATAGAACTGTCACTGATGTAATAGAGGATTCGATTATGATGTATGAAGTTGCTAAACAACATAAAGCAAAACTTATAATTTCAGAAGTATTACCAGTGCCAAGAGCAAGTAAATATAGAGCTATTAAAATTAAGCAATACAACAACTGGCTCAGGAAAAGGTGTGAAAATGATGTGACTTATTTAACAAGTTATGAAGAGTACAATGACAGGCTTGATCTCTACAGCCAAGATGGCTTACATTTAAATAAAAAAGGCACATGAAAGTTAGGGGTCAGATTCCATGAGGTAGTCTCAAAAAACATGTAAACAGGGGGTGTTGGGATAAGCATATGCCCAAAAATAAAACAATATCACTGGCACCTAAGAAGCAAAAGAGAAGTAAGGAAGGGATGACTTGTTTGGTTTTGAATGCAAGAAGTTTGAATGCCATTAAAATGGCTGATCTGGAATACATTTTGAAAGATAATGAGATTGATTTTGCAGCTATAACAGAGACCTGGTGGTCTATCAAAGACATTAATAATACATATATTGATGGATATAAACTTTTCAGACAGGACAGGGTGGGTAGAAAGGGGGTGGGGTAGCATTATTTGTCAAAAACAGTATCGATTGTAAGCAGATTGACATAATTCATACACCTAAAGCATATGATGAACTATGGGTAGACATATACCTGTTGGGGGGAAAACAACTCAGGTTGGGAATAATATATAGACCCCCAGATATTGAGTAGGCTGTTGGTTAATTAGGATCTGCAGCTTGTCCGTTAGGTAGGGAAATGGGCAGACTAGGTGGGCCAAGCTATCCTTATCTGCTGGCAATTGTATGTTTCTATGTTTCTATGTTTCTATGATATGCCAAGTAACACAGAGCTAATGCTGTCCATTGAAAAACAAATACTTAATAAGAACATTTTACTAATGGGTGATTTTAATGCCCCTGGGATTGAATGGAATCATGGTACATCAAAAAATAGACAGGAGCAGGAATTAATCTATTTTATGAGAATGGGCTGAGACAATTAGTGGACAGCCCCACTAGGCTTACAAATGTATTAGACCTGGTATTAACAAATAATGCGAATAGTGTAATTACCTTAGAAATTAGGGAACCATTAATTTTCTCTGATCATAACATCATTTATTTTAAATACTGCGACCATCCATCTATATTAAAAAGTAGGACAGAAGTAAGGGACTATTATAAAGCTGACTTTGATAAAATAAGACATGACCTGAAATACTGGAACTGGAATTCTAAGGATGATACAGTCTAAACATTATGGATGAAAATAAAGGAACATATCTTAAAACTTGAAAATGATTTTGTACCCCTAAAATAATATTATAATAAATCGGGGAAAGTTCCTATTTGGTACAACAACAAAGTTCATAAACAATGTAATAAAAAAAAAAAAACAGGCATATCGAGCAATGAAAAGGGATAATAATTTATTTAGTATCCATGCCTATAAAAAACAGTTAAGATACACTAAAAATATAATAAAGAAACAAAAAATAGCCCTCAAATTTAAATTTGCTCATACCAAGGACAATGGCAGGGTTTTCTTTGCCTACATTAATAATAGAACTAACATTAGAGAGGTGGGCCCTATAAAACTACAAGATCAAGAGCTAAGGGACCCACAACAAATGACTAGTGACTTTAATGAATATTTTTGTAATGTATATCAAAGAAATAAAATATCTAGTTTTAATCAGGATTATATAAGAGATGCTACTAGTTCCCCCATGATAATACCAAAAAATGAGATAATGGATAGGTTGAACAAAATTGATATCAAAATCTGCGGGACCAGACAACTTACAGCCAAAAATATTGAAAGAAATAAAAGATTGGCTAGTTGAACCTTTGTATAAATTATTTAATATGACCTTGACAACCAGGGATGTCCCAGGGGACTGGAGAAGGGCTGAGGTAGTGCCAATATACAAAAAGGGGAGTAGGTCTGAGATGGTAAACTATAGGCCTAGAAGACTAACCTCCATACTGGGTAAAGTCTTTGAATCATTATTAAAAGATAGGTTGGAAAGAGACTTTGAAAGTAAACATATAAAAGATAATACCCCAGACGGTTTCAAATTAAATAGATCCTGTCTATCAAATTTGCTTGTCTTCTACAACAGGGTTAGCAAAATGTTGGAAAATAATTTCCCAGTTGATATTATATACTTAGATTACCAGAAGGTGTTCGACAAGGTCCAACATTCACTTTTGATAGCCAAGATGGTAAATGTGGGTATAGATAAATATATCATTAATTGGGTAAGAAACTGGTTGGATAATAGAATGCAGAGAGTAAGATTGAGGGGTTATCCATCTGAACAGAGACCGGTCGATAGTGGAGTGCCTCAGGGGTCTGTCCTGGGTCCAGTTCTGTTCAACCTGTTTATATATGACATGAACGACACATTAAAAAATCACTGTGTTAAGTTTGCAGATGATTCTAAATTGTGTGTTAATGTGGGGGAATATACAAATAGTTAATGAATTACAACAAGATTTGTTACAACTACAAAGATGGGCAGATCAAGATGGAATGCAGTTTAACATGGATAAGTGTGTTGTATTGCATCTGGGGGCTAATAATTCTAATGAGGACTATTATCTTAATAATCATATATTGAAACCAGTAACCCAGGAAAGAGACCTGGGTATTTTAATTGGCAACGACCTTACCTTTTCAGGCCATTGTAAGGAAATAGTAACCAAGACCAATAGAGTTATTGGTATGATATGTCACTCATTTACATCAAGACATAGGGAGTGTATTCTACCACTGTACAGAGCACTGGTCCGACCACACCTTGATTATTGTAATCCCCTATGGAATCTGTACTTGAGGAAAGATACAAATGCTATTGAGGGAGTCCAACAAAGGATGGCTAAAATGATCAGGGGGATGACAGGGGTTCCTTACGAGGACAGACTGCAGATTTTGAATTTATACAGCTTGGAGAATAGATGTTTGAGAGGGGATTTGCTTTATATGTATCACATTTCCAAAGATGTACAGATGTTGGATGAGAGGGGCATATGTTACTCAACTCGAAATTTCTATTTTAGGAGTCATAGTAAACAAATTAAGCTAACTTTTCCACATAATAACAGGAGCAGACATTTTTTCAACAATCAAATTATGAGCATTTGGAACAAACTTCCTTCAGAAATGATTGATTCTAATAGTATGGGTGTTTTAAAAAAAAATTAGATGATTATCTACTGAAGATAAGAGCATAATTCCCCCTTGTTTAGGGGAGTCAGACATTATGGACAAACAAAGTCTTCTGTTTGACTTAAACTATGAGTATAGTTCTGAGTACAGTATATAGTGAAGGATTATGGGTAGCAAACATTTGGGTAATGGGCTGTTACTTGAGCTTAAAACGAGTTTTTATGGCTGCATAGCGAAGGTATGTGAATGTCCCGACTGCACTTGGAGAGCAAATGCAGACCAGTTTCTCAGCAGTAGAATCCTGGTTACTGCAACATAAACTTCTTGTTAATTGTAAGAAGACAAAGACCATGCTTTTCCCCTCCTCTCAAAATCACCACAAATCCCATCAACTTCAGATTCGCAATAGCAATAATGAAATACTGGACATGGACCACTCCTTTAAGTACCTCAGTGTTACACTTGACAGCACCCTCTCCTTCTCATATCATATTGAGGGACTATCTAGGACTGTCAATGCAAGAATCAGGATGCTGTACAAACACAGACACTGACTCACCGAGGATGTGCTTAGACTTGCAGTATCTAGTTCTGTCTCCCCTATCATCAACTATGGGCTAGTGGTTTATGGAGCAGCAACTGATTCAACCCTACACCGAATCAGGGTTACTCTCAACAAAGCCTGCAGACTGATTCTGCAGGCCCATCACCGGACACATGCTTGTGAGCTTTAGTCTTGCATGGGCTGGCTCAACTTAGATGCTAGCATTCAATATCAAATCTGCCTCCTAGTGAAAAAGGCTGCCTTAGGCCTCACTTCCCCTGGGGTTGAAGGCCTTCTCCTCCCCAATACCAGGTCCAGGAATACCAGAAATTCTGAGAGCCAGCTACTGAAAGTTCCTTTCCATCGGATCTCTGTGGGGCAATGATCATTTGCCTATACGGCTCTAACCCTGCTAAACTCTCTCAGCCCTGATCTTCTGTCCTGCACAAAAATTGGACAATTCAAAACTTTATTGAGGGGCCCACTTAGCATCCAGGAACTCTAAGTGTGACTGTGAGCTCAGCAATTAATTCCTTACTCCGACCTCTCTCCTCTTCCCTCCATCCATCCAACAAGACCTCTATGTTGCTTCCCCCTTCCCATCCTTCCCTCCTTCCACATGCCCTACCAAGCATATCTGCCCACCAAGATTTTAGCAAAATTTGGTAAATGAACATATCTGAACTGCGTATCTGTTATCCACTGCCTGACTATGGTACCTATTTGTACTGTATTTAGTTTTAAACCTCCAATTGTTAAACACTGGAATTGTTGTACACAATGTTTTTTTTCATGCACATTGCTTGCTGTCTGTTATCTTAGCTTGTTTCCTATATATTCTGTTACCCTGCTGTATTTGTCTACCCCTGTAAATTGATGCAGAGCCTTTGTAAATGAGCTGCTAGTTCAAATGTATTAAATTCCTTGTATTCAATAAATAAATAAATAAGTGTCTGGTTATTACACAGAGAGAGAAGGGGCTCTGGAACCACATGATTAGATACCTAGGCTTTGTCCTTTCACAGTAGAATTGAAGCACATGCGATCATCTCAATTCACCACAGTGACATTACTTTATGCCTCTCTCCCTCCCTTCCACCCTGGCACTATTTCCTTGTAGTGGCTGCTGGTAGTGCTAGCCCTCTTCATTTCCTGTAGCTTTGTTGGAGGTTCTTTTTGTGTCTTTGTTTCTTTGTCTTTATCTCTTTCACCATCTCTCAAGGTTGGTAGGGTCAGATTCAAGGAAGACTGTGTGGACTGAAAAGATCAAAAACAGATCCACTTTTTTATGCAGTTTCAGAAAATATATACTTTTCCTATGACAACAAGATTTTCCAGATTCATACAAGCCAGAAAAGCAATGCTATGTATTTTCCATTATGGAAGAAAATGCATCCCCTGCAGACTAAACTTAGAATCATAATGTGTTTAGGCCCTATTTCTGCCAGACCTCTGTTGTAAAGGTACATAAGTGTGGTAGCTCTGGAACTGGTACATCCTGTAGAATTCCAAAATGCATAGTTTTGCATAGGTTCTTCTGTACTGTATTCGATTTGAGCTCCAAAACCACTGAGTATTTGTCTGTGACAACAACAGTTGGAATGGACTATATACTTATAATATTTGAAGTTTCAATTTTTATCACAATATTTATTAGGAGTATCCTGCACATTTGCATATATTTGTTTATGTTTAGCACGCCAACTTAGAAATGGAGCATTTTGTCTATTGTTTGGAAAATATTTGTGTAACCCAACAGAAAGAATTTGAGCTGGTCAACCCAACATCCAGAAAATCAGCCTTGGACACTCATCATTAAATCAATAATTATTTTGGATAAGTGTACAAATATATATACACATAGTTGTTCTTAATAGGTGTGGTGATGCATATTTGAATGATATATAAGGTTTTGAAACATTGTTCACAGTGACAACTTTTTAGACCACCCGGAATATTAAACTGTTTGCATCCAAAATGAGAATTGTAAAATTAACTCGAAATAATATACACCTTGAAATATATGTCAGTGGTAATAATTTACATATTTTTGCATAATGTCTTAGCCCTATGCCAGCAGAATTTAAAGGCAGGAGGGGGCGGCAAGTCAGGAGGGCATCTTGGAATGCGGCACACATGTGCCTCCACACATGCACGTGCCTCCAAATATGCACATGCGTGTTCTGGACTGGGGCAGGTGAAGAGTGGAAACAATACATAGAATACATAATAAACAAAAAAATACATGGTCTTTATACTTAACCTGATTTTCACATATAAACATCTATAAAGAAATCAGATGCACATATTGACTTTTTTCACCTCTTGTTTGTTAGAAATTAGAGAAATAAACTGAGTATCACATAATGTTCACTCAGAATTCATAAACAGTTTGATGCATGCATGATGAATGTTGATGAGTTGAATTCATTAAATGTTTATGAAACATGTATGAACATATAGTTCATGATTATTTTAACTGGGAAGAGACAGTGACAAGAGAATACTGGTGGAGAATGGTAAGGGAAGGGATGTGATTCGGGTGGTGCATTAGAAAGTTTTTCTTTATAAAGGGGCTGGTAGGTAAATGTGGAATGGAGGGAGGTGATTCAGGAGGAACATGAAAGTGGATGGTGGACAAATGGAATAGACTGTCCAGAGAGGACACATTTTAGCAGGGAGAACACAATGCCAAGAGGATATGGATGGAGACTGGTGGAAGTGGGGGGGTGGTATTCAGAAAAGAAATTAGAATGTTCTTCTTCACACAGTGGGTAGTGGATGCATAGAACAGATTGCTCAAAGAGGTGGTTGAAGCCAAAACTGTGAATGGGTTTAAACATGGATTAGACACATACTGTATAAGGAAATAATGGGGCCGAAAGACATGCTAAGAGGGGAAGCAATACCCTCAGGAAGGGGTTTACAATAAGCTACTAGTGCTAGAGTACAGTATCAAATCTTTAAATGCAGCCCAACATTAGGCTGAGCATGAAGCTATGCAATGGAATGGGAATACTGGATGGACTTCTGTTTTTTATTCTGCTGACACAATCATTGTTTCTATGATTCCAAGTACAGCAAAAACTTGATTTTCAGAACTTTCACAGTAACATCTTGTTTGTTCCTATAATCAAAAGTTCTTAAGTACGGATTTGCAGTGCAATGAGGTGGTGAAAGCATTTGAATAAGGAAGTACAGTACTGAAGTGGAAGGTAAAATAACTGCTCCTGGGTCTGTATGGTGCTTGATATGCTGTCAATTTTAATAATGCAACAATAACCAGCAGTCAGCCAAACATGAACATGGGTATACCTTATAGGATGAATATACCAATACTGGGACAGATTATCAGGAGTATCATCTTTATTTATTTGTGCAAAAAAAAAAATCTCAATCAGACATATCGACACAGGTGGTACAGGACAAACAGCCACAGACATCCTATACTTTTTGTGCCATAGGGTGTTCCCTCCAAGGTTATTTGAGACTGGACACGTTGTACAACCTATAGTGCAAATCATTAATCAATAATTAATTGATTACAAAATGTGTGCAATAAGTGTGCATACCAAAAAATAAAAATTTAAGAAGTGACAACGTATAAAGCTACTGAGCATATCTTGCAAGTGACTTCCATTAATTTTACATTCAATAATTTATACCATTCATTATTTTGCTACACATAACTATTTTGAGGTTATAATGAATGTCCAGACATAGTTTGTGTTCTTATTCTAAGACATTATTTATGCATTTATTTAAAAGTTTTACCAGGAAGGCATACTGAGCAGACTACTGCTCAATTCCAGATGTGTCCTGAGGAAGAGGTGAGGATATACAATTAAGGTACACCATAGAGACTCTTCAAAAGTACAAAATAGTTCATACATTACATAGTGCAATAGAAGAGATGGACAATTACAGACAATACATAGTGCAATAGTAGTTGGATAATTACAGGATCAAATGCATTGTACAGAAGTAGTGAACACAGTAATTTGGTAATCACTGGATACATGGACAACTAAGCCCCAGTTCTGAGAAATGGGTCATGTGCATGTGTAGGAGGTGTTGAAGTAAGTTTTAAGGAGGGAGTTAAGGTGCTGAGAGAAGGTAAAGTGCTGAATAGCCTCTGGAAGAGAATTCCACGGTTTGGGCATCCAAGATGAGAATGCTGCCTGACCAGTGGCAGTGGACATAAGTGGAACAGACAGTAGGTGAGAGTTGAAGTTCCTGAGTGCATACACTGGAGGTGCTTGGGCTGACAGGACTGCACTGAGGTAGGATGGGAGGGTCTGGGACCAAAATTTAGCCATGAAGCTTATGCAGTGGGACTGTCACTGATTTTGGAGGAAGGGGGGCTCCATAGACTGGTAGAGGGCACAGTGATAGGTGGAGGAAGGACAGTCAAGGGTGTAGCGACACAAAGAGTAGAAGAGAAAGTCCAGTCTGGCTAGGTTGGACTTAGGAGCAGCACTATAGACTATATCACCATAGTCAAAGATAGGAAGAATCATTTTCTGTACAATTGACCAGCGAGCTGGCAGCGGGGTGCAACCCAGGTTACGGTATAGGGCACCCAGTTTGAGATGTAACATTCTATGGATAACTTCAACATGTACAGAAAAGTCGAGATGCTGGTCTAGTCAGACCCCGAGATATCTAAAGGAGGAGCAGGCCTCCAGGAAGGAGGGGCTTGAGGGGAGCTGAGAAAGTCTCTGCTTCATGCCAAAGGTTAGGGAGACTGTTTTCTTGGCATTGAGAAACAACTGATTGGAGCAAAACCAGAGTTGGACATCACTGAAGTCCTTCTCTAGTCTGGTTGCCACATCAGAGGCTGTGGGTCCGGATGTATACAGCACAGTATCACCCACATACATGTGGATGGAAGAGTCTGGGTAGGCAGAGGGCAGATCATTAAGAAAAATGGAGAACAGAAGTGGGCCAAGGACTGAGCCTTGTGGAACACCAGTGGTCACTGGGAGAGCAACAGAGTTATTGTTGCCAATTCTGACAGATTGGGACCTGCTGGTCAGGTAGGAGTGGAACCAACTGGTGGCCTCACTAGAGAGCCCTGCGAGAAAGATTAGATAGTTGGAGGGCATGAGAAACAGTGTCAAACACTTTCACCAGATTGATAAACATAGCTGAGGTTATATGACCTTTATCCATACCTGTAAGTATGGCATAGGTGAGCCTTAGGAGAGAGGTGGTGGTGGAGTGGGATTTCCTAAAACAAGACTGGTAAGGAGAGAAGAAGGAAGAGGAGCCAAGAAAGGAGGAGAATTGTGAGAGGAGGAGGTGCTCCTGCATCTTAGCTAATATAGGGAGGAGGGAGATGGGAAAGTAGTTATCAGGAGAGGAGGGGCCACCACCCTTAGGAAGGGGAATAACTGTGGTGTGCCTCCACTCTGACAGGATGGAAGTGAGGGAGAGGGAGAGGGAGAGGTTGAATAGTGCAGCCAACAGGCTGATGATGGGGGGGCTGACAAGTAGAGCATTTTGGAGTCCAGTCCCAAGGGGCATTTCCCTTTGGAGGGGTTAAGGACGAGGAGTTCAGCAAGCACATGTGCTGTAGTGACAAGGCAAAATGTGAAGGAAGGTGAAGGGGTTGCAGATTGGGCATGGGGGGTTGGGCTAGTAGCATTAGGTGGGTCTGTCAGATGGGAAGACAAAAGTGCTGAGGCACAGTTAGTGAAAAATGAGTTAAACTCGGTGGCCACTGAAAGGGGGTCAGAAATGGAGTTCCTGCTGATGACAAGGACAGGGGTGGGAGGTTGGGTGGGAGGGAGAATATTGATTTAACCACCTTCCAGAATTTAGATGGGTGGGTTAAATCAGTAAAGCAGGAGGCTTTGAAGTGATTGGCTTTTGGCTGGCGGAGTAATCTCATGCAGGCATTATGGAGACAACGATACTTTAGGTGATCTGTTGGACTTCCAGAGGCCTTGAAAGACTTCCACACCTGGTCCCTGGCCCTGAGGCGGTCCATAAGGTCAGCTGATATCCAGGGCAGATGAACACCCCTCACTTGGGTATGACTAAGAGCAGCATAGTAGTCCCAGACATCCAAGAACCTAGATTTGAAGTACTCCAGAGCAGAATCTGTAGCTGAAGTTTGGGAGATAAAGGACCAGTCAGTATTTGCCAGGTCATATTGTTCACTTGGGAACATAAGCAGGAGGCTGGTAAGGACAGAGGTCTGGGGTTATATTCTGTTTTAACTGAAATATTTGAATAGTTTTGTAAGTGAAATTAGTTCTATGTGTTAAAAATGATTACCTTGAGTTAGAACTGTTACTTGGGCTGTGATATTGTAACTTTTGAGGCTTGGGAACAGTTGTTTGGCAGTGATAAATAGAGTGAAATTTAAATGTGTTGTTTGCCTGGTGTTAGGGGGAGGGGACATTAACAGGAATTACCTTGTCTTTAACAGGAATTACCTTGTCTTTCATTGTTCACTTGGGAACATAAGCAGGAGGCTGGTAAGGACAGAGGTCTGGGGTTATATTCTGTTTTAACTGAAATATTTGAATAGTTTTGTAAGTGAAATTAGTTCTATGTGTTAAAAATTATTACCTTGAGTTAGAACTGTTACTTGGGCTGTGATATTGTACTTTTGAGGCTTGGGAACAGTTGTTTGGCAGTGATAATTAGAGTGAAATTTAAATGTGTTGTTTGCCTGGCGTTGGTAAGAGCCCTCCCAGCCACCCTGTTTTGTAGGCTTTCTTAAATACTGAAAAGCCACTGGGGGTTGGGATTGAAGGGCTGAGTATTTCTGTTTGGGACTGAAATTCGAAGCAACAGGAGCTGGTGGGCCTGTGACATCATACGGTACCTGATGTCTGCATACACACGCTGTTAGTGGGACTGAACACACACTGGACTGCATGTGTTTGTGAGACTTGGGAACTTTATTGGTGGGGTTGAAACTGGGTTTGTAAATAACTGCAGTCAGTATAGAGAGAAACTGTATTCAAGGGGAAAGGGACTGAGAAAAGGGGGTGTGCCATTATAAACAGAGGGGGATAAACAGAGTGGCCATATTCCACCATGACAGGCATCTTCGGAAGGGTTGTAGGCTGCACAAGCTGTGGGATGGCAATAATTCTCAATTGGGCCTGGAGAGAGGGAGGCTGCCCACTCTGTAGACAGCTATCTTGTATCAGGAGTGAGGTATATTGTTTAAGGAGTAAGCTGGGGGAGCTGGGGGGGGTCCAAGGATAAGGGGTGTGGATATGGGCAGCAGAAGGGTGGGGCTGAGGGGAGGCTCGGGCAATGCTCTGAAATTACAGGACATTATGTTACAGCAAGCAGGAGGGGGGATATTAGGGACAGAGGACCCTTAGATAGGGATATTGACGCTAAAAGGAAGGCGTACGGGGTGAACACTCTGAATACAAAGAGAGTGGAGGGGGAAGAGTCAGGAGGGGCTGTTGTGCGGAAGCCTAAAACAGCAGACTGTGGGAAGGGAGCTCCTAAGGTGAACAGAGCAAGAGGGGAAGAAGAGGGCAGTTTAGAGGTGCAGTCAGGGAAACTCGGTTACTTGATGGAGGCTGACATAGAGTGTCACAATAAATTTGAGCTACTAAGCAACCTAGAGGGGGAGGAAGGGGTTGGTGGAAATGAGGAAACTTATACAGAGGCCGGGGGGAGGGAGTCGGATACCCATAGTGCATCACAGACCGGCAATGGAAAGGATAGAAATAGTCCCAGAGGGAGAAGGGAAAGCATAAATGTTAAGCAAATGGGGGAGATGCAACATATTGCAGACATGAGGGAGGACAGCATGACTGGAGAGAAACTGGGAGACAAGGAGGTGGGATAGGAGCCCCCCTTCAGCAGGGGGGTCAGTACCAAGGATGGGGCCCTAGCTAAAGGGGACCCACAGAGAGCCTCTGGAGGCAGGGGTACTATTACAAGCGGGGAGGATGGCGGTGTGGGGGAAGGGCAAACTTCAGGGCCAGGATAAATAGTTGGATAAGAGAGGGTTAAAGGGGACACCTATTCAGAGGGGGTTTGAGTTAAGTGGGCAAAATAACGAGGGAGGCAGAAAGGGGAGGGTGACAAGGGGGTCTCTAATAAGGCAGGAAGACTCCCATGGAATTGAGATCATGAATAAAGGGGGGATGGGGGGCTGAGAGGGCATAGTGGAGGTAACCATAAGGATGATGGCGGTGTTAAGGTTCTGTTATTGGGAGACTCGATGATTAGGGGTATCCAGTGGGAGGGACAGGGGGGTGGATGCCATAGCCAGGTGAAGGTAGTGAGTATCTCTGGGCTGACAGTGCACAGAGCAAAGTTCATGGTGTATGAAATGGTTAGGGATTGTGGAGGGAAACCGGATTTCCTGGTGCATTTGGGAACTAACGATCTAGAGGGAAATAGCATTTTAGAAATCCAAGCAAGGTTCCAAGAACTTGCCAGAGTCTGTCGGGATAATGGATGCAACATTTCCTTTTCGGAGATATTGCCAGTACCAAAGGCCTCAGTGGAGAAAAAAATGAAGGCTCACAGAGGTTAATGACTGGCTCAGGAAGTGGGGTGAAGAGAGTGGGTTGGGGGTGTTAGGGAACTGGAATGGAGTTTGGGAGGATAAGGGACTATATGCCAAGGACAGGCTTCATCTTGCCCCATTAGGGAAGAAGTCCTTAAACAGGGATGGCTGACTGCATTCAAGAAAGGTGGGGTTTAAACTTGTGAGGGGGAGGGATAAGGGAGGGGCTGACCAGAAGCCCTCTCCTCCAGATGAGGGGAGTAGCCTTCAAGCCCAAGGGAGGGAGGGAAACAGACTGGGGTGGAGGTTTCAGGAGGAGCAGAGGGAGGATGGAAGTATAAGGAATCTGGATGGGGTTCGACAAAGAGGATCAGGGATAAGGGGTGGGGGTTGGTGTTAGTAAATGCCAGGAGCTTGGGAAACAAGTTGCCAGAGTTCCAGGCCATCTGTTCGATGGGGGGGTGGTGGATGTGGCGGTGGTCACGGAGACGTGGGCCAACAAAAACCATGACTGGGACCTAAACGTGCGGGGGTACACTATGCTTAGGAAGGATAGAAAGGAGGGCAGAGGGGGTGGAGTGGCTATGTTCGTTAGAGATGACATAGAAATTGCTAGGGTAGAAGAGGCAGAGGAAACGTGGAGGTCTTATGGGTCACCCACATCCCCAGCAAGAGATAAGGTCAAGCTGGGTGTGTATAGGCCCCCCGGGATGAGTGATGTTCTAGAGGATGGTTTGCTGGACAACATCATTGCCCAGTGTGGACCAAAAGGGGAAGGAGTGGTGTTGATGAGGGACCTTAATATGCCAGGTACAAACTGGGGAACCATGTCCTCTAAGGTGGCCAAGGAGTAGAGGCTGCTGGACGGCTTCCAGGATGTGTTCTTACCACAGCATGTGATGGAGCCCACAAGGGAGGGGCATGTCCTGGACATGGTTCTGGCAGATGGGGATCTGGTAAGGGACCTGGTTGTACAGGACCCCTGACTGGGAGCGACCACAATACTGTCTGGTTTCAAATAAGCATGGGGGGAGGGGAGATCTAGGACACTGGCAGTGGACTCAGGGGCAGACTTTGTGGGCATGGGAAATATTCTCAAGGATCACTTGAAGAGGATTACATCAATGACAAGTGTGGAAAGGAGATGGGAAGTCATAAAACGGGGACTTCATGAGGCAGTCAGGATCTGCGCTAAGTTGAAACGTAAGGGAGCAAGGTCACATAAACCATGCTGGTGGTCCAGTGAGGTACAGGTAGCAGTCAGAGAAAAGAAGGTGGCCTACAAAAAATATAAAACAACAAAAGGGGATAGGGATAAGGAAATGTACCATCTTGCATCTAGAAAAGTCACCCATGTGGTGAGTGGAGCAAAGTCCAGTAAAGAGCAGCGGCTGGCACAGCAGATACATGGAGGGGAAAAGGGGTTCTTCCGGTACATTGGGGAGTGGAGAAAAACTAAGAGCCATCTCAGCAGATTGAGATCAGAAGGAGGGTGGTTGGAAGAGGCAAGGGACCAGGCAGAGGTATTTAACGAGTACTTTGCCTCTGTGTTCACTAGGGAGGGGGATGGGATATCTACAAAGCAAGGCACGAAGGGGATAGAAGCGACAGTGAGTGGGATCAGGGGAGCAAAAGAAATGGAGCAAGAGGGAGGGAGCGGTACCCCAGGGGTGTCACATCTGGATAAGGATAAAAAGGCCAGTAAGGTGGAGGGAACGGATGATGCTATCTCCACCAAAAGGGTGTGGTTAGCCCTCAAGGCCCTAAAGATAGACAAATCTCCTGGGCCGGATGGCATTCATCCGAGAGTACTATGGGAACTGGCGGACATACTGGCTGCACCCCTGGCGGAGCTCTTCAACAGGTCACTTGAGACAGGGAGGGTACCTAGGGATTGGCGAGAGGCACATGTGGTGCCAATCCATAAAGGGGGTCGAGGGAAGTACCAGGTAACTATAGACCCATCAGTTTGACCTCGGTGGTGGGAAAATTAATGGAGAGTATACTAAAGGAATGATTGGGGGTGTACTTGGAGGAGGTGGGAGGTCTGGATAGTCGGCAACATGGGTTTGTGCCAGGTAGATCATGTCAAACCAACCTTGTGGAGTTCTACAAATGGGTAACATCAGAACTGGACAGGGGAAAGCCTGTGGATGTATTATTCTTGGACTTCAGCAAGGCGTTTGACTCTGTCCCCCACAATGGTCTGGTGGAGAAACTGATGGGGTTAAGAGTAGACCCTTTGATGGTCAGATGGATCGAAAACTGGCTAGCTGGATGCACCCAGAGAGTAGTGGTCTGTGGGGAGCTCTCGAACCCTAGAGAGGTTGGTAGTGGGGTACCACAGGGCTCGGTCCTGGGTCCGATCCTGTTTAATGCATACATATCAGACATCAGGGAGGGTATAGGGTGTGAAATGAGTCTCTTCGCGGATGACTCCAAGATGGGAGCAGTAGCTGAGGGAGAAGAGGGGTGGTTGGCCCTGCAAGGGGACCTGGACACCCTGGAAAGCTGGGCTCACACATGAAAATTAAATTCAATATCACCAAGTGCAAGGTGTTGCATCTTGGTGAGAAACTCTAAACACAAATTACACCCTGGGAGGAGTAGCTGGAGGCCTCAATAGGAGAAAGACCTAGGGGTCATGGTGGATGCATGTAGAATAACTCTGAGCAGTGCAGGAGATGGCTAGCAAGGCAAACAGGATGTTGGGATGCATCGAGAGGGATCACCTCTAGGAGCAAGGAAGTGATTCTGCGGCTGTACAATGGACTGGTTAGACCATACCTTGAATACTTGTACAGTACTGAGACCACACTTGAAGAGGGACATACAGCTCCTGGAGAGGGTACAGAGGAGGGCAACTAAGATGATAATGAGGGCTACGGGATTTGACGATGAGGACAGACTTGAGGAGCTCTGCCTGTTTTCATTGGAGGAGAGGAGAGACATGGGGACATGATTGAGGTCTTCAAGTACCCTCAAGGGAATAAATAGGTAAACATGGAGGGATCTTTAGACTAAAGCAGGAGGTATCACCAGAGGGCATGGTTTGAAGTTGGAAGGTGGAAGGGTGAAGGGGAAAAGAGGAGGGTTTTTCACTGAGAGGTGGTGGACCCTTGGAATGCACTGCCTGGCGAGCTGGTTCAGAGATCCACGGAGGGCTTCAAGAGAAGGTGGGACAGACACAGAAAGTGGATGTATCAGATGATAGCCTGTCCCGGGTGGGTGGGGATGGATGATAGGGTTTCTGGAACACAAGGGGTGGGAGGGCCTCGGCACCCAACTAAGGATCTAAGGTTCGACAGACTCGAGTAGACCGTGAAGGCCTAATATGCTGGCAAATAGTATGTTAGTATGTTAGTATATAAGCGTGAGACAAGGTCCAGGGAATTAAAGGACCTGGTAAGTATTACTCTGGGGGGGCGCCTTAGGTCTGCATATTTTTCTTACCAGGTATATCATGTGGTGATCGCTAAGGTAGTCTGGCAACAGGTCGGATGCAGTTATACAATGGGGGTGAGAGGTAAGGGCCCAATCAAGAACGGAGTGGTTCAGGGATCTAGTGTTCAGGTGGGTGGGTTCTGTAATCTGTTGGGATATGTTTAAAGTGCCCACTTGATTGTGAAACTTAGAGCTGCTATTGAAAAGTCAGTTCAAATTAAAATCACCTAAAATGTAAATGTTACCCCGGATGCGTGAGATTTTAGGGCAGTAAGGTGATCAAGGATAGAGGATGAGGGTGAGTCGGGGGGAGCAGTTAGAACGTGGCTATAAATATAGGGGCTAAGTGTGGGGGAGCAATTTTTATTAATAATGCTTTAATGGTCTGAGTGCGCAAAGGAGAACTGTAGCGATGAGGAGATATACATGGCAATGCCTCCAACTCTTTCAGTTCCTGGTCAGTCATGGCGAAGGATAGTGTATCCTGGAATTAATAATTCAGCGTCGGGGTGATGCGGCTTAAGCCAGGTTTTGGAGATAATCATAACATCCTGTCTTAGAGCTAGGACATTGTGTTGTAACAAGGTTAGCTTATGTGGGAAGCTGCATATATTTAGGTGAGCAATTTTTAAACCCCGGGGTAACTGGAAAGTGGTGGAAGAGTTTAATCCATGCCATGTAATTAGCATAGGGTTTGGCTCAGCATCCCCTGTCTGTAGGAGTACAATAGTAGTGTCAGTAGCAGCTTGAGATTATGTATGGCCTGCAGAAGTTTACGATGTGAGGCTGGAGGTTGATAGTGAAGCTCAGAGGTGTTCATGGCTGGGAATTTCAGAGCCAACAGTGCAGCATGAAAAGAGGGTGGTAGAATATTTGAACCAATCAGTAGAGTGAAACTGGGGCCTGAGAGTGGCAATCAAGCAACAGAGGTAGAAGAGAGGTGTGGGAAAGCTCCAGGAAGTTGATTTTTGAAGCAGGTGTCAGTGTTTCTGGGTAGGAGGAAGGAGGAAGGGATGCAAGGGGTGCAAGAAAGGTGACTACCAGAAAACAGAGAGGCAGCATGCTTAAACTGCTAGAAGGTGGTATAGAAAGAATATTGCTTACAGTGGCCACTAGTGGCAGGCCTGGATAACCTGCCAATGGAGAAATGACCTGATGTTTTTTTTTCGTCACGTGAGACTCACTATAAATTAACAAGCTCACCAAGGGTGGTGGTGGGGGTGGAGGGGCAGCCGATGTGTTAGCATCAGCAGGGAATCCTCAGCCGGCATATGGTCGCTTTATTGTGGTTTAATTAGTCGCAGTCAAACTGTAGCACTGATGTCATCGAAATTTCATCTTGTCACTGTTACAATAAGTAGCAGGCACAATGCAGCCACCACAACCAGATACCCTCAACATTCTGTCTGCTGACATATGGCGACAATATTTACAAGTGATCAGTGGCAGTGCATTGTATTTTCTTACCTGCTTCTCCTTTGTTTGATTGCTGTTTGGTAGTGCCACAAAACAGATCTTCCTCATTTCCCCAGTTCCTCTTCTGACCTCTGGTGGTAGGAATCAGCATTTCTTATAGTGTGTCATAAAACTGCATAAAACTGGAAAGCACCTGTATTTAGCAGCACTAGCATATAGCTACTTAAGCCTACGATCCCACAGCATTTCATTTCGTTTGCGATGGAGTATGTACCAACACAGAAGGGCAAGCAGAAGCTCGCACTAGATAACCAGTTGACGGCATGGAAAGGTGCTATTAAATGTTTCAGGAGGACCCTGAGTTTGAAGATCTCGAATGTCTGATGGATTACTTCAAGGACAATTACAATGGGTGATTGACAAGGAACCATGAAAAAAGGCTACAGCCGAGGATCCCCATCATGTTTTGGAATCAGTATGCCCGAGTAATAAATAATTTGCCAGGAAGCAACAATGCACTTAAAGCCTGGCACAGGGCATTTTCTAGGACCGTATCTATCAGCCACCCTATCTGTGCTCGCCTAGTGAGGAAATTAAGGCAAGAGCAGAACACAGTAGCATTGCAAAGGCGACAGAAAAATCTCGGTCAGCAACCACCAAGAAAGCATGCTAAATATATACGGGTCAACAAAGTGTTTAAATGGATCTGCACTGATTTTGCTTCTTGAAGCCCCAAGCAATACATATTGGAGGTAGCCACAGTAATTGAAATAAATGTTGTCTAGAATGTTTTAAAATAGAGTTAAGCACTGTACATTTTGCACATTTTGCATGCCTTTTAATTAATGGAATTTAAATAACTCTTGCACTTATGTTTTGCACATTAAATGCCTTTTTTGCACATTTTTTATCATAGCACAATACAACTATGTCTCGCACCTTGTTATAAATTTAATAAAGACTGCTGAATAGATCAGACTATGTTTTGCACATTCAAACTACCTTGTTATAAATTTAATAAAGCTGAATTAATCCTAAAAACTTTGGTTACAATTATTGTGGTTGACCACAGGAAGTGTAACACTGTCACACTGTCACATTGTCAGTGAGGGGAGTAGGAACTTGTAGGTAACAAGAATGACGTTTTGTCTACTGACAACTTAGTTTGTGTGGCAATATATACTTGCAACCTGTGTAGTGCAGCAACTTTGTGAATGGCGCCCTTTTGTTGGCACGGCGTTTTAATGGCGTCATTTTGACTGTGACAATATGTCCAGGGACCGAACGACCGTACACACCTCAGCCACTTACAAGACCTCAGTGTAGCTGTTAGCAGGCTCACATGGAGTAGTCCAAGTTTGAAAATGGTGTCTAAAGTGGTACTCACAGTGTGCAGTTCAAGAATCTCCGTACCTGGCTGTAATGAGGGTGGCGGGCAATGGAGCTTCATGGAGGGCAGCCCGAGAATGGCCCTAGTGACCAGCGGGGAAGCTGCAACAGAAAGAGCAGGGTAAGGGAATTAATACCTGAAGCTTGGGGGCAGGGACAGTGAGAATGCTGGCAAAAAATCAATTGTTCTTCCTTAGGGCTAAAATGTCACTGCTCGTGGCTTACAGCTAAATCCTCTAACTTGTTATGTTAAAATTAAATCCTCTAACTTTTCATGTTAAAATTAATTCAAGCGACAGCAGGAAATGCTCAATTTGTTTGTGTCTAGTTGTATTAAAAGCTCAGTCCTGCAAATGTTACCAATTAAATAAATTAACAAACACTATGTAAAATTTTTTAAACAAATAAATGCAGACTTAAGAGGTTAAAACAAGCTAGAAGCAATCAGTATAACTGCACAAATTTACTTAGAGCACTGCTCTGATTAAAAGCACTCCCACAGCACAGTTCTTAAAGTTCCCTCGAAAAGTGAATAAATGCAGACATTTGCAGTTAAAGTTAAACTTAAAAAACAGTCTGTAGTGCTGCGCTGATGGAAAATCCTCAGCTGCTTGGGTAGCTGTTAGCAGGCTCACACGGAACAGTCCAAGTTTCAAAATGATACCTAAAGTGTACTCGCACTGCGCGGTTAAAGAATCACCATATCTGGCTGCAATTAGAGTGGCGGGCAATGCAGCTTCAGGGAGGGCAGCGAAGAATGGCCCTCACGACCAGCGCAGAAGCTGGCTGTAATGAGAGTGGCGGGCAATGCAACTTCAGGGAAGGCAGTCAAGAATGGCTCTCATGACCAGCGGGGAAGCTGGCTGTAATAAGGGTGGCGGGCAACACAGCTTCAGGGAGGGCAGCCGAGAATGGCCCTTGCGTCCAGCGGGGAATACATGATTTCATTGTTCTGGTCTGCAATTTGCATATGTTCAGCACTCTTCATCTAAGTTCTAGTCATGTTTCATTAGCAGCAGGAAGTCCCATTCAGTAATTCTAATAAATATATAAACAAACAAACAAATATGAATGGATATGAATCAACATATTTATTTATTTTTTTTATTTTTATTTAGTTTTTGTTTACCGGGTAAGTGCACTAGCCAACAGGTGACTATTTTCAGGCATGACCCGGGAGAGTACAAGACAAAAAACATACTGAGGGTGAATACATAAACAGTACAATTGTAAAGACAGAGGAGCAATGATATGAGGCTAGGATAACAATGTAGACACTAGTCAAAGTACAATGAATAAAACATTATTCTGAAATAGCTTATAGCAGGCAAAAGGCTAAAATGGGTACTGGTCCATGGACAGAGCTATTCATTGGTCCCAGGCAGACGTAGTATAAGGAAGCGGGGTTGGGGGGATGGAGTGGAGGAAGAGGCCTGAGGATCCGAAAAGAGCAAGCTAGGACCACGCCGAGAGAACTGCTATTAGCAGCTCAGAGCACAGAAACGGCTTACGGCTTACGGCTTAGGCGGCTCAGGGTACTACCATGCAGCCGGGCTCATGGTACTACTACCTGGGCATGAAATGCAGCAGGCAGCCTCTGTAAGCAGACCTACTGGTGGCCCCTGAGACTATCCTGGTTAGTCCATGTCTGGGCTGTAGCGGTAATTTATGGCTTTCGCGGTAGGAGGTAGGGACAAGCAGCCGGTCTCATGGTTCCGCTGTCGGGCATGCGAAAGAGCGCTCTGTCAGGGCCACGGTGCGAGGCGACTAATGGCTTTACGTGGGTGGTGACTCGGCAAAATTTACGGCTTTGGCGGGTGGAAGCAGAGACAAGCAGCTGGCCACATGGTCCCAATGACGGGTAAGGGAGCGGCGTGTTGTCAGGGGTTAGAGGTTTAATTGGTAAAGACTTACGGCTTTAGTGACTGAAAGCAGGGATAAGTAGCCGGGCTCATGGTTCCGCCTCCCTGGCTTGAGAGCCAAATTGACGGGATTCAGAGGGTTTTACGGCAGCCCATCGCTTCCGGGCGGCCGAAGTATGGATAAGTGCCCGGGCTCATGGTTCTGTTGCTGGGCATGGGAGCGGCGCTGTCGGGTTTCGGAGGGGTTTGCAGCAATCTGACAGCTTGGGCAGCTGAAATTAGGGATAAGTCGCCAGGGCTTATGGATCCGTTGCTGGGCATGAGAGCAGCGCGAAGTCAGGGTTTTAAGGGAATTATTGGCATTCTCACTGTTTTGGCGGCTGTAAAAATAGGGGAGCAGAGCCTGGCTCATGGATCCGTAGCCAGACATGAACGTGGCAAGCAATCCCGATCAAACCCAGGGGAGTACATCGCTGGGAGGGCGGGAGAGAGGCTACGACCCTGGTTGTACCAGTACCCAATTCACAATATTCTGTCCTGCTGTCGAAAACCGTGAGGTCCAGTACAAGTTAAAAACAGCAAATGTTAAAACAACAATGTTTAGAGCAAAAGGCAAAGATTCAGACATTACACAGCATGAAATAAAGGCATAGCAGTAAGGGCTTATTTCATATAACACAGCTTGTATACAGCAGTAGGCTACAAACCGAGCAGTTTTGATTAGGGGAACACAGGGAAATATAAGATATCAGCGGATAGATAAGATATGAAAACTGGCAGGGAAGAGGAAGCATTAGGAAGAGGACGAGCCAGCGTAAGGGGGGGAGGCTGATAAGGCAGGGAATGGGGGAAGGTAGGACAGGCTTTCGTAGGTACTATTAGGTAGGGTCGTAACAGGCACATTGGTCAGAGGTAGCTAGGTAGTTGTGTAGCCCTCGCTTGAAGAAGTAGTGCGACGAGGTATGTCTTAGATCCAGTGGCAGCATGTTCCACATCTGGGGGGCAGCATGCCCGAATGCACCAGTCCCTTTGGAGGTGCGACAACGGGGGACTCTCAAGAGAGATTTATCAGATGATCTCAGTTCACGAGTAGAGGAAGCGGGATGAAGTAGCTCAGCTAGTGATGCAGGTTTGTTTAATCTGATAATAGAGTCACATAAACAGCCAAGATAGTATAGCCTGGTGGCAGTGGGAGAGAGCCAGCCAAGGTCACTTTACAGTTGACAATGATGTTTGAGCCGCGGGGCCTTTGAAGCATACCGGCATACGTTGTTGTAGGTGACATCCCATTTTTGCAAGGCTGTTTATGTGCAATAGTCAGGATGGGAAGCGCAGTAGTGAGGGCTGGTAAGGATCCCTCTGGCAATGGCCAGCTTGGCTGAAGGTGTAAGCATATAGCTGGTTCTGTAGGCAGCCCCCAGCTTACAGTTCACAGCTTTACAGGTTGCTTGAATGTGTAGGTTAAGGTCCAGAGATTGGTCAAGTAGGATACCAAGATAGCGAAATGTGGTGACAACCTCAAGAGAGGTCCCATCCAGGTCCAGTATTTTTAAGGAGGAGGTGCAGGATCTAAGTTTCTGGGCGGTGTCCAGTAGCATAGCTTTAGTTTTGCTTGAGTTCAGGACAAGTCAATGGGAGCTTAGCCAGTTTTGTACAATGTTGAAAGCAGTGGTCAGAGACACGTTTAGGTGGTCAATATTATCCGAGCTGGCATAGAAGACCAGGTCATCAGCGTAGAGAAGAGAGGAGCAGGATGAGATTGTGCTTGGTAGGTTGTTTATGAATAGGGAAAACAGAAGAGGGCCCAGTATTGAGCCTTGTGGTACGCCAATATTGATTGTGGTGCTGCCAGAGATTGCAGAATTGAGTTTAACAACGTGAGTCCTATCTGCTAAGTAGCTCCTGAACCAGTTAGTAACAGGAGATGAGAAGCCAAAATTGATTGAAGGGTGGACAGGAGCAGGGGGTGATCCACGAGGTTGAAAGCCTTGGTAAGATTAATGAAGACAGCACCTGTTAGCTGACCCTCGTCCATCTTTGAGAGTGTAACTGAGGTGAGTTTGGCTAGCGCTGTCGTAGTGCTATGATTCTTCCTGAAACCATGCTGTGCTTCGTAGAGCAGATTTGACATATTAACATAAAAACAAAATACACATAAGGAGCCAGAAGAACTGTGGGTCACCCGGGAAACATGAAATGTGACAGTCATATGAACTGCGGTTGTCTACATGCCTCCAAACCAGAGGGAGAACATAGACACATTACTGTTAGAAGAAATACAAAATATGACAGCTAAGGGGGAGGTTCTAATAATGGGAGACTTCAACATGCCAGATACAGATTGATCAATACCCGCAGGAACATCTGCCAGAACTAGATGCATAGTGGATTCTCTGCAGGGGGAGGGACTCAAACAGCTGGTACAACAACCCACAAGAGACAGGGCTATCCTAGATCTAGTACTAACAAACAGGGAAAGGATCACAGATCTCCAGGTAGAAGGTCACCTGGGTACCACTGACCATTACATGGCATGGTTCAATTGGGCCACTAGAACTAAATCATCCCATTCCAAGGCAAAAATATGGGACTTCAGAGGAGCTGACTTTGATAAGATGGCCAACAGGGTTAAGCTAGCCCTGACAAAAGAAGAAATACAGGTGAGGAGGTACAGGCAAAGTGGGCAAGTATTAAGGATGCAATACTTGAAGCAACATCCCATTATGTTAAAGAGAAAAGCAAGTGGAAAAGAAGAAGGAAACCATTTTGGTTTTCAAAAACAGTAATAGAAAAGGTCAGAACCAAAAGGCTGGTCTTCAGGAAATATAAGGGAACGCAGCGGGATGAAGACAGGGAGGCATACAAAACTTTCCTACTGGAAGCAGGGAAGGCAGTAAGGCAGACAAAGGCCCAAACCGAGGAAACACTGGCACAAACAGTAAAAGAAGGTGACAAGACTTTCTATAGATACGTTAGTGAAAGGAGAAAGTCCAGAGGGGGTATTGCTAAAATCAAAGGGGATAAGGGGGGCATGTGAGGAGGAGGACCATGTAAAAGCATCTATCCTAAATAGATACTTCTGCTCAGTATTTACTGAAGAGAAAGTAGGGCAGGGCCCACAGCTCAGCACCATGGACACGGGGGAGGGAAGTGTGCACTGGTCCCTTCACAAAAGAAAGGGTCCTACAAGATCTCGCTAAGCTCAGGGTGGACAAGGCAATGGAGCCTGATGGTATACATCCCAGGGTACTATAGAAGCTAAGGGTGGAACTAGCAGCGCCATTATCAGAACTGTTTAGTGAGGTCTCTGAACACAGGAGAGGTCCCAGAAGACTGGAGAAGGGCTCATGTGATCCCGCTCCACAAGAGTGGTCGCAGGGAGGAGGCAGGGAACTACAGACCAGTCAGTCTTACCTCAGTAGTGGTCAAGAATATGAAGGCACCCCTTAAGGAAAAGACAGTGCGACACCTGGAATCCATAGGAGCACAGGATCCAAGACAGCATGGGTTTACAACAGGAAGATCCTGTCAAACTAATCTGATAGATTTCTTTGACTGGGTAACCAGAGTGGTGGACCAAGGGGGAAAAGTTGATGTCACCTATCTTGACTTCAGCAAAGCTTTTGATACTGTTCCACATAGAAGATTGATTAATAAGCTGGGTAGGATCAGGCTGGGTCAGAAGTTGGTCAACTGGGTGGCAAACTGGTTGACAGGCAGAAAACAGAGAGTGGTGGTAAATGGTATACAGTCAGAAGAGATGCTAGTCACAAGTGGGGTACCTCAGGGATCAGTCCTGGGGCCAGTCCTCTTCAATATCTTCATCAGTGACATTGCAGATGGACTGGAGGGTAAGGTTTGTCTGTTTGCAGATGACACCAAGATCTGCAACAGAGTAGATGATCCAGATGGGGTGGTCAGAATGAGAAGACATCTGGATAAACTGGCAAAATGGTCGGAAGAGTGGCAACTGGGGTTTAATGCAAAGAAGTGCAAGATCATACACATAGGGAAGAGAAACCCTAAAGCCACCTAAAGGCTGGGAGGGGAGTTGCTGGCAGTCACAAGGGAAGAAATAGACTTGGGCATCATCATCACAGATGACCTGAAATCATACAAGCAGACCACTAAAGCAGTAGGTAAGGCTAGGGAGATGTTGGGGTATATTAGTAGGGGTATCACAAGTCATAAGAGGGAGATAATAATCCCTCTTTACAAGACACTGGTTAGGCCCCATCTGAAGTACTGCATGCAGTATTGGAGGACACACCTTTACAAGGTCATTAACCAAACTGAGGCAGTCCAGAGAAGGGCAACCAAAATGGTGCAGGGACCTCACCAGAAAACATATGTGGACAGATTAATGGAGCTCAATATGTATATCCTAGAGCAAAGGAGGGAGAGGGGTGATATGATCAAAACATTCAAACACCTTAAGGGCATTAACAAGGTGAAAGAGTCTAACATGTTTCAATATAAGAAAAATAGTAGGACAAGAGGGCATGAGATTAGAGGGAGGCTAATTAAGGTGTAATGTGAGGAAGTTCTTTTCCACAGAAAGGGTGGTGGATGCATGGAATGGCCTACCTCAGGAAGTGGTGGATATGAATACAGTGCAGGGCTTCAAACAGGCATGGGATAGGCATAAGGGAGCAATACAGATGAGTATGACTAGATAGGCCATTGACAGAGCAAAGGACGATGGCACATTTATAAGGCAGAAAAAGAAATGGGCAGACTGGATGGGCCTTGCAGTCCTTGTCTGCCATCAACTTCTATGTTTCTGTGTAGTTTCTTCTGTTTCCTGGAACTTCCAACTTTAGGCACTGCAGCTGCAAATCTTAACCACAGTACTGTGACCCAGTCTAAATTGTATACATTTATTTTTTTAGATTTGTTAATTTGGCAAGAACCAAGAGCATCAAACGTCCATTTTCATGGTGGACCCGAGTGTGAGTACAATAACAAATAGTACAAAGTAAGGACAAGATAATGTACAGTTTCACACTATATACTGTATATGAAAGGCAAAAAAATGGTACCTGCTCAAACCCGGCTTTTATTTAAACAAGTGAGTTTAAAAAGATGGATGAACACTCACAATGCATCCAAGACACATAAGACAGAGTCCAAAACAGTTCAAAAAATATTAACAGAAGCAAGCTGGGCTAAAAAAAACTGTCTTTTTAAACTCCCTTGTTTAAATAATAGCTAATACTTTTTGCCCAAAGTCTATCATGGTACAGTTCACTATATTACAAGGGAAGAGGCTTGAACAAAAAGTAAAGCTTTTATGTTTGCCCTTTGAGCATGTGCCATTTTTTTCGCCTTTCATATACAATTTGTATTACACTGAGCACAGCCAATCCCAGGGTGCAGTCCAACTCCTGCTTGGTTTCACAGTATGTGCCATCAAGTAAAACACAAAAATTTGGACATATTCATGGAATGTACTTTCAGTGCAGATTTAAACCCCAAATAAATTACAGTGTGATGAAGTTGTTGTGGTAAAGAATTCCAGTCTACAACTGACATATAAGAAACAATGCTGACCTGCAACTGTACAATGGCATGTGGGTTTAATGTTCCTGCTTTCAGATAAGTGTGTTGCATGCCCTGAGGAGTAGGGAGTTAAGGAATTCTTAAAATAGAACATGACAGGGCCTCTATAAAATCACCAAAATGTAAGTAGTCTGAGATAGTACCATTGTGCCTCAAAGGTAGGTCAGTTAAATTTTTAATATACAGTAGCGCACAGTGATGAGTTCAACATGGGCTTAAGATGATAAATCGGCAGACCTGGTTGTAAAGGATTTCAACTGTTCGTAGCATAGTTTTACTAGCCACAGAGTAGATCAGAAGACCAGAATCTATAAGCGATAATAGCATAGATCGGGCTAGAACTCTTGATATATGTGAGACTAGGGAATTTCTGATTCTATGTAATAGACCCAGTGTTATGTGAACATTCTTAATCAAGAAGTCAACATGATGGTTAATGATGAGGAACTATCCAGCATGAGTCCCAGATATCTGAATTTATCAGCCCTCTCTATTGTCTTATTATAAATGTCATGGATTATTAAGATTGACAAGCAAATAGACAATTTAATAGCAGGCCCAAAAACCATAAATTTGGTTTCAGTGAGATTGAATATTCTCACTGCAATCTTGTCATTTAGGGGATTATAAATCATTTTATATAAAAGAATATTTTCTCTCCGATCTGGATTAAAGCCAAACACCTTGCATGCTTAGGGCAGTGCTCAAACAATATGCTGCTTTGAACAGTTGGATTGCCAGTTCTTTGTCAGGTTTATTATTCGCTGCTTACATAAAATTGAAATTCAGTCAGACACAATACAAAACAGACTAATAATTGTCAATGTGAAAAAAACAGGGAAAGCACTCAGACAGCAGTAGGAAGCGAGAAAGGCAATTATAGAAAGGGAGCTATTTCGATTTTTCTCTGAGACCAGGTGAGTGTCTTGCTCCACAAATATACAAATCCAGAAAGGTTCCCGCTGATTAAGCCAACACTATCATTCTCCACCATGGGGATTCTTGTGAACCTTTTCCAAACCAGTGAAGGAGAAATTGTGATTCGCTCCATCAACCCTACAATTTATACAGTATGTCTTGAAAAGGCATACTATCTATCATTGTTTTTAATTGCTCTTATATATTAAGCTATTCTAAATCTCCATTTTCATTTGGTTTGTCCAACATAAAAAGCTTTACACTCCCACAATTACATGCATATTACTCCTTCACAAAATAAAAAAAATGACAAAACTACAAATGCCACACTCCTTGCCAGTTCTCATATTTATTACTGATTTACAAGCGTGATATTGGCATTGTTTACAATGACTGAATCTGAAACAGTCAAGTGGTGCTTGTCCCTTTCAAGGTATTGGTTCTTCCATTTATAATACGCAGACCAAAACAGTGGAATCATGCCTTGCAATAAGAACATCAACAATGTCTGGACTTTCGATACAGCTTACAAATAGTCATGTGTAGCAAAACAATGAATTTCAGAAATTATTGTATGTAACATTAATAGAAGTCTCTTTTAATATATGTTTAGTAGTGTTTATACTTGGCTACTATAATTTTTATTTTATTTCTTGGTATGCATACATATTGCATGTGATTTGTAATCAATTAATTATTGATTAATGTTTTGCACTATAAATTGTGTAACTTTCCCAGCTTCAGATGACCTCTGAGAAATCACCCCGGCATGAAATGCATTAAGTTGTCATTGGCCATTTGTCCTGTCCCTCCTGCATTAGTACATCTGATGGTATGTGCGTTTTTTTAAATGTTGTTGCACAAATAAATTATGATGATGATTCTAATAATCTGGTTTAGCACTGGTACATACATGCTGTAGGGTATACCCTTATTTGAGGTTGACTGAGTGCTGGTTATTTTTGTATTATTAGTATTGATGGCATACCAAGCACCACACAGAACCTGGAGTGGTTATTTTGCATTCCTGTATGTTCTATGTATTACATGCTCGGGTCACCTCTGATTTATAACCCACAAGTGAGCCCACAGAGTTATAATTATGTTGGCTGAAAATACAACATCTGATTCAACATGAGGTGGGAGAATGGATTTTAGAATGTCCCTCTTTACACATAGAGGTGATACTAAACCCATTTTGAACAGTATAGATGCCGGGTTGATGAATAATGAGACAACATACTATTTTGAAAAACTAGCACTCAACTCTTGGAGGGTTTACTGACAACAGACTACACTTGAAGAATATATCAGTCAGTAGAATACCATACCAAGGGGTTTAAGAATTTTCAAGTGTCTGCCCATTTGGACATGATAGATAATTGTTTATGCAGGAATGGAGAGAGGCTTTACAAATTTGAGCCAGACTTTAATTTAGCACTGTCCCGAGAGACTCTAAAATATTGAAAGAGGAATTAGAGACTGAATTAAGCAAATAGGATATACCATTATCTCTTTTTGTAGATACTAAAACATATAAAATGAAATATGCAGAATTGTAGAAAACAACAGAAGAAAATGGACATGGAAATCCAAGAAGCCAAGAAAAGAGTTTATAAGTGATAGTGTTTATCAACTGGGCAGGATTTTTATGTGGAAAACTAAGGCAAAAATGCTACAGTAGCACTATTTAAGGTTCATTCTTAAAATGACAACAGCATCAGCCTCGGATATCAGCTTGATTATTAGTGAGAGCAATTAGGACATTGACAGCTATAAATCCAGCTGTTTAGACACACCACCCATCATGTCTTGAGAAGTAAGGCCCAAAGAAAAATGTTAGAACAAAGATCTTAAGGGGCTACGCCCACAACAGATGACTTTTAAAGGGCAGGATGGATGAGTTATTGAGGGGAAGGTATTGAACAGGGACTGATATAATATAAGGAATGAAAGAAAAGGTGAAGACCACTAAGGAATGATGATGAAGAGGGAAAATGCCCAGTGTAGTAGCATGATGAGCATGATATGATAGGGATGAATGAACAGGGAGTAACATGATAAGGATGATGTAGCCCAAATGAGTGCTGAGCCCTGAGGAGAACATCTAGATACATGCAGCAGCATGGATTCACAGTGGGAAGGTCACGTCAGATGAATCTAATGGATTTTTTGACTGGGT
Source organism: Neoceratodus forsteri (assembly GCA_016271365.2). Lineage (NCBI taxonomy): Eukaryota > Metazoa > Chordata > Ceratodontiformes > Ceratodontidae > Neoceratodus > Neoceratodus forsteri. Next base: position 171,028,759 of record CM028131.1, on the reverse strand, counting down.
GACCAAAGTAGTAGACCAGGGAGGGGATGTGGACATGGCCTACCTAGACTTTAGCAAAGCATTTGACACAGTCCCACACAAAAGATTAATAAACAAGTTAGCCAGCCTGGAAGTGGGTCCCAGGGTGGTAGCCTGGGTACAAAATTGGCTGGACAACAGGACACAGAGAATAATAGTAAACACAGTCCACTCTGAAGAAAAGGGGGTTACTAGTGGGGTACCACAGGGCTCAGTACTGGGATCAGTCCTCTTTAATGCATTTATAAGTGACATTGTGGAGGGTCTGGAAGGAAAAGTATGCCTCTTTGCAGACGACACAAAGATCTGCAGCAGGGTTGATACACAAGGGAGGTGGAATGAATGAGAAGGGACTTGGCATGGTTGGAGGAATGGTCAAAAGTATGGTAGCTTAGATTCAGTGCAAAGAAATGCAAAGTAATGCACCTGGAAAACAAAAACTCAGGTGAAGAGTACACAATGGTGGGAGGTACTAACAACTACAAAAATGGAAAGGAACCTGGGGGTAGTCATATCAGATGACCTAAAGATAGGCAAGCCATGAGAGAAGGCAGTAAGGAGAGCTGGGAGGGTACTGGGATGCATAGGAAGAGTCATCACCAGTAGGAAACAAGAGGTTGTTATTCCTCTGTACAGACAGTTGGTGAGACCCCATCTGGAGTACTGCATGCAGTTCTGGAGACCCCATCTCCACAAGGACATAGACAGGATGGAGGCAGTCTACAGGAGTGCAACTAAAATGGTGCAGGGACTGCACCAGAAGCCATACAAAGAGAGACTAAAGGAGCTTAATATGCATACCCTCAAGGAAAGGAGGGAGAGGTGGACATGACAGAGACTTTAAAGTACCTCAGGGGAATCAACAAAGTCCCAGTGGGTAGCATCTTTCAGAAAAAGAGATGTGCAAGAAGAAGGGGGCATAATTTGAAGACAGATGGGGGATGGCAAGGGGCAACGTGAGGAAGTATTTTTTCACAGAGAGGGTTGTGGATGCATGGAATGGACTTCCTGAAGAGGTCATGTGGCCAAAAGCAGTGAAGGAATTCTAGAATGCATGGGGAAGACATAAGGCAATTCTGGTGGGGGTAGGAGGAAGTAGGCTGTTGGTTAACTAGGATCTGCAGCTTATTCAACAGGTAGGGAAATGGGCAGACTGGGTGGGCCAAGTGGTCCTTATCTGCCATCAAAGTCTATGTTTCTGTACTACCTGGCAGCTAGTGGACATGAAGCAGGGTGGTGAGCAGAATGTGGGCCCCGTGCCACAACTGATTCAAAGCTGACAGCCAAGAACAGAGGGATTGCTGATGCTGTAAGAAACCCAAGCACAAACGTGTGGTGGCTGAATGGGGGCAACTTTATGAAGGAATGGAGGATCTAGACAGAATTAAGGCCCAAATGCCCAAGGAAGTGCAGCAGAGCCACAGCAGACTACAGGCAAGGAAGCAGATTGAGAGCAGATAGCAAAGGATAAGCATGCAAGAAGGCAAAGGGAACAGGGCACTTAGAAGCTGATAGAAGCAGAGTAGCAGAATGAATAAATGAATGAAAGAGAAGACTGCAGAACTGGATCATAAAGCTGGAAGAAAAATGGCTGCAGAAAGGGTGAAAACATAATGCCACATGAAGGAGCCAGGATGGGAAGTTGGAGTGCCACAGGGAGCAGCAATAAAGCCATGTAGTGGCAGCGAGGTGATGAGCATGGAGGCAGCAGACACACAACTACCAGGAAGGGGTTGCACCAAGCCTGCCACAAGCTGGAAAGAAAATAGCCGGTAGTTACAGACATCGTAATAGTTGAGAGAAGCAGGAGCAACCATAACAGCAGCCATGAAATTGAAGGTAGGTAGGTAGATGATGAGATTGGAGTTGAGGAAGGAAATTCAGCTACTGCAATGAAAACAATTGTCATAAGGATGCTTGAGCATAACTGGTCTTTATACTGCTTAATGGGGGTATGTGGCATGCATCAAATCTGCCCAGTAGAACTTCAGGCTAAGCCCTAGTATTCAATTCTGACATCAGTACCGAATGATAATAAGGCTTCAAACTGCTGTACTTCATAGAGCAATTATCATAAGCAAAGATGTTATGGTGTGCTATATATTTATTCAGTTTGATGTACTGTATGTTTGACTGATCTTTTAACCTTAATGGGATTTCCTCGTAAAATAAAGGCTAAATGCAAGAAAAAAAAAAAAATGACTGCAAATACTCTACTTAGCTCCAGTCATCTGTCCGCCATGCTCACATCACACTAGAAGAAAGAGAGCTAAGAAAGACATCGACTTCACTGGGGGTTCATGGTAAAGAGGGAGGCTTACTGTTAAATGAGTCAGCCTTTTCCTGTTTCGTAATCATTTCGTTTCAGAGATTCTTTTTTTCCCCTCAGTTAACTAATTTAACAACTGCCTGACATCACAGGGAAAATACTGGAACATATTTTTCTGGAAAATTCTCACCTGTTATTTCATAGTCTCTGTATCTAGCTTCTTTGTTTTTCTTATAACTAGGCACTATAACATGAGAATGATATTGGTGTTCCCTAGACTTCACTTACTCTGCTTGTCTGCATCTGACATCGTCAGTCCTCTACTTGTGACATCAAAGAAAGCTTGGTGGCCTACTCACAGGAAAGTAGACTGCAGGGCAAAAAGCAGCAGGGCTTTGTGTTAGGGAGGTCAAGCCAGACCAACCAGGTACTGTTTTTTGACTGGGTCACGTATGTAATAGACAGGAGACAGATAGTAGGTTTGCTGTACTTTGACTTCAGCTTGGCCTTCAATTTGGTACCATACAGTAGGCTACTGAAAAAGTTGGAGCACTTTGGAAAGGAGCAGGGTTTAGCCTAGTGGGTAGGAAATTGGCTTTGGGAGAGGCAGTAGAGGGCAGTGGTGAATGGGACGAAGTTGGGGGATAGGGAGGTCACAATCAGGGTGCCACAGTGCTCAGTCCTGGGACCTGTACTATTTAATATGTTCATCAGTGACATAGGGAAGATATGCAGGGCAAGTTGTGTCTCTTTGCTGATTACACCAAGATATGCAACAGGGTAGATCATGAGGAAGGGGTTCAGGAGCTCCAGTTTGACCTAGAGAAGCTAAAGAGATGGTCTAAGACCTAGCAGTTCAGATTCAATGCCAAGAAGTGGAAGGTAAGGTACTTTGGGGGATAGAACCCTTACACAGAATACTGGATGGGAGAGGTTAGGCTGTGAGCTACAACACAGGAGAGGGAATTGGGCATCATAATCAGTGACTGCATCAAGTAAAGAAGCCACTGCAACAGCGCATATAGTAAGGTACTGAGGATGTTGGAGTATACAGGGAGGGTTTTTTAGTAGTAGAAGTGAGGGGATACTGCCCCTGTAGAGATCCCTACTGACTACTGGGCTCAGTGCTGGAGTCCTCACCTGAGGAAGTGCATAAGACAGGCTGGAGTTTGTGCAGAGAAGGGTCACCAAGATGATCCAGGGCCAGCAGGAAGATCCCATGAGGAGTGGCTGGTGGCCCTGAATTCGCACTGGCTGGAGACCAGGCACAAGATGGGGTACATGATAGAAACATATAAGTTTCTGGGTTGCATAAACATGGTGACTAACATTGACCTCTTGTCAGAAATAGGTACATAGTCACTAGGGTGCATGACTGTACGTTGGTGTGGGCAAGTTCAAGAGAGACGTAAGGAAGTTTTTACTGCACAGAAAGGGTGGTGGAACTGTGAAACTGACTGCTGGCAGAAGTGATGGGGTAGCTACCCTAAACAGTTTTAAACACAGCTGGGAGAGGATAAGGGGAATCAATGTCTCTGAGGGGGCAACACGGGATTGGGGGTGAGGGAGAGGGGGGAGGGAAAGTGGGAAGAGGGAGACAGTCCACCAGTGCAGGAGGATGGTGGAGTGAGGTAGTATTGTAAGAGCAGACTTGATAGACCTTCAGTCACCTGGTATCAGATTCTATGTTTCTGTGATAATTTCTTTAGAAATGGAGGACTGTAATGTCAGGTCCACAGAAGCAGCCAGTGCAGATGAACACGATGTTTAGAAACTAAAAATACTGTACTGTAGTAGTAAATGGCCCTTCTCACCCTTGGTGTGTCACAAAAGTATGAAAACACAACCAAATGGACTGTGAAAGGATACTACACACACTAACTGGCCTACCAGACAGGACTGAATGGGGAAGGGGCAATTATGGCAGAACCTATTATAGAATATTACAGATTCTCAATGGGGAGGGGGGTTAGCTGAATAACCATGGCTAGAGTTCATACAACCAGAATTTGTTAAACAATAGAGTTTCTTACTTGTTTGCTGCTCACCTTTTTGGAAGCAATCAGTTCTGTGATAATGCATCTTACTGCCAGCTGTTACTGACCTTTTTAGTACTGAGGCTAGACAAATGCCTTGTTTGTGTGGTACCTATGGTTAATGATTACTATAGAATTATTTCTTCCTGATTGCCATTTAAGGGATTTACCATCTTCTTATTTCTGCTGCCTTAAAGAACTTGATAGAAAATGGAACATAAGCTAGTTTTAACATACCCAGAATGAACACAGCCATGAGACACAGCTGCACAACAAGGGACTTCTTTCCACCCCCGAAGAAGAGGTCTTTACCTCAAAGTGCTGGAGTTCATGTAAAGTGGTACCAAATAGTATATGCTTTTGATTTTCAAAAACATTTTGTATTTGAGTACATAGTACTCAGTTTGCATTTAATGGCATTAATAAATGTTATGATCCTGGCACAACCAGGACTGGTTAAACTGTTTGAAGTGTCTCCTACTTTTAGTTGCCTGCTGGCCAGCTCTTGTTACCTGCCAGCCCACTGACTGGATCTGGTGCTGGGGACCTGATGGAGAAGATGAGAAGGGAGTAGATGTTTCTTTGTGTTTCAAATACCCAGCAAGCAACTCCACTGTCACAACTGAAAGAAGCACTTCTAAGCTGAAGAACAGTTTTCCTCAACTTCCGACTGGACACCTAAAGACATTTTCACTGCAACAGTCACATTCAAGGAGGCTAACAATAAATCAGTTAATATGTGTTCTAGACAATAGGACAGCAAACTAAATAATTTTGTTCAGCAACGAGACAGCAATATAAATAACTTTGTTCTAGACGAGACAACAAAACAAGTAACTTTGTACTAGACAATGAGACAGGAAAATAAATAACTTTGTAATCATGTGCTTTTGAAATAGCATGTTCATTGCCATCTTGAAAACATTTGATGACAGTGAAAGCTAAATGGAATCCTGAGGGTCAGTGGAAGAACTGCCTAAAGTATTATGGGATGCTTTGGTATCTTCAACACAGTCGGGCTGTGCCTTTATATATGATGGACAAATGGTATAGCCAATAAGGAGGCAGGAAGCTTAGGAATTATTGTAAGAATTCTCAGAAGCAAAGAGGGGTTTTAGTCAGTCCTGTTCAGACTCTCAGAGCAGACATCTGCAGAGAAAAGGGAGCTGATGACCTGCTCATACTCAGACAAGCAAATTGCTGTTTGCTTGCCAGAACATGTTGAAGTTCAATCTGGACTGAACAAACATCTATGGATGAAAGACTGCTGTTTGTAGAGAATTTCCAGGAACTGCTTCCAGAGTTTAGAGGTAGGAGAACAGACAGCTTTTATCTCTGTGGTGTAACTGAGGGAAGGGTGAGACAAGGGAGCTTTGAGTCTGGGTGCCTTGGCAGCCTAAATCATCTGTGCGCCACCTAAAGTAAGCATAGAAACATAGGCATAGTTAATGACAGCAGAAAAAGACCAAGAAAAAGACCAATAGTCTATCTAGTCTACCTGAGTTCCCTATTTAGCTCTGAGACCTACTGTCCTTCTAGGGTCATAGCACTACCCATCCTTGCCTCCATTCCCCTCCCAGCTTCTGCCACCCCGAGTAACCACTATATGCTTCATTCTAGCCCAACCATTCTTGAACCTCCCAACAGTTTTAGCACCCACCACTTCATTAGGAAAACTGTTCCATGGCTCCAACACCTTTTCTGTAAACTAATACTTCCTCATGCACCATCTAAGCATCCCTCCTGTCAGTTTCCACTCAAGTCCATGTGTCTGTGAACTAGCAGTCAGGAAAAGGAGAAATTGTTTAACCAGGTAAGGCACACTAAGCCGGAGCTTGTGTGCCTTACCTGGGAGCACAAGAAAGTTAAGTGACTTGCTCAGAGTCACACAGTATGCAAGTGGGGGCTGTGGGATACAAACCCAGGTCTCCAGGTTTGCAGCTCAGTGCCCTTAACCTCCATGCTATAATGCCTCCTAGGTCAAGCTAAGTATTTCTCCACACTTCACTTTATTAATTCCTTTTAGTAACTTGAAGGTTTCTATCCTATCTCCCCTCTCCCTTCTGGTCTCCAGCAAGTACATGTTCAGTGCCTTGAGGCACTTCTCATAGAACCTGTCCTTTTGGCCCTGAATCCTTTTTGTTACCCTCTGCTGCACTGTCTACAGCCTATCTTTATCCTTCCTAAGGTGAAGAGTCAAGAACTGGGCATAGCACTTCAGGTGTGGCCTCAATAAGGAGCTATATAGGGGAAGTATTACCTCTTCCCTTCTGCTACCAATACCCCTCCCAATATATCCCAGCATCCTACATGCTTTGCTATATGCTTTGCAGCACTGACTCAATTGTTTGAGGAACTCATTGATGATAATTCCAAGGTCTCATTCCTCATGCATAGTGCTAAGTCTCCTTCTTCCATCCAGTGCTCTGTTCTGGGGTTCTTATTCCCTAGGAACATTACCTTGCACTTTTAGGGGTTGAGTTCAACTATCAAACCTTGGACTACCCCTCTAGCTTTCATACATCACTGCATTTCTCTGATTCCCTCATTACTATCCACCTTCCCAGAGAACTACAGGCAATTGTCATCTGCAAAGAGACATAGCCTGCCCCAGATACCCTAACCAATGTGACTAATGAACATGTTGAAGATGTGCATCCCAGAACTGATCCCTGTGGTACCCTGCTCATGACCTCCTTCTCTGCTGACTTGATCCCAACAACTTGACTACAGCCTTCAGCTGCCTCCCCTTTAGCCAATTACCTACGCAGTTTACTATGACCTTAGCTGCACCCAAATCCTCCATCTTCTTCAGCAAGAGTCTGTAAGGCCCAAAGCCAAATGCCTTGCTGAAGTCAAGGTAGAGGCGAGGGAGTACTGTTATCTAGGTGTTACCTGGAACTTGACACACTGCTACAATGTTTGCAACCACAGCATTGGAGGGAACTACCCAGAGAGTGAGAGCTGACCCCACAGCTATCAGAAGGGGCATACTTACTACTGCATCATCTGTGCTAGGTTGCACCTGAAGTCCATTCTGACCATCGGAGAGTTGCTTCTATGCTCCAGTCCAGCCGGCGAGGTTGTGGTCATCCGGGCACATGTCTACTTGTCTAGCCAGCCAGACAATAATGCCATTTCCAAGCCCAGTTTAAAGAAGGACTCTAGCCAAAAGCGCTACACTGCAGAATTAGAATAAGCATACCTTCGATAAATATCATACCAAAAATTAGGTTTCTACGTTACTTCATTTTAAAGTTATGAACTATTTTGTTACCATGATTTCACTACCTATTCAAAAAAGCCAGCTTCAGTGAAGAGCCACTGATGTCGTATCCTTTACTCACAGTCTAATTCTTCATGTCAGCAACCTTATAGGACCTGTTTCTCCAAAGTTTAAGAAACTGCAGTTATAGTAATCATTAAAAAGACAAAAAAGTTGACATAGGGTAGACTGCAGTACTTGCATTTCCAAAATGTTCAGATGTATTTAGAGCACATCAGGAGATGTTTCAGGAATGTAGCACTGAACCAAGGTATAGGATGTCAAGGTGGTGAAAATTTAAATATGTTGTGTGGGGGAGGGCATGCAATCTCAGAATGTGGCAAGAATGTACCACCTCAAAATGTGGTGGGACACTTAATCTCAGAATGTGACAGAGACACACATGAAGGAATTTTGTGGGGACTAGCAATTTCAGAATATAGCAGGGACGCATGTTGTCAGACTGTGATAAGACACATCATATTCTTCTGAGACTGCTTCTCCCTGACCCACTCCAGAATTGTACTCACCCACTATATTTCAAACTGTGCATCACATCCCCACCACTTTCCAACACTGTGCTTCCCAGCCACATTCTAAAATTATGCATCCCTGCCACATTCCCAAACTGTGCATCCCCACCACATTCTGAAATGGTGCATCCCCACCAAATTCCAAAATTGCATATCCCCACCATATTCCGAGGTTGTGTTTCAGTGCCACATTCCACAATTGTCACTGCCACATTCTGAAACTGTGCGTCACTGTCACATTCTGACACTGTGCTTCACCACCACATTCCAAAACTGTGCATCACTGCCACATTCCAAAATTGTGCACCACTGCCACATTCCAAAACTGTGTCCCACTGCCACATTCCGAAACTGTGTGCCACTGCCACATTCTAAAACTGTGCACCACTGCCACATTCTTAAATTGCATGTAACCATGTGTATTCCAAAATTGTGTGTCATTGCCACCTTCTGAAAATGTGCACTACTGCCACATTTCAAAACTGAGCACCACTGCCACATTCCAAAACTGTGCACCACTGCCACATTCCGAAACTGTGTGCCACTGCCACATTCTAAAACTGTGCACCACTGCCACATTCTTAAATTGCGTGTAACCACCACATTCCAAAAGTGAGCATCACTGCCACCTTCTGAAACCATACGTTACTGCCACATTCTGAAACTCTGCACTACCGTCTCATTCTGAAACTGTGCACCACATTTTGAAACTGTAACTGTGTGCCACCACCACATTCTGAAACTGTGTGTTGCTGCCACATTTCGAAACTGTGTACCACAACATTCCAGATCTGTGCATCACTGCCACATTCTACACATGTGTGCCACTGCCACATTTTGAACATATGTATCACCACCACATTCCAAAACTGCACATCGCTACCACATTCAGAACCTGTGCATTGCTGCTGCATTCCAAAATTGTATGTCACTGCCACATTCTGAAAGTGTGTGCCACTGCCTCATTCTGAAATTGTGTGTCACTGCCACATTCTGGAATTAGGTGTCCTAGCTACTTTCTGAGATTGTGTCATTACTGCATTACACAGTTGCAACCTGGTGACATTTCAAAATCTCATACTTGCAGTATTCTAAAAATTACACACAACTTTGTCATTCTAAAACTACATTTACTGCTACTTTCCAATCCCCTGTCACATTATGAAGTACTGTACCTTGCATCTATACATTGTGAAAGTGCATTTGCTGACCCACGCCATGTCAGTTTTCCTTTTTCAGATGTTTACTACAACTGCAGTTTTAAGTAACATAGGAGAAATAAGTCATACAAGGTAGCCTGCAGAAAGGACCAGGTTGTGAGTTCAGGTTATGACATCATCAGTAGCTCTTCTCTGAAACTGGCTTTTTTGAACAGGCAGTGAATTAAGGGTTACAAAGTGACTTGTAATTTTTAAGCAAAGTAACTTAGAGATCTGATTTGTGGCAAGAGGCTGTTTGAGGATATGCTGATACAAATTCTGAAATTATTGATGCCAGAAATTTTGACATGAGTCCCTCTTTAAAGTTTCCCTGTTGGATTATAATTTCCTCAGTGGATTACAATTTTCTCATTTGTATTACAAATTCTGAGGTTTTCATATTTGCTAGCAAAAGTCAGCCAGATGGGATTTATTGTTACAAAGTAATCCTGGATGATTCTGTAAATGGGCTAGTCACCTAGTAGTCCAATCCTGTGATAACAAAAATAAAATTAATTCATTTATGTACGCTTGCTGTACATAATTAAGTGCCCCAAAGCAAGATCTTGGGCAATGTGCTATCAGACATGCAACGATTAAGTTAGTCTTAGTACCCAGTAATTATTTAGAACTGCAGTAATTAATCATGCTAGCAATAATACCCAACAGGGTAGGTGGTACTGGGTGATACTGGACTGTCCCAGGGGTGTATTGATGCCCAACACCACAGGCAGAGGGTCTTATAGCTCCTGGTCAGTTCAGTATAGCCCATGCCACCCACCCTGGAGATTACTGTTATGCTTAGAAAATTTGGATTTGGGCTTGTATTTTAGGGGAAAACATTTAAGATAAAATAATGTAAACATTTTATTTAAACTAATAAAACATTTTTTGGCAAAGTAGTCTCTCTACTGCTGCCTTTGGCAGTAGAGGGCACTGTTAGTATTTTGTGCTCTCAACCCCCCTCTCCAGGAGTTTGCCCCCATTCTGCTTCCTTGTCTCCTTCTGCTTTCTTTCAAATGATAGTCATTGCAAATGACTGAAAGTTATAGCAGAGTGTTTTTTTAGCACGTGTTGGGGTTGTGCTGTGAGAGTACTGCTTAGTCATGAGACAAATAGTACTTTCTTAACTTGTGTTGGTGCAGATGGAGTCGAGCTGCCAGTTTGTGGCAGTAGTGAGAGTGGATGGGTTGGAGTAGGGTCCAGGGTCTTAAAAACTAAACAAAAAGGTAGTTTTTCTTTACTTTTGTTTTCATGGAACTAGTTGTGGGGATGACTTGCTCCTGGGAATTACTGAATTGATCTCAAGACCACATCGGGTGGCGGGGGGATCCTCACTTCCTAAGTGAGAAAAAAAAAATGGCGGATTTCAGTTTTGAAAATGCCAACATTTGCATACTTTTGCTAGGTAAGCAGTCAGTTGGCATAGAGATTTGTTATTTCTTGGTCTCTTTCGGCACATAAATGTATTCCTTGCAAAGGAGTTCAGCGAATCAGAGCCAATCAGGTTCCAGGAAGTGTCCCTACTCATTTTATAATTGGAAGTAGAGTCCTTTGGTGGGGCTGGTTATTGCAGTGAGACTGTATTGTTGTGTAGTGCAGCTAGCAATAGAGCTAGCAGAGAGATCCCTTGCATAGTGTGGGAGAGGGCTTATTTCTTGCATGAGGGGCCTAACCGTTATCAACTATTATCACTGCATATTTCCTAACCAGTCTTTTGTCCTACAACACCAGTTGCTTCAGTTAATAAGTCCTGTAGTTACTCTTGCAAATTATATGTTGAGCATGTTTGGCCCTATGCATGAATGAGTTGGAAATATGACATGAAATAGCATAGGCACGGTGCGCAGCAATGTGCTGCGCAGGACCCCAATGCTATGCAGCATGCACGAATGGCCATATACACAATGGGCATTTCCAGTAGTGGTGTACAGGAAACCATGCAGGCAAAGTGAGCAAAGCGGAAACATGCGGGAATGCCCCTTGACCCCACTATAAAAGGGAATGGCACACCCCTTATGCAGTGTCACAGCTGTGAATGCCATGCAGCAGAACACAGAAGAAGCAATGATGGACCACGAAGGTGGTGTGGAAGGAACACCACAGTGACAAACAGATGCCAAGTGCAGAGCCAGGGGTGGACATTGGCTTGGATGCAGTGGCAGACATGGTGGGGTCGCTCGAGAGCGACAAACTTCAGCAGAGGACAGGTGGCTTCCATGGTAGCCGACATGCGGCAACACTACATCCACCTGTATGGTGCCCAGGCACTAACCACACCCGTCAAGGTCAAGTCAAGAATATGACTCAACATCCAGGTCGCCATGCATGCCACAGTGTTCACGGCAAGGACGCTGACTGCAATCAAGTATAAGTGGTGGGACATGTGGGCTGCAGTGAAGAAGAAGCTCACTGCCGGTAAAAGGGCATGATGTGGCACAGGCAGTGGATTGCTGGCCACTGACAGCCAGCTAACACCGCTGAAGCACCTCGTTGAGGAGAAATTGACAGATGTCGCCATCCACAGTGAGGTGGAGGGGGTGGATACCATGGCAGGTAAGGACATTAGACATGCGCAGTGCAATGCAATGCCCGAATGCATTGTACATGACCATACTAACACTATGCGCTGTGCCCACAGGCAGCACAGGCCAGTCCCAGAGAGGTGCGCACACAACAGTGATACACTGACCACTACAGTGCCCCTCACCCGACCTGCTGTTGTGACTCCAACCCAGGAGTGCTCAGGTAGGTATGCATAGGGCTGGGGTGACCAACACCTGGCTATGCCCATGTGGGGTGCACATCATGATAACATGCCCATTGTGTCCCAACAGGTGCTGATCCAGAGACATCGGCAGAGCCAGGGAGTGAGGAGGACAGCCCTGCAGTGCAACGGGATGATGACAACTTGATGGGGAGCAATGCAGATGAGGGAACATCTGGCCAGCATGCATGGGACGTGTGTACTGGGAGACTGGCAACAGCAGAACTGTGCGTGATGTCCATGCCACATGGCAGTGGAAGAGATGGCACAGCCTAAGAAGGACATGCCCCCCTGTGGGCCATCGCACATGCACAGAACTGACAGCAGTGATGAGGGGATGCGGTACACGACGCTGTGTGGCCAGTGCACACACTTGGAGGGGCAGTATGGCCAACTGCAGCAGCTGGAGTTTGACCCCCTAGCTGAGCAATACTGCAATGCAGCTGCACTGGGAGACCCAGACTGAGGTGACACACCACATGCACAGTGCCATACTACGCTATGCAGTGGCCCTCAAAGGCATACAGGAGCTAATGTGACACCTACCTTCACACGAGGGACAGGCACCAGGTTACCAATTTGCTGATATGGATATTGGCATACAGTGGACACCACCCACACCATGCCTGATCCAGCAGCAACACTCGGACACACATACTCTGCCAGACACCACGCACACACTGCAGGGACATGATGCCATGCCATGTGCACACACTACATCGCCCCCTCCAACACATGGGGACAGTGCCAATGCTGTCATTAAAGGTTAAAATGGGCACCCTGAGGGCACAGCTGATGCCACACCAGCCACAGCAGGGACTGACCGGCCCATGAGTGGATGCAGGGGCCAGCATGTCCCCTGAACTCGGCACCCTGCATGGCAGCTATGAAGCAGAATGTTGGCACTGCGAATGGGCAAGCCTGACACTGATGGGACCAGCTAGCCATGTGCCACAGTGCACATTCACATCTCCCCATGCACAAGCACACACACAGACCATGCACTGTCCACACTGGCACCATGGCACTCATAGTTGCCCACCTGTCCAGCACACACTCTGACGATGTGCCCTGCATCCCACCCACTCACCCTCACCATGTTGCACTCAGGGGACTGTGACATCATTGTACTCGCCCCACCCCCACACGCACTGCACCAGTACGCAGATGCTAGCCTGATGTGTTGGTCACCATGAACCGACAGACCCGGCCATGCCTGCATGGAATGGCTGTGGTGCATGGCCATGCCAGGCATGGCCTCGGATGTTCAGTCTGCATGGACCTAGCAGCGGAACATGCTGTCGACAACAGCCTTATGGGTCATACACCTGCCAGTGGTACCCAGAACACAGGCAGGCACGTCGTCTTTGTCCCCATCACCCCGGGGGGCATTGAGCAGTAACTGGGGCATTGGCATGTTGGCACACTTTGTGATGTTGTGCAACATGGCACACACCATGAACACATGGCAGGCCTTTGCTGGGGACATCATGAAGCTGCCCCAGTCCAGGCACCAGAACCGCATCTTCAGCTGCCCGATGGTCTGCTCCATGACAGCCTTTGTCCCTCTGTGCACTGTGTTGAATGCCTCCTCTGCAGGGCTGGCCAGGGCATGGATTGGTATCATCAGGTTAGTATGAAGTGGATAGCCACTGTCACCTGCATGGGTAGGGAGACATGTGTCAGTGGTACCACAGACATACATAAGGGGGCATGGGTGCCAATGCAGTGGTGTGATACTCACCAAGCAGCCACCCATTCAATTGTCTGGCAAGCAGCAGTTCCCCCATGTCTGAGGCATCAAGGATGTAGGAGTCATGTGAGGATCCTGTGTACTTGGTGCACATGTCTGTGATGATGCCTGTAACATTACAGACGACCTAGCAATTGATACTGTGGTACCACTTTGCCATTCTGATATGCCTCTTCATGCACAGCCAGTGTGAGTTTTGCAATGTGTGTACCATCGATGGCACCACACACATTGGGCATGTCATGCATGGCATAGAATACCTCCTTAGTCACCCGGACCTCCGTCGCTGTGGTGGGAGAGGCAATGTGCTACCCAACATGGTCAAGGAAGGCATCTGTCATCTGTGCTATCACCCTGGACATGGATGACTGCAACAAACCCATGGTATCATCTGTCACCCTCTGGAAGGATTTCATGACATAGTAGCCCAGAGTGCACAACATCTTTGTCTCCATGGACATGGCATGCAATCATTGTGTCTGTGGTGTGATTGCACTGCGGATACTGTTGCACAGTTGCATGATAATGTGCCATAGTAGCCAGAACCTCTCGATGCAGTGCATGTCACGCCATGTTTCAACTTCAATCTGAGTGTGGAACAACCGGGGCTGTGGGCCAAGTCATCTCCGCCATTCCACTAGCTCAATGATCAGGGAGACATGAACCAATACTCCAGGGCACATTCCAATACACAGGCCATGCTTCCAGTGGGTCTGTGCACCATGCACAGTGGTCACCTTTGTACCACCACTGTGCAGCATGTATGCCTTTAAGTGGGTGTGGCCATGTGGCACTGTGCCCCACCTCACCCACGCGCACTGCACAGGAGAGCATTAGCACACTCATGGTGGGACGCATGCTGGAATGGAAGGCCATGTTCCCATGGCACCTGTTCTGTGTGTCGGAAACAGACTACACCGACAACTGGGGGTATGGTGACCTCTGGGCCATCAGGTGCTATGGCATGGTGAGTTTGCACTGCACAGCCCACTGGACTGTGGGCCACCGTGGGGGGCTTGGGGGGGCCACAGTGCTATGTTGGCTGCTGATGTTTGATTATGTTCTCCAGGACCAACGAGGGCTGCCATCCAGGATTGAACTCACCCTGCAGGCCCAACCAGATGGGGCAAAGGTGTGCATGTCATCCAGGGCAGCACAGAGGATGTGATTCATTCAGGAGATGCCAGACTATCTGTTCCTCAAGGGAGCAAGCTCAGACTTGTTCTATGAGGGCCATGCCTACAGGTTGTGGGAGATATATGTCCCATCACCGGTGAGTAGCCTGTAACTCGGGGGTGGCCATGGACTGGCCTTGTGTACTGATCACTCTTCCCTTGTCTTGCAGTGCTACAGGGGCCTGGTTCAGAGGATCATGCTCCACTTTGCTGGCCACAATACATTGGAGACAGTTGGCATGCCTCAGACAGCTAGTTTTGGAACCCACTCATGAGGAAGCAATTTTAGACCTCATACTCTCAAATGGGCACAGTGAGAGGATCTCAGATCTAGAAGTGGGTAGCCATCTGGGAACAAGTGACCACCAAACAGTGTGGTTCACGATAAACTCAGCTACAGAGTCAAGCCCATAGGCGTAGATTGCAGGGGGGCAGAGGGGCAAGCTGCCCCCCCCAAGAGAAATTAGACCAGGACTTTTTTAGGAGCCCAGCCACCGTTCTCCGGTTATCATTTTTTTTTTTTACTATTGAATGGACTCAGGGCTATGCCCAGACTGCCTGCATCTCTCCGGGGGATGGAGGGAGGTTGGCGGTGCAGCGCCGTGTCTCTTAAACAAAAACTATCCCCTTTCCGATTGGCTGCAAGCCTGCAACCATATTAGCCTGCATGTACAGCCAATCAGAGTGCTGAAGCTGGAAGCCATCGTGTGAGCAGTACTCCGTTAGTGGCGCCATTTAGTTGTCTGTGTGTTTTCCATGAAGAAGGCAGCAGCAGCATCCATATAGCATAGGGCTGAGGAGAGATAGCTATTCGAGGATGTCGAGCAGCAGTCGCTGGTTGTCTGTCAGGTGTCACCAGTGTCTCAGTCAGTCTAGTGTTCCCACCCTCCTCCTGTCCTGAACAGCCCAGTTTAAATATACCTCACCCGAGTCCTCTGACTACCTACTCTCTGTTTCTCAGTGCAGCCAGCTGTGCTCTGGGCTCTCTCGCTGCCACCTGAGCCTCCCATCCCCAAGAGCCTAGGAGGCCTGTGGCCTGAGGCCTCTACCACCGGACAGACCAGGTGGAGGAACAAGTAGTACAATTACAGTGAATCTGAGGCATGGCCAGGCTTGCCTGCACACCCAGCTCCAGTGTCCAGCAGGCCAGAAAAAGATTTACCATGTTGTCGGCAAGTCCCACACCATGCCCATTGCCCACCAGTTCCATGGTCCACTGAGAGGGATTATTCAGGTCAGTGAACAGCCAGGCCCAGAACAGTGAAGAAGCCGGCGATCATGCAGGCTATAGCAGACTCATAATGAGACACGTTCATATGGTGTCAGAAAAAATGAATTACTGTCTCGTCGTGGGATTAATCAGGAAAGGAACGGGACTGTTGGGAGACACTCTGCTACCTGACCTGCCTTCTTGGCCTTGCTGTGCCCTGCTGCATGCTGCCCTGTCTGTGCCCTTACTGATTTAGTGAGTAACTGTGCTGCAAGCTGGTTGTTGGAAATTAATACCATTCACATCCCCGAAATGTGTTTTGGGTGGGGTTGTCTTAGCCATGGCCATGTGACTGGGGGTGGTGGAAGGTTTGCTGTCAGCTTGTGTTTTTGGGTGGGAGGGACTTGCTGGCTATTGAGGCTGTCCATGTTGGTGGGGTGGGTGGGGGGGCCTATTTGTTTGGTATGGTGGGACACTGGTCATGTTGGTGGGGTGAGGACATTTACTGTGCTACTGGTGTGGTGGGGTTTGTTGGAAACTCACTGGATGGTCTATGTTTGGTGGGGCTGGGGGATGGTCTGTTTTGTGGGGTTGGGGTCGGGGGAGACAGTCTGTGTGTTTTGGGGCTGACTCACTGAGAGGATGGTCAGTGTTTAGTGCTGGGAGGGCCTGCATTTGGTGGGGCTGGGGGACAATCAGTGTTTGGGACTGGGGTGGTTAGTGTTTGGGACTGGGAGGGCGGTCAGTGTTTGGTGGGGTGGGGGGGACAGTCTGTTTTTTATTCTGGGGTCTGGTGGGGTGGAGACACAGGCCATGGTGATGTGGGGACACTGGCTGTGATGGTGGGGTGGTGACACTAGCCATTGTTTGGTGGACTTGGCTGGCCATTTGTCTGGGGGGACTGTCCATAATGGTGGAAAAGGGGGACTGTCCATGTTTTGCCTGCCGGGTGTCTTGTGGGGAGGGAGGACTATTTGCTGGTCGGGTGTCTGGGGGGATCTTTCCATGTTGGCTTATGGTGGGGGTGAATGTCGGTGATTGCTGATCAGGTGTCTAGGACGGACTATCAATGTTGTTGGGGAGGGGAACTCTCCGTGTTTGCTAGCCAGGTGTTTGGAGGGATTGTTCATGTTGGTGGGGTGGGGAAATTCTGTGTTTGCTAGCTGTGTGTTGGGGTGGAGACTGTCCTTGGTGGGATATGGGGCACCGTCCATGTTTGCTGGCTGCCTGGGTGTCTGGTGGGACTGTCCTTGTTGGTTGGGAGGAGGCATTCTATGCTCACTGGCTCGGTGTCTGGTGGGAGGGGACTGTTCGGGTGTCTGGGGGGACTGTCCTTGTAGGTGGGGTGAAGGGGGGGACTGTCCATGTTTGCTGACTGGGTTTCTGGTGGACTGTCTGTGTTGGTTAGAAGGGGGGACATTCTGTGCTTGCTGACTGGGTGTTAGCATATAAACATAAGTAAATGTTAAAACGTAATTTCCACCTCATCCTTTAACTGTCAAGGGATGTATCTCACTGACCTGTACCCGCAGCTAGCATACGAACATTAGTAAATGTTGAAACATTATTTCCCCCTCATCCTTTACCTGGCTGTAAAATTAATCTTTCACTTTTTTGATTTCTCCGATCATCCACTGTGGAGGGGTGAAACAGACAGATTCCTTGGCCTTGCTGTCTCTGTCTTCATCGCCTAGCAAACACAACCAAAGGGGTAGCTTTTTGTGTTCTCCCCCATACAGTGTTACAAGACTAGCAAAAAAAATATTGCACTAAAACATGCACCCTAAAGAAATGATTATACTACTACCTGGCTATTGTTATTACGACTACTGACTGGCTATGATTTTTTTTGGGGGGGTTGGAACACTGGTCATGTGTGTGGGTGGGGTTGCGGACACTGCTGGTTGTGTGTGTGTGTGTGTGGTTGGGGACACTGCTGATCGTGTGTGTGTGTGGGGTTGGGGACACTTGCTGGTTGTGTGTGTGGGAGGGTTGGGGACACTGCTGGTCATGTATGTGTGTGTGTGGTGTTGCAGACACTGGTCATTTGTGTGGGTGGGGTTGGGGATACAGGCATTGTGTGGGTGTGGTGGGGGCACTGTTGTGTGGGTGGGTGGAGGCACTGGCATTGTGTTGGTGGGGCAGGGTTGTAATTGTATACCAGGCAAACTGTGCTGACCGGTAGCTCAACATCTCTCTTTCCAGACAAAGAAAGAAACATAAACAAAATGCAGTATAAAATGTGGTTTTATTTATGTTTATGTGCCTGTGATGGGGAAGCACAGACCTGGATGCCTGGAGTGGATACCAGATAAATGGAGCTGGAAATGGCGTTGGTTGGGTGGGGTGGGGAGAGTGGCTGTGCTGGTGTGGTGGGGACAGTGGCTGTGCTGGTGGGGTGGACAGAGAGTGTGGAGAGTGGCTGTGCAAGTCCATCAGGGTGCAGAGAGTAGCTGAGCTGGCCAGTCTGGGTGGAGATAGTGGCCTTGCAGGTCTGGGGTGGGGAGAGTGAGCTGTAGCTTTTTGCATGGACATTTAATTCACTGTTGCTTGCTGTGCCTTCTGCTGCCTTGCCAGCTTTGTGCTGCTGTGCTGACCAGGGCGGACTGGTACACCTGCTGAAAAAAATGGTTCTGGCCACTGGTGATGAAGGGGGGGAGGGGTGGACGAGCATACTGGCACAAATATTTTTTCAACATGTGCCAGTCTGCTGGGTCCATGCCATGCTTACCTCCCTCGTACAACGGGCTTCTGAGCACTAAAGATAAGTTTCTGTGTCAAAATTAGGAACTGTTGAAAGTATGAAATCCTACAATATAAAAAGTGTGCATGTTTATGTAGTTTCACCTTACTGTGTGGTTCGACAAGATGTTCTGTGGTCTCTCCTCCTCATTTAGCACCCTGACCTGTGACCTAGCCATTCTCCCCGGTAGGGGGAAGGTCCGTTGTTTTGTGGTCTTTTGGTGGTTTGTTGGGCATTGTAAAATGCATTGTTTCATTTACTGTGTTGTACTGCCTGGACCTGTTTTACCCTGTCTCTATCCTGAATGTAAACATGATATAAAAAAAGTTCATTTTTTGGTGGTGTGTGTGTCTATCTGTGTCTGTGTGTAGAAGAATAGAGACACGTGCTCGGACAAAAAAAACTGTATTAAACC
The DNA here is from genome assembly GCA_016271365.2 of Neoceratodus forsteri. Taxonomy (NCBI): domain Eukaryota; kingdom Metazoa; phylum Chordata; order Ceratodontiformes; family Ceratodontidae; genus Neoceratodus; species Neoceratodus forsteri. The sequence continues at coordinate 171,009,376 of CM028131.1, read as the reverse complement.
ACATCAAACTGAAGCAACCATGTTTCATTTGTGCCCTTCAAAACTGTCAGATGAGACGATTTTGAAGTAGTCTGTGGGGAGCATCCACGGCAACCTGGGCTACCACAACCAGCCCACCACACACTGTCATAGGTGATGCTAATAAAAACCACCAGCCAAGTATTTACCTTTCAGGGTGGGTCCTGCGAGGATGTGCACAGGTATCTGGAGTTATTGCTCCAGCAAACTTCCTGTGGTATCTGTTCTCTTAGGTTATGTGATGCGACCACTTTTGTGCCAGGGCAGTCCGTGTTTGCTTGGATGGGGTTGTGTAACCCTGGGCATGGACAGAGATGCATATTCCTTAGGAGCCCATGGGGAGGAGAGTGGTAGGGGGTGTGGTGTGACCACACCGTGCCCATGATCATCTTGAACAATTAGTGGATTTACATTGTTCTGTTGCACTGTCCCAGGTACATCAGCATGCTTGTTAAGAGCACTGCCTGAGGGATTTCAGCAGGTCCCATGCTTATGTATGCAATGCTTGCTTGCTTGAGGAGAGCATTATCCTCTTCGCTTACCTTACCTAACCAGATTCAGGCATGTGACATTGAATAATATGTGATGGGAGACTAATGAATTAAATTGGTTATAACAAAAAAAAGTGTTAACACTGGGTGCAAGTAAGCAATAATGCCCGACAGGGCGTGTGTCATGCTTGGATAACGTCACACCTCAGGTGGTTGGGCACGAGTGCATCCAATACATAGGGCATGATGTTATTCTACCATGACACACACCTTGGAGGCATTATTTTTATACAATGGCATGTTGTTATGCAGAATTAATAAAAATAATTTTAAAGATGTTTTATTTGGTGTGGAAAAATATTTTTAAGAGAAGATACAAAAAAACACACTAATGCTAACAATCATCAAGAGGTTCACGGAGAGGCTGAGACTAGACCTGTGATGAATCGGATGTACTGGGATAACATCATGGGTCTAGCCCAAGACTGACCAAACAGAGGCCAGCATTCATTCTTGTCATTGTATAATCACATTTTTTTATGTAATCTATGTAAATAAGGGCTCATGCTGTGAGGATGCACATGCTGGGATGTTTCCCATACCATCCATGTTTATAGCTATTCTGAGATGGCACAGCCATTTACTGCACTTCCTTGAAACATGCTCTTTGCACTCCTCAAGGGTGGGAGGGCTAGGTCAAGCAGACATTTCAAGAAGTTCAGGATCCACTATAAGGGCTGGACTTGGAAGGGTTATGTAAGCAGCAAAGGGGGGTGAGAGACTAGTGAGCTATCCGCCTGGAGGTTCAGGTGGGGGCAAAATTAGGTCCAGACTGATTTGAATTGAAGCTGAGGTGAGGTCCTGTCCTCTTGAGAAGGAAGTTAAGTTCCTTACATATTTTCAACTTTACAAGTAAGTCCTCACTCCCAAGGCAGAAGAACGAAGAACTGAATACAAAACAGATCTCGGTCAGTTTTTCGACTCTGGTCTCAGGAGGAGTTGGGCCGAGCTGGCTGCAGTAAAACTGGTGGGGTGGGGAAGTGCTCTGACTTGGCCTGGCTGGTCCCTCCCAAGAGTTATTCAGCTGTAGTCTTAAATGTTTTGGGCATTATTTGATGCTGGTTGATTTGTTTGCATTCATAAGCCACCGCCCTCTTCACTGTGTGATCACGAAAATCAGGACTTTTTTGTTACTTTGCCCCCTGTAAAATAACAAACTACGCCCTAGGTCAAGCCATACAAAAGTGAGGGTACTGGACTTCAGGAGGGCTGACTTTGGCAAAATGGGAGAGTGCCTTAGAAAAGCACTAGCAAATAGGCTAGAAGGAGGGGTGGAGCAACAATAGGGAAACATCAAGACTGCCATCACAGAGGCAACAAGCCTTTGTGTGAAGCAAATAAACAAATCAAAACTAAAGAAAAAAACACTATGGTTCTCAAAAGAGGTGGTGGGGAAGGTCATGGTGAAAAAGATAGCATTCAGGAAGTATAAGGAAACACAAAAGGAGCAGGACAGACAGCTGTACCAGTTAAGGCAGAAGGAAGCAGGGAGGGAAGTCAGAAGAGCAAAGGCCCAAACTGAGGAAAAGATAGCCAACTCGGTTAAGAAGGTGGATAAAACCTTTTATAGGTACATCAGAGAGTGTAGAAAGACAAAGGGTGGGATAGTGAGGCTGAATAGAATGGACAGTGGGTGGGCAGAGAGGTACAATGAAAAAGCAGGGATACTGAATGAGTATTTTTGCTCAGTATTCACAAAAAAGGAGGAGGGGGAGATGCCTAATCCAAATAACAGAAGCACTCTGGATAGGGGGGTCGATCCCAGTCCTTTCACAGAAGAAAGGGTTCTGAAAGAACTCCTAAAACTGAAGGTGGACAAAGCAATGGTACCTGATGGAATTCACCCCAGAATTCTAAAAGAATTAAGGGGAGAAGTAGTGAAACCATTGACTACTCTTTCTAACAAATCATGGGAGGATGGTGTTTTAGCTGAGGACTGGAGGAAGGCGATTGTGTTTCCCCTTCACGAAAGTGGGTGCAGGACAGAGGCAGGAAACTACAGACATGTCAGTTTGACCTCTGTGGTAGGGAAAGTGATGGAATAACTTCTGGAGGAAATAATTGTTGAGTACCTAGAGGTCAGTGGGGCACAAGACCCAAGGCAGCATGGGTTCACAGAGGGAACGTCATGTCGGATGAATCTAATTGATTTCTTTGACTGGGTGACAAAAGTAGTAGACCAAGGAGGGGCTGTGGACATGGCCTACCTAGACTTTAGCAAGGCATTTGACACAGTCCCACACAAAAAATTAATAATCAAATTAACCAGCCTAGGAGTGGGTCTCAGGGTGGTAGCCTGGGTAAAACATTGGCTGGACAACAGGACACAGAAGGTAATTGTAAATGGAGTCCACTCTGAAGAAAGAGGGGTTACTAGTGGGGTACCGCAGGGTTCAGTACTGGGTCCAGTTCTTTGTAATATCTTTATAAGTGACATTGAAGAGGTACCGGAAGGAAAAGTATGCCTCTTTGCAGATGACACAAAGACCTGCAACAGGGCTGATACACAAGGAGATGTGGAAAGGATGAGAAGGGACTTGGCAAGGTTGGAGGAATGGTCAGAAGTATGGCAGCTTGGATTCAATGCAAAGAAGTGCAAAATAATGCACCTGAGAAACAAAATCCCGGGAGGTAGTAACAACAACAAAAATGGAAAGGGACCTGGGGGTAATCATATCAGATGACGGGATTCATCACAGAATTCTAAAAGAACTAAGGATAGAATTAGTGACACCTCTGACTACCCTGTTTAACAAATCATGGGAGGATGGGGTGGTCCCCGAGGACTGGAGAAGGGCAGATGTGATTCCCCTTCACAAAAGTGGGAGCAAGGCAGAAGCAGGAAACTACAGACCTGTTAGTTTAACCTCAGTGGTAGGGAAAATGATGGAATCACTTCTGAAGGAAAGAATTGTCGAGTATCTTGAGGCCAGAGGGGCATAGGACCCAAGGCAGCATGGATTCACAGCAGGAAGGTCATGCCAGACAAATCTGATAGATTTCTTTGACTGGGTGACCAAAGCAGTAGATCAGGGAGGGGCTGTGGACATGGCCTACCTAGACTTTAGCAAGGCATTTGACACAGTCCCACACAAAAGATTAATATACAAGTTAGCTAGCCTGGGAGTGGGTCCCAAGATGACAGCCTGGGTAAATATTTGGCTGGAGAATAGGACACAGAGAGTAATAGTAAATGGAGTCCACTCTGAAGAAAGGGGGGTTACTAGTGGGATACCGCAGGGTTCAGTATTAGGACCGGTCCTCTTTAATGTCTTTATAAGCAACATTGCAGAGGGACTGGAAGGAAAAGTATGTCTCTTTGCAGATGACACAAAGATCTGCAACAGAGCTGATGCACAAGGTGGGGTGGAAAGGATGAAAAGGGACTTGGCAAGGTTAGAGGAATGGTCAAATGTATGGCAGCTTAGATTCAATGCTAAGAAGTGCAAGGTAATGCACCTGGGAAACAAAAACCCAGGGGAAGATACACAATGGGAGGTGAGATACTAACAACAATAAAAATGGAAAGGGATCTGGGGGTAGTCATATCAGATGACCTAAAGGTGGGCAAGCAATGTGAGAGGGCAGCAAGGAGGGCTGGGGGAAACTGGGATGCATAGGGAGAGGCATCACCAGTAGAAAACAGGAAGTTATTATCCCTTTGTACAGACAGCTGGTCAAACCCCATCTGGAGTACTGCGTGCAGTTCTGGAGACCCAGTCTTCGCAATGACATAGACAGAGTGGAAGCTGTCCAGAGGAGGGCAACTAAAATGGTGCAGGGTCTGCACCAGAAGACATATGAAGAGCGACTTAAGGAGCTTAATAGGTATAGCCTCGAGGAAAGGAGGGAGAGGGGGGACATGATAGAAACTTTCAAGTACCTCAAGGGGATCAACAAAGTCCAAGAGGGTAGCATCTTTCAAAAAAAGAGGTGTGCAAGAACAAGGGGGCACAGTTTGAAGATAGAGTGGGGGGCGGCTCAGAGGTAATTTAAGGAAGTATTTTTCACAGAGAGGTTGTGGATGCATGGGACAGCCTTCCTGGGAGGTTGTGGAGTCAAAAACAGTGGTGGAATTCAAGCATGCATGGGACAGTCATAAGGCAATTCTAGTGGGTGGGGGTAGGAAAAAGTAGGCTGCTGGTTAACTAGGATCTGCAGCTTATCCGGTAGGCAGAGAAATGGGCAGACTGAGTGGGCCAAGCGGTCCTTATCTGCCGTCAAATTCTATGTTTCTATGTTTCTATGACCTTAAGGTTAGCCAGCAATGTGAGAAGGCAATAGGGAGGGCTGGTGGGGATACTGGGATGTATAGGGAGAGACATCACCAACAGAAAACAGGAAGTTGTTATCCCTCTGTACAGACAGTTGGTGAGACTCCATCTGGAGTACTGCATTCAGTTCTGGAGACCCTATCTCCACAAGGACATAGACAGGATAGAGGCAGTCCAGAGGAGGGCAACTAAAATGGTGCAGGGTCTGCAAGAGAAGCCATATGAGGAGAGACTAATGGAGCTTAATATGTATACCCTTGAGGAAAGGAGGAAGGGGGGAACATGATAGAAACTTTTAAAGACCTCAGTGGCATCAACAAAGTTCAAGAGGGTAGCATCTTTCAGGAAAAGAGATGTGCAAGAACAAGGGGACACAATTTGAAGACGGAGGGGGCGGTTCAGGGGCAATGTGAGGAAGTATGTTTTCACAGAGAGGGTGGTGGACGCATGGAACAGCCTTCCTGAGGATGCTGTGGGGTCTAAAACTGTGGGAGAATTCAAGAATGCATTGGACAGAGATAAGGTAATTTTTGTGGGGGGTAGGAAGAAATAGGCTGTTGGTTAACTAAGATCTGCAGCTTATCCTGTAGGTAGGGAAATGGCAGACTAGGTGGGCCAAGCGGTCCTTATATGCCATCAAAGTCTATGTTTCTATGATAGGGTAGGCTGGGACTGATAAGGAGGAGGATGAGGATGATGCCGAGGTGGACCGCCATGCCTCTGGAACGTGCACTGTGACACGGCCATTGCCACGGCCCAGGACAGGCCCATCGGGGGGAGATAGGATTTGCACATGGATGTGCATAGACTATTGGGGACTCTGCCTGGAGTGTTGGGTGTGTGGGGTTAAGGGTGACATATGTGGGGACCAATGTGTGTGCTGTGGGGTTGTCTGACAGTTTCCTTCTGTGATTGCTCTTGTGCATTTCTATTAAATATTTATTTCTGACTTCAACTTTGTGTTCACTTCTCTGGAGGTTTGGGTACAGCATGTCACTGGTGTTGGGGGACAGGCACGGCTGCTGCTGGGGGGGGCGCATATGCGGTTATTCACCAGAATGCTTGCACAGTGGCATGGCTGGATGAGCACATCCACGGCACTTGGCTGTAGCATTGGTGGTGGTCCATGTGATGCACTCGCCTCCGGGCCATGGTGATGCCCATACATTGGCACATTTGCAGGCAGCGTGTGTGTGGTACCATGGCATGGGGGGCTGCCACTTGTGGCCACTGCTGTGCCACTGCCACCCCATGCACGCAACCATGGCACCACCTTGCAGGCCGGGGCTGGGGCCTTGCCCACATGCCTGCTGCCAGTTTCCACTGCTCTGGTGTGGCTGTGTGGTGCATGGCCATGTCCCGCACATTGCCTGCTGCATCACCATACCACCGTGTGAGTGGCTTGGGCTGCTTACGCACCGCTATGCCACCGTGGACATGGTGTACTTTTTGTGGAACAGCCTACGTGGCATTCCACTGTATGTTGTGTTTTGCATATGTATTGATGTTGCTTACATTGCATGTTACGCAGTCATGCCACCATGTACATGCAGTGCGGAGTGTCAGCGGTATTTTCTGCACAATGGCGCGCACATGCTGCATGTCCCTTTCTGCATGCCGCGGGTCATGGCGTGCGCAGTTGGGAGATGTAGTGCCATACACGCAAATGCTACACATGCCTGCATGCACCACATAGCATTACTGTATAGGGCCCATTATTAATGAGCATATTATAAGCGATAGACAAGATTGCGTTTTTGCCATTTTTTGGGCTGTATAGTGAGAGCTATGCTGACATATTGCTATTATGTAGTAGAGAAAGGGGGCTCTGGAAGCATGTGACCAAATATCAAGACTGTGTCCTTTCATTAGTGGAGTTGAAGCACATGCAGTCCTCTCTATTGCCCATAGAGCTGTTTCTTTGTCTCCACCCCACCACCACACTATTTTCTTGCTCTGTGCTCACTTCTGATTCACTTCCAGCTCCAATCATTGCAATCTGGCAGAGCTGCCCCTGGACCCAGGTTATCAGTTCTAGTAAATGGTTTAACAGATATCTGTTACCACCCGGATACAACTTTGATAGCTTGATCATGGAGAGCAGCAGCACTGCTCATGCTTCTCAAATGCCCCTTACCTCTCAGAATTGTTATTGAACAAAAAGTTTCTGCAACTCAGGTTTCACAGCAGAAATGTATAATACTTTATGAAGCTAAATCAAAATTAAACTTCGCATTTACACAAAGATTATTTCCCACAGAATGACAGCCATGATTAATACTGTGTCCGATAGAATTTTGAGAACCAGTGTCCTATAATTTTAGTGACACACTGTTTTGAGAAACATGGCTGGAGCATGAGGTGCAGCCAACCACCAAGGGTCTCTGCAGTTCTTTCTCGAGTCTGACAACACTGAAGCAGCCATAAGCTCAAGACTCCAGAACTGGCTTTTATAATACAATTATGTTTTACCCATGATAGCCCAGCTGAGGTGCAGCCTCATATGTTCAGTAGAATACATCAGTTTTCCAATGCCACTCAATGAGTATTTGGCTCTGTGATCAACTTGGACCCTGTGATCTCCAGGGTCCAAGTTGGGTTGCTAACCTACATCCAACCACCTCCCATTGTAGAACATCAATAAATAATATCCACCCACCAGGACTCTGTCACTGGTATAAAATGAATCTGTCAGCACCCTTGCCCTCATCAATCACTGAATGTGCACTCACCATTGTGCACCTTGTGTACATGCTGCTCATGCCCCCTTCTCCTCCTCATCCCTCATGTACCACAAGCAAGCTTCACAGGTACAGGGCACAGACTTTCAGGTAGGAGAGGCATTTGGAGCCATGCACAGTGCCCTCCTTCTTACACATGCACAGACCTGTGTCCAGAGGCAACGAGTAGTCCTGACCCATGTTGCCCTCCTTGTTCACTTGCTGCCTGCTAATGCACACAAGCCCTGGCCCACAGTGCCTGTGGTCATTGCCTGCACCCCTGCACTGCTTACCCTCCATCTGCAGTACTAATGGCAGCAGCTGTACTCATCTCTTGCAGCAAGCTCAGGCACCCAGTACTTGGTCAAGTGTGTACAGAGTATGGAGAATTGAGGATAGTGAGGAATGAAAAGCCAAGAGACAGGAGAAGCACCTAAGTATCTGGATCGGAGCAGCAAATAAAAGTCTCTGAGCACTCACATCACAAAAGACAGATGGAACAAAGGCATTACAGTTTGTAACTCTAAAAACTGTTAACTGATCTTCCCTTTTTCCCATGGCCACCACCAAAGACATTTATCCTGTTACAACTGATAAGCATTTTTAACTGCATAACATTCTATTTGGCTGCCACTTCATCTGAAAAGCTGTATTTAATAGCTTTATTGCAGTTTGTGAGGACCAGTCTTTTTTGCGACTGCATAGCGAGGAGATCTTGCCATTCTTGCAAATGTGCAGCTCAGTCAGATCCGTTATTTTCTGTTGAAGCCTAATTGCTGTATTTTCCTGTATAACCAATGCAAGTCTGTTGATGGCTCCTAATCTCTGTAAAATATCACTTTCGGTCCATAATGGCTCTGACTAGAGTTCTTTAAGTATTGGAACTGATGGATCTCTGGGTGCTACCTTTTACCTGTGGGGAGGTGGATTGGTACTGCATCCCTGGGGTAGTACTGCATGTTTGACCTGGCCCACATGTCTTTCTCTGGGTGGAGGCATCAGGCTAGTCCCTGCTATCTCCTGGAATGAATCCCTCCCCCATCTGAGTACTCTAACAAGCCCAGGCCCCTAAATCGTGTTTGCAGCCCTACAGGAGCATGGCAGGGGTAGTAACCATGAGCAATAGCATAATATCTGTGTGGTGACCTGGTTACATACATACTGTATTTATAAAGATACGGTGAAAACTAAGTACAGCAAATATACAAAATAATACTGTATAACTGGAAAAGTGTGTAGAAATGAAATTGTTTTAAAGCATTCTCCCTGAGATGAGGAACACTTTAAGTTCACGTACTGTAGTAGCAGCAAACCATAAACACATTTATCTCGCTCAGAAACATAGTACAAATCAACAAACACATAAAAACATAAAACAGTGATTCATGCCTTCCTGGAATTACTGTCACTGACTGTCTTATCATTTCTACACAGTACAAAACATGAAAAGAATTTGTATTCCCCCAGTAAGTATTCATTTTAAAGTGGGTGGGGGTGGCTCTGACATGCTTTGCTTTGTTGCATTAAATTAATTCAACTGGCGTGTAATTTTAAATGAAGAAAATATAGGTATGAATGTACTACAAATTACAGGAGCTTTTCATATGTAATTGAAAGCAGAGGTTGCCAGGAGGGTATTATTTCACAGTGTGGGAGGTGAGACAGCTACTGACTTAATAAGCAACCATAGTTTGTAAACGGCTTTATAGAATATTTATGCAGCAAAGCACTGTGCTTTCTCTGTTTAACTGTGTCAGTGTACTGGCAATTCTAGATAGGTTCTGGGTTTGAATATCTGCACCCATCACAAAGTGAAGTAAGTTTGACAGGTCTCATCTCAGTCCACAGTGAACAGGCATACATGTAGTATACATTATACAGTATGTATTTACTAACTAGAAAGAACAAGGGATGATACGCTAGCTCTAGTCTTCAGAGTGGTATGATGTAGTCTATGTTATTTTCTGCCATCATCAGTGTTGGAGTTTGTAGTTAATAAAGATTGCACCTTAGGTGTAATCCTGTTTCTGTGTCTGACTCCTCCATGACTCCAAGTCTAGTTAAATAAAGCTATAACAAGGGTATAAAGTAGCCATGCATGGGTACATGGTCAGGTAAGCCTTAGTATTTCAAAGAATAAATATGAAGGGCCTCCTTTTTCCATTTGGAGCCCCTCATGGTTTAAACACATAAACCCTATCTTCCCTGGCTCTTGTGTACATTACGTGTCATGCATCTGCCACTGGCTCCCTTCCTACCAAGTGTGGCTACTGCTTCTTTGATTATCATGGTTCAGAAAGTTGCATTAGCAACAAAAACCAGAAAAAAAGGAAAAGTTGTTTGCGTCTGTGTGAAGAAACACCACACACCACAATGCAATCACATTTTCCTTTAAAGAAAAAAAAGAAGGTAAAGTAAACCAGAGCCGCTCCTTAGCTAAGCATGATTGCAATCACACATTGTGATTGATTGAGCATCCATGGCACTCCAGACATTACTTCATGGGTTTTAGCCCACCTGATAGGCTAGTGATGCACATGACTCTAGGATCAAATTTCTAGTATATCCAGGTCCCAGAGACCCCTGCTCTCCAGTTCAAATCGTGCATCTGATCAGGCAACTAGCACACCAGGATCCCTGTCTGCTGCACATCAGAAAGGTAGGCCTCTTAACAAGTATATCTGTAAAAGGACGTAATCTAAGAAGAGTATAAGGAAAAGCAGCAACAGCTAGTTAGTAAGCACTGCTATGTGGCTAAAAACGTACCTTTTAGTTATCTCGTTTGATTAAGTCTCTTTCATAGTACATACATTTATAGTGACTCGCTCGGTGTCCCTAGCATGGTTAGTCATGTTTAAATCTAGTTTTGTGCAAGGCATTTTTGAGTCTGTTTTTTATAAAAAAGCCTCTTCCAATGCTATGCCTATGAGAGTTACACAGAGTCTTATAGACCGCAATGCTAGCCTACTGTTGCATCAGGTTACTGTATTAAATCAAAGTACGTTAAATGAGAATGCTGTATGCAAGTTTTTAAAATGTACCATTTTGTGAAGATTGTTGTTAGTGCTCCACGCCACCCACGTGGTTCCTCCGGCCCTTGCACACCACCTGGTATGCCCCAGCGCAGCACGCCAGCCTGCGGGATCCCCTGCCCCCTTGCGCCTCCTCCGTTGTTGCCTCTCTCAGTGGTTCTGCCCTACAGAGAGCCTTATTTCCCCCTCTGCTCCCCTTTGGGAGCACGTTCTACACACCATGCATTTCGCGCGTTTGTAGGCTTCTGGCCTACTTCTCAGCTGCCCCACACCACCGCCTCTCAGCTGCACCACTTCTCCTCCCCCCTCAGCCAAATGGCCTGGAGGCTAATCCAGCCCTATTCAGGGCCACTTCCCACGCTCCGCCGACCCGACGAGCCTTCCGGTGCTCCTCTTCCTGGATCGAGATTCCCCTCCGCCCCAACATCAAGGATGTTGCTGGGTAGGGGGGGTAGGAATCTCATGGCACTCCTCAGGCTGGGGCCTACTTACAGGCCACCTCGTGCTCCACAACGGGAGCTAGTTCAGCAGCGGCTGGGTCAACTCCATTAAGGGGCAGGGGACCAGGGAGGCTCCCCATCTATGTACATATTTCGCTCTTTCTTTCCAACGCATTACGTTTGATCTAAGGCCTCAGAGGAATCGCAGTCATGACTTCAGGAGACAGCAGGGGCCTAGAACATCAAGGATAAAGAAGGGGGGGACCATAAAAACTTCTTTAAGGGAAAGCCTCACTACGGTTCATTGCTACACATTTATTTACAAGGGGGGTTTTCAACAGGAATGCAAGGCATCCCAGTCTGTGCCATAAGGGGTCCCTATCATAGCGACCTACATATAATATGAGCAGCAGCCACAGTATTTCACTCCCTACACATGGGTCCCTCCCATAGCGATCCTGGTGCTAGGGCCTATTACTCCTACAGGGCTTACAGGTTCAGTTCACCACGGGTCCCTCTCCACAGTGACCATGGTGCCAGATTACTCTCTGGTAGTCCCTTTGCTATAGTGACAACCAGACTAGTATCTCTATGCATGAGGAGACCCTCTCACAGCGACCTCACAGACTGTCATCCCAGAACAGCGCAGGCACGACCTGGAAAGGCCCTCCCCCCCACCAACCGAGGTGCTAGCCATACAAGTTTTGCTGACTGCTAGGGGCAAGAGACTCCCACAGCGCATGGCACCAGCTCCAATCTAAGCTTGCCTTCTTCTTCTTCTTCTTCTTCTTCTTTCTCACCAGATGGTCAATGCCAAGAAGTGTTCCTCTTGCAATGCTACCCTTTTGCCCCAAACTCCGGGTCCCCTTTGCTCCACCTGCCTTCTTGATGATGATTTATCCATGAAGCAAACTCAGGGCATGGGTCCCAACAATCTGGGGCCCAGCGGTGCCACATGGATGGACCCGGGTTCCCTCCTCATTCAAAACCAACAGGCTACAGTCTCAATGATGGAGAGCCAGCAGAATTTTATGCTGAAGATAATGGAGAAACTTGAGTCCCTCACCCAGCATAGAACAACACCACCGATGCTTCCAGAACCAGACAAGGCAGGGGGGCAACCGGAAAAGCATCTGGACCACGAAGATACCATGCCAGACAACCCTTGACCGGACTCCGGAGAAGATAAGGATATCCCAGAGGAGGAAGATGGAGTGGACACCGACGAAGAGGAAATGGAACCTCAAGCTATTCCGTCTCTTACTTCAAAGCTGTGTTCTTTCGACATGGTACCTGGCCTCATGGAAATTGTCAAGGCCACTATGGGGTTTGACATAGAGGAGAAAAAGCCAGAGTCCAAACTTGATCCCATGATACAACAGAAGGCGACCACCTCAGAGACTTTCCCTGTGTGCCCAGCCATCGAGGACGTTTTCAACAAAGAGTGGCAATCCACTGAACCAGGCAGAATGCCAAATAGGAAAAACCTGGACAGGATGTATCCAGTCCAAGAGGACAAATCCAATATCTGGTGCAAAGCCCCCACTATCGACCCCCAGGTGGCGGACCTCAGTAGAAAAACTATCTTACCATGTGGCACAATAGCTCTGAAAGATCCGACGGATAAGAAGGTGGAGGACATGCTAAAGAGGGCATTCGAGGTCGAGGGAACCGCCTCAAAAGCTGCCACGACTCCCATTTACACAGCTCGAGCACAAATCTGCTGGCTCGAGGAGCTCCTAGAACAGGCCAACCCAAAGACCAGAGAAGCAACACTTTTAGAGTGCACCCTAGATGCGGCAAAATACCTGGTGGACATGGCAGTGGACACCCTGCGACTGCATGCCAGGGCCACAGCTATTGCCAATCATGCCAGGAGAGCGTTGTGGCTGAAATTGTGGGACGCCGACAATGAATCTAAGACACTATTGCAAAATTTACCTATGAAGGGAAGCATGTTTTGGGAGGGGCTCAGGACTACCTAAAACAAAAGAGGAGGAAGAGACCTCCTTAAGAACAAGACCAGGTACACCTACTCCCCTCATCAAGGCGGAGGTTTGGGGTGAGAACAGACTATATCAACCCCACAGGGACACACCCTCACAGAACAGTTCCTTTTGAGGCAGAGAGGCGTCCCACAGTTACCGTAGCACCTATCCCTAAGCTTACCAACCGCATCCTTCAGAGCCCATGGCTACAAATTTGGGGAAAAGGCAGAGGCTGTAGGGGAAAACAGGAATGACTATGTACCCACGACCTTGCGGTATCAGGGATCGTACCCTCCTGTGGGTCAAAGACTGTCATTGTTCACATACCAATGGTTCAACACAACCTTGGACAGGTGGGTCTGAGAGGTTGTTTCAAGGGGTACTCCTTAGAACTGTCACATGCCCCAATCACTCACAGGTTCGTATCCTCCCCAATTGCCAAATGAAAGACATTCCTGCATCAGGTCCAACATATCCTGTTGGAGCTACTGCAGAACAGAGCCATCCAGCCCATCCCCACGCATGAGGAGAAGCTAGGGGTCTATTCCATCTTCTTCCTCGTGCCCAAGAAGTCGGGAGAACTACACCCCATTCTGGATTTGAAACACCTCAACGAACATGTGGTGTGCCACAGATTAAAATGGTGATCATCGATCAACCCTACGAGTGTCGGGTGGCGACTACCTCCACGTTCATAGACTTAAAGGACGCATATCTCCATATCCCAATCATACAAAGACACAGGAAATTCCTCAGGTTCCATATCTTGGGCCACCATTACCAGTACTAGGCACTGCCTTTCGGCCTTACCTCAGCACCAAGAGTGTTCACCAAGGTCTCCATCGTCCTCATAGCCAAACTCAGGGAACAGGGACTGGACATCATACCTTACTTAGATGACTGGCTCATTTGAGCGTTCAAGGATCGGGAGCTCAAGACACTGCTACCACCCTACAGGCTCTCGGGGTACATGGCTGGGTAGTGAACGGGCAAAAAAGCCATCTCGTGTCCGCCCAACAGATCGAACATCTGGGGCTCTAATCACACATCCAGGATGGGCAAAACCATCTCAAACAAGAGTGCTCAATCTGATAGCACTGGCCGTCCACATGAGAACTGCACGCTCAGACAACCATGGGACGCATAGCCCAGTTGTTGGGATGCATGGCATCATGCATAGACCTCATACCCTGGGCCAGGTGGCACATGCTACCACTCAAACATATGTCCTTACTTGGGGCTCCCCAAATGAGTACAATCTATGGGTCATGGTCCTGCTACCACCATCGGTGAGACTCTCACTAACATGGTGGACAGTAAAGTCCAACCTCACCAGAGGAGTTCCTCTAGAGGCATCCTACACGGTCACAATAGAGATGGACGTGAGCTTATCCGGCTGGGGAGCATGTCTAGGTGACTCGACAGCCCAAGGCCTATGGTCACCAATAGAAACCAGATTACCCATCAACATTCTGGAGATGAGGGCCATATTCCACGCTCTCGAGGCCTTCAAATCCTTCATCTACGGCCAGTCAGTTCTGATACGCCCCAACAATCAGGTTACGGTGGCCTACATCGCAAAACAGGGTGGCACCAGGAGCAGAGCCGTGTTGAGGGAGGCAACGTCAGTCCTCAATTGGTCTCAGACCAACCTCAGCCATCTCAGTGCAGTGCACCTCATGGGAAAACTAAATGTATGCGTGGATTGGCTCAGCAGGCAAGCGGTTCACCCAGGGGAATGGCGGCTGCACCAGATATCTTCAGATGATTCAGGAAGCATGGGGACCAATACCCATGGACCTCATGGCAACACTAGAAAACACACAGGTCCAGGCATTTTCTCACGGTTCAGGGAGGACCGCTCCCAGGGAACCGACGCCCTATCTCAACCGTGGTTTCGGGAACATGCGTACGTGTTCCAACCCCTTCCCCTGATTCCCCAAGTACTAAGCAAGATCCAGGCATCTCGCTGCACCATAATCCTAGTGGCTCCCTACTGGCCATGGAGGACATGGTTTGCCACAGTACTCGGGATGACTTTAGCCAGCCTCTGGTTGTCTTACCGAGTGGATATGCTCTCACAGGGCCCTGTGATCCACTCGGCTCTGCAAACACTAAAACTCATGGCCTGGCTCCTGAAAGGAGGAGACTAACGAAGGCAGGATACCATGACTCCATCATATCAACGATATTACAGTCTAGACAGGCCTCCACCACTTCCACCTACGGTAGGCAATGGTCAATATTCACGAAGTGGTGCCGAGAACAGGGTAAGGACCCAAACAAATGGACATGTCTACCATCTTACTATTTCTCTAACAGGGAGTAGACAAGGGCCTGGCTCATTTTTCCCTCAGAGTGCAACTCTTGGCAATTGGGGCAGCCACTGGGCCCATCGGGAGACACAGCCCAGGAACACATCCCGATGCCGTGCACTTCCTAAAAGCAGTGGAGGTACTCCGACAAAAAACACGACCGACCATCGCACCATGGGATCTTCCACTGGTGCTCAATTACCTCAGCTCAACTCCGTTCGAGCCACTTCACGAGGTAGACCTATTCTGGGTCGGCCTCAAAACGTGCTTCCTTGTCGCCATCTGTTCAGCCAGATGGATCGGAGAGCTAGGGGCACTATTGTGCAAAGAACCCTATACCGTATTCACCCCTCAGGGAGTCCATTTATTAACAGTCCCAACCTTCCAACCGAAGGTATCCACTCCATTCTACAGGGAACAGCCCATCGAGCTGCCCACCTTCTCTGCGGACACACAACAGGGCATTCAGCCGATCCCTTATCATCTGGATGTTGGCCTCACCCTCTCTGTCTACATAGACAGAATGCTACCCGTCCATAAGACAGAGAGATTATTTATCTTCACTAGGGGACAAAGACAAGACAAGGCAGCCTCCAAGTCCATGATCACCGGATGGCCAAAAAGGACCATTCAGGAGGCTTACATAGCAAAACATATGACACCACCCCAGGGTATCAAGGCCCATTCCACTAGAGCAGTCACCACATCCTGGGCAGAAAGAGCAAATGTGTCCTCAGAGGACATATGCAAGGTGGCTACATGGACCTCCATCCATACATTTTCCAGACACTATAGGCTTGAGAACCTGTATGATATACAGCCTACCTTTGCCACTCAGATCCTCCTAGCAGCTACTTCCACCTCCCACTCTTAGACCACTCTGTCTCTCTCCCTTGGGCACTAAACTGCTACTTATCTACCCATGAGGTAATGTCTGGAGTGCCATGGATGCTCAACCAATTACAATGGGTGTTTACTCACCTGGTAAAGGCGATTGTGTTGGTTGACATTCATGGCACTCAAAGGCCCTGCCAACAGAGTACTCAGAGTGACCTGGACCAGAAGTCTATTCCTATTAAGACAGTGCTCAGGAGGGGATATGATACAGTAAGAATTTGCCAGTCATCCCTAGTGGGGTCGAGATTAGATTGTAAATAATAGGGATAATAAAATTCTGCCTATTGGCCACACCAGATTATGTTATTACTAGTATCATTTCGTATACTACTGGTATTGTTTTCTCTTGCACTTCTTGTTGCACTCTACTAACCTTGATTTCAGCTATGGAAGATTCAAACTGGAGAACAGGGGTCTCTGGGACCTGGATATACTAGCAATTTGATCCTAGAGTCATGTGCATCACTGGCCTATCAGGTGAGTTAAAACCCATGAGGTAATGTCTGCAGTGCCATGGATGTCAACCAACACAATCACCTTTACCAGGTGAGTAAACACCCAGTGGTGCTTACCCTCTGGAGGCACACAGAGTTCTACAAGGGAAAAGGAAATCAGTATTACAGAGCATACACACAACAGCTGCAGCACCTTCTAGCGACAGACCAAAGAAGTTCAGGCAAGGAGGACTGAACAAGACCACAAGCACTGACTGAGGGGATGGGGGTGTGCTCGAGGTTGGCAGGAGGAAAGGCAGACTTGATGGGCCAAGGGTCCTTTTCTGCCGTCAAGTTCTATGATTCTATGATTATAAAATGTAGCACCATCTGATGGCCAGAGCAGAAAAGTGTAGCTAAGGCAGAGTTGTGAGTTAGGGAAGACATGAAAATAATTCCAGAAGGAATAGGGTCAGAGTGACAGAGATTGTGACAGTCTCATAATGCAAGACACACCATAACTGCAGCAGGGTCAGCTGCACTCCCGCAAAGTACAGAAGTTGCAACTTTCTGGCAACATAGTGTTGACTAGATGGGTGCCAATATTTAAAGACTGAAAAAAGGATTTGATATTTGATTGGCCTTAGACATGACCGGCCATACATCAGGTTAATTTGTGCATGTTTTATTAATCCATCTGAACTTATTATTTCCAGTCCCTGTACCCCTCTTGTGCATTATAGATAAGTCTTACAGAGTAATCTGAACCCAAACGCAAAATCTCTACCTCCAAGGTGGTTGCACCGTCACAAGCTGCCATCCAAGACCATTCGCCTGGACTCTTCTTCAACAAAGCACCGCTAAAGCTGCCAATCAATTGGATTGTGAGCGCCTTCCAGCCTCTGCTCCCGATTGTCTCCTGCAATTCTCTTCGGCAATCCTTCCAATGCCAGCAAAAATCGAATAGTCTGCAGTACTCTGCTAAAATAGCTATAACCGCTTCATTCCCTGACTGATACAATCCTTCCATGTGGCTAAAGTGTTATTATAGGGAGTATGAGAGATTAAGCTCCCTTTTGAATCATTAACCGTGACTGGCCCCAGGTGCCCTAGTGTATTCATACCATCCCTACCTTGTGATCTTCCCGTGGCCCAACGGTCCATTGTACCTGGACAGCTAGTGCTGGCACCTAGTCTTGGAATACATATGCGGTAGGTGCTGTTCCACCCATGCCTCAGTACCTCGATCACACCTTCCTCCAGTACGCTGCGGTACAGCCACCCACAGCTACAAAGTAAGTGCTCCCTAGAGATGCCATGTTAGTGCCTGGCAGGCTGCCTGTTTCCTTCAGACATAGCTATACTGTTTTTACTCATTTGTGAACTGGTCAAGAAAAAAGCTGTTATCACTTATTTCTGTCTGTCTGCCACGACAGCAATACCTGGGTCTCGCCTGTCCTTTTTTTCTTATAAAAATTACTGTAACAAAATCCATCTCTGTATCTCTGTGGACTTGCCTGTTCCCACTGCTCACTGGTCTTGTTGATATTCTAGAATCAACTGTTATGCTATGTACATTTGTGTATCCTGATTTGCACTTCTGCTATGTTTTATTTCCACTGTAAATATTGCTGCTTGTTTGTAATATAATCTGGACTTAACCAGGTCCATCTTGTAAATGAGCTTGCTCAACGATGTTCGCCTGGATAAGATAAATAAAGATAACTGGAGCTCTTTAAATGGTGGTGATGAATGAAGCAACAGAAGAAAAGCAGGTGAAAGTCTTCAAGGCAGTTTTAGGACTGACTGCATATGGACTTCTCAAGCCCAGACTTTACCAGTCAAGCTGTTGGATGTTTGCACAGCTCACAAAGACACCGACACATAATTTCATACCTAGTCTGATTCTCATTGTAAGGTACTTTGCCTCCATCATCAGCACCATGAAGGTGGGGCCTGTCTGACTACATCATCACCCTGAAGCACTTAGCCAACCCCTGTAAGTTCAGCCAGTTTCTGGATGTTGCCCTACAGTATGGGATCAGTTTGTCTGTGGGCTGTGATGGGAAGGCTATCTCAAGCAAATATTGCCTGAAAAGGATGTGCCCTCTAAATCACCCTGTGGTATCACACTCACTTTAGAGCTTATCTGGTAAGATATCAGCAAGCCAGTGAATGTACAGAGCAACTAAGGAGAGAGGTTCACATAGTCATCTATATGTCAGGAGCCATGGGACATTTCAGACCATGGGGTGTTCCATCACCATCTCAGAAGCATTGGTGACCATAATGCAGTGGTTTGTGTTGGGGGGGTCTAAGAAACTGAGTAGGCGGCCATCATTTGAATACAACAGACACCTTAGCTGTTTCTGTGAGTCAGATTTTACATGACCTAGCTGCTATAAACTGGCAAAGATTCTACCTGGCCCCATCAATTCAAACAGCTGCTGAAATCTTTAATTAGCAAATACTTAAGATTATAAATATACTCTCTCCCCCTTTGAAATATAGGGCAGAAATGAGAAGCTGCCCCCAGTCCACTTGCTTTTACGGATGGCACAATGCCGACTGTCGGCATTATGCCTTCGCTGTAATGCCATTTGACACATTTTGTGTCGCTACGGCATGGTGGAACCAACATGCAGCCATAAGTATTAGTCATAAGGCTGTATTCTGGTTAAAAATTATCAGGTCATCAACAGCAATTAAATGTAGAAGGTTTCTCATGCTCTTACGCTCACATATGTAAAGGAGTCCTGCAAGGGTCTATATTAGGGCAACTCTTATTTATAAGCTACACTAATGACTGTGGGGCAAATATTGGGAATGCTAACTTACACTGTTATGTAGATGATACCATATTGTATATCACCAGACCCACCTTAAGTGCTGCCATGAATAACCTCCAGGCTGCTTTTAACATATGGTAGCTCAATTTCTGCACCTCTAAGCTTCTCCTCAATATATTCAAAACAATGTTCATGGTGTTAGAAACATAGAAACATAGAATCTGATGGCAGATAAGGACTGCTTGGCCCACCTAGTCTGTCCATTTCCCTATCTAACGGATAAGCTCCAGGTCCTAGTTAACCAACAGCCTACTTCCTCCTACCCCCCACTAGAATTGCCTTATGTCTGTCCCATGCATTCATGAATTCCCCCGCAGTTTTTAACTCTACAGCCTCCCCAGGAAGGCTGTTTCATGCATCTACAACCCTCTCTGTGAAGAAATACTTTTTTTTTTTAGTTGTTGTTTAACCAGGTATAGCACACTAAGCTGAAAGCTTTTTTACAGGAAGCGACATAACCTCTGAGCCGTCCCCACTAACTTCAGATTGTGCCCATTGTTCTTGCATCTCTTTTTCTGAAAGATGCTACCCTCTTGGACTTCATTGATTCCCTTGAGGTATTTGAAAGTTTCTATCATGTCCTCCCTCTCCTCGAGGCTATACATCTTAAGCTCCTTTAGTCTTTCTTCATATGTCTTTTGGTGCAGACCCTGCACCATTTTGGTTGCCCTCCTCTGTACAGCCTCCACACTGTCTTTGTCTTTGCAGAGATGGGGTCTCCAGAACTGTATACAGTACTCTAGATGTGGTCTTAGCAACCGTCTGTACAGAGGGCCAACAACTTCCTGTTTTCTACTGGTGATCCCTCTCCCTATGCATCCCAGAATCCCCCCAGCCCTCCTTACTGCCTTCTCACATTGCTTGCGCACATTTAAGTCATCTGATATGACTACCCCCAGGTCCCTTTTCATTTTTGTTGTTGTCAGTATCTCATCCCCCATTGTGTACTCTTCCCCTGGGATTTTGTTTCCCAGGTGCATTATTTTGAACTTCTTTGCATTGAATCTAAGCTGCCATGTATTTGACCATTCCTCCAGCCTTGCCAAGTCCCTTTTCATACTTTCCACCCCACCTTGTGTATCAACCCTGTTGCAGATCTTTGTGTTATCTGCAAGAGACATACTTTTCTTCTAGTTCCCTCTGCAATGTCACTTATAAAGGCATTGAAAAGTGCCATCCCCAGTACTGAACTCTGTGGTATCCCACTAGTAACTTCCTTTTCTTCACTGTGGACATTTACTATTACCCTCTGTGTCCTGTTGTCCAGCCAATGTTTTACCCAGGCTACCACCCTGGGACCCACTCCCAGGCTGGCTAATTTGTGTATTAATCTTTTGTGCAGGACCGTATCAAATGCCTTGCTAAAGTCTAGATAGGCCATGTCCACTGCCCCTCCTTGGTCTACTACTTTGGTCACCCAGTCAAAGAAATCAATTATATTTGTCTGACATGACCTTCCTGATGTGAATCCATGCTGCCTTGGGTCCTGTGCCCCACTGGCCTCTAGGTACTCAACAATTTTTCCTTCAGAAGTGATTCCATCATTTTCCCTACCACTGAGGTCAAACTAACAGGTCTGTAGTTTCCTGCCTCTGTCTTGCTCTCACTTTTGTGAAGGAGAATCACATCTGCCCTCCTCCAGTCCTTGGGTAACACACCATCCTTCCATGATTTATTAAAAAGGGTAGCCAGTGGTGTTACTAGTTCTTCCCTTAGTTCCTTTAGAATTTTGGGGCGAATCCCATCAGGCCCCATTGCTTTATCCACCTTCAGTTTTAGGGGTTCTTTCAGAACCCTTTCTTCTGTGAAAGGACTAATATCAACCCCCTATCCAGAGTGCTTCTGTTGACTGGATTAGGTATCTCCCCCTGCTCTTCCATTGTGAATACTGTGCAGAAGTATTTGTTCAGTATCCCTGTATTTTCACTGCTGCTCTCTACCCAACCACCCTCCTCTTTATTCAGCCTCAGTATCCCAGTCTGAGTCTTTCTTTGCTCCCTAATGTACCTATAAAAGGTTTTATACCCCTTCTTAACTGAGTTGGCTATCTTTTCCTCAGTTTGGGCCTTTGCTATTCTGACTGCCTTCCCCGCTTCCTTCTGTTTTAACTGGTACAGGTTTCTGTCCTGCTCCTTCTGTGTTTTCTTATACTTCCTGAATGCTATCCTTTCTCCTAACCTTCCCGTACGTCTTTTGAGAACCATAGTGTTTTTTCTTTTGTTTTGATTTGTTTATTTGCTTCACACAAGGCTTGTTGCCTCTGTGATGGTGGTTTTGATGTTTCCCATTGTTACTCCACCCCACCTTCTTGACTGTTTGCTAGTGCTATTCTGAGGCACTCTCCCATTTTGACAACATCAGCCCTCCTGAGGTCCAGTACCTTCACTTTGTATGGCTTAACACTACATCTAAATTTATTGTGAACCACACTGTTTGGTGTTCACTTGTTCCCAGATGGCTACCCACTTCTAGATCTGAGATCCTCTCTGTCCCTATTTGAGAGTACCAGGTCTAAGATTGCTCCCTCCCAAGTGGGTTCCAGAACTAACTGTCTGAGGCATGCCCCTGTAGGACATCGAGAATGGCCTTGCTCTTGGATGTGGCTACAGCAAAGGTGTTCCAATTAACATCTGGTATATTCAGGTCCCCCATCAGCAATATCTCCCATTTCTCTGTCATCCTAAGGATGCCTTCTGTCATTTCCTTGTCCATTTCCTCCCCCTGAGATGGGGGTCTGTATACAACCCCAGTGCAGATTGTAGTGCCATTTAAAGTCCCCTTGGTGAACCACAGTGCCTCCTCTCCTCCCTGTTTACCCTTTAGTTCTGTTGCTTTGATCCCTTCCCTTACATAGAGAGCTACTCCTCCTCCTCCTCTTCTACCCTCCCTGCCCTCCTGTAGATTTTGTACCCTGGTATGTTAACATCCCAGTCATGGTTCTCTGTATACCATGTTTCTGTGACTGCTATGATATCCATGCATCCCTCTTCAATCAAGGCCACCATTTGGGGAGCTTTTACCTAGACTATAGGCATTGGTACTCATTACTCTCCATTTTTTATGGCCTTATTTCTTTTTGCCCCAGTAGTAAACAGCATGTAGATGCTTGCCTTCACCATCACTATCATGTTGGGAGATAAGTTGGAGCTTGTAGACTCATTTAAATACCTTGGGCTTCAACTGGATATTAAGCTAACATTTAGTAAACACATAGACAGTCTCTGCAAGAAGCTCTGTCCCAGACTAGGCTTCTATTTTATAAATAAATTCTGTTTCTCTGTGTCAAAACAAAACAAAAACAGTGGTGCAAGTTACATTTCTGCCACTGCTCGACTATGATGAACTAATCTACAGAAGTGCAACTGCTATGCACCTAACCAAACTGGATGGTCTTAACCACAGAGTATGTTGGTTCATAACTGGTTTACTACTAAGGATGCACCTTTGTACCCTCTATATAGCTGTTGGATGGCCATCACTGACTTTGTAGAGTGTGAGAAATCTTATTTATTTATTTATTTATATCTTCGATTACAGTACCTTTGAGCCAGGGCTCATTTACAAAGGTTCCATGTCAATGCAAAATACAACATACAATGTATATCGGAAAACTGTGCAGGTTTTAGTCAGTGAATAAGATACAAAGCACATATGTAGACTGTAAGGAAAGTAACAACATAATTATAGTGCCAAGAACAAACAAAAATGGAAAGGTTAAGTAGAGGAGCAGTCAGCAGACTGACATTGTCAGGAAGGTACCAGATAGTAGGGAGGAAGGAGAAGGGTGAAGAGAAAAGGAAGAGCTGTCAGCAGGTAACACTGTCAGTAAATGGAGTAGTTAAATGGGGAGATAGGTAAAAGAGAGAGTTGAAATGAGGGGAGGAGAGTAGGGGTGGAAGGCATCTGGGCATGGGAACGGGTGGGGAGGGAGGAAGCTAAATGAAGCAATCACAGTTGCTAACAGCAGTTAGGTGTTGTCTGAGTTTGACTTTAAAAGGGCCAAGCTTAGGTTCCCTGAGAATGTCAAGGGTGATCCATTTAGCCAGCTTGGGGCCCAGAATCTGAAGGAACGTTGAGCCTGGGAGGTCCTACAAGGGGCATGGTATGCCTATCTAGAAGAACGTTTGATATTGCACAGGTTTGGAAGGTGGGTAGAGTTGTGAGGAAGGGGGCTCAGCCCCAGAGTGATTTTCTTTGCAAGTAGGCAGATTTGATGCGAAATCCTACACTTGAGGTTTAGCCAGCTGGTGAGAGTGTAAAGGTCGCAAGTATGGGTCAACCTGTGAGCTTCCAAGACTAGATGACAGGATTTACTGAGGGCAGTGCATGTGCTTTTGAGGGCTGTCTCTGATGCAGAGCCATAGATGATTAAGCCATAATCAATTATGGAAAATATGGAGCTGGTTATGGCTGACCGAAGTGCATCATAGGACATGCAATGCCTGTACCTGAGGAGGGTCCTTAGTCTAGAGTTGACTACCATTCAGACATTGTTTACCTTTATACAGTATCTGTACACACAAGCCCTCAAAAACATCCTGCCTCAGTACATCACAGCCCTTCATAAAAGAGCTACATGACTGTACAAACTGAGGCAAAATAATAATCTAACTTGATGTCCCTCAGCATTCATTTGGTTTGGCAAACAGAAACATAGAAACAGAATTTGGCAGCAGATAATGACCACTTGGTCCACCATGTCTGTCCATTTTCCCAAGCTACTGTAACAATTCAGACCCTACTTGATTTCTAGGTCACCCCTTACCAGTAAGGTTCCTTATGCCCATCCTATGCATTCTTGAATCTCGTTGCAGTTGTCCCCCACCACCTCCGCTAGAGGCTGTTCCAGTCATCCACCACTCTTTCTGTGAAGAAGTACTTCTTCACATCACCCTTGAGTCTACCCCCTCCAATTTCAAAGCATGACTCTTCCCCTTGTTCTTGAACATCTTTTTTTCTGAAAAATGCTTCCCTCTTGAACTTTATTTGTACCCGTGAGGTATTTGAAAGTCTCTATCATATCCTCATCTCCCTCCTTTCCTCCAGAGTGCACATATTGAGATTGTTCAGTCCCTCCTCATAGGGCTTTTTATGCAGACCCTGCACTATTTTAGTTGCTCTCCTCTGGACTGCCTCTGCTCTGTCTATGTTATTCCAAAGATGTGATCTCCAGAACTGGACACAATGCTCTAGGTGAGGTCTCGCCAGTGATCTAGTCAGCGGTATCACCACCTCCCTCTTTCAGCTGGTGATACCCTTCCCTGTGCATTCTTACTTCCCACTAGCTCTCTCCACTACCTTGTCAAACTGTTTGCCCACCTTTAGGTCATCAGATATGATTACCCCCACGTCACTTTCCTGTTTGGTGGTCATTAATACCACTCCCCTCATTTTGTACTCCGTCCCTGGGTTTCTGTGCCCCAAATGCATGGTTCTGCACTTCTTTGCATTGAAACTTAGTTGCCACACTCTTAACTACTCCTCGGCTTTCTGAGGTCCCTATTCATCCCCCAAGAGTGTCTACCCTATTGCAGATCTTAGTGTCATCTGCAAAAAGGCATACCTTCCATTCTAGCCCTTCTGCAATGTCACCAATAAAGACCTGGTCAAAAAAATTAAATAAAATTAATAATGTATTTCAATTTGTTTTGATTTCGTTATGCTATCTGCCTGTCCTAATGAGGACCTCCTTGTAAATGAGTTCTGCTCAATGGGGCTTTTTCTGGTAAAACAAGTCAATGCAAATCAGCAAGCTTCTCAACAACCAACATTACAGACTTCTTCAGCAAAGGCACAGACACATTGTTACCACTGTGTGGTTATTTATCAGCAAAAGTACCTGCAGATTCCAGCAAGATAAATGTCACAGCTGAGGAAAGAGGGTCATCTTGTGTGACTCTACAGAGTGCATCACAAATTGCCAATGCACAGAATGTCGCATGCCCCATGCAGAGACAGGACAAGAGAAGACCCACTGGAACTGCACACCATCTACAATATGCAAGCAACAGAGAGAATTTGCCTTCAAATGTAGGTTAGTTGGCAAACCAGTTACTAGTATGCAGGCTGACATCAATTCATAAATATCTCTTGTGCTGGAGACATCTATAAGGACTGTTTGAGCAAGTGACACTCCAACCATTTTACATCCAATTTATGTCATATACAGAGACTAAATCCTCATGAGAGAGAGAATTCAGGCACTTGTTTCCTGTGAAACAGGAGCATGAACCTTACTCATTTGGGGTTCAGTGGGAGACTTATACAACTGGAAAGGAACTAGTGGTATGAGATCAAGCTGAGCTGGGAAAATATTTCACCTTACATGCTGTGACAGTGGTGCCTAAGTTGAAACATGCATTTGTCAATGCTGAATATTTGCTTGCTTGTATTTGCAGTGTAGTTGTTTGGTATAGATATTGTATTTGCTGAGTAGTTGGGTATAGACAGCACAGAGGCAAAAATTAACAAATTAACAAGCATTATAATAGTACAATTGTCTTCATTACCATCATTTTTTTAATGAATGTCCCTCTTTGTGATTGTGAAATTGTTTCCTCATTTGTGCAGGTCCCTTTCGAAATGGAATACACATAATAGTGGAGATATTTCAAAACCCATTTTGCATGCCAACTTACTTCTCCTGATGCAGTACGTGGTCCCATCAGACCATTATGTGCATGTCAACCACCTGAGGGAAGACTTCCCAGGCCGTGACAAGGTGTCTCCTGTATAATGCAACACTGCACAATATCTTCACAGGCTTAGAGTGGTGGTTGCAGTATTCTTCTTGCTAGCTCCCACCTTTTCATATTTCTAGCTCCCCTCAGCACCAGTATTATATAGCCCACCCCCTTTCCCCTCCTGTGGCCTCCCATTTTCTCCCAACCCATTCTGCTGCCCTAGTCTCCAGTCAGTCCCTACCACAACTTTCCACCCATTTCACTCATCTCCATTGTTTATCTGCTGCAATGGTTTCTAGCTCCCCTGCCTGTTCCCCCCTTCCTTTATCTTCAAAAAGTAGCAATAGTAGCCATCCACACATTCTCCTGTATTTTACATGCTTCTGTCTCCACCACTGCTGCAATGGTGCCACCACACATACCTCTGTCTTTTCTGTGGTCTCCCCAGCACTATGTTCAGCTCCCACACTGCCTCACTTCAGTTATCTTCCCTTACCTTTGTCTTCACTGTGCTGCACTGTTCTTCAGGCTAGCTCTTACCTCCCCATACTTCAGGCTTCCTTCACCAACACTGGTATGTTGCCCCCCCCTTCCTCTGCAATGGCCTCCCCTTTTCTCCTGACCCACTTTGCAGCCTCAGTCTCCAAAGAGTTGCAATAGTGGCCATCAGCAAATTCTCCTACATTTTGCATGCATCTGATACCACTTCTGCTATAGTGGTACCCATCCCACAACACACACATACAAGCTCTCTTCAGTCAACTCCCTAACACTTATACCCTCTGCAGCAATATATTTATCCTCCAAACAGCAGCAGTTCCGTGATCTACCTTCCCTTCTGTTTCTACTCATTTGCAACAGTCTGTGCTCAATACTACCCCAGTTCCTTCATGTGGACTCTTCTCATCTTCCATCATTGTCTGCTGCACCAGTTTATAGCCAGACCCTGTACACACACACACACACACACACACACACACACACCACACCCACACTTCCACAAATGTACTTGGCAACAATGTGTACACAATATTAACACAGATCACAATATAAACACAGACCTGTGTTCAACAGTAATTAGAATAATGGCCAGTACAATAAAAGCTTGTTTTTCCTACCAGTGTCTTGTGCCATGTTTCTTTTCTTCAGACTGGAATCATCTAATTGTGTTGTCACAGATAGTCAAAAGCGGGAAGAGGTCTGCCTTTTTCCACATCACCAATGCACAGTGAAGCCCAAGTATAGAGGATGTCAGAAACAGTATCAGACTTGGGCTTCTATTGCCAATTACACCATGCTGTACTCGTCCCCCCTCAACCACAGTAGAGCGTGTGCATCCTCATGCAGTCACATCATTGCCATCAGCGTTGGTGGGGGGGGACTGTGTTCACGCTGTGGCAGTTTTCAGCTTGACAGTGTTTATCTGAAACGACTTCAAAAGACACAGGGCTTGATTTTCAAAGGATGACTCAGTGTTTGCATCAAGCCCTGCATCACACCTGTTTTTTGTGCAGCTGCACCAAACTCCTTCGATGTCATTTTATGGTAGCTGGAGCCAAAGATTTGCTGCAAGCCCCATAAAAAGGGTCCCCCAAATGGCACAAGTTAGACCAGGGAACACCTGCTCTAACTTGTGGCATTTGGTGCTCGGGATTGAAAATTCCAATCGCTGGCCGGGAGAACGTCACAAGGCCCATGTGGCAAACGGTTGGTGCACTGGGGGCTTGCCGCATTCTCGGGGCTATGAAAATTGAGCCCACTGTTTTTTTTGTGTAAGCCTAAATGATTTGTGAGACAGAAAAACAACATTTTTCATCTTACATGTCCATACAGCAATAGCGATGGCTGATAACAGTACTAAGGGTGCTATTAATGTATCACACAGTGTTGAAGACTCACTACATAACTTGGCACTGTAGTTGTCAGTGAAACTAAATTGTCTGACAGGTTGTGTGCTGGATTGAAAAGACCCATTCAGCTGCTTGAATTATCAGATTAAGTGGTTAAATATGAAATGCTCCTACCTTCATCCGCATCGAAGGATGCTGCACTGTGCAGGGTTCATCTTCAACCACTCAGCGTGACAGTTCAAGCAGCTGAGTGAATCTTATTCATTCCAACATGCTGCAACCTGGCTGATGATTTATTACAATGAAAAGGTGTATTCTGGTACTGAGCAGTAATAAAACATTAGTTTTACCGAAAACTACTAGTGTTTACTATGAGACAGACCATTTTGGCTTACATTAAAAAAGTGTCTTTTTAAGTTGTTTCAGATAAATGCTGTCAAGTTGAAACTGAGAGAATCTTGTTCACTCTTACGTGCAAACCTTGATTAATTTACCAACAAATGGGCCATTCAGTTTTACAGCATTTGTCTAAAAAGCAATGTGGCTGAATATGAGTAAAACAATACACCCCCATTGCATATTCAAAGACAAATAAAAATTAAAAAGGGCACATTTTTTTTCTGTAAATCATCGTACAGTAATAAAGACTGGCAGATTTTTTTTTGCTGGTAGTATCTTGACTTGCACAGCTGTTATAATTACAAATTGGAGGAGTGTGTGTCTAAATGAAAATCTATGTCTCATCATTGCTAAGAATAAGAGTGTCAATGAGTTCAGTGAGACAGCTGGAATGCTGACACCCAAAACTACTGAGCCCCATACAGACACAATGTGGGCAAATGCTAGATGGTAAAGGTCCTGTTTTGGGAGCTTTGTGTATCTGCCAGTGAAATAACCACTCAGGATAATTGAGAGAGACCCAACAAATTTCTGTTTTCACACAGGCTGTCTACAATCAGCCCCTTTGCAATTATTGATAGGCATGTTACAAAAAAAAAATTGGATCCAACTAGGTGGCTGTGAACATGGGAGATGACCCTCCCCCCCACACATATGCAGGAGTACCATGGACTGCAGGTCCAACACACAACCCTTGTACTTTCTGCGTATAAAACCAGTAAACCATTCTGCAATCACCTCTGCCTAAAAACTGTTCCATGTGCTGTATGTTATTGGACTCATACTGCAAAGGTAGAAAAGTCAACATTTTTTGGTACAGGAGAATTGCTGAAGCACTGTGTAGCTAGTAGAGTCTCTGTCACTGTTTGTATTGAAGCAAAAAGACAGAAGCTGATTTAGTATAAGGTGCACGGGGTGTTTTTTGCTTGCTGGGTGGAGATAGTAGTGGCTCGCTGTTTTCAACTACACAAAGTTTCTGCCCAGCAAGAAAAAAAAAACACAGTCACAGTTACCTTGGCTGATTGTTGGTCTGTCACTGCTGTGCTTACTGTATCTTGACTTGCACTGGACCCGACAGTTGCACACCTGTGAAACCCTGTTGTTGCAACATGATGTTCGCTTTGCTCTACACACACAAGCAACCATAAAAAGTAAGCAACATTGACAAGGCTGGTAAACAAGTAGTGCATCACAGAGAGCTGGATCAACCAGTGAGATGACAACAGAATTTTTAATGAAATTTAACATGGATAACTGCACAGTAATGCACAACAGAAATCCATATCCAAGTTATCACCTTGAGCTATATCATTAAGGGTTTTTATGCAAGAAAGGGACTTGGGTGTTTTAATAAACAAGGACCTCAGACAGGTAGCTCAAAGGAAACTAGAGTCTAAAAAATGTAATCAGAAACATAGAATTTGTTGGCAGAAAAGGACCAGTAGGCCCATCCAGTCTGTCCTATATTTCCATGTCAATTTCGACACCTTGGACCATATTTGGTCACTGGCCTCCCTCCCACCTCTCTTACCTCTGCTTATTATGCCCATGTGCTGAGTCCCCACATGCTTGAAGCTCCCCATGGTTTTGGCCCCCACCAGCTCTTCTGGCAGGCTGTTAAAGGCATCCACCACCCTTTCTGTGAAAAAGTTCTTCCTCACATTCCTCTTAAACTTCCCTCCCTCCAGCTTCATTACATGCCCCCTTGTTCTAGTACTTTTACTCCTCTGAAAGATTGCTCCCCCACCTGCACCTTGTTCTCCCCTGTGAAGTACTTATAGGTCTCAATCATGTCTCCTCTCCTGTCCTTTCCTGTCCTCCAGGGAGAACATGTTGAAATCCTGCAGCCTCTCCTCGTATGGCTTCTCATTCAATCCTCACACCATTTTAGTGGCCCTCCTCTGGACCGCTTCCATCCTGTCAATGCCCTTGCAGAGATACAGCATCTTGAATTGGACACAGTGCTCTAGGTGAGGTCTCACTAGTGAGCAGTAGAGTTGAAACACCACCTTCCTTATTCTGCTAGAAATCCCCCCCATGCACCCCAGCATCCAACTAGCCTTGTCTTCTGCCTTGTCAGACTGCCCTACTACTTTGAAATCATCAGATATGATTACCTCCATGGTCCCTTTCTTGCTCTGTGACTGTAAGTACTCCACCCATCTTGTGCACAACTCCTGGGTTACCTGCCCCAGCTGCATGACTTTGCACATTTTGACACTGAAACTTAGCTGCCATACCTTAGACCACTCCTCCTGTTTTCCCAGATGCTTTGCATTCCATCCACCCTTCTTGAGTATCCACCCTGTTGCAAATTTTTGTGACATCCACAAAGATACACACCTTCCCTCCAGTTCCTCAGCAATGTCACTTATGAAGACATTGAAGAGGATTGGTCCCAAGTACTAATGCCTGTCGCACCCAACAAGTCATTCTTCCATCCCCCAAATGTCTGCCATTTATAACAACCTCTGCCTCCTATCCATCAACCCATTTCATACCCAGCTCACCACTTTCTCCCCAACTCCCAGACTGTTTAGTTTCTTAACTAGCCTCCTGTGCAGCAGTGTTGAAGGTAAGCCACATCTGCTGCCCTCCTCGATCTGCCTCTAGTCACTCATCCAAAGAAATATGAGATTTGTTTGCATGACCTCCCCTTGAAACCATTCTACAGCCCATATGCCTCCAAGTACTTCATCAGTCTCTCCTTCAGCAGGGTCTCCATTAATTTCCCCAGTACTGATGTGGCTGGCCTGTAGATGTTAGCATCCTCCATGCTGCTGCTTTTGTGCAGCGGGACCACATCTGCTCTCATCCAGTCCTGTTGAACTACTCCCCCCCCATCTTCAATGAAGTGCTGACTAGTATTGCCTGAGGGGTGTCTAGCACCATGCTCAGTACTTTTAGAACCCTTGAGTGAACCCCTTCTTGTCCCATCACCTTGTTCTCCTTTAGGACTTCCAATCCCCTTCAGACTCCATCCTGTGAACATGGACCTGTGCCCAGTCCCCTCTTCCCCACTGGTTAGGGGTGTGTGAATGCCTTGTCCCAAATATTTATGTCAAATATTGTATTCAGCGCCCCAAATGTTTGGGTATTCAGTATATTTATTCATTATGGTACTTGGGTACAAATAAACAACCTAAGAAAAAAAACAGCCTGTGTGATACACAGCCCCCTCCCGCATCCCCCCACCCTCTGTAAGAATCCATCCCACCATCTTCCCCCTGCAGCACCCAATATTTAAAACAAGGTCTAGCCAGAGCTGATAGGCCTGTGAAAAGCCACCAAATGACCAAAGTTATTTTCTTGTTGACGCCCTATAGTGCTGTTTAGTCACAATCATCACAGTGCTCCCAGATCCAAATAACCATTTTCCTGTAACAAGCCCTCATTTTCCTGTATTTTCCCTGTAGAGGCAGCATCAAATCCCTGTAGATTTTTCCATAAGCCACTAGTTCCTTATTTGTGACTTTGTTGTTTATTTAAATTTAATATGCTGGCAGCCTTTTATCAGGAAAAGGGCTCTGATTTGCTGTTAGGTATTAAAAGTATATGTCAAGATGACCTTGGAATGATTTGGATTTATATGGAATCCATAAGACATAATGAGGGAATTTATTTGTTTGTTGAATTTTGTTGACGGGTAAGCCCACTAAGATGAGAAGTCCCTTTTCAGGGGTAATGGAGGTACAGATGATAACCAACTGAAATTGTAACATGGCATAAATCTTTACTTGAACCAGATTAAGCTGTTGGTGGTATTTTTAGAGAATGGGGAAATTTGGCCAGGACACCATGGAAATTCCCTACTCTTTAGAAGTGCCATGGGATCTTTTACATCCACCTGAATAGGCAGACAGAAAGACGGCACTCGGGTGTGCAGCACTCCCTCACCATGCTGCACTAATGGTATGTCAGTATTGGAATTTAAAGAGCTAGTGGATCCAAACCAGGCAGACAGGAAACTAATATAAATTTAAGAAGTAGTCAGTTATAAAATGTTATTTCTGAGTATCTTTCTTTTCCTTTTGCCCATCAGAGTTTTCCATGTCATAATGTTGTGGTGGAGATGGAACAGCTCTTAGCATAGCAGCTGAAATATCTAGATCTACTGCCCCACTACTTCATCAGCATTGTGATTTTGCTGACAGTGAAATCACAGGTGAATGACCTGACAGTCACTGAACTACTGTTCCTAAGTAGCAGTGATGTCACAGTCAGTGAGGTCACAATGCTGGTGATGTAATGGGAGCAGTATAGTTAGCTATGTCAGCTGCCACACAGAGTGCTGTTCCACACATCACACATATCTTTTTTTTCAAGCTATTTTTATGCTCCACTTACTGGAGAACTCTCTCAGGCATCCTCTAATCCAGGTCTCTATCTCCTTCCTGAAACCTCCTGCCTCTTTTCTCTGTGTGGCACTGATGCAACTTTTGGATCTATGCCCCCCGGAGGAAGGGCTGCCCTACCTGCCCAGGGTGCTCTATCTATAGTATAGAGCCTGGGACCACATGCGTGGGCCTTAGAGAGGAGGAAGGCTTGGAGCTGGAGTGTGGTCCTATCCCAGGTGCTGTCACCTATCTCCGGGGTGGAGTTTTTCCTGCTGGTAGTCCCTCCCCAGACAAGGGATGTGCAATGCTGCCCTGCCTGCTGCATGAGCATTCCTGCTCATGCCCAGTAGGCAGCTGCTCTATGTCTCCCCCTTACTTTGGTTCCAATGGCAGTAGTACACTGGGTCTCCACCTGGTGTCGCTAGCTGCACGGGACACATCCCCCCTCCCTCCCAGGAGAGGAGAGCAGTCCTCTGGATGCTCAATCCTCTCCTTCCCCTGCTGACCCCCAGCAACCCAGGCTCATTCCTGAACCTGGGTCACAGGTGTGGTGTGAGGTGTGTCATCCAGCGCCTCAACCCTCAGCACCAGCAGGCCGGTCACATCACGCATATTAACATCAGGTAAACAATCTTCTAATTAAACAAAGAGAAAAGAAAAAGTACCTCAGATATAAAAGGTAATGGTTGACTGCTTTTAAAATCTAATATTAGTTTTAGGCAGTACACTAGCTCTTTAACCCATATGCAGTGTGGGCATAGAACCCACAGCCTTCTGATCTTCCAGTCTCAGAGGCCAGTGTGCATGCTATTTTTGCATTTCATTTGTTAGTTTTTACACAAATTCTCTCAGACTTTTTCTGACCACCTGATGGAATCTTGAATGAGTTACATAAATCTTGTATTTTTCTTCTTCAAGGCCTGACCCTTCAACTAAATACACACTCCCATACGTCATACTATAAAACAAAAAAAAAAACAGTCTTCTGTTTCCAGTGCTTGCCTACAACCTGTCCTGCTCAAGGAATGATAGCTAATAGACTGCAATTTCACTATCTGCAATCTGACACTGAGGCTGATTTTCACTTTCACAAAATAACCAAGAGAAATGAGTTAACCCCTAAGTTGCTGAAAGAAATATAACACATCTGTTAGACTGAGCTGGACAGATAATAGAAACAGCAGCTTAAAGAGTTTTTTTTGTTAATATCCTGAGCAGTCCTGAGGTACAGTACAGTAGCATCCACCTCCCCCTTCAGATGCCTTTAACACAGAGCAGTGTGGAGGGGTTGTGGGATAACAGATGGACCAGACACCGAACTTCAGGTTCAACACACAATTTCTGTGTGATGTGTATTCAAAATACAGCAAATAAGCTTCAGAAATGGCATATTCCTTCTTCAGTACATCAGTTTGCAACAACAGACTATGTGTGTCCTTTCTCTGCACTTAGCCATCACCTACTGACACTGATCTCTGATCTCCCCACTTTTCAGTGAAAACCCTTCATCCCTATGTGGTCCCCGTTTGCTTGGGTAGTGGGGGCTCAAAAAGAAAAACAAAATTAAACAGGCTAAAAACAAAGAACCTCAGTGCAGAAACACTGAAACATGGGTTACCCCAAAGGGCATTGGCAACAAATCAAGTTTCAAAGAAATACAACATCATACATACTTCCACAATGCAAAGCATCATGTGATATATGCAAATCACCATGAAATTTCAGACTTATTCAATTTACAGCAATTTACATGCATTTTAAATAGCACAACTAACTGAATTTCTATAATAGTCACCTAGCACTTTTTACCATTATCAAAAACACCCAGTGCCGTGGTATTTTCAACATTTACCTGTTTCATAAACATAAGGTATACACATCAAGGTGTTTTATGACAAAGTGCTATTACATACTAAACTGAACAATGATAAACACAATGGTCCAGATATTCAAACTCGACGAGGCTGTGCAAAGCCTGAAGCAGCTCTACTTTGTTGAGCACAGATGTGGCCAGGGAATATTCAACAGAGCTGTGCTATGGTGCAACTGCTTTGAATATCGCACCCTGGCCACTCCCACTGTGCATGGCATAGTGGCACTGCACCAGCGCAAGTGGTCAGAGTGGAGCATTGAGATGCAGTGGCGCAAGTGACATTGTGCCATGCACAGCACCTGTGATATTCAAAGAGGGACATGCAAATGGGGCCATAATTTATGCAAGGCGCACCGGGGGGACATTTGCATCTGATTACAGCCCCATTTGCATGCCATTAGCATGCAGGTGCACCGATCCCCGATGACTTGCACCTGGCGCCCTGCCAGGCAGCAGCTGTCGGGGACCGATGCCCCTTGCAGCCTGATCGTGGGACGTCCCGTAATGGGACAAAGAATGTCCGTTATCCCTGGTGGTCCAGTGGACACGATGAGCTCGATCACGGGCATCACTTTTTACCCCCCAAGTCCAATGTCCCTGGTGATCTAGTGGACCCCACCCCACCAGCCCACTAAGCCCACCACCCCACTCCTCCGTCCAGCCAGCGGGTGCCAGCACCCACCACCACGGCCACTCCACTGACCGACAGATTGGTAGGCTGCATGCCTATTGTTCAGAGCATGAGCCAATGGGGCTTAGTTCAATGCCGCATTAGTCGGTCCAGATATGTGAATGAATTGATTCAATATCTGGACTGACTAGTGGTATGGGCTGCATGCCCATTGGCTCATGCTCTGAACCAATAGGTGTGCAGCCCCATTGAACTGTCAGTCAGTGGGTGGTGGGTGGCAGGCAGGTGGGGTGCTGCCGCCCACCGGCTGATGGGGGGAGGCAGGGTGGTGGGGCCCAGTGGGGCGGGGGGGGTCCACTGACCACCAGGGATATTGGACTTGGGGATGAATGCTGCCCACGATCGGGATCCATGCAGTCCACTGGGCCACCAGGGATATTAGACTTTGGGGATGACTGATGCCTGCGATGGGCATGGGGGTGCCGCTAGGTGTGGCAGGAATAGTGATGACACCCACAGGTGGCAGCTGCTGTGTTGTGCCCTGCAACGTGGCAGCCTCACCTGTGGGTGGCCCGCAACTTGTTCCTTTTTTAGGCATAACTTTGTGGAGGCACAGGCAGGTTGCACCTGCATAACTCTGCATGGCCCATGCTGAATATGGGGCTGTGCAGGTTATGCATGGGCACACACCCCCTACACCTACTTTTCAACACAGCCTTGTGGATGAACCTGCCTCATAAAGGAGGGCAGATAAAATGTTCATCTCCTGGCCTAAAGGTGATGTCATGCAGAAACTGAAAAATCAACTTTTGGGCTGCAAACATACATTTTGAGCAGAAGTTGAAAAATGACAGCTGTCATATTAATGAGTCACTTACCAAAATGGTTATGTTGAAATGCTGTGGTAAAAATACTGATTATTATCAAAGTTATGAGCCTGCATTTGTAAAAGTCAGCATAGCCTCATAACTTAAAGCAACATTGCAATAATTGGTGAAAATTTTGACATATACTTTTCTATGCTATTTTAGACTGCCACTTACCTCCTGACTTGTATGATACCCTTTCTTCCACAGTTTGATTCTGCTTGAGTACCTTTTTCAAGTCTGAAATAGCAAAAGGAGCACTCCTTTTAATGTGTCTCAAACCAGGTTTTCATTGGTATTTGTAGCTGTTTTTGGACAACAGTTGTTCTGTAAGGGCAGAAAGCACTGCCTGCTGCATAGTAATCCATTTTGGTCACAACAGAAGTGATGTATAAACAACAGATTGTCAAAATTAGCTGAAAATACTGATGAAGACCTGGTCCACACCATATTAACCCTTAGGCTGCTAAAAGAGTTAGACAATATAGAAATTTTGGACTGATATTTCAGTCCGTGGCATAGCAAGGGTTACAAGGAGTGCTCCTTTTATTATTTCAGACATGAACGAAGTACTAAAGCAGACTCAGACTGTGGAAAGAAGGATATCATACAAGTCAGAAGATAAGTGGCAATCTAAAATAGCATAAAAATGCATTGGCCAAAAATGTAACCAGATTATTGCACTGCTGTTTTAATAGATGAACATACTAGAATCATACAACACAAGAATGTGCAAAGTAAAATACCACCCCATATGAAATTTATTCAAAGTCAGGGACTGCATTGCTATTTTTTGTTTGGCATTAAAAAATTATAACTTGGTCCACAGGGAGGAAATTTGTTTACAGCTTTACTTAATCAAGCCCTACTACGGGGGGGGGGGGCAGTGTCCACCCCAGGAAAGGAGAGCTGCTGATAGGTAGCTCAGTCCTACTCTACCTTCCACTCTGGTCATCTCCCCGATGACCCGAGGTAGTTCCTGAACCTGGGTCACTGGCGTTACACAAGGTAAGGTAGATGCCTCAACCTCTGCACCACCAGGCTGGCAGATGATGGCCTTCTAAACTGATCTGCCACTAGAGACTGTGGACATGAAGACAGTAGACAGTCCTCAGTGTTGCCCATCCCTTAACTTTTGCCAGTACTGAGCCAATATGGCTGTGGAGAGCTTTTAGGAGTGTCAAGAGCACTGAAAAGAATATGAGGTGCTCTCGATGCACCAGAGTCAGATGTAACTGATACTGCTCCTATTACAGAACTGCACATGTGTGGTACTCGCACATGTGCAGTTTGCCTCATAGTCAGACGTAACATGGCAACACTGACATGACTACATATGTGCTATACTCACATATGCATAGTTTGAGTCAGCAACGGTAAAAGTAAGATCCCACTGAAAATGAGACAATGCAAAATTAGCCAGTCTAATGTGTATCAGTACAATGTAGAAGTAGGTAAAATTAGGACCCCTCTGAAAATGAGATCCTGCATCTCTTCAAAGCTATCCTGTGTCAGTGCATTTCCAAAATGGATAAAAGGATGACCCACAAAATATGATATATTCCATCTCAGCCAGGCTATCTGGCTGTGTCAGTATATTGTAACAATGCTATAATACCATCAAGAGGAGGTGGAGACATGTGAACATTGAGAGCAAAGCTTGAGAAATGTCAACATTTTTCCAGAGCCTCTGTGATTTGTTGCAGGTGAGTTTTACCATTTAAAATAAATTAAAACAGCCTTAACATTTGTTTTAGTGATTTTACTGACAGGCATAATAAAGTCAGTTGTGTACATGTATTGATTTGAGCATACAGGAAAATGACCAGGAGTTTTGTCCCAGTTTTACATGAAAAATACAGAGAAAAGGAGGGTGACCTACAGAGAAATGCTTTCTTTACTCTGGGAACACTGCAGTTGACACCACTATCATTCTTTGTAAATCTCTAGGATGCCCATTGCAACCTATGAAAACCCTAAAAGATTTGCTGCCTAGCATTTATTTACCCTTCCTACAAGTATAAAAACATGAGTTCCAATTGCCCCATAGTCAGCCATATCATGGCAGCACTGACATGACTACATATGTGCTAGACTCACATATGCATAGTTTAAGTCAGTACCAGTAAAAGTAAGACACCACTGAAAATGAGATACACGTTAGCCTGGCTAAGATGCAGTATCAGTATATTGTAGAAGTGGATAAAGTGGATAAAATTAGGACACTCTGAAAATGAGATCCTGCATCTCATCAAAGCTATCCTGTGTCAGTACATTG
This sequence comes from Neoceratodus forsteri, assembly GCA_016271365.2. Taxonomy (NCBI): domain Eukaryota; kingdom Metazoa; phylum Chordata; order Ceratodontiformes; family Ceratodontidae; genus Neoceratodus; species Neoceratodus forsteri. Next base: position 170,970,941 of record CM028131.1, on the reverse strand, counting down.
CCAAAATGGATGAAAGTATGACCCACTGAATATGAAATACTGCTTGTCAGCCAGGCTATCCGTTTGTGTCAATACATTGTAACAATGCTAAAATACTGTAACTGGCCCCACCCAGAAATCAAAAGCCAATTATCCAGGGAGTGGGGCGAGGGCCTCACTGGGTTGTTCAGCCCAATGGCCAGGTGACTGACCTGAATTTAAACACAGGCCAATCAGCACCAGCAACTGGAAAGTTTAGAGAGAGACAGAATAAAGGGGAGAGTCTATTCCCCAATGTGGGTACCACTGGGTGATCAACAGAAAGAGACGGACACAAGAGAGTCAGTTTCAACAATAGTTTACTGAATTTCAGACAGAACACTAATAAACATGGGGAGGTAGGAGGGTACCTATACTAAAATGGGAAGGGAAGGAAGACAAATTACTGGGTATAAGGAAAATGGGAGTTTCAACAAGAACAAAAAGAGTCTGAAGGTTGACGGCTGGCATAAACAGCATGCCACCAGTACTGGATCTGCCGAGTTCTTGATCCAAAAACCACTGATGTAAGTGGTGGGGCAACTGCTATGGTACCGACCCTCTTCTGGCCACCCTTGATGGCCTCAACTTGTCCCTGATGTGACTCCCTGTCTGCGTTGGGGCAAACTGCTATGGCGCTGGCCCTCTTCTGGCCACCCTTGATGGCCTCAACGTGTCCCTGGCATGACTCCCTGTCTGCGTGGGGCAAACTTCTACAGCACCGGCCCTCTTCTGGCCACCCTTGATGGCCTCAACTTATCCCCAGTGTGAACTCCCTGTCTGCATTAGGGCAAACTGATATGGTGCCAGCCTCCCTGGCCACCCTTGATGGCCTTAACTTGTCCCCGTGTGACCTCTTGTCTGCATTAGCAACTGCTAATGGTGCCGACCACTTAGCACCCTAGATGGCCTCAACTTGTCCCTCGGCATGACTTACTATCTGCTTTGGGGTGAACTGCTATGGTGCTGGCCCTCTTCTGGCCACCCTAGGTAGCCTCAACTTGACCCTGGTGTGACTTACTATCTGCTTCTAAATGCACTGGAGGATGATTTTTGCAGGACAGGTAAAGACTGACAGGGTTGCACCTGGGTGAAGTGACTTCAAAGACAGTTGAAGACTGATTCAGAAAGTTGTCCAACACCGAAATGCTGGCACAATGCAATGCAAGTCAGTTCCAACATTCAAAGTTCATAGGGGAGGAATAATAATTCAGGCAGATGCAAATAAAGTCTCAATTTCTAATGCAGTGGTCAATAATGTACAGTCGCAGTGTCCAGACCACAGTAAATATACAGGCAATTTATTGTACTGAATCGACCCTAGATCTTGTGGACCTAACTCTAATGGGGTCCTGTCTGGCTAAATCAGGTTCTCCTGTTATTGTGGAAATGCTACAGTGGGGAACTACGCTGTCTGGAAAGCTATGCAAAAGATGAGCCCCTTTAACATGGGAAGGCTTACGTGGCTAGCTAGGCTCCTATATCACTATGGGATGACAAATGCTACTGGGTCCTCTTAACACCTGTGGAGTCTAAATGGCTAGCAGTGGGTCTAAACTTGCCCCTTTAACATATCAGTGGCCTTTCCCTGGAATGGGCCCCTCCAATTACAGGTGAGCCTAAGCATGTCCTTGCTTTATCACTGTAGGTCATGGCACCCTTCACTTGGCTGGGCCTCGTGCCCTAGTACCACTGGGCCTGGTGCCCTTTGCTTCACTGGGCCTGGTGCCCTAATTTCCACTGGGCCTGGATTGCCCTTACTCGCCAGGCCTGGCACCCTACTTACTACTAGTTCCTGGTCTGCCCTAATTCACTGGGCCTGGCACCCTATTTACTATGAGGGCCTGGTCTGCCCTAACTCACTGGGTCTGATGCCCTACTTACTACTACGGCCTGGTCTGCCCTAACTCACTGGGCCTGGTGCCCTATTTAGTACTAGGGCCTGGTCTGCCCTAACTCACTGGGCCTGGTGCCCTATTTACTAGTAGGGCCTGGTGCCCTCTTTTACACTGGGCCTGCTGCCCTTCTTTACTTTGTGACAGTGCCCCTTTAAATCCCTCAGGCTCACTGAGCCTGCTGTCACTCTGGTCCCTTGTCTCCTCTCTATTCCCTACCCTCCTGCATAAACAAAAGGCCTATGCAAGGGCCTTGCTTCCCTGGCATCTCCCCAAGCGCGTTGCTACATTCACCCCTCCTGAATAATGAAAGGGGTCCTTCTGACCTGATCCTCCCGTGGCACTCAGCTGCTCTACTTCTGCATCTAGCACAAACAAATATTTTAAATAAATTTAGTCTTTGCTTGTAGGGTGGTCAGCATGTAGCAGTATACTTCCGCCGACTCACCACACCACTGGGAGACTTGAAGGAGCAGACTGGATACGAGAGGTCTTGTGGCAGAGGGAGGGCAATTCAGGCAAGTGCAGGTGCAGGACAGCAGGGGGGTCTTGCGGGACTTCCTGATGCTGGAGCTTCCTTTGATATTGGTGCGGTTCTTCTTTTGCCAACAAGGGGAATGGAAATACAGGCACAGATGCTAAAAACAATAAACGGGCTGAATAGAGCCCACACCGAGTGCAGGGGCAGGGCTAGGGGGAACCGTCGGACTTACCCACAAAACGAGAGAGCAAACAGAGTCAGCAGTCTTCTTTTATGGTGGAGCAGGAGCCAAGGCACACAGAAAACCAGGGAAAGGCTTCCACCCCTAAGGTAAGCCCAACTATCCCTCCTAGTTTTCTGCTGTCCTCCCCCTCTCAACACCAAACACGAACTCTCCTCCCTAAACTTTATTTTTCCTTTCAAAACTCCTCAAGGTTTGCATTCGCGAACCCTCAGCCAACGCACCACAATCTAGGTCTCACAGCAGTCCCAGCACATGGGTGTCAGTGCGAGCAGAATGCTTGGGGGGGGAATTTCCTGCTACAATACCATCAAGAGGTACTGGAGACATATGAACATTGAGAGCAAAGCTTGAGAGATTCCAGCATTTGTTCATAGCCTCTGTGATATGTTGTAGGTCAGTTTTACCATTTAAAATAAATAAAAACAGCCTTAACATTTGTTATAGTGATTTTACTGACAGGCATAAGTTGACAGGCAGTCAGTTGTGTACATGTATTGATTGAGCATACTGAAAAATGTACCGGAGTTTTGTCCCAGTTTTACATGGAAAATACAGGGAAAGGAGGGTGCCTGCAGTGGAACACTGCAGCTGACATCACATCATTCTTTGTAATTCTCTCCCTAAAACATTAGCTGCCTAGCATTTAAAACCCTTCCTACATCCAATGCCACTAATTAGGTCTAGAAAGGGTTAACATAAATCAACTATTCAGTCATGTCAATGAATTATTAGTCTCTAAAGATAGCAAGTTACATTGCAATGAAAAAAAGCTGAGAAAACAGAGTGGAACTGGTCTAGTCAACAGCCCTCTTACATTAGCTCTGAAAATGCTATTTACCAAGTTGGATTCAGAAGTAAGCATGTGTTTCTTGTACTCACTCATAGAACCATTACAAGTTTGGGGAGGAGAGGTGATTGTCCACAGCATTTGTTTCTTAATCCCTAGGCTGCCAAAAGAACTAAAGTGAATCTATTTGATTTAGCCCTGTAGAGATGTTCAGTCTGCAGCACTACAAGGGTTAAATTGAAGGAATGCAAAGAGTGGAAGGATCATTTGTAAACTCCAAAGGAAGAGTTCTAAGTTTGAATCCTGCAGCTCATTTTAGACTGATTTGAATAGGGCTGCAGGCTCTGCCTACCTGCAGCCCTAAAATCAGAGGGAGTGCGCTGCTTTGCAGCTGTGGAGAATACATACAAATGTCTAAAAGGAAGTTCCATGAAAAGCCGTTTTAGAGCTATAGTCTGATCGATGACAGAAGGGTTGTAGGCTCTGCCCACAGCCCTAAAAATAGCTATGTTTAAAAAATGCTCCCACGATAGATGGTCTGCACAACACGCCTGCCTCCATAGCCTGCCGCCATCTTTGAGCACTTATCTGCACCTAATCCATTAGTTTAATGTTTCCACCACTAACCCAGTAGCAGATCCTCTATCTGGCGCCTAAAATCTGAGTGACTTCCAAGTGGCGAGTTAACAATAGCAAGTCAAAGGAGTAAAGGAGACTAGTCACATGACTAACTCCAGCCATGGCTGACCACCTTCTTCTGAATGATAGCACTTGTGCACTTGTCATAATAAAGTCAGCTGACTTCATCAGTAGCTGATTTCACTATGAGCAAGCACATGAAATCTTTTCATTCAGAAGGCGAGCAACCATGGAGGAGGGGTGGGTTGTGCAACTAGTCACCCTTCCTCCTTTGATTTATCATCAGTTTACACCACTTAGGAGTCACCCAGATCAGGAGCTGAGGCTCGTGGAGGTGCTGCCCTGTCTGTGTGTGGTGTGTGTGTGTGTGTGTGGGGGGACAAATTAATAGATTTTGTGCAAATAAGCAATTAAATATGGCGGTTGGTCATGGGTGGGTGGATTGTCTAGTCACCCATCACTGGATTTTTTAAATTATAGATGCTGGAGGAGAAGGAGGATAGGATGGATTCTAACAGAGGGTGGCGGGACAGGGGTTGCATGTCTTATAGACGCAATTTTGGTTATCTGTATTTCCCCAAACACTAATAGGCATGAATAGTGCCACTATTCATGATTCAGATCAGATAATGGATAGTGCTTTATTCATGGTATTTGGGACATATTGCTCAGTACTCACACACCCCTCTGCTGATACATGTTCGTCCAACCGTCCCCCTTTACTATGAGACTGAGCAGAAGCACTCATTTAAAAGTTTCTTCCTGGACTTGTTCATAGTCCCCCCCATTCACCCTCCTGATTCTCACTGTCCCACCCTTGCTATCCTCTTTCACTCACATTCCTGAAGAAAGTCTTATTCCTTTTTTCCTCACTGGTGATCCTCACCTCTGTATGTATCATAGCTGCCTTCATCCTCCTTCCTGCCTCCCTTTGCTTTTCCAGATATTCTTCCTTGTTCACCTCCATCTGGATCTTCCTGTACTTCTTAAATGCTGTTTCTTTCTCCTTCACTGCCTTAGACACCTCCTTTGGGAACCATAGTGGCCTCTTCCTCCTCTTTCCCTTACTTACTTTATTCAAACAGTGTTCCATTGCCTTAGCCATTCCCTCCTTGATATTTTTCCATTGGGTCTCCACCCCCCCCAAGGTATTTATTGAGGTAGTCTACCATTTCTTCAAAATCAGCCAACCTGAAGTCCAGGACCCTTGTTTTAGTGTGATTTTCTCCTACTCAATTGTATGTCAAACTAGCACAGTACAGTAATTGCTTGTACCCAGGGACTACCGACTGTGACATCTGCAGTGCTGTCCCTGTTTGTAAATATCAGGTCCAGCACTGCCCTGTCTCTAGTAGACTCCATGATCAGCTGCCTGAGAAATGCCCCCTGTTGGGAGTTGAATATGACCCTGCTTCTTGTTGTAGCTGTGGCCAGAATGCTCCAGTCTACATCTAGCAGATTAAAGTCCTTCATAAGTAATACTTTCCCATTGCTTGCCATTCTGCCATTGGCATCTCCAGAACCTTTTCTAACTCCTCCTCCTGTGTTGGTGGTCTGTACACCACCTCCGTGCAGATAAAGGCCTTGGACAACATCTTTAAGTTGACCCATAGTACCTCTAGCACTTCTTTATCCCCTTGGTCTCCCTCTATCTCTGTGGCCTTTACACTTACCCTTGCCCCTTGCATATAAAACAACCTTCCCCCCCACCATCTTTCCTCCCTGTCCTGTCCTTCCAGAACTTGGTGCAGCCTGGTATGACCACTTCCTAGCTGTGGATGTCAGTGCACCATGACTCCATGATGGCCTCCAGATGCAGGTCTGCCTCAGCAGTGATTGCGTTAAGGTCTGGAATTTATTTCCTATGCTCCTTGCACTGGCACCCATGTCTCTCCACTTCTTTTATCCCTCTCTCCCCATTCTGCCTTTTCTTCCTGTTCACATCCTTCACACATCCTCTTCCCTGGTCCTGTCTTCCACCTTTTTCTCTATCCCTCAGCCTACACTACTTAACCACTCTCTCAACATTAGTTCCTCTTCCTGTCCCATCTGTCCTGCCCCCCCAACTGTATGCCCTCTCTCGCCCTGGGGAATTCATTCCCCTGCACTTCTCCTCTTTGGTGATCTACTCCTTGGGGGGGGCAGTCTCTTCAGTTAGCACCTCAGTGAAGGCCACCATGTGAGCTACCTGCTTCAAGCCCTTCCCCAGCTCCATAAAACTATCCTGCACCAGCCCTGCTGCATCCCTTGCCAGGTCATTAGTTCCCATATGGGCAGTGACATTCAACAACTTTCCTACCCCCTCTTCTCTGATGATGTCTATGATCTGCCATCCAGTCCTCCTCACTGAAGCACCTGGTAGCTACTTTATCACCATGTTCTTCCCTCCATCCCCCTGCTCCCAACACTATCCACCTGACTATTTAGTCCCCCAGCAGCATCTGCCTCCTTCTTGGCTGGGGCCTCTTCTCTTTGGGACTACTCCCTTGAGGACCCCACCTCCTCTATTCCCACTGCCTCAGGTGCCTCCTCCTAGCTTCCCTGTTTCACCTGAATAATGAAGAAAGTATGCAGGGGTAAGGTCAGAGGGGTGCTCTCCTTCCTCCCCCCCCAGGAACCCACCAAGGTCCAGCCATTCTGCCTATTTTCTAGCTCCCTTTGAGGGAGTGGTGGCCATCTTGGTGGCCCCTGGGTGAGGCAGACAGTACCCTGTACATGTGCCAGTTTGGCCCTGAGTACAGTGACCTCTGCTCTTAACCCAGAGGGGTGCCAGCATATGGGGCAGCACCTCAGTCTCCAGAATGTGTTTCTAAAGATTACGACCCCACACCCATTACACGGCACAACTTCCACGCCTAATGACTGTTTTCTCTCTTAACTGCAATAGTTGCTTCCCTGCCTTTCTCTTGTCCTTATACTTTTCCTATGTATAGCCCCACTTGGCTATACTCTATCTTTTCACTCTTTTCAGTATTTAGCCTATCCCTTCATTGTGTCTCTACCCTCGCCCTAGATATATAGAATAATGGATAGGGAACTGTGCACAACAAGGCTGTGTTTCCCTCGAGGGGGTTGATGACATCATAGACCTCGAGAGCGAAGCTCGAGAGGTCCCTAATCAACCACCTGAGATGGAAACACGCAGTCTTGGTGTGCACAGTTCCCCATCTATTATTTTATATAGTATATGGTTGCCCCCAAAAATGTGACCGTTTTAATTTACGTTTAAGGATTGCGGTACAGTTTCCTACCATGTTGTGTTCACACTGTGCACCCACCCGGTCCTCGCTGCCATGCCACCCTGAATATCTCCGTACTCTTTGCTGTGGTCCCGCTCCATTTTTACCGTAACTGTGCCAGAGATTAAAAAATCAAAACAAAAAAAAAAACAAATGTAAATTGATAGTTTGGACACACGGAGCCGATAATGACAGCCGGTGTCCAAACTGTCTGCTTTCGCCCTTGATCGCTAAATGGATCGCCATTTTAGAAGCGCATTTTAAACTGCCTGTTTCCACCAATCGGGTAGGAGCTCCAGGGGCAAAAGTTGTTGTACTATCGATGTGACGTCAGAACGATAGTACAACAACTTTTTTGACCTTTGAACTGTCCTACAACAGGATTTGGAAAACCATCGTTTTCCATCCCCAACAAACCCTAACCATATACTATAAGGGTTTTCTACTGTACCTATTTTTGTTTTATTTAACCCCTTTGTATTGTGACCCTAGAAGAGTGTTTTAAGTTTTCTCCTTTTGGCTTCCTACACCTTCTTTTAATCCCTACTCTAGATAGGGTGTTACCTCTATTCCCACGCCACAGGTAGTATTCATTTACCTTTTAACGTAACCTCTATCTTTATGTATGATTACTCTACCTAGGGCTTTTCCTTCCTCCCCACACAACAGTTGTTTTCCCCTTACCTTCTTACAGTAACCTATCACACAGGCAGCAACAAGTAAATGGGTACTCTACCTTTCCTTATTGAACTAGCAGACTTGCCTGCATGCTTGCTTTTGCTTGTGGATGCCTGCCGATGCCTAAGATGCCACTCCTGTTCCATCCATGATCTGTTCCTCTCATGGTAGACAAACATGAATGGGACACATTAGGAAGTGGAATTTATACAGGAGTCTGGTCTTCCTTGTTTCTTTTGATTGGTCCCTCATCCAGTCAGTTCCACCTTTGCTTGTTCTGACCCTACATAGAAACATAGATTTTGACAGCACATAAGGACCTCTTGGCCCACCCAGTCTGCCCATTTCCATATCTATTATATAAGTTAGAGATCCTAGTTAACCAACAGCCTACTTCCTCCTACCCCCAACTTGAATGACCTTATGTCTACCCCATGCATTTTTAAATTCCCCCACTGTTTTTGACCCATGACCTGCTCAAGAAAGCCATTCCATGTGTCCACCACCCTCTCCCTGAAAAATACTTCCTCACATTGCCATCCCCCTCTATCTTCAAACTGTGTCCCCTTGCTCTTGCATACCTTTTTTTTCTGAAAGATACTACCCACTTGGACTTTGTTGATTCCCTTGAGGTACTTAAAAGTTTCTGTCAAATCCCCCCGTCTCCCTCCTTTCCTCAAGGGTATACATAGTAAGCTCCTTTAGTCTCTCTTCTGCAGACCCTGCACCATTTTAGTTACCCTCCTCTAGACTGCCTCCATCCTGTTTATGTCCTTGCAGAGATGGGGTCTCCAGAACTGCATGCAGTACTCCAGATGGGGTCTCACCAACTGTCTGTACAGACAGATAATTTCCGGTTTTCTACTGCTGATGCTTCTCCCTGTGCATCCCAGTATCCCACCAGCCCTCCTTACTGTCTTTTCACATTATGTGCCTACCTTTAGGTCATCTGATATAACTATCCACTGGTCCCTTTCCATTTTTGTTGTTGATAGTACATCCACCCCCCCCCATTTGGCACCCCCCATTTGGTACTCTTCCCTTGGGTTTTTGTTTCACAGGTGCATTACTTTGCACTTCTTTGTATTGAATTTAAGTTGCCATACTTTTAATCATTCCTCCAACCATGCCAAGTTCCTTCTCATCCTTTATAACCCCCTCTTATGTATCAACCCTGTTGAAGATCTTTGTGTCATCTGCAAAGAAGCATACTTTTCCTTCTAGTCCCTCCACAATGTCACCTTTAAAGACATTAAAGAGGACCGGTCTTAGTACTGAACTCTGCAGTTCCCTGCTAGTAACACCCCTTTTTTCAGAGTGGACTTGCTTTACTATTACCCTCTGTGTCCGGTTGTTCAGCCAGTTTTTAACCCAGGCTACCACCCTGGAACCCACTCCCAGACTGGCTAACTTGTTTATTAATCTATTGTGTGTGACTGTGTCAAATGCCTTGCTATAGTGTAGGTTGGCCACATCCACAGCCCCTCCCAGATCTACTACTTTGGCCACCTAGTCAAAGAAATCTATTAGATTTATCTGTGACTTTCCCACTGTGAATCCATGCTGCCTTGAGTCCTGTGCCCCACTGGTCTCTAGGTACGCAACAATTCTTTCTTTCAGAAGTGATTCCATCATTTTGCCTACCACTGAGGTTAAACTAACAGGTCTATAGTTTCCTGCCTCTTCCTTGCTCCCACTTTTGTGAAGGTAATCACATCTGCCCTCCTCCTGTCCTCAGATACCACACCATCCTTCCATGATTTGTTAAAAAGGGTAGTCAGTGGTGTCACTAGTTCTCCCCTTAGTTCTTTTAGAATTCTAGGGTGACTCCTGTAAGGCCCTATTGCTTTGTCTACCTTCAGTTTTAGGAGCTGTTTCAGAACCTTTTCTTCCGTGAAAGGACTATTATTGACTCACCTATCCAGAGTGCTTCTATTGTTTGGTTTAGGTATGTCCCCCTCTGCTTCTTTTGTGAATACTGAGCAGAAGTATTTGTTCAGTATCCTGGCTTTTTTTACTGTCATCCTCTGCCCACCATCCCTTCTCTTTATTACGGTAGTAGCCATATCCATTGACAGCTATTTTCCAAAATGTCTGCGATATTTCTAGAGAAATCTCCTGCTTTCTGCACTTCCACACTAGGGACAGCAGAGAGAAACTCTTTAGAAATGTTTCAAAATATCTGGAAATAGCTGGCAATGTATGTGGCTTCTACTGTATGCCCCACTATCCCTCCCTTGATTTTTCTTTGCTCCCTAATATACCTATACATGGTTTTATCCCCTTTCTTAACTGAGTTGGCTATCTTTTCCTCGGTTTGGGCCTTTGCTATACTGATTGTCTTCCCTGCTTCCTTCTGCTTTAACTGGTACACTTCTCTGTCCTGCTCCTTCTGTATTGCCTTATACTTTCCGAACATTATATTTTTCTCCCTCATCTTCCTAGCCACCGCTTTTGAGAATAGAGATGTGCGAAATTGGAAAATTTTGCCTAGCAAAATATTTTGTGTAATTTCCACATGACGCAAAATTTTTCACCTAGGCAAAACATAATTTCACCTCTGATTTTGCTTTTGTGTGATTCGATATTTTGGTCAATTTCACCTATTTCGCTTTCGCGTAAGGTGAAATTTCACCAAATTACACTGAATTTTCCAATTTTTTCAATTTTGCCAGCAACATTGCAATGCATTGTGGGTAAATAGCTGAAATATCACATGCAGGCTACTTCCTGCACAGTATATTGTCTGTTGAATTGGAGAGCATTTCAGTGTGGTGTATCACAGCCAATAAGCCCTTCAAAAACCTCTTTATTTGTGATTTTTGAGAGTTAATTGCTCCCAGAATCTCAATTTAGTTCCTAGTGCTGCTTGTGAAATGTTTTTGTTTTGATATCTTTGGAATATTAAGCAATAAGGCACAACAGGGTGTGTGTTATTGGGGGATGTACCCACACCTTGTGTGGTGTGTCACGAGGCACAGCTGAGTGACTTAACCACACAAGAAGTGGGTAAATCCTCCCATAACCCATACCCTGGAGTGCCTTATTGCGATTATACAATGGACCCATGTGTAAAATAAATTTAAAATGTGTTTAAGTATGCTTTTTATAAATGCCATTTCTCAGCCGTGGGTTATTGCAAAGATATACCATGGTCATGTGATGTGTTTTGACCAATGAGGTTACAGGATTTTCATATGCCATTGTATAATACTTAGTTAAACTTGTGTAGTGTTTTCAGTTTTCTCTGTGTCTGTGTCTATGAGGGAGTTGAGGGGGGAGGGTTGACCGTGTGGTGTGTGTGTGTGTGTGTGTGTGTATGAGAAAGCACAGCAGGCTAGTTCCTAATATTTGACAGATTTCTCACAAGTTGTGAGTGAGTTTCTGTAATTTATTTTAAGTCTTAATATTTTTGTTGGTGTGTTACTTATTTGTTATATTTTTCTTACATATTGACCCTTTTTTGGGTAATTTTATCTGAACAGTTACTCATTCTGAGTAGTTCTGTTCCTGTTTCCCTTTGCTTAATCACTTTCATGCTTTATTTGTTTACTGGAAGTATTCATGTACATTGACCACTTGACTTGTCCATATCCAGGTACAGCTGCATTGTTGAATTGCTCAAAGAAATTAAAATTGTGATCTAGCCTCTACATTGCAGCGTTCCTGTTTTTATATTTAGTTTGCTTACCACATTAACCCTTTCCTCCATGTTACACCACTGGTGTTTACTACCTGACTTTACTATATATGGGGGCATGTTAGAGAGTGGCAGCACCATGAGTAGGCCTGAAAACCATTAGAAACAGTGCAGAAAACTGCAGATGTGGGTCCTGATGGTGGATGTGAACCATGTAACTGCATGTCTGACACCTGATTTATGTCTGAATGTACTGTAACATTTTTTGGAAAACATCTCTGGTCTTCTAGGCCATGTTAGACAGTGGCAATACCATGATTAGGCCTTAAACCATTGGTAAACAGTGGGCAAAACAACATATTTTGGTCCATGTGGAAGGCGTGCAACATATAACAGTATGTCTGACACATGATTTTGGTCTGAATTTACTGACACATTTTTTGTGAAACATTTCTGGACTTGTGGGGCATGTTTGGCAGTGGCACTACCGTGGTTAGGCCTGCAAACCATTAGAAACAGTGCAGAAAACAGCAGATCTGGGTCCTGATGGTGGATGTCAACCATGTAACTGCATGTCAACACTTGATTTATGTCTGAATGTACTGTAACATTTTTTGGGAAACATTTCAGGAATTCTGGCCTTCTGGGGCATGTTGCCAGTGCCAGCACCCAGATGTGTTACATCTTCACCATTTTGCGCACAACAATATGTGATGCAACATCACATAACATTGTGAAACAGTTTTTTTGATAGGCACAATACTTGACATTTATGGATAGGAGGAGGAATCATGTTAAAGAGCAGGTGACACCTTCAACATATCTTTAACAAAACATAACACTGGCCAACAATTCAATTGCATTCTCCGTATATGGAGTTTGCAAAGGAAAGGCCGGCACCAGTCGAAGGATGTGGGCCATTAGGGCCCTATGCACAGAATCTGTATATTTTGAATTCAAATACCTTGTGTGACTTGCTTCACTCATGCTAAGACATATCACAAGCACATGTCCATAAACTGCTCTGTTCTTTATTACAGTATGATGTAAACAATGTAAAAAATGCTCCCATAGAACTAAGATAAAAAACACCCACTCCCTCAAGGCACTGTACTTCATGATACTTATAAGGAATAATGGTGCCTTGGGGGAGTGGGTGTTTTTAACTTGGTTATATGAAAGCACTTTTTACATTGTTTACTTGCCACACTAGAGAATCGAATAAAGAATGAGCAGCGTATGGACATGTGCTGTGGCGAGTACATCTAACTCTGAGTTGAAGCAACTCACGTAAGGTATTTAAATTCCAAAAAATACACACTAGTCTGTGCACGAGGTCCAGATGGCCAACAAACTTTGGCACGAGCTGTCATTTCATTTGCAAACTCAATATACTGTATAAGGAATGCAACTGCATTACACATCATTAAGTTGTTAAAAGGAATCTTTTAGGTGTAACCAACTCTAAGAAGTAACACACACCACAAATAATAAAGGAATAAGACGTTTATTAGGAGAGGGGTACATGGACATAGTACAGATAAGCATAACAAATGACACGCAGGATCAAGTGGACAAGGGTAATACAACAATGAGTGGGGAGACTTAATAGAGAACAAGAAAAGGGACTGCATTCTAAAGGGAGCATAAGACAGTAACAAACACAACAGCAATGGTCAACAAAATGATTTTACATACAAAATTAAGAAACAAGAGGACTTAAGGAATGGATGCAGATTAAAGAGGACAGTATACTTTTTTTTATTTTTGTTATGGGGAACATACAAACAACAGAATGGAAGATAGAAAAATGAAAAAAAAGGCTAATTAATTTGTGCTGCCACAGTAAGTGCCATGGGGCTGCCACAGAGTTCAAATAGGATGCCCATGATTTTGTCAACATCACACTGCAGTTTAGAAATCTCCCCCCGGGCATCACTAAATTCCTATCTGAAATCGTTCAACTCCTGTTGGAGATGCTGGACTTCAGACAGGACAGCTGATAAGTCTACATGTGACACTGGCACTGCTGGCAGGGTGGGGGCTGCCCGTGCTGCTGGCTTTGGATGGGGGGGCCCTGGTGGGGTTTTGATGTTACTGACTGATGCTGTTTTCTGGTATAGTGAGCATGGCAAGCATGTTTAACTGGTCCAGCCACACCTCCCTCCTGCTCACCCCCTTCAGTGCTTATACCTGCACTGCTCTCCACAGCTGCCCTTGATGCTGCTACTACCTCTCACAATTTGGGGTCCCATTGCAGTGGGTGGTGGTGGACCATGCGGCTATGCTGACTGGTTGTCCCAAAGTGGGATCCACACTTTCCTTGACACTCTTCCTACCTGCATAGATTGCAGATGACCACTGGGTCACTAACCAATATTAAGTAGAAAAAATCACAGGCAGGAGAACTTCCTGGATGATGGGGCCATGGGGAGGGGTTCCACAGATAATGCCCCAGGCACTTACTCCTCTGGCTGCTTGGGAGGAGGCACCATCTCCTGCTACTTGGGTGGATGAACAGTATCCTCCTGGTGCTGGGGAGGGGGCACTGTCTCCAACTGCTGCTGCCGCAGTGGAGGGGCCATGGTCCCCTTCTGCTGCTGGGGAGGGGGCACAGTTTGCTGCTGGGTGCTGCTGATGGAGCCAAAAGCCTCCTGCTGTGGCATTTCATTTGTTATGGTTAGCTGAAATGCATGTACAGGTTCCCCACTGTCTTCACCCTTCTCCATTATGTCCACAGTCCACAAACACCACCAATTCAAACAAACAAACAAAAAGAAACAGTGATAGAGCTCAGAGAGAGCCAGGAAGGGGGGAATCCTACACACACAATCACATACAAATACACACACATATACACACAGACACACACACACACACACAAACACAATCACAAGGTACTAAAATATGAACTATGACAAAGACAAAAATGAAAAAGTTAGAAAAAATAGCACAAATTAAGCAATTTATGTGTAAAAGTGTATTCTGCAGTCACAGGGAGTAAAAGTGCTGCCTGCTTCCGTGAGATATATAGCACAGGAAATGAACCACTCACTTCCTGCCTGTTTAGACTCAACCATGTGACCACTAGCAGAGCGAAAAGCCCAATTCCGACTAATTTCGCCTCTGATGCACAGACGAAATTGTCGGCGAAATTTCACAGATGAAATTTCGCCGAAAGGCCATAATTACGTAAAATGTTTCACTGGGCAAAATTGGCAATTTCACCATAATTTCACTGGCGAAATAAAATTTCACTGCATCTCTATTTGACAACCATCCTGGCTGGCTGCTCCCAGCCTTAAAAAAAAAGACAACTCAACAATGCAAGTTACTGCTCAGTGTGTGAAAAATGAAGCACTTTCAGTCCAGTGTTGACTTTCTCTGCTTCAAACCCTTGCTAGGAAAAAGCATACCAAAAGTGTGTTTTTTTAATGCTAAGACCCTGCTCTTAATTAGTCCCTCATCCCATAAGTCCCACTTTCACTTGTTCTGACCCCGAGCCTCTGTGAGTGTTTCCTACCCTGAAACAAATAAGAAAACAGTTCAGGTTACTGCTCAATTTGTGAAAAATGAGCACTTTCAACCCAGTGTTAGAGGTGCAGTGAAGTTTAAGTTTGCCCACAAATATAGGGTGAAGTTGTCAACTTCATTAGTGCATACTTTCCACAAATTTCTCCTTAAAACCTCACTAAACTTCGTACTTTGCCTAGGTGTGAAATTCTACCCTAAAATGCACATTTCATTGCATTGGAAAGGTACATTTTTTTTAAAGTTTATTAAATTATTTTTCTATTAATCCATACAATATCTTTGTAATGAACTTCATATAGATAAATCACAATAATTGTTTAAGAAAGTTACAAATAACATTACAAATTGATTCCTAGTAACTACCTGTTAGCCTTCACTGGTATTTGTAATCTGTGTGACTGTGTACCTTGTTGAATTACTCACTAATGTATGTTCTGTTTTAATTTCTGTGATGTGGAACCTTTGTAAAGGAGTCTCTGACTCAAAGGTATATCCGAATACTCAATAAATAAAATAAATAAGTATACAAAATAAATGTTTGCCATCAGATTTGACAAGGTTGTATGGTTTCATTTTACATGAGATGTTAAAAAGTTAAGAATCACTAGGCGCGCTAAATAGGATGGGAGCTTAAAGATCAGCTCCAAAACCCAGAGGGAAATATCCTTTAAAATCCTTTTTCTACCAGCTGGTATTTTATCCTCACTCTACTGTAACTTGTGGGGTAATACTCAAGCTACACTAGTTTAGCTTCATTGATACAAAAAGCCTTCATTTGCTGCGTGGAAACTGCTATTTTACTGAAGAGCCTCCTGGATGAGGTAGGCCTGAAAATATGGCTGAAGGCTGCTTGCAACAAACATGGGAGCAACCGTCAGTTGAGGCGATGTTTTGCCAACTTATGGCCCAGATGGAGCAAGACACTGTGGCAACTAATTGAAACACCCAAGTGGTTCAAAATTTAGAAGCCAGGAAGCTGCATACCGATCAGCAGGTCTCAGTGATGGAGGGGTGTGTTCAGGACTTAAGGGCAGAATTAAGAGATCAACAATGGACCATACAGATGCTGCACAGAAAGATGGATGACCTCAAGAATCGAGGTTGCCATAATAATCTTCACTTCCTGGGCTTCCCTGAGTGTGTAGAAGGCAAAGATACCAAGGGATTTCTACTATTAGCCATCGCTGAAATGCTGCAGTTGGACCCATTGGTACCGCTCCAGGTGGAACGCACACACCATACGTTAGCCTCCATGTCTCAGGCCCAGGACAGACCACAAACTATCATAGCCTGATTTATTGATTTTAGGGACAAAGAGAAGGTCCTAACTAGAGCTCATGAGTTACAGAATGTAGTGTGGAGATTGAATAGGATTCACATCTTTCAGGACTTCTCTAAGGATCTGTTGGACAACTGCCTAGCATACTCTGAGGCAAGACACGAAATACACAGTATTGGACTGTCCTTTTCCTTGCGTTACCCAGCCATGATGCGGGTTATGCATAATGGGGTCCCGAACAGTTTTGAATCTCCTGATGCACGCATGGATTTTTTTTTTTTCCA
Organism: Neoceratodus forsteri; assembly: GCA_016271365.2. Classification (NCBI taxonomy): domain Eukaryota; kingdom Metazoa; phylum Chordata; order Ceratodontiformes; family Ceratodontidae; genus Neoceratodus; species Neoceratodus forsteri. The sequence continues at coordinate 170,954,223 of CM028131.1, read as the reverse complement.
TTAAGATTTTATTGCAGGTATAATTACAGAGAATGCATCCAAGAGAAACATGCACATCCGATTGAATATACATTCATACATATCACAGATAGTAACTGGATCCATCCTCTGCAAACCCCCAAAACTCCCCACCCACCCACCCCTCCCCACCCCCCAGCACAAGACACCTTATCGTACCATTTTTATCCAAGAGGGGACCTTTCCTGCACTATAATGAGTAAATAGTATAAAGGGGACCCCAAATCTTATCAAACCTAGGGAGTTTATTCTGAAGGATAGCAATCATCTTTTCAACCCTAAAGCTGGCAAGTAATTCCTTTAACTATTCAGTATAGCTAATCACGACAGGGTCCTTCCAATGTCTGAGAACAAATCTTTTGAGAGAAGCCGAGATTAAGCACTCATGGATTTTTTACAGCGCAACTGGCCAGAATTCACCACCACTACTCCAGGAGCCTCTTCGGCAAAAACTGCTACCGACGGGTTGGATTGCCACTTTTCTCCATCAATGAACAGGCCTGCAGTTTGGCAAGACCTCAGGGAGCAACACTGGGAACTCCCCCCAAAAACACACCGAAAGAGGCAATCCTCAAAGAAACACGGCTGCCGGGAGCATCCTTCAGAGAGAGGGCAAGACGACACAGAGGAGGCCACAGGCATGGACAGTGTTGCTCCAGATCCGTTACAGGCCTACCACACTGCTAATAGATATGAAGCTTTACTCCCTAGCTCTCCAGATCAACACCCAGGCATTGTGGATTCGACTGTGGAAGGCAGGACTACTCCTATGTTGCAGCCCAGCTACCTGTCCCCGTCAGCAACTCCTCACCAGCCACAGAACGGAGCTACAGATAGCGGAGGGCAGCGTCCACCAAAGGCTATGAGGGAGGCCTCCTCTACCAGTGGAGATCTCATCTTCAGTGTGGACCATCCTGAGCGCTCTACTTCTCCACGGCAATCGATCAGAGAAAATCCGCCGGCATAGTCAGATAAGTAGTCATCCTTCTAGTTTCTTTCTGTTTGTGTTCTTTTAATCCCCCAGGAGTTTTAGGTATGAGCCGAGTTTGGGGTGTCTAAATTGATCGTCAGTGGACAATCTCCTTGGCTGACCCATCTGCTACCCTTTCTCCATGTTACCCATGTAAGGGAACTTTCAAGACCCTTTTCACCCCAACCTTGACCCCCAACTTGCACTGCCATGTGGCAGAGAAGATGTCTCACTCCTATACCAGGAGGGATTCAGCGAGGCCTACCAACAAGCTCTCAGTGGATGTCCTGATCAAAGGTCCAGACACGTCTAGATGGCAAAGAAGGCCTTTATTGTACCATCTGATTAAACAGCAGAACTTTTGTGGGTTCTACCTCGCTTACTTGTGTGTGTGGGGGGTGAGGTCCACTGGGAAGCTGTGCCATATAATATGAAAGTATTTGTCGGCATGCGTAAACTGTTGTGCTGAATTAGGTAGCTAGGATGTGTTTTACATGAGGCCCTAAGTGGTGAATGGCACCGGCCTGTGCCCCTCTGGTATGTTTTTTTTTTATAATTATTTTTTTCTATCAAGGGGAGATCTCCCAGCCCCCGCATTGGGTGGCTGACAGTACACTCTTCATAGGTGTGACGAGCCTGACCTCAACAGGATTTTTGTTTTGAGAGCATGTTGGTACCCATCAGCAATAACCCTAGGCTCGCTGAAATAGTGGGCAGTCCTCCCCCACTTTCTTTCCTGCAAACCCCACCTCATTAGAAGCATTATGTAGTCCCACTTTAACTACCCCTGCTTCTGAGCTACACCACTGGAGCAGCTCTCTCAGCCCTCTGGGATTGCAACGTGCCACATGGTCCAACCTTCCTATTGGGTTGCTCGATTCTCTCAGGGGGAACCTCCCCCCTGCACTCACCATAGTGCTAAAGGAAGGATGGCTACCACTTGATAATGTCCTGGGAATAGGGGCTGGCCTACAGCAGGGCTTTGTGGCCGAAGAGATGCCTCTATATCCCCAAATTGCATTGTACACTTTGCACAATGTATATAGTTTGTTAATGTGTTTATGTGTGCTTGTTTCACAAGAGACACACACAGATGTTTCATTATTTGTTAGTATAAGATCATCTATTAGGGGCAGGGTATATGGGCTTTACTCACGCTCTCCTTATCTGGTGGCACTCTATAGAAATTTTCCTTCTCTGGTTGGGCTGCCCTCGCCCCCTATCTGCTGGTTGTTCTTGATATATCTCTTAATTAAATATTTGCTCCCTATTACTAACAGGTGATATCACTTGTCTGACATGGAACGTCAGAGGGCTTAACACCCCAAACAAGAGGAAACAAGTTTTGGGCCACCTTAAGAGACTGGGAGTGAGGGTTGCCTTCCTGCAGGAGACCAAACTTACTGGGGGGGATCCTGAGAGACTGAAGAGGGAGTGGGTGGGTCAGATCATTCATGCCTCGGCCTCCTCTAGAAAGAGAGGGGTGGCGATTCTGCTTCACAAGCAACTACAATAGAAATTTCAGAGACAAGTGAGAGATCCTGAGGGTAGATGGGTGGTGGTAATCACGGATACTGGGGAGGGCCCTCTGATCCTGGGTAACATATACACTCTGAATGAGGATTCGCCCTCCTTCTTTCACAAGTTGGCCCAGGTGCTGGGATCCATAGCTCCAGAAGACACCTCATTTTATTAGGGGGCAATTTTAATCTTACTCTGGACCCTTTCCTGGATAGATCCCCTTCCAATACTGAGACCCACTCCAGGGCTGTAATGGCAGTTGCTCAATTACAACAAGATTTGGCCCTTACAGACATCTGGGGAATATTTCACCCCTCCCAGTGGGACTACACCTTTCACTCCCCAGAACATAGTTCTCTTAGTAGGATAGACTTTTGGCTCACCTCTCCTACTATTACTAGTAACACTGTCAATACCTTTATTCATCCCTTAGTTATCTCGGATCATGCCCCTGTGCATCTTGCCTTCACATGGGGCCCACTTCTCCCTAAGTCTCCAGCATGGAGACTGGACCCATTGCTACTTCATGACCCAGACTTTCCCCCTTGGCTTCAAAAGGAAGGAACTGAATTTTTTTGGCATAACCTCATAGCAGATACCTCTGCGGGTACCACATGGGAGGCATTCAAAGCTACTCTAAGAGGGCGATAATAGGGTATGCGAGCCGGCACCGAAAGAGGAGGGAACAACATTTGAGGGGGCTTGAATGACAACTCTGAGAAGTGGAGCTTGCTTTTAAGGACCTTCGTGTCCCTTCTCTTAGGTCAGAGGCAGGTCACCTCTCTGAAGATGCAAGTGAATGAGCTGGTCTCTAGAAAGGCAGAAATTTTGATCATTAGACTCAAGCATAAATATTGGGAAGGGGAGAAAAGGGGGGTAAGCTGCTGGCTTACCGTCTCAAAAAGTAGCACTTTGAAAGGCATATAGTGGCTTTAGAGGATGCAGGGGATAGGACCCAGACCTCAGCGCAAGGTATTAATCAACTAATGATGGATTTTTACTCTTCATTATATAAATCCTACAGAACTGAACCCCGAGCCCCAGACCCCAAGGGGTTCCACCCATTTATGGAGTCCCTACATCTCCCCAAAATCTTGGAAGCCTAAGCTATTGCCCTAGATACCCTGATCTCAACCCAGGAGGTTGCAGACACTATCCTCTCCTTTAAAAATGGAAAGGCCCAAGGAGGGGACAGTTTCTGTATTGAAGTGTGGCAGTTGTTGCATCCCATAATCTCTCCGGTATTGCAACAAGTATTTACTGAGTCATTGCAAACAGGGTCTCTCCCTTCATCCCTTAGGGAGGCAACTATTACTATCCTACCAAAAAAAGGTAAAGACCCTCTTAAAGAGTCCAGCTTCCACCCTATTTCATTATTGAATTCTGATAGCAAGGTGTTAGCTAAAATACTAGCTGATAGACTTAATCCTCTCCATCCCAGTTTGATCCACCCATCCCAAGTAGGATTTGTTAAGGGCCGCTTTGGAGCGGACCATATTAGATATTAGATCACTAGTAAATTTAAACCATAAGGCCCAAACATTATCTTCCCCCGCTGCTGCCATTGCAATAGGTTTCGAAAAGGCCTTTGATTCCCTGAAGTGGGACTATGTCCAACAAGTACTTTGCACTATAGGCTTGGGGGTGGGGTTTTGGGCCTGAATTAGGGCAATATATTCATCCCCAGCTGCATGGGTACTCACCAATACGATGCTGTCTCCCCATTCATACTGGGTAGGCGTACCCGTCAGGGCTGCCCACTTTCCGCACTACTTTTTGTATTGGCAGTAGAACCCCTGGTGGCCGATATTAGGCAAAATCCTCTAATTTCCGGGGTCCAGGTGGGAACAAGGGCATACCCTACTCTTATGTATGCAGATGACCTGTTGTTCCCTATAGCCAATATTGTCACCCCCCTCCCTCCCTACTGTCCACCTTGTCAGATTTTCTACATTTCAGGGCTCAAGATTAACCAGGCCAAGACGGAGGTCCTACCTTTAAACTCTAAGTGTACCTCTCAAATGGTTATTCAGCATGGGCTCCGATGGGCCCCTGATGGGATTACCTACTTGGGCATTACTATCTCTCCTAATCTGCATAAAATCTGGGACCTGAATATGAAAACACTTTTTGCGTCCATTTGTACAGAACTGGACAGATGGAAATCTCTTCGACTGTCACTTGTAGGTAAAATATCCACAATTAAAATGGTCACAGCACCAAAAATTATGTATCTTCTCTCCCACATCCCTTTGAAAATACCTTGTTATTGGTTTACTAAGTTAGACTCCCATGCTGGGATCCTTTTCGTGGGAGGGTAAGAAACCTAGGTACAGTAGAAATAAGCTCAGAGCTCATTGGTCGGAAGGGGGCTGGTGTCTTCCGTGGTTAGAGGGGTATAAATGGGACTTTCAGCAGGGTCAGACATTAAAATGGTTCCTTTTCCCTGAACACAATGCTCCCCAGTGGCTGGATATGGAGAGAGAAGTATGTCAGCGTACTCATTTGGTACTAGTTTTATTTAACCATCCCCCTAAGGGCACTCACTGTCATCCTACTATAGGTCCCTCTCTGAAATATTGGACCAAGGTGCATAAGAAGTTGGGCACCTCCCATAAGACTTACCCCACTATGGGGCAAAAATGAGATTACCATCAATAAACAACCAATTGCATGGCCCTCATGGGAATGTGGTGGTATCTCATTGCTTCGAGATATGGTCATTCCTGGTACAGATACCCTTAACTCCTTTGAGTGCATGTGGAGCTCTGATGGGATCTCTCTCAAAGACTTCTGGTAATTCCTTCAAATAAGAAGCGACATCCTTACACACAGGCATAAGCAGCACCAAGAGCAACACATCTCCGAGGTAGAGTCATGGCTGGCTCTAGAAAGAGAACAGCCAAGCTGGGTATACAGTAGCAGCCACTTACACTGCCAGCTATTTCCCAAAATTTCTGTGATATTTCCAGAAATATCTGATGCTTTCTGCATTTCCACTGTAGGGACAGCAGAGAGAAACTCTTCAGAAATTTCACGAAATATCTGGAAATAGCTGGCAATGTCTGTGGCTACCACTGTATGTGGCCATTCGGAGCACCATCCCGTCCCAAGCAGAGGAATCCAAGCATAAATGGGAGAAAGCACTGCATGCCTCTATTATGAACCTGGAGTGGAAGTCTTGTCTAAAATTAGCTCACGGGGTATATCCTGACACCAGCAGTCAATTAATAGAGAACAAGATAATTCACTACTGGTACAGGACTCCTGTAGTCCTCGCCCAGGCAAAGCTGGCTCAGTTTGACCTGTGTTGGAGGTGTCAGGAACTCCCAAGTGACCTGTTCCATATACTTTGGTTCTGCAGGCTGATCCAGCCCCTATGGTAGGCTACCTGTGAGATGGGGTCCAAAATACTTAGGAAGCCTGTGCTGCTGTTATTGGTACTCCAGCCCACGGCCCCTCACCTTCGTCTCTCCAAGTTGAAACTACTGCTGACACTCAGTATGCAGGTTAAAAGACTCCTACTGTGTAAATGGCGGTCCCAGATAATCCCCTCCCTGGGGGAGGTACTTACCTCCATGGCTCAAGTTGCCAACTGGGCCAGAATATCCCATACTGTGACCAATACCCTCTTTAAATATACTGCCCTCTGGACTCCCTTCCTTCTGCTTTTGAAAGCTAGGGAGGGAATCGACTGAATAGGCACAACTATGCTACTATAATGGTCTCCTCTCATGGTGAATTTAGGGGCAAGTGCTGGAGAGATTGTTACTGAGTTATAGGGGACCCTGCTCTACGGATGACATGATATAATATCAGTAAAGGATAGAATCTTCTCTGACAATGAAGACCTGTTTGCTTTGTGTGTGTGATCTCTTGTATTTTGTAGGCATAAAGTAGAGGACAGCGGTCTTGGACCTCTCATAATTTCTGATGCTTTGTCAAATACTGCAGAAACTAGCAGGATGGGGCCAGGTAAGATATGTTTGTATGAATTAGCCATAATGCAATGCACCAACTGCTAATACTTTCAAAGTTAATCTCCAGCTGGATAGGTGTTGTACATCCAGGCACAGAATATTATCCTACTGCTCTGAAAGAACTCTTAAAACTGAAGGTGAACAAAGCAATGGGGTCTGATGGGATTCATCCCAGAATTCTAAAAGAGCTAAGGGTAGAACTAGTGACACCACTGACTACCCTCTTTAACAAATTATGGGAGGATGGGGTGGTACCCGAGGACTGGAGGAGGGCAGATGAGATTCCCCTTCACAAAAGTGGGAGCAAGGCAGAAGCAGGAAACTACAGACCTATTAGGTTAACCTCAGTGGTAGGGAAAATGATGGAATCACTTCTGAAGGAAAGAATTGTTGAGTATCTAGAGGCCAGAGGGGAATAGGACTCAAGGCAGCATGGATTCACAGTGGGAAGGTCATGCCAGACAAATCTAATAGATTTCTTTGACTGTGTGACCAAAGTAGTAGATCAGGGAGGGGCTGTGGACATGGCCTACCTAGACTTTAGCAAGGCATTTGACACAGTCCCACACAAAAGATTAATATGCAAGTTAGCCTGCCTGGGAGTGGGTCCCAAGATGACAGCCTGGGTAAAGAATTGGCTGGAGAATAGGACACAGAGAGTAATAGAAAGCGAGGTCACTCTGAAGAAAGAGGGGTTACTAGTGGGTACACAGAGGTTCAGTATTAGGACTGGTCCTCTTCAATGTCTTTATAAGCGACATTGCAGAGGGACTGGAAGGAAAAGTATGTCTTTGCAGATAACACAAAGATCTGCAACAGAGTTGATGCACAAGGTGGGGTGGAAAGGATGAGAAGGACTTGGCAAGGTTAGAGGAATGGTCAAATATGTATGACAGCTTAGATTCAATGCTAAGAAGTGCAGGTAGTGCACCTGGGAAACAAAAACCCAGGGAAGAGTACACAATGAGGTGAGATATTAACAACAACAAAAATGGAAAGGGACCTGGGGGTAGTCATGTCAGATGACCTAAGGTGGGCAAGCAATGTGAGAGGGCAGCAAGGAGGGCTGGGGGATACTGGGATGCATAGGAGAGGTATCACCAGTAGAAAACAGGAAGTTATTATCCCGCTGTACAGACAGTTGGTGAGACCCCATCTGGAGTACTGCATGCAGTTCTGGAGACCCAATCTCTGCAAAGACATAGACAGGATGGAAGCTGTCCAGAGGAATGCAACTAAAATGGTGCAGGGTCTGCACCGGAAGACATATGAAGAGAGACTTCAGGAGCTAAATATGTATAGCCTCGAGGAAAGGACAGAGAGGGGGGACATGACCAAAACTTTCAAGTACCTCAAGGGAATCAACAAAGTCCAAGAGGGTAGCATCTTTCAAAAAAAGTGTGCAAGAACAAGGGGGCATAATTTGAAGACAGAAGGGGAGCGGCTCAGAGGTAATTTAAGGAAGTATTTTTTCACACAGAGGGTTGTGGATGTATGAACAGCCTTCGGAGGAGGTTGAGGAGTCAAAAACAGTGGTGGAATTCAAGCATGCATGGGACAGTCTTAAGGCAATTCTAGGGGGTGGGGGTAGGAAGAAGTAGGTTGCTGGTTAACTAGGATCTGCAGCTTATCCATTAGGTAGGGAAATGGGCAGACTGGGTGGCCAAGCAGTCCTTATCTGCCATCAAAATCTATGTTTCTATGTTTACCTGGTTAGTATATTCAGTTTGTTACTATTTGGCCAGCAAATTCTGTTCTCCGCTTCTACAGACATATGTAACAGTCTGTAAGACCTTTGCAATGTATCCAACTGTTTTAATGTTTGTATCGTCTTAATAAGTCAAATCAATAAAACTTATTAACCACAAAAAAAAGTTAAGAATCACTCACTTGAAAAGCAATGTGAGAAGGCAGTAGGGAGGGCTGGGGGTATACTGGAATGTACAGGGAGAGGCATCGCCAGCAGAAAACAGGAAGTTGTTATCCCTTTGTACAGACAGTTGGTGAGACCCCATTTGGATTACTGTGTCTAGTTCTAGAGACCCCATCTATGCAAGGACATAGACAGGATGGAGACAGTCCAGAGGAGGGCAACTAAAATGGTGCAGGGTCTGCAAGAGAAGTCATACGAGGAGGGACTAAAGGAGCTTAATATTTATACCCTTGAGGAAAGGAGGGAGAGGGGGGGACATGATAGAAACTTTTGAGTACCTCAATGGAATCATCAAAGTCCAAGAGGACAGCATCTTTCAGAAAAAGATATGTGTAAGAACAAGGGGACACAATTAGAAGATAGAGGTGGGTCGGCTCAGGGGCAATGTGAGGAAGTATTTATTCACAGAAAGGGTGGTGGACACATGAAACAGCCTTCCTGAAGAGGTTACTGGGTCTAAAACTGTGGGAGAATTCAAGAATGCATGGGGCGAGCATAAGGCAATTCTTGTGGGTGGTAGGAAGAAATAGGCAGTTGGTTAACTAGGATCTACAGCTTATCCATTAGGTAGGGAAATGGAAGACTAGGTGGGCCAAGCGGTCCTTATCTGCTGTCAAAGTCTATGTTTCTAAGTTTCTATAACTGCATTAAAACAATAATTAAAATACTCTGATCTTGTTTAAAGCAAGGAATAATAATATGCTAAACACTAGTATCTATTTACTGTATCTCTATAAGCTTCCAGTAGAACAGTAAGTTAGGAACACACCCCATATATCTAAAAATATGTAATTCTTTCCAATCAATGAATAACTAATCCTTTCATTGTTTGCTACCCCTTCTAGAGAAGTTAGACATTGTAGCATAGTAGGTACTGTTATTTTCTTCCTTCCAGTTCTTAAGCAGAAGCCTGTTAAAAGCTAAATCTACTGACATTACCCACATTCTTTTTAATGTTGGTATCTTTTTTAACATGCTAAGATCACCAGTAATAAATATCAATGGAGATAGGGGGATAGGGAGACGTAAAATAGTCTGACATAGGGTACAAATTTGTTTCCAGCAATACAGTACCCCTGTGCAAAACCAAAGCAGATGCAGCAGTCCTGAATCAGGCATCCCGTGCCTCCAACAGTGATCATTGTCACTCAGACCTACAGAAAGCTAAACAGTGGTCTGGGGAAGTAATCATAGTAATGCAGAATTTTAAATTGTTTTAATCTTCCCTGGACCTCTTTGGATAATTTAGAGGCATTTACATACAACCTGTTCCAAGTTGATATTGGGATTACTTGTCCCAAATCATCTTGCCATTTGAGTCCAGCATGTTTTATCAGAAAGTCATCTGGTACTTTTAAGAATTTATAAATAAAACTAAAATATTTGGGAAGAAATGCTAACTTCAGCAGCGTGTCCCATTCTAGATTAGGAGGAAGAAGGTACAGTAGTTAGGGTCTAAGAACTTATTTAAGAGGAAAATTCTTATTTGAAGGTAAATACAGAAATCACTTCTATTTAATTGAAACTTATTTCTTAGATTCTCAAATGAAGCTAACCTATTATCATTATCTAATAAATCACCCAGTATTTTAATTCCTTTACTTCTCCAACCTGTTTCTTTTAGTATTTTATTATTAGGAGTAATCAAAGGGTTTCCCCAAAGAGGCATAAGTTTCAGGGGTACAAATTTAACCCTTTTATTTATTTATTGAATTTTGTTGACCCGGTAGGCCCACTGAGATGAGAAGTCCCTTTTTCAGGGGCAACCGTGGGGAGGGGGTAATACAGATGGTAACCAAATGAAACTGAACCAGATTGAGCTGCTGGTGGTATTTTTAGTGAATAGAGGAAATCTGGCCAGGACACCGGGGAAATTCCCTTACTGCATTGCTGACAGTAGGGGGAGCTGCTTGTCCCACTTGGCAGTCTGCCAAGATGGAGGACAGAGTGCTGGAGAGTGTGGAGGAGATGGACATACTGGGAGAGAGTAACAAAGCTGTGATAGAAGATATTGTTGCCAGGCAAGAAAATGTGACCTCTGGTGAAGAAACAATGCAAGATTCAGATATAAATATTACGACTGAGGATGGATTAAAACAGCTAACTCAGGCACAGGAGGAATTAAACTTAGGGAGTGAACAAGATTCGAACTCTGAATAGGAAGATGATGGGATCTTTTTTTTATTTTTATTTACTGGAAACAATCAGAATTACAACCCTTTGAGTCACAGACTCTTTTGCAAAGGCTCCACGTCAGTTACAAGGGTGGAGGGTAGACAAATACAGTAGAGAACATACATGTAACAGGCAGAATATACATAAAAAAATCAAAGGAGCAGTCCAGTCAAAACTTAATGACTGTTGAGGAAGTTAGGCAGCAATCTTGGGATACCCAGGCGAGGATTCTTGGTGAGATCGTGGGGCCTTGTGTGGCCCTGAGTCGGAAGTAGGGGAGGGAGGGCAGTTAACTGGGTGAGCAGAGTTAGCCGCAGCCACATGGCTCTCTCAAGGAGGTGAGCTTTGAGGCCTGTTTTAAATTGATAGATGCTGTGGGTCTGTAGAGTGAGTGTGGTAATGCATTGAGCCAGAGGGGCTCGTTATCGGAAGGATCTTTGCCCTAGGGAAGTTCTACATTGAGGTACAAGGAAGGGAGCTTGCGGCGAGTCTTGTATTGCGTGTGAGGTGCAGAACTGATTAAGGGAAAAAGTCCGGCCAGGGGGCTAGGTGAAGGGTGTATTTTTTGCAAGGATGCAGGTGTGGAACTGTAATCGATGTTGGAAGTTTAACCAACGATAGCATAGAGATCACAGGTGTGGGTTAGCCGATCACAACCAGTGACTAGGCGGCAGGCTTTGTTCAGGACAATGTTTATCCTGTTCAGGGAGGTGGGTTCAGCAGAGCCGTATATAGTGATCCCGTAGTCCACCAGGGAGAGGATGGAGGAGGTGACTACTGATACTTGCACTGACTTGGTAATAGATGAAGAAGCCCAGTTGTGGCGCATGTTTGAAAAAGAGGAAAGGCAGCTTTTTCAAAAGAAAGCACAACTGTAGCTAAAAATACAAGCATTGAAACTGGACAAGCTTAAAAAGACAGAAATAAGTAAACAGCCAGACTTAGAAATTGCACACTCATCAAAGAGCAGGCTGCTCAGCTGGGCAGAGAGAGTGGAAAATATGGAAGGACATGAACCAGGTCACGAAGCTCTGAATAAACCCACAGTGATAGCGTCAGGAATGGCAATCACGAGTGAACAGCAACTTGCCCTAAGATGTGCTTGGGAAACAGTGGAACACCTTGCAGAGGATGAATGGTCAGTTACGATGGCCTTAGAAGTGGCTGGCTAGACTTTAAATAAACAAACAGGTCAGTGGGTTTCGGGGGACTCCTCGATTAAAATACCAAGCAGAGAGACATTTACAAATACTGTGCAGCAAAATATTGAATCTCCTGTTGTAATGACAGAGTTATAAATTCCCTCTAACCTTGAGTTGACACAAAACCTGTCTTTCAAAAACTAAACACTGTGATGCAGCTAAAGGAAGGGGGACACCCCGAGGGCTCTGCTGTTACACCTCAGCAACCTTTAAATTTAATTAATAAAACAGCACAAAGAACATATACATCTTTGTTTAAAACACCTATCTATCCTGCAAAAAGACATAATGCAGTTAGACTAACGTATATTGGGGGTTTGGAAACTTTACCAGATAGAGTTTATGTGGCAAAGCAACTTCTGAAAGAGTCTATTGAATTTTTTTCCACAGAAATCTATGCACTTATTCATGTGTTTGGGGAAACTACGTATGATGTTAGTTTTAAAACTGCACAAGGTCTGGAGAGATTTTGGGTGAAATATAATACCTTGAAAAAATCCTCATTATGGACTTCTTTTATGGCTACCCCATTGACAAGACCAGCACATAAAACTATCACAGTCCTCTTCAGGAATGAGGGGGTTAGTGTACAGGACTTGATTATATGGTTGAAACAACGTTGTACAATGACCGAAGACCCAGAAGCTATCCTAGGTACAGAGAACATTTGGTCTTGGGTCTGGAAGGTGAACATAATGCTCAGCATGATGGACACTGAACCAATGCACTTACCCAACTCTTTTTTTCTAGAGAGGGATGGGGCATTCTGTTTTACGTAGGCCAACCTAAGATGTGTTACAAATGTGGGTCCTTAGAACATTTAAGTAGCAAATGTGATAAAAGCAGATTTACAGTGTGTGAGGAATTGGGGCATTTGGGAATGGCATGTCTAAATGAAAGCAAATGTAATCTATGTGGAGATGATGGCCACACCTTTCAAAACTGTAAGAAGGCAGCCCATAATTCACCAGAGCAGGCAGATGGTACAGAACAAAGGCTATTAATAGCTGTGGCACAGAGAAACAGGGAATACAGTGTAGGATCACTTATTTCTTCAGAACAAGATTGTCCCCCACCCCCAGATGATAGCTCTTATTCCTGAGCCCCCCTTCTTCCTGTATGGTAGAAGAAAGCATGCTGAGATCACCTAAGGAATTGTCTATTAAAAACAGAGCAGTCACAAGAAGGAGTTTAGCTCAGAAAGAGGAATCCTACCCACTAGCTGGGTCTTCAGGGCAGGAGATGTCCCCCCATGCCAAAAAGGTCGTGAGGTAGGGTGACAAGGCAGCAGAGCAAAGAAAGGGGAGGGCAGAAAGAAGTGACTCTAGTAGCGATACCCACAGCAAATCAGTTTGAAATATTGCAATCTGAACAATCAGATGAGTCACACTACTCTTCTGTAGATTCCTCAGTCCCAGAAGGCACAACAGACACAGAAGGGAAGGAGCATTCTAAAGGGCAACAAAAGTGCAAGGCTAAAGTAAAATTAAAAAAGGTGAAGAAAGTTAGTAGGAAAGGTAGCACTAAGTAAAAGAAACTGACAGCCTTTCTTGCTTGCCATACTATCAACACGAATAGTACAAAGAGAGCTGAGGAAAGATGGATAGTGTTCTCTCTCATCATATCTACCTTTGGAAATTATATTTCTACAAGACACGAGGCTACATACCCTTAATGAGACACGGCTAGCAACAAGAGATTGGTATCTAGGGACGTCCTTTTGGTCCCTGGAACAGAGACTTGCTTGGGCATCGGTATTTATTTAAGTTTCCCGACTTTAAATTGTTAAAGCTGTATGATTTAGTGTCAGGCAGGATTTTAATTTAAGATGTCTTGTTACAAAACTCACCATACCTGTTAATAAACTTTTATGCATCTCAGTCTAAATCTCAGAGATGCGAATTGTTGAAACTTATTCAGCCATATCTTCAGACCACATTCGTAATTATTTTTGATGGAGATTTTAATTGTCCATTAAAAGTTAAAACAGGAAAGCAGTACTGTGATTCAAATATGCTGTCACAGCTGGTTCAGAAGGCGCATCTTAGAGATGCAGTGTTCTCTTACACTAAATTAGAAACACCAACCTTCTACAAGGGTAGTTTGGGATATAGAATAGATTACATATGTACCCCTACATATCTACAGATTAACAAAGCTGAGACAAACGTTGTGGAGTTTTCTGATCACAAAATAATTTCAATCACAACTGGCCCAAAACAGACTGAAGGAAAAGGCCTGGGCTTCTGGAAGCTAGATACATCTTTACTAATAGAGGAAGAGTTCAGAAATATGCTGCATTCATTTTTAATGGCACGAAAATCAGTATATATATTTTTTGGGCTCCGATTATGTGGTGGGAGGACACGAAAAGGGATCTGCAAAAGTTATGTAAAGAATATGGGAGATATAAGTCTAGGAATACTTTTTTAAAGTACTTGCATCAGCGGAAAACATTACAACAGTTACAACTATATCTTATGAAACTGGACAAGATTTTTCACAACAAATCTCAAAACTTAAACAAGATATGTTGGAATATCATAATCAAAAATCACATTTTTTGAAATATCAGCAGCAATTAAATACACAAGGGAATTTAGAATCCATGGGCCTGATTCTAGAAGGGTTACACCTGGTGTAACAGCAGTTGCGCCAAGTAGAATGGCGCATGTAGCAACTTACGACAGCAGTTGCGACATGTGTGATTCTACAAAGTGGCCTGTGACATGTCACAGGCCACTTGCGCCGAACAGCAGTTATGCCTCATAAACCCCCTGCGACATGGCGTTAGGGGGTTTATGGCAGTAGTTCTGCCCCATTCCAGAAGGGCAGCAACAAAGTCCCCAATGTCGGGATTCTACAAGAACCCCCGGAGGGGAACCAGCAACGTAAGTTACACCAGCATTTAGCTGGTGTAACATACAGCAGTCCCCCCGGGGCTCCTGTAGACCCACCTGCAGACATGCTACCATGCCCACCTCCCCATGCCAGCATACCCCTGTGGGGCTCCACAGGGCTACCCATTCCCCCAGTGCCCTGAATCTCCCGTTGGTTAAAGACCCACAGGGTGGCGCTGCCATCCCCCCCCCACCGGTGCCCTGATCCCTGAGTTGCCGGCCGCAAATGCAGCAATTACTCTTCCCTGGTAGTCTAGTGGCCCCTGATCAATATTAAATAAATATATAGCTCAAATACCCTGGTAGTCTAGCGGCCCCCAATCATTGTAAAGTACAGTAATATCTCCTCTCCTGGTAGTCTGGCACCCCCGATCATTGTAAATTACGTAATATCTCCAAGTCCTGGAAGTCTAGTGGCCCCCACCCAGCCATGCCAGCCCACCCAGCACCCCCACCCATCCCCAGCCGGCAACTGGCACAGCCCACCTCTCACCTCCACGTCCAGCTGCCGACTGAGTGCAGTTTGAGCGCTACTGGAAAGATGCACTCAGAGATTAATTTCTGAGTGCGTCTTTCCTGTAGACTACCAGGGATACTGACGTGATATACATGTACCGGGGGTTGGGATTCATGCTGGAGAGGGGTGAGGGGACCACTGGACTACCAGGCAGTGGAACCAACACACGTAGGAACAGGGACCATGATGGCTGAGAAGGGCTGTCTGGCCCAGACAGTCTGCCAGGTCCTATATGTTGGTTGGCTGTGCTACAGCAGCCAGTATTCCCACTACATCCCCCCATCCCCAGCAGGTTTGCCTTATGCCTGCCCCATGCATACTTGTGTTCCACCCACACCTGCTGTGGGCTGCCTCTGTTGTTGTGGGGTGGGGCATCATCCAGGGCATGTGTGGACACTGGTAGTGTGTGTGTGTGTGTGTGTGTGTGTGTATAAATATATACTGTATATATGTATGTGTGTGTGCATGTGTCTCTGTATTGATCTATAGTTATAGATCGCTACGGACCTCCATATATATATATATATATATATATATATATATATATATATTATTATGTACTGCTTGCAGTGCTACATAGGTATGTTGTATGCACTGCTTGTACCTGCCAGCACACAGTTCCTGCTGCTTCCAGCCTGTGCTTCTATTCCAAGCAACAGGGGATGCTGTCGGCATGCCTTGGCCTGCAGCGTCCAGCCTGTACTTCCATTCCAACCAAAAGGGGGAGCACTGGGCAAACTGCATGGTAATGTATGCTAAGCAGCACATAATGAGATGCAAATGTGCCTGTTTGCTCACGGATTACCTAAGTATGCTCATTTGCATGTGAGCTTTGAATATAGCTCCCGTTTGCCCCGGGGTAACCAGTTTGCACTGGGCTAATGTGTGAGCACTGTGCAATCAGGTTAGCACCGGGCAAACCGCACTTCAGCATAGCACAGCATACCTCTCAACCTTTTGTCCCCCAAATGTGGAACATTGCCTCTCAAAATGTGGAACACGTAATCAAATCTTAACCTAGGAGGCTCAGAACACTGTTAAAAGGTTTGCATTTATGTTCAGAAAGTCTGTTCTTAATTGAATAATATATTTTTTGCATCACTTACTATAGATTTTTGCTTTAAAATGTTAATACTGAATGTGGAACAAGCCCTCACAATGTGGAACAGGGAGCTTTTGTGAAGTAAAATGAGGAATGTTCCTCATAATGTGGTACAGTTGAGAGGTATGTAGCACAGTGCTGCAGTGTGTGGCTTACATTGTTGTTTGCAGTAGATGTCAGACATCTCTGTGCAGTCACACACAATGTTCTCCACCTGCAACACTGGCTTGCTCCAGAGTCTAATGAGCTGCAGTTGCAGTGTGCACTTCCCTGTTGCTGTATTCAGTGCTGTCTTATTCCCGGGTAATTTTGGCCCTGCACTCCTGGCCCTGTTTGCCCGGCTTCCTTTGCTTGCTATATTCTGCTGGTTTTGCACCGGGCTATTTCCTTTTGAATATAGCTTGCTTTCTGCTCCGGCCAAGTTTGCCCACCAGGCAGTGCTATTTATCCCTGGGGCAAAGTTTTGAATATCTGGCCCTAAGTGTTTAATGTTTTGTGTGGAAATATAATGGAATATGTTATTTTCATTATGCTGTCCATGCTCAAAATGGTTGAAAGGCTAAGAGCTGAATTTCTAAACACAGAGAATAGTGCATGGGCAACAATACACAACAAGCCTGTATTTCCATCAAGGGGTTCAGATGACATAATGTGGACCTCAGGACCAAAGCTTGAGATGTTCATGATGTCACCTGAACTGCAAGATGAAAACTACGGCAGAGTTGTGCGTGATTGCCCATGTTTTATTTTTATAGTATATGGTTATACTGTATGTCAAGTGAACATTTCAGTTGATATACAGTAGTAAGAAGTCCACATATACTGCCCCCACCTGTCTTTCATTTCTTAAAGTCAGTAACTATATTAAAGATAACTATATTAAATTATTATTTAAATAAGGAGGATTACAGGAGACAACCATAAACAGCAATGTTATGTAACCATTGATCTATGCACATTAACTTGCCATTACCCAAAACTTGAACTGTGCACAACATTTTAGGACCTTTTTTTATTTACCTTGTTTTCTCTCCTTCACCTCAGATGGCCCCCCATTCACAGGACCCACAGTCTCATCAACCCAACATCTACCAGGAATTACCACCAGCCAGTACCCCCTGGGCTTTCCCTCTCAGCAGGTTCAGTGGAGTCACCAATCATCCACTGTAGACTGGATCCAGTAGTTGGACCAGCAAATCTAGCTAGTCAGGTGTGGGCCTGTGAGGGTCCTGCACCATCCTGCCACTGAGGTGCCCTGTTTTCCCTTTTTCTCCCCGGAGGAGTGTGGCATGCAATAGTGCCATGATGCATGACCTGCACACCTGTGTGCTATATGTCAGCATTTGTCCACTGCCTTACGCGCTTTGTGGCAGGCCCCGGGTGCCTTTCCCCTTGTTGCTGTTAGGGGCCAGGCATGTACTGGGCTCTGCAATCCCTTCCCCCCAGGGAAGGACAGTGGTACTCTGAATGCTAGATACTCCTTCTCCCAGCCAGCCAGCCCCCCAGTGGCCCGAGCTCACTACCGAACTCAGGCCACAGATGTCGCGAGTGGTAGCACTACTGCTGTGCCAGTGGGCCAGCCTAACTTTTTATGACCTTTAACTGTGCATAATAACTTTTACCCATGAACAGCAAGGATTTAAGGGCAAGGAAATCCATTCACAGCAACACTTAACCATATACTGTATCATAATGCAGGCAGGTACAAGTCCCTACTTTTAGTGTAGCCTAAATCACAGCAAATACACCAAAATACCTGAGTCCTATTTTCAAACATTTTGATGCATTTACAGCATTTTCCTCACCTTATGACATAAACATAATACATGCATCATTAAAACTCATGTAACTTGCATCAATAAATTAGACTATCTTTAATGTGGTCTAACAGTCATGTCACAAGTACAAGCATGTGTGCAGAAAATGTGCCACGACTCTCTGAAAATATTTGTTTCAGATAACTATTTGTAAAAAAAAAATACTGAATTGCAATGCATCTGTCTTAAATTCTGCCCATTTTTTTTTTGGTGGGGGTCTTCTTATACTGCAAAACTTTTCACTTTTGAGGAGACCAGGTAGAAGAAGATATTTCAGAATAACAGTGTTAATGCTGACAATGATTATACAGAAGTACCATGAAGTATTGCAGTTGATTGCTCTGAGGTTGTGTGGGATCGGTCATATGAGAAACACTGTTTTTGTTGGATCTAGTGCACAAACTATCCTTCAGTGTCCTCTTCCATACTATCATCAGCCCTATCAGGCAGACGCAGAACCTCCTCTACCTGCAACTCCTGAAAAGAGTAGTCTGCTAGCAGCATGTTTTTTTTTTTATTTTATTACACTAAGATTACAAGTACCTTTGAGCCAGGCTCTTTTACAAAGGTTCCACATCAGAGAACAAATACAATACAAGTTACAGAAATAGGAACAAAACAATAAATAGGTTGGCATATTAGGTTACAATGGTAGATCAATACAATAGCTAGAATAAGTAGCATAAGTTGAATGTATACATGGGAACACAGAGAAACAGAGGGATAAGTAGGAGGGAGGGTAGAAGATGAAGATAAACATGAGGAGCAAAGTTGGAGAGGGCAGAAATTGTAGCCAAAGGGCATGGTCATCAACTGGGAGCAGGCTGAAACTAGTCAACAAAAAGTGAAAGATCACTGAGGGCTCAGAAGAGGTGGGGGGGTGAAGGGGGGAGAGTCAGGAGTGGTGAAAAGAAAGAAGAAATAAAAAAATAACATAGAGGAAAAAGAGAGGGTGGAGATGTGGTAGGTGATAGTTGGAGGAACAAAAATGAGAGGGATAAGGAGATTATAGGTAGCATTCACACAAGCTAGAGTTAGTAAGGTGGAGGTGGAGTTTATGTTTGAATGAGCCAAGGGTGGTAGTGGAGGAGATGTCAGGACTGAGTGCATTTAACCAGCTAGGCACTCTGAAGGCAAAGGATCTTTGGCCCTGAGAGGTGGGATGGCGGGGAACCTGAAAGAGCTGGTATTTAGAGCCCCTGGTGTTACATGGCATTAGTCTAGAACTAAGCAGTGCTTGGACTCCCGGTGGAGCGAAGCTCATGGTTACTTTCTTTGCCATAATGCAGGTTTGGTATTTTATGTGATTTGAAAGTTGAAGCCAGCCAGATCAGGCATACAGGTCACATGTATGAGTAAGACGATGAGCACCAGAGATAAGTCTGCAGGCCTTAAGTGATGTTGAAATTCATCTCAGGGCAGTGGTAGAGGCAGAGTCATAGATTATAAGACCATAATCAATGATGGAGACCACCGAGGTTTGGATGGCAATCTTCAGTGCTTCCGCAGTAAGGTGTTGTCTATGTCGGTAAAGTAGGCCTAGGCGTATATTTGCTGATTTGGCAACATTGTCTATGTGTGCCCCATAGGAGAGATATGAGTCCAGAGATAAGCCTAGGTATTTGAATGACTGCACTTGCTCAAGGGTGTTGCCATTGCTGGTAGAGATAGCTAGGGGGTGAGATCTACGTCTGTTTTGAGAGCTGTTAAAGAGCATTACTTTGTTTTTTTTTATGATTGAGGACAAGCCTATGATGAATGAACCAATTTTCCACTTCAGCAAAGCTTTGCTGAAGATTGGTATGCAGGAGCACAGGGTCCTTGTGGGAGGAAAAGATAACAGCATCATCAGCATAGAGGATAATCTGTTTGGTGCAAGATTTCGGGAGCATGTTAAGAAAAAGGCTGAAGAGTAACAGACCAAGGATGGATCCCTGAGGGACTCCAGATTGGACTGGTCTGAGGTCCGAGAGTATCCCAGCAATTTTAACTCACTGAGATCTGTTTTGCAGATAGCTGTTGAACCATGAGTCAGTGTCAGGAGAGAGTCCTAAATGCTGGAGTTGTTGGATCAGGAGACGATGGTGGACCGTGTCGAAGGCCTTGGCGAGATCTACAAATACTGCCCCGGTTAAGTGACCCATATCCAATGTGCCTTGCAGTGCTCCAGTGAACTACACTAATGCAGAAGAGGTGCTATGACCTTTTCTGAAGCCATGTTGTTGTGGGCATAAGAGATTGTGCTTGTCCAGGTAGTCCGTGAGTTGGTTGGATACTATGCTTTCAAATGCCTTGGAGACAGGTGGTAGTATCGAAATCAGTCGGTAGTTTGCATGGCAGGTCTTATCCCCACTTTTGTGGACTGGAGCAACTGTAGCCACCTTCCATTTGTCAGGGAACTGACCAGTGCTAAGGGAGAGTTTGAGAATGTGTGTTAATGGGACTAGAACCTCATCCATAGTGAGGGTTAGGAGTTTTAGATCCAGCGAGTCTCCACTTGATCTTGACTTTGAAATTGTTTGGTGATGTGTGTTCGGGCATTGTGCAGGTTAATTTCTTTGAAGTGGAAGGGTGGGAAAGTGGTAGGAGGATCATCGGGATAGCATGGGTAGTGTCAAGGAAAAAATCTGGGGGAAGGATGCTGCTGAGATCAGTAAATGCATCATTAAAGGTGTTCGCAATGACCAGAGGATACAGGGTGATGGCCTCATGAACCTTCAGCATGGTTGGGGAGGATTTAGTTTGTTTCCCTGTAACTTCTTTGATATTCTTCAAGAAATCCGACCTCTTTCCCCTGGAATTTGAGAGAGCTTCTTTGTAGTAGGCATTTTTCAGTAGTCATATGGATTTAGTGCAGTTATTGTGGGCACATTTGTAGTTCTGTATGTCATGCTGGGCACCAGAGTCTCTAGCCAAGGCCCAAAGGTGGTCCCGAGCCTTTAGCTGGGCAAGTAGCTCTCCAGTTAGCCACGGGTTGCAGAGTGCTCTGACTTTTCATTTTTTAAGTGGGGCGTAGGTGTCACAGGCCGCATTGAAGGAGGAGATAAAGAGGTCAAGAGCTGTGTTATCTGTTGAGAGGAAAATAGGAGACCAATCAAACCGACTGAGGTAGGATTTAAGGTGTCTCAGCTGTCCACATGGGAGCACTCTGCTAGTGATGACTTTGGGTGGAGGCTTATGGAATTTATTTGACCATTCACATATAATGGGTGAGTGGTCACTTAGTGAGTCAGGAAGGACAGAGGTGCTGGTGATATGACAGGGATGACTGGTAAGGACCCAGTCCAATAAGGTACGAGTGCCTGTTTTATAGTTCTTTCTGGTGGTGGAGAGAACCATTTGTGAGAGGTTTGCTGATGATATGGCATCCCGAGATAAAGCAACATCTGTTGAGAGCCAATTAATATTGAAATCACCTAGTATAATTGTCTCCGCACCTACTGGTAGAAGACTTGGTTTGCTGGCCAAGGCACCTAGCTTCACCTGAGCTCTTTCCTTCTAAGACTACTTGAAAGGCAGAGTAGAGAAACTTACCAGAGCAAGGGAAAAGGATTAAGACTTAGTTTGGCTAAGCAGATTTACTGTGTGGTGGTGTTTTTATTTTTTACTCACAGGGATTGCTACTGTTTGTTGCTAACATTTCATTGCTTTATTTTTTCTCTGATTCAAATTGTTGTTGCTAGTATACCTTCTTCTGCATTATTACAAGGTGTGCCTTCAGGTGTGTGCTAACAGATTACTCCTGTAATCTTCTGATTCAAATTGTCTTTTGCAAGGTGTATCTTCTGTTACTGCTTTATTTTTCTCTGGAGCAAAGTGTTTCTTACAGCGTATATCTTCTCTGAAATTATTACAGGTGGTGCTTTACAGATTTTACAGTTTTATCTAACATTAGGATAAGCTTTCAGGGTTACTGCATTTGTTGCTGACTGATTGTTTCTGCTCTTACCTCCTTGTTCTTTCGTCCGTGGTTCTTCTTTTAGGCAGGGAAGGGCCCAGCCACCCACCCCATCCCCAACCACCCACGCTACACTCCTTTTATAGGGTACCACAGTTGTGACATTTCCTGTGGCAGAGCAGGAAGGGGCGGATCAGTGGGGCCTCCACAAGAGTCATCTCATTTACAGGGCACTAGTAATTTAACTTGTTATAACAAGTTAAACAAAGCACAATTAAACCATTACTTGCATTTTTTTTCCTTCTAATTACTCTGACTAGGTTACAAACCCAGCAACTTATTTGGAATGGATTTCATTAACTGCAGGTACTGTGGAACAATTTTCAGAAGGACAGTCTTACAGGATTTAGGACACTGTCCTACATGCTGGGCCTTTGGAGATCTTAGGGCTCAGCTCCGGGCAGCATGGGCAGAGATTGCATGCCTCAAATTTCATATTGAAGAGGAAATACATTATAAGAACCACCCGCCATTTCCCCAGCATCCAACAGAAAAACCTCGACTGCAGACGGTAGTTGGTCCAGGAGGTTGGCAGGTGGTTAGGAGGAGCAAATCAGGTGCCCCATCACTCTCTGCTCTCAACACATTACCTCCAAAAACATATAAACACTACAAACAGGTATCTGCCTCTATCTCTGAAATCAAATAAAGAGGCAGAAGACACTGCAGAGCAGGACACTGCGTGCACAGGAGCTAGCACAACAAAACTCACCCAAATCAGGAACCAAAACAAAACAAGCACAAGGAAATCCAAAAACTTCTGATCATAGGAGACTCCATGATTCGGGAGTTGATACACATCTCCAGCCAGGGTGATGGTCAGATGTCTCCCAGGTACATCAGCATGGAGAGCACTGACCGCATTACTAAAATTGTTCACAAAACAGGAAAAACATTGATGTCCTAGTACACATAGGGACTATGATCTCGCCAGCCGGTCAGTTGTGGAGACCAAGGAACACCTGACTAGGCTGGGTGACAAACTATCATCTATTTCGTCCGGCATCTCCTTCTCTGAGATCCTGCTGGTCTGGGAGAGGGGAGCAGATGGACGGAAGGTCAGAGAAGGGGAGATAGGGAGCTAAACACGTGGCTCATGGGCTGGTGCCAGGAAAAGGACACAGATTTGTAGAAACTGGCAACAGTTCTGGAGCGAAAGTTCTTTAAATTTGATGGACTGCATCTGACTAAAGAGGAGTCAGTGCATTGGGGCAGAAGTTTGACGCTCTTGCAGAATATTTAAACTAGCAATGGGGAGAGGGGTGCAGCACCCCATATGTCGAATGGAAGAACACCCTCCCCTCAGCTAGTGGTCAAACAGGAATTCAGCATGTTTGCCATTCATTTGCATCACCAGGTAAGAAAAAAGGTTTGTCTCCCCATACGATGCACAGGGGTAAGCCAAACTTCACCCAACAACTAACACACCAAAATCTGGCCAATGGAAAATCATGTACACAAATGCTCACAGCCTGGGAAATAAGATCCCAGACCTGCAGGCAATAATGTCAGAGGCTAAACTGGACATAGTAGCAATTAGTGAGATGTGGTTTACCAGTAAACACTTGGGAGACTTCAGTACCTGGCTATGTATTGTTCAGAAGAGACCGAGGGTGCAAAAATGGGGGAGGAGTGGCCCTGTATTTAATGAAAATATCAAAGCTACAGAAATTCAGAATACACATAGGAGCCAGAAGAACTGTGGGTCACCCTGGAAACAGGAAATGGGACAGCCATAAGAACTGGGGTTGTCTACAGGCCCCCAGACCAGAGGAAGACATAGACACATTACTGTTAGAAGATATACAAAACATGACAGCTAAAGGGAGGTTCTGATAATGGGAGACTTCAACATGCGGATAGATTGGTCAATACCAGCAGGAACATCTGCAGAACTAGACTCATAGTGGATTCCTGCAGGAGGGGCCTCAAACAACTGGTACAGCAACCCACAAGAGACAGGGGCTATCCTAGATCTAGTACTGACTAACAAAGAAGGATCACAGATCTCCAGGTAGAAGGTCACCTGGGAGCCAGTGACCATCACATGGTATGGTTCAATTTGGCTACTACATCTAAATCATCCCATTCCAAGGCAAAATATGGGACTTCAGAGGAGCTGACTTTGATAAGATGGCCAACAGAGTTAAGCTAGCCCTGGCAAAAAGAAACACAGGTGAGGGGTACAGGCAAAGTGGGCAAGATTAAGGATGTAATACTGAAGCAACATCCCATTGTGTTAGACAGAAAAGGAAGTGCAAAGAAGAAGGGAAACCACTTTGGTTCTCAAATACAGTAGCAGAAAAGGTCAGAGCCAAAAGGCTGGCCTTCAGGAAATATAAGGAACACAGTGGGATGAAGATAGGAGGCATACCAAACTGCCCTAAGGGAAGCAGGTAAGGCAGTAAGACAGGCAAAGTCCCAAACTGAGGAAACACTAGCACTGAACAATAAAAGAAGGTGACAAGACTTTCTATAGATACATTAGTGAAAGGAGAAAGTCCAGAGGGGTGCTAAGCAATGGAGAAAGGGAGCATGTGAGGAGGAGGACCCTGTAAAGGCATCTATCCTAAATAGATACTTTGCTCAGTATTTACTGAAGAGAAGGTAGGGCAGGGCCCAGCTCAGCATCATGGACACAGGGGAGGGAGGTATGCACTACTCCCTTCACAAAAAAAGGTCCTACAAGAGCTAAGCTCAGGGTGAATAAGGCAATGGGACCTGATGGCATACATCCCAGAGTACTTAAGGAGCTAAAGGAGGAACTAGCAGAGCCATTAGCAGAATTGTTTAGTGAGTCTCTGAGCACAGGAGGTCCCAGAAGACTGGAGAAGGGCTCATGTGATCCCTTCACAAGAGTGGTAGCAGGAGGAGGTGGGGAACTACAGACCGGTCAGTCTTCACCTCAGTAGTGGGCAAGATTATGGAGGCACTCCTAAGGAAAGGATAGTCAACACCTGGAATCCATAGGGAGCCAGGATCCAAGACAGCATGGGTTTACAAAAGGAAGGTCCTGTCAAACTAATCTCATAGATTTCTTTGACTGGGTAACCAGAGTGGTGGACCAAGGGGAGCAGTTGATGTCGCCTACCTTGACTTCAGCAAAGCTTTTGACATGTTCCACATAGAAGATTGATAAATAAGCTGGGTAGGCTCGGGGTGGGTCAGAAGTTGGTCAACTGGGTGGCAAACTGGTTGACGGGCAGAAAACAGAGAGTGGTGGCAAATGGTATACAGTCAGAAGAGATGCAAGTCACAAGTGGGGTACCTCAGGGATCAGTCCTGGGGCCAGTCCTCTTCAACATCTTCATTAGTGACCTTGCAGATGGACTAGAGGGTAAGGCTTGTCTGTTTGCAGATGACACCAAGATCTGCAACAGAGTAGATGATCCAGATGGGGTGGGCAGAATGAGAAGAGATCTGGATAAACTAGCAGAATGGTCAGAAGAGTGGCAACTGGGATTTAATGCAAAGAATGCAAAATCATGCACATAGGGAAGAGAAACCTGAAGCCACCTATAGGCTGGGAGGGAGTTGCTAGCAGTCACAAAGGAAGAAAGAGACTTGGGCATCATCATCACTGATGACCTAAAATCATCAAGCAGACCTCTAAAGCAGTAGGTAAGGCTAGGGGCTGTTAGGGTGTATTAGTAGGGGTATCACAAGTCGTAAGAGGAGGTATTAATCCCTCTGTACAAGACACTGGTTAGGCCCCATCTGAGTACTGCGTGCAGTATTGGAGGCCACACCTTCACAAGGACATTAACAAATTGAGGCAGTCCAGAGAAGGGCAACCAAAATGGTGCAGGGACTGCATCAAAAGACATAAGAGGACAGATTAACAGAGCTCAATATGTATACCCTTGAGCAAAGGAGGAGAGAGGTGATATGATCGAGGCATTCAAACACCTTAAGGGCATAAACAAGGTGAAAGAGTCTAACATGTTTAAATATAAGAAAAATAGCAGGACAAGAGGACACAGCATGAGATTAGGGGAGGCCGATTAAGGGGAATGTGGGAAATTCTTTTTCACAGAAAGGGTGGTGGATACATGGAATGGCTCACCACAAGAAGTGGTGGCTATGAATACAGTGCAGGGCTTCAAAAAGGCATGGGGTAGGCATAAGGGAGCAATACAAATGACTATGAATAGATAGGCCACTGACAGAGCAAAGGCCGATGGCACATTTATAAGGTAGAAAAAGAAATGGGCAGACTGGATGGGCCTTGCGGTCCTTATCTGCCATCAACTTCTATGTTTCTATGTTTCTATTTGATGAAGTTCAGAACAGTTGTGAGGCACTTCCCTTAGTCTTTGGGTAGGATGTAGACTGTGATTACTGTGAGGGTTTTGTTGTGTGCTCCTAAAAGTAGCTTAATAGGTAAGATCTGAGCAGTGGAGTCATGGAGAGGAGTAGAGACGGGGCAACCTATGAGGTAGTCTTTGGTGTAGATTTCACAATCTCCACCTCTTTTGGACACACGGTCCAGTCTGTAGATGTTATATCCTGGCAGTGCAATTGCTGAGTCTGGGATTTTTGGTGACAGCCATGTTTCAACGATTGCTAGAATATCAGGTCTGTGCTGGTTTACAAAGACTTGGATGGCGTCAAGCTTATGGATCAGGCTACAGATGTTAATAGTGGCGATGGTCAGGCCCCCAGTAGATTTTGCACAGCCAGTATTGGTGGTAGTAGAAGGGCCTGGGTTAAAGTGCACATCTCCTGTTATCAGAAGGAGAAGGAGGAGGATCTTCAGGGAGTACAGACGGAGTTTCTTGCAGGTGAGATTATGTATTATTGGTTTGTTATTACTGGTCTGGCATCACAGGTGCTTGCCCCAGAGCAACATCATATGTGATGAGGGATATAGGAATGACCATTGCCTGTATCTGTAGGAGATGCAGTGCAGCCAATTAAAGGTGTCAGATGTCCTTGAGGGAGAGTGGTGCTCACAGTGCGAAGTACCTAGGTGGCGATATTGGGTGTCTAGCTGGTAGATGGGGGGGGAGAGGGGTGGCAGGCTCCAGGGAGGTAGGAAAGGTGAAGTAGTGAGGCGAGGATAGTAAGAGAAAACAGTGTATTGATGGAGGTAGACATGATTAGAGAGTGATTTCAAGTATGGCTGTGCAAAGCCCAGAATGCAAGAGAAAGTGTTGAAAAGACAGGTGAGGGGGAGGTATAGAGGAGAAAAGAGGGCAGAGTCAGGATGACTGCAACCTAGGAGGGACCAATGGGATAGAGGCAGGGAGGGAACAGAGAGGGGAGAGGTGGAGCTAGGGTCTATTTAATAAAGGCAGGAGATGGGGAGGGGGGGTGGCAGCAGACAGATGAGTTCCAGGGGACTGTGCCAAGTTCAAATCTCCAGGATCTGAAGCCAGACAGGGAGAGACAGAGTGCTGAATATGCCTATAATTTCAGGCACCATCCACCAACTGGGTTCATGGCTAGCAAGCTGGACTGGAGCTGCTTTCCTGAAGTGTTCCTGGAATCTTGCTCTTGAGGGCAGCTGGGGTGCACCCTGCAGCTGGCTGTGCTAAGCACCAGACCACTAGTGCACAAGATGGAGTCCCCCTCAGGGAATCCTGAAGAGAAAAGAAGAGAGGGGAGAAATCAGTTTATATGTACCAACAGAATAAAGGCTTCAGAGTTTGGGAGGCAGGCCAAGGAAGGAGACAAACGAATTCTATAACAAGGTGAGAAATTAAGGGTGCTAGGTTAGCCAGAGAGGGAGAGAATGGCTATGGGAATGGCTGTTATTAAGCACCAGCAGTGTCACCAGTATACAGAAAAAAGGCTAGTGGGGTTGGGGAGTAGATGGAGAAACAGCAATTCAGTAGTTAGACAAGACAGTTTTAACTTCAAACTTTGTTAATATTTAAATAGCTTAAGGCAGTTAAAACTCTCCAAAAATTCTATAGTTTCCTACTCTTAACTATTCAAAAGAGGGGTTGTAGTTCCCTACACTGACATTTCAAATTCAGCAGTGGGCACAAAGACACATCACAGATTTAGTTGCAGAGGTTAGGAAAAAAGAAATTTAGGCAGCAGACAGATGAGCTCCAGAGGACTGTGCCAAGCAGTTCATATCTCTAGGCGCTGAAGCCAGTCAGGGAGAGACAGCGTGCTGAATCTGCCTTTAATTTCAGGCACCAACCATCAACTGGGTTCATGGTTAGCAAGCTGGACTGGAGCTGCTTTCCTGAAGCGTACTTGGAATCTTGCTCTTGAGGACAGGCTGGGGTGCACCCTGCAGCTGGCTGCACTCAGCACCAGACCACTAGTGCAAAGGATGGATTCCCCCTCAGAGAATCCTGGAATCTTGCTCTTGAGGGCAGGCTGGGGTACACCCTGTGGCTGGCTGCACTCTGCACCAGACCACTAGCACAGAAGATGGAGTCCCCCTCAAGAAATCCTGGAATCTTGCTCTTGAGGGCAGGCTGGGGTGCACACTACAGCTGGCTGTGCTCAGCATCAGACCACTAGTGCAGAAGAGAGATGAGCATGTGTTCAGTCATCTTAAGAAAAGTAAGGATCTCAACATTTGTTGGTGACAGCCCTATCCTAGGATCAGCAGCACTGAAGACACGTTCTGATGATACACTGTCTGGAGAGCACAGCAGATATTTAATTGTCAACTGTGTCATTTCTTTCTTTTTTATACTCTCTTTATGGTGGGAGCTGGCAGGTGGCTATGGCTCGTTCCTTGGAGGAGCTCATCTCCCCAGCCCTGGCAGCCCCTCACCGATCTCACCATGAAATCCCACACGGGTTGCCCAAAGTGGCAGAGCCAGGGATGAGGAGCATTGACTTTCTCTCCTCCCCCAGATAGCCAGCATCCAGATTCTGTGGTTCAGTGCAGGTGCAGCCAGGGCCATCACAGAGCCTGCCAGCTCCATTTTCACATTTTTCTCCCCGAACCCCCTCCACTCCAACTTCATGCTTTGATGGTGTGTCTCCCAACCAGTATCTCCCTCCAGCTGCCACTTGAGGGTGATTAGTGGGCAGGATGGCAATCCCTCCCTTCCTCCTAGAGAGAGGAGAGTAGTCATTTGGACACTTGATCCTCTCTCAACCCTTCCTACCCTGTTGGCCTAGGCTTGTTTATAGACCAAGTCATCAGCAGGCATGAGGTATGTCGTCCAGCATCTCAACCTCCAGCGCCACCGGGCCAGCTGTTTCTTTCATTTGTGAAGGCCATAATGTAGTGGATAGGGCTGTGAAGAATATTGAAATTCCAATGAAATGGAATTCTGTGGAATTTCAGAAAATTTCACAGAATTGTTCAGTAGCAGAATTCTGATATTCTGCATGCAGTTTTACATAAAATGCAAATACTTTTTCCACAATACATGGAAAATTATTCTGCAGTATATGAGCTCCATGGAACATTATTCCATGGTTTACACAATAATGCTTTTTTGAATTCTGTGTAATTTAAAAAGAAATTCAGAAAACTGTGTGGGTAGAAGAACTGCCATTCCTCACCATTTCCAAAGGCAGAACTACACATTCTGTACAGCCCTAGCTGGGACTCATCCTGTGTTGATAAATGTATTGTGCCCTCCATATCTGCATTAATGAGTTTCTCAACTGAAATGGCTTCCTCTAGAGTCTATAGTGTGCTGCTCTTGGGAACATCTGCAATTCCAGATTTGGAAAGGCTATTAGTGGAAGTGGCAAATGGCTGTCAGCTAGTGGTTACTGGCACTTCCGCTGATGGTGACTGCAATGTTGCTGGACCATTCTCTGCCTCTGATTCCTACATAGATAAGGAGTTAGAGGGTCCTCCAGTCCTCCCACTCACATCTTGTTGTTTTTTGTTTATTAATTTAGTTATTACCTGAGTCAGTTTGAGCTTATAAAACCCCTGGCCTTTTTTTTTCATTTGTCAAGAATAATGAAACACTTTGTGCCATGGCCTAGAAAGTGTGCCAAGATAAAATCCTTAGAATTGCATAAGAAATCAGGATTTGAATAGGTGTGTTGCAAATTTAAAATTCATGTATGAATTGTGTTGAGTTTGCATGCTACACACTACATGGAATAGCTATTGACAAAGTCTATAAACAACTGCATGGAGGAGATTTTGATAACTTGTTGCTAAAATGAGAAGGTTTCTGGATTTATACCCTGAATGCCTGTAAGTATCCTGGAATTAATGGAATATCTGAGATTGCTCCATTCCTGAAGAAAAAGTGTTAGCAAAAATGGTTTAGCTATCTTCATATTGTTTACAAAAATGGAGTATTCTATGTACAGAAGTGTACTTGAAAACTAATCTTTTATATACAGTATATATGTATATATATATATATATACACATATATATATATATATATATATATATATATATATATATATATATAAAAGACAAAAAGAACCTCTGTCAGCAAACACTGAGGCAGGGTTACCCCAAAGGGCATTTGGCTGGGAAGCCAAGTTTCAAGAAAATACAAAATCACACATGCCACACAATGCAAAGCATCATGGGCTGCATATGCAAATCACCACAGAATGTTATGCTGGTTCAACTTTAAGCAGAATTGCATGGTGCGAAAGCCTCTCACTCGGTTTGCAAAGGGTGCTAACATATGAGCTATGAACCACGTGTTTAGTCCTACCAGGACTCATCAGTATGTCTCGTCTGTTTGACACCCCAGTGGAATGAACCAGCTACCCTAAGACAGTCTGTCTGGGTTATAGTGTGGTGAACCCATTAAAATAAAAAAAATATTTAAAAGACAAAAAACCTCTGTGTGCAAACACTGAGGCAAGGGTTACCCCAAATGGCATTTATCAGAATCAAAAGGAAACTAAAGGAATTGTGTTGAATTTGCATGTTACACACTATATGGAATATTTGTAAGTGTGCACTGTGCAAATTCACAACAATTGCAGAAATTACACTATGTGAATTGATGTATTTCACACTTTGTGCCACATTTGTGGCACCCATTGTGACAAAAACCTGCTGTAAAGTGTAAAATTGTGTCAGTTTATGTAATAAACTTCATGCAGTTGTGGTGAACTGCGAAGTGCGAATTGACACAATTCGTGTTATGCTATGCGAATTGCAGAGTTTTCTAAATTGCAACATGGAAAATAGATGGGTTTTAGGCCCCTTTTTAAAGGTGTAAACTGATGGAGAACTCCTCAGATGTACCAGTAAAGCATTCCAGATTAAAGGGGACACCACCAAGAGCACACTTCTCAAAAAGATTTAAGATGCACTCTCAGGACAGCTAGCAGAAAATCATCAGAAAACTGGAGTGGGTAGTCAGGAGCACACCTATTAGTCTGCCCCAAACTGTGCAGGCTTTATATGTCAACAAAGCAATCTTGAATGTGGTGCACCACTTATCTAGGAGACAGTGCAGCTGCCTCAGCACAGGTGTGATATGTTCCCTATCCAAGGACCCATAATCAGCCTGGTTGTGGAATTCTGCATCAGCTGCAGGTGACGCACCAACCTCTCAGACAGATCTATGTTAATTGTGCTGCAGTTGTCCAGTTCTGAGGTCACTAAAGCATGAACTAGAGTCACCAGACCATCTTGCACCATATAGGGTATAATCCAAAAGATATTTCTAACAATAATAACAACATTTATTTTTCATACACTGTAAGTGTGGATTGTTATTTACTAACAATTATATCCCGGATGAGCCCCCAAAAATGTTGGAACAAAGGCTTATAATATCACTTTCTAATAATGTACTTAGATTCACCATGGGCCTTACTCAAAAATAATTTCATAAATTACCAAAAATAATAAAAATTTACATATGATATTATCCTGTGCTCACCATATTCAAATATAACGACAAATAACACTGCTTTCTACAATTATAATTATATGAAAAATACATATTTTATTTACACCTACACAATTCTACATATTCCTCATTAGCATAAATCTCAAGCCTAATAACTGTAAGCATCGACAAAATTGTTTCAGATAATCCAGCAAACTAATAAAACAAATTTTAGCAAATAAGTAATGCAAATGAATAAGCAATGTTTAGCATAATAAATAGTAATAGTTATACTAGACTTTAAACATATTTAGTATTTAACATAACCATCATGCATAAGAACATGCTACTCATAAGATCAATGTCTAAGATTATTTTTGTATAAAACTTGTTTTAAAACATTATAGCATGTAAAATGCATTTTTATGAGAACTTGCAGCAACTCATTTCATTAGAGTTTTATACTATACTTTCATAAAACTCTGTTTTAACTTTTCAGATCATGCAAATTATTTCTAATTCTAAAGCTTTCAAACTAGATACCCAGGTTCTATAGTTAAAAATAAATTTCCTTGTTACTTTCACAGATAAGCCAATTTAAATTACTCATCTATTAATTATTCAAAGTAATCAAAACCATACTTACATTTCTGGTTGTAGAAGTAGTTCTTCTTCTCTCAACTTAGAACTCTTGGGTGAGTCTGGCTGTTGATGAAAAAGTCTCTGAGGTAGCCTTCTTGACCCTGGAACTTTTTGGCATGGACAAACACTGCAAGTTAAACTTTATTGCTGAAAGTCACTTTACCAAAAGTCAGTTCTTGGATTTGTAGAACACAGCTTCAATCTGCACAGTCCATAGAAATACTGGATTCAAAGAACTTTTTTGTGGATAGCAAAGTTGTCTTAATAAATGGAACTTAATGACTCCTTCATGTTGTACATCTGCTATTAACCTTAGACACGGGACTTTCCCTTACTCACAACGCTGTATACAGTAGCTTGTGTGAATTTTAAAGTTAAGTCTCTGGTCTAGATATCAGCAGGCAACATTACTTCAGTCAAAATGCTCAGCAAATAAAACACAGACCTTGCTTCATACACAATGAAAATGTCCTTGCATCTGGTTCTTTCACCTGGACCTCGTGGCAGCACTGCATAAGCTTCTAAGTTTACTTAGGCTGTCCCAGTATTCCAAATACAAGTGAGGCCCAAAACTTCTTGGCCTAGCTACAGTACAAAGCCATTAGAATTCTTAGTTAGACTAACATAGGTCCTTCTATATTTCTGGTTGGCTCAGACTGAGGAGTGGTTTAGACAAATTCATTAATATTAACTGCCCTGGTGCTGTCATCACCAGATTTTGATTGGCTTGAGTCACTAAAAGGTAGGACTTCTTAGATGATAAATGATGACTTAGAGACATACAGATATGCCTTCTAAGACCTCCCCTTATCATCAGGACTTCTTTTATACTCAAAATGATGTTTTCTAATAACATTCTTATTTATCCTAATTTAAACATTAAACATTAAACTTACATATTCAGACGTTTCTCCTTAAGCGGAGCATTTTGGTATAAATCTCATATCCCTAGCACTGATATTTTTTATATTAAGGGTTATAACTTTATATTTTTAATAAAACTTCTTAAAATAAAATGATAGTCTTGCTCTAAATATTTTAAGCTACAGAATAATATAAGATTTGTAAAGAAATCCATTATTAAAGTCTTTAAAACATTACTTTTTGTAGAAACACATTAGGTTCTTTGTTCTGCTTAACGATATAAATCTTAAACTGTCAAAATATTCTTTTAGACAGTTTTTCTCTCTATGGCAACAAAATACATATTTAAGATTCTTATTGTCAGACTGCTTAGCATGTGAGCTATTATGAGATGCTAGATTTTAGTTTTTTCAATAAGAAAATGATATTAAAGTAAATTTTTAACATAACTCCTGAACCCTTGGTCCTGCACTCATGAAACTTGGTAAGCTTATTTATTATAATATTATTTGTCATCTGGTAAAGTTTCAAATCAGTACCATATAGGGTTTTTACATTATAAGCAAAATACTTTTTTTAATATACAAAGTAATGAACATTTTAAACTCATTTCCTAAGACAAGGTTTTTTTTTCCCTTGGTTTCTTATCTGATTGAAGTCATGGATACTCAGCTCTGGCTAGGACCAAAATATTCATGTGGGAATGTAAGTTAGGCCCCATCTTATTTCTGTTCTACAGCTACAGCACAGA
Source organism: Neoceratodus forsteri (assembly GCA_016271365.2). Taxonomy (NCBI): domain Eukaryota; kingdom Metazoa; phylum Chordata; order Ceratodontiformes; family Ceratodontidae; genus Neoceratodus; species Neoceratodus forsteri. The sequence continues at coordinate 170,920,115 of CM028131.1, read as the reverse complement.
ACCTAGAAGTACCTGAAACTTCAAGTTTTAAAAACAGTCTTTTTCAGACCATTTCTTTTTTCTAAACTCTGAAACTGTCTCCATTTTAAATGGCGTCATTCCTCCATTTTAAAGTTTTTAAGACTTAATAAACAGTAATCTTAACCAGAAATTAGAGTAAACATTTCCCATAATTAATATCATATAAAATTGCATAGCAATAATTAAAAATCAATTCTTGATAATAAAAATAAAATCATTTTTTCATCAATGGTTTTGTTCCTACAAACTATTTGGTGCAAACCTCATAAAAGGGTTCCCCCAAATGGAGCAAGTTAGATCAGGGAAAAGCTGGTTTAACTTGCAACATTTAGTGCATAGGATTAAAAATCTTGCTCACCAGCCAGGAGAATGCCACAAGCCCCATGCACCAAACAATAGGTGCACCAGGGCTTGTGACATTCTCAGGCTTTGAAAATTGAGCCCATGATGTTCAAGAGTCAGACCAGAGTCCTCAATGACTCCAGATTTTTCACCTTATCCACAGTGACCATAGGTTTGCCATTGCAGCAAAACAATACCATGTTATTCTGACTGGCTGCCAACCCACGAGAACTTAGTTGCACTAATAACAACTTCATCTTATCTGGATTCATGCTAAGCTGACTCAAGGCCATACAGTCCACAATCTCCTTGAGGCATTGCTCAGGCACCAAAACTGCTGCCTGTCTGTCTGGTGTAAAGGACAGGTACAACTGAGTGTCTCATGTATAGCAGCAAAAACTCACACCATACCACTGAATGATCCATTCCAATAGTACCATGTACATCATGAATAGCACAAGTGATAGAAATGAACCCTGCAAAACTCCAAAGCTGATCACTGTTAGTTGTGTTGAAAATGTTCCTGACAAAGTCTTTTGCGATCTGCCGGTTAAGAACTCAAACCATTTCAAAGCTATCATATTGATTACCCCATATTCTGCAATGTAATCTATCAGCATTCCATGATTCATGGTATCAAATGCTGATGAGAGATAGAGAAGAGCCAGAATTAATCATTCTTATCTATCCATCATGAAAAACAGGTCATTAAACACCTTGACAAGTTCAGTTTCTGTGCTGTGGCAAGGCTAGAATCCCAACTGTAATGGCTCATAAATGTCATACTCTTCAGATGTGCCTCTAGTTGAATTGACACTACTTTCTCGATCACCTTCCCCAGATAGGGAAGGTTCAAGATGGGTCTCTAATTTGCTAGCTGCTCCTGGTTTAAGGATGGCTTCATCAAGAGATGTTTTACTAATGCTCCTTTAAGAGCATCCTGAAAACAGCCCTCTAAAAGGGAACACCGTACAAAGGCAGCAAATACCAGACCCAGGGCTATGTGGCAGTCTACCAACAGCCACATTGGGCATGGGTTGGCCACATGCAAGTGAGATGGAAACTCAAGATCACCTTGAGAACATCAGTCTCAGTGACTGACTGAAACTCACTTCAGACATTCAGAGTGCCAGGACACCTTTTTTCTGGACCTCTGCTGGTTCCTAACACGTTACCTGGATCTATACCAGCCCTCTACTTGAAAGAATTGGAAAAACCTGTCACATTTATCTTGTCACAAAGCACCTCTGGACTGCAGGCTGACTGAATTAATGAGTCTGTCATCAGTGCAGAAGAGCTGGACCAACCTATTCTTCCCTGAGGCAATAACTCATGACAGAAGTTCTGCCTTTTTCAGAGTTATTGCCCTCTGACCTCAGTGTGTACACTGGAGATAAAAAGAGAAACAGCAGACATGATAGAGACTTATAAATACATTAATATGATACACAAGGTGAATGGCACAGAAATATTTACTTGACGTGAGAACACTGTCCAAGGGGAAACTCAATAAAGCTCGTTGGGGAGGAGAAAGATGTCACACATTTTTTCTTCATGGAGAGAGTAGTGGACAAGTGAGAGAAACTGAACAGTGAAATCATCTGTGCTAGTTCAGTGTTATGATTCAAACATTGGTGGTGCCAACAACTGGGTTAGTAAGAACATTAGGAAAAGGGGATGGATGAGGAGTTGTGATTGGCAGCCAGGGCCATCATATCCAACTATAGGTTGGGCTGGGCAGACCAGATGAGCTGCAGGATAATTTTCTGTCATTATCATCTATGTGTCTACATTTTGTAAATATCCACCAGTTGCTCTACCTTTTTCCCCTCTTCAGTAAATCTTGCACAATAAGATTTTTGCAGTTTGCAAAGCAAGTCATCCTAAAGAAATCCCTGCGCTTCATTGCTTACAGAGTATTGGTGCTGTTGTCAGTTGCTACCAAGCCAGGTGAAAATGAAAGCAGTACAAGCTACTAATCAATTGTCCCACAAAACTCCTGCAGAATATTCACACCAGTGTGCATTTTTCTAGACTGCACATGCCCAAAGTGGCTTGCTGCATGATCTCTTTGGATATAGCTGTTGCTAGCTGGGGGACATAGATGAAGTAAATGACACTCAGTGTGCTGTGATATACATATACTGTAATTTGTGGCTTGTGGCATCTTGTTCACACACACACACACACACGCACACACACACACACACACACACACACACACAGACATCTGTTATTAGGAATACGTTGGGCACAGCACACTGGTGCAATGTCTTCCTCACTGAGGCACACATACTGTGGCACAATTCTGCCATGACTACCATTGAAAAAGACGTCTGACTAGGCACTTGCCAGCTGGGAGCAGCTGTTTAAATAAAATGCCAGAATTCCTGGCCCTCCACAAATGAACTTGGCAACAGTGCATGTGTGAACATTATTGCCATATCTGCATTAAGTGCATGTGCCACAGGACAGATTCTATGGTACTTTGTATGACATCCAGAAAAGCAGGGTAAAGCAGCCTCAGTAGCATGCCACTTCAGCAAAGCATTAACAGCAGAGGCATTATAGCGATACCAGTTACAGCGATCACAATTACAGCGCAATGTACATTACAGCAATTGTGGCATAATAACGAAAGCATATTTTAGAGAATGAGAATTTAAGCACATTACAATTGTAGTGATCAGGAATATGCTACTTACCCCACTGTCTATGGTGCCGTGGAGTTAGAATCTTAGAAATAGGGGGGTTGGGGATGCAACCCCCCTGTGTCACAACAAGCATTTAATACCCGACTTGGCACCTGCCACCTTACTGTGCGGAGATTTATTGATTGTGTTAAGGAGGAGCAAAGAATTACCAAGGTACAGATGGCCCAGTTGATATCTGGAGCAGCTGCTGCTGGGAACTAAAGAAGCTTCAGGGATTTGATGGAAAGGATTGTGCTGGTGGTCGGGGAGTACAGTCGTCATCCTAGGATGGACTACCTGTTGGGGTTTGCATATAATTTTCAAATGCAAATCTAAGTAGTGTCAATATTGGTTGCTGAGTGCACTATTATGCGCTAAAAATGTTATTCAGCAAAATAACACATTGCTAAATTCAGATTCGCTATTATGTAGTTGCTGTAATTGTCTGTCGTCAAATTTAACTGCCTGAATTGACATGGAACAGTCAGCATCATGTTGTGCTGCTCTCACTGGCACTGCATACTGACTTTTGGTAAGAGAGTGCTGCTGCTTCCTCATGGGGCAACGATGTTGATGGCAAAGAGAATAGTTCTGTAGTGGGTGAAGGTGAGTGGGGGGTGGTCAAGTTCAGAGTTCCAATTAGCAGCAATGAAATTTGGTGTACTTGTATATAGGAAGCGCTTATGTTTGCTGATTGTGCACTGGTTGAAATGTTTGTGACCTAAGCTGTACCAGGCTTCCATAGCAAGTGCTTATTCACCAGCTGTAACAATTCTACCACTCTTCCATGTAACTGTAGGTCAATGTTGTCTTTTTGTACCATGCACCTTGATTTTCCTTTATTTTTTATTTACAGTATCTGGGCTTTTACGGGTTTTCTCCTGGCCCCTACACCCATGCTTCCTCAACGCACTCACACACATGCCATATTTATTTATTTATTTATTTAGTTTTTGTTGACCGGGTAAGTGCACTAGACAAATCCTGCCTATTTTCAGGCACGACCCGGGGGAGGGGAATACAGATGAATTCCAACCAAACTTGAACCAGATTAAGCTCTTGGTGGTATTTTTAGTGAATGAGAGAAATTTGGCCAGGACACTGGTGAAATTCTCCTACTCTTTTTTTCGATAAGTGCCATGGGATCTTTAACATCCACCTGAACTACCACCAATCCAGGCAGATGGGACCTCGGTTTAACGTCTCATCCGAAAGATGGATGACCGTCCCTACCAGTCATGCCATTAACCACCTACGCTGGCACTAAACCTCCACTCGGTGATGGTGGGATTATAGTCTGGTGACCCCATCCCTTCCTGGGAGAGGAGAGCCAACGCTTGATCCTGCTCCCACCCTCTCCCCCTATACCAGCACCCTGGCAATCCAAGGTTGTTCCCAAACCTGGGTCTCCAGTGTAACGCAAGGTAAGGCATCCAGCACCTCAATCCTCTGCACCACCAGGCCGGCTTGCTCCTTGATTTTTTTTAAGGTGTACTAACCAAGCACTGGGTTGATTTGTTAATAACTGACTTGTTTGTCCTCCAGTTTCTAAATGTGAACACTGTTTGCACCTGATAATCAAATGATTACAAAGGTAACAAAAAATCCTGGCTCTCACTTTTCTAATCTGTTGTGAAAAAAAAACTGACTGGTGAATTTTACTTGCTTACACAAGAGGCTGACACTTCAGATTTTGGGATTATCCCTGGCACCTACCATAGTGTGGACAGAACCGCACATGGAATACTGTGCTGGGAAAAGTGCAAATAGTATAACAGTGACAGGGGTCTTATAAACTTGTGGTAAGAACCACTACCCCTGTCACTGTAATCTCATGTTGGAGAATGTGAAGGATGCCAAGGGGGTGATGCCTGGCCAAGATGCTACCTTAGTGGAGTGGCTAGAGCATCTGCCTCCGGTGGCGTCACAGACCTGGGGCTGTGATTCAGTTCTCCCCAGGTCCCAGTATGATGCTGCATTTTTTTAAAATTGGGAAACAAAAAAAAATCCCAGCTCAAATTTGTTTTGTTTTTCCAAAGTCCACAACCCCATGGAGTTGGTTATATTTAGTCCCAAATCAGGAGTGTACAACAAAGGTACTGCTCCAGTCGGTGTGTTGTGCAGACTTTGTTATGCCACATGCTCATTTGCATGTGCGTTCTTGCTATGCGCAGTTTGAACCACAACATTATGACCCTGTGCCTCAGTGGCAACACTGGTAGAGAAACAACAATGGAACAATTAATGAAAACAGAAGGACCATGAGATGCTTCTCAGCATGAGTTTGTTTAAAACATTTTAATTAGTCTGTTCTTTAGTTGCTGCAATCAGATTATTACCCTTTTCTCTGTCTGAGCCTGAAGTTTCATATGATTTATTTATTTATATATTTATTTATTACTTTGGTAACCGGGTAAGTGCACTGATCCCAGGGACCATTTTCAGTCATGACTCCAGCCACATACAATGGCACAGAAGTAGACTATAAGTACAGTACAATGGGCAGCAGGCAAGAAACAATAGGACAAAACAAAAATTCAGTGTTATATAAGATACAAGGTTGCAAAATACAATAAATTCAGATGTACAAATACAATAAATTCAGATTTACAGTAAATGGCAGAGATAACAAGCAATATTCCTAAAAGGAAACGTGGCCCAATAGATAGGTGAGCAGTCACTCCTGGACATGGAAGGGGGTTCTCCAGAGATGAGGAGCATGGGGAGGAAGGGGAAGGGGTGGGGATGTAGGGATAGGAGGGTTTACATAAAAAGGAATGGTACCAGTTGGCACCACTGGAGAGGGTGAGAATGGGAAAGCACCAGGCAGTTAGGGCAGCTATCTAGGTGGGCATTTGCAGCTGTGGTTTGTTAGTAGCCAGGATTTGAGGTGGTGCTTAAAGGAGAGATGGGTGTTAGAAGATCTGAGTGGGGAGGGTAGCCCATTCCAAAAGATGGGTGCTACTACCGATAGAGCGTTCCCACCCATTTTGGTCAAGGTTTCCGGCACCTCAAGGGGGGTTACAATAGAGGATCAAAGACACCTAGACAAAGTACATGGCTTACCGAGGTTGGAGAGAGGTGAGACAGCACTATTTCTGACAATGGAGTCTACAAAGCTGCCTAGGGTGAATTGAAAATGGTCTTGTAGGGGGAGCCAGCCGAGAGAGCTGTAGAGGTCACAGTGATGCATGTAGAAAGGGGCAGACAGTACGAAGCAACAAGCGTTGTTGTAAGCAGCTGATATTCTAGCCCACAGGGTGGCAGAGACATGAGATTATATAGGGGAGCAGTAGTCCAGCAGGGTAGAATGTTGCCCCTGACTATGGCAAGGCGAGCAACACTGGACAGATAGGGTTTTATATGATAGACAGTGCCTAGTTTCTGGTTAATCCTGCAGATAACAAGGTCAACATGGTCAGTGAAGGAGAGAGAGGGGTCGAGCATAATCCCCAGGTATTTAAAGGTGGAGACATTTTCAAGAGCAGGGCCGTCTGGCGAGAGAATGTGGAGAGAGGAGTTGTCCACAAGGTATTTAGCAAGCATTGGTTTAGATGCAAATAGCATTGCCTTGGTCTTTTTGGCATTTACCAGCAGTAGGTTGGAAGTGAACCATCTGTGGGTAGCGCTGTAGTTCTGGGTGAGGGCAGAGGATATATGAGAGAGACACTTTTCACTATGAAAGATAACAAGGTTGTCAGCATAGAGGAGCATGTTGCAGTTGAGGCAGTCAGAGGGGAGGATGTTTACAAAGATGGACAAGAGTATGGGGCCCAGGATGGACCCTTGGGGGACCCCGGTGGCAACTGGAACGGCCGTAGAAGAGAATGATCCAATACAAATTGACTGGGAACGATCAGAGAGATAGCACCAAAACCATTTAGTGGTCTCAGCCAAGCAGCCAATCGATTGCAGTTTAGAGAGGAGGAGGAGAGTGTGGTTTACAAGATTGAAGGCTTTGGATAGGTTAACAAAGGTGGAACCAGTGGCATAGCCATGATCCATATTAGAGAGGATATGGTTGGTGAGGAGAGCTAAGGCTGTAGCGGTGCTGTGATACTTTTGGAAGCATGTTGTTGGGCACATAGGAGGTTATGTTTGGTGAAGTATTCAGATAGCTGGCAGTGGATGATCTTTTCAAGGAGTTTACTAAGGTAGGGGAGAACAGATATTGGCTGATAGTTGTTGGGGGAGTGGGGGTCACCGGCTTTAAAGATAGGGACCACCTTGGCAACCTTCTGGAGTGGGGTATGGAGAAGGTGTCAGAGAGAGAAAGAGAGAGAGAGAGAGAGAGAGAGAGAGATTAAATATTTAGGTAGGTGGTTTGGAGATGACCGAGGAGACGAGTTTTAGAAAGCATGGGGAGAGGCCATCAGCGCCTGGGCTGCCGATGTAGTGACCCCGAACTTGTTGGTGCCCCTGAGGGAAATGGCCTTAAAGTAGAATGGGGATTAGGTGGTGGAGGAGTGGGGAAGGTCAGGAGAGGGATGGGAGTTAGAGCTAGTGCCAGAGTTGGAGGACAGACTAGCAGTGTGGGCGGGGAAGGGGAGGTGGAGGAGGTGAAAGGTCTGGGAGGAGGGGATTGCTGGAGGAGAGTTTGCTAAGAAGGGCTGACAGGTCAGTGAAATGGGAGTTAAGCACCTTAGCCACATCCGAGGGGTGGGACAGTAAACCCATGGGGAAACTTAGGTGTGGACTAGGGTTGTTGATGCGGGGATGGAGCAGGGAGTTTATGGAGTCCCAGAATTTCCTTGGCTCACTGAAACTGTCCCTCTGTGTCTTCAGGTGATAGTTTCATTTTAGAGACCTTATCAAGTGCTTGCATTGATTGCACAGGTGGTGGTGGTATTCATGCCACAGGACTGGGGAGGAGTTTGATTTAAAAGCAGCCCACTTACGATCCCTCTCCTTCATGAGTGTGAGGAGTTTGGGGGTTATCCAGCGTGTACACCCTCCTCTGACTCACCTAGTGGTGATGAGGAAATAGCAGTTCTGGATGTCTAGGAGGGCACTGGTGAAGTAGGACGCAGTAGTGTTAGTATCTGTGAAGGCATATAGGCCCTGCCAATTGACGGCCTTAACATCCTTGAGGAGGAGGAATTTTTTGGCACTATTGAAGTTGCAAAAAGTCAGGTACTTGGGAGGGTGGCGGGAGGCCTTGGTGAACCAGATGGCATAGGTAGGGGAGTGATCACTCAGGGAGTCAGACAAGTTGCCTGTCTGAGTAATTCTTTCTTCACTGTTAGTGATTACCCAGTTGATTAGAGAGTGGGTGGAGGTCAGCGTGTTGAATCAGGTGGGGAGGGTGATGATTTGAGTCAGGTTGTACACCTTAAGCATGCTGGCATATTCAGTTTCATGAATATCCAGCCAGTTGAGGTTAAGGTCTCCAAGAATGATAGTATCCCTGGATGGGGAGAGACAGATCCATATCCATTAAGTAGGCTTTGAGACCAGCTACACCGCACAGCAGAGGGTTGTAACAACAGCCCAGCTAGAGTTTCTTGGTAGATCCAATCGTCAGCTCGGCAATAACCCATTCACTGGTGGAATCATTGTCGGAACAGAGGATGGATGAGGCAGAAAGTGGTTCCTTTACATACATGGCAGCACCACCTCCCTTCTTTTTCCCAGGTCTGTCTCTGTGCAGCATGGCATAACCGGCAAGTTGGTACTGGGAGCCTGAGTGCTGCTGCTTCAGCCAGGTCTCTGTTAGGCATAGGATGTGTGTATTTTGGAGGGAAATTCATGCCTCAAGGTCAGGATATTTAGCTGGGAGACTTTGTATATTCATATGGGCGATTTTAAGTCCAAAGGGGCAGGTCCAGATGTCGGAGGAGGGGGTGATGGGCAAATCTGTGGGGCCCAGGTTGGGTTTAATATCTCCTCCCAGGAGGAGCAGGGAGAGCAATACGAATTGTAGAAGCTGTCGACCAGGTGCCAGGAAGGAGGCAAGTGTGGTAACTAGTGAGAAGCCTAGCAGCGGGTGCTCCAATTTGGATAGAAAGGCAATTGTGAGGTGACTGATCGAGCTTCTGTCCCACCTGATCTAAGGGGGAAAAGAGATGTATGGATGTGAGGTTACAGTAAAGTGCCTTAGGTCAGACTGATCATTTGAAAGTACCTGGACACAGCAGTCCATGATTGTTAGGGTACCTAGCAGTGCAGCAGCTATGAGGGGAATGCCAAGGTGCTTCATGATGATAGGTGTAGCAGAAAGGGTGCAACAGCTTTCAGAATACTGCAGGCTGGAGGAGGAGGGCCGATAGTCTGAAGAGCAGTGTCAGCAGCTACTCAGCAAGGCTAGGGAGATGATTGTAGTGTATTAATAGCAAGATGCAGAGATGCACAAGCCTAAGGAATGAGGTACTACCCCTTTGAGAGAGAGAGAGAGAGAGAGAGAGAGAGAGAGAGAGAGAGAAGCCTGAGAGAAGTAGGGGCAGATCACTGGGAGACAGAAAGTGTATTTAATAAAGAAAGGAGTAGGGGGAGATGGGGTGGGTGAAAAATCACCCAGACAGCTAGACAGAGAAAGAGCTACAGTGATCCCAACTCTTCACCCTGCTTAAAGCCTTTCCCCAAAGTAATGAAATAAAAATAGGAACAATCTAAGGGCACTGCTCAGTTGGAGAGGTAGTCTGTTAAGCTGCCTCAAGGTCCAGTATAGCAACTTCAGTTTCAAATTGCACCGTATCTTAGGCAGTGGAGAGCAGGCAGGCAGCTGATGCCTGGAGGGATGTGGAGGAGCTGACCCGCTCAGGGTGCAAGGATCACCTTAGGCAGTGGGGAGCAGGCAGGCGGCAGATGCCTGGAGGGATGTGGAGGAGCTGACCCATTCAGGGTGCAAGGATCCCCTTAGGCAGTGGGGAGCAGGCAGGCAGCTGATTCCTGGAGGGATCTGGAGGAACTGACCCATTCAGGGTGCAAGGATCCCCTTAAGCAGTAGGGAGCAGGCAGGCGGCTGATGTCTGGAGGGATGTGGAGGAGCTGACCCATTCAGGGTGCAAGGATCCCCTAAGACAAGGAGAAAAACATGGGTATTAGTAGTGGGAAGAGGGGGAGGGCACTTAGTGGATTAACAGCCACAACAAAAGGACAGGGATGGGTGTAGTTTGAGCAAGGAGACAGGGAGGAAACTCAGAGGGTTAGCCAGGAGGGAAAGAAAAGCTGGAGAGGGGCCCAGGAAAGAAAGAAAAAATTAAAAGAGTACAGACAGATGGAGGTTGTGGTCTGCAAGCAAGTAGTTGCTACGGGGGGGGGGGGAGTAGTCAGACCCCAGTTCATCAGGGGCAAACAGACGAGAAAAAACACAGAACTAAGGTTAAAGTACACTCTAAGGTGCAGTTAAATTGCACTACAAGTTGCAGTTACAATTTAAATTACAATCTAAGCTGCAGTTCAAGTAAACAAACTGAACACTCTAAAAATCAAAAATCACCCAGACAGCTAGACAATGAAAGAGCTGCAGTGATCCCAACTCTTCACTCTTCTTAAGGACTTTCCCCGAGGTAATGAAATAAAAAATAGGGACAATCCGAGGGCACTGCTCAGTTGGAGATGTAGTCTTTTAAGCTGCCTCAAGGTCCAGTAAAGCAACTTCAGTACCAAATTGCACCTTACCTTAGGCAGTGGCTAGCAGGCAGGCGGTTGATGCCTGGAGGGATGTGAAGGAGCTGACCCATTCAGGGTGCAAGGATCCCCTTAGGCAGTGGGGAGCAGGCAGGCAGCTGATGCCTGGAGGGATGTGGAGGAGCTGACCCATTCAGGGTGCAAGGATGGTGAAAAAGCCTTATCTAAAAGTGTGATTCACATTCTAAGTATTCCTACTCCACTGCATCATCACCTTCAACATACAGTACAACTTCCATGTTTCACAAAACTGGGTTTTCCACCAACACTGGTATTTGACTTCCTTGTGTGTCTCACTCCAACCTCTTTTTATGGCAATCAGAATTTGTCTACATCACTTATCAGCTTCCTCAATCATTTCTTCAGTGACTTGCTCCTTCTCCTCCTCTTAGACCCCGGAGTCAGTTGAAAAACCAATTATGATTGACTTACCACATATTATGACTGATTTTTTAAACTAGTTTGAAATTTCTGACTTCAACTAACTAAAGAAAATCCAACCATTTTTTTCAACTCTTACCTTCGTTGAATTTTATTATGTAGTAGTTTGTCATACTTTTTTAACTTTGTATCTTTTTTAATTAAAATTTCGACTATACAAGCTTAATAAAATGCATGGAAAAGTCCTCCCTCCTTGAAATCAATGGGGTTCGCGCACACACAGCCTTTGCCTTCTGACATCACAAAACGGGGCTGCAGTGCCTATGTGGGGGCATGTTGGTGGGCTGAGGTCAGGAAGCAGCTCCGCTTTTAGCATTTGGGATTTAGCAGCATTATAACTTCATAAATGGGCAGAAACAAAAGGAATTATTTATGCCTCTCAACTCTGGGGCAGGTGAAGTATTGCATATGTTGGAGGGAGTAGCAACTAGTCAGCAGCAGCTAAGAAGCTGGCTGCTCTTTAAAATGCAAATACAAAGTGCAGTGAAACAAATCTACTTGACAGTTGGGCATACTTTTTGTCCACAGCATTGCACCTTGGTCATAAGCAGGACTGTCCACTCCCATGTATCCTGGTCCTGCCTTAACCTATATGTCTCAAATGTGTGATGACTTGTTAAAGTTTGTCTATGAACCTCCTTGCCTTGGGGTGACAAACTATAAAGTTATAAGTTTAAGTTATAAGTTATATTATGACCAACCACTCCTTGGATAGTGTTCCACGCCTGTATGTTACTCTTATTTGTCAAATGATGTACTTTATTTCCCATATGTCTCGTTATATTTGTCATGATGTTCTTGCAACCTTTATGTACAGTTATCTGTATCCCTTTGTTGTATTCTCCCGGGTCGTTCCTGAAAATAGGCATAATACTTGTCTAGTGTACTTACCCAGTAAACAAAAGCTAAATAAATAAATACACACAGTAGGGACCCACTAAAGCACAATAACCAGTCAAAACAAAAACAAAATATACTAAGTCCCTGAAAGCAACTAGTTGAAGCAAGGCAGTAAAACAGTATAGGTATAGAAAAATAAGCAGCAGTAATACTTGTTACTTAGAAAAAGGACTGTTAGTCTAAAATACAGTATAGGTAGGGCCTCTTAAACACCCCACAGAAGCTAGAAGGTACCCTTTTGCAAACAGAGCTAACCATCAGTATATGTTAGTTTACTAGTAGTCGTAGCATCTGTGAGACTAAAAACAGTTTAAGGGAGGACCCTTAGATATACCTCCTGTATGGTATACCAGAACTGAGATGTATCCATAGTTTAAATTTAAACCTAAAAAAACTCATGCATATTAAAAAAACGTTTTCTGACACAGTTTCCGAACTTGTACACTAATGTGTTTTTTTTAAATTTTGTTCATATTGCCATGAGGACTTTAATATTTAGTCTATCCGATTTCTACAGTGGCAAACAACAAACATTTTGTCCATTGGACCCGACCGACCATGCTCTGCTCTCCGGCCTCCTGTGGGTCTGGGAACTCATCAACCAACCACCTGCACCTGGCCTGCTCCACGACCTCATGGGAGTCTGACTTACTCACAATGCCACCTCAGTCAGAGAGAGAGCCCAGCCAAGCAATCAGCAGTAGATCGATGATGTTTGATCTCCTTGGCTTTTCAAGTTCAGCCTCCTGGGCCCCACAGCCCCCAAGCCCTCAACCAGCCAGACAAGCCAGCCCAGCACGCAACAGACACACAGACAGATTGAGTAGTCTGTGAGAGACCATCCTCCTCCTCCTCCTTCCTGCTGCCCACTGCCCAGCCCTGGCAGGCCTTACATACACGTCTCATACAGTACCTTGCTCACTGTAGTAGCCTGTTGCCAGTTTGGTCAGGTGTCGGGTGATGATTCAGTCGGCATCAGTGGGTGTCTCCATGGCTCAGGTTGCCACTGCTGCTCTACTCGGTGGTGGTGCCAGTGTTTTTTTAGAGCTGTGTGCTCCCTCCTCCCAACCCACATGGTTGGTCCCCAACCCAGACCCACATCCCCACTCTGGTACTCCACGCATTGGAACTAGTGCACCTACCACTCCTCCTCCTAGCCGACTCTGAAGACCTGACTGAGACTGAGTGAGAGTTGTCTGACGGGCCCAACCGACTGGGTCACGGACTGATCCCGACCATGACCAGACCACTGACTTGTTGCCTTCACACGATTGCTGCCTGGCTTTGCTGGAGGACTGACTGGGACCTGCACAGCCACACACTAGTCTCTCTCTGGGCACCGTACATGTTAGAACAGTGGACACAGTTCACTTACTTTTAAATTAAAGGCCAAACTGCCAAACTTTGTCCTTGCAGAAAAGCACTACTTACTCCATTGCCTACACAACAACACAGATGCCTCCTATCCTGACAATCTCCTCTCCAACCTAGGCACGCTCTCCCTGCCACCTTGTGCAGCCAGTCATAGACACTCTCAAGCTCCTGGCTCCTCCTTCTAGCTTTCCTAATTGGTGGATGCTTCATGTCCAGGAGCCAGGGTGCATTTTATTGGCACTAAGGCTCGGTGCTGGCAGTTGAAGACCATTAGATATTTGTGTCCCCCTGGCCCTCCTTCCCTTCCCCCCCAGGAAAGAAAAAAAAGAGAAAACACACTGCAGTGCACCACAAAAACAAACCTGAACGGGTCACAGAATCGTCAACTGCAGTGGATTTCAACTCCACTATTTCATAACTGCAATCCAATGCAATTGCAACTGATTGCAACTGCATTGAACTGCAACTGACTATTTCAACTGCCGACCACTGCTCTGGGGTCTACCTCCTCTTGTTCTGTGATCCTGTTGTCACTCTCACCACCAGCAGTTTATCAGATTTAGTAGTTGTCTTCCATATGGGTTGTACTCTCCCAGGCTTGGGGGGTGGTTGTTCAGCCCTGTCCCTGCTGCCCCTGAGTAATTTATAAAATATTCTAAGTTATGAAAATATAAAAGTGAATGTATAGTAGCAACTGATATTTTACAGATCAGTTTATCCACGACTGATAGTCAACCAGCCTGTTCTTGATCCTGTATCTATTATAATTATTCTTATCTGTTCTTATTTGGACGTACATCATGAATTTCTTAAAATGTATTTAATTTTGCACTTGTTTGTATGTAATACTGCTTTAATTATGATGTCATATTGCATTATAAAAGAGATGTCTGTGGTCATGTTTGCTCCTTCCCCTGACAAAGAACCTGCATGAGGCTTGAAGTACTGGGGCTTGTCCTGTTCTTGTAGTCCTTTTTGCACTTTAATAAACCCCCTGCACTCAGCATTTACATCCCTGGATTGGAGTTTTCATTTTCTGCGCACCTTTTGTACTATATGGTTGAATTTTTTTTGGTGCTGCAGTTCTTTCTCAGAGCGAAGCTGGAAACCTCAGTCTGTACTTCCTTTGGTAGACTGTTCCAATTTTATGCCACCCTCTCAGTGAAATAATACTTCCAGACATCTCTCTTGAATATTCCTCCCACTACCCTTGTAGAGATTCATATTGGGCTAGTGTCTGCTTTAATTTTAAATAACTCCTTACATTTCATTTTATTTATTCCATCTGAAAACTTAAACTTCTTTTACATGTCTCCCCTCTCCCTTCTGTCCCTCAGTGTATACAGATTTATGTCTAACAATCTTTCCTCATTTGACTTGATCTGTTGCCCTTGTATCATTTTCGTTGCTGTCTTCTGTACTGCCTCAACCCTATTCCTATCTTTTTCCAAGTGTGGATTCCAGAACTGCACACAATAGTCCAAGTGTAGTCTTACAAGGATTTGTCTAAGGGTCATACTGTAAATAGTACACACTCAATGAATGACAGCTCATTCATTGAGCGCGTACTATTTACAGTAGTATGTGCTCATATGGAGCTTAGTTAGTTGCTGGCCATGGTGGTGAGAGGTGGGCTATTCCAGTCGCTGGCTGGGTATGGGTCGGGGGGAGCGTGATGGTCTGGCACTGCCAGATGGGGGCCACTAGACTACCAGGAAGTGGCATAATTATTTGTCAGTTTTAGGTGTTGCTTATTTGTAGCCCGACCCCAGTGGGGGATCAGGGCTGGGAGGTGCTAGCCTGTTGGGCTCATTCACTGACCTTTGGGGGATTTGGGATATGGGGGATCTATAGCTCTGTGGGGCATTTATACTTCTCACGGTGGACTGGGGCATGGGGTCTGCTAGCCCTGCAGAGCTTTCTTTAAGGAGAAGTGGTGATCAGGGCATGGGAAGAGCAATAACCCTGTGGGGCATTTATACTTCTATGGGGGATCGGGGAATGGAGGGATCTGCTAGCCCTGCGGGGCTTTCTTTAAGGAAAAGTGGAGAGTAGGGCATGGGGGGGGTGATAGCCCTACAGTGCTTTGCAGTGCTTGTCTTACAGCAATTTGGGGGATTGGGACATGGGGTGGGGGTACATGTCATGGGGAATGGGCTAGCAGGCACATTGGCACAACCCCTAGTGGACGCAAGGTACACTTACACCAGCTAATAGCTGTTGTAACTGTACTTTGACAGATGCCCTCTGGGGGTTGTTCCAGGATAGCAAATATGGGGATCTGGCAGCTGCCCTTCCAGAATATGGTGCAACTGCTGCCGCAAACCCACTTGCACCATGTCACAGGGGGTTATGGCATAATTGGTGGCATATGTCCACTTTGGCGCAAGCAGCCTGCAACATATCACAGGCTGCTTTGCAGAATTCCAAATGTTGCAATTCATGGTGTAAATTGCTACTTGCACCATTTTTTTTTGGTGCAAGTCACTTTATGCCAGGCATAACCCCTTCTAGACTTGGACTCATTTTCTGTAACCTAGTGTGAAACAGTCCTTTTTCTAAAATTTCATGTTTTTGTCTTACATTGGTTGCTCAATTCTCACTCTCCTTTATTTTTGCCTCCCGGCAGAGACAGTACCACACCACCATTGGGGTTTGAATGGCCACAGCCATATGTACAGTATATTAAACTGTATTCATGCATTATACATATGACATGCACTGGAGGGAGTCTCTCATCAGGACCCTGTCTTTGCCTTTTCAGCCAAGAGAGCAAGAGCCATAGCCTACCCCTGTGGCAAGGCACTCTCCTGAGGTAATAATGGCACCAGGCATGGGGGAGCACCATTCACCGTCTGGCTTGGGTGCTGCACCAGGTAGGCCTCTCCACTTGCATGAGAGATCGTGGACATCCATCAGGGAACTTCACTCCAAGGGCCAGACTTGGTGAACCACAGCCCTGTGGGAACAGTGCTGGCATGGTGAACTCCAGCCCATCTGTGCTGGATGTGAGCAGCACTAACCCCTATGGTCACCTATGAGACACAAGTCCATACTGGCTGCAAGTGCTCACCTCTTTCCCTATCTTGGGGCTGGGTGGACCCAATCCCACCTGAGACTAGGGATGGCTGCTTCCTCATTTAGCTCTCTCCTGCTCCTCCGCACAGCTGGTTGTACCCCTCCCAAGGGGGAATGGGTCCAGGTGTCTGCCCTGCTTTATCCATCACCAAGGATCCCCCCCCCAGCTAGCTCTGCCAGCCTGGAGAGGAGGCAGCGAAAAGTAGTACATTCCATGTCCCATACTGCCCTTTCAAGTGAAAAAGAGGGGATGGGGAGGCAGGGAATCACCTCTCCACCATTTGATTTCTCTGGGAAGGGATATTGTACACTAATGTGAAATGTGATGCTGTGCCTGCTGACCCATTCACTGAGTCCCTGTTCTGGAATTTATTTATCTATGTATTTATTTAAGTTTTTATTTATTTACTTTGCAGGTTAGTCTATGGACATTGAGGGTCCATTTTCATAGATGACTACAGTTAATTATATAGAACAATAAAAGTTATACCTTATAGCATATGTAGTACAGTGCCATCATTGGTTAATGATACCATATTCACAGAGAGGGTGGTGGACACATAGAATAGTCTGCCACAAGAGGTGGTGGGAACGAGCACAGTGGGGGCTTTTAAACATGCCTGTGATAAGCATTGCATATTAGATTGCTGATGATAATTTCTGCACTTTTATTTTAAAGTTTAAGACTGATTCTGTATTCTAATCTGTCTGGCTACTAAACCTGCCCCCTGGACCTGGCACCAAAGGTTCTGGTCAGATACACACCCATTTAGCACCCTTTGTTTTAGCTCCATGCTGCAATTTATTGCTTTTTTAGTCTACTTTTCCATTTACAAACTATACTGTAAAGCCAGTAGAGGGCAACATAGAAACATAGAATTTGACGGCAGATAAGGACCGCTTGGCCCACCTACCCCCAGCTAGAATTGCCTTATGTCTGTCCCATGCATTCTTGAATTCCCCACTGTTTTTGACTCTACAACCTCCTCAGGAAGGCTGTTCCATGCATCTACAACCCTCTCTGTGAAGAAATACTTCCTCACATTACCTCTGAGCCGTCCCCCCTCTATCTTCAAATTGTGTCCCCTTGTTCTTGCACATCTCTTTTTCTGAAAGATGCTACCCTCTTGGACTTTGTTGATTCCCTTGAGGTATTTGAAAGTTTCTATCATGTTCCCCCCTCTCCCTTTTTTCCTCTAGGCTATACATCTTAAGCTCCTTTAGTCTTTCTTCATATGTCTTCTGGTGCAGACCCTGCACCATTTTGGTTGCTGTCCTCTGGACAGCCTCCACTCTGTCTATGTCTTTGTGGAGATGGGGTCTCCAGAACTGTACACAGTACTCCAGACGTGGTCTTACCAACTGTCTGAACAGGGGGCCAACAACTTCTTGTTTTCTACTGGTGATGCCTCTCTCTATGCATCCCAGTATCCCCCCTGCCCTTCTTACTGCCTTCTCACATTGCTGGCCCACCTTTAGGTCATCTGATATGACTACTCCCAGGTCCCTTTCCATTTTTGTTGTTGTCAGTATCTCACCCCCCATTGTGTACTCTTCCCCTGGGTTTTTGTTTCCCAGGTGCATTACTTTGCACGTCTTTGCGTTGAATGTTGCAATCCTCTTCCCACTGCTCTTCCTTAACACTTCTAGTCCTGGGTCATTCATACCTAAAGCCAATTATTTACATCCAAACATTCAGTGGTGTGATCTGAATCTGTAAGTCTGTACAAAGCCTCTACTACCCTACCCAGAATATTTTCCAGCTCCCTCCTATTCACATCCTTCCTGGTTCTTACCCTTATCCCAGTCTCCCCCTCTACACCTATTGCCACTTCTCTCTCCCCTTCCCTTCTAGAAACCTCCTTCATCCTGTCAATCACCCCCACAGCTCCTCTTGTAAACAGACCCCACTCTCTCTACTACCCCCAGCCTCTCTGTTTTCCCTTCTTAGTCATTTTGCCTTTCTTCATTTCTTTATCTCCTTCTCTCCACCCCTCCCTCCCGTATTTCCTACTCTAATTACAAAGTCCTAAACTTCACTATTTCATCCTTGCCCTCCTCCTCCTTCTTTCATCAGGGAACATCCACCCCAACCCTGGCCCTATTTCTTTTCCTACCCTGGCTCCTTACCCAAATAACATGTCTCCAAACCCCACTTCCACTACAACTCTTCCTAACGGGTTGGAACTCCTCCACCTGAACATCTGCAGCTTGCTACCTAGAAATCATCCTCCTACAAACTCTTATGATTTCACACATCCCTGACATCCTAATTATTACTGAGATATGGCTCAAAAAAAGCATCCCTGACAATGCCATTGCTATCGCTGGGTATTCCTTCTCCAGACAAGATAGATTGGGCCAATGGGGGGGAGTGGCCATGTATATCCTGTCCTCACTACAATTTACTACCACCCTATCTACCTACATCCCAGCTACCTATGAAGTCCTTGTCACCCGTATTACCCTTCCTTTCTCAATCCCAATCTTTGTGGCTGGCATCTATTGCCACCCAAGCATTCAACTCTCGGTCATGACTGAACTCTTAGACAACATTACCTCCCTCTGGCAATCTGGTGAACTGTTCATAATGGGTGATGTGAATCTAATTTGGTTGTCTCCCAAGATAAAAAGCTATGCAATGATGTCACTGCTCTAAAACTCACTCAATTTATACTTGAGCCCACATGCCCTAATCCCAAAACACAAAACCACACCCTGCTTGACTGGGCACTCACAACCCACCTGCACCACATCAATAAATCTGGTCTCCTCCCTGATGGCCTTAGTGATCACAACCCGTTTTAATTATACGTAGGTCCGCCATGCTCTCCCCCTAAAATCATACAGCTCCTGTCCTTTAAATCCTTAGACCTTACCCCACTCTGCTCTGCTCTGCACTTGCTTCCACTGACTGGGTCCTCCTCTCCACTGCCATTTCTGTTGACCAAGCCCTTGACTATTTTAAGGATAAATTTATTGCCACCTGGAATGCCTTTGCTGCTTTCAGAAAGACCAGAGTCCATGGGCTTCACCTCCCCTGGATCACCCCCGATCTACTGGCCTGCTTCAGGAACCGTGACCAGGCCTGGAGAAAACACAAATCTACTAAACATCCAAATGACTACGCCAAGTACAGAATGCTATGCAATTCATGTACTAAAGCTACTAGACTGGCTAAGTCTGATTATTTCAACTCCTCATTCCTGACTAACATTAACTCTCCATCTAAATTCTGGAGGGTAGTCCGTACCCTACTCTCTCCTCCCTCTCCCCCCCTCCAGTTCTCAAAATAAATAACTCCATAGTTTCTGACCCTGGCTCTGTGGCCAATTAATTTAATGGCTACTACAGCTCATGTGCCACACCTCTTCTAAATTACCTCTCCCCTTGCCACCTACTAACTTCAGCCCTTCACCTCAGCCAGTGTCTACCCCTCCCCCTTTTTCCTTTTCTACTGTCTCCTCTGACAAAACTCTTAGTGCCCTCCTATCCCTCAACTCCTCTAAAGGCTCCTCACCAGATGAGCTTGATCCTAAACTTCTCTACCTTTCTGCTCCTGCAATTGCTTATCCTATCTCCCTAATCCTTAACCTCTCTTTTATTTCTGCCCAAGTACCCTAGTCCTGGAAACACTCTGTAGTCCTTTCTGTCCCCAAGCGTGGTGACACATACACTTCTGGCAACTATTGCCCCATTTCCCTCCTTTCTATCCTTGCCAAACTTCAAGAACATTTAGTTCTCTCTCAGCTATCACCCTTCCTCTCCAATTCCTCCTTCTTCACTCCCTTCCAATCTGTTTTTCTGAAGAACCACTCAACAACCACCTCCCTCCCCCCTCAGGCTTACTGACTCCATTCTTTCAGGGATGGGCGATGGTCTGTTCACCTTGGCCATCTTTGTAGACCTAGCCAAAGCTTTCAACACTGTTTCCCATCCCCTACTTCTTGATGCCCTCTCTTCAGCTGGCCTTGCTCCATCAGCCACCAACTGGTTTAAATCCTACCTCATTGGCAGGACCCTATCAGTGAGAATCCTTGATTCCTTCTCCCCTCCACTCCAATTCAACACTGGTGTCCCTCAGGGCTCAGTGCTTGGTCCCCTACTCTTCTCCATTTTCCTTAATGATCTTCCCACAGCCTGCTCATCCTCATCTATCCACATGTACACTGACAATACAATTTTATACAGTTCTGGCAAAAACCCTGCTGCTGTAGAAACCAGCTTACAGCATGACTTCAACCAAGTTCAGCTCTGGTTTGCTTCTCACCAGCTTTTTCAAAACACCAAGAAGACAGTCTCAATGACCTTTGGCACCAGGCAGAGACTTTAGGCTCCCAGCCCTACCCACCTTCCATACCCTTGATGGGACCATCCTGGAGGACACCTCCTCATTTACATATCTGGGGGTTTTGTTGGACCAGCACCTCAACTTCTCTGTGCATATTGATGCTATCCTGAAGAAACTGTGCCCCAAGCTTGGTGCTCTATACAGGAATCGTGGTTGCATCCAGCTGACTGTGAGGTTCAAAATTGTCCAGAAGATGATGCTCCCCATATTTGACTACTGTGTCATAGTCTATGGTGCTGCTCCCAAATCTTTCCTGACCAAGCTGGACACTCTCTTTAACTCCTTCTGCCGCTTTGCTCTTGACTCCCCTTACAGATCCCACCACTGTGAACTCTATTGCTCTGTAACGTTCCTTCCATATCTCACAGACACATCTCACACTGTGCCAAACTAACCTCCAAATTCTGGTTCAGAGTACTCCCCTCCTATCTCTCATCCTCTATCTCCACTCCACCTCCCCCACCCACTGTCTTAGATCTAATGACGCCCACACCTTGAAGGTCCCTCACTGCTCCACCCTCATCAGTCAGACTGGTTTCGCCCATCGCTTCCCTAAAATCTGGAATTCCTTCCCCATTGAAATATGACACTCCTCCTCCAACTACTCTCTTACTGCTGCCCTACACAATTACCTCTCCCTCAGCTGTTCCTGCTTTACCCCTCTTTAATACTTATCCCCAGTTTCTGCCTTCCTACTCTGAACCTCCCTGGCAGGATTCTCAACATTCTGAAGGGGGAATCAAGAAATGACTACACCTTCTCCTCATATTCATTTCTTGCCTCTCCCCTCTCTTCTCTACCTGCCCTTCTTGGTCACCTGTGTGCACAACCTACCTATCCTTTTTACTGCAACAGCACTTGCGTACTGCCTTGAGCCTGCTCCTGGTACACTCATGCACTATAAATGGTTCTGTTGCATTATTACTCTTTTGTAGTTTTATATATTCTTTTGTATGATTTTGGACATATATTGTAATTCACACAATGTTCCACTACTGTTTATTGCACAAGACCTTGTGTTCCAACTGTTGCATAATCTTACAATGTTGTATTGTTTGTACTCCCCACATACTGTTGTAACTGATCATCCTTCACAACCCTATGTAACC
Organism: Neoceratodus forsteri; assembly: GCA_016271365.2. Taxonomy (NCBI): domain Eukaryota; kingdom Metazoa; phylum Chordata; order Ceratodontiformes; family Ceratodontidae; genus Neoceratodus; species Neoceratodus forsteri. Next base: position 170,898,177 of record CM028131.1, on the reverse strand, counting down.
CCCTCTCCCCAATTTGCACCATGAGATGACCAACCTGTTGTTCAGTGTGCCCTCCTGGTGAAACATTTCAATAAATAAATAAATAATAAGCACAAGGGAACCTTGCGGTGGGAAGGAGTGATGAATAGCCTCTGACCAGATAGGGTCAGAGGCTGCAAACAAGTATAGGACTTATGGGCAGACTGGATGGGCCTGGCAGTCCTTATCTGCCAACAATGTCTATGTTATACGATGAAAACAGCAGTGATTTAAAACAATGACAATATATGATATTCAGGAACATCACCTCCAGGACTGCCAGCTGTGCACCTTTGAGCCAAGTTTCTGCTACCGCTGCCCCCCAACAAACTTCAGCCAATTGGGGGAATGGTATTTTTGGAAAGCTGCACCTTTAGAGCCCCACAGCCGCTCCTACAAAGGGCTTCCTGGTCAATTATCCCTCTCACTTGTGTCCTTTGCATGAAGAACATGTGCAAAGGACATCAAGAGTCTGTCAGAGTCAGCTGGAACAGATGGGACAATGGCAGGATATGCTACTGGTAGACTGCACAAGCTCAGTCCAGGAAAAAACACAAGACATGTGCCACCCAGGGACCACCAGGGTCACTGCCATTGCCTCACCTCAGAGGTTGCCATGAAAGAGGAGTGGTTGGACCACAGTGAGCTCTGGGAGGGTGAGGGTGGTGGAACAGAGGCTCATTCCTCCAGTTCTATCTCTCCACAATTTCTATGCCATTCTGGAAAAGTGTGGTTCCTCTATGGAGGCACCCACAGTGGAGACCAAGGAGGATGCTGGGAACCTCCACAAAGGAAACCCAAAGGAGGGTGGCATGGGACCCCACAGGGGAAGGAAACAACTCCTGGTGGGGGACTCCATTGTTAGGAAGGTAGAACTGGAGGAGGAAGGGGAGAGGGAGATAAGGTGCCTGCCTGGTGCCATGGCTTGGAGAGACAGGGAGCGAATCCTCAGGATCGCATGAGCAGCAGCACAGGGGAGGGAGCTGGATGTCATTGTCCACCTAGGGACAAATGACCTGGCTAAGAAAGGGATCAGAGCAGTGCAAGAAGCATTTGTGGAGATGGGCCGGGGCCTTAGAAAAATAGCACACACAGTAACCTTCTCGGAGGTGCTGCCTGTCTATGGCATGGGTGAGGCTAGGGTGCTCCACACCATGGGATTCAATCAGTGGTTGAAAAACTGGTGCAGAGCTCAGGGATTTGGCTTCATTGGAGACTGAGGGTCCACCTGGAGGGATGCCAGCCTATACTGGCATGATGGTCTGCATCTGTCCTGGAGGGGAACCAGGATCCTAGGTGATAGGTTTAAATACTTCATTGACAAGTATTTAAACTACCCAAGGGGGGAGGCACTGGAAAGGAGCAGGGAAATCCTACCCCCCCCAAAATATCAGGGTACAAAGTGAGGTAGACACCAACATAGAGATGTCAATAGGGAGAAGCGCAGGGGTAAATGGAGAAAGTGACAAATGCAATAAGGACAGGGATGGGGCAAAAACGGGTAAGGCCATCAAGAAATGGAGGGTAATGAGTACCAATGCCCGTAGTCTGGGCAACAAGCTCCCTGAACTGGTGGCCTTGATGGAAGAGGGATGCCTAGATATTGTAGCAGTCACAGAGACATGGTACACATAGAACCATGTCTGGGATGTTAACATACCAGTGTACACAACCTACAGGAGAGACAGGGAGGGCAGAAGGGGGGGAGTAGCTCTCTATGTAAGGGAAGGGATAAAAGCAACTGAACAAATGAGTAAACAGGAAGGAGAGGAGGCACTGTGGGTCACCTTAGAGACTGGAAATGGCACCACAATCCACACAGGGGTTGTATATAGACCCCCATGTCAGGGGGAGGGAATGGACAAGGATATGATAGAAGGCATACTTAGGATGGCAGAGAAAGGGGAGATACTGTTGATGGGGGACCTTAACATGCCAGATGTTAACTGGAGCACCTTTGCGGCAGCCACATCCAAAAGCAGGGCCATTCTTGATGCCCTTCAGGCGGCATGCCTCAAACAGCTAGTTTTGGAACCCACTTGTGAGGGAGCAATCTTAGACCTCATACTCTCAAATGGGGACAGTGAGAGGATCTCAGATCTAGAAGTGTGTAGCCATTTGGGAACAAGTGACCACCAAACAGTGTGGTTCATGATACATGCTACAGAAGTCAAGCCATACAAAGTGAGGTTCTGGACTTCAGGAGGGCTGACTTTGGCAAGATGGGAGAGTGCCTTAGAAAAGCACTAGCAAACAGGCTAGAAGGAGGGGTGGAGCAACAATGGGCAAATATCAAAACTGCAATCACAGAGGCAACAAGCCTTTGTGCGAAGCAAATAAACAAATCAAAATGAAAGAAAAAGCCACTATGGTTCTCAAAAGAGGTGGTGGTGAAGGTTAGTGAGAAAAAGATAGCATTTAGGAAGTATAAGGAACCACAGAAGGAGCAGGACAGAGAACTGTACCAGTTAAGGCAGAAGGAAGCAGGGAGGGTAGTCAGAATAGCAAAGACACAAACTGAGGAAATGATAGCTAACTCGGTTAAGAAGGGGGATAAAACATTTTATAGATATGTCAGGGAGCATAGAAAGACAAAGGGAGGGATAGTGAGGCTGAATAGAATGGATGGTGGGTGGGCAGAGAGTGACAGTGATAAAGCAGGGATACTGAATGAATACTTCTGTTCAGTATTCACAAAAGAGGAAGTGGGGGAGGTGCCTAATCCAATTAATAGAAGCACTCTGGAGAGGGGGGTTGATCCCAGTCCTTTCACAGAAGAAAGGGTTCTGAAAGAACTCCTAAAACTGAAGGTGGACAAAGCAATGGGGCCAGATGGAATTCACCCCAGAATTCTAAAAGAATTAAGCAGAGAACTAGTGACACCACTGACTACGCTTTTTAACAAATCATGGGAGGATGGTGTGGTACCTGAGGACTGGAAGAAGGTGGATGTGATTCCTCTTCACAAAAGTGGGACCAAGACGGAGGCAGGAAACTACAGACCTGTCAGTTTGACCTCTGTGGTAGGAAAAGTGATGGAATCACTTCTGAAGGAAAGAATTGTTGAGTACCTAGAAGCCAGTGGGGCACAGGACCCAAGGCAGCATGGGTTCACAGCAGGAAGGTCATGTCAGATGAATTTAATTGATTTCTTTGACTGGGTGACCAAAGTAGTAGACCAGGGAGGGGCTGTGGACATGGCCTACCTAGACTTTAGCAAGGCATTTGACAGTCCCACACAAAAGATTAGTAGTCAAATTAACCAGCCTGGGAGTGGGTCCCAAGGTGGTAGCCTGGGTAAAACATTGACTGAACAACAGGACACAGAAGGTAATTGTAAATGGAGTCCACCCTGAAGAAAGAGGGATTACTAGTGGGGTACCGCAGGGCTCAGTACTGGGTTCAGTCCTTTTTAATGTCTTTATAAGTGACATTGCAGAGGGACTGGAAGGAAAAGTATGCCTCTTTGCAGATGAGACAAATATCTGCAACAGGGTTGATACACAAGGAGGCATGGAAAGGATGAGGAGGGACTTGGCAAGGTTGGAGGAATGGTCAGAAGTATGGCAGCTTGGAGTCAATGCAAAGAAGTGCAAAGTAATGCACCTGGGAAACAAAAACCCAGGGGAAGATTACACAATGGGGGGGAGGTAGTAACAACAACAAAAATGGGAAGAGACCTAGATGTAATCATATCAGATGACCTTAAGGTTGGCAAGCAATGCGAGAAGGCAGTAGGGAGGGCTGGGGGGATACTGGGATATATAGGAGAGGTATCACCAGCAGAACACAGGAAGTTGTTATCCCCTGTACGCAGACAGTTGGCGAGACCCCATCTGGAGTACTGCATACAGTTCTGAGACACCATCTCCGCAAGGACATAGACAGGATGGAGGAAGTTCAGAGGAGGGCAACTAAAATGGGGCAGGGTCTGCAAGAGAAGCCATATGAGGAGAGACTAAAAGAGCTTAATATGTATACCCTTGAGGAAAAGAGGAGAGGGGGGACATGATAGGAACGTTTAAGTACCTCAGTGGAATCAACAAAGTCCAAGAGGGTAGCATCTTTCAGAAAAAGAGATGTGTAAGAACAAGGGGACACAATTTGAAGATAGAGGTGGGATGGCTCAGGGGCAATGTGAGGAAGTATTTTTTCACAGAGAGGGTGGTGGATGCATGGAACAGCCTTCCTGAGGAGGCTGTGGGGTCTAAAACTGTGGGAGAATTCAAGAATGCATGAGACAGACATAAAGCAATTTTTGTGGGGGGTAGGAAGAAATAGGCTGTTGGTTAAATAGGAACTGCAGCTTATCCTCTAGGTAGGGCAATGGGCAGACTAGGTGGGCCAAGCGGTCCTTATCTGCCATCAAAGTCTATGTTTCTATGTTACAGGAACTGGAGCAGCTGCCACCATCAACAACAAAACAGCAAAAAACACATTCAAAGTACACAGGCTAAGTTGCTGTAACCCTCCACTTCTCATTAAAGCTTTCGGAAGATCAATAAAGCTACATGATTTGGAAATCCCACAACAGCCTCATGCATCAGTAAATCCATGATTTTGGTGACTTTCACCATACAGTCTGACAAGGACCTTATTCTTCTGTTTGGACAAATTGAAAGACATTGTTGCTTGTGAATCATACAGTCTATGAACACTGTATAATCTCAAGCACTAGTTTCACTGCCCACTGCATGGGTCTCTCCTGCATTCCTTCTGCTGTTTCAAATGTGCTGTGTACCCCATGTGCCTCCTAGTTATTTTGTGCAACATATTTCCTTTCTAGGTCAAGGTGCTCCCCGGCTATTTTTCCTAACTTGTTGTTTGATTACTGTTTATAACCTTGCTTACCATCTACCACTGCACTATTTTTTGGTTTACTACTACCTAATGCCCAGGGTTTAAGCCAACTAACTTTTGCTTTGACCTTTAGTTCAAGGGGACCCGGTCAAAAGAGCGTGTTCAATATGGTGTAGTGAAAAGCACATGTCAATGTGAGCGTGAGCATTAATAGTGAGTTGTGCTTAATAGCGTGTGGCTTTAGCATCACTTGTGTAGCTGTCTGTCAGTCAGACCGAGCATTGCAACTTCCTGATCATGCAATGGTCAAGCATGCTGGCTGTGTGGCTTAGAGGTTAGAGTGACAGGCTTGGCATGGTGTTATATGTCCACTTGATCCAGGTTCGAGTCCTCCTCTGTCCTTTCACTTGATTTTTTTTTTTGCTGTCACACCCTACAACTTTGCCCCCCTCCCAAGTTGTATTGGTGTGGTGGCTTGTGCATTGTTGAAGATCCCTGAATAAAAATGTTCAACACACCTCCCCCACCAAAGTTTCATGCCCTGTGGAGTTTATTTATTTTGTTCACCCACCCAAATTTCTCCCTCCCGCCGAAGTTGCGTGCGGCACAGAATTTTATTACAGAATATGCCCCTACCAGGTTCTGTGCAACTCTGAGCAGAATTATTTAACCTGCCCAGACCCTGATGTTCACCCACCCCGAGTCACAGCACTGTCTGACCCCTTGCTGTTTTTCCTCAACTTGTTTTGAGTCTGGTTGTTTTTCCTGTGTGGTTTTTGATTGTGCTATTTTCTTGTTGGTCTTTTGACCTAGACCCTAGTTCAAGTCACTGTGTGATTTTTATTTGAGCTCAGGCAATCAGCTTAGTTCCCTGTGCTTAGCTCCCTTGCCTTATTTCTCTGACAACAGAACAACATCCTCCTTTTCATTATGCTTAATGCTCTTTAGTTGTTGTCTCAACTGTATGTATATGTTTAGTTGTTAGTGTTTGCATATCCTAAGCCTCATAAGCAGCTTCTGTACCTCATTGTGCCTCAGTTTATTAGCCACTGCTTTCAGCTTATAGTATCAGCACTAGTTGTTTACATTTTCTGCATCAGCTAGTGTGTGGTACCTACCTACAGCCCACGCCTAGGAGGGTTAACTGCTCAGCTGTTTTGACATGTTGGTATTCCACTGTGTTGCTCTCTAGCACACTTTGTTCACTTTATCCATGTATGTTTTAACTGTATAGTTTTATTATTTCAACAATCTATGTGCAGCGCTGTGATGTGTTGTAATTCCACTTAATTAATAAATGATGATTCTTCGTGTGATTGCTATTGTAAAAAAAGAAAAAACCTTGGGGAGGTCCTAGTACTTAGTCCCATGGAAAAGAGATACACTACTAATGGGAAGTGATGTTCCCTAATAGTGAAAAAAAAACATAATTTCAATAGAGAGGGAGATGGACATGTGGTGAGTGGTACAATGCACTGGCTGTGGGGTGGCAGTCTTCCAGGACACATTCTGGAGGCTGTGATGCTGCCCTATTTGCAGACACCTCTCTTCTCTGAGGGAAGAGGTTGCCCATCTCCAGGCAGATCTGGCAAGGAGTAGGGAAACTTCCCCCACCCAGGACCTGGCAGGGGATTGGGAAGTCTCCTTCCCAACCCAGGGACAACCAGGGATGCAGCCGCTGCCTCAGAGGTTGCCAAGAATAAGGAGTGGTTGGACTACAGTGGGCTCAGGGAGGGTGAGGGTGGTGGAACAGAGGTGCATCTCTCCAGTTGTACCTCTCCACAATTTCTATGCCTTTCTGGCCGAGCATTGTTCCTCTATGGAGGCACCCACAGTGGAGATCAAGGAGGATGCTGGGAACCTCCACAAAGAAGACCCACAGGAGGGTGCTATGGGATCCTACAGTGGAATGAAACAACTTCTGGTGGGGGACTCAATTGTTAGGGCAGTAGAACTGGGGGAGGGAGGAGAGAGGGAGGGAGGTAAGGTGCCTGCCTGGTGCCATGGCATGGAGGGACAGGAAGCAAATCCTCAGGATCATGGGAGCAGCTGCATGGGAGAGGGAGCTGGATGTCATTGTCCACCTAGGGACAAATGACCTAGCTGGGAATGGGATCAGAGCTGTGCAGGAGGAGTTTGTGGAGTTGGGGAGGAGCCTTAGACAAGTAGCATGCACGGTAACCTTCTCAGAGGTGCTGCCTGTCTATGGCATGGGTGAGGCTAGGGTACTGTGCACCCTGAGATTCAAAGAATGGTTGAAAAACTGTTGTGGAGCACAGGGTTTTGGCTTCATTGGGTACTGGGGGTCCACCTGGAGGCATACAGGCCTATACTGGCATGATGATCTGCATCTGTCTGGGAGGGAATCCTAAGTGATAGGTTTAAATGCTTCATTGGCAAGCTTTTAAACTAGCCAAGTGGGAGGCACTGAAAAGGAGCATGGAATTCCCAGCCTCTCCCCACAAAACAGGGTAGTTAGAGAGGTTAACACTAAGCTAGAGAGGTCAATAGGGGGCAGGGTAGGGGTAAACAGAGAAAAAGGCAAAGGCTGTAAATACTGGGATGGAGCTAATATTAGTAAGGCCATCAAAAAATGGAGGGCAATGAGTACCAAGGCCCATAGTCTGGGTAACAAGCTTCCTGAACTAGTGACCTTGATGGAAGAGGGATGCCTGGACATCGTGGCAGTCACAGAAACCTGATACACAAAGAACCATGACTGGGATGTCAACATACCAGGGTACACAATCTACAGGAGGGACAGGGAGGATAAAAGAGGAGGAGGAGTAGCTCTCTACATAAGGGAAGGGATGAAAGCAACAGAACTAAAGGGTAAACAGGGAGGAGAGGAGGAACTGTGGGTCATCTTGGAGACAGGAAATGGCACCACAATCCACACAGGGGTTGTATGCAGACCCCATCTCAGGGGCAGGACATGGACAAGAAAATGATAGGAGGCATTCTTAGAATGGCAGAAAAAGGGGAGATATTGTTGATGGGGGACATGAATATGCCAGATATTAACTGGAGCACATTTGCTGCAGCCACATCCAAGAGCAGAGTCATTTTTGATGCCCTACATGGGGCATGCCTCAGGCAGCTAGTGTTGGAACCCACTCAGGGGGAGCAGTCTTAGACCTGCTACTCTCAAATGGATGGTGAGAGGATCTCAGATTTAGAAGTGGGTAGCCATCTGGGAACAAGTAACCACCGGACAGTGTGGTTCACAATAAACACAGCCATAGAGTCAAGCCATACAAAAGCAAAGGAACTGGACTTTTGGAGGGCTGACTATGGCAGAATGAGAGAATAAAATGAGAACAAGGGCAGGCTCAGCACAGTTGTAAAAGGAGAAACAGTCCACTTGTTCTCATTTGGCTTGTGTGTTTCAGTATAACGTAGCTTCAGTTGGGGTTCTTCCTGAGCTGCCCCCATTTGGACTTGTAAGAATGGGAGAGTGCCTAAAGAATGCACTAGCAAAAGGGCAGGAAGAAGGGGTGGAGGAACAATGGGGCAAAAATCAAAACTGCCATCACAGAGGCAACAAGCCTTTGTGTGAAGCAAATAAACAAAACAAAATGAAAGAAAAAAAAACACTATGGTTCTCAAAAGAGGTGGTGGGGAAGGTTAGGGAGAAAAAGATAGCATTCAGAAAATATAAGGAATCACAGAAGGAGCAGGAAAGAGAACTGTATCGGTTAAAGCAGAAGGAAGCAGGGAAGGCAGTCAGAATAGCAAAGGCCCAAACCAAAGAAAAGATAGCCAACTCAGTTAAGAAGGGATACTGTTTTACCTTTTATAGGTACATTAGTGAGTGAAGAAAGACCAAGGGAGGGATAGTGAGGCTTAATAAAGGGGAAGGGAGGGAAGGGTGACAGTGAAAAGGCAGAGATACTGAATGAATACTTTTGCTCAGTATTCACAAAAGAAGAGGAGGGGAACATACCTAAACCAAACAATAGAGTCACTCTGGATAGGGGGATCGATACCAGTCCATTCACAGAGGAAAGGGTCCTGAAATAACTCTTAATACTCAAGGTGGACAAGGCAATGGGGTCTGACAAGATTCGCCCCAGAACACTGAAAGAACTAAGGGGAGAACTAGTGACACCACTGACTATCCTTTTTAACAAGTCATAGAAGGATGGTGTGGTACCTGAGGATTGGAGGAAGGTGGATATGATTCCCCTTCACAAAAGTGGGAGCAAGGCAGAGGCAGGAAACTACAGACCTTTTAGTTTGACCTCAGTGGTAGGGAAAATGATGGAATCACTTCTGAAAGAAAGAATTGTTGAGTACCTAGAGGCTAGTGGGGCACAGGACCCAAGACACCATTGATTCACACTGGGAAGGTCAGGTCAGAGGAATCAAATAGATTTCTTTAACTGGGTGACCAAAGTAGTAGACCAGGGAGGGGCTCTGGACATAGTCTACTAGACTTTAACAAGGCATTTGACACAGTCTCACACAAAAGATTAATAAACAAGTTAGCCAACCTTGGAGTGGGCCCCAGGATGGTAGCCTGGGTTTACAATTGGCTGGACAAAAGGACACAGAGGGTAATAGTAAACAGAGTCCACCCTGAAGAAGTGGGGTTACTAGCAGGGTACTGCATGGCTCAGTATTGGGGGTGATCCTCTTTAATGTCTTTATAAGTGACATTGCAGAGGGACTGGAAGGAAAAGTATGCCTCTTTGCAGATGACAGAAAGATCTGCAACAGGGTTGATACACAAGGGGAGTGAAAAGAATGAGAAGGGACCCGGCAAGTTTGGAGGAATGGTCAAAAGTATGGCAGCTTAGATTCAATACAAAGAAGTGCAAAGTAATGCACCTGGGAAACAAAAATCTACAGGAAGAGTATACAATGGGGGGGGATACAAACAACAACAAAACTGGAAAGGGACCTGGGGTAGTCATATCAGACAACTTAAAGGTAGGCAAGCAATGTGAGAAGGTAGTAAGGAGGGCTGGGGGAATACTGGGATGCATAGGGAGAGGCATCACCAGTAGAAAACAGGAAGTTATCATCCCTCTGTACAGATAGTTGGTGAGACCCCATCTGGAGTATTGCATGCAGTTCTGGAGACTCCATCTCCAAAAGGACATAGACAGGATGGAGGCAGTCCAGAGGAGGCAACTAAAATGGTGCACGTTCTGCACCAGAAACCATATGAAGAGAGACTAAAGAAACATAATACGTATACCCTTGTGGAAAGGGGGGGCATGATAGAAACTTTCAGGTACCTCAAGGGAATCAACAAAGTCCAAGAGGATAGCATCTTTCAGAAAAAGAGATGTACAGGAATAAGGGAGCATAGTTTGAAGATAGAGGGGGATGGCTCTGGGGCCAGATGAGGAAGTATTTCTTCACGGACACATGGAACAGTCTTCCTGAGGAGGTCGTGGTGTCAAAAACAGTGGGGGAATTCAAGAATTCATGGGACAGCCATAAAGCAATTTTAGTGGGGAGATAGGAGGATGTAGGCTGTTGTTTAACTAGAATCTGCAACTTGTCCAATAGGTAGGGAAATGAGGAGACTGGGTGGGCCAAGCGGTCCTTATCTGCTGTCAAAGCCTATGTTTCTATGTTTCTGATTACTTGATGGATTGATGTTACTACCAAATATGTTACTACCCATAGCTCTGTCTTTTCACTCAATTTTTGGCTTTTACTGCTTGTAAATTTTATATTTTTGCATGCTGCACTTTGAATGTTAACAACTGCTCTTTATTATATGTACCTCCACTCCCCCCCCCAGGTTAAACCTGGAAACAAGCCTTGGCTCAGTGTGTCTTTTCCAATTATAGAATTTTAAATAAATAAATAAAAATGTAAACACTTTGTCCTGCTCTTTCAGATTGCCTCCAAGCTTGAACAGTTCAAGAGAACAATTATCCTTTAATCTCTTGTTAAAGGATAATTGTTGTCTCAAGCTGCACAGCCACCACGTTCTCTATGACCTTCCTATTAGGAAACAACACTGTTAATTCTGCCAGGTCCGACATGAAGTGATGAACATCCCTGAATTCTTACATTTTACAGATGGGTGCATGCTGCATGCGGACTCTGTGTGCTTGACTTGTGGCTGGTCAGATAAGCAGTGGCCAGAGTTTTGCCATTTAGAGACCTTGAATAACTACGTGGTGTCTGGGCCTGTGGTGAAGACCTGAGAAGTAGGGCGACAAAGCAAGATTTATCTTTGAACAGGTATGCCACCGTTACCTGGTTAGTGCTTGTCTTCTTTCCAGAAAATCTTATTATTTATCCAGTGTCGGTGTGGTCCTCCCTGAGTGCTTTTTGCTCCTTTTACAGGTGCAGCCTCTATGGTGGGAAGATTCATAAAGATTTCTGAAGGTGGCTGAAACTGAGAGGCTGTAAACGATTTCAAGAGCTGTATGGAGTGGCTAAAGATGCTGGGATGGAAAGAGAGAGAAAATGACCTTCACTCCTCTGATAAGTGTTGTTGGCAACTCCAGATTTCAATGTGCATTGTGTATCAGGCAACAGGTAGCACATAATTTACCCTAAAAAAGGGATGTAACAATTACTTTAGTTTCTATTTAGATTTTCTAGCACTTTGGTTCTTTTAATTTAAAAAAAAAAATCTTCTGTTGTGTTTTAATGAGAACTACCATGGATATGCGGTTAACATTTACATACACCTCTGAGAAACTGTGGGAGTTTGCTTCCAGATTTCTACAGGAGTAAATATAAAGTAGTGTACAAATAGAGTACAAGGTACAAGTTATAAATTTATTTCTGTATTCAAAATATAAAATGAGATAGTGTTTTAAAAAATTCATGCCACAGGAGTCACGTGAGCCAGATTTTCTATTTATTGCACATACTTGGCATTCTGTGTAGCTGCTGCCCATTTGGAATGCCATTTCTGAAGGGTTGTTTGCACAATGCTTGCACATATGCTGCAAAATACAATCTTTTTTACCGTTGTAAGTGAGCTACTGAAAGCTTATCGTAAGTGTATCCGCTAAAGTAAAGTATTTTAGCCCAAGTATTTAAATTTAAATATGGAGTTCATGTAGCTAAGCAAGGTTTTGATCTGCTCATGAATCGGACACTGGTTTTATATTACCATTTCTTGCTTTGTAAACAGCACTGAAATGTGATGAAACCTATAGGCCTGAGTTCTTCAGAGAACCTGCTACAGTACTTGCAGAAAATTTGAGCAAAGAATTAGGAAGCCAACAAGTAAGCTTTCCCAACCTATCTTTTTATAGAAAATTTTATGTGAAACTTTTGCTAGATAGGATGCCTCTTAATGGTAGATATTATTGCTATAAATACCAACACAATTACAGATAGCACTGTAGAATCTACAATGTCATAAATTTAGTAGTAGGTGGGAAGAAATTAGCTTACACACTCTCTCTTCTGTGTTATGCTAGTGGGAAGTGGTATGGAGAGAGAAAGAACATGGGCATCACCCAGCTAGTTTTCAAAAGAACTCCTCAAAGTCCTTTGGCAATTTTTAAACAACTTCAAGAAACCAAAAAGGGTCAATGAGCTTGGAACTGGTTTACTGATATAAACTTCTAGCTTTTGGTGAACACCTAAGACTATCCAGAGAAAAGAAAAGAAAGCAAAGAACTTAAGGATTTTAAGTACCCACAAGCATTGGTTATATTCGGCTATACTTGGCTCTAGTTGAGAAGCAAAAAACATATCTTGAAATTGCATAACTTGTACAATCTATTATAAACTTTTTTTTAAAGTCTATAAAATCTGTTCTGATTTTATATTGATGGTTTTACCATAGACATTTAGAACCATTATAGGAGGGATATTATTTATTTTTATTAACTTACACAGGCCCTTTTATTTTTGGTATCTATTTACCTGTGTATGTTATTTAGCCCTCAACAACTAAGGGCTCTCAAACTATTTTAAATGGTGAACACCAGGCTGCAAAGAATGAGAATTGCCAATTGTTCCCCCTTGCTGAGTGAGTCAATTATAGGAAAGCCTAATAAAAGGAAAAGTACTAGATCTGCAAACATAGTTCCTCCGATAAAGATGAAACAATCTAAAATCACAGACCATATGCAATGTATGGCCCTAGAGGGTGTACACACCTCCACACCTAATTCCTTAGTAGGTAAGGTTAGGCCCAAATTAACACTTTATGTTAGTACTGACAATAGCTTGGAAAATTTCCCCAAGATTGTTTTTTTCAAGTGAAGAAAGTTCTAGTGAGGATAGTAAGATGGAAATACATGAACAATTTGATGCTAGGAATGAATTTATATATAATGTCTCGCAAGATATAATTAGCTATCAGGATACTCAAGAATGTACAAATACAAATATTTGCCAAATGGAGAATAACAAGACAAAGCAACAAAGTGAAGGCATAATGATGGTTTTGAGTGCTGAGTTAAGGGAAGCAAATACAGCACTCCACAAAATGATTGTAGGTATGAAGAAACTGGCAACCAAATTTGATAGCACAACAAAAGAACCCATAAGTAGTGAATCTGGGCAGCTGAAATTCACAAACAATGGCAAAGGGGAGTGGAGCAGCCCTGCAGCCATCTTGCTGCTCCACCCCAATTCCCACTTCACTCCAGGGAAAAATTTGCCTCCCAAAATGACACAAGAGGTCTGCTGCATTAAACATATCACGCATGGGGTAAGAATGACACAAACACGATGCACAGAATGATATGGAGCAAAAATGAAGTAGGTAGAGTACAAAATATGATGCAGCATGAAAATGATGCAACTTGAGCAAAAAAAAATTAAGCAAGTTGAGTCAAAAACTGCATACATAGAGACAACTGAAAGGCACAGTCTAAAAATGATACAAGCTGATAAAAAAGTGAAGCAAGTTCATTAAAAAAACAGTGGATGGAACAAAAATAACACAAGCTGAATCAAAAATAACCATGGACAAAATGACTAAGATAATGGCATTTTTAGCTCCAAAATACTGTCAAGTAGTCCCACAAGTGATTATTGGCTCTATAACCAACCCACTACATAATTCACCCTCAGCTTTATATGCTGCAGTATCAGTTACACCAGCTTTGACTGATCTATCTGCAGCATGCATCTTTGGAGCAGTGTCAACTGCCTCCAGCTTTGAAAACTCCCCCCCCCCCCAAAAAGAGGATGGTGGATGTTTTTTTTGAAGCAAGCCCCATTGAAACATGGCACACACATTTTTTTTAATGCAAGCCTAATGCATGTCACTTAGGTGCAGGTAGTTCTGCTTTCAAATCAAGCAGCATTAGAAAATCAGACATGATGCAAGTTTTTGTGCAGCTTGCTCCTTGCATTATTCTTTTCTGGCACAAGCATCTTGCACCCTTCTCTGCCCTTTGAGAATCAAGCCCATTATGTCTGGACCAAATGTGAAGTGCACACATCTACAACTGCAGGAGCTGTGCTGAAAGAAAGAACTGGGCTATCAGGAAGACCAAACACAGGTGGAACTGATAGACATCCTTGAAACAAATGACCAGGAAAGTTGTGTGAAAGTGGCCAGTGCTAGTCAAAGTTGTGCGAAGGAGACTAGGGTGAATTCAGATGAGCCAGACCCTGTAACTGGGGAAGCTGTGCAAGCAGACTAGGTACACATGTTGGAGATGGAGTTTGCCGTAGTTAAGGCAAAGGCAGAAATTCAGAGGCAAAGGCAGATTTGGAGCTGCAGAAGATGAAGCAGGAAGCAGAGGAGTTAGAGAAGGAGGAGATGTGAAAGGCTAATGTGGAGGAGCAAAAGGCTGAGGAGGAAGAAGAAAAGCACCACCAGCATGAGCAAGAGGAGCAGGAGGAATGAGAGAGGCAGTGCGAACATGAGAGACAGATGGAGATGCTGAGCCAGAGGACATCACCACAAACTGTTTGTCTACAGAAAGACGGGTCCAAGGAGACAGAAGGCATCAACCCTTTAAGCTTGAGTTCGAGTGGATTTATCTAACCTTACAGATGCTTGAAAAGGGAGTTAATGTACCGTGGTGAGAGCCCAAGAGGCTAAAGAGTACTGTACCTTTTACTTTATAAACATTAAGGAAAAATCTTTTCTGGAATTCAGATATTTATATGAGAGGTAAGCATGGAGTCTTATTCATGGTTATGGGTGGAAATAATGGCAACTTGCTTGATTAAGTGGCCTTTCTCGCTCATAATAAAGTCAGGTACTGCTTTGTCTGCACTCTTAGTTTAAGGAGCTGAAGGGCAAAATGTTCAAGTGGTCCAGTTCCTGAATATGTGTAAAAGGTAATAAAAAAATGTATCAAACATTGTATTGTTTCTGAAATATACTTAAGTACTAACACTGTCTTTTTTACATGGCGAACATTTTATTGGGGTGCTTTACAAGCTTCTAAGCCTTTTGTTGGAAAATCTGACTCCACCTGAAAATACTATTGATTTAAAGTTGGCCATTTGTTCAGCTGGACTCTGACCGAACACTCTATTTGGGTGTGCAGTGTTGGAGGAGTGAAGTGCTGAATTTACGGGACTCAGGAGTATGTTTTGCACCTTGAAATCTAGAGAAAGATAATAGGGCACACTGAATGCTATATACAAAAGCTTGTTAAGATTTTAATGTAAATTTCTAGAGTGTTGGTACTTCTAGATTAAGAACATGCTTCTAAGAAATATGGGACTTCTGAGATTACTGGAGCCATTTAAGTATTATTTAGGATAATGAACAATGTTATTATTACACTGATTTGCATTGTGAGCTGCTTAATTATTGAAATTTTTTTTTTAGACTTTCTTTGGTTGGTGACAATAATTTTAAGTATAAAATTAGTGGTAGTTAAAAGCTATTAAAAGTTATTAGCTAAGAAGGTGCAAATAATTTAGATTGCAGTATAAGTTAGTGAGGTCCTGGGTCCGGTGTGTGCCTAACGGGTATCAGCTAGGACAAGATGCCCCAGTACGGGTGGTCCCACCAGTGACATGGAGTTCCATTATGTACCTAAGGAGCAGTCAATGGAAGTGGCTGGATTGGGGGTAATCAATAGGGTGTAAGAGCAGCATGCATCACATGGTGCCTTAACAGATGAGCCTTAAGGCCAGCGTATCCGATCAGTCATCAGGGAGGCATAGATGTGACATGATATGGAAGGATGGGACTGAACTGTAACACAGAAATCCATTGTATGCCTCGATAGTAGTTGATAGGAACTGCTGGATGGGGGGGGTGATCTTTGGGACATAGAGCAGTATGCACTGCATGGTGCCCCAACTGGATATACCCTAAAAGCCAGAAGGTCCAACTAACCTCTGGGAAGCATAAGTGGCATCATGGTGTAAGCAGATGGGTCCTACCAGATACATGTAGTCTCATTAAATGCCTCAGGTATGGCTGATGGGAGTGGTCAGATAGGAGGTGATCTGTAGGGTACAGAGTGATATGTGTTGCTTGATGCCACAGATGGTTGTCCCATAAATGCAGCATGTCTATTTGGCTGCAAGATAGGCATTGTTGGGACAGGATATGAGTGGACAGGGTAAACCCAGGTGGGAAATGCTGTAGTGAAATGGTGCCAGTTGGACTCATTATTCAGGATGTAAGTTTGTCATGGCAGTCATACATGTAATGGATTCCATGACATTTGGTCTTTATTCAGGACTTTCATGGCTTTCACTATTGTCATCAAAAAATAGCAACGATGACAGTGCCACGAAGTTTAGTAATGATTCCATGAACAACCAATGAGTTATTAAGACCTAATCCATGACAAACTTACATCCTTACTCATTATGGCCCTCAGATCTACTTTTAGAAAGGTGGTTTGGATCAAATGCCACCTGATTATTAATAGCAAAAGTTAATATTAAGAATTTTGCTGATATTGTAATGGACATGATTTTGCATCTTTGTATTTGTATCTAATGTATTTTTTATGTATTATGTTTGTAATGACCTTTTATGGTTGAACAAATAAACTACTACAAAACAATGGCAAACACTTGGAGAATATTCCCCAGTATGTCTCAATATCATTAAGTGAAGAGTTGGTGGCACATATGAGCCATCAATACATGGCCAGTTTACTACTTATGGAGCAGCTAATTGTTTTGAAAAATGAAATAGAGAATACAAGGTACGCTATAGCTGCAAATAACGCTAAATTGGTAATAACTGAAAATAAATTAGAAGCTATATCACCAACACCCCCATCAGACTCTGTTCTCTGGGAGAACACTAGAAAGGAAGAATCTAGATTAAGACCAGACTTTACTACAATAGAGATACCAGATACTCTTGAGATTAATACTGACAAAAAGAAAAAGAAAAGGAAAATGGCAAAAAAGGATAAGGAAAAATGGAAACTCAAAGTCCAAGTAATATCAAATCCACAGAAAAAGGAGGAAACAGTCACAAAAGGGATGAGGCACAAAGTAATAAATAAAAACACACACACACAAAAAAACAACTAAGCATTCAGGTGAAAAGTGTGCAATTCCCCTACAAAATGAAGCAATGGAGGAAAAACTGATGAATCCACTCCCGAGAGAACACCTAGATGGGCAAGGGAAATTGGGGATTAATTTGACAACACTTGAAAAAGAAATAGCCAAATTAAAAGATTATTGTTTCCCCATAGAACAGCCAAATTGAGATATAGAAAATTGACAGTTAACCCCAAGAAAAGCTAGGGAAGAAAATGAGGACTTGATCGCTAGACCAGGAAAGGAAACTAGTAAATGCACACATAATGAAAACTTAGAGTTATTCTAATTATCCATTAGTAAGGTTTGTGACTCAAAGGAATTGTCCTCCATTAAATGGGACTGATTTCGTGGAACATCTGTTAAACACCTATCTATAGGATTTGGACATTAGTTTGGAAGACCCAGTGTCATTAGAGAAAAAGACGAAAGTTGGAGACATTCATGTAATTGACCTATTTGTTTATTCACCGAAGGTAGCCAGTCATACAGTATACGATATAATAGCCAGATATTGATGAGAAGGGGCATATCAGTTGATTTTCCAAATAGGAATGATTACAATGTAAAAGAACCTGTTGTTAGGAGTGAAACCCCAATAACACTAAGTATTTATGGATTTGAACCATCTTTTAATGAGAAAAATTGGAAATTAAGAAGTACCATCTGTAACCTATTCAGTAATATCCTTAAAGTTCCATTGGGTTATCAAGGTGTCATGAGAGAACCTAGAGTTCTAGGAACTGCACAGATTGATATGTTGCTAAGAAATGAAGAACTAGCACATAATTTACTTGATAAAGCCAAATACTTGAATGCTCTCAGGTTACACTTAATTGATACTATTGAAGTGTTTCACACCAGAGCTACCTCATCGACTTCATTATTAATTGGTGAATGTCCTAACTGCTGTAAGGAGAAACATGGGAAATTATAAAGCCATTTGTGATATTTATCTGCTCAGGAAAAGGTAGAAATAGAACGAATGGAGTGTAAAAAACAAGAAACTAAGGGACATTTAATTCTGTTTTGGTATGTAGCAGGGCTGTCTGCTAAATTGTCAGATCAAAAATGTTTAGAGTACATAAAGAAAGCAGATATTTTTTGCTGCCAAAAAACATGGCATGAAAATGAGGATTCTTTTGTATTTAATGGTTATGATTATATACACTCTCTGGCCATAACAACAGCCAACAGCTTAATCTGTTTCAAGGTCAGTTGGCATTCATCTGTATCCCCTTCCCCCTGGTCGTGCCTGAAAATAGGCAGGATTTGTCTAGTGCATGTACCCGGTCAACAAAAACTAAATAAAAAATAAAAATAAATAAGGGGAAACAAAACTGGTAGGCCCTCAGGGAGCTTAGCAATTTACATCTGTATAGGTTTATATATGGAGCATAATAAGTTATTTACAGAGCACAACTTTATTGCAGTACACCTTTTTCATTCTATGGGGTCTCTGATCATAGTAAATATGTATATTCCACCCAAGGCTTCAAAATATTATTTAGAAACTGTATGGGAACAGCTAGATAGGGCACTATTTTATACCTCTTTAGGACATCCAGGAATTGAGATACTCCTAGTAGGTGATATCAATGCCAGAATAGGCAATTATGATGGGTTGTTAAGGAACACTATTTTTGATATTTAATTCTGGAGGCCTTTGAGAGGAATACCACTGATAATAAAATTAATGAGGCAGGTTTGAAAATTATTACATTACTAGATACACATAATTTGTATCCCTTAAATGGTAGACTGCAAGGGGATAGAACAGGAAACTGTACCTTCATCAAGCAAAATGGAGAGTCAGTCTTCAATTGGGCATGTTGGTCAGGAAACCCAGAAGTGTGGCATTACCTTATTATCCCTTCACAAGCTGAAAGCAATCATTTACCAATTCTGTTACTTGGGAAAATTGCACCAGAAGTAAACACACAACAAGATATACATACAAAGGGTGCCATAATGAAAATAACATACAATAAAAGACTGGCTTGGAATATAGAACTGGAATCTCAAATATGGACATTATTAACTCAGTATTCTGGTAACTATAATTTAGATATTACTGGCAGTACTACTGCTGATGATTTGTGGTGTCAGGTTTTGAATTTTAATGTTAAATTTAAATAATTATTATATAAAGAAGTTGATTTAAAGTAAATAGAAAATAATTCACACTAATGGTTTGATTCGGAATGTCAAAAAGAGAAATCCAAATTGACAGCATTAATCAGAAAGACCAGATTTCTTAAAAATAAACAAATTTCCGCACAGTTGAATAAAGAACAGAAGAAATACAGACAGTTTCTCACAGGGAAAAAAAGATAGTACTTTTATGATACATGGCAGGAAATTATACAAATTATACAAATGAGCAACACTAAAAAATTCTGGTGGATGGTTGTTTAGGGAGCAGCACAATTTTCATATGGTCAGGATGTTTTTTTTATTGGGATCTGTATCGGAAGATTATTTTTCAAATATTTTTTATGACCATTTGGAACAACAGGGTCCTTATATTAACTGTGGTCTAAAAATTTTGAGACAAGAAGTATATTTTGCAGTGAAAACACAAAAAAAAGGAACAAGACACCAGGCCCTGACTCCATTCCAGCAGAGACATACTTGACCAATCCAATATTCTGAGTGAACCTCTTTACAACTCTTGATAACAAATTTATACAAGAGGATTATATTCCAGACTCATGGCATGGGACCATCATTGTGCCCATTCATAAAGAGGGCAGTGTAAAGGATCCCTCCATGTATAGGCCCATAAGTCTATTGTTGGATTAATTAATAATAGAAATAGACAAATGTGGAGGACTGAGCCCCTATCAGGCAGGCTTTAGGTCAGAATACAATACATTGGATAATTGTTTTATTTTTTCCCATTTGCTTGCAAAATATACAGTAATCTGGAAACAAAAACTTTACATATTATTTGTAGAATTTTGATCGGCTTTTGATACTGTCAATAGACTATTTCTCTGGAAAATGTTAGAAGGGAAGGGAATTGATAAAGATCTGATATATATAATTAGTAGGCTCTATGAACAGACCTGGGCAAAAGTAAGGATAAGCCAAACTGGGGATATGTCAAATCTTGTTAAAATAAACATGGAGGTGAGGCAAGATCGTGTCCTTCCTGTCACATTGTTTTCATCATATTTGGATAATCTACTAAAAAACATTGGAAATTCAGAATCTGATACCCCAGAAATCCTGGATAAGATGCGTCCAGTACTAGCCTTTTCGGACGATGTGATATTGTTCTCCTTATCTAAAAAAGGTTTACAAAAAAAGAATGATATCCTTAACATGAAAGCCAAAGAACTAAAGTTACAGGTAAACACTAATAAAACTCAAATTTCTGTATTTGGTAGTGGAAAGGTTACAGGCAAATGGAACTTGGGTACAGACATATTGAGCATGACCCAAAGTTATACATACCTAGGCATATGTTACTTGACTATGAATAATTGGAATAAGCATCTAGAGAAAGTACTGACAACAGCAAAAAGACAACAAATTGCACTAGGGAGGTTTAACCATTTGTATGGTGGTTTGGCTAGAAAACCTCTACCGTAGGCAATACAGGCAAAGAATGTCCCGCAGATCACATATGGCTCAGAAATATTGGATACAAATAATAGGGAGAAACTTATGATGCCAATATATAAACTATTAAGAAGATCTATTACTGTCCTCCCTTCTTTTTCCTGTGCTTATATAAAGGCAGAACTGGGCCTTGAGAATATACAATCTATCAGTGATGTGTAGCCGTGCTGCCATCTACTCTGAGTGACTACACCATTGCATTTTTGGCTCTTTGTTGCTTAGTAGCCACCTGCTTCTGTTAGATATATACAATCTATAATGGATACAAGAAAATTGTAATTTTAGATTTGTCTGACTAGACTTTCACAAGATAGAACTGTAAAAATATGTCCAGTGGAAAAGGAAAAATGGCTTTCTTTAGGATGTTTTACTTTGTCCTGGTTGAAGACAATCTATCAGCTCTTGGAAAATATAATTTAAAAGTATTAAAAACCTATGTGGATAGATAAATTACTTTGAGTCTACAATATAAGACTTATGCTCATAAAAAGCACCTAGCCCATTTCCATCTTGCTGCGCCCATCCACCTGTTGCATGGGGCTTCCAACCAGCACCTCAAACATGTATTAAATGCAATACAAAAGTATACTAGGCGCCTTAGTCTCCATTAAGAGTTGTAGTGCTAATTCGCCTGCTGCTACTCCAATCTCCCACTTACTTTGTAACCAGTTGGGTTATCGGCTCTATAGCCTATTGTACAATAGCTGCCTCTGTGTATTTAATTTACTGTACTGTATTTTTCCTGCTTTGTTACTGTATTGTATATATTCCTGCTTCCCTTCCCCCAGGACACATCTGGAATCGAGTGGTCTCCGCTTAGCATGACTTCATGGTAAAACTCTTAAATAAATAAATAAATAAGCATTAAAAGATACTGGGTAGAACAAGACAGAATTTGGATTGCAAACTCTAGACACACCCAGTGGTTTGCAAATAATAATCAAAACACTGAAAATTTACAGTTCTATCTAGAAATGTCTAACAGATCCAAAGACAAGAACTGCTATCACCAGATATAAGTTTAACATTTTTAATAGCAAAGTCCTGGCTAAGAGATATAATAAAGGTATGACTGCATCTGAGGACTGTGATTGTCAGATGGGGGTAGAGAAGACTTACAACATGTGCTTTGGTTTAGCAAATGGTATCTTAGACCTAGGAAATTATTGTTACAGACACTATTTAAAGTGAATAGAGTGGAAAAATTATCAATGAACTTGCAAGAACTGACTCTGACTGTGTTGTACACAGAAGATAACTGTGCTTTAAAAGCTCTAGCAATTTATTTTCTGAGCATCAAAAAATAAGGGGGAAATTAGTGCAATAGTGTGATCACTTATATATGAATAGATAAGAATTTTTTGTAAAGAGTCCTTTATTAATGTTCCTGAGATAATGGATTTCATAATAAATATCTCATGCTATGTAATGACTGTATTATGCTCACATATGGTATGCATAGACAAGAAATTCCTGTAAGGAGATCTTTTATTAATGTTTCGGAGATAATGGATTTTACACTGAACGTGATCTGTTATTTAATGAGTTTGTATTTGTACAATGGAAATTGTATCTGAATATTTATTTTGATTTTGTAAAGACTATTTGTCGAACAAATAACTTACTTACCTGTTAATGACAATAATTATAGATTTTTTGCATTCATCCATAATTTCTGGTCAGCAAACCACTGTTTCAATCTATTAAAGCCACCTAGGAATAAGTTCACAGAGCAATATTTACAATTGGAACTAGAAGGGGGACAGAATCAGAACTACAGTACAGTAGCTTCTTGTTTTACATTGTTTTTCATGGATTCTACTTGGTAGAATGTTTATTTTCTTTCTTACTACTAAGGGGCTAGCAGGGTATTGTTTGGGGCTGTTGGAATTTTGAAACCTGTTTTGGTAACTAAAAGTGGGCTCATTTGTTTGGTTTACAGTGTGGCAGGCTGCATTTGTAGAGGCCTATTTCTTCTCTTTTAAACATAATTGGTGTAATTTAACTGGTCTGTTTCTTTGAATTGGAGACCTATATCTTATAATTCCAAACCTATTTTGATGTGTTGTTGGTGAAGCTGTTTGAATTGGTGTCCTGTTTCTTTGGGTAGCAAACCTATTTTGGGGGCTTTGAGTAGAATTGATTCATTGTTGCTGGCTTTACTAGCTGCAAAGTTTTGAGTGGGGGAAGGGTGCTAATTGTCTGACTAGAGGCCTCAGCTACCTGATTGTTTCTGGAAGACTTGGGCTGGTCCCACCCACCCCTGGTCGATTATTCCCTTTATACAAGGGTTCTGACATCACTTCCTCAAACAGGCAAAGGATTTGCACCTGTCATAACTGAAGCAGACATCCAGGAAAGGAACTGCAGCAAGTGAAGAGGTGACTGCTCTCTCAGTGGAAGGGAAGTAAATGCAAAATCTAAGCGCTTTCATTATTACTACTTCACATTGTTATTGCATTGGATAAAGGAGGAGTAGGAGTTGAAGAAGTTGTGCAATGGCTACTTAAAGTATTTTTGAGTGTGGATAGGAATCTAAAAGCAGTTGCTCCAACATATCTAAACGTGTGCAACAAAGGAGGTAAGGGAAATAAAGAATGTTTTGCACTGATAGAGGGAGAGTGGGGACTTGGGGGTGTTTGGTATCCTGCATCTGGAAGGGTGGGGTCGCTGGTGGGCAACAACAGCAATGGGTAGGTGGTGTAGGCTGCAACAACTACGGTGACCAATCTTCTCAAACATTGCCTGGAGAGTGGAGGATGTTTAGTGTGCAAACCATAGAAAAACTTAGAAAGGAGATTGAGGGTCTGCAGGAGGAAATAAGACAGGCAAGGCAGATTGGGGGTGGGTTTAGCCCAATACTGGAGGGAGGAAGAAGGGGAGATGAGGGAGGGCAATTTAAGACAACAGTGGTGAGGAGAGGCTCAGAAGAAGGGAAGCAGAGACAAAGGGGCCCAGGCCAGGAAGAACGATTGCCTGGGAAACCAGGTCAGGAGACAAAAGTCAAATGGAAGGAGGCAATAGGGACTTGTGAGGGGAGGCGAAGAAGTGGCAAAAGTCGTGGAGTGGAAAGGAGAGAACAGGTTACTAGGCAGAGAGAGGAAGCAGGCATTTGTGAAGGATCTTCAGAAAATAGTTTTGCACTGCTAGAGAAGAAGAAGGTGGAGGAGGGAAGTGATGAAATTAGAGGAGTAATTGATAAATGCCTGGACCAAACTGGAGTGGGGAAGTTCTGCTGGGAGAACTGCAACAGGGTAAAAGGGCGAATAATGTGCAGGAGGAAGAAGAGGAGCTGGAAATGAGGGAGGAGATGAAAGGAAGCAAGCAGGGAGTAAGAGGGGTGGAATCTAGTGCTGGGGGACTCAATACTAAGAGGAGTTAGGTGGGTAGCAAGGCGAGAGGCATAGTCGCATTTTGGGTGGAGGCCATGCCAGGAATGACAGCTGAAAGGGTGGGACAGTTTGTTCTGAAATATGCTAGAAGGGGTAGGACAAGCCCTCATTTAATTATACATCTTGGGACAAACGACCTGGCTGACAAGACAGTGGATATAGTCCAGAGGAGGTTTGAGGAACTAGCACAATGTGAGGGGGCAGGAAGATCAGTATTTTTCCGAGATACTTCAAGGCAAAGGCAAGCACAACAAGAAAAGCTGAGAATAGAGGAATTTAACAGGATGGCTAAGAACCTGGTGTTGTGCTAAAGGGTATGGGCTATTGGGGGTGGGGAGGGACCTGGGAGGACAGTAGTCTCTATACCAAGGACAGACTACACTTGAGTGAGGAGGGAATGAAAGTGTTGAAACAGAGGATGGAAGAATATATAGAGGAAGTTGAGAGTTTAAACTAGGAGTGGGGGGGTGGCAGTTGGGGAAGAGATATGCAGAGACCACAGGTTGGGAAATCATATGAGCTAACCCCCCATAACAGTGACAAAGGACAAATGGCAAGTACTGTTGGTGATGCTAGGAAAGGAGGGCAGGATGGGAGGAGGGGGAAAGGGTGGAAGGTGGTTACCCTTAATGCTAGGAGCCTTGGGAGGAAAAATGCAGAGTTGCAGGTTCTCATGGCAGAGGGAGAGGTGGACATTGCAGCCATCACGGAAACATGGGTCACCCAATATAATGACTGGGACCTGTCTGTACCAGGGTACAGGTTATTTTGTAGGGACAGGGTGACTGGGAAAGGAGGGGGGGGGTGGCACTATATGCGAAGGAAGGACTGAAGTGTATAAGGGAGGAAGGGGAGGAGGGTAGTACAAAGTCACTTTGGGTGCAAATCCAGGATTCCAAGAATAGGATTCTTAGAAAGGTAGTGGTGTACAGGCCACCATCTCAGATGGAGGATTTAGACAGGGAACTAGCGGGACAGATCAGGAGGACCTGCAAGAAGGGTAGTGTGGTGATTGTGGGGGACTTCAACATGCCAGAGTGGACTGGAGCACCCAACAACCAGGAACAGAAGGAGCAGGTACTGCTGGATGCCTTCAGGACAGCTTCCTGCTGCAAATGGTCAGTGAACCATCCAGGTTAGAGAATACCCTTGACCTTGTGCTGGCAAATGGGGACTTTGAGAGAACTTACAGGGAGGACACTGTCAGGAGTGACCACCACTCAGTATGGCTCACATTGGATATGGGCAAGGAAGGAGTGGAATCTGGCACAAGAGTGCTGGACTTCAGGAGGACTGACTTTGGGAGGATGGGGGAAGTGGTAAAAGGGTACCTGGCCAGAATTCAATATAGTATGGGTACTAACCAGAAATGGGAGCTCATAAAGCTGGGGATAGTGGAGGCAACCAAAACCTGCTGCAAAGCCCAGAGCAAGAAGGCTAGGGCTAAGAAACCGAGCTGGTTGAGCAAGGAGGTCATGGAAAAGGTAAGGAGGAAAAGAGCTGCCTTTAGGAAGTACAAGAAAACAGGAAGGGGGGAGGACAGAGAGGAGTACTAGACAGAATCAAAGGAGGTGACAAGGGCAGTAAGGGGAGCCAAATCATCTACGGAACTCAGGCTGGCACAAGGCATTAAGAAGGGGGAGAAGGACTTCTTAAGTACCTCAGGAGAAAAAAGGAGCTGTAACGACCACATAGTAAGGATTAGGAAGGAGGGGGTTGGTGGAAGTAGGGTATCGATAAGACGGAAGCACTAAAATGAGTACTCTGCTCAGTATTTACTAAAGAGAAGAGGGGGGTGACACCCAAGATGGGAGAAATGGCAGACGAGGGGGGAAGTGGTGACAGAAGGGGAAATCATGGAGGGCAGAGTTCGAGAGGGTTTGAAGGCACTGAGGGTGGACAAGGCACCAGGCCCAGATGGCATCCACCCCAGGGTACTGAAGGAGCTGGCAGAGGTCCTTGCAGGACCTTGGCAGACCTATTTAATGCCTCACTACATTGGTGTGTACCTCAGGACTGGAGGATGGCTCATGTGGTGCCCCTCCACAAGAGTGGCCCCAAGGATGAACCGGGAAACTACAGACCAGTGAGCCTCACATCCATTGTGGGTAAGCTAATGGAGACTATCCTGAAGGAGAGGCTGGTGGCCCTCCTAGAGGCCAAAGGACTACAGGACAGCAGACAGCATGGCTTCATACGTGGCCAATCCTGCCAAACCAACCTGGTCGAGTTCTATGACTGGGTAACTAGGCAACTGGACAGGGGACATGCAGTGGATGTCCTGTATCTGGACTTCAGTAAGGCATTCGACTCAGTGCCACATGGAAGGCTGGGAAGGACATTAGTAGGCACAGGGGCAGGTGCAATGCTGGTGAGATGGGTAGGAAACTGGCTGCAGGGAAGGCAACAGAGGGTGGTGGTGGGTGGGGAGCTCTCACACCCAAGGGCAGTGACGAGCGGTGTCCCACAGGGCTCAGTGTTGGGACCAGTGTTGTTTGGGATTTTCATTGCAGACATATCATGGGACATCAAGAGCAAGATCAGTCTGTTTGCTGATGATACCAAGGTTGGCCCGGTGGTGGATGACCTAGGGGGATGGCAGGGTTGCAGGATGATCTGGCAAAGCTTGAAACCTGGTCAGACACCTGGCAACTGGGCTTTAATGCCAAAAGTGCAAGGTGATGCATTTTGGGATGAAGAACCCAAGGAGGACTTACCAGATAGGGAGTGCAGCTAGCCCAGACAGAGGAGGAGGAGAGAAGGATCTGGGTGTGCTCATCACAGGGTCAATGAACAACTCGGCACAGTGTAGGAAAGGCAGCTGCAAAGAGCCAACAAAATGCTGGGTTGTGTGCAAGGGTATATCCTCGAGGGAGGAGGAGGTGATTCTGCCACTGTATAGGTCGTAGATTAGACCACACCTGGAGTACTGCGTGCAGTACTGGCGTCCGCTGTCTGAAGAGGGACATTAAGTTACTGGAGGAGTGCAGCGCGGGGTGACAAAAGATGATCAAGGGTCTGGGGACTTATCACACGAGAGGAGGTTGAAGGAGTTGAACATGTACTCACTGGAGGAGAGGAGAGACAGGGGACATGATTGAAACCTTTAAATACATGAAAGGAATAAACAAGACAGGTACAGAGGGCTGTTCAAAGTAAGGGAGGGGAGGGCCACCAGGGGCCATGATATGAGACTGGAGCGAGGAAGGTTCAGGAGGGAGATGAAGAGACACTTTTTTACAGAGAGGGTGGTGGCTGGGTGGAATGCGTTAACCTGCAGAAGTGGTATGCAGTAGAACAGTGGACTGCTTCAAACGAGGATGGGACAGGTCAAGGGGAAGGGTTAATGAAGGGGAAGAGTGGAAGGGAGGGGCAGCTGCAGAATAAGGGGTGCTAGCTGCACATTCAAGCAGACTTGATAGACCTCTAGGCCTTTATCTGCTGCCAAATATTGTATGTATGTATGAAACTGTTATAAATGAATTTCACATTAGCAAACTGATGACCATTGTGATGTTACAACTGCCTGACCCATTCATTAGGATCCTACACAAGAATATGCTCAATTAATTACTGAGAAATGTCCACAAACATACAAATGCAGAGTATTTCACAACAGCACTATGATACACTATGTCATGTCCTACCTGCTTGACACATTCACTGGTGTCCTGTGTTAGAATATACCTGATCGGGCACTGGGAATATTTTTCAGTTCTATAAGTGTATTTCACAGCAGCATGTTGATGCACAGTATGATACCACACCTGCAGTACTTGACCAGTTCACCAAGTCCCTGCACTGAAATATGACCTAAAGTCCTCTGAGAAATGCTTTCCAATATTATAAATGTATTTCATAGCAGCATCCCAATGCACATTGTGATTAGTACCTACCTGGTCACTGAGACCCTGCACGTGAACACACCCAATTGGTCACTGAGAAATTTTTCTCCAAACTTATACATACTTTTCACAGTAGCCCCGTGATGCACAGTTTGATGCCGAGCCTTCCAGACTAGCTCACAAAGACTTGCACTGGAATATGCTTCAACTGAGAAATGTTTCTCACAGTTACAAAAGTATTTCACAGTAGAACATTGATGTCAAATGTGGTACCACACCTAACTGATTGGCCGACTGAGGCACTGCACTGACATGTGCCTAAATGATCACTGAGAAATGTTTCTCAAACTTATAAATTTACTTCAAAGCAACACTCTGATGCACAATATGGTTCTGCACCAATCTGACCCATTCATTCACTGAGATCCGGCAAAAGCATACACCTAATAGGTCACTGAGAAGTTTTCTTCTGTCTTATAAATATATTTCACAGCAGCACCTTTATGAACAATGTGATGCTGCATTTGCTTGATATGTTCACTGAGGCCTTGAGATAGTGTAGGAATACAGGAGGCAGTATAGCACCGTGGTTTAAGGCTCTAAACTACAAAATCTAGAGACCTGGGTTTGAATCCCACACAGCCTCCACTTGCATACTCTGTGATCCTGGATAAGTCACTTAACTTCCTTGTGCTCCCAGGTCGTACCATAAACAAGCTTCTGCTTAGTGTGTCTCTCCTGGTTAAAAAAAGAATAGAATTGTCAGCAGAAAAGGATGTTAGACCCACACAGTCTGCTCTGTTTTCCCTGCCTATTACTGCACCCTGGACCCTATTTGGTCACTTGTTTGGTATATGTCTGAATGGTGACTAAAAAAAGTTTCCTCAAACTTATAAATGTATTTCACAGCAGCATCCTGGTGTGCAATGTTATACCTCACCTGCCTGACTCATTCACTGAGTCCCTCAATTGGAATACCCCTGATACTGGGCAGAGTGGAGAATGCAATGCACACTCCCATTCAGCTGCAGTCAGGCTATCTAAGAACACTAGCCATTAATCAAATGGTCAAAACATTGAGTAACAACATGTTTTCATTTTTTAGGAAGGTGGGTATTTTTTTTTTAAATCCTCTTATGTCAAGATTATCAAAAACACAATCTGCGCAGGCTGTAGTCTGCTGCACATAACAGTAAAGGTCTTACAACCCTGCTTAAAGTTTCACTGCAGCTGGCTGCAGTCTTCTTGAAGATGAAAAACTGAGCACAGCATGCATTACAAGACAAAAGTGCCAAAACCTGTAAAAATACTGTACTGTCCAAATAACATCCCCATGATCCTAAGTATCACTAGTTGTGGGTGTGTTGCATGAGTTTGCAGCATTTTACCAGTTTTTATATATTCTACTCTTAAAGGAGACCTGTTATCTCTGTCTTAAGATAAAGCCACATCTGAGCAGACACTGAAAAACAAAGTGATCTGTGTCACAATACACGGAACCACATGATTCTGACTCTGAAAATGTATTTCAACCCTTCCACTACCCCTTAATGTTAGAAGTTGGAGGATGGAATTCTGCAATGAAAAAGTCAGCAACCATGGTGAAGTAATTAGGAACAGTTCTTGAGCAGCCATGAATTATTCATGAGCAGTCCATGAACTGAGTCCATGAACACACAGTAAAGTTCAACAATCATGTTCATGAATGCTCATGAATTGTTCAAGAACTGCAAATGGGCAAAAAACTATGATCATGAGCATTCTTGAATACAATGGTTCCTAAAGGTCCCTGAAAGCTCACGAAATTCCCTAACTGAATCTTTGTGAACACATTCCATTAAAAGTTTTGGTGGCCAGAAATTCCCTGCTTTTGTAATATTGGTTAATTCATCCGGTAATTGTAGCCATTTTCTCAAAGTATTTTTGCCATCTATACAAACCAGAGACAGACCCATTTAACCCTTTGTTGTTTTATCACAGAACCTAAGCAATTAGTACAACAATTGATTTTTTATGTTTGCTTGCACGCATGTGCAAGAAACATAGTGCCATCATCGGAGATTTCAGAGGTGTGTCACCTCCTCCTCCAATTCAGGCAGTGTGCTGGCAGAAGCATGACCCCTATGATACGCATTTTGGAGCTGTCTAGACATGCTCCAAATGCAGTGGCACTACAGTTGAAAGGGGAGCTACGCTGAGTGAGCAGCAACAAGAAGCTGCTCATGCAGCCCCCAGCCCAGCGCGCGCACCTCCACTGTAGTGTACAGCCGACGGGTGCCCAATCCCCGCCGGCTGAGCTGCATCGCCTCCTCCCAGTAGTTGGTGCCATGCAGGAACCCACCCCAGCGTGGCAATCAGTCATTGCCGATGGGGTGCCCAATCCCCGTCGGCTGAATGTCCCCCCAAAGTCCTTGTGCCATGCAGGCCACCCCAGCGTGGCAAATGGTCCCGCAAGGTTTTTATTTTTTGCCGACGGGGTGCCCAATCCCCCATCAGCTGAACACCCCAAAGTCCTTGTCCACGCTGGGAGCCCACCCCAGCACGGCAAACGGTCCCACGACGCCTTTTTATTTTTACCTGTAAGAAAAATGGTCCAGCTGGCGCCTCCGACCCCCTCCACAACCCGCACCCACCCACTGCGCACCCAGCCTCCCACACCCCTCCTCACCCCATACTACCTCCGGACTCCGGTCGCGGCGATCTTGGTGGACCGGGAACACGTCTACACTCTTCAAAGCCGACCCGAACTGAGTAAATGCGGTAAGCTGTATAATGGGCCAGATGGGGGTTTCAACTTTATTCATATCTCAGCACATTTTGGGAATTTTTGCACAAATTTTCAACATGGAGTTTTGGGACCTTCTCATGAATGATGTCACTGTCATGGCGTTATTCGGGCCGAAAGGTGATTTGGCGCAGTGACTGCGCAGTGACTGAAATCACCCTTTGGGCCTGAATACCACCATGACAGTGATATCATCCATGAGAAGGGGGCCCAAAACCCCCATGTTGAAAATTTGGTGCCAAAATTCCAAAAAATGACTGTTTAATGAGCGTGCGATGTGCAGTTCCTACGCAGGCTCGTAAGTTCGTGAAATTTCAATATTTTCACTCCAGATTTTTAACATTGCCATTTCACCACACCTTCTTATGAGTAGTACAGCTGTCATTTTTCAAATCTCACCCAAAATGTGTTTCCGCCCATGTAGTGCAGAATGGCGCAGTCAGTGTGTGAAATCAATGTACAGGACAAATTAAGAAAATCACAGTGACACTGTTCATGAGCGGAGGTCTTGAAATGGCTATGTTGAAAATTTGGTGAAAAATTCCTAAAATGACTGTTTGACGGAGCTATGCTATGCAGTTCCTACGCATCGCCATAGGTTTCATGAATTCTCAATATTTCCACTCCAGATTTTCAACATTGCCATTTTTCCACACCTTCTTATGAGTAGTACAGCTGTCATTTTCACATCTCACCCAAAACATGTTTCTGCCCATGTAGCGCACAATGGCGCAGTCATTGCGCAAACTCAGTGTATGGGACACATTAAGAAAATCACAGTGTCACTGTTCATGAGCAGAGATCTTAAAATGGCAATGTTGAAAATTTGGTGACAGAATTCCTAAAATGACTGTTTTACGGTCGTTGCACAGTTCCACGCACTTGCCTTTCGTAGGTTTGCAATTTTCAATATTTCCTCCAGATTTCCAACATTGCCATTTTCCCCCCTCCTTATGAGCAGTACAACTGTCATTTTTACATCCTGCCCAAAACGGTTTCCGCCATGAAGCGACAATGGGCGCAGTCGGTGTGCAAACTCAATGTATGGGACACATTAACAAAACCACAGTGACACTGTTCATGAGCAGAGGTCTTCAAATGGCTATGTTGAAAATCTGGTGAAAAATTCCTAAAATGACTTTTCTGACGTCGTTGCACAGTTCCTATGCATGCTCATAAGTTTGCAAATTTAATATTTTCACTCTAGATTTTCAACATGTCCATTTTATTAAACTTCCTTATGAACAGTACAGCTTCAATTTTTCATGTCACCCAAAATGTGTTATCGCACATGTAGCGCACAATGGTGCTGTTGGTGTGCGAAAGCAATGTTTAGGACAGATTAAGAAAATCACAGTTACACTGTTCATGAGCAGAGGTCTTAAAATGGCTATGTTGAAAATTTGGTGACAAAAGTCCATAAAATGACTGTGTTACGAGTGAGCATTGTGCAGTTTCCACGCATCCTCGTTAGTTCATGACTTTGTAATATTTTCAGTCCAGATTTTCACTAGTGGCATTTTTCAACACTTCCTAAGAACAGTACACAGCTGCCATTTTTCACAACATGGCTCAAGTGTGTTTTCACACTTTCAGTGCAGAGATGCGTGGTCACTGTGGGAAATCATTGTTCGCACAATAAAGAAAATCACAGTGACACTGTTCATGATCAGAGGCACCAAAATGCCTGAGTTGACAATCTGCTATAAAAATCCCCAACCTAATTATACAACGGTGTGCTAACAGTTTCTATGTACTGCGACTTCACCATTTTTTAAATATTTTTACTTACACATTTGCAACATAGCCATTTTTTTACACCTCCCCATGAAAGAGTACAGCTGTCATTTTTACATCCTGTTCGGAATATTTTTGCACCTGTGGTGCTAAATGCCATAGTCACTGTGCATAAGCAGCTTTCAGCTACCAAACTGATATTCCCCCTGTTCATGAGGTGGGGTAACAAAACAAACATGTTGAAAATTTTGGAGTTAAAATACCAATGAATGCCTGAGGTATTAGGCTTTTCAACTAAATTGCCCAACCCTATAGAGAATGACAGGAATCAGGGGTGTGACTTGGGATTCTTGCCTGTGATGCTCATACCATTCCACACCCTGCAGTCACTGAGAGGCATCGAGGTATGCCTTGGACTCTTCGGCCCCAAACTTCACCCCATTCTCCTATATCGCACCCATCTCACTGGATTTCCTAATGAAATGGGGTGCGCATAAGGGCCAAAGACCCCAAGGAACACGTGACACTTGTCAGTCTCTGCAGAGTGGGGTGTGGTGAAATGGCGTGGCCATTATGCCTGATGCCCCAAACGCACACCCCAATGCCTGTCACTCTCTGCAGGGTGGTGGTGGGGTTGGCTTCAGTTCAATACTTCACTGCCATTCCTATTACGCAGCTCTGTAACTTCTACACTACCACTGCCAATGCCAGCAAGCAAACATTCGGCATTGACAAATGCTTGTTACTTTAGCAGAAGTAATATTTTCTAATGAACAACTTTTGTTACAAAGCATTTTAGAATTAATAACTTACATTATGCTTACTTTTATCCTGTGTTCTTCAATTAATTGAAATCACTGCTCACTTTCTTTTTATAAATAGAAGGACCAGTAGCCAGTCCATTGGCACAGTGGTTGGATTTTCGCTTGCGACGCAGGTGACCTGAGTTGTCAGAGGGCCAGCCCAGAGGAGAAGGATAGAGCATCCTAGGGACTGCTCTCCTTCTCCAGGTGGAGGGCTGGGTGTATGTCCAGCACTTGACAGATCCCTGGTGGAGACCAGGGGTACTGCAGCAACTGGCGACTGAGTGTGCAATGAGGCGAGGCGGATGCTGGACATCATTGCACATCCCCACCTCCAGAAAAACCCCAAAAATCATGCCAGTCACTCAGAATGATGCTGGCCCTGGCTCCTGGCCTTGATAGCTCTCCACTAAACCATCCGCTGACTCAGTCTTGGTTCCACAGACACCACTACAGACCCTGAACCCCACCCTGGGATGAAGCCAGGGAGGCAATGTCAGGCTCCCCAACACCTTTCCCATCATAGATGGGCAGCTAAGTGGTGCCATGGCCCTGCCCTGGAGGGTAAGTCATAGAGTATTGATGGGATGGTAGGTGGTCATTGGGGAGTGAGACAGGAACACAGAGTAGGGCTGATAAGCCTAGTGATGGGGGTACAAAAAGCATGCTAAATAAAAAAAAAATTAGAATCTGTAACTGTTTTAAAATGTGATGAGTTAAAATGTTAATCCTTTAGGGTGTTCAAATTATTAGCTGCCTTGTAGAACATTTATTTTACACTCCTAAACTCAAAGAAAGTCTGATTTTGTGATGCTTTATAATTTGTTACAGTAGGAAACTGTACATTATGATATAGAAACATAGAAGCATAAACTTTGACAGCAGATAAGGACCACTTGGCCCACCGAGTCTGCCCATTTCCCTACCTATTGGATAAGCTGCAGATCCTAGTAAACCAATAGCCTACTTTCTCCTACCCTCCACTAGAATTGCTTTATGTTTGTCCCATGCATTGTTTTGTTTTTGTTTTGTTGAATTTTGTTGACCCAGTAAGCCCACTGGGCCTAGAAGTCCCTTTTTCAGGGGCGGACGGGTGGGGGATACAGATGGTAAGCAACTGAAACTGAACTAGGTTAAGCTGTTGGAGGTATTTGTTTTTAGTGAATGAGGGAAATTTGGCCAGGACACCAGGGAAATTCCCCTACTCTTCCTGCAGGGGGCCTTGCTTCCTTTGAGCAGAGGGGACCCTTTTACTTGCAGTACCAAGATGGTAGATGCAGGAGTGAAAGAAGCAAAGGTGGAAGAACTCATGGAGACAGAAACATTGCAAAACCTTGGAAAACTGCAGAAACAAAAGAAATCAGCTCTGGTAAGGGAAACCCAACAATACCTGACCTGTCTTTGCTTGGCATTTCAAATGAAGAAATTACAGAGAATACTGACAATATTCCAGACCTGCCTAATGATAGTAATTTAAATGATGAGGAGGAAGTGCAGACCTTTAAAACTACTGATAAGGATATTTCAGAAGAAGAAATTCTTCTACAGAAAAACTTTGAGACTGAGGAGAGACTTTTTTTTTCAGAAAAAAACACAGCTACAATCCAAACTGAGAGCCCTGAGATTTGACAAGGAACAGCAATCTGTCAGAGCAAAACAGCTGCAAAACGGTGACATGGCAGCATCAAAGAGCATGCCTATAGACTGGGCCGAAATCATGGAGAAAGCTCATACGACTGAACAAATGAACCACACAGCTACATTCAAAACAGCTACAGGATTTGCATCGGGAATGGCAAAAACGAGTCAGAATTCACTCGGCCTAAGACACAGTATGGAACTTTCAAACAAAATGACTGAAGAAAGCTGGTCTGTCAAAAATGCATTAGAGTCAGCAGGATGGCAGCAGAATGCCAAAACAGGTCAGTGGGTTTCCGGGGACTCCCCGATAACAATACCTAAACCATCAGACAATATCCCCTCCAGTAATGACTGTACTAATGTTTGTGTACCTGATATAGAAATTCCATCTGGTCTGGAACTTACACAAAATCCAGAATTTCAACAGCTTAACATAATAGCACTGCAGCCTGATGGGGGATGCCCCAAGGGTTCAGATTCTGTACCACAAAGGCCTCTAAATCCTATTAACAAAACAGCACCAAAAACTTATGCTTCTTTATTTAAAACCCCAATAAACCCTGCAAAAAGACATAATGCGGTATGCAGAACCTACACCGGGGGTATGGAGAATTTGCCAGATAGACTCTTTGTTGCAAGGACACTATTAAAAGAATCCATTAAGTTTTTCTCAACAGAAATTTACACTCTGATCCATGTCTCAGGTGAAACCACATTTGACATAAGTTTCAAATCAGCACAAGGTTTAGAGTGCTTCTGGACAAAATACAATGCATTGAAAAAATCTTCACTGTGATCTCCCTTCATAGCAACTCCACTGTCTAAACCTGCACACAAAATCATCACAGTCCTCTTCAGGAAGGAAGGAGTCAGTGTGCAAGACTTAATTATATGGCTAAAACAACGCTGCACAGTCACTGATGACCCCAAGGCCATTTTAGATTCCAAAAACATTTGGACTGGTGGATGGAAAGTGAAAGTCATGCTTCAATCTTCAGATACTGGGATAATTCACTTACCGAACTCTTTCTTCTTGGGCAGGGACAGGGGAATCCTGTTCTATGCAGGTCAACCTAAAATGTGTTATAAATGCGGATCACTAGAACATTTAAGCAATAAATGTGATAAAAACAGATGCACTGCATGTGGGGATATTGGGCATGTGGGCACTGACTGTTTAAATGAAAGTAAATGCAATTTATGTGGGGAGCTTGGACACACATTCCAGAATTGCAGGAAAGCTGCATATAATACCCCAGATCAGGCTGATGGCACAGAACAAAGGCTTATTATAGCTATAGCTCAAGGAAATAAGGCAGGGAATGCAGACACCTCTACTAATGTTAATCAAGACAGGCTCAACCCAGGCCCAAGGCCAAGCAATTCTGACCCCTCCCTTACCTCAATGCCCCTGGAAGTATCAGAGCAACGCCCTAAAGAGGTTGAAAATAGCCAGACTGGAAGCAGAACTCCTGCAAGAGTCCCTCACCACCACCCCCACATCAGAGGGGACATTAGGTGAGAGCATGCCCCTTCCCCCATCCCTAACAGATGAGCAGGAGGGAGAATTACAAGGCAGCAGATGAGACAACCCCCAGGACAGGGTGTACAAACACAAGGATCCATTTCTCTTAAAAACAAATTTGAGGTACTGCAGTCTGAGCAATCAGATGACGAATCAGATACCTCCTCAATGGAGTCATCTTTGCCAGAAGGCACAACAGACACCAAGGGGAAAGATACTCCTAGGGGACAGCAGAAAAGGAATGCCAAAGTCAAACTTAAAAATATTGAGAAACAAAGTAGGAAGGGCAGCCACAGATAATAGCCATGATAGAACCTTTTTCCTGTCACACGATAAATGTGAACAGCATTAAATGGTTTAGCAAAAGACAGGTTGTCTTTTCTTATCTGTACCATTTACATTTTGGAATTATTTTCCTGCAGGACACCAGGCTTCACACGCTGACTGAAATCCAACAAGATTCTAAGGCATGGTACCAGGGTCCCTCCTTCTGGTCCTTAGGATAGGAACACTGCTTAGGTTTGGGCATTCTTTTTAAACAGTCAGAAATTAAATTGCTAAAACTTTTTGCCTTAGTCTCTGGAAGAGTCCTGATAGTAGATGTTTTAGTGCAGAACATTCCATATTGACTGATAAATCTATATGCTCCTCAGACCAAAACTCAAAGTTGTGATACTTTTAAAATCATTCAGCCATACCTACAGTCTACATTCGCAATCATATTTGCTGGGGATTTCAATTGTCCAATCAAAACTCAGAAAGGGAAACAATACTGTGATTCTAACCTCTTATCACAAATAGTCCGGAGCTCTAAGCTTATAGATGCAATATACTGTATTACAAAATCTGAAACACCAACATTTCATAAATGCACCTTAGGTACAAGGATAGATTATATCTTCACATCTGAACACCTGAACATACATTCTGCGAAGATAACAGTAACTGAATTCTCGGACCACTCTATTGTCTCTATACTAATAAAATCAGACACCTCAGAAATAAAAGGACCAGGATTCTGGAAGCTGAACACGTCCCTCCTCTCTGACGCAGACATTCACAGAAGCATTCAAAACTTCTCTTGGCCAGAAAATCTGTTTTTATTTGTTTTGAAGACCCCATCATGTGGTGGGAGGATACAAAGTCAGACTTGCAAACATTCTGTAAGAACTTCAATAGATATAAAGCAAGAAAGCAGTATTTGACATATTTACAGCAAAGGAAAATTCTACAATAATTAATGACTACATCATGTGAAATAGGACAAAATCTGGATCACCAAATAACTAAATTAAAACAGGATATGATGGCATTTCACAATAAACAAGTGGACACGCTAACTTATCAGCAGCAGTTTAGCACCACTGGCAAGATGGATACTGTCTGCCCCTACAAATTTTGGCAATCACACTCACAAAAGAAAAACATGTCCTCCTTGAGAGATGAAGTGGGTAAGGAATACACAGCTCAAAAAGACATACAAAAACTTGTAGCAGAATATACAAAAAACATGTATGACAGCCTAGCATCGGATCACAGTGGACTAGATAGTTTCTTAGTGAATCTTAATATACCAGAGTTACAGGACAGAGAAACACAGGAAATCATCTCACCCATAACAGCAACAGAAATTCAAGTGGCAGTTTCTTCCTTAGCAAGTAACAAATCCCCAGGGCTGGATGGCCTCCTGAATGACATGTTCAAGATCATTGGGCAAAGCTGCCCAGAAGAACTGGCTATAGTGATTAAAGCCATCTTAAACTCTAAAACAACCCCCTGAAAATGAATACAGCCATATTAATTTACCTATATAAGACAGGAGATAGAAAAGATTTAAAAAACTGGAGGCCGATAACTCTCTTGAATTCTGACTTTAAAATTTTGACCAAAATACCTGCAAAAAAATTATCCAAAATAGCTGGAAAATTGATATCGCCAGCCCAGACCTATGCTCTGCCTGAAAGACAAATTGAAAACCAGCTATTGCTATTAAGGGAAGTGGTGGAACAGGGGAAACTAGGTGCAGTGGATGGTTATCTCATCTCATTAGATAAGGCTAGAGCCTTTAACAGGGTCAATCATGATTATTTATGGAACATATTAGCTCATTATAGAATTCCCCGGGATATGATTGAATGGTTTAGAAGTATTTATAACACGGCCACTGTAAGACCCCTTATACAAGGATGGAAAGGTCCTCTAATTCACATAAAAAGAGGGGTTAGGCAATGGTGTCCGCTGAGCCTGATCCTATATGACTTTTTTATTGACCCCCTACTAAGGAAAATCAATGCCTCAACTGAGATACAAGCAATTTCCTTAGGCCCTCAAGTACTTTCTCACAAAATTTTAGCTTACGCTGACAATATCAATGTACTGACACAGAATGTGAAATCTATCCTAAAACTTTTAGAACTATGTAAATTATTTGGACATATATCAGGAGCTGCTCTCAATCTAGACAAATGCATTGGGCAAAGACTAAATTACACCCTGAATTTCAAGGGTCAGATAGGTGGTATTGAGATTACAGATGCACCCATAAAAATCTTAGGCGTCTTTCTAGGAAATTTTGAGTTGGACATATTTAACTGGGAGAAGAAAATATCTATAGAAAAGACCAAGGTATCAAACTGGAACAGATGGAAATTTAGTAAAAGGAAAAGTAAGACCTGTTTAATCCAGGTATTTTTGTATACTATTTACATCTTCCCCCCACCTAAATTGCTGGAAACGACACTCTTCAGCATTTTTTTTTTCAGCTTTGCTGGGGAAGCAGATTAAACCCCTTAAAGAGAAACATATTGTACCTCACAATCAAAAGAGGGGGCCTGAACATGACCAACCCGATTCTATTCTTTAATAGTTTTTTTATTCAGAATAATATAGCACCCCTAGTCACAGCAGGGCATGATGGCTGGGAATGGATTCTCAGATCTAAATGTGCACACTGGTTAACAGCATGGGAAACATCATCACTTAGAACCCTTATGAAAACAATTACCATCCCAGGATATATTAGAAGTACCTTTTTGTGACTAAAGCAGTAGGATGTCACAAAACACAGATACTGAACCTATCCAGGAAGCAAATATATTTTTACTTATTAGAAGTAACTTGCGTTGTAGAAACAGTATTTGAAAAATGTCCCTTACGACACAGAGACACCCTAGTTCTCTTCCTAAATAATAAAAAAAATACCAGAACACCTGTGGGATTTTCATTGGATGGCTTGCCATGAGAAAATAAATGTGAAAGCAAACCAAAAACATAAACTTCAACAAGAGAGAATCTGTGCAAGACTGAAATGCATACAAATGGAAGAGACCACTGAGCACCTTTTATTCCATTGTTCCTTTATCTCTGGGTTTTGGGATTTGGCGGCACACAGGTGGGGCACAAATAATTTTAAAACAATAACATATGAAAATCTCATGTATGGAGCATTCGATAATTCCTGGAGGGAATGGAATGTAAGCACCTTGCAGGTACTAATGGTGGTTTTTAATGGAACATTTGGTCTCTTAGATGTAATTTCACTCTACAACAGAACGAAGGGAACTTAACTGAATTACTCAGCAAAGTTACCCTAAATATGAAACAGTTATTTGAAAATGAACGGAAAAGATTTGAAAACAGCTAACTGTTGGAGCTCTGGAAAGGGTTCTCCTGGATTAAAGACCATGATTTTCCTGTAACTTAAAAGAAAAAAGAAGAGAGAGGAAACAGGTATAAAGATGTGACCCCCCCGTATAGTTTTTTTGGACCCTTCACATGATGCATTATGCCAGATTGTGAAGAATAATTTGTAAATAGAAAAAACAGAAAAAGGCCTAATTTTCTTTTATAAGTTTATTGATGCTTTCCTTTTTGTTTAATTCCATATGTTATATACTTCATATTGGTTCTTAATACTTTATGTTGAATGTATTGGAAATGTGTTTGTTCTTAATAAAAACTTCCCCTACTCTTTTCGATAAGTGCCATGGGATCTTTAACATCCACCTGAACTACCACCCATCCAGGCAGATGAGACCTTGGTTTAATGTCTCATCCAAAAGATGGCACCTCAGAAGTGCAGCACCCCTCTCATGCTGCACTACAGTGTCAGTACTGGGATATTAACCCAAATGCCAGTTGTGGGAACTGAACCCACAGCCCTCTGATCTCCCAGCCTCAGAGGTGAGTGTGCTACCTACTGAGCCACTGACATTGACAAATTCTTGAATTCCCCCACTGTTTTTGATCCCATGACCTCCTCAGGAAGGCTGTTCCATGCATCCACCACCTTCTCCTTGAAAAAATACTTCCTCATATTGTCCCTGAGCTGTACCCCCTCTATCTTCAAATTGTGCCCCCTTGTTCTTGCACATTTTGTTTTCTGAAAGATGCTACCCTCTTGGACTTTGTTGATTTCCTTGAGGTACTTGAAAGTTTCTATCATATTCCCCCTCTCCCTCCTTTCCTCTAGGGTATACATATTAAGCTCCTTTAGTCTCTCTTCATATGGTTTCTGGTGCAGACCCTGCACCATTTTAGTTTCCCTCCTCTGGATTACCTCCATCCTGTCTATGTCCTTGCAGAGATGAGGTCTCCAGACCTGTACACAGTATTCCAGATGGGTCTCATCAACTGTCTGTACAGAGGGATAGCAACTTCTTGTTTTCTACCGGTGATGCCTCTCCCTATGCATCTGAGTATGCCCCAGCCCTCTTACTGCCTACTCACATTGCTTGCCTACATTTAAATCATCTGATATGATTACCCAAAGGTCTCTTTCTATTTTTGTTGTTGTTAGTACCTCCCCTGACATTGTGTACTCTTCCCCTGAGTTTTTGTTTCCCAAGTGCATTACTTTACACTTCTTTGCATTGAATCTAAGCTGCCATAATTCTGACCATTCCTCCAACCTTGCCAAGTCCCTTCTCATCCTTACCACCCCCATGTGTATCAGCCCAGTTGCAGATCTTTGTGTCGTCTGCAAAGAGGCATGCTTTCCTTTATAGTCCCTCTGCAATGTCACCTATAAAGACATTAAAGAGGACCAGTCCCAGTACTGAACTCTGTGATACACCACTAGTAACCCCCCTTTCTTTAGAGTGGACTCCATTTACTATTACCCTCTACATCCCATTGTCCAGCCAATGTTTTACCAGGCTACAACCCTGGGACCGACTCCCAGGCTGGCTAACTTGTTTATTAATCTTTTGTGTGGTACTATGTCAAATGCCTTGGTAAAGTCTAGGTAGGTAAATTAGCTATGCAAATTGATTTTTGTCTCTGTTTATCATAGTCCTGTAAAGGTCCAAACTTCATGAAGTTTGGGTTGATGAACAGTTCTTGAACTTGGTTCATGAACTGAGTTAAAGAACAATCGGGGAACTTTTTAGATGTCCGTGGGCCATTCATGAACATGTAGTAGTAGAACATTTTATTCAGCAGCATGGATAAGGCAATTCCTATTGAACATTAGATCTATTACAAGGGACACCCTTTTGTATGTCCTAGATGCACATGGAAAAAAGTAATATTTAATTACAATACAAAGCAATACTTGGACACGCAGACAAACATATCAACCAGAAATATTTACATAATTCTGTTGCACGTATACATTCATAAAATTGAATCATTTGTACCATATAAAGGCATTCAAAATACATTTACAATGACATGACAAAATTAATAAATTCTAAGGATAGGGTGCAGGAAACTTGTGGCAATCTCACTTGTAACATAACACATTATTTAATTGTTTTCCTAATATATTTTTATTTTGTGGCCTTAAAGATAGAAAACACATGGAGGAGAGTTATGCTCTGTTATGCTCTGAATAGGGGCTTGGGCAATGCAGAAACAGTTATGGCAAAAATATCAGGGGAATTTGATTGTTTGTTAATGAGCTTGGAGAAATTCAGTCTCCTTGAAGGAGTTATTTATTCTCCACCCAAGACTAAAGTAAAATGCTTTGATGTTCTTATACTAGAAATTAATCATTATATAATATATAAAGATGCCATCTAGATGGGAGATTTGAAAGCAGTTCAGGGTCAAGATAAGAGGTAAAAAGTTAAGTGAGTCTATGAACATGCTGGGTTTACTACAACATGTACATTTTCCTATAAAACATAATAAAGACGCAAATTCTGGTACTATCTTTGATTTAGTTTTTACTTCAAAGGGCTTGGGGGTGTTGGATGTGGCTGTACTGATGGCAAACCTAGGGAATCATAATCCTGTCCAACGTAGGATAGAAAGAATAAAGAGTAAGAGCTATCTTAGGGGGACTTGACAAATTTTAGGGAATTAGAATTTAAAAACAATGTTAAAGCTTTTGGATAGGATAGGTGTTTGCTTATTTCAGATCTGTATACAGCGATAGAGTATTTCTCTACATCTCTTAATGAAATTTGTGATTTGCATGCCCCTTGGAAAAATTTAGTATTGATTTATTAAGGTTTTTTTTTTTTTACCAGGAAAGCAGGACTAGACACTTCTGCCTATTTTCAGCCTCATCCTGGGGGAGGAGGATGCAGATGGATGTCAACTGACATTGAACCAGATTAAGTTGTGTAGAGAAAAAGTCACCATGGATTGATGGAAAGTTATATGCACTACTTAGAGTAAAGAAACTATTGTGGCAGTAAGCAAATAAATTAAAATGTTCTGAAATTTGGAACAAATTTCAGAGAATGCAAGAGCAGTGTGATAAGCAATTGAATTTGGCCAAAGCACACTATTTTAAATTTAATTTGTCATCAGCAAAAAATCCAAAAGAATATTGGCAGATGGCTATGGACTTGAGAAACCCTGTTAGACAACAACCTCAGATTAATTTACCAAAAGACAGAATTTTTATTGAAGTTTCTTACATGGTGGCAGAGAAAGTAAACAGACATTTTTCCAGATTACCTGGTGTTGAATTTATGCCAGAAGATAAGCTGAATTAATTGGTGGGAGGGGGTAAATATGATGGGAGAAATGATAGTGAATGTGATGTGGAGGAGGAAAAGAAATTTAGATTTAAGAAATTGTAAGTAAGAGGGGAGTTTGGAGTTATAAAAAAATTAAAAGTGGGGAAAGCTTGGGAATTGGATCAGTTACAATCAAATTTCTTAAGTTATATGCTTGGGAGATTGTGCCAAACAACATATCTGTTCAACTGGAGCCTCAGTCAGAGCATTTTTCAACACAACTGGAAACCAAGCACAGTTATTCCAATTCCTAAAGGAGGTGGTAGTCCAACCCCTTCACATCATTGGCCAGTTTAACTTCTACCCATTTTTTCAAAGGTCCTCAAAAAATTAATTCATAGCCAGTTATATATGAACATACGAACATACGAATGTGCCAGCAGAAACAGACCACCTGGACTATCTACATCGGCTCAAGTGTGCAGCTAGCACCCCTAGTTTGCAGCTTCCCCCCTTCCCCTTTGCCATCCCACTGCCATCCCCACCTCCCCCTTCCTCACTCTCCCCTGCTTCCTGCTCCATGCCTTTTTAAAGCTGTTCCCAGATTTACCTGATACCACCCATTCTGGTAGTGTGTCCAATTTTGCTACCACCCTCTTCATGAAATAGTATCTCCTCATTTCCCTCCTAAATCTTCCCCCTTCTGTTCTTAGCCTGTGCACCCTGGTGTCCCTCTCCCTCCTTAGCTTAAAGACCCTGTCTTCCCCAGGCTTATTTATTCCCCTCAGATACTTGAATGTCTCTATCATGTCCCACCTGTCCCTTCTTTCCTCCAGGGTGTACATATTCAGGTCTCCCAACCTGCTGTCATGGTCTCTCCCCTCCATTCCACATATCATCTTCATTGACCTCCTCTACACCCCCGCCAGTAACCTGATATCAAGCTTCAGGTATGGCCTCCAAAACTGCACGCAATACTCCAAGTGCAGCCTTACCAGTGACCTGTAGGAGGCAAGATCAACTCTCTTTGCCTGGATGAAAACCTCCTCTCTATGCAACGTAGCATTTTGCTCACTTTTACAGCCACACTCCTGCACTGGGCAGTATTGTTCATGGTCCCTGTTACCATTACCCCAAGGTCCTTCTCCTCCTCAGTGATTCCCAGCTTAACCCATACCCCAGCCAGTATTCTCTCCTTGGGTTATTTGCCCAGAA
This sequence comes from Neoceratodus forsteri, assembly GCA_016271365.2. Taxonomy (NCBI): domain Eukaryota; kingdom Metazoa; phylum Chordata; order Ceratodontiformes; family Ceratodontidae; genus Neoceratodus; species Neoceratodus forsteri. The sequence goes on along the minus strand of CM028131.1, from coordinate 170,853,440 downwards.
GTGCATAGTCTTATACTTCTTTGCATTGAACCCCAGCTGCCACCTCTCTGACAACTTCTCTAGCTTGCTTAGGTTCCCCTGCAGCTGCTTCCATCCTTCCTCTCCATCCACCACTGCTCCCATTTTGGTGTTGTCTGTGAACAGACTTACCTTGCTCACCACCCTGTGTGCAATGTCTGATATGAAGAGCCCAAATAATACTGGTCCCAGCACAGAGTCCTGTGACACCCTACTCATCACCGGCTTTGGAGTTGAGAGCTCCCCTCCCACTGCCACCCTTTTCAGCCTCCCACTCAGCTGGCTTGTAATGCAGTTCGTCATTTTTGCTCCTACCCCTACACCAGTTAGCTTTCCCCATAGCCATCCATGAGGCACTAAATCAAAGGCCTTGCTGAAGTCCAAGTAAAGAACATCCACCGCATGACCTTTATCCAGTTCACCTATCACCCAGTCACAATACTGCATCAGGTTGGTCTGAGAGGACTTCCCTGAAATGAACCCATACTGCCTCACATCCTGGAGGCCATTGTCCTCCAGGTACGACACCAGTCTTTCCTTTAGTATCATTTCCATGAGTTTTCACATTATGGAGGTGAGACTTACAATAATTACCCAGTTCATCCCTTGGTCCACTCTTGTGTAGAGGCACTACATGTGCCATCCTCCAGTCCAGTGGCACACATCCCAACTCTAGTGAGGTGCTATACTGCTCTGTCAACACCTCCTCCATCTCCCTCAGCACCCTGGGGTGGATATCATCTGGCCCTGGTGCCTTGTCTACCCTCAGTGCCCTCAGTCACTCTAGGACTCTACCTCCCTCAATCCTTCCATCTGTAGCCTCCTTTCCCCCCATCTCCACCCTCCCGGCCCATTGTGGTAGCAGTCTCCCCTTTTCTTCCATGAACACTGAGCAAAAATATTCATTTAGTGCTTCCACCTGGTGTTCCTCCCCTTTTTGTCCACTCCCCATCCTTTTTTAGTCTCACTATTGTCTCCTTGTACTTCCTTCCCCCCCGATGTAACTGAAAAAGTCCCCCCTCCCCAATTCCCTGTGTTAATCTCAGCTGTATGAATTTTTGGAGGTTACAAAGAAAATCTCTCCATTCTGACGTGGTGTCTGTCCTGGCCATTCTACCTACACTGCCTTCTTGGACTCTAGAAATTTGACTATCTCAGGATTGAAAGATAGAAAAGTCACTGGAGCAGTCTATGTAGATTTGACAAAAGCATTTGATCTGGTGAATCACTCCATGCTGCTGTATATATTGAATGGGATTGGCATGCATCCTGACTCTGCAGAGGGATTCAGGACCTACTGTATGTAACAGGGAGAAAACAGAGGCTACAGGTGGCTGATTGTTTATCAGGCCCCAGGGACCCATAAAGAGGAGTGCCTCAAGGTTTTATACTGGGCTCCTTATTATTTTTTATATGCCAATTATCTCTCACAGGTCCTGCACCACTCTGTAAACAGGATGCACGTGGATGACACAGAATTGGTAGTAAGTAGCAATACAGTTGTGGAACTCCAGCAGAAATTAGAAGCTGACTTTAGAGCAGCTCAGGAATGGTTCACCAGGTTACAGCTAGTCATAAGAATAAAAAAGACCCAACGCATGGGCTTTGGGGTAGTTGACAAAAAGCAAACTAAGCTACAGTATGTATTAGAGGTCTTAAACAATTGGAATTAGTACAGATTAAACAGTACAAATTCCTGGTAGTGGTGTTTGATAATTACCTCTCATTCTCAAGTCATATTCACAATATATGTTTCAAGACAATAACATCAACAACAAGAAACTCTGTCCAGAACTAATAGGGCTGCAGCCAAGCAATTTGGGGTAAAAATATTGAAAATTAGTTTTTTAATATTTTTACACCAGATTTTCAACATAGCCTTGTTATGACCCTGCCTCATGAAGAATGGCAGAGAAACTATTCAACTCCTGGCCTAAAGGTGATTTTGCATAGGGACTGCAAAATCAACTTTCAGGATGCAAAAACACTTTTTGAGCAGGAGTTGAAAGATGACAGGTGTCACCTTCATGAGGTGTTTTAAAGAAATAGCTATGTTGTAAATTTGGGGTAAAAATATTGAAAATTACCAAAGTTATGAGCATGCATTCACAAAATTAGGGAGGCAGTATAGCGCAGTGGTTTAAGGCTCTGAGCTGCAAATCTGGAGACCTGGGTTTGAATCTCCTTGCCCCCCTTGCATATACTGTGTGACCCTGAACAAGCCACTTAACTTCCAGTGCTCCCAGGTTACACCTGTAAACAAGGTTTCAGCTTAGTGTGTCTCACCTGGTTAAACAATTGGAAAAAAAATTAAATGTAGGCTCATAACTGTATTGTTTTTAAATATTTTTTCACCAAATTTTCAGCATAGCCTTCTTATGACCCCACCTCATGAAGAAGAGCAGAGACAATTTTCAACTTCTGCCCAAATGGTGATTTCATGCAGGGACTGCAAAATCACCTTTTGGGATGTGAAAAAACATTTTGGCCAGGATTAGAAAAATGATAGCTGTCACATTCATGTGGTGCTGTAAAGATATGGCTATGTTGTAGATTTGTGGCAAAAATATTGAAAATTATCAAAGGTATGAGCCTGCATTCTCAAAATTTAATGTAGGTTCTTAACTTTGTTGATTTTTAATATTTATACATCACATTTTAAACTTAGCCTTCTTATGACACCACCTCATGAACAAGGGCAGAGAAAATTTTTATCTCCTGCCCAAAAGGTGATTTCATGAAGGGATTGCAAAATCACCTCTAGGGACAGATTTGACTGATGGCAGTGCCACTGTTTATGAGGCAGGGGCCCAAAAAGATATGTTGAAGATTTGGGCCACAAATATAAAAAAAATGCCTAAGTTAAGCAACAAAGTTCAAAACATCATTGAAATATGTTGAACCACATACCTGTTTCTTCAGTTCAGGGTCCAGCTTTGAAAAGTGAAGACACATCTGTGGTCCAGAAAGCATTACGGTGTTGGACCCCTGATGGTAGTAATGACTTGTGGGGGGGAGTGGGGTGGTGGGTGCTGAGTGGAAGGGTTATGTGTGGGGAGAGTAACAGCTCAAAAGGCATAGATGGATTTTTGTTTACAGGTTAAAAAAAAAATAGAAAAATCCTGCAGTGTGGGATTGGGCACCCCCAGTGCCACTGTTACATTTTGGGGTGGGGGTGCTGAGAGGGAGGGTCAGGTGTGGGGGGAGAAAAATTGTAGAAAAAGAAAAACTGAGATTCCTGCACTGGGGGATTGGGAACCTTAGGACACTAGGGGACTGGGCATCTCCCCAGTATCACTGTTAAGTTTTTTGGGTGTGTGTGGGGTGGTGGGTGCTGAGGGGGAGAGTTACATGGGGGATATGTAAAATAAAAAAAAAGAAATCAGCAGTCATGGCGGAACATGGCACCCCCCCCCATGACCAACATGGCTGGCAGACTGTACTGCACATGCGCTAGTGGTTGCTCAAATGCAATACTGTCTTGTGGCCATCCGGAGCATGGCAGAGTATGCCGTGTTCTGCCATGACCGCCAACAGAGCAAAACATAGTGCAGTGTGACTGCCAACAGAAACAGTGGACTGCCAACAGAAACAGTGAGTGGAGTGCTTCAGAGTCATGGAGGTGCCTGTGTGGCAACTCCAACATGTTGTTTGGCAGCAAGGAATACACTGCCTGCTTCTTCTCTAGCAAGAGGTCTGCAGGTCTATGCCCACTGCAACCCTAACAAAAAAGGGTTACTTTGAGGCATGTTTCAAGGTGTCTCACAAAGGAGGCATGCCTCGAAATTGATTGTACTCTTTTGCTACCAATGATAGAATTTAGTACCAATGCCTATATAATAGCAACCAGAAAGCATCTGGGGAAACTAGATAAAACTACAGCAATTTGGTGCATTATAGCTTAAAGGGGACAGGAAATCTGTGCTAACTGGCAGCAGTTAGTAACGTTCCTAGTAAGAGAAATGCTAAACTTGCCTCCAAATGAACCATATTTAACTGTACCTTAATAAATATTGATGTGAAAAACTGTTTCCTACTGTTTTCTTTTTATGAACATTCTGAACAGTTCTCTGCATGTAACCAGTAATTTGGAGTGTTTCCTATGTCATGGTTTGAGTATAGAATGCTAAACATGAGCTATTGTCCTATCAGAACCATGCTTAGAGTTCTTTGCTCAAACCGTGACATAGTTAAAACTCCAGATCACTGGTTCCATGAAGAGAACTGCTACAGAATGCTGCCCATAAAAACAAAACAATGCAAAGTACAGTTTTTCATGTCACGTTTTATTCAGGTAAAATTACTTATAGATTATTTAGGCTTATGGATATCATTTCTGTAAATGGGAACATTATAAACAGCTGCCAGTTAGAAATAATTTCCTGTCCTCTTTAAGGGTCAAATACTTTACTCATCATTGTGACTTATATATTTGTTTACTGAAGGCTGCAATACCTTGGGAAACATGCATGCAGTTAAATGGACAACAATGATTTTTTTTAAAATGCTGAAAACTGAAGGCTATCACCCATTATCATGTTTCTTGGCTTGGGTGTAGATTTATATGAAGTAGCTTGCTTCTTTTTATATTTTTCAGTCTCCAAAAGAATTTACTGAATGGAACTGTATGAAAGCATGTATGAAACAGAATTCTTCTGAAAATAGGCTTCAGCCTCAGTATACAATTTCCTGCATACAAAAAACATATTTATACTGACTTTTTCTGTTGATGGTCATTCAAATAGAATTACTGCTCAACTTCCTTTGATAAAAGGCCAAACTGCTGTTTATAATGCACCATAAAAATGTGAAACTTTTTTTAAGATGCAGCAGGTTTCAATGATATTTTTTAAGTCGGCAAGTTTCAATGTTAATCTTTTGCATGATAAAATAGCCAGTTACTTGGAAGAAAATATGCTTCCACTCCTAAATTGTGGAAAATCTGATTCTGTGATTATTCATAACACTTCCAGTGGTAAACAGTTCGTATTTTTCAAGCAAATTAGTTATATGAATTGATTTTTGGTTTGGTTCATCTCAGGCCATTGAAAGTTTTTCAGCTTCATGAACTTTGTGGTGGTGCACAGTTCTTGAAACTGTTGTTGAACTCTGATGGATGTTCATGAACAGTTCATAAAGGTCCACCCACGTTCCTGAGCTGATGACATTTATTTTCCCTTGGATGTTTGTGGTGGGGAAGTAGGTGGCAGTGGTACCACAAGGGCGTTGCTGCTACAGTGGCTGGATAAAGGGGCCTATTATGACATCAAGAATTACTACTTGTTTTTCAGGGGGTGGGTGGAGTTAGAGCAGACAAGCAGCAGTCTAGGGCCTCTCAGATTTCTTTTATAGGGGATCTACAACACTGGAGACCTGCTAGTGTTTAGGTGCCAACGTGACCATGTTACAGTATTTGTGGGCACACAGGTCGAGGAGTATGATGCATGGAAAAAAGTCTGCTGCCAGGACCTAGTTTCAGACCAACATGATGTATGGACTCATACAGTACTATATAGCCACCCTGCTGAAACTGGTTTCTGCTATCAGGTTTGAGGATTTTAACTATCAGTTTTAAAGCAGCAGTGAATGTTACACTGAAACATTTGACATATACCTTTTCATTACATTTTAGAGGGCTATTCATAACATGACTTGTAAGCTGCCCCCCCCCATTGTGAGTCTGCTTTAGTACTTGTTTTATATTAGGATCAGTAAAAAGAACATTTCTTTTTATATGAGCTCCCCCAAGGCTTTTATCATTACTTACAGCAAATGGTGAGCAGTCATTGTGCCATGCAGTTAGAGAACAGTGTCTGTTGAATGCTAGTTCCCCTTAGTCACATGACAATTTATGTCAAACAATGTTTTTTCAAAAACACACGATGATATTCATGACAACTTGGGGGATAGTTATTTTAAATGCAGCCCTTTCTTTATTTGAAACATCAAAAACTACGTTAAAGTAGAATCAAAATGGATTAGAAAAGGCATCTCACAAAACAGGAGTACAAAGGTACTGTAAAACAGAATGAGCACCACAACATGCACTACTTCTTTAAAGATCTAGTAGCACCAACAATAGCAGGCAGAAAAAGTTAGTGTTTCTTACAATCAGTCACTGGTAGCGCCGGCCCAGTGGCATGGAGGACTGAGGCATCATGCCTTATCTCATGCCATGCAAGCGACCCATGTTCACAGAGCAAGTGGGGTCACTGGAGGTTGGCTGGGGAAGGAGAGGATTGAGCATCTGGAGGACAGCTCTCCTCTCCTGGGGAGGGAAGGACTCAGGGGTCAGCATCTGTCTAGAACCTAGCAGTGGCTGGGTGCCAGCATTGCAAGGATCTTAATGTATGCAGGGGAGGTGGAGCCATCGGCTGGCGTGCTGTTGATGGAAGGGCACACAGCTTGGCCATTGCTGACATTGCATGCTGCACCTATGGGGAGCAAAGGAAACTAGAAAGAAAATAGCCTGGGCGAGTTGGATGAATGCCGACAACCATGGGCTCCACCCTTACTAAGTGCAGGCCTCCTGGAACTGGATCCTTTCTCAGCAGGTTGCGGGATCCCCACCACCATACCACAGAGGGAAAGCCATGGGGAAGAAGGGAGTGTCCTGCTGAAGTCAGGGGTCGGGGCTGGGGGGCTCAGCATGAACAAGGGCCGACCAAACCAGGAGGAGCATAAAGAATGTAAGAAGAAAAAAAAAGTCCCTGGTACTGTTTATTTCTGAAGTGTTTTTTTTCCCTCTGTGCTCATTAGTAGAGCTGTTGCGAAGCTTTACTTCGCCAGTGAAGTTATGATAAAGTTGCAAAATTTGTTTTCATGAATTACTCCACGAAGTTTGCACTTTGCCACTTTACATTGAGTTTTTCTGGGTTAATGGCACTTTCTCAGGTGAAGTCTGGTGAAGTTAAGGTGAAGTTGCAAATTCGCCAGCGAATTTGAGTTACTTCTCCTGAAAAAGTGGCACTTCGCCTGCCAAAAACTTTGCAAAATCGTCACTTTGCACTTTGCGAATGTGGCAAACATTGCACATTATGTTGCGGAGTGAAGTTTGACAACTTTGCACATCTCTACTCATGAGATGGTTTCTACCTAATTGTATTGGATCTGATGTGAAAAGCAGTGCTTTACCTGGAAGCAGACATACAGTATCTATGGTAGGTAGTTCTATTCCTCACATTACAGCACCAACATGTGACCTCCCTCAGTGTCACATCACATGTCCTGCTTCCTGATTGATAAAATGTGTCATTAGTTACCAATCAAGCAGCAGGAGACTGGCTTTTCTTAGTTACTAGTGTCACAGTAAGTGAGGTAATAATACTGATGATGTAGACAGGAATACCACTGCCTACAGTATGTCAGCATCCCAGTAGAGTGTTGTAGAAAATTATACAATGGCAAATGAAATTCTAGCAACCTGATTGGCTGCTGACCCCTAGACACAGTGATATTATTAGTCAATAACATCATTGTATTTAGGGCAGGCACACAGATCATCACAGTATGTTAAACCATATTCCTCCCTGTTGGACTAGCCCCCAAAGCCCGAAGCCGACACAATTCACTTGTACATCCACGACCCTCCCCCAATTCCTGCCTCCTAGCAGGTCACTGTGAAATCATCAGCCCTTGTCATTTTTCTTTGTATAAGCTCAACTTCAGACAAAAGCAAAACTTCTTCCTAAAATAGTACTTGCCTGCGACTTTTAACCCCACAACTTGTACCTGCAAGTACTGCTCCATCCTTTACATAATCAACTTGAGGGACACTTACTCTTGTTTGCCCATTCACCTGAACATCCATGCTGAAATAAATAAAAAAAAAATTATAATAAAAGTAAACTGGAGAAACGGCTCTTCCTTCTCCCACTGGGCGCCGAGATCATGAACTCGTGTCAACGCGTGCATTTTAGAGTCACACTGTACAACTGTCTAGTGGCTTGTCAGCCACAGGGAAAAAAACTTTAATTTAAAATAAAATGAGAAAATGTGAAACAGTCCCCTTCAAACACCAACCATTGAGTTCTGTGGCACTGACCACTACTATGCAGAAACCAAAGGCCAAGAATGGCAGAGGAGAGACTTACGACCAGAAAAATAAGAGAAATCCTGCGGGACTCAGCAGGCAACAGCATTCTGGCAGCAGTGCCACCTTGTAGTGGAAGAAATATAGTGGACTTTTTTTTAAAGGTACACCTACACTCACAAATATCAAAGAACATATGCATAAGGATTTATTTTTTTCCTTGCTCTTTTTAAATTAATAATCAAGCCATTGTATAATAGCAATAAGGCACTCCAGGGATGTGTGTTATTGTGTTTTGAATGCACTCGGCCTCTGACCTTGTACTTCAATCACCCGAGGCTTGACATTATGTAAGCAATAGGGCATGACAGGGGGTGTATTGGGGTGGGATAATGGCCCACCTCATGTGGGTTGAAAAACAAGGTGAAGTCAAGTGCTTCCACCACCTGAGGTGGGCTGTTATCCCACCACAACACAACCCTTGGAGTGCCTTATTGTGATTATGAAATGGGTCCATAAGTAGGGATGTAAGTTTGTCATGGCAGTCATACATGTCATTGATTCCATGACGTTTGATCTTTATTCAGGACTTCCATGACTTTCACTAGTGTCATCAGAATGTAGCAATGATGACAGTGCCACAACATTTACTACTGTTTACTAATGATTTCATGAACAAACAATGAGTCATTAAAACCTCATCCATGACAAACTTACATCCCTATCCATAAGTAATAGGAAATTAGTTTTTTTAAGATTTTGATTTTTAATTTAAATTAGTAAAAAGGAAAAAAAAATGTAAACTAAATTCCATTATGGAAAAAGTAGTTCTAGTCTTGGACTACAGTTGTACTATTTGTCCAGCAGGTGGCAGCAAACCTGCATGTAATTTGCAAGTTTTTTGTCTTTTGTTTTCCACCCAGTGGCCAAGCAAATTAAATTGTGGCTTAGGCAGGTGGAGTTATGCTCCAGTTAACTAACACCGTATAATAGAATTTTAATATTATTCCTATGGTTAACAGCAGTCTGACACTGTAGCACATCTCATGAATATGCTCTCTTATTGGAGACATACCTCTAAACTGTCCCTGATTATTGGGGATAGCCTTTACCTCTCAGAAATGCTCTGCCTCTTATGAAAAAGGTGCTGCCTATTCAGTAAATATGCTGTACATTCAGACCTCAAAAGCAGAAACTGATAATATTCTGAGATGCTAAATAGAGATGTTCCTTTAAGAAGAGCCATGCTCATCTTCATTGGGAGTTCCAGATGCTGCAGTCCCATTGGGGCAAGTGAAGAAGAGCTGCGCTGGGCAGCAGTTTCAAATGAGTTGCATTGAGCAGCAGCGGGCATCTGAAGAAGAACCAGATTGGTGCCAGTTTTAAACATTTTTGTTGGTGAGGATCCATGATGGAGAGCAGCATAAGACCAAGGTTAGAAAAAGAAATGTAGTTTTTTAAAGATAGACTTGGAAAGGGAAAGGTTGTGGCTGCTTGCGGAATCTGTCAGTGGCTAAACGATCAGCTGAGGCAGGCACTGCGTGGTGGCCAGTTGAGGTGGAGCGCTCAAGATGTGTGTGCTCAGTCTGTTGGTCTGGGAGTACTTTCAGCCAGGCCGTTGTGCTGGGATAATGGCCCAGCTAAAACTGTCTCTTGACCAATCAGGATTCAGGATTTTGAATACCCATTTCATAATACACAATAACACACACCCAACGTGCCTTATTGCTTAAATACTTCAGATATAAGAAGTGATAGCTGACTATGTCTGAAAGTTAGTATTATTTCCAGGCAGTACACTAACTTTTTAACTAATCAATAATACACAGCAGGGTGTGGTATCTTGTGGTATATGGTCCTACCTTAGCGCTTTTTGCAGTCAAGAAGTGATGCTATCTAGCCGGCCCGGTGGCACTGAGGGTTGAGGTGCTGGACACCACACCTCATGCCACGCCGGCAACCTGGGTTTGGGAGTGAACTCAAGTGCAGGGGATCAATGGGAAAGACTGGATAGAGCACCTGCTGGGCTGCTCTCCTCTCCCAGAGGGAGGGTACTGGGATGTCCGGTGTTCCAGGCTCCTGGTGGAGACTGGAAGTGCTGCAGAGCACTTGACTGCACATAGATAGCATGGCCCATTGCAGGCAGGGTTGCTATGCACCGCAATGTCAGGATGTGCACAACGCATGGGGGAGGAGGAGGAGGGCACATAAGGGTTAAAAAGCCCCTCCTGCTGGATAGGTGATGGCTCCTCCAGTGCCGCCGCCACATGCCCAATGCTGGTTCTCCACCACTGCCCCTTCGATCTCCCCCGGGCTGTCCTCCCCATGTCCCCGGGGAGTTGTAACGACTTTGAAGATGGCGGGGAACACAGCTGGCGGTAGAGCAGTTCAGGTGAGCGAGGTAGCCTGAGGGAGTTCTGGTCAGGAGGAGAGAAAGAGACTTGACAAAAAAAAAAAAAGAAGTGATGCTATCCCATGGTATTTCATACCCTGGAGTGTATTATTTCTGCAGTGTTATGCAATGAAAGTACTACAGTAGTTTTTTTTTTTTTTAAAGTAAAACTGTTCTGTTATCAAGTTTTATGTTGATTGGAGGGTTTGATTTTAAGTAGAAAAAAGTTCTTTACATTTTATTCTTATTTTGGACCTGACTTTCTATATGATTTTGTTAAATCAGGTGATGTGTGGTCCTGACAAGAGACCAAGCCATGATGCATTTCTGTAGTGTTATACTGCCAAGTGTGCTAGAAGATGTGACCAAATGAGAGATGGCGTAACCAAACATGAAAACACTAGTGGAACCATCAGAAACTGATTTAGGTTTGGGGACCAGAGCACAGCAGACAAAAAGTCATTGGTAAGCCACAAATCTGGATAGTGGTTACAAGCAAACAGCAAGTAAATGAAAGTGTGTGAGCTTCTGCAGTGGCACATTACAATCAGAAGTGAGGAAGCACTATTGATAAATCCATCTGAGTGGTCCACATGGTTAATTGACCAGTTGGTATGCCATTCATTTTCAGATTTATCGTTCACCATTTGGTATTAAAATATGCATTATATTACAAAATAAGTATATACCCTCTCAGCACAAAAAGCATGTGTTTTTTAAGTATCATAATATATGGTAGTCATTGGTCATATCTTGATTTTAAAATATCAATAAAAATCTAATTGCACCCAGAGTAACCTTGTTTAATCACAGTAGAAAGTCTGTTGAAGATGCAGGAGAGGCTTATTAGGAACAGTCAGGCATGAACCTTAGTGGTAAAACTACTCATTTTTAAGGCTGCTGGGTGGAGCTCTGCAGACATCTCATGATCACAGAAGTAAAAAGCATCTCACCAGATTCCGAACAAACAACACAAAATGTCAGAGTTGAAGCACTCTCACTGCACTAGTTGAAGGACTCTGCTGTGTCCATTCAGTAGACTAGTGCTGCACCACATTATTTTCTCTGTCTTGGCACCATTTTCTCTATCTTGGTGTGCGCTTAGCAGCCCATCACTTCTGTAAGAGCCCGCCATGCCCAAGATGGCTACAGTGAGCTCTGTGCATGCATGACTATCACGACCATGATGTGCGTGCGTGAAAGAGCCAATGAATGGCAGATTAGTAAAAACAACAAAAAATACAGCAGTATGTTTTTTAAGCAGTTGCTCCCTCACCTGATGCTGGTGCTAGGCAGAAAGGTTGAAATGCACACCAAAACACTACTGCAACAGCCTTTAAAAATTCCTGCTGTGTCCTGGTTGCTCCTGGTTGGTCCACGTGATCATGTGACCAGTTACCCACTCAGTTTCTGCTTCTGCTGGCCTCTGATCCTATGACTTTCAACCCCCCCCAAGCCAAAAACCGGAACTGAATGGCAGGTTAGTGCAACAACAACAAAATACAGCAGTATGTTTTATAAACAGTTGCCCCCTTGCCTGATGCTGGTGCTTAGCTGAAAGGTTGTCATGCATGCTGAAATACTGTTCCACCAGCCTTTTAAAACTCCTGCTCCTTGCTGGTTGATCCTGTTTAGTCTGTGTGATCATGAGACCAGTCACCACTCAATTTCTCCAACAAGCTTTGCCAGAGAGGAGAGAACAGGGTGCAGTCTGCCTCGGATTACTGACAGCAGTTCTACCAGGTACAGTCTGTAGTGAATCCATCCAATGACTTATGATAGTTAATAATCTAACAGCCATGTTGGCTCTGACCAGAGTCTGTTAAAACTGTTGCTTGATACCACCTGGCATATGTTAACCATATTGCCAAGCTGGCCATGTTATCTGAGGGTGTGATCTGGTGGGTAGAAGTGGATGCATGTAAGACACATTACAGACTTGTTGGGGAATGGAAGTGTAGCCTACAGGTTAGAGTAATGAGCTGTGAATGAGTTTGGTACATTCAGCAGACCTGGGTTTGACTCCCACAATCTCCACTTTCACACTGCCTGACCCTGAGCACATCGCTTACCCTCCCCAGCGCTCTCAGGTCAGCCCTGAAAACAGGCACTTCTGCCTAGTGTGCTTTACTCAGTTACCAAAGAATTAAATCAAATAAATAAAAAATAAGGTTCTAGTTATGGACTGAGATGATATGTTGAGATGTCTTTATGATTAAAATTGGTCTCAGCCAGTCAGGTTATAGGATTCTTTGGACTGCTTTCATAATAATGGCTACAGCATAGGTTTGTGAATCAGGAAGCCCAGGTTCAAATATTACTGCAGTTAGTTACTCACTGTGTGAACTTTAGCTGGTCCTATAATCTCTCCATGCAGTATTTGCTGTAAAACTCAGTAGAAGCAGGACCCTATTGAAAACAAGATGTTGCTGCTCATTTTGGGCTCTCCTGTGTAAATGAATTGTAAAATAAAAATGCATAAAAAACTGCAACACAATCAAGAGTTGTGAAAGTTCAAATCTCATTGTCTTTACAACTAATAAATATGTGGAAATAACATGCATATGACATGCACATTGTGAAAAAAAAAATTTTTCACAGTTTGTATTTTTCTGACATTACAATTTGAATGACATTCTGCTGAATAATACAGACAGACAGACATGCAAATAGACATACAAAATGTTGTGTTCTATGCCTCAGGCAGATAAGTCAAGTTATCAAGGCCTTTTGATTGAAAGAGTTCTACTGATATTATGAGTGTGTTTCCTCATTTTAAATGAATGAAGACGTGTGGCTCCATTAAGTACAGCTGGACTAAGTTTACAAGAAAAGAGATTATTATTGCTTAAATGTTACAGTGACTAGTTTATGTTAAAATAATTTCATAAGAAACCTTGGATTGCATGTGTAATTTCTGGTGGGAATACTTTAAACATGCTCTCCATTTTCCCTTGGGACACATAGCTGCCACCTGGTGTAACCTCAAACCTCAAAGGGAAGAACACTTTTGCACTTTAAGATTTTTTGATGCTGACTGCAGTTCCATATATATTCAGAACTTGCGTCAGTAAGAGAGATATCTAGATTACTAATGAGGCAGAGAAAATACTTCTGACACCATTGTACTCTGAAAGATTCACCTTTAAACTCTCAAACAGGCACATTTTGTCTTATTAAATGCTAAACTGTTTGAAATGCCAGTACTGCAAGTAGTTTTTTTTTTTCAGTTAAGAAATTCTAAGAGGTCTGATGCCAATGTGTTAGATCCTGTATTCTAAGCCACAGAGATGCATCAAGCTACTAGACGACTTGCCTAAAACTGATTATATGTTATTATAAGATTACTATTAATACGTTACTGTATATACTGACCAACTTTTTGCATACAAAACAAGCTGTACAGAATGCAGAATTCCTCTGGAGGAATTCATGAGAAATTGAAGCTCCTCTTTCAAAATGCTTTTCAGAATGTCTTATTCCATATTGTGGAATTCCAAAAACATTTCTATGTAAACCATAGAATGGATCATGTTATCCATGGAATAATGTTCCATGGTTTGTGGAAAATGATTCTGCAATTTACATAAATGGTGGGATACAATCCTGTGGTTAACATTCCACTTAGAGAATTTCAGAATTCTGCATTTGATGGAATTTTAGTGGAATTAGGTGGAATTTCCAAAATTCTGCAGAATTCTATTGGAAGTGGAATTTGAAAATTCCACATAGCTCTAATACATCTTGATCTGAAAAATTTAACATTTGAAATGTGTGAACTGGAGAGCAGAGCAGGAGCATTAGTGAAGCAGCTACTTTCACAGACTGTACAGATAAGAATTAGAATGCCCATGGCTTGATAGGCTTACATAAACTATTTGGTTTGAAGAAACTCTTCTGTGCAGGAAAAGTCCAACAAAAACTAATAATGAAGGTTCAACTCCTGATAGCTGATCAGTTAGTTTTTATTTTATTCTCCACCATTACAACATGACATTTCATGGCTTTGCCATTTCTTCAAGTTGGTGGCCTGTAACTTTAATATAATATAATTACTGGTGATCCCCTTTAATACACTGACTAGAGCTGTGTTTCAAACACTGTAGTAACCAATAGAACCAGTTATTGTGGCAGTTTATGGCACTCATCAGTACCATGCCACCTCATTGGCTCTTACTCCCCATGTGGGCGGGCTGAACACATCAAGTAAACAAGGTGGCAGTTTCTCCGTTACCGAGGACTTGTATGGAACATTTGCCTCTCACTCTCCTTACAGGGAAGATTTTTTTCAGTATTTATCTGGTTAATCTTGCCCTTACAACTTATCTGGTTGATCCTGCTGTGTGTCCAGTTCACGACAGAGTGAAACCGAGTGCGATTGGCAACAGCACCGTGCCTTTCTGTATTCGCGGTTTAGTTTACAAAAAAAAAACATGAAAGAAGGAAAAGAATGCACGGTTCAGTTAAAAAAAATGTGTGTGTGTGTGTCTGTGCATAGAACAGCAACTGAACTGCCTCGTGTTTCAGGGACTTTCTTTTCATTCACTCCCTGCACTAGTAATTATAAAAAATAATGCATATGCGCCTGGGTGATTATGAAGTTTTCTACACACCCTAGGTGTGTGATGACCTAATAAACCTCTTGAGCTTCGCTCTCGAGGTTTATGGGTCATCACATACCTTGGTTGTGTAAAAAAAATCATAACACCCAGGCGCGTATGCATTATTCTCTAGGAAACTCCCTGGAAAAAACTCTGGCTAGTAACTTAAGAGATATAACAACTTACTTGACTTCCCAGGCAACTCATGAATTTCTTATCTTGCACTGTTGTGCTTTTTGCAGTTTTAGCTATGGTATCCCAGGACCAGCTGTTTTCCCACTGAAAGAAGTGCATCAGTGGGACGTCAGCTGGTTCTGAGATGCTATAAGTTCTTATACTTCTTAAGTTACCAGCCAGAGTTTTTTCAAATGAGTTTCATTATATTAACGGTACAAACCACCAATCTGAAGAACAGTGGCACAGCCATGAAACATAGTGTTGTAATGATGGAAGATAAAATAAGAACTAGATAGCTACCAGGAGTTAAATGTTCTTTATAATCTTCCAACACTTTTGCAGGCGAAGCCTGTGAAAATGAAAAAGAATTGGTACTACTTGGGGGGAAGTAAAATGTTAGCAACATGATTAAGGTCATATGGTGACTAAAAATTAAGTTGAAAACTACACAGTTACTAATTAACTAATGTGTTGTAATACCAAAATTCAGAAAAAGATGAAAAACTATTTATTAAAATGTTTTTTTAAACTGTCATGTAATTTTATTAATCAATGCAAAAAATGGTATTGATACAGTCTATCATCACAAAAAAAAGTATTAACACTATGCATTTGCCATGTTTTGACTGTCACAACTAAAAAAACAGGTATCGATAATATACTGAAAAAGTAGGGCTAAATAGTATCAATATTATATATATTCATGGCAAAAAACTGCATTGAATGCATCATTTAGGGTTAAAGTGAAAAAGTCACAAAATGAAACATTAGGGTTGAGCCCCTAACCCCCCAACATACCCCACACCCCCATTCTCCACAGACTGACAGATGCCAGGGTGTGCCATTGGGGTCATGTGGCTCAACTCTCACCCCATTCCATGTGTAAGCAGGTTGACATGCTACAGTAAAGGAGAATGGGGTGAGATTTAGGCCTCTTGACCCCAGTGGCACACCCTGGCATCTGTCAGTCTGTGGAGGATGGGGGTGCGGGGTGTGTGGGGGGTTAGGGGAGCAACCCTAAAGTTTCATTTCCTGACTTTTTTCACTTTAACCCTAAATGATGCACTAAATGCATTTTTTTGGCATGAATTTCCTTACTTTTTGAAAAAGTGTAATATAACTATTACAAAATATGTATTGGTGTTAGCACGGGGCCCTTTGGTCCCCGCTTTCCCATCAACTTGCCCATTTCTGCATAACAATATGCATCTGTGGTAGCGTGGCCCTTCGGGCCTGTGCTCCCACTTGTGCATAGCTACAGAGCCATACAGCAGCCCTATAGGCCACTGAACATTTGTAACAGTAATTTGTCCATATCTTTGGAACTGTAACAGGTAGAAAAAAATCAAGTACCATTGCAACCATGACAGTCACTAGTTTACATGACAGTTAATGACTGAACCCATATCTCACATCATTTTCGAGGTATGGGCACCGAAATGAACTGCACAGGCACTCTTTGATCCCTTGTCACAGTAATTTGACAATATGTCATGAGCCATACAACCTATGAAAAAAAATCCACTGCAGGCTTACTGTGTGGTTTAAAATGTTGTGCCAGCGGTGTTGATCACCTAAAAGTGATCTAAGCCACCAGTAGTTAAAACTCTGTATCTCGCTTCGTTTTCGAGATACGGGCACTGAAAAGCATGACAGACCCCACAATGTAATCCTATGGGTAAAATCTCAGCTTCTTGATGGTATATCTATGGAAACACTTAATTCCCCAGCACCTGAACAGCATAATTCACATCTCTAGGGCATTCCTTCAACACCCTGTAAATTTCAAGTAAAAAGACCAAACCGTTAATGAGATATGCAATTCTAAAGTTTTTACACCTTTAAAAATGTTTCAGTCATGAGATAGCAAGATTTTCAGCCACGAGAAAATCTTACGCCATGAGCATGCAAGATCTTCAGCTGGGCGGGAAGACCAGATAGTCAGATTGTCATTCTTCTTTCGCAAAATGTACATACAAATTTTCCCAAAGGATATAATAGGAAATTAAAAGTTTAATAACTTTTGAACATATTAATATTTTTTCACCAAACCAATGCTGGCATGTTCCTTGGCCCAAACTCTTTCTAAGTCCCAAGGTTTGGACCAATAGACCACACAGTGTCCGTGCAGTGCCACAGGCAAAAAATTTGCAAAAGTGGTGAAAAGTGCATTTTTGGCACTTCGCTGCACAAAAATCCTATATCCAACTGTAACACAACTTGGTAAATCAAGAGATCTACCATACCAGACTGTGCATTCCAAATTTCATGCAAATCTGTTGAACAGTTTCAAAGTTATTAATGTGCAAAATTTGAGGTTTAACATTAAAATGCCTACTCAACCCTAAATATACAAGTGCGACCGCACCCCTATAATATATGTTAAAGTTCAGACTTTGAGGTTTGATAACTTTGCAGCTGTTAAACGGTTTTGCCTGTACTTTGGCATGCTTATTCTCTATGTATAGGTAGTTTGACCTGCCAAATGTGGTGGGAATTCATATAGTGAGTTCTGAGATATAAAGTGTTGAAAAACTGAACAATCAGGATTCTTTTGACATTTCTTTGTCATCCAGGATCTCAGAAATGGCTTTATGTTGTGGGATGAAATGTAAAGGGTAGAAAGCCCTTGGGTCACTGATGTGCCTTTTGAATGTTTGATGAGAAAATATTAATCCATTCAAAGTTAGTTAACAACCCCACCCCCCACCAACCACACCAACAGGCACTGGGGTGTGCCATAGAAGTCACCATGCCTAACTCTCACTGCATTCTCCTATACTGTACCATGTCAGCTTGTTTACACATGGAATGGGGTGAGAGTTGGGCTTGATGACCCCATGGTACATCCCGATGCCTGTTGATGTATGGACAGTTGGGGGGTTGGGTAGTAGGGACAAGTACTTCACATGACATCGTAATAACCAAACCTGTAATTCGCATCGTTTTTGAGATCTGGGCACTGAAATGAACTGCACAGGCACTCTTTGAACCCTTGTCACAGTAATTTGACAATATGTCATGAACCGTGCAACCCACAAAAAATAATCTACTGCAGGCTTACTGTGCATTTAAAATCTTGTTCCAGTGGCATAGATCAACAATGGTGATCTAAGCCACTTGTATCAAAAATTCTGTATCTCGCTTTGTTTTCAAGATATGGGCACCGAAAGGCGTGACAGACCCCACAATATAATCCCATGGGTAAAACCTCAACTACATGATGGCATATCTGTGGAACCATTTAATGCCCCAGCACCTAAACATCACAATTCACATCTCTAGTGCATCCCCTCAACACACTGTAAATTTCAAGTAAAAAGACCAAACTGTTAATGAGATATGCAATTCTAAAGTTTTTACACCTTTAAAATTCTTTCAGCTGTGAGATAGCAAAATTTTCAACTGTGAGAAAATCTTCTGCCATGGGCATGCAAAATCTTCAGCTGGGAGGGAAGACCGGATGGCCAGATTGCCATTCTTCTTTCGCAAAATATACATATAAATCTTCTCATAGGATATAATGGGAAATTAAAAGTTTAATAACTGTTGAACAGATTGATATTTTTTCACCAAACCAATGCTGGCATGTTCCTTGGCCCACACTCTTTCTATGTCAGAAGTTTTGGACCACTAGACCACATGATGTCCACACAGCACCACGAGCAAAAAATGCCCAAAAGTGGAGAAAAGTGCATTGTTGGTGCTTCGCTGCGCAAAAACCGTATGTCCAACCAAAATGAAACTTGGTAAATCAAGAGATCACACAGACTATATGCTGCATTCCAAATTTTGTGCAAATCCATTTAACAGTTGCAAAGTTATTAACACACAAAATTTGAGGTTTAACATTAATGTGCCTTTCTCAACTATAAATATAGAGGCAACAGCACTTTATAATATATATATATATATATATATATATACACACACACACACACACATAAGAAATACAAAATCACACATGCCCCCACAATGCAAAGCACCATGGGCTGCATATGCAAATCACCACATAATATTATGCTGGTTCAACTTTAAGCAGAAATGCATGGTGCCAAAAAGCCTCTCACACAGTTTGCAAAGGGTGCCAACAGAAAACCTAGACACATGTTTCATCCTACCAGGACTCATCAGTATGCCTCATCTGCTTGACACCCCAGTGGAATGAACAAGCTACCCTAAGATGGTCTATCTGGGTTATTTTGTGGTGAACCCAATTAAAACAAAAAACAATTTAAAAGACAAAGAACCACTGTGTGCATGCACTGAAGCAATGGTTACCCCCAAAGGGCATTTGGTCAGGAAGCCAAGTTTCAAAGAAATACAAAATCACACATGCCCCCACAATGCAAAGCATCATGGGCTGCATATGCAAATCACCACAAAATATTATGCTGGTTCAACTTTAAGCAGAAATGCATGGTGCCAAAAGGCCTCTCACACAGTTTGCAAAGGGTGCCAACAGAAGACATAGACACGTGTTTCATCCTACCAGAACTCATCAGTATGCCTCATCTGCTTGACACCCCAGTGGAATGAACCAGCTACCCTAAGATGGTCTATCTGGGTTATGCTGTGGTGAACCCAATTAAAACAAAAAACAATTTAAAAGACAAAGAACCACTGTGTGCGTGCACTGAGGCAATGGTTACCCCAAAGGGACTTTGGCCGGGAAGCCAAGTTTCAAAGAAATACAAAATCACACATGCCACCACAATGCAAAGCATTATGGGCTGCATATGCAAATCACCACAGAATATTATGCTGGTTCAACTTTAAGCAGAAATGCATGGTGCCAAAAGGCCTCTCACACAGTTTGCAAAGGGTGCCAACAGAAGACATAGTCACGTGTTTCGTCCTACCAGGACTCATAAGTATGCCTCATCTGTTTGACACCACTATATATATATATATATATATATTTGTGCTGCACTAACCGTGAATAGCACTGGCGGTTGGAGCATTGCCTATATTCAAAGAGTAACTTTGTGTGGCACGACCCCGAGAGTGCAGACATGCAGAATTGCACACTGCATCCATGCAATGAGGGTTCCCTCATGCATATGCGGTACAGTATGAAATTCAGAGATTTCAGAAGTGCTACATGCCCACATGTGTGGTGCAGTTTAACATTACTGAAACTCAGCCCTTAACGGTGCACAGAGGGGGTGAATTCCCTGTACCCCATCCACAAACTGATAAGAGCTAGGTTCCATGGTGGTCTAGCAGTCTCTCCCTAGCCCTGATGCCCTCTACAGTTTAATGTAAGACATCCCTGGTGGTCTAGCAGTCCTGCCCTAGCCCCAATCCACTCCTGCAATAGCTCTCATTATTCTCTGGTGGTCAAGCGATCCCCCCTCCCTAAACCCAACTTGCCCATGTATTGTCCCTGGTGGTCTAGTAGACCCTCAATCCCCCGACCATGACAGGTACTGTCCCACCACCCCACTCTCCCTGTTCCCAACCCCAAGAGCATGTGACCGGCACAGCCCTCTGTGCAACACCATGACCAGCCACAGACACAGCTGTCATGGAGTGTGTACTGTAGAATCAGCTGTTACAGTGTGCTCTTCATGACAGCTCTATCTGTGACTAGCTGTGGTGGTGAGCAGAGGGCTGTGCCAATCATAGGCTCTCAGGGTTGGGATGGGGAAAGCAGGGTGGTGGGATAGTACCTGTCAGTGTGGGGGGAAAGAGGTCTGCTAGACCACCAGGGACAAGATATGGACAGGTTGGGGTTAGGAATGGGTACCACTAGACCACCAGAGAATAATGACAGCTATTATGGGATCTGGGCCAGGGAGGAACTGCTACACCACCAGGAATTTCTTACAATAAACAAGAAAGAGGATCAGGGCTAGGAAGGGACTGCTAGACCACCAGGGATGTCTTACAGTAAACTGAAGAGGGGATCAGGGCTAGAAAGGTACTGCTAGACCACCAGGGATGTCTTACAGTAAACTGGAGAAAGGATCAGGGCTAAGAATAACCGCTAGACCACCAGGGATGTCTTACAGTAAACTGGAGAGGTAATTGGGACTAGGGACAGGGGACCTGGTCCGGTGCACTCGGTCAATGCGTAGCATGCAGATGAGCCCATAATGGGAATGCAAAAGACTTGTTAGTACCAGGCATGCCCAATGGGCTTATCTGCATGTTTGGGTTGTATATGTTCCATAGGAGCCACTGTGTTAACCATTGTGTGCCACACTGGACACCTGCAGGCGGTCTTCAGTCCAGTGCTCTGGTAGTGCATCACACAGCATGGTGACTTCTTGCTGTACACCACTCTACCATGGCCTGATATTCAGGCAGATAGTGCAGTCAGTTTGGATCATGCTATCTGAACATGGCGCCGGAGCCGTCCAGCCTATTTTCTCCCGTGATGCACCTGTGTGCATGTGCAGCCAGCCGGCTCTGAATATGGGGCCCATTGTGTCTTACCTAAGTAGATAGACATGGCTGGTGTTGGTAAAGGTACAAGCCAGACTTCATAATTCAGCTTGCTGATTCCAACACAGATGCTGTACATTCTGTAGAGCAGAGACAGGGTCACTATGCCTGGCAGTGTGGAGCTGTGGTACAGTCACAGAGTAGTCCAACAGACAACCACACTAACCCACTGATCCTTGCAGTGAAAGGATTCATGGGGTAATGGATACAGTTGTGCTAAGGTGCTTACTTTAGTTTTAGTATCCAAAAAATAAACAGCATAGTAAATTGTACTGTTACCATTTTGTGTACACTTTTTCTCTCACTTGCACCATGCACATTTTGCCTGTGTTCATTTTGTACACTTTGAGATCTGAAGTGATTGTGGCTACTGCTTGCTCCATTTAATAGGGCCTTTACCTTTAAGAATCCATACTGTATATATAAAAGGTGAGCTTGCAGTTCCCATGATAGCTTCATGACAAATCTTGCAGTTGTGAAACACAGAGGCATTTAGCTGCACTCTCCTGTGTCCCTGCACCTAAGTTGTTCGTTTTTTTAGATACTAAAACTAATTTTGAATTTTTATTAATAGGGAATAAAACATGTGGCACAAGTCAAAATTACAACAGACAATGCATAGCTGAGGGTATAGAAGCACTCTAAGCTCAGCTTATGGGGGCCTTATTTGGTCATGCATCGGAGTGAGGTTTAGGTATCACAGTAGGCATCATTTATTGGGAGCTTAGATAATTGATGGGTGGGATTCCTTATGGGGAGGGGGGACAGAGTGACCAACTCTTTCAGTGCTTGTTGTTCATATGCCAATGGCACTGTCAATAGTAACTGATAGTTGTTTTAAGATAGAGAGTTTAAATTCTTGTTTTTATAACTACTGTAAAGTAGGTTGAGTACTATATTGTGGACAAGAAGGCATCTAAGGAAACCTTATGTAATGCACCATAGTTCCTGCTTATAACTCACCCTACATTAATCTTATCCACAAGTGATTATTTGTTTATTTACAGTATTTATTTCTGAAATTTCACCAGGAAAGACATACTGAGCTGCAACTCATTTCCAGATGCGTTGGGGGGCACAGGGAGAATGCAAATATAAAAAATCAGAGCATTTACAGTACAATATTTACAGTATTAACAATATAAATTACAATATTTATAAACAGGACTAGGACCATATATGCAATATATGCAATAAGAGGCACTCAACAAAAGGCAACATGCAAGTACTGTCCCACTCCCTCACTCCCCCCCTCATCTCAGCCCTGAGAGCCTGTGACTGGCTCAGCCCTCGGCTCACCACCACGACCACCACAGACACAGCTGTCATGGAGTGCATACTGTACAATCACCTGTAACAGCATGTACTCCATGGCAGCTCTGTCTGCTGCCATCCATTGTGGTGACAGATGGCTGTGCTGGTCACAGGCTGTCAGGGTTGGGATGGGAGAAGCAGGGTGGTGGTATTGTACCTGCCAAGGCAGGGGTGGTGGGGGTCTACTAGACCACAAGGGACAAGATACGAACAGGTTGGGGTTAGGGAGGGGGGCTGCTAGACAACCAGAGAATAATGACATCTATTATGGGAGGGGATTGGGGCTAGGGAGGGACCACTAGAACACCAGGAATTTCTTACAGTAAACTGGAGAGGGGATAGAAGCTAGGGAGGGACAGATGCAACCAAAAATAGGGTCCCTGCACCAAACTCCCCAGGTTTGCCGCAAGTTGCCCACTGCTCCAAACAGGTGGCGCACCTGTGGGAATTGCTGCAGGGATCCATCACCCACCTACTGCATCTTTAGTGGGGCCAGGATTGTTGGGGGGGGAGTTGCTGGACTGGAGGGGGCCAGGTGGTGTCATGGGGGGGTTGTAGCTGGGCAGCAGCAGTCATGATGGCACCCAGTGAGGTGCATTTGCATGGTACTGCATGTACCATATAGTGATGTCCCTCAGTGGTCTAGTGGCCCAACCCATACCCTTAAAAATAAATAAATACCTGTACATGGTGGCTAACAGTCCCCCATCCCCAATCCCATTTTTACTAAATAAATTCCTGTCCCTTGTGGTCTAGCACACTCCCTCCACACCCTGATCCCCACAGTATTAAATGCAGTCAGTACCTGGTGGTCTAGTGGACCCCACCCTAGCAGTATTGCCCACCACCCCACTCCCACCATCCCTGAACACTGCGCTGGAGAACAGCACAGCCCTCCTCACACCACAACATCCAGCTGCTGACTGAACTGTCATGGAGCACATACTGTGCACAGTAAGCACTCATTGATTGACAGCTGAGCTGTCAATCAATGAGCGCTTACATATACAGTACACACTCATTGACAATTCAGTCAACGGTCAATTGTGGTGATGTGAGGAGGGCTGTGCCAGTCCTCGGTTCAGGGATTGGGACGGGGGAGCATGGTGGTGGGCAACACTGCAGGGCCGGGGATCCCCTAGACCACCAGGTACTGACTGTGTTTAATATTATGAGGATCAGGGCATGGGGAGTGGTCTGCTAGACTTCCAGGGATGGTAATTTAATTACTATAAAGGGGATTGGGGATGGGGGGACCATTAGCCACCAGGGACAGGTATTTATTTATTATTATGGGGATGAGAGGCCACTAGATGACCGGGGAGATCACTATACTGTACATGCAGTACCATGCAGATGCACCCCACTGGGTACCATCACTACTGCAGCTGCCCAGCTACAACTCCCCCATGACACCTCCCTTGCCTCCTCTGCAGCCAGCAGCACATTTAGGGATCAACTCCCTCTTGTGCAAGCCACTTAGACCAGCTCCCGGTTGGTCTAAGTGGTGATCCTAGCTGCTTGTATGATGGAGCTTGCAGAATCCCAAAAAGGGGATGTAACAGCCTCACCATGGTGCAAACTCCCTTGCGACTTGGCATACCTGGGTGCTTGCTGCAACCTTGGTGCAAGGGAGCTTTGGCACAGCTGCAATAGATTTGATGCAGACTACTTTACAGAATCATGTTTGAAGCACACTGAGACACAAGTCACCACTTGCATCAAACTCTTATGGTGCAAGTCCTTTGCATCAATCAGATTCTTTTGCGAATCAGGCCCCATGTCTCCAGAGTCGAAAATAGGAAGAATAATTTTCTGTAGAATTGCTCTATGAGCCGGCAAAGGGATACAATCACTGGTTTCTGTATAAAGCACCTCATTTTGGGTGCAGCTTTTTGGGGATGGCATCCACGTGCCCAGAAAAGTTGAAATGATGCTCTAGCCTCATACTGAGGTACTTGAAGGAAGGGGTGTCCTCAAGGGGGGGCACATCTAGGGTGTGAAAGGAGGGGAGGGCTGTAAGTCTGGAGAGCTTTTACCTGGTTCTGAAGGACATGGAGACCATTTTCTTTGCATTGCTGTACAGCTGTTTCAGCCAGGAAGCAATTCCATTCCTTGCAATGTTACTCCAATATGCTGCAGTATGCTACAGTGAACAGTGTAATTCAACGGCAATTAAGTCACTTTGTCATGCAGCATTTTGTGACATGTCATTTATTGCAAGTTTCTGCACTGCATCCTGGTTGACTCCACTGTACCTTTGTTGAAAAATCAATAACATTTTTTATCACAAAAAGAGAACAAGGCTGTCTCTATCTTACAAAGAATGCTTGATTTATCTTCAATCCCTAGACTGCTCAAATGTTTAAAAAAGCACTAGATTTACCTTCAACAGCCAGCCTGCCCCATGCTTGCAAAAATTACAGGATTTAACATCAAGAACCAGACTGCCCCTATGCATACAAAATATAATAGCATTAACTTCAAGAAATAAACTGCCCCATGCTTACAATGAATACTAGATTTAACCTCAAGAACCAAACTTCCACCACTTTTATAAAGGATAGTAGATTTAGCTTCAGGATGTAGACTGTTAACCTGGGTTTGAATCCAGACTCGGGCCATCGGAGGGCCAGCTGGGGGGAGGATTGAGCATCTCATGGACTGCTCTCCTCCTCCGGGGAACAGGGAGTATAATCAAGTGTCTGATGCAAAAGTGAGGACCCTTGGGGGAGACTGGGGGATCTGATGCAACTGGTGCCTGATACGTGAGGAGACGGGATCAACACCGGGTTCACCCCATTGATGTCATTGCACATCTTGCCTCCTGAGGGGATTAGCATCCACAAAAAATGCTGCCTGTCCCAGGCATGATGCTGCCTCCTGGTACCGTGGCCCCCCAGAAGTACCTGATTCCAACTGAGATCATGTTCCACTGGATGGCCCACCTCTGCGGCCCCTCCTGGGGTGGGGGTAAGCCTAGGGAGCCCTGCTGGTCACGGTGATGCAGCTGGTAACCTGGACCTATATCAGTGGAGTGGAGTCATCTCAGTGGCCCCACCTTGGGGGGTAAGCCAGGGCAAATCAAGGATCAGTTATGGGGGGTGGGGGCCGGGAGGTAGGGCTGATAATATTGGACAGGCGGCGCAAACAAAAAAACATATTCTGGCAGAGTCAATAAGGCTGTAGGAGAGGAATTTGATGTAAAAATATTGAAAATTACCAGTGTTTCAAGCCTGCTTTAGCAAAATGTAATGTAGGCTCATGAATTTGTTGTTTTATAATATTTGTACACCAAATGTTTAACTTAGCCTTGTTATGACCCTGTCTCATGAGGAAGTGCTGAGCAGATATTCAACTCCTGCCCAAAAGGTGATGTGTTTGTTCCTGATCACCTTGTATTACCAATGTCTGTTTATCTGCTGGTGTGGTATTGCTGGGGAGGGCTACTTGAGGTGGGAAATGGATAGAGACAGCTTCTCAAAGAGCTTTACACTACCCCGCTACAGTGTCACCCATTATCATTCATTCTCTTACTGAAAGCACCTTGGTATACAAGATTAATCACCCTCAGCCCAGGCCCCCTCCAAATGTTAGTCAGCTATGACAGGGTGGATTATGGTGGGACTGTACCCACCAAATAAACCTTACATGTCGATTTGAATTGAGATGTAAGGTTTATTTGTAAATCAGTTCACAATTATGTCACATTTTGGAATGGGTGCACTAAAGAGCAAGACAAACAGTAGTAACATGAAAATGTGGCAACTGAGGGATGTTTACAAAAATATGCAAGCTCTGGTCAGAACTGATACAGCTTCTGAGAGCGAGGGGCAGTGTGGCAAGAGTGAGTAAAAGAATACTCGAGCTCCTGCCGTGCTCTCGCCGCACCAGAGTCTATCGCGCATGCGTGGAAGTAAATGTAGAAGTACCGCATTACAGTAGTACAATGCAAGCTGACTATATAAGGGAGTTTACCAATGGTCACAAGCATATTGTTATTAGAACGTATCAAAAACTAAAAAAGTAGCTATTCAGTTAATTATGGAACTAAGAAAGAATATTCACATGTGACACTGAATTATTAATAAGAAAATCTAAAAATTATTATTAGAAAGAAACATTGGAAACTTTTTAAAACAAATGGCTATGTAGAGTCAAGCTCAATAATTCTAAACATACTGGCATGTTTTCTACTCCCTATGAACTGCCATGGAAAGAAGTGTTTAGGAACACAACCCTGTTATATTAAGACCATGGGAGTGGGCTACAGCTACCTCTGATGCCATAATTAAGGTGGCTTCCTGCCTGCAACAAATTTGTATTTGCTTTCTCAGAGAAAAGGGTCCATATTGATCTTTTCACCTACTGTAGGCCTGTAAATGGGTGTTGCAGGCTCCCCAATACAGACAACAGCTACCAGTTTTTCCCTCTATCCCCACCAACAATCTGAAATGAGAACCACAGCCCTAGCACCTGGCAGGCAACAAAACAAGCAATTCTCTGGATAATGCCTGAACATCTTCCAGTCCGTAAATCTAAAAACTGAGTCCCATAGCACCAGAACCTGATTCTAGCCAGCACTAGACTCAGGCATTCCAGTGTGCAATCCATGTCTTTTGGTGCGTGACTGCCCAGTTGCCAAACCTCTTCCCCTGCCTGACATTGCCAGGCTCTGCCAAAGGTGCAAACCTGTTGGGGTAGGTGAAAGAAAGAGAAAAAAAGAAACAGGATGGGAAAGGAAGGGAAGGTAGAGTCTAAGTGCTTTAAAAATAGCTTATTTAGTTTTTAAAAGCACATGTATTGGAATCAGATAGACAAGGAGAAATCAACTTCTGTGACACAATCTACTTTCAGCTGTGCAAAACAATTGAATTAAGGACTATTTCATTGACTGGTGGATGCATCACATCATTATGTATTGATTAATTAATTTTGTGTTTTTGTGTTTTTTACAACTGGTCCATTTTATTATCACAGTAATGCGCTCCATGGCAAGGGTTGTTATGGGATTTACCCATTTCCTATGTGGTTTAAGGCACATGGCTCCACCTCATGCCACCCCACAACAGGAGACATACTGTAGGTGACTTTCCCACTGACTAACACTCTGTGATATCTTATTGCTTCAACATCTGCTATTAGTCCCACTCCCATATCTCCCGGTGGCAAGTCTCTCTGGACTTCTCCCACTGGCACTGGCCTCATAGTCTGGCATACCACATCAACATTAGTGAGGCAACTTCTTCCTCTGATGACAATGCTAACAATTTTCAGAATGTCGTCAGCAACAAGCTCCATATGATCTGGTGTGCTACTGAGACCACACAGAGCACACAGAGTTGGTATCAGTTAATGAAGACCCCTCACATGCAGTGTAATGCTGTACATTTAATATCTTTTCATTTTTAGGATTTTTGATGCATAACTTGTTTTTTTTGTGTGTGTGGGGGGGGTTATGCTTATGTAATTTGAAAATGAATGCAACCAGACACAGAAAAAATATACTGTAGAACATGACTTGCATGTAAAGCAGAGAATACATGGGATCATACAGTATGTCCTGAGGTCAGCGATGAATAGTAACTAGTACGGTAGCTCACACTGGGCTATGGCTGTCTTGGTGGGATTTTCAGGCTCTGTCATGACACCACAAACAGCAATCCACAGTGGATGCATGCCAAAAGCACCTGCAACTAGTAATAGTTCATATTTATTGCTGACCTTAAGACTTTCTTACCCCCTATTGTGGTCAACTAGCACCATGACATTTAATATATTTGTAGATGAAATAGATTTGTTGAATTCTGGAAGCCAAACCAAATGTATGGGTTTAAAGCCAAACAGAAATTGCCAATGGCCTACTTCTCTAACCCATAGTGATAAGACTGCTAGTAATATAGTATGACCATACTTGTGTATCACCAGTTAAATTTGTTGCCTGGTTGACTAGCTAATTATATGATTGACTAAATACTATTAAAATTATTTTTCTATCAAGGCCTATAGCTGATGATTCAGTTTTAAACTTTGTCCAGTGGCAGCGAGTAGAATAGAAGACCATATTTCTCAATTACCTGGAGGAAGTGGGAATTTGGTAGAAAGACCCTTGATTTTGAAGCATCATATACAACATGTACTTTGCACATTTGCCTTTGTGGTGCAAAGTGCATATGTCTGTGTCTCACAGGAGCTTCTCTGTGTCTATGTAGCCCACATAGCTTGAGGTAGATGACAGAGCCACAGCCACACAGATACCACTCACAACATTTCACTGATATTGACTTCCTCGAGCAGTGCTGCTATAGAGGAAAAGAGAGAGAGAGAGAGAGACACACACACACACACACACACACACACACACTCTTCTTTTCTTCAAAACATGCAACTGCTGTTTCTGTCTATCAGTGTCTCTCTCTCGCTCTCTCTCTCACTCACTCATACTCTCTCTCTCTCACTCACTCCATCAGCCAGTGGAAGCTTTTGCCCTACTGGAGCCCCATGCAACGCTCATTGGTAGGGCCCCCAACAGACAGTGTTGCCAGTGGGGGGTGGGGTTGCAGCGGGGCCATTCCCTCCCAGCCATATGGGTAAATCACCACCACTATCCTTTGTTTTCTCCTTTCCTTTGTCCCTAAGAGCTCCCTTATATTCTGTTGGGTGCTACAGCTGTTGAATCATCACAGGCCTGCAAGTCTCTCACGTGACTATGTCCACTATGATACAGTAAAGAGCCACGGCATGCAACTTGCAGCTACTGCACATCAGAGAGACCAGCATTATACATCTAAAACCTTTCAGGGTCTGATTTGATCTGCATACCATGAGTACTGAATCAGATCTTTTGTCCCAATCTTTTAGTTAGATAGTTAAGGCAGGACTGGACTGTCTCTTTTGAGAGTGCCCAGGCAGAAGACCTGGATTTTAGCCATTTGGCCTTGTCTTGGATTACAAATAGTGATCCCTTTAATTTTAAACTTAATAACTGTGCAGGTTAAATAGCCGCATCTACATCAAACATTGGGCCTTTGATGATTCAACAACTGTGTTACCCAGTAGAATACAGGGGGCTCTAAGGGACAGTGGGGATAGTATAATTGATGTGTCTGTTAGCTGGGACTGCGAGGGACTGACAGGGATGAGGGGTGAGGGATGAGGTGGAGAGGAGATTGCAGGGATTGCCAATTATTTATTTATTTTTTAACCCTTCTCTTTCCTTCCCCACAGCCTTGTTCCTGCCTTCCCTAATAAACCTTATCCCATATCCCTTGTTTGTGTTTTACTCCTGTATGCTGTTTTCTATTGCTTCATCATTGTGTTATTGCATTGTGTAGTGGGACTGTGTAGAGCTGTTAAATCACAGCATAGGGCTGGCAAAACAGCCTAGACATTAGAGTAACGAGCTTGATACATCCAGCAGAATAGGATTTGATACCCACAACCTCCTCTTGCACACTGTGTGACCCTGATTAAATCACTTAACCTACCTATTGTCCTTTGGTTGCTCCTGAAAACAGGCCCTGGCCTAGTGGGACTTACCTTGTTACCAAAAGAATAACTTGTTACAGAAGAGACTGACTTGATAACATTGTTCTAGTACTGACATGGAGCTGCATGGCATAGCAGAGCATTTTTGTTATCAAATGGGGCTCATATACTTATAAATGGATACTTATTTTGGACCAGCAATAGAAAACAAACAAAAAGAAACAAGCAAAAAACAACAACTATTCAGGTCATTATATCCTCTGTATGACAGGTTTTGGAGTTCTAATTTATTTTTGAACTACATGACTTAGACACGTGGGAGTGTTTATTTATTTAGTTTTTGTTGACTGGGTAAGTGCACTAGGCAAATTCTGCCTATTTTCAGGCACGACCGGTGGGAAGGGGATACAGATGAATGCCAACAGACCTTGAACCAGATTAAGTTGTTGGTGGTATTTTTGGTGAATAGAGGGAAATTTGGCCAGGGCACTGGGGAAACTCCCCTACTCGCAGGTAGGGGAACCTATGGCCACGGCTATGGCCAGTCCTGACTTGCAGGCAGAGAGGATGAACGTGCGAGCGCTAGAGGAGACAGGTGTCTCCCAAGTTAAACAACCGATGGATTTGGAAGATATTGTTGAGAGTATACTACATTCTGAAGATGGGGGAGATACCCCTGTAAAATTCAGAAGACCTTACAGATGTGAATTGAACTGAGGAAAAATCAGGAGGAACTGAAGGTATTACAGAGGACAATGGACGAGCGTTGCAACTTCTATTGCAAAAAGAAGAAATGAAGCATGCTCAAGAAAAAAGTAAATTGCAAGCCCGACTGGTGGGTTTGCAAGGCTCTTGTTTACCTGTCAATGCAACAATGAAGTCTGTCAGAGAATCCGCTGACACGGCAGGATCAAAGGACCAGCTGGGGCCGAGTGAGTCATCAGATACTCGTAATGTGTTGTTAGTAGAAAAAGGGGAAAGTAAGCTGGCTGGCAATCTAGACGCTAGTAATAGTGTGTGCCTACAGCCAAACCCCTTGAATCAAACTGTTACAATGGAATTTAATGTGTTGTACTGCACCTAGTAACAGGGTTACTGGTGTACAGTGGGACTGTCTGTAAGATTAGTGGGTGACCTGATTAGGCAGTAGGGGTATCTTGGACTAGGGGGGAACCTGGTAGCTCACCCAAGGAAACCTATTTGGAAGGGGATGGAACCACACATCATTAGGGCCGGCATCTTTGGGAGGGTGGTGGGGTGCACAGGGTGTGGAGCAGCCATGATACTGGACTGGGCTTGAAGTTCAGTGGTTGCCCAGTGTGCTACCAGCTAGCACAGCTTAGGGAGGAGGTTGCGGGATTAGGAGAAAGCTGGGGAAGGGGTGGTATGGTTGGGGAAGGGGCTGGGAATCTCCACAGGGTTGCACCAAGCACTGGGGGTGGGGCATAGGGAAAGGATGCAGGAGAATACTCTAGGGGTCACATAGGGAACCTGGCAGAGGGGGTCCAAAAGGACACTACCAAGGAAGCAGGCAGATAACTGGGGCCCTCACAAAGGGGGACAGAGGGACAACATTCTCAGGGAAGTAGGCAGATGGCCAGGGCTGGATAGAAGAAGCAAGGCGGGAAGTGGATCAGACCTTACACTCAGTAACTGCTTCAATTCTCTTCTGCTCAAGGATGAGGGGGGTGATGTAGCCATGACAGGGGTAGTTAGAGATGGAAAGGGAGTGGGAGGCAGGAGGCAGGGGCCAGATAGCAGGAAGAACAGGGGGACCTGGAATGCAGGAGAATGGGGGAGCAGTGAATCAGAGCAGGAGGGGCAGGGGGAAGAGGGAGGAAAGCACAAGGAGAAGGACCAGTTGGGAGGAAAGGTAAAGGAGAAGGACCAGAAGTACAAGGAGGATTCAGTAAAGGGAGCTGAGGGTTTAGGCCAGGGGAGCACGACTAGCAAGGAGGAACTAAATGGAGACAGGAAGAAAGGGAGGATGAGCCAGGCTAGTTTAGCAGATGGGGGAGAAGGACCAGTTGCGAGCAGTGAGGGGGGAATTAGCAAGGAACAGAAGGATACTCAGGAGGAGGAGAGGCATAGGATTGGAGAGGAGGGGGCGGCATGTGGCACCCAGAAAGGGGGAGGAACACGCAGCCAGCTGGGTGGAGGGGCCTGTAGAAAGGATGAGGGACATGGAAAGGGGGGGAATGGAGGAAAAGGAGTGGTCAGAGTGCTCCTGCTGGGGGATTCTATGATCAGGGGTATCAAATGGGATAGGGAGGGAGAAGCCTGGCCAGTTAGAACAAGATGCTTCCCTGGACTAACAGTGCACAGGGCTAAGCACGAGGTATATCAGCTGGCAAAGGATTGTGGGGGTACCCCAGACATACTGGTCCACCCGGGTACAAATGACATTGAGGGAAATAGCGAGCTAGAGATACAGGCAAGATTCAGGGAGCCTGCCAGGGTCTGTCATGACATAAGATGCACAGTTCCTTTTCAGAAATCCTGCCAGTGCCAAGGGCTAGTGGGGAACACAAAAGGAAAATTAGGGAGATAAACCAGTGGCTCAGGGAGTGGTGTGAGGCCAGAGGGTATGGGTTGATGGGGGATTGGGGGGAGACCTGGGAGGATAAGGAGCTGTATGCTAAAGATAGACTACATCTCAATTTGGAGGGGAGGAATCCTTAAGTTGAAAATAGAGGAGTTCATTGGTGAAAAGTGGGGTTTAAACTTGTGAAGGGGGGTGGGATGAGAAAGGCTGTCAAGGGGTGCTGATAAAGAGGGGTTTTGTTCCACCCCTGGGGACCAGGAGGATTGCAGGAAAAGGCCGACTGGCAAAGTGCAGACCAGGGGAAACAGAACCCCATGGAACATGAGCAGGGAAATGGAACTATAGGGAAAGGGTGGAAGGTAGTCCTGCTAAATGCCAGGAGCTATGCAATAAAATGCCCGAGCTCCAGGCGATGCTAACTGAGGGAGCAGTGGATGTGGCAGCAGTCACTGAGACTTGGGCCACTGCAAAGACATGACTGGGACCTGAACCTGAGGGATACACTATGTTCAGGAAGGACAGGGGGAGGAAGGGGAGGAGGGTAGCAATGATAGTCAAAAACTGCATTGGCATAGGGGGAGTAGAGAAGGCAGAGGGAACCGTGGAGGCGATTTGGGTCACCTTGATAACAAGGGGGGGCAAGAGAGTAAAAATAGGAGAGGTGTATAGACCCCCTGCCCTGGCGGAGGAGCTGGAGGACAGTCTGGTGGCAGATGTTAGGAGACACTGCAGACTGGGTAGAGGAATGGTGGTGGTGTTGGGGGACTTAAACATGCCAGGAACAGACTGGGAGACTATGACATCCTCTGTGACCAGGGAACAGAGGCTGTTGGATGTCTTTCAAGATGCGTTCCTAACTCAGCAGGTGAGGGAACCGACCAGGGAGGCACGGGTACTGGATGTGGTCCTGGCAGACAGTGACCAGATTGGGGGCCTGGAGGTAAGGGACCCATTGGCGGGGAGTGACCATGCCACGGTCTGGTTCTTCCTGGACCTAGGAGGGGTAGAAGGCTGCACAAAGACGAAGTAACCGACTTCAGGGGGCGGATTTTAAGAAATGGGAAGGATCCTTAGGAGCATTTGGATGGATTGGGTCAGACATGGACGCTGATAGTAGGTGGGAAATCATCAGGAGAGGGTGCAGGATGCTACCAGTACCTGTGCAAGAGTAAGACAAAAATGCGGTAGGGCCCAAAAACCCTGTTGGTGGACCAGGGAGGTCCAGGAGGTGGTGCGGGGAAAGAAAGCAGCCTATAAGCAATTCAAGTGCTCAAGGAGTGAAAGGGATTGAGGGGAGTATGAGCTGATGGCTAGAAGGGCCACTAGAGTGGTGAGGGCGGCTAAGGCAAGGAAGGAGCAGAACCTGGCCAGGGAAATTAGGAGAGGGAACAAGGGGTTCTTTAGATACATTGGGGAAAAACGAAGGGTGAAGGGGCAGATTAGCAGGATTAAATCAGGGGAGGGATGGGCACAAGACCCGGGGGAGCAGGCTGAGGTACTAAATGAGTACTTCACCTCAGTTTTCACCAGGGAAAATGGGGGTGCTGCATCATACATGGGAGGAGACAGAGATACTGAGGAGGGGGGGACCCTTACCGATCGGCAGGTCTGGGGAGAGGGAGAGGCATCACTGGCAGGTGGGGGGAGGCTAGCAGGAGAAGGGCACCGAAGTGGAAATCACAGCTGAGAGAGTGAGGGAAGCCTCAGCCCCTTTAAGACGGAGAAAGCACGGGGCCGGATAAATTACATCCCAGAGTGCTGAAGGAACTTGCAGATGTCCTGGCAAAACCCTGGCAGAGCTTTTCACCATCTCTCTGAGGACAGGGTGGGTGCCCCAAGACTGGAAGGTGGCGCATATAGTGCCTATCCACAAGGGGGGATCAAGGGAGGTGGCAGGGAACTACAGGCCTGTCAGCCTGACCTCAGTGGTGGGCAAGGTGATGGAGGGCATTGTCAAGGAGAGGCTAGGGGGGGACCTGGATAAGTCAGGGTGCCTGGTTGATAGACAGCATGGATTCATCCCAGGGAGATCGTGTCAGACAAACCTGGTGGAGTTCTATGACTGGGTGAAAAGTGCCTTGGACCTGGGTAGACCAGTGGATGTCCTCTATCTGGACTTCAGCAAGGCATTTGACTCTGTTCCTCACGTGGGCCTGTTGGATAAGCTGGGAGAAATGGGGGTGGGGAACCAGATTATCAGATGGATAGGAAATTGGCTCCAGGACTGGACCCAGAGTGTGAGTTGGTGGATAGTCTCATCCCCAAGGAGGGTCATTAGGGGGTCCCACAGGATCAGTCCTTGGGGCCCTTCTGATTAACGCCTACGATCTGACATAAGGACAGGAATCAGGAGTGAGATGAGTCTCTTTGCAGATGACTCAAACTGGGCGGTGGTGGATGGGAAGGAGGGAGGTGGCCCTGCAGGGGACC
Source organism: Neoceratodus forsteri (assembly GCA_016271365.2). NCBI lineage: Eukaryota > Metazoa > Chordata > Ceratodontiformes > Ceratodontidae > Neoceratodus > Neoceratodus forsteri. Next base: position 170,817,990 of record CM028131.1, on the reverse strand, counting down.
TGGAGGCTCTGGAAAGATGGTCTAGAAAGTGGAAGCTGAGGTTCAATGCAGGAAATGCAAGGTACTCCACCTGGGCCAGAAACCCAGGTCAAGTGTACACCCTGGGGAAATGCTACAAGTCTCGATGGCTGAGAGGGACCTGGGGTGGTGGTGGATGTCAAGATGAACAACTCTGAGACTTGTAGGAGGGCAGCAGCCAAGGCCAACAGGATGCTGGGATGCATCGCTAGGGGGACCACCTCCAGAAGGAGGGAAGTGATACTCCCTCTGTATAACTGCTTGGTGAGGCCGCACCTTGAGTACTGCGTGCAGTTTGGGAGGCCACACTTAAAGCGGGACATTAACCTCCTGGAGGGTCCAGAGGGAGGGCAACCAAAATGATTTGGGGCTTGGGGGACAGGACCTATGAGGAGAGGCTCGAAGAGCTAAATATGTACACGTTGGAAGAGAGAAGGATCGGGGGACATGATAGAGGTCTTTAGGTACATGAAGAGGGTAAATAGGGGAGGAACAGTCGGGCTGCTTGGAAGGAAGGAGAGTGGCCACTAGAGGGCATGGCTGGAAGCTGGAGGGGGAAGATTCAGGGAGAAAGGAGGAGGTGCTACTTCACTGAGAGGGTGGTGGAGCCATGGAATGTACTGCTTAGGGGCTGGTGGAGGCAGAGACAGTGGAGGGGTTCAAGAGGGTGGGACAGATACAGGGAAGGGTTCTGGAAGCAAAATCCAATGCAGCAAGAATATCCGGAACTGGGAAGGGAGAAGCCAGAGAAGGCGAGGGGGACAGCAAGGTCAGCACCCAGGTTGGGGACTGACCAAACGAGCAGACACGGAAGACCATTAGGCCTATTCTGCTGGCATTTTAGTATGTTAGTATGTTAGTAGTAATTACATCAAAAGAAACAAAGGTTTTGCATGACTACTCTTATACTTCCTGTACCTAATGAAGCCCATAATGATTTAGGCCTCACAGCCACCCACCCGATTGAGTTGATAGCCAAACCACTCTCAAAAATATCTAAGTTTGTGACCACTCCTGTTACTTCAACTAAGGACATTTCAACTATAATTAAATTTCAGTCTAATGCTCCCAAGTCTTAAGCAATGGCTACTCAGTTTTCTTTTGCTAATCTAAATACACTGAAAATGGGCCAGAAGGATACTAAAAGAGACAAACGATTAGCAATGAGTTTAGCTAATGGACATATTGGTGTTCATCTCACTAAGGTAGATCAGTTAAATGGAAAAAAGATAGTGTACCTTCACATTTGTATGATTCTACATGGTCTCCAGGTAAAGCCTTGAGTGAATCTGGTTGGAAGCAAAACATCGAAGAGACTTGGTTACCAGATCCGGCGTGGGATGAAAAATCACCCTTTACCCCTGACTCCCCACTTGGGTTCCTGGGCAAAATGTATTACAATCAGACTTATCCATTACAGACAGAAAGGAAGTTCCTTGTCAATCAACTAATAACTTACAGGACACATGAAGTAGGGGGGAACCCGGGCCTGTTCCATCTTCAGTGGTGGGAATAGAACCTGAAACTCCCGGTTCAGAAAACATTATACCAGACAAACCTGGAACTGAGAAAGCTGCACTACAAGATAAAATCCAGGACCAGACTGAGCAAAAACAGCCACTCTTATCTGAATTATTTGCAAATATTAAAAAGGAAGCAGCCTCTGGGAGAAATGCAGTTTGATTTAGATACAAAGGAGGCAGAGGTGCCAAGTTTTTAAAAATGTTGTGGGTGCTCAGGGAAATTATAAAAGGCCAGGGGTTTGGGGGCTGCTTAGGCCCCCAGAAGCTACAGGATTTGTCATGCTTTGTGGTGCATTTTGGGGGTTATTTTAATACATTTTAGAAAGCATATACACCACCACCTCTACTCTACTGCAGAGGATGTAAGACTGCCTTTGTGGGCTCTTTGATGCCTGGCAAGGTGCTAAGACCCATAGGAGGGTGCTCTGTGGGTCTTTTCATGCCTCCAGGTGTAGTAAGCATGCCAATATAGATTTCAGGTTACAGTGCCATTACCCCATAAGGTGTAAGTGTTCCCTGGAGCACTCCATACACTGTCTCGAGAAATTGTACCAGTTATTATGAAAGCAAATAATGCCTGTGAAAGGTTTGGGCTATGAAGATTTTTCACACACCCTAGGTGTCTGATAATTTAATAGACCCCTCAAGCGAGGGTTTTTTTGTGCTTATTACACACCTCAGCGGTGTGTGAAAAACCCTCCTAACATATACCTGTACTGCATACTTGTATTTATTTAGTGATTCAGAAAAGACTTTTGAGCGCAAGCTCTTTTGCAAAGTTTTCACATCATAGGTTGCAAAACAAAGCACAATAGAAGAAATCAAAGGTACATTACAATGAACAATACAGCTTGGATTCAGAACTTACAGACTAATTCAAAACATAGGTACAAGTTAAATAACAAGACAAACACTTTATGAGGGTGGGGGGATAAGCAGCCACAAAGTGCCTTGTCAGTAGTTCAGAGGGACAGGGATAGCTGGCAGTGGGGTGAAGAAAGGAGGTATGAGAGAGATGTATGTACTGAGGTGGAGGTCAAGGGTGGGGCAAGAAGGGCGATAAGGAATAGGGAGAATTGTGGGGTGAAGGGAGGCTGAGTGGAGAGGACTTGCTAGAGTAAAATGGTGGGGTGTGAGGGGGCATGGTCAGGCAGCCTGCATTAGTAGTTACTGTTAGGGAAACTCATGGGACTGTGATTTGGGGGGGTGGGTGCCAAAGAAGCATGATGCAAACTGATTGCTGGGGCAAGTCATGAGAAGAGAAAGAGGGAGTGGGTACCTGAGGCCTGCCTAGTGCTTGCTGAGGGGGGGCAGATAGAGCAGGTGTGGCATATCTCTCAACTGTTATGAAAGTCACATAGCACTATCATTATTTCAGTCAAATTGTTGAACTAAATTGATATAAACATTCCTAAGACTAAACATTTCAGGGCCCACAATTCTTACAGATATTATTCTTTAAAATAAGAAAGGGATTCACATTCTGGTCATTTCCTCTGGATTTTGAAGGTGAGTGCTATGCATTTCAGTGATGAGACACTGAGAGGTATGCTGCATGGGCATATTTCTCTTAAGTATTCCAAAGTGTAAAAACACACACACACATAGACATACACACTTCATAGTGCAATGTCTCTTTTTTGTCCTGCCATGACACTCAAGCTCTTGCCTCACAAATCATGGACAAAGTGTCAGAATCAGGAACACATCTTAAAATTTAATGATATTTACTCAGTAAGCTGATAGAATCTGGAGATTTGTGTAAGATGCGTTTTCTGAAGAACAGGTCTGTAACTTTAATGTTTAACATTATTTTGTGCTTATGCTTTCCCCACAGTACAGTCACAAAAACACAAATTTTACAAGGGACAGGGGAACATTTTGAGGCAAAAATCAGGGTCATCCCTGAAAATAAGGGGCAGTTGAGAGGTTATGTGTTCAATGGATCAAAGAGAAGGGAAGCTAAATGGAGTCATTTGCAATTATAAGAATATTTATCATCCCTGATCTTTCAGCGCTGACCAGACAAGGAGCTTATATCTTAATACCTTCTTCTCACAGAGGGGGAGGTTGTAGTGATCCTGCTCCCTTGGGCTAAATAGGGCTAACCAACAGAAGCCGCAACAAATCAGATCAAATTAAGCCATCAAAAAGCAGCCTTGAATATTAACCCTACTGTTAGTACCAAGGCATCAGTGGTAAAAACATGCATGTATCACACTTTAAAGAACCTGCTCCTTTTTAATAAGATTACCTGTGGTGCTGCTCTCCGAGCACCCAAGTCAATACTATGGCAAGCTATGATGTGTCTTTGACCACTAATGAGCTCCTGACAGCAGGGCCAGGTGACAGGGACATAAACAGGGAACACAGAACTTGGCACTAGGGTGGGTGGCAGGAGAAAGGAATGTTTTGGGGGCACAGGGGTACAGGGCTTGGGTCCTGGAACCAGTGCTGGAATTACAGGGGGCTTGTCAGGGCTGTCCCCAGCTCTGAAGACAGTGCTGGTAGCTCATGACTCACTGCCACTAACTTATGATGGGAAGGGGGCTCAATTTAAAGATATGGACCACTGTGTCCTTCCCCCAGCTCCCAAAACTCAAAGTTTAATTCCAACACAGCTTGGGAGTGGACTCTAGAGATAGAGTTTGGGGACAGTGGGAGCCAGTGCCATAAGTAGAGTAGGGCTGGGGAAAAAGGGGACACAGGGCAATGGATAGGGAGACACCTGGTCCGGGCGCAGCAAGGACACAGGGCTAGGAACAGGATATGCAGAACCTGGGACAAAGAGCACAAATCTGAGTGCAAGGTACACAGAACTTGAAACAAAGAGCATAAATCTGAGGGCAGGGTACACAGAACTTGGGACAGAGTGCACAAATCTGATGGTAGGATACACAGAACTTGGGACAAGAGCACAATATAAGGGCAGGGTATGCAGAACTTGGGACAGAGAGCACACATCAGAGGGCAGAGCAGAGGGGATACAAGACTGGGGACAAGGAGACACATAACATTGGGGCTGGGGCACCAACAGTATCTGAATAAACAAGAGAGGACTCATATGCACAGACACACAATGTAAAATCTAATTGCAATGTATCTTCTTGCATCCTGTTACAGTAACCAGATTACAAAACTTATTTATATATTTTGTGTTAGTCCATATCCATTCACATTCAATCAAGCTAAGCAGAAATCAAAAACTGGGGAACTATTTACTAAGTTGTGCATTTCTGCTGGTTTGATTTACTGTCTCCAAAACAGATGCAGTTTTTCATTTTTGATGAGCCTATTCAGGCAGAACATTGAACAAAAATATGAAAAAAGTGATTCCTGAATCCTTCCTCTGCTGTGCTGCAAGTCTACTTTGCTCTCCTGTTCTCAAAACACACATTCACCATCCTTCCCTATTCCTAATAGAAACAGACACTCAACTACTCTTTCCCTCTGACCCGCTCTGTGCAGAACTTTTTTTCACTTTTAGTTTAGTTTCTAAATTGTCAGTTCCAGATGACAGCAAGACATAAATAGTTTCAAATTCTCACTGACCTTCTGCAGCACGGGAAGGAAGACTCACTTAAGTAGTGTAGCTGAGATTGTGAGACCATAAATCGTAGCCACATTGCACATCTCTGAGATGCCCAGGAACATGATCATGTGATATAAAACAATGAGACTTTTAAAGGTGAATTCTCCCGATTTATATATATACCTGCACATAGGTCGCTCACTGCCAGACTGAAGTGGAATGGGACAGCCAGGTGCATTCACAGTTAAAGAAGCAGCAGTGCAAGAAGTATTGTAATGTAAAATACAGAAATGGACCACTGCACTGCTGCTTTCGGTTGTTTTACAGTTGATGGAATTAATTAAAATCGGGCCGCTCATATTCTCGGCTAATATGATGAGCAGACTGTTTTTTGCGGGTGCCAAATTTAACTTTGTGGGCGCTCAAGCACCTGAGCACCCACGCTGTTGGCACCCCTGAAAGGAGGTATGGAAGACAGGCTGGATAGACATTTTGTGGGGAAAATCTTATTGAAAGATTCATTGAAGTTTTCCCCTCGAGAGGTGTTTACATTTATTAACATCTCTGGGGAGGATAGCTTCAATGTCAGCTTCCATTCTGCTCATTTTTTAGATTTATTTTGGGAAAGATATACACAGGTCAAATATTCTCCCATTTGGACTCCTTTTGTGGTTATCCCTCTGTCTAAACCTTTGGTTAAATTTGTTACTGTAATGTTTAGAAATGAAGGGGGTACATGTTGCTGATATTTCATACTGGTCATCACAAAAATGTGATCTTTTGGGTGTCCCTGAAACTATACTTGATGCAGAATTATTTTGGACAGGGGCTGGAAATATAAAGTTAAGCTGTGGAAAACAACATCTGGAATCACTTATATACCTAACTCACGTATGTTAGGCAGAGACAGAGGTGTGTGTTTTTATGCAGGACAACCCCACACTTACTATAAGTGCGGATCAAGGACATACATTTCTAGCGCATGCGACAAACCAAGATGTGGTAATTGTGGGGAGGTAGATCATATCTCTTTTCAATGTGCATCCCACACAAAATGTGATCTGTGTGAAGATTTTGGGCATGCCTTCAAGGACTGTCTTTGGGCTGCCAAGAATGCCACTAGTAACAGGCACAAGACATAGCTAATTTGCAGGATATGCCATTCCCAAAAGACTCCTGAATTAGAGTCTCATCTCTCTAATGAAATAGTGGATTTATGTGAGAAGAAGGAAACACAAACAAATTATGTGGTACTTATCCCCTCTAACCCCCAGGACCCCTCCGTGGTCTCTAGGCAGGACATTTTGACACCGGTTTGCAATGAAGATTTGTTGCAGGCTGTCATCCCCTCACCAGTGCCTACATCTCCACAGCAAAGATACAGATTTTCTAGAAATCTGAGATCTGTCTCTATCCCCCCCTTCTTCCCCGCCTGGGAATAACATTTCAACTAATCCCTTTGCTGTATTGGCCCTGGAATGGGGGGAATTCTGACATGGATCAAGATGAAGGTGACAGTAATTCTAGGGAACAGGAAATGGAGGTCCAGCAAATTGATATAGTAGGTTATAAAGGGGGAAAAAAAAGAAGAAAAAAAAATTGAAATCAGTGGGACTACTAAAATTCATTACTTCTGGCTTCTTTGAAAATTGGTTCATTAAATGTTTGTAGCTTACTTAATTCTGGGAAACATCAGGTTGTTTTTGATTTTATTTACAGACAAACTAGAAATGTGTTTTTTGCAGGAAACTTGGGCATTTTTTAAACAATATTAGAAGTTTTCAAGGGGAATGGGCTTGGGGTCCTTCATATTGGTCCTTTGGACAAGCTAGTGCAGATGGATTAGGTATTCTATTTAATTCCTTTTCATTTCATCTTTTAAAATGGGTAGACATTCAGCCTGGAAGAGCATTAATGTTAGATGGAATATGGAAAGCTAAGACCTATCATTTGATAAACATTTATGGACCCCAACTGAAAGCAGGGAGAGTAGCACTGTTTGGTGCAATCAAGCCATATTTGGTGACCTCCAATCATGTGATTTTTTGTGGTGATTTCAATTGCACAGTACCATCTTCTATGCATAAGAAAAAAACAAAGATTTATTGTAATTCTAATGCTTTATCAGAATTGGTGTTATTGGCTGATTTATTAGAGTGTATGAATTTTCAAATTAAAGGTCCAGACTTTACTTTTAAAACAGGTAAATATGTATCTACTATAGACCATGTTTTTGTTTCCAACTCTTTTCTCTCAGTAGAAATGAAAACATACCCAGTAGAATTATCGGATCATGTTGCATTATTGGTAACATTTTCTATTGTTGCATCTATAAAACCATCTTTTTCCAGATGGAGATTGAATGTTAATGCCTTAGAGGAAACCTGAGTCCAACAAGGAATAAGGGATATTATCAAAGCTAGATGTTCGGTATATTTTTTATATTCTGATATAGGACAATGATGGCTAGATGAGAAAGAAGATTTTCAAACTTGGCTTAAAAACTATGGGAAGCGTAAAGAAAATAATACGTTTTTAAAATATCTTTCTTTGCATCAACAGCTTTTTAAACTATTCTCTTGGTCTAATACTTCTAGGTTTGATTATTTGGCACAAATTAAAATAATAAAAGCTCAAATGCTAACCTACCAATATGACTGAGCCAGAACCTTGAAAGTTTTATTCCAAAATGGTATTAAGAAATCCTCAGTTGGAGATCCCTATCAGGCATGTAAAACTTCTAGGGAAAATACTGAGATGGATTCTTTATTTGACCCCCAAGGGATGTTGCACCATTCTGAGGATGATTTATATAAAATTATCAAAAATCACTGTGGATCACTCGAGCCAGATATAGATCCTAAAGCCCAGGACATAGCTTCATATTTGGAACAAATTCATATCCCTCCCATTTCCATGCATTTAATAAGTGGAGATTTTTATATTAATTCACAACAGATTAGATCCTCCATCAATAGCATAACATCAGGCAAATCTCCCGGCTTGGATGGGTTACCTATAGAATTTTTAAAATGTTTGTTGCAGAATTATCTGAGTGTTTAATTACTTTTTTCAGTCAAATTGAATCCCCTCTTCCTTCCTAGATGGAATCTTGATATATATTTATAAATCTGGTGATAGACAGTTACTTACTAATTGGAGACAAATAGCTATCCTTAATACTGATTATAAGATTTTGGCACATATTTTAAACAATAGATTAAAACAAATGGCTGGAGAGGTAATCTCTCCAGTATAATTTTGCGGACTCCTTTCCCGGAAAATACAACACGCCCTCATGGTTGTCAGAGATGTGATTGATTTTTTATCCCTTTCTGACAATATGGTACTATCATTTCAGTAGATCAAGAAAAGGAATGTGATCATGTTTCCCACTTATATTTATTTTTGATGTTACAACATTATGGAATTATGGAATCTTTGGTAAGATACATTAAACTGTTACATTCTTTCACAAAAGTATATCCTATCATACAAAGGTCTGTGAATTTAGGATTTCAGACCCATATTGGGGTAAGACAAGGCTGCCCATTGAGCCCCCTACTCTATGTTTTTTCATTAGATCCCTTTTTGAGACTATTATCAGATTTCCCTAAATGGCAAGGGATTTCTGGTATGGGAATTCAGCAAGCTATAAATTTACAGGCTTATGCGGATGATGTATGACTTTTATTTTCAAACATCACTAAATTTCCCATTTTTTTTGTAAAAGATGTCTGAATTTACGAAAGTCTCAAATTCTAAAATAAACATAATAAAAAGTTGAGGTTTGTATATAGGGGTAGAATATGCAGATTCTATTGTATTGGCAGGTCTTTAAATATCTTCTGAACCCCTTAAAATTCTAGGAATCACTTTTGGGCCCCAGAATTTAGCTTCCTTAAATTGGGAACATTCCTTACTTAAATTAGAAATCAAAGTAAATAGATGGAAAACATGGAGTTTATCAAAAATAAAACAAATCATATTATCAAAATGTTCTTAATTCCTTTATGTAGCAATGCTGTTTCCCCTGCCTCAGGCATTGGAAACTAAACTCAATAGTCTTTTGTTTCAAATGCTGGGTAGAAATAGGTTAAACCCAATCCATAGATGCTTTATATGACTCCCTGTTCATAAAGGGAGGATTGGGCATGATAGATCCTATCATTTTTTTCATACCTGATTCCTTTCACAGACAGTTAGAAGTGGCTTACAGCCAGTTACCACTGCTCATGTTGCCTGGTGTAGGTTGAATTTAGACCATTATTTTAGAGCATGGGGGATAGTACCTCTGAGATTAGGGACTCATTTACATGCTCTGGAATATTTTAAATTGGCTGCTTCCAAATTGCATAGATGGAATCTAACAAAATTACAATTTTTGTGTCAGTCTGGTCATAGCCTTTATCAGTCATTATTGGCAAACTGTTACCATAGTGATCCTGGCTTTAAACTATGTTCACCAGATCAAAATAAGTATGTAATAGCACAATTGACAAACCCTAGGATTCCCAACCCCCCAGAAGTGGGAACATCTTTGGCTTTCTGTCTATGGAAGAATACAGATCAGGGATAATGCTAAGCATAAAGCATTGGAAGAGAGGAATTGTCCCTATCCAGATTGTATAAATATAGAAGAATCCATGGAACATTATTTACTTACCTGTTCTTATTCTAGTGCATTATGGGCTTTTTTAGCAGCTAAGTGGAACATACCTTGGCTTAGAAGTATGTCATATGAATTGCTTGTATTGGGTCAGTATTCTTTGTTGAGATCCAGGTTTCATCATGATACTCTAATTTTTTTGTGTTGCTTGAAATTCTATTTGTGGCAAGCTAGATGTAGATGGGTGTTGCATCAGAATAGAATGACATATGATGCTGTATGGATTCTGCTTTGTCAAGCTATGAGGTATGCATAAGACAAAGATGTACCAAATTAAACACCTCAACAGGTCCACAAATGGTGGAAAGGGTTTTTATTTTTTATAAAATATAAGTAAATCCCTTTTGGGTTTCTGTATATATTGATTTTGATGTTTCAGCATAGACAGTCATGATACTAAAGTTATTGACAGGAGTAACATTTTTAGCATCTTAATTGATTGAGTTACAAGTTTAAAAAAAATAGAGGGATTGGAAGTTATTGTTTCATATGATTAAATAATGTTTTTTCTGTATATGTATATTTACCATATGTTTTTTACGATGTTATTTCAATAAAACTACCCCTACTCTTTCTGCAGCTGGCACTGTAAGTGTGGCAGGAAGAATGGAGGTCCCCATTCTTGTTCAGGACACTGGAGGAGGTGGATGTGTTGCTGACCCTCAGGTGCTCTTGTCAGGTTGTGAATCAGAACGTATTTGTGATATGCAGGACTTGGCTCCAGATAAGGCTTTATAAGCTGAGGATGCTGTGGATCCACTTTTAACTGAAGGAGACTTTATGGAGGTCAAAAAGGACTTACAAACTGAATTGGAGAAGAAAAAAATGTATTTATTGGAATTAATTTCAGTGGCAGAACAGGATTTCCAATCCTGTAGGCAGAGATTGGAGGAAGAAAAGAAGAAAAGGAAACGATCTTTGGCTAGTCCTTTGTCTCTTGGCCATAAGAGATTCCTTTCAGGGGTCCCCTTGGATATTTCCTCTGATCTCCCTGTTCAACCAGAACAATCCCCCCTCTTACCTGAGTCTTCAGTGGTGGCTTCTGGTTCTCTCGATTTATCTGCTCAGTGGACTCCTGGTGAAGCACTCTCAAATGCAGGTTGGATTAGGTAGCAGAATATCTGGGCACCGGACCCTTCTATTCCCATCCTTGGATCTCCAGACCATATTTTGGATAGTTCAAATACGGTGGGTATACTGGACTTCACATTAACAGCTGTGGCTACAAAGCCGCTTCTTCCAATTGTATCTCCTGCTACTGCGGCTGTTGCGACTGGAAGCGAGGCAGAGGATTTGGCTACTATGGCAGACACTCAATCTCAGGGCAAGGATGCCCGAGTGACAGTAGGTGATTCTATTTCTAGACCATCTCCCTTTACTAAAATTCAAGATGCAGATTCTGTTCAGGTAAGAGCTTTTCCTGATCAAACGGGGAAGGAAGGCACAGAGTCGCATAAACATAATACCTAGTGTATGCTGGTCTCTTTCAGAAACTGGCAGAGGCAGCCAAAAGATGATTCTTGGTCTGGCTCCAGTACAAGGGCCTAGCACCTATACTCCCTGAAAGGCTATGGGTTGGAAAAACTTGTTGATGGAATCCATGGTATTTACTCGGGTGTAGGTGTATGCTTTCATACACTCCCCGGGGGGCCATAATTATGATATTAGCTTCTGCTCTGGGATTTCTCTCAATAAATTCTAGAGGCTGCATTATGATGATAAGAATTCTGAGGTCTGGCTGGATTTTATAGCGATCCCTATCACCAAGCCTACTGTAAAAACTGTGACTATCCTTTTTAGGAATGAAGGAGTGAATTTGGACAGTATACTGTTTTGGCTTGAAAAATGTTGTTCAGTTTTTGATGCCCCTAAACCTAGTATGGATGATAACGGCTTTTGAAATGGGCAGTGGATGGTATGGGTGCAGTTAAAGCAAAATGAAGATGGCATTCATCATTTACCTAGCTCCTTTTTCTTAGGTCAACACAGGGGTATTATTTTCTATGCAGGCCAGTCTAAAAGCTGCTAGAAGTGTGGTTCCTTGTCCCATCTTAATGTGGATTGTGATCAAGTGAAGTGTTTTCAATGTGGGGTATTGGGGCATATAGCTGCACAATGTTTAGCTCCACTGAAATGTGATATGTGTGGGGAGGGGGATCATGTTTATGCTTCCTGTCCTTGGGCTGCACATAGCCCAGATGGTCTCTCAGATCATAATTTTATTTATCCAAAGCTAGACGCTCCTTTGGACAGCCTTTTCATCCTGATACTGAACCTACCTTTCAAGGCAGATGGAGAGAGAGAGGTCGTGGAGGTTATGCCGGGGAAAAGTCTAGAGCTGGGGTACCCGAATCCAAACTCCCCCATTTGGCAGTGACCTAAGTTCCTCCTGACATACAGTCTGCTTTACCCTTGACACCTATTTTGGACCAACAATTTGTGGAGAAGCAAACCCCATTTGTGACCCCTCAGGATTCACCTCGCGAGACATACATACTCCCGAGAGGATGGTTTCTTCATGTAAGTGTTTCCTACTGATGCTGTTGAACCTTTTGAGGCCACTCTTATACCAAGCTTTGAGCCAGTGGTTTTCACTGAGACAAAATCTGATGCTTCTTTGCCCATAAATTTACCTGCTGGCATGGTTCCTGATGCTCCCATTTCACCCCTGCCATTATCTAATAGATTTGTGCCTTTTGCTACGTGGAGTGACCAGGTAGATGAGGAGCATCCTATGAAAACTGAAGGTTTGCCTTTTTCTGCTGAGCTTCTTTCCCCTGTTAGACCGGAGGAGCAGTTAACAGGCAAAACAAAAGTTCTGGAGAAAACTAAACATGTTACTAGATCCAGTGGCAAAACTTTAAAACCTCTCTGTGTGATTTTCTTTAAAATTGGCTTGCCTTAATGTCAATAGTATTAAATCTTTAAGGAAATGTTTAGCCACCTTTGGGGCGTTACACTATTTAGGTTTTGATGTCGTCTTCTTGCAAGACACTAGATTACAGTATATACATTGGGGGAGATCAATTTAGCAATTAAGGATTGGTTTTGAGGTTCTTCTTTTTGGTCTATTGAGGAGGAAACGTGTAGTGGTGTGGAGTATTGTTTTTTTCACATGCAGTTACTGTGTCTAGAATGATAGACATTGATCCAGGCTGTGCATTTTTGCTAGATGTTGTTAATCGGGGTATTAATTTTCACTTGATTAATCTGTATGGTCCATAGACTAAGGCTTTTTGAATTACTTTATTGAAAAAGGTGCAACCTTTTTTATATACTAGTAGACAGTAGACAGGTGTTTTTCGGTGGTGATTTTAATATTAACTTTCAAAAACAGTTACCTGGTAAACAATATTGTGATAGGGTTTTCTTAGAACCCTTATTAATCAGACTGGTTTATGGGATGTACATGTCTCAGGACATAAGCAGGCTAAACCTACATTTTATAAGGGTGCTTTGTCCTCTCATATTGATTTTATTTTTATATATCAATCATTAGTAGTGGATAATACTCTTAATGGTCCAGTTGAAACCTCTGATCATAATTTGATTGGTCTTGTGATTTTGACTCCCCTGTTAAGGGTTACAGGTCATGGAGTGTGGCAGCTAAATACCTGCTTGCTGACTCAGGCCTATGTTTTGTTGGATTGAAAAATTATTATTCAAGATAAGTTGTCAACCATATTTTTGTTTGAGGATATAGGTTTATGGTAAGAAGAATTTAAAGTTTGTTTACTGGGTTTTTTCAGTCTTCAGGTACTTTCGTCTTCTCATTATGGGATGTATTTGAAACTGTGCAGTGAGTTGCAATCATTGCTTTCACAACCAGTTGCTGAATATGAGCAGAACATAGAAAAAATTAGGAAATTAAAGCTGCATATGATGCAATTTCAATATGATAGGTTGCATTCTCTAAAAAGGGAACAGATGTTTGGCACTAAGGAAAAGCTGAACAGATTAATCCCTTTTTGGCTAGTCAAACTAGATGAGAGCATACAAGGATTCATAGTTTGTTTGATTCTTCTACGGTGGAAGTTTTTGATAATAAGGGTATTATGAAGGTTTTGGATGATTACATTAGTGACATGTTTGGGGAATCAGTTTCTGAGTCACAGTTTTCAGCCCATTTGCTACAAGCAGCTGAACTACCTAGACTTTCCCCATCTTTACAAAATACTCTGATATTACACTTTACTAGATTAGAGTTGAAGGCAGTCATTCAGTCGCTCCATCATGATGCAACACCTGGAGCTGATGGACTTTCTAATGAAGTTTAAAAACTTTTGTGGGATATTATGCCTACCAAATTGCTTTCTTTATATAATTTTTTTCTTTGAGATTATGTTTTACCTACTTCTACGTATGAAGGTCTGATGATTCTTCTTTATAAAAAAAGGGAATAAGGCAGATATAGGGAATTGGAGACCTCTCGCATTGCTGAATACTGATTTTAAAATATTCGCTAAACTATTAGGGAATAGATTAAGTTTAGTGATGATGGATCTTATTTGCCCAGTGCAGTTTTGTTCTGTTCCTGGACATGGTATTATTGAAGCTTTGTTTTTCTTACAAGAACTGATGGAGCATGGGGGCCAGGAGGGTGAATCTCATCAGGGGCAGGGATACCTGATCAATTTAGACCATGCAAAAACTTTTGATGGGGTTTCACATTCCTTTTTGTAGTCCTGTTTGGCAGCCTATGATATTCAGAGCCCTTTATTCAGTGGCTGAAGCTGTGTTATTCTTTGGCTTATGTTGTTCCCTGTGACAATGGGTGGAGAAGGGATTCTCATAGAATTTATAGGGGAGTCCACCAAGGATGCCGGTTGAGCCCCTTATTGTATGTTTTCACTTTAGATCCCTTATTAAGAGTTTTACAAAGATCTCCTTGTATAAAACAGGTTCCGGGTGTTTTAGGTAGAGGCTGTAAGGTTTTGGCTTATGTGAATGATGTGTGTTTGGTGGTGCCAGATGGGGACTCTATTCTATTAGCATGCAGCTTAATTCAGGTTTTGGAAACAGTCACAGGGGCTCGTTTTAATGATGAGAAGACGACATGTTTATGTTTGAGTAGTTTTCAAGTATACCCTATGGAGTGGGGAGGTTTCCGATTGCAATGTCTCCTTGTCGAGTTCTAGGGATATTTTTTGGTGGTTCAGATATGGCTGGCTATAATTGGGATATAGCATTGCAAAAGGGAAAAGTGATGGTAACAGAATGGAATAAATGGAATTTGTCTAAACAGAAATGTGTTTATTGCATTAATACTTTTTTAATTCTGGTATTTTTATTTTTAAGGGCATTTTTTTATATCCCTAAGTCTTTTGAAACACAATTGTTAAGCGCTTTTTTTAGTGGATTCTGGGGTAGTCGCCTCAACCCGGTGTGGAGGACGGTGTTATATAATTCTATTGCTGAAGGCGGGGTACAGATGATAAATCCTATGGTTTTTTATTTTTCAATTTTTTTGTATCATAATTTAATGCCATTGATGCAACTTAAGGGGCATTTATGGGGAGACTGGGGTTTGGCGGTTTTACAGGGAGTTTTGTGGGAATGGAAATCCGATAGTTTTTTGCATAAAAATAAATGTAACCCATGTTTGCTTTCCCATTGGATTGGGGTTTTTGATAAGATTAAGTTATAGTCTGTGAGTTATGAGTCAGTTTTATGACTTTACCGAAATGCCCTTTATGCTGACATACAAATGCATTGTTTTTCCGATTTTCCCTTTTTGAGGTTTTCTGTTTCTGATCGATCTAGTATTTAGGCTTATATTTCAGATGGTAGGATTCCTGAGAAATTATGGGATATGGTATGGTTGGGAATTCATGACAGAGTAAATGTTCGAGGGAACCAAAAGCATAAGGCTTTGCCTGAAAGATATTGTCCTAGAGAAGGATGTGTTGTGCAGCTTTAAACTATGGACCATCTTTGTTTTACTTGTCCATGTGCTGGTTTGTTTTGGGATGTGATGAATGAACGATGGAAGGGGGTGATAGTTACCCCTTCCAGTTCTCGGTTGTTGTATTTTGGTATTTCTATGGGATTAGATACTTTGGGCAATAGTAGTACATTTTGAATTCTCCATGCCCATTTTTTGTACTGGCTTTGGATTAGTTGGTGTTGTTTGGTTTTACAGCAACAACATATTCCGGTTCTAGAGCTTTTTTTTTTGTTATCAGCTGATTTGATTTCCTGGAAACAGGCAGAAAAAGATTCTTATAGTTTTCAGCAATGGGATAGACTTTGGCGGGGTTTTGATTTCTTTGATTATGTTTTGAGTCTCCATTGGGTGCATCTTTTTCAGTTTTTTTTGAAACATGGGGTGGTTGGATGTTTCCTTTTTCTTCTTTTTCTTTATTTTTTTAGTTTTGTTGCATTTGATTGATTTGTCTGGGGTTATTCTTATATTCTATTGATTTACTATCTGTTTTTTAATATTTTTATTTTACTTTTTATATGAATGTTTTTTGTTTTACTGTACTTTTGTTAGATAGCAGAATTTTCTGATTTTGATTTTTTTATAAATTGCATTTTTATGTTTTGGATGAATTTTGTTTACTTTTGATTGAAATAAAAATTCCCCCCCATCTCTGCTGGTAGGGGGAGCTGCTGGAGCCATGGCCTCTGTCTCAGATGGTCATTCTGCTGGTAGCCCTGTAGGAGAGCAGATATCCCCTTTTACAGGTCCAGCACAAGAGATCGATATAAATCAAGAACTTGCTATTTTGGAGCCTATGTTGGTGGATACTATAAATGACACGGAAAATATGCCTTCTGGTTTACTTATGAAACATGAATTGTGGTTGAAAAATATGCTGAGGACAAACAGAGAATTGGTGATGGCTATAATTTTGGCAGAAGAGTAACCTATCATGGATATTTCACCTGAGTTACCCGAGCAAGTAGAACTGTATTTGGATAATAGCGAAAGTCCTGTTCCAAGTTTTGAGGTGCCTTCTCCAGCATCACTCCTGAATGAAGTGTCTAAATTAGGTAAGCAGACTTTCAAAGCACCTGATGATATACTAGCATCAAATGAGAGCCACCCAGCTGATTTTCAAACCCCCACCTGTGAAGCTGCGGCAGATACTTATACTACTGAGACCCGGACTGAATCCTGTAATCCCTGGTCATATACTGTAAGTACTTCTACTGACTGTTTTAAAAATGCTAAAAGCATGGGCAGGGGTTTAGGCTTAAGAAGAGGAAGGACTGATATGGCAGAAGTGGAGACACAGCCTGTGAGCAAAATCTCCTGCTCGCTAGAACGCTCACTAAAAAGTGCCGGGTGGAAGCCAGGAGTATCGGGCCATTGGATGCCAGACCCAGCACATAGCCAATTCTGAGAGTACAAAACCCCTCTTCAGACTTGCAAGTACAAAAGTGGCCATTTGTAACTGATTCTGACATGGAATTAAATGATGATGAAGTACAGCTTGATGACTCTGTCCCAACTAATTTAACAAAGCTCCCAGTGGTTTCAAGCTCTTCATCAGGAGATGAAGGGCCTAGCACCTTCCCCCCTATTTGGGGAGAATGGATGGACATGGAAACACCTCCACAGCACCCTCAAGTAGACTCCTGGGAAAAGGTGAAAACTAAGTGGGAGGAATTTAGAAGCAGAGACAATTTCATGGGACAGCATCCTCCCATGCAAAGCAGAAATGTAGTCCAATTACAGTACAAAGGAAGACTTCTAAGTGTACCTGTGGGGAAAAAGTTAATAAAAGAGTCACTGGGGTTTTTTACTAATGAAATTTATGTGCTCATTCATGTTTCTGGTGACAGTTTGTATGGCATTAGTTTTAAAACCCCTCAGGGCCTAGTTAGGTTTTGGACCAAATTTGAAAAAATGCGCTATACAACACTTTGGCTTCCTTTCTGAGCAATACCTCTCACTAAATCTGCTATTAAAAATGTGATTAGAAATGAGAACGTAGTTGTGCATGATATTATATACTGGTTGCAACAAAGATGTGATGTTTTGGGGTCTCCATAACATTACATGCTTTGACAATGAACAACTATGGACAGGGGGATGGCAATTTAAGGTTCATCTGTATCATAACAACTTAGACCCCATCCATCTGCCAAATAGCTTATTTCTGGGAAGAGGGAAGGGTCATTGTTTTTATGCCGGACAACCCAGAATCTCCTTTAAATGTGGGTCTTATATGCACCTGAACTCGACCTGTGATTGTCTGAGATGCAATTTGTGCCTGATTGCCAGAACGAGATCAAGTGCAACTTATGTGAGGAACTTGGTCATGCTTTTAGGACTTGTCCATGGGAAACCCATACCAGGAATGACCACCCTTACCAGGACAATATCCTAACTAAAGCACACAAAAAAAGACATTGCTGCTCAGAAAAATGTTCATTCTAGTGATACTCAGAACACGGCAGGCACTAATAAGTCAGCTACTGCAGCCCAGGCATCTGAGGCCCCCCCCCAGAAGAGGTACTGGAGAGTGGAATACCTCAAGAGTGAAATGCCTATAGTCCAAGATGAAACAAATCCTGACATAAGGGAGGCTGAGGAGACTGTTACCACTGAGCAAGCTGAGGAACCCTTAGTTATGCCCCCACCTGATGCTGGGATGACCACTAAGAAAAGAGCTATAAGACAGAATAGAACAAGATAAAAAATGATCAAAGCATCTTCCCCATATGTAATAATTCCCCTGAGCAACAAGTTTGAGGTGTTATCTAAAGGTTCACAAGAATCTGAACAGGGAGGGGGAGTCTGGAACATCATCTCAACCCCTCCTTATGCCAGATTCAGAAGGGGAAATGGGGGCACAAATCTGGAGAGAGTGCTAGGCCTAAACAACTTGGGGTTAGGACTAGAAGGGGCACCAGGTTTGGCAAGAACACCTAAATTTCTTAAATGACTCACAATTCAGTGCTAAGTATAGCAACCATGAATACCAACAGTAACAAGAATGCTTGGCACAGATTAATCACTTTAAACAGCCTGAAAGACCGAAATTTTAATATTTGTTTCCCACAAGATACTAGATTGAATTCTTTATCACTAGTTTAGGTAGCAAAAAAATTATGGCATTGGGGACCTGCATTTTTTTTCTTTGGAACAGACACCTGTGATGGTGCAGGGATTTTATTTCGAGGTGATGAGTTCAAAGTAACTAAATTAGTAGAAATCTCTTCTGGAAGACCACTTCTGTTGGATTTTACATACCAAAACAAGTTTTGGAGAGCAATAAATATATATGCTTCCCTATGGAAAAAAGATAGGGTAGATTTATTTACTTCAATTAAGCCATACTTGTTCACCACCAAGAACATTATTTAGGGTGGAGATTTTAACTGTGGGCTAACTAGACAAAATAGTGAGACACCTATGGGAAAAGATTACTGTGACACTACTTGCCTTAAACAGATACTCACAAAATGTAAACTGCAGGATACATATAGAATTTGTCATGCACAGGGAGGACACATTTTTTATAAAGGACGTCTTTCCACCAGAATAGACTTTGTTTTCACATCACAACAGGTGACAGTACTTCAAGATAAAACAATTCTGTTTGAGATATCATATCATATTATTCTGACAACCATTTTAAATATAGGGGAATATGCCCCACAAGGAAAAGGTTATTGGAAGTGTAATATCACTTTGCTGATTTATGAGCATCTTAAATATTAAATATTCAGGAGCTCCTGAAAGTTCATATGTCCTTAGCTGGCCTAATAGAGAATTTGAGTGTTTGGCTGGTAGAAAATAAGCAAGAAATTAAAACACTAGTAACAGAATTTTTCACAGCACATAACAAATCAGTATAAAAGATATCTCACTTTACGTTTTCAGTTAGAAAAACTATATTCAAAGATTAATACACAGTTTACAAATCTACAGTAACTTCCCAAGTTAATATGGTTAAAAAAGAAATGGAAACATTACAATATTCTAGGGGCTGCATCAATGTTAAATGAACATAGGATCTGCTCCCAAGGAAAAAAAAAAGGTTTGGTGATGTGTTTGACAGTAGTAATAATAGAATAATATACAGAACTCTAACTGAAGTAAGAACTCAAGAAGGTAATCAAATTACTACTACATCAGAGATATTAAAGGAGGTTACTAAATATTTCAGAGATATGTATACAGCCCCTAATATTGATGATCAAAATATTTTGAAACCCTTGGCTTCTTTTCAAAGACCTGAGTACCCGAGGGAACTTATTCCTCAACTCATAGCACCCATAACTGAAAAGGAAGTATAGGTAACTATCTCAAAATAAAAAAAAAATTACACAACCCCAGGACTAGACTGTCTTCCAACTGAATTTTATAAAACTTTCAGTTACATCCTTAGCATTATACTTACAGAAGTGTATAATTGGATCTAGCAAAATCAGAAAATTGATTTCCATATTTGCATAGCATTACAAATCTTAATTCATAAAAAGAATGACAGATGAATTTAAATAACTGAAGATCTTTAAGTTTACTCAATACAGATTTGAAAATATTAATGAAAATCCTTACTGCCAGACTGGTTCAAATAGCTCCTTACTTAATTACAATAACCCAGACATGTCCAATCCCTGGTAGATCAGTGGAAGATAACCTACTTCTCATTAGGGAAATAACTGAGCAAAGAAAGGAAAATAAAATTAATGGTTATATTATGTTGATTGATCAAGAAAAGGCATTCGACAAAGCCCCATCACTTTATCACACATGTCCTATTAGCCTATGGTATTCCCCCAGTCTTCTGTTCTTGGATAAGATTATTATATTAAATGGCAACAGCTATATCTTTAGTTAATGGATATTTGGGCTCCTACATATCTATTAACCGGGGAGTGCAACAGGTGTGTCCCGTGAGCCCCCTGTTGTACGTCGTATGCTTAGATCTTCTTTTGAGACTAATACACTAAGATAGGTCCATATTGGGGATTCAACCTAAGAGGAGCACTCTAACCATAAAAACTACAGCATATGCAGATGATATATATGTGTATTTATTGCAGATTCTGAATCAGGAAATAAGGTGCCACAACAAGCTGAGATTTACTCTACAGCTGCTGGAGCCTGTATAAATAAAAATAAAAGCAGTATATACCCTATCAGTAATGCAACACCATCTCTGGATTCCTTACAAAATATACCTGTAGCAGAAGAACCTTAAAAATGTTGGGTATTCATTTTGGAAGGGGGGATAATGCTCTGCTGAATTGGAACACAAAGACAGAGTTTGCAAAGCATAAAGTTTCCATATGGAAATCTTGATAACAAACAAAACAGAAGAAAGTCATGCTGGTTAAAACCTTTCTATTACCTATATTTCTATATCTAAGTGTTATATACCTGATCCCACAGTCTTTAGAAACTACACTACGGAGCCTATTTTTTCAAACTATCTGGGAAGTAAACCCAATCAAAAGAGATATTCTTTATGCATCCAACACACATGGTGGTCTGAACTTGATAAATCCCTTTCTTTTAATTTTAGCATGTATTTTCATAGGAGCATAATCAAATTCTCTAGATCTCAGAATACAACGTGGGTACTGTTTGCAGATTACTGGTTAAGACCTTTCTTTGAATTTTGGACCTCACACACAAGGTTGCCCTATACTGTAAAATCATTTCCAGCACATTTTCAGCCTGTTATTAAAATACTAAAAAATGGGATCTATCATCAGAACAAGTAATAGGTAAACCTAGGAAAACAATATATTCCACTATTCAACTTCAAGGTCATGCTATAGTCCTAGAATTTAAAGAGATACCTGTGCAACATCATGGGAAGGTACTAAAGGCCTTACAGGACAAAAGGATACCTCCCAGAATATTGAATATCACTTGGCTGAGTAGCTATAACAGGTTTAATTTAAAGGGGAATGCTAAACACAAACGCATTTCAGAGAGAATGTGTCCTAGGTTAATTTGTGTAACCCAGGAAGAAACAATGCAGCATTTTCTGGTACAATGGCCCTATGTACAAGAAGTATGGAAGCATCTCTCTATAAGATGGGGAAGATCTATTTGGCAGAAGATTATATATATGCAAATAGTGGGTGGATTTTTAGTTACACTACATAATATGGGTGCCGGATTTGTTAGGCTATTTTTTGCTTTCTTTAAATTTGTGTTATGACAGACTCAATGTAAATTTGTCCTGCAACAAATATAGCAAAATCCACTAAGTGTTGTAGAGAGAATTGAACATGAACTGTATAACCACTGTCTTTGGGAAAAATAACATCTGATATACAATGAATGGATTACTAAATGGAAAACAGTACCATTTCTGAAAGATAAGATTGGTTGAAAAAATCCTATTTCTAATGCACAGTTTCTTGTTAGCCTTTTTTTGGAATGATTACTGCGACATGTTTATTTGCTCTACTCTTATATGTATGTTTAATGTTTGTTTGATATGTATTGTGAAGCTTCACAATAAAACTTTCCCCTACTCTTTTCAAGAAGTGCCAAGGGATCTTAACATCCACCTGAACTACCACCAGAACAGGCAGATGGGACCTCTGTTTAATGCCTCATCTGAAAGACAGCACCTCAGGAGTGCAGCACCCCACTCATGCTGCACTATAGTGTCAGTACTGGGATTTAACCCAAGTGTCTGGTGTGGGGATAGAACCCACAGCCTTCAGATCTCCTGGCCTCAGAGGTGAGTGAGCCACATGCTAAGCCACTGACACTAGTGTTGACAGCAGTAGACAGCAGAAATTCCTACATGATGACTCCAAGCTTCAAGGCTGCAAGGCTGCAGTAACTTAGCATATGATAGGATTTGGGGGGGCAGGTCTACTTCTTACATTGCTATGTCTCCCACATAACACACATGTCTATTTAGCCATATGCTATTGGGTCAGTATTCAGTCAAAGTAAGGAGAAAGTGAATTAACCCCCTAGGCTGCTGAAATAACTAGAATGAATCTATTTGATTGAGCTGGACAGATGCTCATTCTGCAGCCCTGCAAGGGTTAAATGACAGAGGGGGAGCACACTATTTTGCAGTTGTAGACAGATACTTCCAAAAGTCCAAAAAGGAAGTTCCATGGTAAACTCCTTTTTAGAACTGATGCAAGAGGGCTGCAGGCTCCGCTACCTGCAGCCCTAAAAAAGGAAGGATGTAGATTGTTACATTAGGTTAAAAACAATACTAGGTTAAGCCTCAACACAAAGGAGAGAAAGAGTCACTTCCAGGGACTGCTGTGTATGGCTTAAGAATGCATAGCATGAAAGCAAGGGAATCCAGCACATGCAAGTCCAACAGACACATTGCTCAATATCAACTATGAATCAAAACACGAGGCCAGGAGGGACAGCAAGGGAGGACTCAGGAAAGCCACAGCCAATCGCCTACCATCACTGCCCCACAGCACCCAGCAGCGCGGGGCTTCGCTCCACCAGCGGGCGGTTGGTGGCACCTTAGCCAACTCAGGGAACCACGAGGCCGGGAGGGACAGCGAGAGAGGACTCTGGAAGCCGAGCCAATCAATGGCGGCTCCTCTCAGGCACAGCAGCCGGTTGGCTCTCTGCCCCATTGACTTTCACTGACTGAGCCTGCTATACGAAACCTGTCTGGGAGTTGGGAATTTCTTCCCTGTTTTTCTTGCAAAATCCTCCCAAAAGAGCTGTCTTCTATCTTCTGAAATTGTAAAGGATTCTGTTGATTTGTTGTATTTTGCTGTAATTCTAAATCCTGGTATCAAGTGGGCCAGACGCTGAGGCGCCACTTTTCCTTCCCTAAACTGTGAAAAATACCTAAAAGTGCTGTTTCTGCTAAGGTAATTGCAAGGGGAAACTGTTGATTTATTGTTCTTCACTGTGATTACAAATCCTTTTTTGCAATTGCAAGGCGGGCCAGACACTGAGGCGCCACAGCACCCCCCACAGCCTTTTGTTGTGCAGATTTAGTCAGTGATGAACAGGAACACTTGTTTCCAACTCTATTTAATTCCTGCACCTTCCTCTGTCTCTCTCCAGCCTACCATCACTGTCCCACAGCACCCAGCTAAGCGCCGGGGCTTCACTCTGCCAGCGGGCGGTCGGCGGCACCTTAGCCAACTCAGGGAACCCACAGGGCCAATAGGGACAGCGAGGAGGACTCCGAAAGCTCAAAATTTTTGCCCACCGCCTTCCCTCCTCTTGTGTGTTACTTTTATAGACACCTTCCCGCAAAATATCTTCCCAGCCCTCAGCATTACCCTAAACCAACAAACTGTCTCACCGGCTTGCTGATCCAACCAATCAGCAACTTCACTACTCTCCCGTTGGCCAATCAACAATATCTCTCTCACAATGGGAAGTTTACTGCTGATACTTCTTTCACTGTCAGCCATGGGATTCCACAAAGAAGATGTCCCTGTCACATAACATAGGGTGATCCATCTGCCCAGTCTCTCTGAATCATCCCCATTGTTTGACGCTCAAACCCTCACATATGCTCTACCATTGCTGCATCAATTACAGTGGGGTGACCCTCAAAAGGAGACACAAACCACCACAGATGTATTTCAATCAAGGCTCCACTACTGGATATACAGATCCCCTCTACACCTAACCACCAAACTGCTACTTGGTGTCTCGACACAATTCCATAACCCCACATGGAGCATCCCAAAAGAGTGGCAACAGAATAAGAGAAGGAGGACCAAAGACAGCCCCCTCTCCCTATCACTGGCAGCCCTCATGAAACTCCTGCTCTTTCTATTGCTCTGTATTGGTAACGTGGAAATCAACCCTGGACCCCCTGAATGCATTACCTCTCCATCAGACCTAACCTCAATTAAAGGCCTCAGTTTTCTGCATATTAATGTATGCAGTCTGTTGAAAAAACTTACACTGATACAAGCCTGGGTTGCCCATACCTTGCCAGACTTTCTCATGGTATCTGAGACATGGCTCAAACCCACCACAGCAGACAGGGATGTTAACCTACCTAACTATCAGCTATTCAGAGTGGATTTCAAACAAGAGGAGGTGGAGTAGCTATATATGCAAAATCCGGTATACCTATATCCTGTATTGCCGCAACCTCTTTGCCCAAGGAATTTGAATGCCTATCCCTAAAAGTCTCTCTCCCCAATACAGCAGCTTTTCAGCTAGTTGGATGCTACAGACCCCCCATTGCTGACCTCAAGCTCTTATCCCACCTGGGAATCTGCTCAAGCCCAGCACTGAAGTCATTATTCTAGGTGACCTGAATTTCAACTAGCTTACCCAGGCAGCTGGCACCTCTGGTATCATTCTGTGATACATATGGGTTCAAACAGCTAATTAATGAGCCAACAAGAATTAATGCCAGGAATAGTAATAACAGCACACTACTCGATATCATGCTAGTGAATAAACCACATCTATTCATACACGCTGGAGTGCTTCTCTACGACATAAGTGATCACTGCTCCATTGCAGGGGTAATATCCACCAGCAAAACAACAACCCCTGCAAAATTCTTCATGAGGAGATCCAAGAAAAACATCAATATTGAAGGATATTTGCATGATCTAGCTCACTCTCCAAACTGGCAAGAGTTTTACCTTTGCCCATTCTGTGGAGAAAGCACAGCAGTTACTAAATAGCATTATAACAAATGCCCTTAACACCCATGCCCCAATATCTAGTATCAAATAAAAACAAATCCTGTCATTGGTTTTCAGCTGACCTCAAAGCTGCACTGCTGGAGAGACAAACTCTGGAAAATGGCAAGAAAAACAAGAATGCAAATGACTGGATGAT